>CM023609.1:9122401-10367401 GCA_013358685.1 Antennarius maculatus
TCTTCACAGCTGACATGCAGAATAGAACCAACTAAATGTCACTCAGTCTCTGCTGGGCGTGATATTTTTAACTAACCTGACCAATGTATTCAATGAGCTTAATCTAAAGCTGCAAGGAATTGACTCAGTTAATGCTATCAGAAAAAAGAAAAGCTGCAACGTTATGATTTTGGGATTTTCCAAATCCTCAGATCAGAGCTAAAGACAAAACTGAAAGCGTGAATGCAACTTGAGAGCGCGCTACAAAGAATAGATTGACAAGTCTCTGTCAGCCTTTTCTTTACTCGAGCCCACCACCACATTTATTTACTATCTATTTCTGCAAGATTTTTGAGGTTGATTCACTTGCCACACTGTTTCATCTGAACTTGTCTGGAGTGGACAAGTTGACATTCATCTTCATACATGGCTCATGGACAGTTCTGGAACTTACCCACAAAGGATACATACGTAAACACGGGGAAATGTGTTGCCTCATTGATTGCATTATTCAGCTTCACTTATTTATATGAGTCCGTCTCTTCCCTCATGAAGAATATTAAATCCAAATACTCCCACTATGACTGATAATCTGCTTGACGCTGGGTAGCAGCAGCTACTGTCCAGACAATGAATGCAACTATGGCTGATCAGTTCTCAACCAGGCAGTTTACCACAAAACAAACTTAATCCAAGAAAAAAATTGCAGTGGATTCCCAAAAATGGCGGAACCAAATATAGTAGGTGAGTGCAGAAAATGAATGTATTCACAAGCACATGCTATATAAATTCATTCAATTAAAGTTAATAACAAATTGATGTGTTATCAACACCACTAACTTCTTTCTATTTTTTCTTTAAGTATAGTTAGTTATTAAACATAATTTACCTTCGTGCCATCATAATCATTTCTACTGACATTAAGTTATTTCACCCTCAGATTTTTAACACAGTCTTGCTAGTATGGCCCATTGATAACGTAGTTCTAATTTTATTTGTTTCACATATTGAGTTGTGACACCACCACAGTACAAGAGTTCTCAATCTCAACTGTTTTCTGTTATTTAGTACATATAAAAATGTTCATAGTGTTTGCTAGTGGACCATCTAAACATTTTAGATAGTTTAAGCTTCAACAGAGAAATCCCATTGACAGCCAATTTAATTTTCAACTGTACTGCCAACAGTACAGTTTAATCCACATCAAACACAAGGAAAAGATGGGGTGGAGCAAAGCAGGGACTGGAATGCTTAAAAAAATTAAGGATACCATTCAATGATTCAGCAGGGAATGGAAATGTTGAGCTGTGCTATAATTTCATTTTGAACTCACTCACATGAGGGAGATGGGGTAACAAAATATAAATGAGCTTTTATTAGGGAAGATAAGCACTCACCTCTTGGATCACAATTGTTCACTAGAGTTTCCTGTTGTTGGCGTTGGTCTCCTGTTATTGACGTTGGTTTCTATCTAGCTGTCGTCAGTGTTGTTTGTTTTCATGTTGACTTAAAGAACATTTTTGAATCTTCTTTAATGCTTGTCCTTACGTTAAGGAAGGTTTTTGCATTGTTAACATTAAATTGTCAGATTATGTCCTATGTTTTACACAGCACCTAATGCTTTTGCAGTATGGTTGTAAACGAGTTTTTGTTTTGTTTTTTTTACTTTTTTTCTGGTGGCTGTGCTCGCTTTTCCTTCAGGTGTGGGTGGATGCAGGAACCCAGATCTTTTTCTCTTACGCCATCTGTTTGGGTTGTCTCACTGCTCTGGGAAGTTATAATGCCTATGACAATAACTGCTACAGGTAGGAATGTCTTCTATTCACTGTATACGCCTACATAAAGAATGTAATACATGTAAGCCTATTGATAGGAATGGATGAACTGACACTTTCTACTTCATTTAAGCTTCATCACACAATAAACTTATACATGAGACACAGTAGTCAACTCCAACACTGAGTGTGGTCCTTATTTCTTTTTGTCTTGTTCCTTAGGGATTGCATCATGCTGTGTTGTCTGAACAGTGGCACCAGCTTTATGGCAGGTTTTGCTATCTTCTCTGTGCTGGGTTTCATGGCTTATGAACAAAATGTTCCTATTGAGGCTGTCGCAGAATCTGGTGAGACAAACAGTCATGTTTCTGAATAGAAATCTGAATAAGGACCAACTTGTGGCCATGAAGAAAACAATATGTCATGCTATGTCTAAAGCAAGTACTGTAGAAGAAAGAAATCCAGTCTGAGGCTTTGTGCCTTCATCCACCATGCTGAGTTTGAATGATAAACACAGACAGTTATATAACTCTTTGCACGTCACCTAGGCTCTCAGACCAATGCATTATGATTTATTCAAGTCAGTATGAATGATTTAGTGACAGAGCAAGAGAATTTAAATGTTTTTCTCAGTGCATGGTGAGGGCAGTGTTTAACGTTTTAAATTATAGGTTATATAGGCGTTTTACCAAATGATTTTGTTAAATAAGATACCAGGAGGTGTTCAGATATTTATGCCTCCCTAAGATGTACTCCCCTTCACTGAGACACTGCTTACACATCAATTTTTTTTATGGTTATTGCAGTTACTTGGTAAGTTAATGAACTTAAAGTACTAAAGGTTTTCTAGCTTCTGATAGAAATGTTCCAATAAACTGGACTAAAAGTCCTATAACATAGAATGTAAATAATAATACAAAGAAGTAAACAAAACACCTCATATAGGCATGAAAGAAACAAAAACTAAGGAGGAAGGAAGACGTCAGAAAGTTTTGGAAGGAAAGTAAAATAAATAAGTGATATACAAAATTAAAAACACAGGATAATATGTAAAAGTGACAATAACAGTAAGGCAGAGCTTTCACAACAACCAAAAGGATAGTAATGTATTAGTTCAAATGAACTTCATACGCACCTTCCTATGGGCACACCATAAAACAAACAATAGGCCAAGTTAAATATGCATGTAGAAATTTTACAGTCATCTTACTTAAAAAACATAACAACCTAAATTTATGAAAGGTGCACGTAATTAAAGTTGAGAGTTTCACTCTCCTTCTTCTATTGGACTCATATTAAGGATTAATTTTTGTGACACAGGTCCTGGTCTTGCATTCATTGCATACCCTAAGGCTGTTACTATGATGCCTCTGTCCCCTCTCTGGGCCTGTCTCTTCTTCATGATGCTCATCTTCCTTGGTCTGGACAGTCAGGTGAGACGGAATTCTATTATTTTGTTCATGTTATAAAGATATTTGACAAAAAAGCATATGTTATTATGAATATAAACTAAATCAGGTGAAGGCTGTTTTGAGTCTTATCTGTATATAAAAGGTTGATTAGTGGATAACAATTATGTATCAGTATTGTGTAGAGGTAGTCCTCAACTTACAAACATTCAGAGATACAAATGCGCGCTGCCATATCCTATTATTGTCCTGTGGTTCTGCTTTCTTCCGCTGGAGCGTCACCACTTCGTTTGCGCATCTCCAACACTCGTCTCTCCCTCTGGTTCTCGTTTGTTGTCCCTTTGATATTTTACTGTCTATTATGGATGATAAACCAAGGGCTGTTGAAGATAGTGGTAGTGGCGACCATCTCTCTGATGACAGCTCTACCTCTAACCAACAATAATGCTCTCCTCCTTTTCCTCTTCCTTCACTCTAAAGATAAGCTATGTGCTACATGCTACAGTACTGTAAAGTGGCTGTATTCTAAAGAGTTAAACAGTGAGAATCCTAGTGTGAAAAATAGGTACCCTGAATATTTCGCCCACTGTTATTCATAACCCCATCTTCACTGCAAAACTTGTGATTCAGTGCTTTATAAATAAGGTTGACTTGACTTGACCAAATGTTTACCATTCATCTGATTTCAAAGCAATCACGTAAATAACTAGTAATGCTTAAAAGCAGATATTGAAACTATATGTACGTATTTTAATATGATTAGTTGTTTAATTTTTTGTTTTCTGTGATATTAAGAGTCCAATAATTGTGGTGGCCCAAAGTTTGGGTGAAATAACGTAAACTAGATTCTTATTTTTAGTGGTTTTTTTTAAAACCGACATGTAATCAAGAACAACTTAACTCAAAACGACCTGTACCTTTATTCTATTTTATTATGTGTCATTTTAATGTTGTCAGGTTGACCTTCTGTAGGAGGTAAATGATGTAGAAACAAATGTTTTGGATTAGGTTTCTGCTCAGAAGCATTAACTGACGCTGAACCCTGAATGCTTTTCTATTTGATGTTAATTATTGGTTGAGTTTACTGAGAGACTTAAATTAAACAGAATAATCAAGCATAAAGTGGCATTTTGAACTTTTGATTACAAGGAAGCACATCAGTGCGTCATTCACGTAAATGCAGTGGAATATCGCAGTGCCTTAAAGCTTGGCTTAACCTCTACACACCTACCTATTAATTAATTCAGCAGGGAAGTAAAAGTTACATTACAGAACTACAGTACAGTATTTTAGTTTATTATGTGTTGGTTTAATGTCCCATGATTGTTTCTGGTAAGTCTCAGGGAATGGTACTTTTGTATTTATAAAAGTAATGGCGTTTATAGATTGCAATTTAATAAATAACTACTTGTGAAAAATTCAGCTTACAAACAACCTCTCAGAACCTATTATTTTAGTATGTTGAGGACTACCTGTACAAATGAACAATATGAAACACAAACGTGATAATTAACGTTACATTTTATGAATTTAGTACAGTTTATTTTTAAATTTGTGAGCCTTTAAAGGAGCTATATCTTCTTCTTCTTTTCCTTTCGGCTTTTCCCTTCAGGGGTCGCCACAGCGAATTGATTGTCTCCATCTAACCCTGTCTTCTGCATCCTCTTCTCTCACACCAACTACCTTCATGTCCTCTTTCACTACATCCATAAACCTCCTCTTTGGTCTTCCTCTGGGCCTCCTGCCTGGCAATTCAAAACTCAACATCCTTCTACCAAGATAGATAGATAGATGGATAGATGGATGGATGGACGGATGGATGGATGGATGGATGGATGGATGGATGGATGGATGGATGGATGGATGGATGGATGGATGGATGGATGGATGGATGGATGGATGGATGGATGGATGGATGGATGGATGGATAGGTAGGTAGAGAGAGAGAGAGACAGAGAGCGAGCGCTCGCTAGCTCGCTCGCTCGCTCGCTCGCTCGCTCGCTCGCTCGCTCGCTCGCTCGCTCGCTCGCTCGCTCGCTCGCTCGCTCGCTCGCTCGCTCGCTCGCTCGCTCGTTCGTTCGTTCGTTCGTTCGTTCGTTCGTTCGTTCGTTCGTTCGTTCGTTCAGTTCGTTCGTTCGTTCGTTTTCTCCTCCCGGCGGACTTGCCACATATCCACTGCTCAGCCAAACACCAGGAAAAAACAAAAACCAAACAGGACATACCACAAGACATACACTACACTAACAGACACATGTAGCATGAACAGGACATATACTAAACTATTACTAAAATATAAACAGTATAAAATTAAATGAAATCCATTGAAGCGCGTGCTGACCTCGCCACCTCCCCGCCGCTCCTCCTGAGAGAGTCATCGTACCCCCTGATGGCACGGGGCACAAAGGAGGACCTCAGCCTCTCTGTGGAGGCGCTGTGTGACAGCAGTCTGCCGCTGAAGGTGCTTCTCTGCTGGGAGAAGGTGGTGTGCAGGGGGTGGCTGGTGTTGTTCATGGTGGCCCTGAATTTAGACATGGTTCTGCTCCCCAGAACTGTCTCCACAGAGTCCAGGCTCAGCCCGACCACTGAGCCCGCTCTGCGGATGAGTCTGTTAAAACAGTCCATATCTCTTTTCCTGGCACCACCACCCCAACACAATGGCGTATGACAGCACACTGGACACTACGGACTGATAGAACATGAGAAGGAGCTTAGGACAGATGTTGAAGGAGGCCAGCCTCCTCAGGAAGTACATCCTGCACTGCCCTTTCTTGTACACACAGTCCGAGTTGAGTGACCAGTCCAGTCTGCTGTCTAGCTGCAGTCACAGGTACTTATAGTTTCCTACCACCTCCACCTCACTGCCCTCGATGATCACTGGTTGTGGAGAGGGAGGTGCCCGCCGGAAATCCAGCACCACCTCCTTCGTCTTGGAGACGTTGAGCTGGAGCTGGTTCTGCTGGCACCACTCCACAAAGTCAGCCACCAATGCCCTGTACTCCACCTCATCACCCTCCCGGATACATGCCACAATCGCAGTGTCATCGGAGTACTTCTGTATGTGTCATGTATCTGAGTTGTGCTTGAAGTCCGATGTGTAGAGGGTTAAGAGAATGGGGGAGAGCACGGTCCCCTGTGGCGCCCCCGTGCTGCTGGTCACCATAGAAGACAAACAGTCCCTCATACGGACGTATTGGGGTCTGTCCGTTAGGTAGTCCGTGATCCAGCTCACAAGGTAGGGGTCCACAGCCATGGAGGTCAGTTTGTCCTGCAGGAGCCGGGGCTGGATGGTGTTGAAGGCACTCGAAAAGTCAGAGAAGAGCACCCTGACGGCACAGCCAGGTGTCCAGGTAGGAGAGCACACGGTGGAGTAGGTACAAGACAGCGTCGTCAACCCCAACCTTGGTCTGATAGGCGAACTGGAGAGGG
Organism: Antennarius maculatus; assembly: GCA_013358685.1. Taxonomy (NCBI): domain Eukaryota; kingdom Metazoa; phylum Chordata; class Actinopteri; order Lophiiformes; family Antennariidae; genus Antennarius; species Antennarius maculatus. Next base: position 9,128,991 of record CM023609.1, read on the forward strand.
TCCATTGCACCCTGCACCTGTGGACGCGTGAGCTCCAAGACCAGTCGCTCTAGGGTCTTCATTACATGGGAGGTAAGAGCGACCGATCGGTGGTCGTTGAGCTCAGTAGGGCGTCTTTTCTTGGGTACCGGGACGATGCAGGAGGTCTTCCACAGTGACGGGACCCTCCCCAGACGCAGACTGAGGTTGAACAATCGCTGCAGGGGGTCCGCTAATTCCGAAGCACAGGCTCGGAGGAGTCTTGGGGAGATCTTATCCGGTCCAGCCGCCTTATAGGGACGGAGCCTCCGCAGCGTTGTCGTCACCAGGTCTACAGTGATGACAGTCTCGGTCGTGGTGGGAGCAGGAGGTCGTGGCGAGGTTGGAAGCTTCGCAGCTCTTGGAGTGGGCTCGGGAGAAGTGTCAGGGGCAGGGGCGGAAGGAGAAGTGGCAGGGGTGGAAGAGAGTAAGCACAGGAGGAGGGACCATCAGTGCAGGGCCGGGAGAGGCCTGGGACGAGGAGCCAGGAGTGGTGGGGGAGCTGAACCGATTGAAAAAGCTGTTTAGTTCATTTGCTCATTCACTGTTCCCCTCCACAGTGCTGCGCCCTTTCCCGTGTCCGGTGATGGTTCTCATCCCATTCCAGACCTCCCGCACCTGGTTGCGCCCCAGCTGCTTCTCCAGCTTCCTCCTGTACACCTCCTTGGCCTTCCTCAGGCAGAGTCTCACTTCCTGCTGGGCCTTCTTCATCTCCTCCTCGTTCTTGCTCCTGAACACCCGCTTCTTGCTGTTCAGGACAGCCTTGACTTCCTTTGTGACCCAGGGTTTGTTGTTGGGGTAACACCTGACTGTCCTGACAGGGGCCACGGTATCCACACAAAAGTTCATGTAATCTGTAAAACACTGAGCTGCCCGCTCAATGTCCTCCCCATGTGAGCCCACGATGACATCCCAATATTCACTATCTCTCCTCTGGGCATGTCCAAACAATCTCAGTCTGGTCTCTCTGACTTTATCTCCAAAACCTCTAACATGTGCTGTCCCTCTGATGTACTCATTCCTGATCCTATCCATCCTGGTCACTCCCAGAGAAAACCTCAGCATCTTCATCTCTTCTACCTCCAGCTCTGTCTCCTGTCTTTTCCTCAGTGACATTGTCTCTAGACCAAAAAACATCGCTGGTCTCACCAGTTTTGTACAGCTTTCCTTTCATTTTAGCTGAACCTCTTCTATCACACATCACACCTGACACTTTTCTCCACCCGTTCCATCCCACCTGTACACGCTTCTTCACCTCTTTTCCACACTCTCCATTGCTCTGCACTGTTGACCCTAAGTGCTTAAAATCCTCCACCTTTTTGATTCCTTCTCCTTGTAACCTCACTCTTCCACTTGGGTCCCTCTCATTGACACACATTTACTGTCTTACTGCGGCTAACCTTCATTCCTCTCCTTTCCAGGACAAACTTCCACCTCTCTAGCTTTTCCTCCACCTGTTCCCTGCCCTCACTACAGATAACAGTATACCAAAATCTGCAAAGATTCCATGGAGATTCCTGTCTAACCTCGTCTGTCAGCCTGTCCATCACCATAGCGAAAAAGAAGGGGCTCAGAGTTGATCCCTGATGCAGTCCCACCTCCACCTTGAACTCTGTCACACCTACAGCACACCTCACCACTGTCTTACAGTCCTCATACTGTACATGTCCTGTAACGCTCTAACATACTTCTCTGCCACTCCAGACTTCCTGATACAATACCACAGTTCCTCTCTCGGCACCCTGTTATAACCTTTCTCCTGATCTACAAAAACACAATGCAGCTCCCTCTGGCCTTCTCTGTACTTCTCTATCAACATCCTCAAAGCAAATACTGCATCTGTAGTACTCTTTTTTGGCATGAAACCATACTGCTGCTCACAAATGCTCACTTCTGCCCTTAGTCTAGCTTCCACTACTCTTTCCCATAACTTCATTGTATGGGTCATTAGCTTTATTCCTATGTAGTTGCCACAACTCTGCACATCTCCCTTGTTCTTAAAAACGGGCACCAGCACACTTCTCCTCCATTCCTCAGGCATCTTCTCACTATCTGAGGTCCTGGTGAACAACCCAGTCAGAAACTCTACTCCCACCTCTCCTAGAAACTTCCATACCTCCACAGGTATATCATCAGGACTGACTGCCTTTCCGCTCTTCATCCCCTTCAATACCCTCCTCACTTCATCCTGACTAATCTTTGCTACTTCCTGGTCCACAGCAGTCACCACTTCTAGTGTTTGTTCTCTCTAATTTTCCTCATTCGTCAACTCTTCAAAGTACTCTGTCCATCTTCCCATCACACCACTAACACCTAACACTACTGGCACCTGTCAATAGACTTCCATCCCTATCCTTAATCGTGCTAACATGCTGCACGTCCTTCCCATCTCTGTCTCTCTGTCTTGCCAGCCTGTACAGATGAGTATCTCCCTCTTTACTGTCCCACCTAGCATACAAGTCATCATAAGCCCCTTGTTTGGCCTTTGCTACCTCTACCTTCACCTTACGCTGTATCTCTCTGTACTCCTTTTACTCTCGTCAGTCCTCTCAGTGTCCCACTTCTTCTTAGCTAACCTCTTTCTCTGTATGCACTCCTGTACCTCCTCATTCCACCACCAAGTCTCCTTATCTACTTTCCTTCCAGATGACACACCAAGTACTCTCCTACCTGTCTCTCTGATCACATTAGCTGTAGTTTTCCAGTCCTCTTGAAGCACCTCCTGGCCACCCAGAGCCTGTCTTAACTCCTTCCTATACTGTAAGTCATGCAACACTCTTCCATTTTCAGCTTCCACCATTTCGTCCTCTGCTCTGTCTTTGTCCTCTTCATATTCCTCACCACCAGAGTCATCCTACACACCACCATCCTATGCTGTTTGGCTACACTCTCGCCTACCACTACTTTGCAGTCACTGATCTCCTTCAGATTACACCGTCTACACAAGATGTTGTCTACCTGTGTGTTCCTGCCTCCACTCTTATAGGTCACCCTATGTTCCTGCCTCTTCTGAAAGAAAGTATTCACTATAGCCATTTCCATCCTTTTTGCAAAGTCAACCACCATCTGTCCTTCTTCGTTCCTCTCCTGGATACCAAACCTCCTCATCACCTCCTCATCACCTGCACCAACATGTCCATTGAAGTCTGCACCAATGACAACTCTCTCACTTCTCGGTATGCTCTGCATTACTTCATCAAAGTCCAACCAGAATTTCTCCTTCTCCTCCAGCTCACAGCCTACCTGTGGAGCATACCCACTAACAACATTGAACATCACACCTTCGATTTGTAGCTTCAGACTCATCACTCTATTTGACTATTTTTACTTCCAGGACATTTCTAACAAACTCCTCCTTCAACATAACTCCTACTCCATTTCAATCAGTCAATCAATCAACTTTTATTTATATAGCGCTTAATAACATCTGAAGACATTTCAAAGCGCTTTACAGATAGAAAGCCAACAACAGATAGAAAGCCAACGTTCCCCTCCGGAGCAGGCATAAGCAGCGGTGGCGAGGAAAAACTCCCTCATTGAGGAGTTTTTTCTCTCTTCATTTCTCTTCCTATCTACACCATGATAGAACAACTTGAACTCTGCTCCTAAACTTCTAGCCTTGCTACCTTTCCACCTGATCGCCTGGACACACAGTATGTCTACCTTCTTCCTCTGCATCGTGTCAACCAACTCTCTCTCTACCTTTTCCTGTCATAGTTCCAACAGTCAACATCCCTAGTCTCAGTCCTATACTCTTGGCGAACCTCTTCTCTCTCTTCCTACGAATACACTTTCCTGCTCTCCTTCTTCGACCAACAGTCCAATTTCCATCGGCACCCTGTAGGTGAACAGCACCGATGGTGGTTGTTGTTAACCAGTGTCTCGAGCGATCCGTATGGAAGTCATATGTTCGATTCGCATATTGATTTGGCATAAGTTTTACGTCGGATGCCCTTCCTGACGCCCTCTGTATTAATCCGGGCTTGGGACCGGCGCATTAAGACACTGGCTTGTGGGAGCTATATATCTTGGCATTTTCAAGCTCATAACATTGAAGATAATTCGGTAAATGTTGTCATTTTATTTGGAAACTAAGCAAGGCAGTGTAATAAATGCATTAATCTTACAATATAATTTCAATTTTATCTGATCTCAGGCTGTGAGTGTTAGATTATAAAATGATTAACTGACCAAATACATTTGCAGTAATGATATTATGTTTAATCCTAATTATGATGTGTTTCATTGGTTTTCTGACAAATGAATAACAAACATCCCAAAGAAGAAGAGTACAAATGGTCAAAAAGTACTAAAAGAGCAATGACAGTTAGTATATGGTCAAAGAGTATCCAGAAAAACTAAAAAGAAAAAAATGCATGAGGAATAACATATGCACTAGATTATTTGTTTATATGTATCTTTTTTATTATTAATGTCTACTTTCTACGTGTCAGAACCAATTTGTGATTTTTTTTTCTCAGTTTGTGTGTGTGGAGAGTTTAGTGACAGCTGTGGTAGATATGTACCCAGAGACCTTCAGGAGAGGCTACCGCAGAGAGGTGCTGATATTGGGCATGTCTGTGGTGTCTTTCTTCATAGGACTCATCATGTGTACAGAGGTAAGGCACAATCTATCGATTTATCTATCTATCTCTCTCTCTCTCTCTCTCTCTCTCATCCTCTCTCTCTCCTCTCTCCTCTCTCTCTCTCTCTCTCTCTCTCCTCTCTCTCTCTCTCTCTCCTCTCTCTCTCTCTCCTCTCTCTCTCCTCTCTTCCTCTCTCTCGTCTCTCATCTCTCTCTCCTCCTCTCACTCTCCTCTCTCTCTCCATCTTCCCTCTCTCTCTCTCGCTCGCTCATCTCTCTCTCTCTCAGTCTCCTCTCAGTCTCTCCTCTCTCTCTCTCTCTCTCTACCTACCTACCTACCTATCCATCCATACATCCATCCATACATCCATACATCTTGCTGTCTGTCTGTCTGCGTCTGTCTGTCTACCTGTCCGTCTGTGTCTGTCAGTCTATCTGTCCTCAAGCACAATCATCATCATCATCATCATCATCATCATCATCATCATCAAGTCAGTGATGAGAAGCAGTCAGGTAAACAGGATAAGTAGCAGCAATCCCATTTTTAGAGACTGTTTGGATCTACTACATCAAGTTAATTGATTTGATCCAGAGGACATCATGTGATCCACCGCCTTCCATTTGTCAGTATGTAAGACATAAAAGCTACTCCAGATATCATTTAATCCTGTCCTCTGAAAACCACTTATCTGTATGTAGTAACAATGGAAGAAAATCTGGGTCCTCGCTTACAGGAGGGTCCTTCGTCCTCTAAAAGCTTTTCCCATGTCCATATGCTCTCACTGAACGACATGCTATTCGGTTCTCCCCATAATGGCTAAGAAACAGGAAACTATAACCTGCAATAACCTGTGATTAATTGAGGACAAATTGTTAGGTCAGATTAGATTAGATTAGATTAGATTAGATTAGATTAGATTAGATTAGATTAGATTAGATTAGATATACTTTAATGATCCCAAACTGGGAAATTCACAAAAATACGGACTGTGGCCCGTATTTTTACCACGCACACACACACACACACACACACACACACACACACACACACACACACACACACACACACACACACACATACACACACACACACACACACACACACACACACACACACACACACACACACACTCATCACACACATGTTGATTGGCACACTGGAATTTGCACGTGTTCTTGATTTTGGGGATCTAACCCACGACCTTGGCGTTATAGCACTACGCTCTAACCAACTGGGCTAACTGGCCAAGAATTAGTGGCGTCAGTATGGACATAACTAACTAACAAATGCAAACTCATATTTGTGGTTTTAATGATGCTGAAACAGACTTATGACAGACTTTTTTCATCCCTTTAGGGGGGGATGTATGTCTTCCAGCTGTTTGACTCATACGCTGCTAGCGGGATGTGTTTACTGTTTGTGGCCATATTTGAGTCCATATGTATCGGCTGGATATACGGTAAGCTAAGAGTCTTAAGAGCTTTCAAAGAAATGCTTGTTTTTGCCAGCCCTCTGAGCTGAAATCATCTTTCTTCTCTGCCCTCTGCTGGGGACTGAGCTCAGACACATGCGTCACTCACTTTTTTTAAGGGATATTTTTAACTGATATCTAACAAACATTATATGCCATTACGGTACTGTGAAATGTTGCTAGTTTTATGTCATACCCTGCTGAAACATAATTTAATTTTTTACGTAGATTTGTGGGAAGAAGACAGACCTATCTAAGGTCCTCTGGCCTTAGGGGCTTTTTGTTTTTAGGATTAGACATGTTGACAATAAATCCCCTGAATTAGAAAGTTTTATATGAAGCAATGAAGTTTCAGATGTTATTTTATCTACATTCAGTCAGCAGCTCTGTTCTAAGAGCCTTACCCTGTCAAAATACATCAGTCATGTCATTATTTTGACATCACATATGAAAATTCTGAATGATACGTATTTACATTTCAGGCAGTGACAGATTCTACTTGAATATTGAGGACATGATTGGCTACAAACCTGTCTTCTTCATCAAATGGTGCTGGATGATCCTGACCCCAGGAATCTGTGCTGTGAGTCTCACTGAAAATCCAAAGATCAGCTTTAGCGTGAAAGAGGGCCAGCAGTGATTTGTTTGAGCAATTAAATAGATTTTGGGATCCATGTCATGAGCCTTGTTTAATGTTGAAATTCAGTTGCCTATAATTTCTCAGATTGTATACCATACAGCAAATTCAATTCAACCAGATATGTTTGACTTAACTCAGGATTTAAGAGAAAGATTGAAGATGAAGAAATTGATTTCATTAGTTTTACATGAATACAAAAAGACTATTAAACAGAAACATACCAATTCTGAATATGAAGTATTTCACATTTAGTCCTTTCTTTCTCATTTCAGTAGTATGTAAAATGAAATGTTATTTCTGGTCTCTTTCAGGGAATTTTTCTGTTCTTCTTGATTAAGTATAAACCACTGAAGTACAACAATGTTTACACCTACCCAGACTGGGGCTATGGTATTGGCTGGTTCATGGCCTTATCTTCCATGGTCTGCATCCCTCTTGGGATTATCTGGATGATTTGGAAGACTCCTGGGACCTTCTCTGAGGTTAAAAAAGCACACAAGGACAAGTTTTAGTGGATTATTATAGACCCATGCCCTATCCTTTCGCTAATGTTTGTGAAAATCTGTGTAACTGGGGAAAATTGTCAAAAACAAATATTGAAACGTACCTGGATTTGCTCTGAATTTAAAGGAGTTCTTATTCTATGCCCTACCTGGGCCACAACTGTTGTGGAAATCCAGTTTATTTTGCATAATCAGACAATTCGACAAACAAATTACATTGATAGTAATTTGTGCTCATCTTGAATGAAATCAAAATTAAATGAAAGATCAGAACAGTTTAGTTTTGTGATTATAGATAATTGAAAAAAATGAGAGATGATAGATTGCCTCAGATTGCCAGATAGACAGTTTTATATTCAGCATATCACAGCAGCTTTTCAGTTTTCTTAACCGCTGATTGTTTCTTTATGTTCTTACATATACCTAGAAGACATGTTTTAGTTTCAGATACAGTTTGTTACACACTGTATTTTTTAGAAGTTTCTCAGTGCTTCTTTGTTTCTATAGTCAGTTTAAGAAGTGATACATGGATAATCTTGGTGCTGCTATGACCAAGATTCATTCTCATTCCTCTCTGTTGTTGCTCTCTGCAGAGAATGAAGAAGCTGACAACTCCCAGCAAGGATCTGAAAATGAGAGGAAAACTTGCTGCCCTCAGTCCCTATGCTGCCAATGATGCAAAATTGAAGGCTGATGGTAAAATATCCACAATCTCAGAGAAGGAGACACATTTCTAAGAAATCGAGCTTCCCGCTATCTTCATAAGCTCAGTGAATGAAAACATCAAGCAACGACAGCATTACCACCACAATACAAAACAGGAAATGAAAACAAATGACTGGAAACATTGATTTTGTTTTGTAAAAAAAAGAAAAGAAAAGAAAAATGTCACATAGTCTGTTTCTGTTTTGCACAAACATTCATAACACATTTGTTCTCAGTTGACTAAAAGAACTGTTTTCTCTTTTCTAACCATTAATATTTTAAATCTGTTTTATGACAAAGAACATGAGCATCCTATGGTTAAAACCTGGTACAGTACCTTATAAGTATTGGTCACACTATTGTCTGGGCCTTTAGAGAAATACCAATGTGTTATGTTGTAAATGTCATTCACTGTACATTTATTGTGCTCTGGTTCTATTTGGTACCAGGCGCCCAAACATGACTAGGATTTAGCAACTTGGGGACCACTCTACATTGTTTTTTCTGTGAAGAGAGGATTTTGTCTTTGTACTGAGGCTATAGGACGGCATAAATATGAATTGAGTTGTATATAGTTTTATCATTTACATTTGGCAATATCTGAACTAGATGTAATTGAAAGGCCTGCAGGAGCGTTTTTAAGGCCTTCAGTGATTCCTGTTTACTTGAATTCATTGTCATTGAACCAGATGTAAGAAATAATACAAATTGATAAAGTGAATGATATTCTTAGGTTGTTGATTACTGTGTGAGGACATTTGAACCCTCAGGGGTTAGATGGATTTCCAGCATTCAGCGTTTAAATTTTTCATTTAATTATTTTCATTTTCTATTTCCAGTTTTGAAATATAACTATCAGAGAACTACTCACAGACTGAGTCTAAAACTACACCTCTCTCCTTCAGCTTCTCTCCTGTTGGTTGTCATTTCATAGTAACTATGCAGAGCCTAACACAGAGTGACAGACAGACATGCTTTCATCCCTGCAGTTTTACCTCTTTCTTCACTTGTGTTAAAATTAGACTTGCTTCTTATTTTCATTCATTTAATTCTTCCCTTTATCCTGTTCTCTATTTTTCTTCTGTCCCTTCCCATCATGTTCATCTTCAACCTGTGCACATCTTCTACTGTCCAGGCCTGCTTTTCTGTTTGCCCAGTGATACAGACCTGTGTGTCACTTGTAGTCTCACTGTTTGTGTCTTTACTTCTCTGGCCTTTTAGTTTGCTTTGTTCACCTTTAAAGGAGTGGCCAATCTGCCCATGTAATTATAGTGACAGTAAATGAGCTGGTCTCGTTGTTGGATCAGTCCATCACAACTTCATCCACCCGATTCATGCCAGTCGTCCTACCTCTCTTCTCCTTGCTTTGTCCGACTTTATTTGCCTTTCCTTCCTTTCTTCCCACTCTCCCTGTTCCTATGAAAAAATCATTTCTCCCTACTGTTTTTCAGGAGGAGGCAGTGAGAGAAGGGAAAGAAATAGTGGAATGATCAGTTGAGGAAATGTGTGATGGATTAAGTAATGAGGAAAATCAAGGAAGTTATTAGTGACTGCAGCCCATTCTGTCTAAACTGTGACATCTTCTTAAACATGTGATTGGTCCCTCTGGTGTGGTTGCATTATGACATGATTATCTCCTCACTGATGTTTGTGCAAAGCTAATAATTGTGTGTGCATCAGAAATTGTAGCCTGCTGTTTAACACTTATCACATTGATGTACTTTATATTTTTACATTTCTATCTAGAAATCTGTGGTCTATTCTTGAGATCAAAATGTTTTAAGAGAAATACTGTATTAAAAAGAATATGCCCTTGTTTTGACTTTTGATATGCCACTCAAAAGGTCTTGTTATAGAAATATAATGACAGGTGTTTTACTGTTCTGCACTGTTCTCCAGACATTTTGGTATTCACAGGACACATGAACTGTCTGCTTACTCATTTTTAAAAATAAATGTTATGAATGAAAGTGGAGTAGATTGTTTTTATCTACATCTTAATCTCACTAGTGAGCACTGCAGTTATCCAAAAAATATTTCTTAGATGCCAATAGTTCTTCTGGATTTAATGGATGAATTTTTGATCATATTTTATATTAAATGAGATTAAATAAGATGAAATGAAATTCACTTTATTGTTCCTCTTGAGGGAGGATGAACTCTTCCGGTTCATACATCAACCTAAAAGAGTTCATATGAACATACATATGAATACAATGTAGCCGCAAGAGGGCACAAGCCAGTGTCTTATTGTGCCGGTCCCAAGCCCGGATAAATACAGAGGGTTGCGTCAGGAAGGGCATCCGGCGTAAAACTTTTTCCAAATCAAAAATGCGAATCAAATCTATGACTTCCATACCGGATCGGTCGAGGCCCGGGTTAACAACGACCGCCATTGGCGCTGTTGACCTACAGGGCGCCGGTGGAAATTGAATTACTGTTGGTCGAAGAAGGAGAGGAGGAAAGTGCGTTCGCACGAAGAAAGAGAAGAGGAGCGCCAAGAGTATAGGACTAAGAGTAGGGACGTTGAATGTTGGAACTATGACAGGAAAAGGTAGAGAGTTGGTCGACATGATGCAGAGGAGGAAGGTAGACATACTGTGTGTCCAGGAGACCAGGTGGAAAGATAGCAAGGCTAGAAGTTTAGGAGCAGGGTTAAAGTTGTTCTATCATGGTGTAGATAGGAAAAGAAATGGAGTAGGAGTTATCTTGAAGGAGGAGTTTGTTAGGAATGTCCTGGAGGTAAAAAGAGTGTCAGATAGAGTGATGAGTCTGAAGCTAGAAATAGAAGGTGTGATGTTCAATGTTGTTAGTGGGTATGCCCCACAGGTAGAATGTGAGCTGGAGGAGAAGGAGAAATTCTGGTTGGACTTTGATGAAGAAAAGTGTCAGGTGTGATGTGTGATAGAAGAGTTTCAGCTAAAATGAAAGGAAAGGTGTACAAAACTGTGGTGAGACCAGCAATGTTGTTTGGTCTAGAGACAGTGTCACTGAGGAAAAGACAGGAGACAGAGCTGGAGGTAGCAGAGATGAAGATGCTGAGGTTCTCTTTGGGAGTGACCAGGAAGGATAGGATCAGGAATGAGTACATCAGAGGGACAGCACATGTTAGAGGTTTTGGAGATAAAGTCAGAGAGGCCAGACTGAGATGGTTTGGACATGTCCAGAGGAGAGATAGTGAATATATTGCTAGAAGGATGCTGAGTTTTGAACTCATCATCTGTCAAACAGATGCTGAGTTCTGTGAAACAGACACACCCACCAGGGACCTGTAAAAATGTAGTTTTATATACACACATATTTTAACTGATAGGATTAAAGAAGATTTTAACATTTGATACAGCAAGCAGATAATTCACAGACATATAGCAGTTGAAAAAAACCCAAATCAATTCAAATATCTTATATCAAATTTCATATCGGCGGCACGCTGACACAGTGGTTAGCGCTGTCGCCTCACAACACGGCGGGTCTGGGTTCGAGTCCTGCTCTGTGCGGAGTTCGCATGCTCTCCCCGTGTCCACGTGGGTTCTCTCCGGGTTCTCCGGCTTCCTTCCACCTCCAAAAGCATGCGCTTCAGGTTGATTGGCCAGTCCCAAATTGCCCGTAGGAGTGAGTGTGTGTGTGCGTGTTTGTATGTCTTTGTATGTGGCTCCGCGTTGCACTGGCGTCGTGCCCAGAGTGTCTCACGCTCTATGCCAGCTGGGATAGGCTCCAGCTCCCCATGACCCGCTACGGCGGATAAAGCGGTGGTACATGAAAATGAATGAATGAAATTTCATAACAAATTTTAGTTTTAAATAAATGGAGACTGAAAATAGTTGCTTCATGGTGATATGGTGATTCTAGTAGTTGCAGAATTATGATAGATCGAGTGTTAATGCCATTTTTGTTTCCAGTATTGTAATTTAGGATCCTCCATTCCTTATTTAAATTCCATTATTTTAACTGAGTAATTTTTTTTTCTGTTATTCTACTCTCTGATTTGGTTTGAAGTAGTCATAAAAGATACTGCAGTAACAAATCGCAATACTAGATATACACAATCAGGCTGGTATACAATTATCATTTGAAGGCAATACCAGATCAATAGTCAAGTTCATTTATCCATCCATCCATTTACTTGTAGATGAGATGATCGCAACCACCTCGTGCACAGCCTTTTAATAACCTTGTGGTAAAGTTCAACATGTAAAAATATAAAATAAATTAAGCAACTGGTCTTTTTGTTTAATCTTCTCTGAGTTCCACTGCATGTTAAATTAAAAGGGGTTTTAGTCCTACTGAGATCCAAGTGCATGCATCTTGTATGAAACATACTGAGTGTCTTTTTTCTTGACATCATCCACAAAGTCTTCCAGTCTGAGATTTTCCTCAAACACTCTGCAAGTACAACAGAATGCGGAATTTGTTCAAGCTGAATACAGTACTGTAAGCATCTGACACTCTAGATCCATTCTCAGTCATCATGAAAAGTGGGTAGTGCTGTCACCTCACAACATGGTAAGTCCGGGTTCGAGTCCCGCTCTGTGTGGAGTTTGCATGTTCTCCCCATGTCTGCGTGGGTTCTCTCCGGGTTCTCCGGCTACCTCCCACCTCCAAAAGCATACGCTTCAGGTTAAGTGGTCGGTCCCAAATTGCCCATAGGAGTGAGTGCGTGGTTGTGTGTTGCTCCGTGGCGCACTGGCGTTGTGCCCGGAGTATCCCCCGCCTCACGCCCTGTGCCGGCTGGGATTGGCACGAGCTCCCCGTGACGTATCCCCTGTGGCGGACACGGCGGCAGAAAATGGATGGATGGATGGATTTTTTCTCAGCTAATCAATTCTTACTTTGCCACTATCGCAATTTTAACTTCACTATCTCTTTCACTTCATTTTCTCACCTGGTTCTGACTTTTGTCTTATCTCTGTCCTCTCTCTCTCCATCTTCCTCTTTACCTTGTAACGTCATCCACAAACAATAACAATACTCAATGAATTTATTCAAACAGCATTTGTAACAAATATCAAAATGAGTACAGGGCAACTGACACTTCATAACAGTATCAATATGCTATAGCTTAAATATTTTTCCCCGTCTCATCTTATCCTGGCTTATCTCCCTCTTTCTCCTCTCTCCCTTGTTGTACTGAAAACCATAAACAATCACCTTCATATTCAATGAATTTATCCAAGCTATATTTACGGCATAAATATCAGAAAGAACTGAGGACCAATATTTTATAACTATTTGCATTACTTTTCCACTATCCCTGATGGCGTTCCATTATCTCTCTTTACATATTAATAGAAAACACAATGGATTTAAACTTTGTCACCTTGCTCTCTTGCCTCTCTCAGTCTCTTTTCTATCCACCAAAGTCAACATTACAAAGATTAATGAGAGGGTAGAGATACTGTTAACATAAGTGTTTAGGGAGTTGTTGCAGTTAATGCATCCAGCAGGTCACACACTGCACAGAATTTTGATTGGTCTCACCTAAAAAAGTGCTATGAAAAAAAAGATACTGCAAGTGAATGAAAGTGCTGCTCATATTACGCCATACAGGCTATTTCTTATTTTCATTACAGGAAACACAATTAAGAACAGTATTCCATTTGGCAAGCCTTGAAGCAGGTTTTAGAGTCATGGTTAATTAGCCATAAATTGTTAATGTTACCATTAATGTTAGCTTGTGTAATAGTATGTAATAGTGGGTAGCAGACAACGCTGTTAGAGATGTTACAGGAAACATCACAACACAGTCATGTGAAAGATGTTAGACAAAGAAAAGAGTTAGTAATGGAGTTTAGAAAAAGGGAAAGAGATATTAATTGTCAGTAAGAGTTTAGATGCTGTTGATGTGGAAAAAGCAACAGTTAAACTTTGAAACAGGACAATGTGGATCTAGGCTTGTCTGAATAAATTTTTTTGTGAATACAATATGGATAGTTGGATTGTGTCTGAACATAAGTGTAAATAGTAAAGTGTACATGTGAATTTGATGTACAGTATTTTCGCGAAATAGTGCACTGCTTATATATGGTGATAGTTCAGTAAATGAGTTGTTTCATTGGATTTCACAATTTTAAATTTCAACTCGCCATTCATAGTTTGCCACAGTTTGTATATAAGAAGTATCTGAAGAAACGTTATAAAATTGTTTATCAATGTCATTGGTTTTGAGTTTGTCACAGAAAACACAACAATGTTATAATGATTATATATTCCTTTCAGGGGTTTTGTTTCTTGCATTTGCGAAACCAGTTTAGAATGATTTTTGTTTCGATTTGGAATGTCTGGATCTGTAGATATATAAATGATTGGTTAGGTCTGGGACCAGATGGGAAAGGTTTGCAGAGTGTGTAGAAAAAAACAAAAGAGAAGAAGGAGAAATTTGCGGGTTTAGTGTTGATGGGAAGGATGAAAAACACATAAAATATACCTCTGGTGGAAGCTTGTGTGGTGATTTTCATCCCCCGTTTTCCATAGTGTAACGCTAGCTAAATAGCAAACTGACTAGCTTAAACCAACATGCACACACAGGATGTCAACATCATTCATTCAGGATGTCATTCTTTTCTGTTGGGTTTCTCAGTCTGTTAAATAAAAAGCTAAATAAAAAGCATAAACTTGTCAGCATAACTAAAACAAACATTTTCTTGTGTACAGTTTTGGCTGGCATCTACCCGGAAGTTTGGGCCGCTCACCAAGTTAGCTTCGGTCTTCACATTTATCCATGTCTCTCACTTACGGAGCCATTGAGGCTTCGTCAAACATAGCGTTTTATATTCTTTGATTGTGACGAACCCAACGTTGTTGTGTGGGGAACCCCGATGCTTTATTCACCGGGACCAAACCCACGAAGTTGGCGTCTACCCGGATGGCCGGACCGTAACACCAAAGAGGCTTTCGTCTTTGCGTTCTTCCATCCCACACACACACGAGCCGTTACGGCTTCGTCAGACACAGCGGTTTGTTTTCTTGTGACAGCGAAGAAAAAAATAGAAAACAAAGTCTGATATTATTGTTTTATGGTGGAATCTCCACACGTTCCCGCTAGTGTGTGTGTGTGTGTGTGTGTGTGTGTGTGTGTGTGTGTGTGTGTGTGTGTGTGTGTGTGTGTGTGTGTATTTTGCTCAAGGGCGCCTCGGCAGTGCTCAGTAGGTGAGCTGACACCTCGCGCTGTCAGGTCACACTCCAAAGTGACTGGGTGGGAGTGGGAATCAAGCGATCATTGGATAACCCGCTCTACCAACTGAGCCAATGCCGCCCAATTTTAACCTGTCAAAAGACAGATCTTCTTACCAAAGTTTCAGTATCCCTCTTGGTGTATTATTATTAATTACAGTAAAATTTACTGTAATTAAAATTTGATATTTTATTTTTATTTGATACTTTAGCGAATACTATCTCTCTCCATAATCTTCACAACTAGTTTCAGCAACAGACTGCACACTTTAATTTTCTTGAGGATCTGCTCTAGATTTATGCACGTAAAAAGACAAACTTCCCTGCCATGATGTCCGTGTTAAGCAGTGCCAGCATGTTAGCGACCTGAATAAATGTGCAGCCCATAAGTGTTGAATGAAGCCAAGTGGTCTTGTTGAAACATTTTGCTGTTCTGATTGACTGTTGGAGTGTTGGTGTGTTCAAGGTTTAGACAGCTTTCACCATCAGCTGTCCTCCACGTACATTGCAGTTTTACTACACCACAGAGAATTACTATGACTTGATGACTGATAATCTCCAGACGGTACGTAGCCCATAGGTTTTTCTGTGAATAAACTGGTCAGTTTACATTCAGATATAACAAATAACAAAGTTGTCCTTTCAAGCTTCATTCACTTCTCTTCCTCCTCAACACCTTGAACTTTTGTTGAAATAACATTTGGTGAATAATAAACTGCAGCTCTTCATGCAGTCTTACTTTGACTCCATTAATTTGTCTTATTGTGTCTGTGGGCGTTTGCACGGGGGGTGGAACACCACACTCACAAAGTGCTTGTAATTGTTGTGTTTGTATAAAATAGTAATTAAGATAAATATTTATTTGTTGATATTCTCTGATAATATTCTATGATACTGATTTCCATCACTGACTAATTTAATCCAAGCAGAGGACCACCTGTCACTTCCAAGCAGTTATGTTCAGTTTTTGTCTTGTCTGCTTAGACATCCACTTCCTGCCTTATTTTGTTACTCATCCCTTTCCTCTTGTTTCAGACCTTGAATTTCTCCCTTTGTATGCTTTTCCCACCAGCATGAATGTCAACCCTGCTCTAACTGGTTCCACCTGTGTTCTCCTACCTCATGTATAAATACTGTAGTCTGTGTCTCCCTTTCTCCTGTGGCTGTCTTGATTTATTGAACCCCAAAACCAGCATCAGTCCACCTCTGATGTGATGTCAACCATCACATCACATAAGGTTTTGGCTCTTCAATAATTTGTCTTGTTATTTTTGATGCTTTTGCTCTTTTCCTGGTCTTAGTTATTTTCCTCTTTGAGAGTGAATTTTAGTTGATACTCTGTCATTAAAGATTATGGATTTGAACTTACCTTTCTGAGCCGTGCATTGGGTTCAAGTCCAAGTTCTGGTGTAACACCACACACCTATAGTTAAGAGTTGGTTGAAATTTTTGCAAAACAAAAGGCAGATTCTCTTGCCAAGTGCTTTTTCGTTGGGAATTGCTAGATCTCTGTAAAGAAATCATGTAGATGAAAGTGTGTGTTTTTTAAAATCTCTATTTATTGTGTTGGTAAATGCCATTTCTTTCATCTACCCCAACCACTCCTGACAGAAGACTGCCAATTTATAATCCAGATATGAAATTTCTTGAAGCCGAAGTTGCTAATAACTTACTACTGACTCTTCAGAATAATGTTAATACATGTGCATACATTAATCTTCTCTAAATGCTATATGATGGGGAATTCCAGCTCTTGCTTTCTTTCTCCCTCCAACCAAGCTATTACAGTAAAACTTAATAATGGGTAGCACTGTTGCCTCAGAGCGAGAAAGTTCTGGGTTTCATTCCTTTCTGTGCAGTTTGTATGTTCTCCCTGTTTGCATGGGTTCTCTGGGTTCTTTCTCCAACCTCCAAAAACATGAAACTTAGGTGAACTGGTCACTCCAGTATTGTCCATAGGTGTGAGCATGAGTGTAAATTGATCTTTTGCTTAGTCCTGCATTTGTTGGCATTGGTGTACCCTGCCTCTTGCACTTAGCTGGAATAGTCTCTAGCAGAACTGTAACCTGCAAGGTGGATAAACAGTTGTAGACAAGGCTAATCGTGACTGTGTCATGTACAGGAAAATGGATGGATAAAATGGCTACTTATCACCTATGTCTCCTGGGATAGGCAGAAGCATAAACCTGTGACCCTTGTCAGTCAGATAAGTGACTGACAGGGGAATTTCTATTCTTCTCATCTTCAAGAAAATGAATGAGTATATGATCATCACAATAACATCCCAGCAGGAGATTGATAGATTAAGAAAACTTTGGACTCTTCAGGAATAAGTAAAAATAATCTGAATGTGTAGAGGGGAATAGAGGTCCTCTCCCCATTACCCATCGTGTGGATTCCCCTGGAGTCTAACCCTGCATGGTCACTACTATTATTCTATTCTATTCATGTCCACCCCACTTTAGTCCAGATTCTCCAAATTTCTCTTTCTCTTTTTTTTTCTTCAGAAGCCATTTTAAAAAGAATATGTCAAACAAGAATCAGAATCGATTTTAACTATTTCAAAGCTATGAATGATTTAGACACTTTTACGAACCTATGGTGTGTCAAAGGTGTCTTATGTTCCGTGTTAAATGAGGGACTCATGTTCCTCATTTAACACGAAATGTGGGCAAAATATACTTGGTTTAATTCAAGTATACTTTGCCCACATTTCATATGACAGTTTTTTTAAGTGTGTGTTCATGTTTGAGTGAATCTCTCTTAGATGTTGTCAACATAACTATCTTGTAATACCAACTTCAGGAATAAATATGATTTTAAAAATCAAACCAAAACTTTCTCTCCCTCTCTCTCTGACTCTCTCTCTCTCCTTCTCTCTCTCTCTCTCTCTCTCTCTCACACACACACACACACACACACACACACACACACACACACACACACACACATACGCACACACACACGTACACACATAGAGAATGTGCATTTCACTGTGTTTGTATTAATATGCATAAATCCAAATTTAGAACTTCAGAAATCAGCTTTACTTTTGAGAACTAGGCAATGGCATCTTGAACTAATAGAAATAAAAAATAACTCTTTTTGTTTTGTGATTTGATATGTTGGGAACAAAAAAACAATTCTGGACTCATCAGAAAAGCAAAACCCATTCAGAGAGTAATGTCAAAGTTCAATGGCTGTCAGCCAAAAAATCATTGTCTTCCCCCAAATGCTACGGTACAATCTTTGCAGCAGACAAGTCATTGATGGAGTTTGTTGCTTGAGAGAGAGAGAGTGTGTGTGTGTGTGTGTGTGTGTGTGTGTGTGTGTGTGTGTGTGTGTGTGTGTGTGTGTGTGTGTGTGTGTGTGTGTGTGTGTGTGTGTGTGTGTGTGTGATCATAAGCAGGATATCTCACAAGGCTTTGAATAGATTTCAATGACCTTTTTAGAAAAGGTGGGTCGTGGTGAGGAGAAAAGCTGTTTAGATTTTGAGGCTTGTCTGGTTTGGCTAATTTAGGTGTCCCACTAGAGAAAGAGAAAGTTGTTACAACTTGGTTCAATCTGCCCAAGATTTCACATGTTGGATCAGAGTCCCTACCTGAAGAATTTTGCAAGACAATATTAAGCTACAGTAAGAATGCCATCTACTGGCAACAGGAACAGCAGCCCCACAGCGAGATTGATCGATCCATTTTTCCATCCTCCCATCCATCCATCCATCCATCCATCCATCCATCCATCCATCCATCCATCCATCCATCCATCGCAGAGAAGATGACATAATCGTTCCATTTACAGCCGCTTATCTGCCTTGCGGGTCATGGGTCCGCTGGATGAGATGTCAGCTCGTCGCAGGGCAAACGAAGACTAAACAAACACCTATGGACATTTTCACATGACTAATTCATTGAAGTTGCAGGTTTTTTGGAGGTGGAAGGAAGCAGGAGAACCGAGAGAGGACCCATACAGACATGAGGAGAGCACATGAATTCACACAGACAGGAATCAAACCCAGAACATTCTTGCTGTGAGGAAACAGCACTACCCACTGTGCCATCGTGCAGCCCTGGTGTGTTGCTCCTAAAAGTGAGTACATTTTGGACTTACCTTTCATTATTTGAACTTCTACAAAAAAAACTAAACTAAATTCCATGATTAGAAGCCTGAATTTTACTGACAAGCTCCGCTAGAATGTCTCCCAGCCCTTCCCGTAATTGATGATTATAGTCGTCATTGGCAATCAGGAAGTTAAAGGGACAGTAAAGTTAATTTTAAGTGACATATATGTCATTCATCATTATGAAAAATAGAAGAAAAAATAAATTTTATATGTGTAGCATCATCTGTTTGGTCAAATAAGCTTAAAATCTGCGCCACAGCAGCTTCCGCATTCAGTGGTCACGTGGGCGTCATACGTCACTGGGGCCAAACAGAGCTTAGCAGCCATAAGAAAAAATGCAATTCTAGACGCGATTAACACTAATCACGTCTAGAATTACCTGCGCGGTGAACGGTTGTGTCAACAGAACAGCAAAAAGGAAGGAACTCATTCAGGAAACAGGAAGTAACACTGTAAAGTTTTAAAAACATTTCAAAGAAAATTGAGTGGGGTACAGGCAGTGACGTGCAGGGGAGGCCATAATGAGAGAAAAAAAAAAAAATGGAAGAAATAAATTAAATGGTTATATTTATCCAATGAAGCGTATTATAAAGTTATTTTCTATTCAACATCACCAATTTTAGATTATTTTTACTCAAAATCGCTGAATTTCCACATATACGGCTGAAATACTGAGAAGAGACCTGCGGTGATGCACCAGCCAGCCGAGCCTCACCCTAGATTGATCAATGGCTCGACTAGCTGTGCTAGTATGCTACAGAGTAAGACCGTAATGCTATCTCCCTATATGTCACTATTAAAATGTTCAAACACGTTTGCTCTATGAACTAAATTTCCATAATTTGGTTAGTGTATATAATGTACAGTGTTTTTTTTGTCAACAACTGCATTAGTGTAACATCTTTCTTGAATTGAGCGGTCCTGAAACCCCTGGGACAAGGCACTACGTGAGGCACGATGCTGTCGTGCCTCATGGTAGGGGGCGCTGGTGATCCCAGGGATTCAGTCGAGGAGCCTTCGTCCTCGGCCACAGAAGAAGTGACAGTAAACTACAATCTATGAGCGAGTCAAGTGCAGCCATTCATTTGTTTTCCGCTCGTCTTGCCTTACTATGAAAATTACATATCTCAACTTGAAATTTTTTCGACGCTTTTGTTCAGAAGGAGCGGCGCATGGACTTTATTTATGAGTAAACGTAACATATAAGCAAACATGTAGGAAACAACAAGTTTTTTTAATCAAATGTGCTAACTGTGCATTAGTTTGTGTGTAAATAACTGCTCTGAAACTTTAAAAATGACGGGCATGGTGGAGGTATACACTCTCTGAGCACCCTCTAGTGACGTATGATATTTTATAATTTATGTTCATTGGCTAATTAGTTTTCAGTTAGTATGCTATAGGTGTAGGTGTATTTTAATTTTATTGTCAACTAGTTGCTAACTGTCACTGGTTTTACATTGAGGTCATGCACAACACAGTCGATTTTGGAGTGTCTTTAATTAAAGAATTACAATAATGTTCACTAGAATTCATTAATATTATCTTTGGTCATATATTGTGATGAAAAAACATAAAGGCCTATTCCAATATTTTCCTCCTCACTTTGTAGTGAGGTGCAAGTAGCGTAAAGAAGTAGGAATTATATTTTTCAGTGACTTTGGTATACAGTGTGCCCTTGTTACTCATGGTTAAAGCATTCCAGGAACCACACATGAATAACAAATTCCGTGATATAGCAACAAACTATTCATCTTATTATTTACGGTAATTTAAACGTTTATGAACCCTCCCCGTACTGATATTTTAAACTACTAACTTCTATCTGTATTACCTTTTCCCACACTCTTATCGACTGTTTAAAGCATTTTTGTGTCTCACAAAAGTCTGAGACTCACGGAACGTAGCACACTTTCACACTTCAGATGCCATCAGCCAATAGAATGTGTGTACGATATCACACGACTGCCTACCAAATATCCACGATGAGGTGAAATCACTGTATATTGTTATACAGTATACTAAAAGTACACCTGAAATTTCAGCTGAATATTTGCAATAAAACACAAGTACTGGACAATTATAGAAACAGAAAAACCATATTTAATGGGACACTGATGGCGACCTGAAGAAACAAAAATAAAAGGGAATAAGACAGGTAACTACAGGACAAACAAGACAACCAATGAGACAAGCAAACACAGGCCATCACAGGCCAACCCATTAAATTTTTTAAAGAGAATTCAGCACAAACAGACAGCTGAATATAGGCACAAATGTATAAAGTGTGACGGAGATGCATCCGGACGGATGCAGATATCTTACAACAGATGAGGAAAATAGAAATAGTAGACAGATAAACAGTAAGATAGGAAAGAGATAAGTCATATTTTTCCCTTCCAATTATGGAGAAGGCACAACAGATTAGTTGACTCATGCACAATGTTCTGGGGTGGTGCTGCTTTAGGGCAGAGTGAAGACAAAGACACAATGGTCCACAGCCAACCGTCAGTCCTGCCTAAGGATCCCAGCAACCTAGATTTTCATTCTGATCTTTTGATAGGGAGAGAAAAAGGAACACAAATGTACAAGAAAATTACTCTACTGTAAGACTGACACAGTTAAACAAATATGGCAGCTGTAGCAGACACTGATTTCCTAATTCTTTGTTTGTTTGCTTTTTTGTGTGTTATTCAATGCTTATTTCATTGAGTAAATTAATCACAGTAGAGAACTGCAAATTTCAATGTTATTCTGCATTTCTGATATGTAGAATGACAAAGCACACCTGGCTGAATGAATTATTATGAGAAGAAAGAAATTAAACAGAGGCAGGAAGCAAATTGAGAAGACAGAAAAATCATAGATTGAAATAAAAAGATAGTAAGGAGACCAGAAACAGAACAGCAAGTCTTGCATTGCAGATGATTCTAAGTTTGCATCATGCATGATACATGATAGGTCAATAACCACATACCTAAAGACAAAGCAAAATGATTATAGACATATGTCTGAACTGACTTTCATAACACCTAGGCCAATCAAGTGAGACATGAGTCTGGCATTATTCTTTTAATATCAGCAGGGGGCAGCAAATTCCAAAGCACCATGACTGAACAAGCTTTAACACCAGGGACAAAAACGGAGTACAGTACATAAGTGTTCTGCTTCTGTACACTGCCGCATCTATTGAGCATAGGATTATGTGTATATGCGTGGGTCCAAGAACATGTGTGCAAAGTATTGATGGACGATATCAATACATTTGTATCTTCAAGCATGATTTATGCCTTTAGCCCTGTCTTTATTACCAAATTAATGACTTTCACGCTTGATGCCGATAACATTTCTGTCCTGAAAGGAAATTAAATATGCCATGATGAACATACCTTTGAACACGAATTATTTCCTTCTTACTTGTTCCATAAGATTTGGAAGCTTGTGTATCACAGAGGGACAGAGTGGGATAATAGAAGATGGATGATCAATAGTGGTAATATACTGATATACTAAGACATAGGAAAAGCAAATGCTGAGGGGAGGGGCATGTGTTAGAGTAATATGGTGGGTAATGAAAGGAGGCAAGAAAGAGAAAATGGTTTCTGTACCTGGGGAGAAATTGAGCAGAGAGGCAGGACAGGAAACTGGGAGGTCAAAAGAGAGGTTAACCATGAAATCAGTGTCCAATGCTGGTGAGAAAATATTATATTATACTAGCGGGAACCCTTGGAAATTTGACACTAAAAGAATAATATCAGACTCAATACCAAGCATAAAATGCTTAATATTTGTCTGATTTTTAATCCTTAAAATTTCATATCAACCTGACACTCTGTACTGGATGCCAGTGGATGGTGCCCAAAAATGTGAAGAATCCAATCCTAGCTCAGTGAATGTATAGCATACTTTTGTATACCACACGTTTCTTTTTCGTGCAGATTTTCCTTTTGTGCTTGGCATTAATTGGCTAAGTAGTACTCCTGTTTTTGTGATGCAATACTTTCATCTCTTTCAGTCGGAGTTTCACTCAGAATTTGCTGCCGTTTTCTGTGTCGTTTGGACTTTCTGCTCAAAACATGAAAATTGTTGTTATAACATTCTAAAATTATGTTAACTGGGAAGTCCATGTATAGTTATTTCTTTCCCTAACATAGCAGATGCCTTACGCCATATTGTTCAAGTGATTTCTTCTGGCAGATGTGCCGTGATTGGTTGGGCACTTGATTGACGGGTAGTGGGTGGAGTTGGTGACAGTGTGACAACTTGAGACTTCTGAATTGAGCTTATTCAAATGTATAGGTGGGAAGATTTTATTTTATTATACTCCTCCTTAAACTGCCACCTTGGGGGAATTTGAGAACCTGAATGATCCTATGAGCTATGTTGTCAGGGCTTTATGCTCCTGGTAGGGTCTCCCATGGCAAACAAGTCCTAGATGATGGGACAGACTGAAAGTAGTTCAAAAACACCTATGAAGACAAATAAATAAAGGACCGTGGTATCGCCTGGAATGGCGTAACCAGGGCCCATCCCTGGGACCAGGCCCCAGGTTGGTGCTTGTATACGAGTGCCTGGTGGCCGGTCCTCTACCCACAGCCCAAAAGGACAACGTGGGGCCATTCTCCGGTGGAGTCACCACCTGCCAAAGGAACTGTAGGGGATGGGTGCAAGGTGGATTGGGTGGCAGTGAACAGCATGGGGCTTGACGACCCAATTTCCGGACAAAGAGACTGGCTCTGCGGACATAGAAGTTCACCTTCCTGGGGTAAAAGGAGCTGGAGCTAGTGAGGGAGGTTGAGAGGTACAAACTAGACATAGTTGGGCTCACCTATGTTGGCCTACAGGTTGATTGGCAGTGCAAAATACCCTGCCTTCTTGTAGTCCCAGGAAGGCGTACAAAATAGTCCTCTGACCAGGGACTCCATTGTTCCTCTTGGGAATTTCTTTGCAGTGATACCTGGAAAGAGTTTTTAACAATTTTTAATTCTTTCAATACATACACAGAGATGCACGGATGGACGGACGGACAGACTGACTGACAGACAGGCATCATTCGGCATTGTGGCAAAACATTCATAATTGCTGAACACAGAGGTGATATCCTGTATATTCTTCCCAAACTGACTCCACAACGTTTACTGCAAACAAGCAGTAAGAGTGGAACATTTAAAATATTTCACAAACATCATTTACTGGGTTCAGTCAGATATCTCATCTCCTCTATTTTCTTCTCAGTTGTTGCCTACATTTGTTCCTAAATTGAAAATCTTGTTTTCTACTGGCATCCAACATTCAAAGAAAAGTTATTACACTTCAGCTTGAACCTTGACCCACATACTACACACAGGGAGTGTGTGGTGAAGGAAAGGGAGACAGAGAAAGAGAAAAAGAGAGAGAGATTTGATTTTTAAAATCACATTCATTCATGAAGTCGGTATTACAAGACAGTTACGTTAACTACAGATTCACTCAAACATGAACACAAACTTTAAAAAAAAAACTGTCGTATGAAATGTGGGCAAAATATATTGTATTAAACCAAACAGTGACTGAACATGAGTTCCTCATTTAACATGGAACATAAGACACCTTTGACACACCATAGGGTAGTAAAAGCGTCTAAATCATTCATAGCTCTGAAATAGTTAAATCGATTCTAATCACATTGACACATCTTTTCAAAATGGCTTCTGCACTGTAGTCAGACGAACCTTCGACCTTTTTCTTCCTGCTTAGATAAATCACCATCTTTGCTTGACCCAGAAGGAAATTTAGAATCTGACAATCCTTTTCTTGATTCTTCCTGCGTTTCAAACTTATAATGTATATCTGTTTGTCAAAAACAAGATCGAATGAGAGAAAGATTCCCTCTAAAAACAGGAATAGATTGTCGAGTCTCTGACAGTCAAGGAAGCAGTGAAAAATAGTTTCCTTCTGAGAACAGAAAGGACAGTTTTCCGACATATTTAGATAGAAAACTTCTATAAAACTGTTGACGGCTACAGCGCCATGTAAAGTCCTCCATTGGAGATCTCCAACCCCCTTTGTTAACGGGTGCTTGTAGAGAGACTCTCAAGAAAGGTTCACATTCACTGTCAGCCAGAGAGAGAGACAGAGAGAAAGAGAAAGAGAGAGAGGGGGGGAGAGAGAGAGAGAGAGAGACTATTTCAGGGGTAAAGATGTCAAATGTGAGGCGACTCGGCACCTTCTTTGAGTTTCCGTTCATGGGTCAATGGAGGAGACGCCTGAGGATACTACAGGCATCTTTCTTGCTCTCCATCATCCTCACTCTCCTCTTCTGTTGGTAGAAAATGAAGTGCAGCCTGAAAAACACAGAAGATTTAATGTAATGGAAACTATTAACTCTTAAAAGATTACATGTTTGTAGAATCTAATTTTTTGTTGGCTCCACAATCTACATCATATATATAGTTGGTTTTTTTTTTAATTTATGTCTTCCACACAGATTTTATGAATTCTAGTTTTATATGTAATTGCTATGTGATAATACCTAAGTCGCAAAACCATACCTTCTTTTTAAGTTTCCATTTACTGGTAGATGGTTGTTATTTATTTGCTAAACTGAGTTTCTAAGTTTACTTTAGTTTTTAAAAATTTCTTTCTTGCTATCTCTCAGCTGTGTTTGCTTGCACTAATATATTAATCAGAGTGAAGATATATATTTTTGTCTGTTTTGAGGCGTTGTTCCCAATATCAGCAATTTAACAAAGACTTCATTTTAAACACAAATTCAATAAAAACCCAGTAGCATTAGCTACTAGGTAATGCTACTGGGTTTCAGGGATTTGGCTTTGGAACTGCATTCAAGACCAAAGTGGATCACAGGATAGAGTGGAATTGTGGTTGGAGAGTCACTGCCCTTCACTTCATCACTTCACAGTTTCCTATCCATTACATCTCCGTTGTATTGGCCCTGTTTGCGTCTGTGTGTGTGTGTGTGTGTGTGTGTGTGTGTGTGTGTGTGTGTGTGTGTGTGTGTGTGTGTGTGTGTGTGCGCTCAAGCCTATAAGAATTTTCACATGGGAAGATAAGTATTGTTCTTCTTCTGCATTATTTGGTACAGAATTTATTATTATCCTCAATTTGATTACATAAATAAAATATTGTCAAAATCAATTTTCTCACCGTTGTAAAACAACCGTTGTGAGAGAATTTCCATGAAAAACTTAATTTTCAAATTTAACCTTTTAAAATTAGCTAATTGATGTTTTTAACAGACTTTTGACAAGGACACATTATTTCTCATGGGTGAGCCTTGTCATATCAAGTCATGTCATGTCATGTCATGGCGTGTCATGATGAGGTTAGATTGAATCCCATAACAATAACATTAACAATAAATGCAATCTGTGATAAGGAAATCTTTTAAGATTTCTAAAGATTGAGTTAAGATAATGTGCATCCTAATGTATAATTGCTGCTATATTAATATTTGCTTTATGTGTGCATTTTCTCTCTCTCTCTCTCTCCATCTCTCTCTCTCTCCATCTCTTTCTCTCTCTCTCTCTCTCTCACACACACACACACACACACACGAACGCACACACACACACAGAACGTGTATGAGCCCAGATGAATGCCTGTTTGCTTAGCACACTCAATGAGTGGTCTATGCCCATTGGGTAGTGCCTATGTTGCATGGCTTTGCTGCAGTAATAGGTTTTGGCAGCTGTGTAATTTCTGTTGATTTATCCGTGACCTTGAAAAACTGTTATACAGCAATGCAGGTTCCATTTGGATAAAAAAAGCAAAACACACACACATACAGTTCTGTGTGTATACCCTACATATATAGACACATGAACCAACAAACAACCTTTTATTTTACAAATCTGTTAATTATTTTTTTCACACCACACACATTCTTATAGGCACCCATTTGCTCTGATTCATACAACTACCCCCTCCATCCACAAACGTTCACACACACTTGCACACACTTGGTGTTAATAGGTCTCCATTCAGGGATCAGCCAATGGCAACATTCCCAATTTCACTCGAGTGATGTTGACTGGTTGAATGGTTCACTGGGCAGATGGGACACCAGCTCTGTAGCATTTTAGCTAAAGCTCAGCAGAATGCCGTTTATTACACTGAGCCTCAAAACTGAAGGTAAAGATCATCATTGATATAACAGTACACTGTAATTATGTAATTATGTAATTAAAGATTACAAATTAGTATTGATAAATTGAAATGGGACTAATCTTTGAGAAAACAGTACGATAGTGTTTCATGTATCTTTAATAAACTGACAGTGTATTAAACATGTATCACAGTGTTGTAAATATGCATGGTGATTGCCTCTCAAAGAATGAAATCCGACTATTGCAAATTAATTTTATTGACTGATGTGGTACCAGCTTTCGTCGCCAACCCACCTCTTCTTCCTACACTCATACAAGCGGAGTGGAGACATTGTATTGTACTGTTGAGCATAGCTAAACTCCATATTAGGCCAAATACTGGAAAGAGACCAAGAGCAGTCAAGTATTGTGGGGAAAGCTGAAAAGAGGGTGTGAAAAAATTAAAAAGGTAAATGGGTGGGGTCTGTGCAGTTAGCACGGGGAATTCAACTTGGTGGGGGGAGGAGTGGGCCGCTCAGTGTAGGGGGACCTTACTAGGCTTGTGCCCCCACCAGACATATGTCCTCTGCAATGGTGCACCGCAACTGGTTAGCTTGGAGAGGCGATGTTAATTTTATTAGTTCCTGTGTCAAATGGAAAAGATTAACTTTGTGAATGACAAATCTCCTAACATACAAGTCAATATGATGTTCCAACATCTTTCAAAAAAAGTTGTGTCTGAAAACATTTTCAGTGGTGACACAACTTAATTACAAAACAACAAAGAAGATTAACTTAATACAGAAAGATTGTTATTATTCTGATCAATATTATAATCTTAATGATGAACTCAATTTTGATTTATAAGAAATGATAAATCTTAGAAACCTCATGTAGGTTGTACTGAATGAAAGCAGATTTAATAACAGATAATGTCTTGGAAGCCTCCTGCTCTGACTCTCGTTCTGACTCCCTCTCTCTCTGTTCCATTGTTTTTCTACCTGATGGCACTACTAGGAGACCACATACCTGGCCCTCATCCTTCAATCAGCCCACAGAGCAATAAACCCTGATCTTGCTGTATACTTGTCAGAGACCTTACAACAACAATCTGCCTCTTTTGGAAGTAATTCTGGGCCAAGTTTGTTTGCCACTTGGATACAACACAATCTGTTCCTCATCACAATGAACTGGTTTTTGGTCAAATAAACAACTTAAACCTTTATCTGTCTTTAAAAGTTGTTCTGGGGACAGAAAATCAAATCAAATGAAGAAATCTGGATCTAATCTTTAAACATGTCAATGGCATTTGTTCAGTAGGTGACATGCTCTGAATCCAACCAAAAAACAAACGACTACATCTACACCAGATTAATGTCAAGATGTGTTGAATAATTGACTATGCAATTATTCAACACATCACTGAATTTGCGTTAAGTTTTCTCAGATGATTTTATGTTGTGTACACGTGTGATGTTACACATCCTTTGAAAACCCCAACATTTGTTTATACATTTGTCAATAGGTCCAATTACTAGACCTCTTAGCCAACATTTACTGCTCTTCAAATGTTGCTACTCATGTTCTCCTCCAACCCCTACAGGGCCCGTAAATTCCTAGTGAGTTTTAAGATATTAGATGCTTTCAGGCAACATTGAACATGACACTGTGCAGTTGTTGAATGTGCATTTCTACTCAATTTTATTGTGTCCTCTCACCAGTAAGTCTTACGTGGTAAAACTCTTTAACATCAGTGTTGCTTTTCAACAAATGAATGTACTTCCATTTTTACGTAGAAAGCATATGTAGATCAAAAATCATTCATACAACAGTCTGTTGGCTCCTGTTAAAGTAGACTTGCTAGTGTAGATTTTGAATAACCACACTTCTATATATTTTCTTCATTTGCTATTGTTGTTTTTGGCTTCGATTTTCTTAAACTACATTAAGATGAGGCTTACAGTTTGGAATATAATGAAAATAAAGTAGATGATGGTTGGGATATTGATATAATAAAGATCAATAATGTGTAAAGCATTATAAACTGTAAACATTCCTATTTGTAATACCACGTTTTAAGAGGCTTGGAGTATGATCCACAGTTTCTCTGACATAGACTATATTAAATATTTGAATCAATGGCATATCATCTGCATAACAGCAGTCAAATGATTATGCCTTATGAGTGGTATAGGGAGACAATATGTGAGTTCTCTCCATTTGACCTATCCCCAAGCTGCAGCAGGCAGCCCGTATATTTCCCAGGGAGCAAGTTAGGGTTAAGTATCTTGTTCAAGGATACACAAGCCTGTAGACTAGGGGAACTGGGGGAGACCCTCTATCAATGTCACAATTCTACACTACTGTGGTGACAAACTACACTAGAGTAGAAGTACACTACCAAGTAGGTGGCATAAGTACTGTTTTTGGATGAGAAATCAGCATATATTAAGTTATATTATATTATATTACCGCGGTGCACTGGCGTCATGCCCGGAGTGTCCCCAGCCTCACGCCCTCTGCCAGCTCGGATAGGCTCCAGCTCCCCGTTACCCGCTACGGCGGATACAGTGGCGGTAAATGACAATGTATGTATGTATGTGCAGTATATTATATTATTCATTCATTCATTCATTTTCATGTACAATGTAGCCGCAAGAGGGCACAAGCCAGTGTCTTATTGTGCCGGTCCCAAGCCCGGATAAATACAGAGGGTTGCGTCAGGAAGGGCATCCGGCGTAAAACTTTTGCCAAATCAAAGATGCGAATCAAACATATGACTTCCATACCGGATCGGTCGAGGCCCGGGTTAACAACGACCGCCATCGGCGCTGTTGACCTACAGGGCGCCGGTGGAAATTGGATTACTGTTGGTCGAAGAAGGAGAGGAGGAAAGTGCGTTCGCACGAAGAAAGAGAAGAGGAGCGCCAAGAGTATAGG
Source organism: Antennarius maculatus (assembly GCA_013358685.1). Classification (NCBI taxonomy): domain Eukaryota; kingdom Metazoa; phylum Chordata; class Actinopteri; order Lophiiformes; family Antennariidae; genus Antennarius; species Antennarius maculatus. The sequence continues at coordinate 9,159,234 of CM023609.1, forward strand.
ACTAAGAGTAGGGACGTTGAATGTTGGAACTATGACAGGAAAAGGTAGAGAGTTGGTTGACATGATGCAGAGGAGGAAGGTAGACATACTGTGTGTCCAGGAGACCAGGTGGAAAGGTAGCAAGGCTAGAAGTTTAGGAGCAGGGTTCAAGTTGTTCTATCATGGTGTAGATAGAAAGAGAAATGGAGTAGGGGTTATCTTGAAGGAGGAGTTTGTTAGGAATGTCCTGGAGGTAAAAAGAGTGTCGGATAGAGTGATGAGTCTGAAGCTAGAAATAGAAGGTGTGATGTTCAATGTTGTTAGTGGGTATGCTCCACAGGTAGGATGTGAGCTGGAGGAGAAGGAGAAATTCTGGTTGGACTTTGATGAAGTGATGCAGAGCATACCTAGAAGTGAGAGAGTTGTCATCGGTGCAGACTTCAATGGACATGTTGGTGCAGGTAACAGAGGTGATGAGGAAGTGATGGGCAGGTTTGGTATCCAGGAGAGGAATGCAGAAGGACAGATGGTAATTGACTTTGCAAAAAGGATGGAAATGGCTGTAGTGAATACTTTCTTCCAGAAGAGGCAGGAACATAGGGTGACCTATAAGAGTGGTGGTAGGAGCACACAGGTAGACTACATCTTGTGTAGACGATGTAACCTGAAGGAGATCAGTGACTGCAAAGTAGTGGTAGGCGAGAGTGTAGCCAAACAGCATAGGATGGTGGTGTGTAGGATGACTCTGGTGGTGAGGAAGATGAAGAGGACAAAGACAGAGCAGAAGACAAAATGGTGGAAGCTAAAAAAGGAAGAGTGTTGCATGACCTTTAGGAAGGAGTTAAGACAGGCTCTGGGTGGTCAGGAGGTGCTTCCAGATGACTGGACAACTACAGCTAATGTGATCAGGGAGACAGGTAGGAGAGTATTTGGTGTGTCATCTGGAAGGAAAGTAGATAAGGAGACTTGGTGGTGGAATGAGGAGGTACAGGAGTGTATACAAAGAAAGAGGTTAGCTAAGAAGAAGTGGGACACTGAGAGGACTGAGGAGAGTAGACAGGAGTACAGGGAGATGCAGCGTAAGGTGAAGGTAGAGGTAGCAAAGGCCAAACAAGAAGCTTATGATGACTTGTATGCTAGGTTGGACAGTAAGGAGGGAGAGACTGATCTATACAGGCTGGCAAGACAGAGAGATAGAGATGGGAAGGACGTGCAGCAGGTTAGGGTGATTAAGGATAGGGATGGAAGTCTATTGACAGGTGCCAGCAGTGTGATGGGAAGATGGAAAGAGTACTTTGAAGAGTTGATGAACGTGGAAAATGAGAGAGAACAAAGACTAGAAGAGGTGACTGTTGTGGACCAGGATGTAGCAAAGATTAGCCAGGATGAAGTGAGGAGAGCACTGAAGAGGATGAAGAGTGGAAAGGCAGTCGGTCCTGATGATATACCTGTAGAGGTTTGGAAGTGTCTAGGAGAGGTGGCAGTAGAGTTTCTGACTGGGTTGTTCAACGGGATCTTAGATAGTGAGAAGATGCCTGAGGAGTGGAGGAGAAGTGTGCTGGTGCCCATTTTTAAGAACAAGGGAGATGTGCAGAGTTGTGGCAACTACAGAGGAATAAAGCTGATGAGCCATACAATGAAGTTATGGGAAAGAGTAGTGGAAGCTAGACTAAGGGCAGAAGTGAGCATTTGTGAGCAGCAGTATGGTTTCATGCCAAAAAAGAGTACTACAGATGCAGTATTTGCTTTGAGGATGTTGATAGAGAAGTACAGAGAAGGCCAGAGGGAGCTGCATTGTGTTTTTGTAGATCTGGAGAAAGCTTATGACAGGGTGCCCAGAGAGGAACTGTGGTATTGTATGAGGAAGTCTGGAGTGGCAGAGAAGTATGTTAGAGCGGTGCAGGACATGTATGAGGACTGTAAGACAGTGGTGAGGTGTGCTGTAGGTGTGACAGAGGAGTTCAAGGTGGAGGTGGGACTGCATCAGGGATCAGCTCTGAGCCCCTTCTTGTTCGCTATGGTGATGGACAGGCTGACAGACGAGGTTAGACAGGAATCTCCATGGACTATGATGTTTGCAGATGACATTGTGATCTGCAGTGAGAGTAGGGACGAGGTGGAGGAGAAGCTAGAGAGGTGGAGGTTTGTCCTGGAAAGGAGAGGGATGAAGGTTAGCCGCAGTAAGACAGAGTACATGTGTGTGAATGAGAGGGACCCAAGTGGAAGAGTGAGGTTACAGGGAGAAGAGATCAAGAAGGTGGAGGATTTTAATTACTTGGGGTCAACAGTCCAGAGCAATGGAGAGTGGGGAAAAGAGGTGAAGAAGCGTGTCCAGGCAGGATGGAATGGGTGGAGAAAAGTGTCAGGTGTGATGTGTGATCGAAGAGTTTCAGCTAAAATGAAAGGAAAGGTGTACAAAACTGTGGTGAGACCAGCGATGTTGTTTGGTCTAGAGACAGTGTCACTGAGGAAAAGACAGGAGGCAGAGCTTGAGGTAGCAGAGATGAAGATGCTGAGGTTCTCTCTGGGAGTGACCAGGAAGGATAGGATCAGGAATGAGTACATCAGAGGGACAGCACATGTTAGAGGTTTTGGAGATAAAGTCAGAGAGGCCAGACTGAGATGTTTTGGACATGTCTAGAGGAGAGATAGTGAATATATTGGTAGAAGGATGCTGAGTTTTGAACTGCCAGGCAGGAGGCCTAGAGGAAGACCAAAGAGGAGGTTTATGGATGTAGTGAAAGAGGACATGAAGGTAGTTGGTGTGAGAGAAGAGGATGCAAAGGACAGGGTTAGATGGAGGCGGTTGATTCGCTGTGGCGACCCCTGAAGGGAAAAGCCAAAAAGGAAAAGAAGAAGATTCATTTTCATGTACCGCCGCTGTATCCGCCATATCGGGTCATGGGGAGCTGGAGCCTATCCCAGCTGACATAGGGCGTGAGGTGGAGGACACTCCGGGCATGACGCCATTGCACCGCGGAGCCACATACAAAGACGGACACACACACTCACTCCTACGGGCAATTTGGGACCGGCCAATCAACCTGAAGAGGAAGCCGGAGAGAACCCACGCGGACACAGGGAGAGCATGCGACCTTTATTATATTATATTATATTATATTATATTATATTATATTATATTATATTATATTATATTATATTATATTATATGAGCTGAGAGAGAGAGACATAGGTAAAACTTTGGAAGCCGTACAAATTCAGGCAGCTCCCACTAATACAGAGAATGTGTCGTGGCAGTTTGTGGAGAAACAGTGTCACGATTGAGAGAAAACATGATGAAGATGATGAAGAGAATGAACAGATAGAGCTTCAAATCAATTCAATGATCAATCCCCTTCCCTGCAATCCTGGACCTCAAAGAGCTGTTGCGGAACTCACTAGATTCACTATAGCTGCGTCAGCAACAATAATCAATTGTTTATGTCAAAAGTAGACGTTGTACATGGTTACAAAATAGTAAATAAAGTGTTATTTTACAATCAAAAGTCCTTTCTCATTAGCTGGTTGTAACTTTATTGAACATGAACAAATATTGATAAATAGGAAAAATAAACACTTGTTCACCTCTACTCTTAGACTTTGGGGGCTGGAAGATTTGCAAACCTTGTGCATCTCAAATATTATGATTTACACATTGAAATGTGTTGCTAAGTCATCATGAATTAAAATGACATAAAAAAATAGCAACACGAGAAAGTGTATTTTGATATTCTACAAACAAGACAAGTAGGGATTTTATTTCTTTGTTTTTTTTTATAACTGAAATCAAATGAAATTGCAGCCATCAGCTGGAAAGATTCTATTCTTGTTATCGCTGTACTTTGAAGCTTAGTTGAATCAGGTAGTGATGATGGAAAAGGAAGTTAGACAAAAAGTCACAGAGGTAGAGAGAGAGAGGGAGAGAGAGAGAGAGAGAGAGAGAGAGAGAGAGAGAGAGAGAGAGAGAAAGAAAGAGAGACCCCATCAGTCCAAAAACACCTCTGGCTTTTCTAAAATGAATCTACTCATAGATGTGACACACACACACACACACCCCACCTCATTGAACAGTACGATGTAATTGAGGTTAAAAGTGTAATTTGCCCTTTGAAGCCTCTTCGTGGCTTCTGTTTTAACATTCCCTGCTTAACTCTAGATTCTCAGACTTGGTCACAGTTTCAATACCCTCGTCTACATTCCTAGTAGGATTACAAAACATGCAGGGAAGCAGCACGTAATGGAACATTACATATAGAGTAAAAAGAAAAAAGAACAGACACTAAACTGAGAGTTAATAGCTTACGATGTTATGATTATGCCAGTTGTCTTGACTCATATGAAGTGGTAGTCAGTCAAATCTCACCATAGACTACAACATCTAATACATGGCATTGTACAGTTTTACATTTTTATGATAAATCTCCCACATACACAAAAGTTAGATATGAGGTTATGCATGGTTTGGGTTCATTCATGGTTTATAAGCTTGTCTTTGGCAATATTATCAGGGAAAACCAGATAAATTTCTACTGCTATGCAGATGACACACAACTATTCCTGTTAGTTTAGCCCAGGGGTCTGCAAACTTAAACATTCAAAGAGCCAAATTGGACTAAAAAAACTAAAATCAAACCTGTCGGGAGCTGCAAAAAAATTATAAGCCGTACATGAAGGCAACACAAGCTCTAAGTGTCTATATTAGCCTGCTATCACATTGATTAACTAGTCTACAAATGCATGAGATTCATGATTATTTAGTTTCCATGCAGCGCATCCTGGAGAGAATGACGCACCTCATGACTACTCTGTTGTACCATATTTGGTGCTTTAAGTTTATCTTCCATTATTATATTACTGTATTATGTTTTGATGCATTGATGAACTCGTTAAATCTGCTCCCAAATGCAGCTCACATATCAACGATCGCTCCTAAATACAGTTACCCCCGTTCAGTGTGTGATGGTTATGGACGTCTCTGGACTCTTTCAGGGAGGGGAGGTGAGAGAGCCTTGCTGTACATCCCTGATGAATAGTTAGCTTGAGCTCCAATGACAAAACAGTGTTTCTGCTCCTGGTGACTTTTAATGAGCTTGTTAAGGTAACGTGTTCTAAACAAGAAGTGCTATTAATTCCATCATTTCTTCTTGCGGCTCGTCGGAGTTTACATCCCTGCACAACAGTGCTGTCTATACAATATCGATCACATCACAGGACTCATCACGTTTAATTGAGTATACTGGAGTTGAATTAATGTTCTTGATTTGATGATTGGTGATGTTGCGTGTTCTTTCCCTCACTGTCTTTGGAGAGAGAAGCGTGTCTTACTTTCTGTATGATCTCTGTTTTGTTTTCATTATTTTAGTGAATGAGTCCTTCGTGTAATCACCATCGATTGGAGATATAATCGGGGGGACTGTGTTTGTGTGTTGGAACCCCCTTATCCACAGCGGTAACTCCGGTCAGAGAGCAGGCACCACACAGGGAACAGTTGATTTCTGGCATTTAATCAGTAACTTGAAGCATTACAGAACATAATTTGGTGAACGACTCTGTTTTGTAGTCCATTACGCTCTCCAGAATCGCCTCCATCCAATGGATGCGTCCTCCTTCAACAGAGCAACAGGCGCTTCTCCAGTCCTGAACCCGGTCCCAATTTCCCGCTCAACCAGAAAAACCTGCCCTGCAGACAGGCCATACATACATAATATTACACATAATAAAGTTGAATAAACCGAAAGAGGAACACACTTGTTTGGATTGATGATAATAATAACTACAGTATTCACATCGCAATTATTAACAGTGCGATTAGCAGCTGGCATGGCTGGTGCAATTCAAGTGACCAGCACACCTAGCATGGCTAATACGATTAGCCTCACCAGCGCAGCTAGCACGATTAGTGCAGCTAGCATGATTAACACCTAGCACGATTAGCACTCCTAGCATGATTAGCGTAGTTAGCACAATTAGCACAGCTAGCACGATTAGCTCAGCTAGCACGATTAGCAAAGCTAGCAAGATTAGTGCAGCTAGCATGATTACCACAGCTAGAAAGATTAGCTGAGCTAGCACAATTAGCGTGGCTAGCACGATTAGTGTGGCTAGCACAATTAGCACGGTTAGCATGACTTTCAATTCCCGTCTAATCTGTTTGAGCTCATATACTGTATATGCACGTATATGTGTGCCAACAAGCTGCAGACCTTCTCCACTCACCACTGAATGGCTGACAGGAAAGAGTAGACTCAACCTCAGGTGGTCAGGGATGCCGGGAGTCTCACCCGATTGGTCAGGACTCATGTCACAGCCCTCATCACCCGCCCACTGTGCTGCCAATCAAATACCACTTCTTTCTAAAGACAGGGCTACAATCGCCTAGGACCCCAAAGCGCATCTGACGTATACTAAAAGGTGCCTAATTACATTTTTAAACATCACGATAATGTCAATAACGTAACAAAACAAAGGAAATTTACAATAAGTTTTGTTTTTTAAAGATTTTTAGCTATGAGTAGAATATCTGTCTCTTTTTTTCAACTAAGTATTATTATTTTTTATTTTGTGATTAATTTCCAGGGGGCCACTGGGGAGGCACTAAAGAGCCGCGTGCGGCTCCAGAGCCGCAGGTTGCCGACCCCTGATTTAGCCAGACAAAACTAACCACTTAGCTTGACTTCAAACATGTGTTACAGATAATAAATCCAGGACAACCAAGAACTTCCTGCTGTTAACTTTAAATAAAACTGAAGTTAGGCTATTGGCCCTAAAAATCTCAGAAATGTTTTTTTCTAGTGATGTAGTCAATCTATATGGTTTTGTTTTGTCCATTGGCACCACTGTCAAGAAACTGAGGGTTACCTTCGATAAGGACCTTTCCTTCAATTTCCACAAAAAACAAATTTCAAGGACTGCCTTCTTTCATCCTAGTATTATTGAAATATTCAGGCACATATTAACCCAAAAAAAGATGGAAAAAGATAGTCCATGCCTTTGTTATTTTTAGGCTGGATTATTGCAGTTGAGGTTGTCCCAACATGAAATTAACCATCTTCAGTCATTCCAAAATGCAGTATCTTGCATTCTAGAGCAAATCAGAATAAGAGATTACAGTTCTCTTATGCTAACATATCTTTATTGGTTCTCTGTTACAGCTAGAAAAGAATTTGATTAACTAAAATCTTTCTTCTCACTTTTAAAACTGATAACCGCGAGTCCCTATCATAGGTTGAAGCTCATTGTGCCATATCGCCCCACTAGAACTTGTGGTCCCAAAATGCTGATTTGCTTGTGGTTCCAAAAATTTCTTGAAGCAGACTTGGAGGCAGAGTTTTCAGTTACAAGCTCCTATACTGTGGAATCAACCTCCTGATTTGGTTTGTAAGACAGACACCATCTCCAAGGGCAGCACGGTGGCACAGTGGCTAGTGCTATCACTTCACAGCAATAAGTTTCTGAGTTTGAGTCCTTTTTGTGCTGAGTTTGTATGTTATGCCCATGCCTAAGTTGATTCTCTCCGGGTTCTCTGACTTCCTCCCACCTCCAAAAACATGCAATTATGGTGAATTGTTCAATTCCAAATTGAGTGGTTGTTGTTTGCAATTCACGGGCCCCACCTCTCAACGCTAGTTGACTAAGATAGGCTCCAGCAGATCCATGCTTCGAAGAGTATGGTTGTCTTGTTTTCAAGAAAATGGATAAATGGACATCATCTCCACCATTGTCAAGGGTAGATTAAAGACTTTTTTCTTTAAATAAAACTTATGCTTAATCCATTTAATAAATATGTTGTCATTGGCCTAGACTGACCTCCTTCCTCTATGTCTGTGTATTCGCATTCCATGAATACATTAATTCACTAATTAATTCATTTTCCATACCCACTTCTTCCACTGTTGCGTCTCACGGGGTTGCTAGAACCTATCCCAGTGGACTCGGGTTGTCAGGCTGGGTACACCCTGGGCGTGATGTCATTAACTTATTATACATCATCTTCCCAACTGTTATGATCACTGCTAGCACTAGCATCTGTACTTTCAGTATTTCCTGTATAGCAGCTCTCTAATAAGTAGCTTCAACAGCAGTTCCCTCTGTATAGTGTGAATCACTGCACAGATTAATAGCTGCATTTTATTCTTTTTGCTCCTCTTCCTTCTGTCTTGTCTTTCTGTCCCTCTCCCCCCACCTCTGAGTTGTTGTCTCTCTGTCACTCTTTCTCCCTCTCTTTGTTTTTGTCTCTCCCTATCTGAGGGCTTGGGTCTGTCTCTCCCTCGTTATCATTTTTTCTCTATCTTTCTAGCTCTCTTTTACTATCTCTTTTTTTTCCTAATTCTTTTTATTTATTTATTTCTAAATGACACTGACTTGCTGTACTTCTTGCTCTCTTTCTCCACCATGCCATTCAAAGCAGATGGGTACCTGCTACGAGTGTTGGGATCGACTCACAGTTTCTGTCTGTTCAAAGTTTTTACTTTCTTCCATCACCATAGTGTTTGCTCGTGTGGGACAAGTTGGTTTCTATAAGAGCAGGTCTTTCCCTGCTCTACCTGGAAAGTACATTGAGATAAATCTTTGTTATGATTTCTTTGCTTTGCAAAAAAAAATGATTAGAACTACATTTAACTGTTTTTACTTGCCCATACCTCAACCCACTGTATCTCTTTGTCCCCACAGGAGGAGTCCGTAATTTACTCCAAGGACATCCACGTTTCTGGAGTATCTGGAGAATTGGTACAAGAGCCTGGAGTGTAAGAATAATGCATTACACAGAGAAACCAGTGAAGAATGTGTAGCACAAAACAGTCAACACACACTGACATGCAAAATACACAAACACATTTTGGAGTCTAGGGACTTGACTCATTCATGTCGATGAATTTGGCTGCAGGTGGAAACACCTCCCTGTGAATCACTAGTCCTACCACTCAGTCCCACAGCTTCACACCTACTGCTTAGAAAGGTCATCCTTTAGTGCCAGCACAGAAAAAAATAAATTAAGTTGCTCCTTGGGGTGACATCTGTCTTGAGGTGCAAGTATGTGGTTGGGATTGGGGGAAGTAAGTGTGTGTGTATGTGTGTGTGTGTGTGTGTGTGTGTGTGTGTGTGTGTGTGTGTGTGTGTGTGTGTGTGTGTGTGTGTGTGTGTGTGTGTGTGTGTATCTGCGACTGGTAACTAGGTTGGAATTAGCATATAAGTTGCTTTATTACCTTATGTAATTGAGTGAATTTTTACTAGTGCATTCAATGCTGATGACCAATGCATCATTCACAATGCTTATATTTTGACAGAGACATATGCTGGTTGGAACCTTTTAATTCAATGCATATGTAGCACAGACATGCAGCTTGGAATTCTAGGAGCTGCAGAATATCCTTAAGTTCATGTTGAGCAGCTGATGAAAGAAGAAAAGCCATTGTATGGCAAATTTTGTGATGGAGTCTGTATGGTGAATCCAATTCAGATTCTCACTGATGTGGACCTAGGTACCTGAACTACTGACTTTTTCTGTTGTAGTCTTGTTGATGGGGAGGGGTGTGCGTTCTTTGCCTGTCTTCTTCGATAATTCACAATCAAATCCTTAGTTTTGCTTACTTTCAAAATAAGATTATTCTCTTGGCAGCAATATGCCAGAAAATAGCATTAAATACCATCTGACAGAATAATTTTCAGAGGTTGAGGTCCTCCTTTGTGCCCCGTGCCATCAGGGGGTACAATGACTCTCTCAGGAGGAGCAGGGGGGAGGTGCTGAGTTCTGCACACGGTTGAATGGAGGTGATGTCAGCCTGTGCTGCAATGTAGTGGGGCCAAGGTGTTGTGATGTTTTGATATTAGATAGTGACGCCTGATATTTTTGACCAGTGTGAGATAGATATTAGATAGATATTAGATATTAGATGTTGTGATATTAGACAGATAGATAGATTTTGTGATATTGGAAAGTGACGCCTTACATTGTAAGAAGGGTGTACCTTACCCACCATGTGGGCCTCCTGCTAATTTTAACTTGCACTTTTTATTTTTATGTTATTTTATTTTCATACTGTTCATATTTTAGTTATAATTTAGTGTTTGTCCCATTAATGCCATGTGTCTGCTAGTGCAGTGTATGTCTTGTGGTATGTCCTCTGGTGTCAGTGTTTCTTTTTTTTTTTTATCCAGTATTTATTCATTATGTAATGCCTGAGCAGTGGATATGTCCAATTTCCTCTGGGATTTATAAAGTAAGTATCTATCTATCTATCTATCTATCTATCTATCTATCTATCTATCTATCTATCTATCTATCTATCTATCTATCTATCTATCTATCTGTCTATCTGTCTATCTGTCTATCTGTCTCTCTGTCTCTCTCTCTCTCTCTCTCTCTCTCTCTCTCTCTCTCTCTCTATCTATCTATCTATCTATCTACCTACCTACCTACCTACCCACCCACCCATCATCCATCCATCCATCCATCCATCCATCCATCCATCCATCCATCCATCCATCCATCCATCCATCCATCCATCCATCCATCCATCCATCCATCCATCCATCCATCCATATCTATCTAATTATCATACATCATCTGATGTAATGAACATTCATGTTTAATTTAGTCACTGGTCTCTTAGTGAACTATGTACAAAGACAAATTGGTGCATATGAAGCAATCTAAAAAAATATAATTTTAAAGCCAGTTGTGTGCTTTATTTTAATTGGAAAATGTGACAAATGTTTTTGTGAAGCATTGCCCAAGATGCTATCCTGCCTTACTGCGGATGTATGAGATCTCAAAGTAAGTGATCTTATTCATGGTGATCTGCAAGACTACATTTTACAACCAAAGTCTCCCTACTATCATTAGCTTCCATTTTCCTCACCTCTTTTTTCCTGTTTTTCTTTCTGTTCGGCTCTCTGCCAATATCTCTTTTCTCCCTCTCTGTTTAGCTCTATTTATATCTCACTGCCCCTCTCTCTGAATAAAGCGTGAAATCAAATTATTATAAAGGCAAATGTGTCCCTTAAGCTTTGGAAATCCAGAGAGAAACTGTACTAAGTTTATGATTCAAGGAAAACCATTCATGTCTAATAAACTGCTACATGTTGAGAAGTATTGTATTTGTTTCATATAAAATCTCATAAATCCTAAATTTACAAACTTGTCAAATATACCTACTTGTATTAATCATTTTGAAGATGTTTAAGTGGTTTTAATAGACTTCGGAGAGATAAAATAACAAACCTCGACACTATCTCGACACATGATGATGTATAACCTCCCATTAACGTGTTTGGTAGCTATGAAATCATTATGCAGACAGTACAACTACAGTACAGCATCTGTATCATTGCATTAATTTGGTGCACGCTGAAAATGACTCACACTGTGAGATACATTTTTAGTTGTCTATGAATCTGGATATTCTAGACTTTATTAGGATGGAAGATTTCAACTACTCTTTCCTATAACTTCATTGTATGGCTCATCAGCTTTATTCCTCTGTGGTTGCCACAACTCTGTGAATCTCCCTCGTTCTTAAAAAAGGGCACCAGCACACTTCAGGCATCTTCTCACTATATAAGATCCTGTTGAACAACCCAGTCAGAAAGTTTACTGCCACCTCTCCTAGACACTTCCATACCTCCACAGGTATATCATCTGGGCCAAGTGCCTTTCCACTGTTTATCTTCTTCAATGCCCTCCTCACTTCATCCTGACTAATCTTTGCTACTTTCTGGTCCACAACAGCCACTTCTTCTAGTCTTTGTTCTGTCTCATATGGCTTAGCTTGGATGTGCTTCTGCAACAATGACAAAGGGATTATGTAAGGTAGGGAACACTCAGAGATTCTATTGAGATACATTATTTGACCTTTTTTGATTCACCAAATTCGGTAAATACAGGGAACAGATAATGCTGACATACTTGTATATTTTTGTTTGTTGATTCACATATATGCGTATGTATTCACACACACACACACACACACAGAGACACACACACACACACACATACAAACACACACACCTACACACACACACACACACACAGAGACACACACACACACACACACACAAACATTTGAAATATCATTTGTGCTAATCTTACATAACATTTCCTTATTTATTTTATTTTTATTTTGCTATAAGATACCAAATAATTCCAATAATTCAACATCTGGGGGTGATTTAAAAACTGGAGACCAAAATACAAGTTTCTCAGTGATGTGTTTCATACATGCTAGGCTTTTCTCAGACTTAATTTACTATTATTTTGCCGAGTGGGTGTCCATTTTCAGACGCTGATTGGAGGATTGACATCAATCATCCATGTCGCTATTCATTCATTCATTACCATGGAAACGGCCTGGGTGAATAGGAGATAAGTATGGGAGCATGGTGAGATAGCTTACACCTGCTCTCGTTCATTTCCAGTCACCATACACATATACTCTAGAATTCCTTGTACAAATATATATTATGATAATGTGGCCACTGACACATGATGCAAGAGTATATTTAGATCTTTGTCGATTGGATTGCATAAGTAACAACAAAGAGCAGCAGATTTTAATGGTTCTTCATGTTTTAAAGGATTTCTTCCTCTACGTTTTAATTCTTCATTTCAGCAAATGGAAACTGTAGAAAAGCTTTTAGCATCTTCGGGCAAAGTACAGAGGTTTGTGCTTGTCTACATCTATTCATGTATGTTCAATAAGATTAAAAAAAATATAGTATAGGAATGTAGGGATGGAAAATCAGGAATTAAAAGGTCTGATTCACAAGATCACTCTTTTCACTGATGTTAAGGCAAAGCAGAGAAGACGAAAAAAATACAGTGTGCGTGAGTGTGTGTACAGTACTATATATATATATATATATATATATATATATATATATATGTATATATATATATATATATATGTATACACACATATGTACATAAATGTCTCATTCTTACATTGGCTGTGAAGCAGTGCTCTATATATATATATACACAGTATATACACATATATATATGTATACACACACTGTGTGTATACATATATATATGTATACATATATATGTATATGTATACATATATATATGTATACACACATATGTACATAAATGTCTCATTCTTACATTGGCTGTGAAACAGTGCTGTTCACCTAATGATCTTCATAAAACATACAGGAATTATACATACAGCATTTATTTTTAAGCGTGCTCACTAGTTGTAAATGCTTTCTAACGAGAACTGAAATTATGCTGTCTCATCCAGGTCAGTATGTTGCTAATTCAAAATGTAATCATCTGCTCTGAAAGTAGAGCACTATTGTGGTATTAATAAATAAACTGTAAGACAAGAATGGTTTCAGCGATGATTGAACAATTAGACAACCACCAACAAACTGTTTCCATAAATAAAAAAAGAAAAAGCTTTTCTTACTATAATATTCTAAATTTCCTCGGAAATCATTCTTGGAGCATTTTTGTTGGTTTCTATTTTTTTTTTTTTTTTTAAACGTTGTTGAGAAATATCTACAATAGTTTACAGCTCATTCTTTTAGATAAATGGTACTCATGAATGTTGATTATTTTGAAAAATTTCAGGGAACACCATCAAGGTACCAACACACTGCTGAATTGTGGACACAGCGTTGTCTGTCTGCTAAATAATCCATATTTCAGGACGCTGTGGTCAGCAAAGACTATTGCATCTGTAGTATGAGATTGCGATGTGAACCACAAATGGAGAAGGAAACTGCTTGGACACATTCCATTTGCATAAATACATACTATAGAGAAAACTATGATAATCATTGTGATCTTAGCATAAATGTCAACTTTTAAATTATCTTATGCAATATTCCCAAAGGAGAGGAGGCTCTCAATCCTCCCTGGAGGAATTATCGGGGTGTAGGACGCATGCGATTGGATCATTACATGCCCAATTATGCTGAACTGACCTCCTGCATGGTTCCTGTTTTCTGCTAGGCTAATAGGGTAAATGATTAGAGATAGGGTACTGCGAAGAAAAGCATTAACAAAATTGAAACACTGTGGGTTTTAGAATCTAGGTTATACTTTCCATTTGCATTAAATCATTTAAATTGGTGGTCTAGTAACATCATATTGAAAACAGTAAATGTGACACATGCAAAATATATCAGCTCGAGCGAAACCTCCAGTCCAGTAAGTATGTAATTGCATGCATCCTGTCATTTACAAGAATGAATGTTCTATGATGCTCCTGTTTACTTTGGACATCTCTCATGTATTCAAATGCAAATGTTGCTTTATTGTCTGCACAAAATGCGGCTTTTCAACATATTTAATACATGATATTCATTCATTCATTTTCATAGCTGTTTCTACCGCTTTCGTGAATCACAAGGGTTGCTGGAGCCTATCCGAGTGGACTTACAATCGAGAGGCAGGGGACACTGCCGACAAACAACCTAGTGTATTATATTTTAACATAAAATACACACGACATAAGCATAAACATAAAATGAAACGTTGTAGTCCAAAAATGTAAAGATTAAAGGTAAAAAAAGATTTTTCTGTTTTAGCGTATATTTGTCTGCTCAAATGACATTCAGATTCTTTAAAGTGGTTTTAACAGTGTGTCAATGAAAAGCTACAGTGAAAGTGAAAAACAATATACACTAAAGCATTTGATGCAGAGATAGACAGAGAGCAAATTAACCTACAGACATCTCATTTAAGAATCATTATAAGGATTTTCCAGAACACATGAGCCCTCCCTCAGAAGAAAGAGCCCACAGAATTGTAGAGGCACAACAGAGTCCTACAGCAGCCTCAGCTCCTCTGATCCAGTTCTCTCTGTCATATCAGACAACATCCTGCTATATCCCTCTGCCTGGCTACTCCTCTGTCACAGTACTTTAGCTTTTCTTTAGCTAGCCTTTTCACCATGTCTTCCTGCTCCTGGCTGCAGCTTTAATTGACGCTTCACCCCAGAAAGACTGAGTCCGTCTGTGTGTTGGCTATCTGACCAAGTTGCAATCAGTGCTCTTCAATTCAAGACCATTCTCTAACCTCTAGGTACCTGCAGCTGCAGCTTGACTAAACAGAAATGTACATCATTAAATGTCTGTTAGTGTTTGAAGAGATACTCCTTAAATTCCAGCTCCACAGTTTTAGCCATACCCTTCAAGTGAAAATTGGCTTTCAAATCAGTCCACTTTTTAAACACTTTAATTTAATATTGTGTTCTAAAGCCACTTGCAAACTTTTGTTCCATTTGGTTGTTTACATGAGAACAGCATTGAACCACAGCACTGAACCACAAGCTTTTAAAAATGGGTTCAAAGTGGAAACTCCACTATAACCATTTTGTATAAAGGTCAAAACACAACTCTAAAAATTGATGAAAGTGATGACGACACACCCTATTTCACAAAAGCTTATTATAGTTCTGGCTAGACAGAAAAATAATCTATCATGGCCAGAATAACAACAAATATAAAATGTCAGGTTGTGTTGCTAGCCCTATGGACTTTATTAAGACACTCGAGCATAGATCTGCTGGACTGGTAATATTGCTGTTATAATACTGCTGAAAGCTACACCACCTACTACTGCCTTGGTGTTTATTCAATCATTTATTCATTGATTTTTGACTGTTTATCCTGAATAGGGTTGCAGGGGATGGTGCCTCCTTAACATGCACACTACAACATTTTTTGTCACATCGTGGATCTTAGTGTACTGTACAATGATAACTTCTGAAAGGATTCTGTGTAAATGCAGAAGGTTCTGTAAAGGCAAACAACCAACCAACCAACCAAATAAACAAAAATAAATAAATAAATTAATGAATAAATAACAAAAGATCTGAGTTTTAACAAAAAAAAATAATACTGTGTAAACAAGGTCTAAACTAAATAATCCACTCTACAATTGTCTAGGGGCATAAGTTAGCAGTTCACTTGTTGTAAACAGGAGTTACTTTTACAAAGAAATTTGAATTTCAATCAATACTTTTTTCAAGCATTCACATTGAGCCCGAACAACTTTAAATTACCGTATTGATGCGATGCAGTGAATATCTCCGCTGGGTATATCATAACAAATTACTGTAGTACTCCGAATCACCCAGGGTTATGTGGTGAAGTAAGTAATAGATAAATACAAAACACAAAGGATAACAGACATCACAGAATAATCCTGATCTCCTCTCCCATTTCTGTATTTGCTTCCGCTCTGTGGAGGGAGCATCTCGTAGTCATTTGCTGAGGGTGCAGGTGGCAGCTGATGCAGATTCTCTGAAAGCCATTAAAATCTAAATATCAGTCATGACTGGCGAATCACAAACTGTCTGTCTTAATTACTTGGAAAAGGAGTAACAACCCATAAAAATTGTTTTGTGAACAGAGTTGAAACCCGTTTGAAAAGAGATAGCTTTCCATTCTACGCTGATATGACAGAAATGCCATAATATTATATTCATTACTTATATCTGTATATGTGATAGCCAGAAACACTAAATGAAATAACACTAAAGACTAATAAAGTAACACTAAATGATGAGCTTTCATTTCTCAGACAGGGCCTCTTATTACAAATACATGAGATTCAACACAAAGCAGTTGAGCAAAACATCCCAGTTACAGCTCTAACCACCGAGTCCTCTCGCAGTTGAGCCCCTCCATTCTGTAATTCACATTTCTGTAGCTTCGGCTGCAACAACCCAATCAAACTCAGTCATCCAGAATCAGAAGTCGTCCCCCCATCCCTGACTTTGCTCCTTTCCGATGTTATACACAACAGAAGATTTATGTAGAACATCAAAACAGGTGTACGAGCAAGAAAATTCTCCTCCACTATAAATTCTAGTACAACCTAAGGCCAACATGTTTACTGGCAATGTAGCTTAGTACTAGGCCGTATACTTCGCATTTATGCTGCCCCAAATTCAATCCCCGCGGTCTGCAGTCCAATGGGGGTTAACCCTAACCCTAACCTGAATTTAAGATAGTTCCTTGAAGACGTTTCACCTTTCATCCAAGACATTTCTTCAGTTCTTAGGAACTTCATTTAAGCCCAATGGATTGATTTCAAAACTTCAGAAAGCCATGGCCTGGATGAATATGAACCTACACAGACAAAATAGAACAAATCAATTTATTTTGTCGGTGCTTCATGTATGGATTCATGCAGGATAATTTTTTCTAATTTTCTGATTTTAGAGATCAGAGCTTTCCCTACTACATAATTACTTCCATATTTGCACATAATGATACGACACATTTAACATGACCCACGCCATCAGTCACAGAAAAAAAGCATTTCTATATGAATTGAATTTTTACCTTGTGCACTTAAGATGACATGCTGCATATTCATCTGTATCGTTTTGGTAACCTTTAGCAATATGTGTCACTGAAGTTGTAATAAAGCTTGACTTAGGTCACAATACTGTCATGATTCAATTACGCATTCCTCATTGCATGCCTCCAGCTATCGGCGTGATTCTTCTCTTGCACATGGACCATGAGAGCTCCTTCATGTTAATTTATTAGAGGAAAAAAAACTGATTGAATATGAAACCACTGAGAAAAACAGATATATAAGCTCAGAGGTTTTTTTTGTTTTTTGTTTTTTTTAATAATGCATGTTTCTGCTTCATTCTAGCATTTCTACTTTTGTATACAAGCTTTATACATAAATAATTTTTTTAATTTTTTTTTTTAATTTTAAGTTTTATCCATTCATAATGAACTTCTTGAAGATGCTGTAATGTTTCCATTAAATCTGGCTTTGCGAAAGTGTTTTGCCTCTTTGTTGCCTTTTACATTCCTGCCTGGATTTGAGAAGAGTTCGGGAAGGGGGGATGGGGGATGGGGGCCGGGGGGAGCGGTATTTGTTTTACTTTGTGGCTGTGTTTTCACCCTCCCTCTCATTCAGAAATGGACCCTGAGTTCTTTTTTGTGAATCTCCCAGCAACAAACACATTACTTTGTCCCCATCTTTTCTCTGCAAGCGGAAATGTTGCAGTGAGGCTCTTCTGGAGAGGCCCCAACACTGTCCTACCTGACTGACTTACCAATGAAGAGACAGCGCATTTTGTGGTCCTGCAGTCTTACACATGACTGGTCCTGACAACAATCCCTCCCACAACCTGAAAAGAAAAGGGACTTTTCAGATTAAGAGACATGGAAACCCTACTGTACAGGATCCCATCTGTTTGTGTGTTTAACTGTGTCCTGAATGTTTACCTCTCAATTGTTATGTGTCTTTCTTAGTGTTTCTAAACAGTGAGCCAACATACAACATTGCTTACAAAAATCCAAGTCTAACTGCAATGCAAATATTTAGTCATGCAGATAAACAATCATGAAAATTTTGATATTGAACAGAAAATCATGGGTGTAAATGGTACCTCTGCCACCTATACACCTCCATAACTTTTGTGTACATGGTTAAGATTATTGTCATTGAACTTTAATTTGTTGACTGCTTGTCTGTGTAGATCTAGGATACCCAAGTACAAGTAAATCAAGAAGAACAAAAAAGAATCAACTGGACTTGTTTTAGGTTGGTCAAAAACATTTCACCATCAGTTCTAACGGACTGGTAGAGAGTCCAGGTACTTATCCTCCTGTTGGAACAGAGCACAAACAAATTCAAATTATTGTTAGTCTGTTTTCTGCAGTTTTTTAGGTACATTATCCATGGATAATACCTATAGAGACCAATTGTAAATTGTGTTATCCGTAATTATCCATGGATTACCAGATTAATTCAGACTCATCCTCAGTGGACCTTGAATTTCTTTACAAATATCAATGACTATTCTTTCAATATTTTAAAAACCACCCTTCAAATGTCACTATTCTCATTACTTTGATTTATTCCCAAATAATAGCAACTAGACAACTTTCACAGAATGACTGTAATTATTACCTTAATAGTGACTCCAGAAAAAAAAAGGTACAGTATTTCACTAATGATTTAATGATTTTTCTTCAGGATTCACAATGCATTCAAAATTTGATGATTTCCGCCGGGGAAATGTGTCCTGTCCTTCCACACCATTTCAAAGTAATCTGCCAAATACTGAAAAAAGGGTTCAAAAAATATTATCATTCAATTTAAAAAATCTCCGCGGTGCACTGATGTCGTGCCCGGAGTGTACCCTGCCTCACGCCCTATGCCAGCTGAGATAGACTCCAGCTCCCTGTGACCCGCTACGGTGGATAAAGCGGCAGAAACTGAATGAATGAATGAATTTAAAAAATACCAAGGAATTCTCTCTC
Organism: Antennarius maculatus; assembly: GCA_013358685.1. Taxonomy (NCBI): domain Eukaryota; kingdom Metazoa; phylum Chordata; class Actinopteri; order Lophiiformes; family Antennariidae; genus Antennarius; species Antennarius maculatus. Next base: position 9,178,464 of record CM023609.1, read on the forward strand.
CACCCCATCATGTTGAACCATACAAAAATTTATTGGGATCTTTAATTTTATGAGGCTGACTCTCCTACAAAGATTCATGAAATCTTTCATGAACCTTTTGTTCAATTATGCAAAAGAAAGACAAACCCCCCTCCAAAAAAAACCCAGCAAAAAACTTAACCTTATAAATAAAAAAAAACAATACAAATGCTTATTACTAATTAGCATATATGATTAAAAATTATTTTCTTTTAGATTCATTCTGCAGAAGCAGAAATATTTCACCTCAGCACTAAGCAAAGATCAGAGATTTTCAGAAGTGAGAGCAAAAATAACATTCACGTGTATTAAACAGGGCTGGAATGTCCAGACACACCATGAGTTGTGTTAGCGCTCCATTAAGGGAGAATTTCTCCATCTGCAGCTGCACCCTGAATAGAAATGAACGAGATGCAGAGATGATTACAGCCATTTCTTCCCTATTTTATGACAGGCAGCTGCCCCTCACCTCCCCTCAAGTGACTGCCTGACACCAAAAACATACAGATGTTGATGTTTCCATTACATCTGACATCTGTCAAATGTGATCATGCTATCATTTCCATTTTGACAATGTTATGTAGCATGCTTACATTACTGTTCAACTCACAGGACTGGAACACATTCAGACTCTTGTTATTATGTGTGGCAACCCACATATGGTCATAGCAGTTTATCAGTACACAAAATCTTACTTATGTAGTGCACAAAGACTATCACCACGTGTACCAAGTCTCATAGAACTTATGAGGAAACATTTTTCTAGGGCTGTCAATATAACAGCACTATTAAAAGCATCTGTCATCATTATCGCTGTCATCATCATCCCTATCACCATTATGTGTAGCTCACATGAGTAATAATCTGCCTCAGTTTCAGAGCATCACTTTAATTCCTTGTGTTTGAGCAGTCAAACTGACAGGGGGGCAGCTGTCTACCAGTGTGTTTGCCTGTGCTGTACTCTCTATTACTACCACCTCCTTCTGTAATTACAAGCTCCATTGCACACAGGCTCACCATCAGGTGGGGCCAGGGCCACAAGCGTAGCACCCACCAGCTCTCATCACTGTGGCATTCTAAATTGCCTCATATGACAGCCGCAGGCCAATATGAGGCTTTTTGCACATCTGAAGTGCTGCAGCCTGCAGGCCAATCAGCCAGCTGGCATTAGAAATGCTAAATTTTGTTTTGTATCATTAGAAGGTTAGCTCACCCCTCATTGGTTCACCATCTGGGCATTCTTTTCTTCTCTGTCAGTGGTTTGGCTTTTCAGGAGCGCTGTGTCAGCACTGCACAGTCTACAGGATGGTGATCAACGACAAAAAGCTGAAGATAGAAGGGAAATAACTGAGCAAGTGAGCACAGACGTGGAAAAGAGGACACCAGAGATGAAGGAAATGAACATGGTGAGGAAAACATGAGGTAAATGTAGTAAAAGAATACAGAAATACTAGAATTTTGAGGATTTTATACGCCTGATTCTATTTGATAGTAAAAAGAATCTGCTTTGGCAACAAACGATCAGCATGTCTCCTTACATCTTCTCAAATATGTGCACTAAAGGACAAATTGATTATCATCATCACCATCTTCATTAATGACATGTGTCTTTCCCAAAGGCAGAAGACACTGGTTTAATCCTCTCACATTTTCATAACTCAAATTGTTAAACCCTGCAAGAATCTAATTTCCCAGTGAGACTCTAATGTGTGAGTTAAAGTCTGCATTGAGACTGCTCATTTGGGATGTTTCACAAGGGTATTCCATTTTGGGAAACAGCAAACTAAGAAGATTAAAACCACAGTTTTCTATTGATCTCACACACTATGATTCTCTTCATTGGCTGGGATCCTCTTATCATGTTTTGCCAGAAGTGAGACCAGCCATCAGCATCTTCCTTTGTATCTGCTAGTTTGGAGATGCAGAATTTGATGCAACACTACACTAACTATTTTTATCTTCATGTGGCCTCTTTTATAAAAACTGTTTCATGTTTATAAGCCAAAAAAAAAAAAAATCAAGAAAATGGAGGAAATTAAAATTGTGACCTGGTGTCGCTCACATTTTATTTAAGTGGCAACTTTAAGGATTCTGGGGATGTTTAGAATCTTCTAACAACGATAAATAAAAAATGTTATGAAAATTTTGGTATGCCATTTCAAGTCTGGATTATGCAACTGGCTTTGAGGGACAGAGAGAGGGGAAGACAGTGAAAGAGGAAAGAGAGAGGGAAAGAAAGAGGGAGGGAGAGAGAGAGAGAGAGAGAGAGAGAGAGAGAGAGAGAGAGAGAGAGAGAGAGAGAGAGAAAGAGAGAGAGAGAGAGAGAGAGAGAGAGAGAGAGAGAGAGAGAGAGAACATGCTGATGAAACAAAGAGCTGTAGGGCTAAGGATATAAAACCTTGAGACAAGAGGATGCTCCTCTCTCAAACCTGCTGCCATCTAAGTGGTGGAAATGGTGGAGTTGGGGAGGGTCGACTTTGAGGTGACATTGACGCTATGTAGATGAGTGTGAGGATCTCTCTGCGCTCCATGTTATGTCCCTGCTCTATAGAACTCAGACGGTGGCAGCTCCTTTCCCCGTCTTCTCTCCCCTCCTCTCTTTCAGCACCACTCCATTCAGGACAGCACCTCGATCTCAAGGACGCACTTGAACACCATCCTCGCCCCTCAGGAACGTACATTCGCTTGCTGTGGTCGGATGCAAACTTTTCTCCTTGGTTTTGTTGTAAAACTGCATTGAAGTAACTTGAAAAAAAATATTTCATCATCGGAAACCGAATCTCACAATTAAAGGAATTTCATTGTAAGTATCCCGCTTCAAAGTACGCATGTTACGTACATTAGATATGTGCTACAATTGAAGACCGTTGAGGAATGTGACAAATGCAGCTGCGATTTTAGCAATGCGCACGGATGGCGCCTGGACTTCTTTTGATGGCGACGCACAAGATTTGTCTCAGGAGGATCAATAATGTGTTTGATCATGTAGTTCTGCAGAGACTTGTATTAACTGCATTTGATACACAGTTAATGCTTAATCAATGTGGATAAAATACGCACAGATTTATGCGCTCATTAAGTCTCAACTTGTCTTTAGAGTCAGTGTCGCATGAACCTGAAATATAACAGTAAAATACCAATATTTATATTATAATAACAAAATTAATATACAAGTTTTAGTCTCGGGTATTAAATATGAAATGCTTTGTTATTGTGTTGCCTTATGTTGCTCTTCACAATTACGCACGGAGGGCGCAAAGAGCGCGCTCCGTGCCGTGCCGTGAATTCACTACCACGAGATGATTGAAAAAAATATATATATATTTTTTTTTTGAAAACTAAACAAAAAACGCGTACTCAAACACTATAGTGAAATTATGGCTCCTGTGGTTATTAACTAGATATTGTCCTGTCTAACTTCTGAATGCATTTAATTGCTCCTGTCTTGAACGGGCGTTATGCCGAGTTCTGCATATACTGCACTGTATATTTAATGATCATCAATACTGAACTAATATTGCATTAGACTCATTGAAAGTAACGTGATTGTAAATGTTGACAATGACTTATAGACATGAAATAAGCAATAAAACCCAACAGAATAAATCTCGTGCTGATGAGACTATATTTGATCAGAGTACAATCATTTCAAATTGAAACGCACAAATTAAGTCACACGTAATTCTCGGCTGGCGTGCAGAACTCAACACACTTACGTGTTGCCCTAACTGCGGTGCGTGGAATTCGGGGGCGGGCATGCAGAACACTTGAGCAGTAGGAAGTAGGCCATTGAATTCAAAGTGTAATGAATCAAGGACAAAAGCAGGCTCTAAATTTCTGCTAACATGAATTCACCCCGGGCAGTTTAAAGTAATTCTTCTTGCACGAGAAGTCTTTATTTGATCCCGTGGGGTTCACGGATCGTTGGGTTTTCTTTTCTTCTCTCGACTGATGAAGAAAATGTAATATAATTAGAATTGATGCATAATAATTTTGAAGAGCAATGTTTCAGCATTTTACCAGCATTATTTTTATTTAATTTTTTTTACATTGATGGCCATTGAGCTACACTCCAGCTACAGCAAATTGGTCACGTACCGTATTTCAATTCATTTTTTAGGAGATTATTCAGTAAATGACGGGAATGTCTATAATTTTGTTTAGATGTTCAACATCACAGATTTTTTTTTTTTCTAAAGCGTTAACATCTTAAACAAAGCAGGGAAAATGATCACACCCTTTTTTAAGTAACAGTCAAATTCAGACAAAATATCAATTGTATTATGGGAAGATTTTTGAATGACGAACAAATCTAATTGACTTCTGTTTTTTTCTAAAGCGTTTTGTCGTACTTTTTTTTTTTTTTTTTTCACCCTACTCATTATTTTATGTATGTTTTCAGGCTCGCTGAACCTCTGCTACGCTGCTCCTGTTTCCGTTCTTGATTATTGTTATTACCGCAATTGCTCGACTGCACTCGGCCGCTGTGAGGGAAGTGTGTGTACAGGACGGAGAAGCAGCAGTTCGCCTGGACCGGTGCTGAAACCCCTTCTTTCCACTAATCAGGACTATCCCACGGTAACCATGGCCACGAACGGGACCAAAGCCTCGGACGGACACGTCTTAACGGAGACTGTGAACGACGCGCCCCCAACGACACCAAACGACAAACCCAAAACCTTGGTAGTGAAAGTGCAGAAGACAAAAAAAGACATTCCCGAGAGAGAAACATGGGGTGGGAAATTTGACTTTCTTCTCTCATGTGTCGGATACGCCATTGGACTCGGAAATGTCTGGAGATTCCCTTATTTATGTGGAAAAAACGGAGGAGGTACACAGGAATTCTTCGCAATTTTCCATTCATCCATACACCAAAAGTATAGAACAGATCTCAACATCAAAAACTTTAAGTTGTCGCTCTGAGGTTTTTAATTAAAGTTGCATTTCACGAGTTTAAGCCGTGCGTAATTGCGCACATGCGAAACGCTGCACCATGATGTGAAGAACAGAGAGAAACCATTTACTTATTTTAACTAATATGTGATCTGTCATGGATGTTAATAGTGTATGATTCACCCTCACTTTACCTCTTACCTTCTATTCAGGGGCCTTCTTGATTCCCTACTTTTTGACCCTCGTATTTGCTGGCATGCCCCTGTTCTTTCTGGAGACGGCTCTTGGTCAGTACACTTCGATTGGAGGGCTTGGAGTGTGGAAGCTGGCCCCGATGTTCAAAGGTACAGCATGATTGAGCAATAGTTTTATGGCCCTAACGGTTTTTTTTTTTTATTAATTGATTCAATCAGAAGAGAGTGCAAATATTTATTTTCATTGTGTCACACTTATAATACATTATCCATCCATCCATCCATCCATCCATCCATCCATTTTCTTAACGCTTTATCCGCTGTCACGGGTCACGGGGAGCTGGAGCTTATTCCAGCTGGTTTAGGACGGGAGGCGGGTGATTAAACATTATTCTTGTTTTATTTCTATTTAACATGTCACGTTTATCTTCTCACTATTTCAGGTGTGGGTCTGGCTGCTGCTGTTCTGTCTTTCTGGCTAAATATCTATTACATCATTATAATTGCCTGGGCTATTTATTATCTGTACAACTCCTTTACTACCGTGAGTATTCAGTATTTATTTTCACACTGTTAATGAAGCAATGTGATAATAAGTTTAATTCCTTTGAAAATTGAAAGGAAAAATACTTAATTATGCTTTACTTCACTCCTCCAACATGTTGTCACACATTAAAATAAATGGTTTTGTCAAAGCTGTATTTTTATTTATTCATTTTAAAACAGTAATGAATTAAGTTATGTGGGAGCTGCTGTTTGCCAGCACCTTTTATTATCTGCTTACATAAACCTTAGCAGGGTATGACATTTATTACTTCCTTTCCCACATAATTAGCACCTTACACAATGTATTGACAAATGCATTTGATGATGAGGCATTCACTCTTCTGAGAAAAGCATGAAATCTAAATTAGTATCATGGTCTTGGCTGCTCAACAGCCAGAGAGAATGGGACCCTGTGGTGGGAGTGTTCCAACTGAAAAGAACTGTGTTGTGTGATTTTTTTTCTCCTTCTTTTTCTTTAATTTTCAGGAGCTGCCATGGCAGAGTTGTGGCAACTCCTGGAATACAGATCGCTGCTATACTAACCACAGCATTTCAGACACTACAAACCTCACCAGTGCAGTGGTGGAGTTCTGGGAGTAAGCTGAAGTCTAGATCACAATACTTTACCTTAATGGAAAAATTTTAGATTCATAGTGAAACTATGGCACCTACTGTGTATAGTAAACATCAGAGTTGGAGTATTGTTTGGCCATTAAGATCTATGGATCTCTTGCTTCACCAAAACATCTAATGTCATATTTTTCAGATACTTTTAGAAAAAGTTCTGCACCTTCAATAAGGGGAATGATTAAAAATAGCATGTAGACATGCATGACTTCCCATGATTGTAGTGCTTTATTATAAGCTTTAGGGTTGAGAAAAGAAAGCTGTGGTGAGGCATCTTTGTGAATATCCACACACATATTTGTGTGTGCATCCATGCATGCTGCATGAATGAGATTGAGGATGTTTTTGTTCGTTGTGGTAAGACCTCTTTACTCCTTGCCCGCAGACGTAACATGCACCAGCTGACTGATGGTCTGGAGAAGCCTGGGGAGGTCAGGATCCCACTGGCTATCACACTTGCCATTGGATGGGTGCTTGTCTATTTTTGTATCTGGAAGGGGGTCAGCTGGACTGGCAAAGTGAGTAAAAGAGAGGACAAAGCCAGTTAAAGGTCATACAAGTGGTGCAATGTTGTATTACTGGTAAAATCAAAGGATTAAATGAACACTTATTTTATATTGATTGGATTTTGATATGATTAACCACAGTGTGAGCTAAAAAGTCAAGGTTGCAATGTGTTTATAATTTCATGAAATTTTATATCAAAGAAACAATGTACATCTTCTCTAGCTACAAAAGTAAATTACATTCAATATTTTGACAATTGATCTTTGGTTGGGCATTGACATTGTGATCTGTAGTGGGAACAGGGAATAGGTAGAGGAGAAGCTGGAGAGGTGGAGGTTTGTCCTGGAAAGGAGAGGAATTAGCCGTAGTAAGACAGAGTACATGTGTGTGAATGAGAGGGACCCAAGGGGAAGAGTGAGGTTACAGGGAGTAGAGATCAAGAAGGTGGAGGATTTTAAGTACTTAGGGTCAACAGTCCAGAGCAATGGAGAGTGTGGAAAAGAGGTGAAGAAGCTTGTACAAGCAGGATGGAACAGGTGGAGAAAAGTGTCAGGTGTGATGTGTGATAGAAGAGTTTCAGCTAAAATGAAAGGAAATGTGTACAAAACTGTGGTGAGACCAGCGATGCTGTTTGGTCTAGAGACAGTGTCACTGAGGAAAAGGCAGGGGGCAGAGCTGGAGGTAGCAGAGATGAAGATGCTGAGGTTCTCTTTGGGAGTGACCAGGAAGGATAGGATCAGGAATGAGTACATCAGAGGGACAGCACATGTTAGAGGTTTTGGAGATAAAGTCAGAGAGGCCAGACTGAGATGGTTTGGACATGTCCAGAGGAGAGATAGTGAATATATTGGTAGAAGGATGCTGAGTTTTGAACTGCCAGGCAGGAGGCCTAGAGGAAGACCAAAGATGAGGTTTATGGATGTAGTGAAAGAGGACATGAAGGTAGTTGGTGTGAGAGAAGAGGACGCAGAAGACAGGGTTAGATGGAGGCAATTGAATAGCTGTGGCGACCCCCGAAGGGAAAAGCCGAAAGGAGAAGAAGATTTTTGCCCAACTTTCTTGAAAATAAACAGAAAAACACGTACAACCACCTACATCTAATTTCTGTTCAATCCAATAATTGAAGTGATTACAATGACCTAAATGTTGCACAAAGGCACACAAACTCAAAAGAACTGCCTAAACCTGACAGTTGCAGATGCTCACTCCTAATGAGCTTCAAAATAAGAATAATTATTAACATTTTTCCATTTTTTATTGTTTGGTTATGTATATTTGTTTTCAACGCTCTATATTTTTAAATTATTGTAATGTTCAACCAAATCAATGACATAATTACTGCTGGTTAAATTATTGTTCATTTATTTGACAGCTCAGTGGAGAAGTAGTTCAGATAAGGAGGGAAATGGTGCAGTGGGAGTGTGCTGAACCAACCATTCTGCGGTCAGCCTGCCTGTGGGGAATGGCTGACTAGGTCTCTGTGCTGCACTGTAATGTGGGTGCGGTGCCACAGTACAGCAACACGGTTCATAATGAACTGAACAATTTAGCTGTCACTTGTGTTATGTACACCTTGGAGAACAAATATAAATATTACTAGCGGGAACCCATGGAAATTCCACGGTGAAACAATAGTATCAAACTTCATACCAAAAATGTAAAAACAAATGTGTTGGTTATTTTAACCAAGCTCACCCAACGTAGACAAAAATCAACGTGCTGACATAGCGACTTTGTGTTGGCAAATCATGGATTGCGCTAGACGGGGCATTGCGAAACAATAGATGAATGTTAGCAGGCTAACTGGAGAAAGAAAGCTAACTAATGGTGAGATTGGGAAAGGAGCTAACGTTAAAGGAAAAGGCACCTGTCAAAAGAGCAAGTGGAAAAGAAATGTTACAGAAGTGATAGTTCTGTTAGCTGACTACATGAACAGAACTGTATGTAGTTACTTAAAGACCGTTTTTGTCAGATGCGTGAGGAGCATTTTGGATACTACATTGATTGTCCCATTCCAAACAGAAACCATTCCTGGACAGACTGTTGGTGCTAGCCAGCTAGTTTCACTCAGAATTCGTTGCCGTTTTCTGTGTCGTTCCTGCTATTTGGACTCTTATGTCATATTGTTCACATGATTCTTTCTGGCAGATGTGCCATGATTGGTTGGGGGCCGTGATTGGTTGGTTGATTGACAGGTAGTGGGTGGAGTTGGTGACAGTGTGACAGCGTGAGACTTTTCAAGTAAGCTTATTCAAATATATAGGTGGGGATAAGTAAAATTATGACTCTTTGGTATGTAATTACAAAGCAACTCCAAAACCAGCAGTAAAAAAAACATTCTAACTGTAACCTTTCATCTAACAGGTGGTTTACTTCTCAGCTACCTACCCTTACTTTATGCTGTTCATCCTGTTTTGCCGTGGTGTCACTCTACCTGGAGCATTTGATGGAATCCTCTTCTATATCACACCAGATTTTAACAAACTCAAGGAGTCTGAGGTATGCTTCCTTCTCTTTCCCTCACACAGCAAGCTTTTATACCTTTTATACCTTTCATCAAATCAATCAAAATGTCAGTACATTTAATTGTACCAATTGTGTAGATGTAGAAAGATTACAACATTCGCGGTGGCAGTGACTCAGGTTGTCCAATGAGCCTAGGATTGGCGGTTTGAATCCCACTTCCTCAGTTATCTGTTGTTGTCTCCCTGGGCACTTTATCCTCCTTGCTTCCAGTGAGAAACTCGCTGGTGTGTGAATGTGTGTGATTGTTTGGTGGTGGTTGGAGAGGCCGTTGGCGCAGATTGGCTGCCACACTTCCATCAGTCTGCCCCAGGGCAGCTGAGGCTACACATGTAGTTTACCATCACCAAGTATGAATGAGGAGTGAATGAATAATGGAACCACTGTGTGCGTTTTTAGCATCCAAAGACCAATATAAATCAAATCCACTCTTATTACTAATTTATTTTAATATTTCTATTTAGCATTAACTTTTGACAAGGTGTTTCTTTTCTTTTGTCCTCATTTTTGTGTCCAGGTGTGGCTGGATGCTGCCACACAGATCTTCTTTTCTTACGGCCTGGGTTTAGGCTCTCTGATTGCTCTTGGCAGCTACAATACATTCAATAACAACGTATACAGGTTGGTGACTGGAATGTGTTGCACGTCAGACTGATTTTCCACATGACTTAAATATCCTCTTAAGTAACAGGAGAAGGTTTACTGTCTACCACTGACCGTAGTCACTCTTTGAAGGGACTCCAGATGGCTCTTCCTGGGATAATCTTTGGACTTCTGTCAACATCCGAGTTTCCAATTCCACTAAGGGACAGGCACATTAATTTGGTTTACCTCTTTCAGACTGTCGGATAAACACTGGTTTGGAGCTCATCAACAAACGTATATGGCTCCTTCAACTATTTTGAAAGTGCTTGAGCTAACTACCTCTCAAAAAATTGGGTCAATATGAATGTATTCATCAGTTGTTGTGTTTCTGCAGAATTCAAAATGGTTCTCTATCGTCCCTTCCCCCCACACCTCTTGACAATGTGTGACGACTTGATAAGGAATTGATATAGGGCTCAAAATGATTGCCTTGTGCTTTGTCTCTCCCGTGCAGAGATTCTGTCATTGTCTGCTGCATCAACTCCTTCACTAGCATGTTTGCTGGCTTTGTCATCTTCTCCATCGTGGGATTCATGGCTTATATAACAAAAAAAACCCATCGCTGATGTTGCAGCATCAGGTAATTGCAATCAATGTTGAAACTCAATAGCAACAATGGGCACAGACAAGACACACTTTTCTACTGTGCAATAATTTACCACTGAAATTACCTGATAATATTCTTTCAGTCAGAAAGAGAATGATTTAGCTAGTCATTTAGGATTTCCAGCTTGATGATACAGAATAATCTTTCTGTGACTTTGCAAAACTCTCTCCTCTTTGTAAATATTCAATTTGAACATTCAGACTACAAAGTTTCAAAGGAGAGAATTCTTCAAAGTGTCTTTGGTCGAATCCAAGTACACTGGTAAAGAATGCCATGGTTGTGATGTTACAAGATTAACATTAAAAGTTCTTTATGATTCTTATGTTTGAGCAGGACCTGGTTTGGCATTTTTGGCTTATCCTGAGGCTGTGACCCAGCTGCCCATCTCTCCTCTCTGGTCTATACTCTTCTTCTCAATGCTGTTGATGCTGGGAATAGACAGTCAGGTAAAAGCAGTCAAACATGGTACCTGCTCTAGTTGTTGGATCATGTTCATTAAAATGCTGATGTTGGATTTTTTTGTCCAGAAATTATTTGACAATAATATGAGTGCAATATAATAAATAAGAAATAATGACTGAGATTGAGGTCAAGATCCAGTTGTTTCAGGATAATAGCTTTTCAAAGGCAATAGCCTTGTAAATAATTTAGTATGATGTAAAGTCTCAGAGCTACACTTTCATTCATTTCATGAAATTTAGTTGTGAACCTTTGAACTATGAGTAGACACAGTATGTTAAATGTGGCAATGTTATATTGAAACACAGTTCTGACAACTCTCCCATCTCCCCAGTTCTGCACTGTGGAAGGCTTCATCACTGCCCTCGTTGATGAATTTCCTCATATTCTCCGAAAACGCAGAGAGCTCTTCATTGCAGTTGTCTGCCTTGTTTCGTATATCATTGGACTGTCCAACATCACGCAGGTAAAAAAATCTTGTTGTTGTATGATTTGCCAATTTTCATAGACATTCCTTGGTACTGAATTTAGTTCAGTAGCACAGCCGAAGGTTAATCTGTGTTCCTGCATCAGACAATAACGAGTTTGCATCTCTTCACTAACTATGAGGATTGCATTGCCTTGATGGAATTGTTATACAGTGATAATCTCCCTATACAGTGGCAGTGTGGCAGTTGAGAAGGTTCTCTTGACTGTTGTTAAAACTTCCAGATCTTTAGATTAACTCGCCCTTATCACAGCTTCATTTGCAAAAAACATGTCATGGATACTCCTTCTGTGACCATACCTTCAAGTTAAAGTGACTCAGGTCATTTATGTCATGTTTATTCTGCAAGCATAAATCATTATCCAATAACATGAAACAGTCTCAGAGTCATGATTTAATCCACATTTTCTTCACTGATTTATATACTGTATATTATATATATACATATATATATATATATACAGTATATATATGTACATACTACATACATATACATACAAGCATACCTTGGTTTTCGAACGCTTTAGACATCGAACACATCGGAATTCGACCAAAAAATTCTGAATTTTTCTGTCTTAGAAGTCGAACGCAAAACAAACGCCTTTTTCTCACCGCCAAGCGAGAAAAGCCGAGAGAAAACGTGACGGTAATGGGCTTTTTATTTTAGTTTACTGTATTCAATAATTTTTCACTTAATTTACATTCCATTGCCTATGGTATGAGTTAAGGTACCGTAAACTTCTGTCCAAAAGACGACGGTAACTCGTACCTTAGGCTAACCTGATTACGTTGATGTTTTTTTTTTCTTTCTTTCTTTCTCAGGTTTGCTTCTTTTTTTTGCATTTCTTTGATATGTTTCATTACTATAGAACTTGATATATAAATGACATTATGAAATAACATATTATGTTGCAAAAAGGTAGTTTTCTAGCATCTTGGAACGGATTAAGACCATTTACATTATTTGTAATGGGAAAAATGTATTTGGAATTCAAACAAATCACTATTCGAACAGCCTTCTGGAACGAATTGTGGTCGGAAACCAAGGTTTGCCTGTACAGTATATATTTATATGTGTGTGAAACACACACACTAGTGGGAACCTGTGGAAATTCCATGATAAAACAATAATATCACTAAAACAATAATATCAGACTTCATACCAAACATATGAAAAGAATAAATAACTACCTTGTTCTATGGAGCCAATGCTACACTCCTAACGTGGAGAGCTCCAGCTAAACAATAGCCAACTGATGCTAGCCGGCTAGCATATATATATATATATATATATATATATATATATATATATATATATATATATATATACACACACACACACACACACACACACACACACACACACACACACACACACACACACACACACACACACACACACATATATATATATATATATATATACTGTATTTTTTTTTTTTCATAGGAATAGGAATATTTTCCAAAGGAATAAAAACACCTACTCAGTGTACAAATGTTATGCTAATCATAGATCCAAAGGCAACATTTATTTGTTTATAGTAAAATGAAAAAAAAAAAAATTACATCATTTTATTCACATTATCTGATAACAGGCTCAGTAAATTCTTATTCTTGTTTCACCTGACAAACAGGTGCAAATAAATGTTTCAAGTATTGGCTTTATGGATCCATCAGAATGAAAAATATATCTCACACCTCTTTTCCAACACCAAATGGTCTCTTCTCCACACCCCTTTGGCTACCATCACCACACTGAGGTCAAAGTAATTTGCCTGTAAAGATTTTATTTTTTCAAATCAGTTGTTAGAATTGGTTGTTGCTGCACAAACTATGACAGACCTTTTTGAGTTAAAAATTAGTCACTTTATCAAACAGAGCGGGAATAGAAGGAGATAGAAGTCAGAGAAGAGTCAGCAAAGATCTTCTGTCTGTCTGGTGTGGAGCTAAAAATGACATAAGCTCTGTAGGCAAAGTTCATGTTTGCTAATGACACTCACACCATTCATTGTCCATCTACTTCTGCCAAACTAGATTCCATCATACCACATGCACAGCCTTATTAGGTTTAGGCAGTTACCCTAATCGCTGCCCCAGGCAGTATAAAATGCATCATGCATCACAGGGTAGAAGTGGAACCACTGTAGCGGGTCCCATCTGAGCTGAGACTCATAATTGCAAGAGATTGCAGCTGGATAAGATATGTTTCATGGAGCTGCTTAATGTGCCCTGGTCATGTCAATGCTGTATATTCGCAGCAGCACAGTTTCCACAAGGAAGTCTTAGCACTAGTGATGTCCTCACCAGTGAATGAGATGCCACCATTCAGAGCCGCTGGTGCTCTCACCCTTGATATTATTCCACTTGACCAATTTCATACTGTCCTACACGTCCAACACTGTAATATCTTCTACAACTGAGACCTTTATTCTGTGTTATTGTAATTTTTTGTCCTTTTCTCCTTTCTTTTTGCAGGGAGGGTTGTATGTTTTCAAACTATTTGACTACTACTCAGCCAGTGGAATGAGCTTGCTTTTCCTGGTCTTCTTTGAATGCATCTCAATTTCATGGTTTTACGGTGAGCCACGATCCCACCTTAGGAGTCATACACTACAGCACACATCTCTACCCTCAGAATTGACTTGTTGGCTGAGAAAATTCCAAGATTCAACAGTTGAGAAAAAAGACCAAATTATTTCAGAGATCATGAATCCCACAACATGAAGATTATGTTCATCATGCTTTATTTTTGGTTCCAGGTGTGAATAAGTTCTATGACAACATTGAGGAGATGGTTGGCTACAGGCCTTGTCTGTGGTGGAAGGCCTGCTGGGTTGTTTTCACCCCGCTCATTGTGGTTGTACGTATGATCCTGAAGTAACATCCATTATTAAGCCAAAAATGACACCAGGAAAATAACTCCCCCTGGCAGATTTTTTTTTTTTAGTCTGATTGTGCCTGTGGTGGATTTGAATTTATCTAAACCAAAGCATATTGTGAGGAGCAACCAGAACATTTATTAATTAATATGATGAAGAGTTGTGAATAATTTCAAAATGCATATATATACTTTCTTTGACTGCAACAATAAAGAAATTGAAACTTACTTTGTCTTTTTGTCCAGGGAGTCTTCTTATTTAGCGCAGTGCAGATGGTCCCCCTCACCATGGGGGACTATGTGTTCCCAGCCTGGGGCCAGGGCGTTGGCTGGTGCATGGCCCTTTCCTCCATGACCCTCATCCCTGGTTACATGGTCTACATGTTTCTCACACTCAAAGGCACATACAAAGAGGTGAGATTATTGAGGAGCTGATATTGCCATTTAATTAAATCCTACTGTTTAGCCATTTTGATTTTTAATGGGGGGGGGGGGGGTGTTCAACTCAAAAACATGTCAAGAAAGTAATTTTATATCACTATTGTCTTTACTACACAGCCAGATAGAACCATAAAACACCATCACCGTTAAATGCAATTGTTTATATTAAACATAATTAAAAGAGATCATCTCCAGTTTGGTCAAAATCAATCTTCAATTAAGAGTTAGTCATGTAGCAGTAGGACCACTGGCTAACAGTAGCTATAACGTAGGCAAAAAAATACCCACATATGTCCCAGAATGCTTGGACCACTGTAGCTTCCTCTGAGCATTTGTTGGTTGGTTTGAGTTTTAATCTGCAGTTAGCAGAAAACAGCCGTTGTGATTAATGTAGGAAATAGATTACTTGGTATGCAGGATTTTTGACTGAAATATATTAGAACTTACAGTTGAAGTGACAAATTGACCATGGGCAACCAAGTGGTGATGTTTTGGGAGGATAATATAAATAGGACATACATGCCCTGAGGATTTCACAGAACAGATCAGCTTTAAACCGTGGAGGAACGCTTTAATGAACATTAAAGGTCATTCTGATTACTACTAGCAGCCACACTCACACACTGTGTGTTTGCCAGAATGTTCCCACCGAACTTCTTTTGTATTTGCATTTAATGTCTATCATTGAAAGTAGTTTATTTAATTTAGCAGGAAGAAAACTTCACATTGGATGTTAGAATGCACAGCTTAGGCCAATGTGATTTAGCTCTGTGTACTATAGCTATACAGTCATTCAAGTCTGTCATGATAGAGCAAACACACGAGCATGGTGGGTAAAGACAAGATAAATTGCCATGACGAGTAGAGTAGTGATATAAGGATTAGCAAAATAGACTTTCTAATTAGTTCTGCTGAACCCATTTTAGAGCCTCTGACAACACCAACCAATGATTTCTCAGAAAATTACATTAATTTTTAGGCTGAAGAATGGTACACTGCATTTTCATTGATCTGATCATCCTAGTCAGCAGCAGATAAAACCTTTTGCAGGCATTCCATCTACTATTTGTTTTTGCAGTCTTTTGCAATGAATAATACCATGCATCTATACAGTCTCTAGTGACAAAGAGCTTTCCAGCCACCAACGACAGAATAAATGGGCCATAATTGCCAGCAATGGAACAGTGACTGTTGGAGACGATGTGCAGGTGTCAGATCCTAAAGTACTAGATGATGGCTGACTGTCTAATTGCAGCAATCTCCCAGCTGATTAGTGCTCTGCATCCAGGCAGACACAGATGCCACAGATTCAGAACTACTCAGAGCTTAGAATATTTAGAAGATTTTATAATTTTGTCCTGATTTCATGTAGTTTTGTGGGCTGAGTAAGTCTGGCCTTATTTAATGTTTATTAACATCTTAAGCTTCGGCTTTTGGATTGTTCAGTTCACCGTATCGCAGGTAATGATGATTGATGTTACCAGATATCACATTGAGTAGAATGTACGAGGATCTTTTCTGAGGATTATGCATTGAATGCTTCGACTCAGAGCCTCCGGTAGTGCAGTCATCAAGCTCACAGCTGTGTAGCTGGTGCTTTGTTAGAGCTCATGGGTTTCATCAGAATTTGTACAGCTGCTAATGGTATATGACAACGTCTCATTGGCACCATCTGTGCACGTTTCAGCTATAAGACAATGATGACATTGTTGCTCCTCTCTTTGCCTCGTCATTACAGCGTCTGCGGATGATGATCAAGCCCGTGGTGTTGGTGAAGGCTCAGGAAAATGGCCCGGACCAACAAACAGAACACCAGAATCAGAATCCTGCCAATGAGGAAGCTTACATCTGAAAAGTTTTGCCTGTCTCTCCGTCTCGTTGGCCTGATTGGCAGTCTACATAGAGGCAATGTAATCAAGGTTGGGAACGACCACCAGACTTCAATGTCTGCTTTCATTCACCTACCTCCTGGAGACACATGAGACCAACCTGATTACAGTTATTTTTAGGTCTTTATCTGTTGTTTGTTGTAAAATGCAGAGTTATAAAACAAACTACCCAGCAACATTGTTGGGATATCATGATTTTCATTATGCAAAAAAAGTTAGTCTTTTTAGAAAAGAAACTGTGACTTTAGGAAATTATTGTATATTGAGTATGTAATTTAAATTTGGAGGCCCATGTAGATTCAATATCGTGCTACTTTGAAGATATTATTAATCTACTAAATTACAATTATTGTACAAATAAAATTGTTGGTATGTACATGAATTAAATACTTTCAAATAAATACAGTACAGTAGGTGGGGGGGAGGGGGGGGAGAAAGTTTGCAAAATTAAACCTGAATATTGACCAATTTAAGGCAAAGACTATAAGGGAATGTGCAACAGGTAAGGCCAAATCAGCTTTTATGTCCAAAACTTAATTTAGCCAGAATATCACACCCTTGCAGCATGCCGCACTTCACTGAAATGTTTACCACCCGAGTCTGGGATTACCTTTTTGAAAAGCACAAGAACTGGCATTCTGAAGCATCCAACTTTATTTTCAGCTTATGTGAAACAACAGCAAAAATAACTTCATAGGATGAATAAGAGACTGTTATAATTGCTTCTTTGTTTTCTAAAGAACAATAACTTTGTATGTTGACTATTTTTTGTAGAATCAATTTAAAGTCATTTTCTATATGTGAGAGTGAGAAGGACCAAAATCATATTCAATTTTAAAAGACCGGTGCAGACACTTGACCGTCTAATCATATTTGGTTTAAATAAAGTATCCTAATGCCTTTCTAAAACAAGCAACACAGCACAGAAGTAAAAACAGCATCAGTGTTAAAGCACAATTTAGATATGTAAACTTCTGCTTTCATAGTTCAGCTAATACAGAAACCTCCAGAAATACACTATAAAATGCAGATCGTTGGAAACATAACAATGAGAGTTGTGCTGCAATAAATATTAATTTTGGTCTATATTGTAAAATGTGAAAACAAATAAGTTGCACTGGCTGTGTCATGACTAAAGGATGGTTTTTTTTTCATTGCCACGATTCTCATTTACGATTTAGTTGTGTATATATATTTAGTAACCCATTTCTTAGTAACCCACTTCTCAGGAAAAAGATGGACGTGACCAAACTCTATCAAATACTGCCATTTTACACTGAAACACAATTATGCGTGTGTGCCTTCACACACAAACACACACATAATTGGAACACTCAAAAGTGGATTAGAATTGAACAACAATGTCTACTACTAAGATAGATTTTTCAGTGTAAATGAATTGTGAAGGTCATCACTCATTAAGTGGAGGGCTTAATACTCTATGGCAAATAACGTTATCGAAACCGGGACAGAAAAAGCCGGCAAAAGC
This sequence comes from Antennarius maculatus, assembly GCA_013358685.1. NCBI lineage: Eukaryota > Metazoa > Chordata > Actinopteri > Lophiiformes > Antennariidae > Antennarius > Antennarius maculatus. Next base: position 9,196,667 of record CM023609.1, read on the forward strand.
ACTGTTAATGACAGGACATAGCCAGATGCTACATAGCCCAACACCACTGAAACTACTCCTTTTGAAGGATGAAGGAAAACCTATTGGTACATATCAAGTTTGTTTGGCAATATGAAAGCATAGATGTAGAAGCTGACTTGACAGACCACAGATATCACTGTATTACTATGAAGACAAATAGTTCTGTGGCAGCTACAAAAGACAGGAATCAGGTTGAATCAGTCCCATTTATTTTCTTTGTTGTGTTTTTTTTTCTCAGATATGTGAATTAAAATGTGCAATGACAGAGGATTTCGTGAATTTTGTATAAAGTTTCCATACTGCAGTTTTCTCTCTTGAATGATGTTGTAAACTGGACTGTGTAATACATGTATCTGTGGATGTCTGTACAACTTTTCTTTTCATTTGTCTAAATGTTGAACAAAAATTGTGATATTACTTGCTGTTTTTTGCAATAAGATTATCTTGGAAGTTAAAGCACATATCTATCAAATGTACAATTATGATTACAATAACAGAATAGAGTAATAAAGATGACAATATTAATATTAACAATAAAATAGAAATGTCTAGTCAGAGAATATTGTTTTGTATATTTTTAGCTGTTTCTGGGCCTAATGTAAAATACTCTATGTAAAAATATGATCAATGTCTTTAGATGGTGTTATATGAAAAAAGCATGATTGCAATATATGTTATCTGCAAAAATAAATAAAGACTTATAGATTATAATGTCTGTCATATTCTCAATTTTTAGAATTTTTTTAGGAAACCCTAATCTTATTTGTCACAGGGATGTGAGTTTTTGAATTGCAAGATATGGAAATGCTTTTCAAATAGGATTTCTGTGTTGTAAAATGTGAGTTAAAGCTAAATGAATTCACAGATTACACTGGGGAGTGTGAGAGAAATGTTTGTATAAGAGTTGTGGGAGACCGTGTGTCTGTGGAAATTGACAGGGTATTTTAAAACAGCTTGAGCTGGAAGGTTATTCAGACAGTGAGAGGCAGGCCAATGGCCATAAAAGGGCCATTTCCACTAAATGGTCAAAATTGATAAATGTTTCAGAAAGCAGGTGGTGGAACATCCTAGTGTTGTAAAATCTAAATCTGTTGTTGGGATGGGGTTGAAAAGGTATAAAAGCTGAATGATTTTACAATTGGGAGCATGACACTCTATAAGTGCTGCCTCCCCATGTACAATATTCAAGAGATCTGACTCATCACACCAAGTCCATAATTCCTCAGAGAATTAGCAACTCTCATGACCCAGGAATAATTTCCCTGACAGGGAATGAAGAGGCAATCAACGTCATTACTTCAAGATGTTCTCTGTGAACTTAATTGACTTCCTGACAAAAAAGACAATTGCAACAGCAACATCCTTGTGACATCTGCACTGAGTGCCAGGCCAACAAACAGTAGCTATCATGACTGATAGCCAGGCTTCCAGCAAGGATGCACAAGCCATCTTTTTGCTGTTATGCAACGGTTAGCTTATGAAGGTCACAATCATTTTTGTTTTCTCATTTTCTAGTCATTGCATGGGCACAACTTTTGAAGAACAGATTAAAATGTAATATGAGCTCACATCATATAAAGAAAAGATGTTCTGTCAAGCCTTTGACATTGCCAGCCCCCAGAATAATAGTTATTTTTATAAAACAGAGATTAAGGAATGAACAGGAATACCATGAACACATAGGGAAACTGAGAGCTTTGTTATGTATTCTGAAGTAAATTAAGCAACTTTCTAACAGTTAACACCACAAATATTACTATAAATATAGCAGTATAGGATCTGCAGTGAGAGTAGGGAAGAGGTGGAGGAGAAGCTAGAGAGGTGGAGGTTTGTCCTGGAAAGGAGAGGGATGAAGGTTAGCCGCAGTAAGACAGAGTACATGTGTGTGAATGAGAGGGACCCAAGTGGAAGAGTGAGGTTACAGGGAGAAGAGATCAAGAAGGTGGAGGATTTTAAGTACTTAGGGTCAACAATCCAGAGCAATGGAGAGTGTGGAAAAGAGGTGAAGAAGCGTGTACAGGCAGGATGGAACGGGTGGAGAAAAGTGTCAGGTGTGATTTGTGATAGAAGAGTTTCAGCTGAAATGAAAGGAAAGGTGTACAAAACTGTGGTGAGACCAGCGATGTTGTTTGGTCTAGAGACAGTGTCACTGAGGAAAAGGCAGGGGGCAGAGCTGGAGGTAGCAGAGATGAAGATGCTGAGGTTCTCTTTGGGAGTGACCAGGAAGGATAGGATCAGGAATGAGTACATCAGAGGGACAGCACATGTTAGAGGTTTTGGAGATCAAGTCAGAGAGGCCAGACTGAGATGGTTTGGACATGTCCAGAGGAGAGATAGTGAATATATTGGTAGAAGGATGCTGAGTTTTGAACTGCCAGGCAGGAGGCCTAGAGGAAGACCAAAGAGGAGGTTTATGGATGTAGTGAAAGAGGACATGAAGGTAGTTGGTGTGAGAGAAGAGGATGCAAAGGACAGGGTTAGATGGAGGCAATTGATTCGCTGTGGCGACCCCTGAAGGGAAAAGCCGAAAGGAAAAGAAGAAGATAGCAGTATGAACCATTTAGATATTTTTCTCTTATATTAGCAAAGAGTAGAGAGTGGCAATTCAAAAACTCAAAAAAAAAGCTCTTGATGCTTATTGGTAATCTGAGGAAATTCTAATTTTTTAAATCTTGACTCTCTGTTTCCACTCTGTGAGTCAAGGGTGATGCTGGAGCCTTTCCCCTATAGGCGAGAGGCAGGGTACACCCCAGATGTATCACCAGCACATCAAGACTAACCACTCACACACACACACACCTACAGACAATTCTGAGTGATCAATCACCTAAACTTAATGTCTTTGGAAGTGCAAGGAACCCACGCAGACACAGGGAGAACATACAAATTCTGCACAGACAGGAATCGAAACCAGAGCCTTCTTATTGTGAGTTGATGATGCCCTAAATCTATGCTTGCATGAATGTGAAGAGTGTGAGTGGATATACATTGCAGCTAATATTATATCATTTTAGAGTAGCTCAGGACTCCAGTTGATGCTAATAGGATTTCATCAGCATAATCACGTGGAATGCACATCATGTATAGAATTCTTATCTGGTGTTGTGGCTCTAACAGCATCATTCCTTAAAGAATGCAGAAATGCCACATGCTAGAGATTAGGTGAGTTGATTATAACATCTCTTCAAAAAAACACATTGGACACTGATTCCTATCCAACATAAAATATGAAATTATGTCTTTGTACTTGATAGGTTAGTTCAAGGTACATTAAATAATGCCATATGTAGACACAGCTCCTTACCAAAATAATGGGGAAATGCAATGTGTTTTTCGTCCCTTAACGTTTGCTAGTTTGTTCGCTCAGATCTGGGTCAGGTCTGTCTTAGCTGGATGCTCACTAGTATCTCCTTGTTTTAGGACTTTCATTAATTTATTTCACTTAATTCAAACACACTGAAAAGCAGAGAGAAATTTGGTGTGAGATACAGTATGACTTTACCTCATGTCACAAACCATTATTAATAACTGTATATTTTTGAGCATATATGAAGGTGTGTGTGCCTGTATGTGATTTCTTTACCTCTTTGTGAGTATGCACATACATAAGCCTGTGTCTGCGCATCTATACAGGAGATGCAGAAGTGTTAGCTGCAGTTATGATGCAGACATGAGCAAAACAGTTCTGACAGCTGCAGTCTAGCAGAGGTAGTAGCAACTCAGAAGTCTGCTCCAGGGCCCCAAAAATACGCATGCTGTGGAAATGGTAATCTGTTTTCTCTCCCTGCCAGCTTGGCCAAGGCTCTCAGTAGCATGCACACTCTCCAACCGCATCATAATCACTACATGCTGACATGCGCAGCACAACAAGGCAAAGAAGAGGAACAAATACTCTTTATAGCTGCAAGGTTGTATTTTTCCACAGTCGTATTGTGTGAAAGATGCAATGAGACACTGCATTCGTAGGCATATTATCATGACAGACAGAACCCAGCCACAGATACTGACATATCCATTACATGAAAATAATTAATAATAAGACGTATGTATACATATGTATACAAACTCATACCCTAAGCTTCGCCTCAATGTTTGCAATTTGTTTAATGTCAAAACACCATTATCCAAATTATTTTATCATTCATTATTCAAGAGCTACTTCTTGGAGTTTTATGTGTCATACCTCAGATAAGAAAAAAAAAAAAACTTCAACAATTGGACAATAAAACAATGTCTTTTATCCTTTAATCTGGAGGAATTTTTTGAATGCTTGCAGCTAGTACGCAAAATCTATGTTTCGTTCAACCCCTTTCCTCCAGATGACCAATGCTGAATCAGAATATTAGTGAGCGTTCATGATTTTCCCTCTGTTCACCTTTACAAAAGGCTACCAATAGCTTATCTTTTCCCTGCAGACTGCCAGACAGGCAGAGAGAGAGAGGCAAATGAACGTTATCTCTGCCTGCCATATGATAGGATTAGCTTGAGTGTTGTCTAACAAAGCATTAATGAGCAATTTTAATTGAATGCATAGCTTACCCTGCCAAGTGTAGCCTGAGCTTCACATACACTCATAAAGACACCCTGTATAGAGGGTTGTGACACATATTTGCTCCATCAGAAATGACATCCAAGTGAGACAAAGTCTGTATTCATCACTGAATGCAAACAGTGGTGGACGGACAATCGGGGCCATCATGACCCTTTCTGCTGGCCCTGTGAAAGTCAAAATATTTGTTTTGAGAGTAAAACTGAAATTTGTCAAAAATGAGTCCAAATCCAAATGATTTATTCTATGTGGTCTTGTATTGCTAATCTTTCGTAGATGCCTGAAGCTGCAAACTAATGACGACATTCAGTGACCACATTATGAGTCAGTCAAATTTTAACATGTGGTGACAGACTGCCCCAGGACATTTTTAGCAAGCACACAAGAAAACAGTGGGGGATGTAGGACAGCCAGAGAATACCTTGCATGAAGTACAGAGAGCAGCATGTGGAAGCATGCTGTCACCCTGATTGACAGCATGCTTCCGGATTTCAACATAAAAACAAGATCCATGATTGTTGCAAACCTGGATTCATAAATGTTTGCACAATTTTAGAAGAGACTTTTTCTGTAGTAGAGCTAAGCAGCCAGGATAGGATCAGGTTCAACTCAAAGCTGAGCCCACAGTGATTTATTACAAGACAACTTTAATGTTAAAGGTTCAAGTGGTCTATCAACCTTTTGTTTAACTTAATGCCATCCTGTGTTTCATCTTGATAATAAAAGGATCTAAAGCCCCAGTTGAGCAGTTTTGTTACCCCTCATAAGTGTACACACTTGTGAATAGACTGTCCTATAGCTTGGCTTGAAAAAAAAGCTTATCATATCATCTGTTCATTGTATTTATGTGGTATTGAAATGGTCAACTCACCTCATAGTTACTCTTGCTTTATAACATTTATAGCCTTCAAACAAAAGAAAGACAAATTTGCTTTCCAATAATCCACCAAATTGTATGTTATTTCTAAACTTTATGTGGGGTGTTTGACTGTAAAGCTGTTCAGCTAACAATGTATGTAGACTTTTCCTTATCCAGCTTCACGTACTCCTTAATATTTAATAGTTTTGATAACTACATGAACATACTGTACATTACAAGTTCATTTTCTTTTGAGCAAACCAAATGTTAGGGGCATCTACAGATACTGACTGCTGAACATAGACCCCATAACATTTTGTTTCCACAACTAATTTGCAAATAACAAAATGTAAATGAAAATAACTAAATACCTCATTTTAGAAAGGCAAAAAGGTGGGTGGCGGGCGGGCCCCCTGGGCCTGTCATGGGCGCCCTGGTGATGGCAGCAGCTGCCTCCTCTGGTCTCTGGGTCTACGTGGTTCTCGGCTCCCCCAGTGGCTCTTCAGGTGATGGCTTCTGGATGCTCCTGGCTGCTGGGGTTGGGGGTACTCGGCTATCGTGGCCCTGCTGGGTTCTGGTAGCCTCTCTGGGTGTTGGTTTCATCACACGTGAATGTTGGTTCAGAGCCTACCAGCTTCTGTCGAGTCCAATTGTTGAGAACCGTTGGGTCCCATCAGTACGTGATGACTCTCTCTTCAGACATCACACCTATCTCAGGTCCTCTGTCTTCCTTCTGTACTGTCTTCCTCTGGTGGCTTACTCTATACTGTCAGGATCTCCACTAATCTGGTGTTCTATAACATTGGTACTAAAGTATCAGTTGTGAGAAACGATGAAACAGCTCAAATCTCTTCCACTCTAACAGCACTGCTTGTCTATCCACTACCCTGTTTGTTTTCCCTCTCTGTCTGGTTTCCTTAATAGCACACAAAGGTGCAGCACTTCCCTCTCTGGCTCACAACAGGAAATTCTAATAAAGACTAAGAACTTAGTTCCCAGAGAGGACCGGTGATGACCACATGCATGTATTAAAATATATAAAAGAGTTTGCTGCAAGACTAAAACAAGCATTGATCTCATAAAAAGTTGACCCCCTTTTATGGGGTTAAACTCTGAGAATACATGCAGACAAAAAAAAAGGACATTAACTTTGTCAAAACTTAAAATGGGCTTAATTACTGCATTGAGGGGAATATAGTCTTGCTCAAAGCACACTTTGACCTATTTATTTTTAGGCACTGACCTTTTTGCCTGCACTGGCCACTTAAAATGATGTGGCGGGCCACATTTGGCCCCCAGGTTTGAATTTGACACATGTGGACTAGACAATCAAACCAGACAAGACGAGGAAACAGCTCATTTTTACCTCCACTTTTGCTGTTTTGGGTTGCCCAGGTACATGGTCATTGTTAACACTGTTGGCTAATATTTATTATTATCAAACTCTTCTAAACCTAGTTGTTTCAAATAACTGAAGCACAAAGAAAACAAATAATTTGTCTGTGAAAGATCTTACACATTTTGTAAATAAAATAATCCTTCAAGTTAGAATGCTGGATTTCTTTTTTTTTTTGTTTACTTTTTGGCTTTTTTGATCACATTTTGGTCACGACCTACTACTGAATATCTTAGATGTTCAATAGTAGGTCAGGGTGTGTGTCAGGGTGTGATTTGTCCTAAAAAACCAGAGGGAGGATTTTTGGTTCTTTTTTGGTCATGAAAAAATAAGCGATCAACAGTTCTTATTCTTTTTCAGGTTAATGGTAGACCCTATGATCTTATATTACTAACAGTTGAACACGATCACATGAACATAGCAAAGATTAGGATTTCATTTTATGCCAAAAAATTACTCACAAATAGCTGTCTAAGCGACAGTTTGCTCTGATGTTTCACTTCATGTGACCCTTTCGGCTTTCCCATTGGCACGTCATCGACAGCGTTTTGTTCTTCTTTTATCTGCATCTTTGTGAATGTCTGAGCAGAGAATAAATGCAGGTATGGCCCATTAACAGCAGAAAAAAGAAGACTGTTCAGTGTGGTTACATTTATTCTGCTCATCAGTAAGGCAGAGTTCATTTTACCTCAAGAAAGTAGTGTATCCCTTGGGTGTGCATCGAGAAAAATTTGTGCATCCCAACATGATGTTTTATGCATTCCAAAGGTAATAACAGAATATACAGTAGAAGTGTACGCAAGGATTGAATTTTACCAATAGTACAATATAAAAACTAAACAAATTGTTAATTTAAATGATTTTATTAATAAAGATGTCATAACCGCGGTTAAGTAAAACTGAGCACTGCACCAAGCTGACAGAGCCTTCTCCGTCAGTAATATCTGTCTCTTTCCCTTGATTTACTTTTGATTGTTTTTAATTTATTGTCACTTGGTTTTTCTCCAACTTTGGCATCTTCTTTGGAGGCATGACAATCATCAATCAGTCAGTCAACCTTTATTTGTATAGCGGTTAATCACATCAGCAGACATTTCAAGGCACTTTAACAGACAGAAAAAAGCTTGCGTCCCAGGGACGCACTATCGTCAGACAGTGTGTCCCTGTCAGAAAATGTGCATCAAAGGATGCACGCAAACAAGAACACTGGTAAGGATATGATTCAGAAGTGGTAGAAATGTAAAAACCAGAGGAAGGATGATCGCCCCCACAAATCACATCTTGGTGGTGTGGTACATCTTAGCATCATATTTGACTTTTCTTGACCATAAACAGAGTGAGTAAACAGAAGAAAAATCTAAAGACTTTTCACAGTACTGTATATGTATAATGAACATACAAACACAACAGAAAATTGGAGCATTCAACATGAACTATTTTACCACCTTCACAAAGAAACTCACCAGATCATCTCCCTGATGTCAGAATTGCAGGAATGAACAGTTAGGGGAAGCACGTGGGTCAAAAGTAGGCACAAAATTATTATTATTTTTGGATTAAATAATGATTAAGACCTTTTCAATTTTAGTTCTCAGGTCTTTGCTTTACATGGATTAGCTTGTGAACCTAATAATGCCCATGATTTCATGGTCAAAATGGCTGCATGTGCATATTTCCTGTTCAAATACAAGACAGCAAACAGTCGGGCCTCACCTCAGATTCCACGATCCCTCACAACCTGGGTTGAGCCTTGTGATTGGCAAATGCCTGTTTCTTTCCTTTCACATCTCCCCACCTGTGTATTTGAATGAGCTCATTTAAAAAATTATCACACTGTCACACTATGTTAGGAGAAGAAATAACTATACATGGACTTCCCAGTTAGAGTGTCATAACTGTTCCATGTTCATGTTTTTGAGCAGAGAGTCCAAACAGCAGGAACGACACAGAAAACGGCAACAAATTCTGAGTGAAACTCTGACTGAAAGAGAGGAAAGGACTGCGTCACAAAAAGAGAAGTACTACTTAGCCAGATCCAATGAATGCCAAGCACAAAAGGAAAATCGCCAAGAAAAAGAAAGGTGGGGCATACAAAAAGTATGCTATACTGCATATTCAGCGGGTTAAAGCCTATCAACCAAAGGTGTCTGTCATTAGTTATCAAATAAATAAATAACTAAATTAATGCTGCTCCCAGTCATTCAGTGTGTCATGGATGTTACTATACTTTTTATGTTTTTTGTAGAAAACGCAAACAGCAGGAAAAAGACAGAAAATGACAACAAATTCTTGCTCCATAAAACGAAGTAGCTATTTATTCTTTTCATATATTTGGTATGAAGTCTGATATTGTTTTATCATGGAATTTCCACAGGTTCCCACTAGTCTCCAATAGAATTTTTTCAAACACATAAAATATATATTCTAATGTTCTATAGTCAGGCTAAGGCATTTAATATTTGTGTGTTACATATTCAGTTTTGCTGGTCACACAACACCGCAGATGAAAAAGCTTAAGTTGAGGCAGACAGTTCTTTGTACGAGAACACGGAGGTTCACGTTGCTGCTATTCATCGACGCAGAAATGTAGCACTGTAATTTAAAAATCAAGTGAGCAGCTGCAGTCTAGTCGTTCTAAGATTTTGCTCCAAGTGAAAGTCAAACATGGAAGATGTTGTATCAAACCTCATAAAAATCTCAAAACTGGTCTGCCAGTGGAAAGTAAGCTTTGTCAGGCTGCTAATTTAATGGCAAATAAGCCACTTCATTTGGCTCATAAATTCGTAAATTTGACTAATGTTTGTGCCTCACCAGCCACAAACCTCACTGTGTCTCACACGTGTCCAGCCATTAGTGTATATCTCCAAATTTTATGATCCACCATTCACACCATCCAATATTTATTGTATGTTTCATGACTGTTATATTTTCCTAGGGAATTTCCAATTAAGCATTGTTATGAAATTATTTTGATTTCCAACAGGATCTGATAAAATGTGTTGTCAACAAACTGTGTTGCAGCATAACCTGGCTCTAAGGGTCTGCACAGCATAACAGTGCTTTGAGCTAAATGCTAATATCAATAAGCAAACAAGTGAAAAGCCATTCAGTGCTTGTGTACAAACCCAACGTTTAGCTTCTGAGTAAAACAGTAATGTAAAAAACATAATGCTCAACTGGTCTCATTCATTTTTGAACAGAACAATATCAAACCAAGGATGCATCATACTGTATGTCAACAAACCCCCTTGTCTCTCTTTCCCCTTCCTAATTCTGCTTATATAGAGAGGAAGAAATCTGATGACATGCCTGCCTGCTCTCAGCTGTCAAGCACTCTGACACAAACAAACACACATACATTGACAGTCAAACATTATTTACAGTATAATTATTTCCATGACAGTTAAGATGCAAGCCCATCAGTCAGTATTACGAAACCAGTGAGGCGTGTGTTACAGACTACATATAATATGAAGGGAAGAATCCTGGCAGCACGGAGGCTTAGTTGGGAGTGCTGCTAATATATATATAAATTTAAAAAAAAAAATATATATATATATATATATATATATATATATATACACACACACACACACACATATATATATATATACAGTATATATATATAAAGTGTATATATATATATTTATATATATTTATATATATATGTCTGTGTATATAGGTATTGACATTGGTTTCTCAGGGCTACAGCTTCTATGCAAGTCAAATGTAGATGACTAAGTGATTGCAGAGACTCTCGCATCCTGCTGCTCCTCTTTCTGTTTGTCCCAATCCCATAAACTGAGCTGCTGAAGCAGAACATGCACTGGTATTTTCTTCAAGCCTAAATTTTAACTTTGCAGACAGGAGTGCTTAGAGAAAACAGATGTAATTAGGTGGATGTTTGTGAGGCAGTGGGATATTAACATGGGTTTCGGCACTCCACATGGTATTGAATTCCAGATGAACTTCTATTGCTGATACTCAATGCTTCCAGACAGATGCTCCTTCAGGGATGAGAACTACATGTATGATTTGCCGGGCCCAGACAGTCACTTGAAATCATATTATTGATTATTTATATATTTTTCCATTTTCTTTTTACAGGAAATTAACCATTTCCTCAGTAGTGAATTCACAATTCTGCAAAGGGTTCATTAAATGGCATCAGATCTTATCGAGACAAAGTCCTATCATTGAAGAACAAAGAATATAATTGAACAACTTTATAATCTTTCACATAAATCTTTTCTCCTCCTATGAATAATACAGAATGACCCTGCTATGTTTTAATTATCTTGGATGGTTTCTGCTATCTAGTATGATATTCCAGACTTTTATCACCCAGACCGAGTGTATGACGAACAGGACATTCAGACTTACACGCATATGAGAATATGCAAAATCATAAGTTTAAATGTTCCGACTCCATTATACTGGTGTAATAGTTAATAGACCTTTAAAGCAAAGTTATAATGTGAACTAAATTATTGCATGATTGAGTAAGCACATATCTGAGCAAATATCACAGTTATTCAACTGTGTTGATTATGTGTTTGCTTATGTTTTAACAATGTAAATAGTTTAATTATGGTAGAGTAAATACCTGAATTTATTTTCTTACTTTAAACCTGGAAATTAAGAACAATAAAGTGACAAAAAATAACTAAGGAAAAGCAGGTAAAACTGCAAGGGTATATCACCATTAATGGCTATGGCCCTCAGCAACTATAGGAGGAAAGGGAAAACACAATTAGTTGGCGATCTATGCAAAATTACAAAGCCACTACATCGATTTAAATGTAAATACAGGCACTGAAACAACAAAGAATATTGATAAACAACCAAGACTGGAACTTGTAAAAAGTATTAATAAACTTATGGTTAAACATTTAAAGCCTGAACCATGAAATAATTGCCAGAAAAATCTAATATATGGAAAATAAGGTCTAAAGGAACCTTTTGACAAATTTGTCAAAAAATTATAAAAATTTGTATACATAAGCTATAAATTGTGTAGATATCACTACATCCAGAATTTCTTCACACAGAAAATGCAGATGCATGTATCTGAATGTGTCAAAATGTGTGAATGTGACCAGACAGTGTGACATGGGCAATCCTTGAGCAATTTTGAGCAATCAGTGTTTAGTATTGAACTTAACCTTGTTCTGCAGTTGTTGTTTGGCTTATTTATTTATTTATTTATTTATTGTTTATAGTCACTCTGAACATTTGACAAATTTTACATTTTTTTTACTTACTTTTACTAAATTTCTTAATTTTTTCCTATGTCAAAGAAGCAATTGGTTCTACTTGTATGTTACTCTCAAGACTATAGACAATTAGAGTATTACCATTACTCAAGACTGCCTCAAAACAAATGATAGCAAATGCTTGAAAGAAAAATGTTGAGACACATTACCTATTAAGCGTGCCACATCCACCACTCTAACTCTTCTCTCTGACTCTTTTCTCATGGTAAATGCTTCCCTTTTCTCTGTTTTGAGAAAGTATTGGGAAACAGTGAGTCAGACTGGAGTGCGGAGTGCTGGACTGGACTGTTAATGCTGCTGGTTTACCATTTGAATGACTGGGAGGCTTGGGAAGGTAGCGAGCTCTGGACACAAAGAAATGCTTCATAGCCTGGATGCACTTCACCTCTTCATTTCTAAATTTGGTGTTTTCCTCCTGAAAAAACTATCCTTCTGCACACAAAAAACATACAGATTTTTAAAGTTTGATGTGTATCATTGGGAATTTTGAGTACCCTAGTAATCTTTCAAAGACAGGGCAAATCTCTTCAAGCAATCCTTTGAGATTCACTTTTTTACTTCAGAAAAAACAAAAAACTTATAAATACATACCTCCATGCTGAAGCATCCATGATTTTTATGTGCCTCCTTCTCAATCAGCATTTACTTCCAAATATGGCCTGATTATAACTGCAGCCATCATGGTCCAGTTGCATGGTGAGACTTCATCTATTTTAGAATATCTGTTCACCAATCATGCTCCTGCTGGATGTTTCACCGTGTTTTTCATTTGTAAAATCAGATTATGATGGTGCTGGTTCACATGAATTAACAGCTGATATCCCCACAGTGATCAATCTGTAGCAGGAAGCCAACTTTTTGGCATTCAAACAGACCAATCAGGGAAAACATGTGTCAAATACAATAAATTATTTTAATCTGGACCTGCTCTGGAAACATGTTTTCTTATAGTTTCCAAAAAACATGTGTAGTAGGCATTGATGGGTCTCTTGTGACTGCTATGAATGTGATCAGGCAACTTTTGAGTGTTTTATGCAGTTCATTAAAAAGTCAGCCTGACCTCATTGATCCATGGGTACAATGTGTAACCATAATCTTGTTTCTGGGGACTATTTTTTACAGGGTGACTGATTATGGGTTGTAGGGTAGGGGGAGTGATGTGTGATGAAAAACTGAATGACTCAGAGCAGGTGAGCACTTTATTCCCCATCAGGCTCTTTCACAATCAGTGAGGCGAGTCCATCAACCAAGTCTTGATTGGAAAGAGAGTACTTTGCTGTTGCCTCACAGGAAACCCACTGAGGATGCTTTTTAGAAAATGCAAATGTTCAAGTCATATTTCAGAGTATCTCGTCAAATCCAAACAGCAGGATTAAATTTTACTTTCTGCCATTTCAAAAGTAATCAATATCTTCAAGGTTTGTAAGAATACATTCTAATGGCTTTCAGCAGCTTTTACACCTGTAACTTGCACTAATATTACTGTCAAAACTACAGTATACAGATTAATACTTCAATAGTGTCTGTGCTCACTGGCAAATGAGATAACAGCTCCACCTCGTAACTTTTATTGTAAGTGTCAAGTGATTTGTGGACAAAATACAGATTTAGAAACACATATTTTTTCACAAGTATCAATGCCAAGTTAATAATAAACCACAGAGAGAGATTAATTATCCATCCATGAATTTTATAAGGAATGTTCCAATGACAAAAACAAAATCTAGACATTAAAGACCCGCATGATCCAAACAGTGTGGTTGCATCTGCTAATGGCACAATCAATCATACAGGCAACCACATATGTCACATACTAGAACAACACATTCTTTTCATTTCGACATGGCATGAAATTCCCCTCTCCCACCGACTTCACTTCCTTTTCTACAGCAGGAATATCTTCAGGCAGCCTTGCAAGACAATGCTGCACAATTACCCAGAGCAAAAAGCACTGTGGCACTGACAAATGTAGTTTCTACTGAGCAGGAGACATTATGTTCTCACATCAGACTTAAATACCCCCTATTTATCTCAGCCAAGGCGATGGAGAGAAAAGAGTAAAAAGGAAATGGAAGGCAAGTAGAGACGCAGTCAGAGAGATCAAGACAGCAGACAGAGAGGGGGGTGGGGCTTTGGGGACATTACAAGACGTTCCATGACAACCAAAAGCAAAGGATTGTGAACCATTTTGTCCTATGTTCCTACAATGAATGTCACATACCAAGTGAGGAACAGCAGTAAAGTGACTAGGTGTAACTGCATATTAAGCTGCAGTTTAGAGAATTTCTTAAGGCAGAAATAGGTTAATTTATTTTGTGGTCAGAAGAATTGAATCTGATGAATTTAATGTGTATAGAAAATAGGAAGATTTTTCTTTTTATACTTTTTAAGACTTGCTAACAGGTCATGTTTATCAAGAGAGGAGATCGTACCATGGGGGCAACTAAACATTTCACGTAGTTGCAGCATCAAATCAAGTAAAAATAATGTGCAAGTAGAATACACTAAATAAATTCCACATAGCAATTATAAGAAATGTATTCATAATAAAATGACCTATGGTTTTATCACTGAATTTAGTCTGTCCTTTTTTACTTCTGTATTTTTCCCATGTTTTAGCTTTACTCGTCCTGTCATCATCTGTCTAATGTAGAGATTTTCATCTCTCTTTTGCTTTTTTTGGACTGTTAAACACTCTCTACTGACCATTTTTAGAATGGTAACAAAAAAGACTTTCAAAAATAGACAAAAGCCACAGACCTAAATAACAGCTTTGCAGTAACAAGTTTAGAGACAGGTAGAACAGGATACCAAAGTCAGTATTGCCAGGTAGAACTAACACACTCACTGGAGGGCAGGAAAAGAAAAGGGTCCTAAAAAACATGTAACATTCTATTGTAGGAGCATATAGCGTGTACGTGTGTGTGTGTGTGTGTGTGTGTGTGTGTGTGTGTGTGTGTGTGTGTGTGTGTGTGTGTGTGTGTGTGTGTGTGTGTGTGTGTGTGTGTGTGTGTGTGTGTGTGCGTGCGTGTGTGAGTGAGAGAGAGAGAGAGAATGATGTCTTTTTCAGTAATGAGGCAGACAAAAAAGCAGTACAGACAGTACAGTAAAATTTATAACTAATTAATACAATACAATGTTTTTTGGAAAAAAAAGTTCGAGGCAAGCATAAGCTACAAGAAAATGGGTCTTTATTTACAGTTGATCAGTATTACTGAATTTTCCTAACTGATCTGATTTGCAAGCAGTGAGTGCTCAGCTGGGACTTTCCATTTTTAATTTCATTGAATGAACATCTAGCAAACATGCGAATCAAACCTATGACTTCCATACCGGATCGGTCGAGGCCCGGGTTAACAACGACCGCCTTCGGTGCTGTTGACCTACAGTGTGCCGGTGGAAATTGGACTACTGTTGGTCGAAGAAAGAGAGGATCAAAGTGTGTTCGTAGGAAGAGAGAGAAGAGGAACGCCAAGAATATAGGACTGAGAGTAGGGACGTTGAATGTTGGCACTATGACAGGAAAAGGTAGACAGTTGGTTGACATGATGCAGAGTAGGAAGGTAGACATACTGCGTGTCCAGGAGAGCAGGTGGAAAGATAGCAAGGCTAGAAGTTTAGGAGCAGGGTTCAAGTTGTTCTATCATGGTGTAGGTAGGAAGAGAAATGGAGTAGGAGTTATCTTAAAGGGGGAGTTTGTTAGGAATGTCCTGGAGGTAAAAAGAGTGTCAGATAGAGTGATGAGTCTGAAGCTAGAAATCAAAGGTGTGATGTACAATGTTGTCAGTGGAGAGGTGGAGAAGCTAGAGAGGTGGAGGTTTGTCCTAGAAAGGAGAGGAATGAAGGAAAGGAGAGGGATGAAGGTTAGCCGCAGGAAGACAGAGTACATGTGTGTGAATGAGAGGGACCCAAGTGGAAGAGTGAGGTTACAGGGAGAAGAGATCAAGAAGGTGGAGGATTTGAAGTACTTAGGGTCAACAGTCCAGAGCAATGGAGAGTGTGGAAAAGAGGTGAAGAAGGTGTGTCCAGGCAGGATGGAACGGGTGGAGAAAAGCGTCAGGTGTAGTGTCTGATAGAAGAGTTTCAGCTAAAATGAAAGGAAAGGTGTACAAAACTGTGGTGAGACCAGCGATGTTGTTTGGTCTAGAGACAGTGTCAATGAGGAAAAGACAGGAGACAGAGCTGGAAGTAGCAGAGATAAAGATGCTGAGGTTCTCCCTGGGAGTGGCCAGGAAGGATAGGATCAGGCATGAGTACATCAGAGGGACAGCACATGTTAGGGGTTTTGGAGTTAAAGTCAGAGAAGCCTGACTGAGATGGTTTGGACATGTCCAGAGGAGAGATAGTGAATAGAAGGATGCTGAGTTTTAAACTGCCAGGCAGGAGGCCTAGAGGAAGACCAAAGAGGAGGTTTATGGATGTAGTGAAAGAGGACATGAAGGTAGTTGGTGTGAGAGAAGAGGATGCAGAAGACAGAGTTAGATGGAGGCAACTGATTCGCTGTGGCGAACCGTGAAGTGAAAAGCCGAAAGGAAAAGAAGAAGAATGAACATCCAGCAATGCCTACTGTCATGGAATATCAGTGCAGTGATTTGTTCATTTATCTTACCTTTAACACCAATAGAATGTATATTTTTTTACCTTATTTACAGCTTATGGCAGCTCTCTGGTTCCATTTCATGTAATAATTGAAAACTGTTCCACGTTCTCATTTTCTGGTTTTCATGGAGATATTATCTTGGTGAACCAGGTTCCCATATGTAATGTTCCTGCTTTATCCCTTGACCAAAATGTTGATTTTCTAACAGGATTTGTACCTTAGTAGCTGCCAACCATTCCAAACTAGTGAGGACGGATCAGAAGCTGAGGGAATTTCCCTACAGGGACTTAAGTACTACTCCATTAAAGCCTTGATATAACACCTTTTTGTCCCAATGGTTTGACAGAATCCAGTTATCAATTAAAAGAAAATTGATCCTGAAAGGAATTTTGAATTTTTTTCTGTATGTTGAATATACGTTTGTTAGGCTGGAGCTATTACATCTTCATTACTACGTACTGGGTCATGAATCAAGGCATTCACTCTGACTATTATTTTGAAATAAGACACCGTTTTTGCAGGTCAAGGTTATTATTTTGTCAAAAAGCCTCTTGAGGTTCTGCTTTGACTTAGTCAATCTTAGCTTTTTTCCAGTCATATTCTAAAATCATTCTGAAGTCTGCTTCAGAGAAAACATCATCTAGACAAATGAATGAGTAGTGTACTGTACAACCTGGCTGCAATTATGTTAAAAACTAAATGTCAACATTTCTGAAATACTAAAACAGCACATAAACAAACACCGATCCACAAACTCTATCACAAATGACATCTTGATTTATAAAGTTTAAAAAGATATTCAAAAGAGATATTCAAGAAAACAAAATGTTTTCAATTTGATCTCCAAACAGGTGACATGAAATGAGTGTCACAAGAATAGCTGTGACTTTATCTCTCAGTCCATTTCACAATGTTGCCCAGACCACCTGTCTCTGTAATCAAGCCTTTGTGAACATTACCCAAACAGGACAATCAGAACTGCTCTCGTCTTCTTTTCATTTCATAACTACAGCTGTGATTGTGAGCATCTGGCTGCAGGAAATTTCTGGAGGTTATCCAGCATCCAAGGTCAGTTAGAGGTCTGAGCAAGGCTGAATGAAGATGTGATGTTTTGGCGAGCTGTTGGTTTCTTTGTGTCGTTTCTTTTTCTCCATAGAAGTAAATTTTGACTGCATCATAAATTTATGTTTCCAATGATGGACAGGTTGTGTTGTCATATTCTTGGCATGTGAAAACTGTTCCTTAGGTGCTACTATATTGAAAAGACCACAGTACAGCAATCACACAGCAGCTGGTCAGAGAAAGAAAATGACATTTGAACAATATCAAGTCTTTCATAGACCCATCATCTCCAGGACAGAAACACATCTTGTTTAATGTCTGTGTCACTGTGTCACATTTTGCAAAGCTTTCTGGGCTTCCTGTGAGCTGAGGCATACCATAAATTGACCCGAGGACAAAAACTATTCAAAGTGGGGACTCCTCTAGTGTTCAATCTTTAGCATTTAGTATATTTCATAGTGCAGCAGATACCAGGAGGTTGGAGGAATTTATACATTGTCCCTTTCATAAAGTTAGTGAATGCCCTGAGTGGATCTAGGAAAAAGGCACAACGCCAAGCAGTGTTGAGAACTGGTGATCCATGATGCCTTTTACTATACTGTTCTGTATCATTTTGTCTTCTTCTCCTGCTTCATATGCTGTATCTACTGAGAGAAAAAGCATCTTCTTAAAACTCTCAAAGCTTGAAGAGAGTTATCTTCCTCCTATCAAGCCCACAGCTCATAATAGTAGAAACCGCCATATAAATAAAAACAGTAATGATTGACAAATTAATTGATAGTAATAATAGAACAGAAATGCATAAGATACTATGACAAAAAAGTATGATTATGATTACGATTATTAGGATCAGATTATTAGTATGATTATTAGGATCTAAGAATAGAACTGGATTGGCAAAGGTTTTGACAACACTCAATTTAACTAAATTATTTATATTTAGCTATATTATTACCACTGAAATGTTAACTGGTTGACAGTGGAACTAATTTCATCTCATATACAGTTTATTAAACACACACAAACCCCAAGTCTGTGCTAGTTATCCTGACATTAAATAGTTTGCTTATAATGACAAACTTACTAACCATCCTAATTTTTTTAATTTCTGTTGACCATAGAGACGCAGAACAGGCAGCAATAAGCCTTTTAAATCAGTAAAATGGAGCATGTCAAGAGAAAGGATTGACTTGTAATATGTATACCGGAAGAACCACATTCACAGTGGCTGATTGCTATGGGATGTGAAAAAGCATGTCTTCTACTTTATTACTGTAGATTAATTGAAATTGGTAATGAGACCATGTTGCTGCTGCTGCTGCATTTCCTCCCCATTGCAAAGACAAACTCAATACAGAAAATGCTATTATTTAATTGCGCCATAACTCTGAAGGAGGAGGAGAGCTGTCACTCAGGTGATCAGGCAGTAGAAAGGGCCAGGCACAGACGAACAAGATGTTCATTCCACCAGCCCACATTGTGTACAAGGACTGAGGCTGCGTCGATGGTCAGAAAACGCCAGGTGAGGCTCACGTCAGGAGAGGACAGATGAGACAGAAGTGAGGACTCATACAGACAGTAGTGCCGGCAGATCGTGGGAGAATTCCAAATGAAGGCTATTACTCTGTTAGATAAAATCATATAACCAGAAACGGTAGTCTGGAGGGAATTAAAGTTGGTTAATAGCAGCGGCAGTTAGTTGCGCCAGCGTTTACTCATCAGCCATCTCTGTTAACCAGGTTGCTCCTGCTTTAAAGATCCTCTACCCTAGCTTGTCTGTTTCTTTCTATTTCCTCTAGGCTAGCCATGTGTAGACATTTTACACCTCTTTATTTCTCTTTTTCTGTTTTCATTATAAAACATAGCTGAGAGAATCACAATGACTTTAGTGAAAATGTATTTTTGGCAGCTAAATACGAAGCCCTAAACAGACGATATTTAGACCCACTAACCCATTGTTGTTGGATTTATGCTGACTTCCTTTCACTCCTCGGGTTGTGAATAGAGTTAAGGTGAAATTTGATGAAAGGCCTTTGTGGTGTATTGGCCTCCATGTGGATGAAGTCTGTAGCAGTCAACAATGTTTCACTTATTTTCTAATTCACAAAACACAATTTGAGTTTAGCGGCTGGTTAGCAGATTTAAGCCGTTTCCTTCATTCCAAAGAATTTCTAAAGGCTGCAAAGCCCCCAGATCCTCAAATGACCTAAATGTGGAAATGTGAACAAATGCCATAGCAGTTCACACGGTCTTTTCATTATCATTCATTATGTCAGACAACCTTACATTCAACATGGATAAAAATGTATTTTGGGTGTCAGTGGTGAAAACATGATCACCAAAGTGTATAATGGGACATGTTAAGTACAAAACTGCGCATGAACAAAGACTCGTCTTGATAAACAATTTGATCTTGCTCGAGGAAAAATCAATTAAAAGTCTGGTATGTTCATGAAGCACATCAGTAAACTGCAGTCTGTATTACACAGTAGCGACTGGCCCCATGGAGAAAAAACACAATCTAATTATTACATTTAAAATTTACAATTATTCTTCTCTATTATACAGTACATAGTCATGAAATCATCAAACATGACCTCCCAGTGCCGGAGGCACAGCAAGGCAGATAGCAGCACTGTGCATTATAATGATCTCATGCTGCAGTTAGCTCATTCATTTGGAGGCTCACAGGACCTTTAGGCCAGTGTGACAAAAGTACAGTAGCTGGGAGCTAACATAATGTATAACATGGAGCAAATTTGTCACATGGTAAAGGGAATCATTCTAGTTGAAAACCTGAACTTTGCTGGTTTAAATGTATATATAATTTCAGACAAATAAATGTTGGTCATTAGCATGGTAAACTGCAAGCTAACATCAAATAACAATAGGCAGCAATGGCTGGCTTTTGCTTGTATGTTGTATATAACAGGTTAAAGTGATCCACATTGCTAATTGCTTTACATTTATTTTGTATGGACTGGATTCAATTTAGACTATGTGTCTGCAAATGTCACAATCAATCACATTCTGGGGTAACAGTCTGCAAACAGGTTAGGTTGATTTTGCTATACCCTTCTTTGTTCTGATTTTAGATGAGACAAACTTTTTTTAATTTTAAATAATGAAAATGTTGTTTTATACCGTGGAATGATTTAAATGTACATAAAATATTTATTTTTAGTGACGCTATTCACACACAAGTGGTTACAGCTCTCCGTAGCAGCAGGTGGCAGCAGTCTGTATTTGTATTCTAAAAAAATACCTGAAGACCACATTTTCACATCACTCTGGCTCCCATTGCAGTTGGCCTTCAGTTGCTTCCTCATGTCTTAGTAGTGTGATGGATGAAAGGTCTGTTCTTCATATTGGTTCACTGATCCAATACTCAATGGAAATGATGGAGCAAGTCAAGACAATGGCTGAAAAATGGTTTGCCTTTTGTAGTTGCTCTTGGTTACCCAAACATTCCAGCATTATTTGCCTCTCGACAAAAAAAAAAAAAACTTATCTACATTTTCTGTCAGAAATTTGTAGAGATTTGCTCCATTACTTAAAGGACTATGTCCATGTGTGTCTGGTCTTGTGCAAGAAAGTTCGGCACTAGATCGCCCTCTGTGCACACTAATCCCTCACCAACTCTGGACCTGCTCATCCATATTCATCCAGAACCCGAGGCATAGAAAATAAAGGTAATTTATGGCATTTTTTTATTAAGATCATAATGGATTGCAGCATTGGATGAATTGAATATGTAAATGTAAATTACATTTTTCCCAAACTATACTAGCTACTAGTGGCTACTAGAATCCAATTGTTGACACCAAAGCCCTGTGTGCATCCAAGTCAGGACACTGTCAAACCATATACCCCAGCTTATAACTGCACTCTGCTGCAATCAGTCAGCTTACACTTGAAGCAATTAACCAACGAGCAGTACTTGGAAGCTGTCGTGAACCAATGTGTGTAGGGAATATTTGTTGTCTTTATACTGTACTATGGAGTCTACTGAAAATGACTCAGTCTCCATTGAACCAGAGGACTGGCCCGACCAGTTTTGACTCATAAATAGAGGGGCATAAAGAGGATGGGAAAATGACCTCAAGTCTTCCCTCTATCCATCCTCTTACCGTTCATCCACCCATTCTTAATGAGATACTGTAACCTGGCTGTTTAACACACATTAACATCACAGCTCCCCTCAGCTGGAAGTCTGGCTTTGGAAGCTTTTGGCGATAATGAATCATTTGGAGAACATTATCATACATGTTTGAACGTCACACTGTTAATTTGAAACATATGTAAAATGTCTGGTTGTGATTACATTATTGGCTGTAGAAGTGTAAACACATTATATCCATTGTGGTTGTTCTAGTCTTGTCTTACATTAATTTCTTTTATAGCACATTTAACAGAATTTATAGAGTAACTTATTAGTAATGGCTGCATTTTCTTTATGTGGATCAGAAACAGGGCTCTAGTACTGTTGTAAGAACAAATTATGTGGGGGTGTTTCCTCCCTCTTTACATCTTTCCTTTAACCACAACACAGTTTTTTGTGCTAAGATATTCTTTGTTCAAACATAAACCTCAAATAAATTAATATGATATTGTTAGAATGATGATGGGGTAACTTAAGACAAAGACAAGACAAAGAGCTTTATTTGTCATTATACAGGGATGGTACAATGAGATTGAAAGGCCAGATGTAAAGTTGTTCTAGAGCCGTTGCACCCTGGGTGCGCCGCCACTACGGGCCAATATGACCTAATATTCCTTAAATGCATGTTTTTCCTGATAATAGGGGGGAAACCGGAGAACCCGGAGAAAACCCATTCAGACACAGAGAGAACATGCAAACTCTTCACAGAAAGGCCACGTTGGAAATGATGGGGTTTGCACCCCTGACCTTCTTGCCGTGAGGCAGCAGTGCTAACCACTACTCCACCGTGCAGCAAGAACAAAATAAAATGTTGTAACGTGTCAGTACTAACAGGAAGATATCACACAGAAATTTATAACAAAGACCTCCAAGTTGTTTCTTTTCTATGGATAATTCAAATTATGTCTATGACATAATCAAAACACACAGGTTCAGAATGACCATTAGAGTTATGCTGTTGTACACTCTTGTTTGAGTGACATTTTGTGATTGTTGTGCATCAAAAATCCTCAACAATTTGTTCAAGGTTCAGTCTTCCAGATTCAAAATTTTAAATTCCCTCGTCTTTCTTTGGAACTGTGCTCCATTTTAACAAACTGAGCTGACAGAATGGTTGACATTGGTGAAGTAAACGTTCATCTTCCGAGTCGTTTTATCCGCCGTAGAGTGAGCATTAAATTCACCACTGATCCAGGATGTGCATATTAGCTAGAACAAGCAAGCAGCAGCTGCTTAAGCAGAGTCACATGGGTGTTTGATTTCTTTAAGGCATTTTGAGTGATGCATTAAATGTGCAATCAATGAGGACAGGACAATTTGTTTTTTACAATAATGACAACCAAATCCATAATGGTGTGAGAATGACATTTGATGATGCATTTGTCCTAAACTGTGATGGTCTTCCTTGTGGGACCACATTCCTGCCTCCCCCAACACCGTGTCATTGAATACACAGTATGCCTGAAAAAGGACTGACTGGTTCCTCTCTGGCTATGATATTTTGCAATAACAGCCAAACCAGCACCGTCTTGTCTGATTTAGCTGCTGATTTTGCTCCAATTTCCATTTTCACACATTTTGCAAATTTCATTTTTCAATTTTTACAATTTTACAAACAAACTATAAATACACAAACAGCTGTACTAGGCAAATATTTTTTCTTGAAATAAGCAATGTGGAGAGCGGAACGGTGGCACAGTGGGTAGTGCTGTCGCCACACAACAAGGCGTTCCGGGTTCGAGTCCCGTGCAGAGTTTGCATGCTCTCCCCATGTCTCAGTGGGTTCTCTCCCGGTTCTCCAGCTTCCTCACACCTCTAAAAGCATGCGCTTCAGGTTAATTGGCCGGTTCCAAATTGCCCATAAGAGTGAGTGTGTTTGTGCATGATTGTCTGTCTTGTGTGTGGCTCCACAGGGCACTGGCAAAAGTGTCCGAAGTTTTCCCCGCCTCACGCCCTATGCCAGCTGGGATAGGCTCCAGCTCCCTGTGACCCGCTGCGGTGGATACAGTGGAAGAAAATGAATTAATGAATGAAGCAATGTGGATTACAAGCTCAAAATGAAGTCAAGGAATATGTATTTCGCAAAAAGGCTAAACATTTAGAGCACAAACTTAAAATATGTGCAACTTAAATTATACTTGACTCATTATTCTTCCATTAATACAGAACTTTAATGTTTGGCATTGCAGAATGTCATGTCGACAATGACGGCAACAAACAACTTAATATTCCTTAGTTTATACTACAGTCTTATGCATGCAATTTGGTAAAACAAGTTTCTATGTTTGTTTATCTATTAATAATAAATATACATTTACTGAGGGAAAATTTTATCAAGTTCTCTTTGACACTGAGTTCATTAATCTGTAATGAGACACAGTTGGAGAGTGATTATTGAGAGCATGACTCCCTGCTGTTAAGTAGTTCTGGTTGCCAAGAGTGATGATGTTAGTTCTACATTAACATGATAATATTGTGTCCCAAGAGCACTACAAAATATGCTTCCATATTGTGTTTAAACTGATTTTGACAGTGTGCTCATTTTTGCAAGCTTTTTTCTTGTTCTTGATGTTTTTTTAATAGTTGTATTTTGGACATCTAGCTCCAATAGTATAGATATGAGATTTGCAGGCACAGCTAAAAAGAAAAAAAAAACAATTGACAAACAATTTTTTACTTAATAATCATGTCCATGTCAACAAAAGCTTTATCATTTCTTTATCTATTGCTTTAAAGTTTGTGTTACCCCCATAACAAAAATGTGAACAGAGCCTGATTTGTAACTTATAATTGCATCAGTCATTAAAGTCATTACTGCAAAAAAAAAAAAAAAAAATGCTGACCTG
The DNA here is from genome assembly GCA_013358685.1 of Antennarius maculatus. Taxonomy (NCBI): domain Eukaryota; kingdom Metazoa; phylum Chordata; class Actinopteri; order Lophiiformes; family Antennariidae; genus Antennarius; species Antennarius maculatus. Next base: position 9,221,438 of record CM023609.1, read on the forward strand.
CTGGCATGCTGAAGTTTGACATGCCAGCATATGGTGACTGTTATTTAAAAGTGCGTTTATGTGCTTAAGGCATAGCTTATTTTATGTGTATTTATATAATTTTTGTTTTGTATTGTTATTGTGTATTTTATATAATCAATGTTCACAGGTCTAATGAACTCAAGATGGATGCCAGTCTAGGATGAACACAGCCTGGAACATTTTGTATCCCCTGTCACAAGAGTGTCAAAGGTGACTTTTGGTGGCAAGGATACACTGTTGGTGACAGAGTAGTCCAATAAGTCAATGACTCCAGAGACAAGAAAACAACAGATGTTGAGAGGAAAAACATGGGAAAAGAGGAAAACAGAGGTGGGCATTAGCAATGGAAGAAAACTGCAGGTAGAAGTTGAAGAATTTTGCATCCCTTTCAACTGCAATATTTATTTTGGAGATAGCTAAGGTCTTAATGTCTTTTACGTCTCATGTGAATGAAATGTGGCTTATAGTAGGTCTGCGTGCTACATATCAGAGACCTAATTGGGTCCAGGTTCAGTTATGAGCCTGAACTTGTTTTTTGGGGTCATCATTTAAATTTGGCCTATTTCTGAAGCACTGCTTGTTCAGTGGTAGAAATGTGACCTGCGTTTCCATTCTTAGCGGTTGAATAAATTTGTCCTGTAGATGGCACAAGGTAAAAAGTAAGTAGGATTACAAAAGTAACAACTATTATCTCTCAGAATACATGCTAGTTGAGACAATAACCTAGGTTATGTCATAGAGCGGAAAATTGTTATTAGTCTTGTGCTTTGGCTACTGCTATAAAGTATTTTATTTGGGTATATGCAGAATAAATGATAAACTGCTCTACACACATGCAGATGCCAAAGGGATATATGTGAATTAGAAGTATACATAGAGGTTGGTTCATACATATTTTATCGTCAACAAAAAAAATTGAATCGTCAAGTAAAGCAAACAGGACCTGTTGACCAATAGACATTTTATTTAGCACCACTAAATCAATATAGATGTTCATTAATTGACCTTGCATTTGCATCTTTGAGTCACGGTTTTTTCCTGCATTGCCTTTATCTGCTCATGTTTAATTTATTTGAAACTTCCAACACCCATGAGTACAGATAGTCTTGTGTATTGAACAGAAACCAGCAATTAATCTGTCACTTTCAAAACAAGTCCTTTGTGTATGAAAGGGCCAGCGGGCTACCACAATCCCTCCCACCCCACCACCACAATCATGCGCACACACACAGACAGACAGACACACACACACACACACACACACACACACACACACACACACACACACACACACACACACACACACCCACACACACACACACACACACACTCAGTGAGGTTACCTTCCACAAGCCCATTGACTTATTGGACCACTCCGTCACCAATAGTGTTTAGTTTTGTATTTTATTCTTCTACTAAGAGACATGGCTCCCCTGATTCCCTGCCTGGATGGCCTCCTCTGGTTCATCGAAGGCTGTACCTCTCCTCACAGGCTGTATGATTAATGGCTTACCACCATAAATGTAGGCCACCGTTGACAGTGCTATTATAACATGTGAATAGATTGTGATAATTTATTTTTAAAAAATGAGCTCTCTGTCTGAGGATATTGAGTGTGTGGGCAAAGCAATCTTCGATTTACTATCCTAATGTCTCTATAAGTAGGTTAAGTAATGCCACATTTTACAACAGAATGAATCATTTTTAAAGGGGTGGATTGATATTTTTAAGACATTCAAAGCATTATTTGTCTCACATTTAAATTAACCTTCAGTCCTACCAGTTCTATGCTGATATCCTAACCTTGGAAATTTGGAAACGGTAAATGAATGAATTGGCATTTGTGTTCACACATATATTGTTTTAGTTTCTTACCGTCACTCACCCATGTCATTGTAAGCTACGTAGTTATTTCTTATCAAAAATTAATTGATTGTGCATTAATTCATAAGAACGGGAGTTTGGGTATCTCAAGGTATTGTTCACAAGTGATGTGAAAGAAGGCCTTGAGATGGACAGGGAACCCGTCAGCATCAGCAGTCTCATGGACTCTGTATCATACCATCAAGGTGACATGAAAAAGCTGTCAGTTTATCAGGTAACATATGTTAACCCTCACCTATTATCATGAGCAATAAGACTGTGGACACAAGAAATGAGTTTCCTTTGCAAGAGACTTGGCTCATCCTTCAAGATAGGGTGGAGTTTCTATATTGAATGAGAGCTCAAGACCATGCTGCTTTGTGTCTAAAGGAATCAGTTGAGATGGTTCAGGCATATGATTAGGATGCTTCCATGGTACCTATCAGTGTGTATGTGTTTCCGTAAGTGAAATGAGCACTCAGGGTAGAGGTTGCTGAAAAGGGACATTTGGATTACCCTTCTGCACATCGCTACCATGCCCAGGGAGAAAATGGATGGATGACGGATGATGATTGAACACCTGCACACTGAGGAAGTAAACCCACTCTGAAATTAATTTGGTATACAGTGGTACCTCTACCTACGAACTTCACTTCATACGAAATCCTCAACAGGAAAATATTACCTCTTGTTATGAAAGAAATTTCAGGATTCAAAAGGTAAAGATACAGTATGGGCTGCTAGTCGCAGCTTCCAAAGGTTCCTAACGCAACATTCTTATAGCTGCTCTGCCATTGGCTATTACCTAGCATCCTGGCATCCCATTGGCTAAGAGGGACCTCTACCGTATGTGTCTATGTGTGTAGCTAGATAGGTGTCTATGCAGCATCTTCGTCATTCGGCCCTCGACCCATGTGGTGTTCTGATAGTTTTCCGTAAATAATTTGCGAAAAGGCAACTGTCATTTTTAATGACCTCGTGAAGTAGGATTCAGGCGAGGGAAAGTCGGCGAAAGAACACCTGGAGTTTGAAGCATCGTGTGGGTGGTTCGAGAAGTTCAAAAGGAAGACTGGAGTTCACTCTGTTGTTCGGCAGGGTGAGGCAAGTAGCACATGAACCAAAGAGGGCATTAAATAATGACAGCAGTTAAAAGGTAAATGACAATCATTTTTATTTTTTACTCTATTCTTTGTTTTTTACATTATGCACAACTCTCATTGTGTAATAATCTAATTGTAACATGTATTTTTTTACATGTTTTGATGCATTTTTATGCTTTATAAAACATTTATGTCTGAATTTTGGGGTGCTTGGAACGGATTAAGGAATTTGCATGGAAAACGGGTCTCTACTTACAAAATTTTCTACTTAAGAAATTTCTTCCAGAGCCAATTAATTTCCTAAGTAGAGGGACCACTGTATAATATAAAGACTAAAAATGCCTCTTCTTGACCTTTAAAAATGGTAATATACTGTATGTCAATCTTTAACAAAAGCTGTCAGAGGTTTTGAATGTGACATTGACTAAAATCATGGACATGCCACATTGTACATGCAGTCAGTTGAAAGATATTACTTAAAAAGGACAAGACGTGTCTAAATTAAAATTCCATGGAAATAATCTAAAGTACCATGGTTACCATTATCTGCATGCATGTGTACAACATCATTATTCCCGTACTCCCAATTTGTATGACTATCCCATTTGTTCTACTTTATTTAACTGTGCTGTTTGTATTCTTGTGACAAGGTTTTATGCAATGGCATTACTGATTAGTTGGTCTTTGCTCCAAGTCATTTTTCATAGTAACCTCTTGCTGTTTGCTTTCATGTCAAAATAGGTCACAGGTCTCGTTTTAAATAACAAACTACCCCTGAGTTTCTACTCACACATTATGTCCTCTCTCCAGTACCTCCAATTGAACTTTTTGGAACGGAAAGTGAGCATTAAGCTTATGAACCTTGTAATTGCTTTATTTCCATGCAAACTATCTTCATATTTTATTTTTCTTGTTAACAGAAGGTCAGAATCACATTTTGATTGTAAATCCATCACCTTCTTTATTTTTATGAGAAACAGTCTTCATATAATATGCTGAGCCCTGTGCTAAATGGTGCAGTGGTGCCATTTCAGGATGACAGCACCATTGTTGAGGTGGAATAAAGCCATTAAAGGTAATAATTGAGTGGCTCCTTCTTTTCTCACAGCCAAGATCTGGTCTCAAATTGATGCACAACAAATCGCTATAAATCAAACTGACAATCTGTAGAACAAAGATGAATTTGATTGCACAGTAAGGATCACTGACTTTGAATGTGTGACGGGAAGAACGTTTGTGTGGCCGGAGAGAAAGATGGATATGTGTATATGTGTTTCAGAATGGGAGATGGTAATGCGAAATGTTTGTGACTGTAAATGTGTATGCAGGTGGTCTTTTGATTTGTGTTCTTATTGAGATTGTTATAACATTTGCGCTCAGCAAATTCTTTCTGCTAAAATCAAAGTGAGGAATGCTTTCATGGGTCTTGTGTGTTTTTTTTTTTTAAGTATAAGGTCTTTTTACATCAGAGATTGTATGCAGCAACCACTTTACATTCAATGTGGCCTCAGTCTGAAAAGCAAGTCATGACACCATACTGCGGTGTTTCATTTCTTTTTGATACAATGCTCTCCAGTTAACAAGCCAGTGTTAGTTGTCATATCACTACTCCTCCTAGCTTCAATTGTATGTCCTACTTCCTTCACTGACTTAGGTGGGCTTTTTTGGATAGCACTGGACCTGGTCAGCATGTCTTCTTGGGTAGGTGTAAGTGAACTCTAGAACTCGGGTTGGTCAGGTCAGGGATCTCCTCTGTCTAACCAAAATGAATCTGTGTGTGGTACACATGAATCATTCCTTGCCTACACTTGAACCGGCTCCTATGTATCCTGAGCCCATACCGCCGTGGTCAAGGTTCTTTTCTTGGGTCTCCTGAGTCCTTGTCCTTTCCATTACCATGCTGGTAAAAAGAGGTCATCAGAAGAGCACCTAATTTTCAATGTCTCGACCCTTACCCAAAAACACTGTCCAGTGGGCAGGTCGGTTGTGGTGAACAAATCACTGCCCCGCTCTTACTGTAAATGCTCCCTGCTAGTGTCCATTTCCTGATGGATAATGTAATAGCAGGTCCATTCCCATTACAAACAAGGTGCTACACGAAGGAGGTGGCAACCGCACAACGAACTAAGCAGAAAAACTGAAGATGAGGAACGGCCTAAGACTGATGATTGATGGAATTCTTCTCCATATTTCATGTCTCATTCTTACTTCCTGAATTAAAGCTTAATAATCACTATTTAAAAATGTGTGTTTTTTTCCTTTGTGTTGTTTTTTATTTGTTTTTCTGTTGTTATTTTTCCTTACCCATCTGCACATCTGTACAAAGCATCTGCATAACTTTAGATATTGTCATTTGCAATAGTTGGTCGAAGAAGGAAAGGGTGTTCATAGGAAGACAGAAAACAGGAACACCAAGAGTATAGGACTGAGAGTAGGGACGTTGAATGTTGGCACTATGACAGGAAAAGGTAGACATGGTTGACATGATGCAGAGGAGGAAGGTAGATATACTGTGTGTCCAGGAGACCAGGTGGAAAGGTAGCAAGGCTAGAAGTTTAGGAGCAGGGTTCAAGTTGTTCTATCATGGCATAGACAGGAAATGAAATGGAGTAGGAGTTACCCTGAAGGAGGAGTTTGTTAGGAATGTCCTGGAGGTAAAAAGAGTGTCAGATAGAGTGATGAGTTTGAAGCTAGAAATTGAAGGTGTGATGGTCAATGTTGTCAGTGGGTAAGCTCCACAGGTAGGACGTGAGCTGAAGGACAATGAGAAATTCTGTTTGGACTTTGATGAAGTGATGCAGAGCATACCTAGAAGTGAGAGAGTTGTCATTGGTGCAGACTTCAATGGACATGTTGGTGCAGGAAACAGAGGTGATGAGGAGGTGATGGGCAGGTTTGGTATCCAAGAGAGGAATGCAGAAGGACAGATGGTAGTTGACTTTGCAAAAAGGATGGAAATGGCTATAGTGAATACTTTCTTCCAGAAGAAGCATGGAACATAGGGTGACCTATAAGAGTGGAGGTAGGAGCACACAGGTAGACTACAGTCAACCCTAGGTTTTCGAATGCTTCTGTTCCCCGACCAAATCGGTTTTCGACCAGAATATTTGGGAATATTACGTCTCTGAACTCGACCAAAAATTCAACTCTCGACCAAATCGAAAGAAGCCAAGCAAACTCGTGCGGCTGCTCTCCTTGGCGAGGGAGAGAGGCGCGGGAACAGAGATTGGCGAAGCTGTCTCTACTGCTCCGTCACAGCGACTCACTCAGGAGACGAGTGAACTCGAATGTCCAGGATGCTTCCTCCGTATCGCATTCGTGTTCAAACTTTGTTCGGAGCAGACCTGTTCGTTATTATTTACGCTGTTACTATTTTTTTTAGTTTTGCATCGCGTATTAGCCCCTAATCATGGGTCCTAAGAAAGCAAGTGGTAAAGCTGGTGAAGAAAAGAGGAAAGTAGTGCGCAAAACTATTGAATTTAAAAAAGAATTAATAGCAAAATATGAATCGGGCGTGCGTGTGTCTGTGTTGGCTAAGGAGTTCGGGATGGCGAAATCGACGATAAGCACCATCCTAAAAAATAAAGACCAGCTTAAAGCAAGTGATGGGGCTAAAGGATCTAGTGTTTTTAGAAAACAAAGGCACAGGTATTGGAGAAAGTGGAGAAACTTTTGCTGATTTTCATAAACGAGAAACAGTTAGCAGGTGATACTCTTACTGAAGATACAATTTGTGCCAAAGCAAGACAATTGTATGAAGATTTGATTAAAAAAAAGATCCTAACATTATTCCAGAAGGGTTTGATTTTAAAGCAAGCAGAGGATGGTTTGAAAAGTTCAAGAAAAGAAGTGGGATACACTCCGTTGTTCGTCATGGGGAGGCAGCAAGTTCGGACAAGGGAGCAGCCGAAAAGTTTAAAGCGGAATTTGCAAATTACATCAACATAAAGTAGAACACAGTGTCTAGTTCTACCCTTTTTCATTTATGGTAAACAGTATACAGTGCAGTTTATGGTGTAAAATATTTTTTTTTAAAACTTGGAAAAAGTAGTTTTTTAGACTTGGAACAGATTAAAATTATTTAAATTAATTATAATGAGAAGAATAGTTTCGGATTTCGAACAAATCACTTTTCGAGCAGCCTTCTGGAACAGATTAAGTTCGAAAACCGAGGGTTGACTGTACATCTTGTGTAGACGGTGTAATCTGAAGGAGATCAGTGACTGCAAAGTAGTGGTAGGCGAGAGTGTGGCGAAAGAGCATAGGATGGTGGTGTATAGGATGACTCTGGTGGTGAGGAATATGAAGAGGGCAAAGGCAGAGCAGAAGACGAAATGGTGGAAGCTGAAAAAGGAAGAGTGTTCCATGACTTTTAGGAAGGAGTTACAACAGGCTCTGGGTGGTCAGGAGGTGCTTCCAGATGACTGGACAACTACAGCTAATGTGATCAGTGAGACAGTTAGGAGAGTATTTGGCGGTGGAATGAGGAGGTACAGGAGTGTATTCAGAGAAAGAGATCAGCCAAGAAAAAGTGGGACACTGAGAGGACTGAGGAGAGTAGACAGGAGCACAGGGAGATCCACCGTAATGTGAAGATAGAGGTAGCAAGGCCAAACAAAGGGCTTATGATGACTTGTATGCTAGGTTGGACGGTAAGGAGGGAGAGACTGATCTATACAGGTTGGCAAGACAGAGAGACAGAGATGGGAAAGATGTGCAGCAGGGTAGGGTGATTAAGGATAGGGATGGAAGTCTATTGACAGGTGCCAGTAGTGTGATGGGAAGATGGAAAGAGTACTTTGAAGAATTGATGAACAAGGAAAATGAAAGAGAACAAAGACTAGAAGAGGTGACTGTTGTGGACCAGGAATTAGCAAAGATTAGTCAGGATGAAGCGAGGAGGGCATTGAAGAGGATGAAGAGTGGAAAGGCAGTCGGTCCTGATGATATACCTGTAGAGGTTTGGAAGTGCCTAGGAGAGGTGGCAGTAGAGTTTCTGACTGGGTTGTTCAACAGGATCTTAGATAGTCATAAGATGCCTGAGGAATGGAGGAGAAATGTGCTGGTGCCCATTTTTAAGAACAAGGGAGATGTGCAGAGTTGTGGCAACTACAGAGGAATAAAGCTGATGAGCCATACAATGAAGTTATGGGAAAGAGTAGTGGAAGCTAGACTAAGCATTTGTGAGCAGCAGTATGGTTTCATGACAAAAAAAGAGTACTACAGATGCAGTATTTACTTTGAGGATGTTGATAGAGAAGTACAGAGACGGCCAAACGGAGCTGTATTGTGTTTTTGTAGAGCTGGAGAAAGCTTATGACAGGGTGCCCAGAGAGGAACTGTGAGATTGTATGAGGAAGTCTGGAGTGGCAGAGAAGTATGTTAAAGTGGTGCAGGATCATGTATAAGGACTGTAAGACAGTGGTGAGGTGTGCTGTAGGTGTGACAGAGGAATTCAAGGTGGAGGTGGGACTACATCAGGGATCAGCTCTGAGCCCCTTCTTGTTCGCTATGGGGATGGACAGGCTGACAGACGAGGTTAGACAGGAATCTCCATGGACTATGATGTTTGCTGATGACATTGTGATCTGTAGTGAAAGCAGGGAACAGGTGGAGGAGAAGCTAGAGAGGTGGAGGTTTGTCCTGGAAAGGAGAAGAATGAAGGTTAACTGCAGTAAGACAGTACATGTGTGTGAATGAGAGGGACCCAAGTGGAAGAGTGAGGTTACAGGGAGAAGAGATCAAGAAGGAGGATTTATTATTTAGGGTCAACAGTCCAGAGCAATGGAGAGTATGGAAAAGAGGTGAAGAAGTGTGTACAGGCAGGATGGTACGGGTGGAGGAAAGTGCCAGGTGTGATGGAAGAGTTTCAGCTAAAATGAAAGGAAAGGTGTACAGAACTGTGGTGAGACCAGCGACGTTGTTTGGTCTAGAGACAGTGTCACTGAGGAAAAGACAGGAGACAGAGGTGGAGGTAGCAGAGACAAAGATGCTGAGGTTCTGTTTGGGAGTGACCAGGAGGGACAGGATCAGGAATGAGTACATCAGAGGGACAGCACATGTTAGAGGTTTTGGAGATAAAGTCAGAGAGGCCAAACTGAGATGGTTTGGACATGTCCAGAGGAGAGATAGTGAATATGCTGGTAGAAGGATGCTGAGCTTTGAACTGCCAGTCAGGAGACCTAAAGGAAGACCAAAGAGGAGGTTTTTGTATGTTGTGAAAGAGGACATGAAGGTAGTTGGTGTGAGAGAAGAGGATGCAGAAGACAAGGTCAGATGGAGGTAACTGATTTGCTGTGGCAACCCCTGAAGGGAAAAGCCGAAAGGAAAAGAAGATTTGCAATAGCGTAAATAAACAACAGTCACCTCTAAGTATATAAAAGGGTAAACAAATGATGACAGGGCAGATGGCACAACCAAGATCCAACTATTACAACTGGTATTTACAATGCGACCATAGACAAATTTGGCATGACGAGGCAGTGCCTGAATCAAATTCAGTACTAGGCCCTACAAAGGCTTGGTTCAACTTTAGTATATGAAGCCAGGATAAGTAACACACAGACTTCAAATGCAATTTTTTGTGGGTCTTTATTGTGTTCCCCAAAAAAATATATAATATTGGAAATAATTATGAATGAAAATTTAAGGTCGTTGTTGAATAAATTAGTAATTTATCAAAACAAAATACATAGAAAAAATACATGAAAAAATACTTAGAAAAATACGTAACAAAAATATGACAGTGGCACCTCTTGCTACAGAGAAAATAAACAACATTCATATTATCGCCCTGTACAATTACAACACAGTATTTTAGTTTTTTACCAAAACAAATCATGTCCATATTGCTGATTATAGTCAACAATAGAAATACAGAGCATGAATCCCGAACTTGTCATCCGTCTCTTACCTAGCTTAATTACACTGAGCTCCGGTAGCACACATGCTAATGTGATCCACCAGCATCAGCAATCCTAAACTTGGCATCTACACACAAAACGTGGTTCTATGAGAACATCATAAAAACTTACAATAACGGATGTGTATATTGTGCAATCTTATCGTCAAACAACCTGTTAATGTCCAGAAATCGTCTCACGGTCAGCACAGGTGACTCAACTCCATGAAAAACAGGCGCAAATACCGTTTACTTCCGGTGTTTTCCCAGAAAGCGAGCGTCTCCCCGAGACCGTCACTCTGCCCCCTGCTGTCCAAAGTTAATTCTTACGGCAGGACTACTACAACTGAGAATATATTAATTACAGTGGTTTTTATTCCCTGAGTATCTTTAAATAGTTTTACCACCTGGTTATATATACACACCTCACATGAAACCCTGACAAAACTTTAAAACTACTGAAGTTTATTCAGTACATGTCAAGAACTTTAGATCCCAAGATCATCAGTAGAGGACAATTTCACAGTTTTCACGCAGCTGAAATCTCCACAAAAACAGCTAAAACCAAAGTTGTGAAAAGTGACCAATATTGATGTCACAGTTACATGAAAAATATTTTTTTTGTTGTTGAACATATAAACATATGCACCTATTTTGTGGAGTAAGAATAACTTTGTTACAGTAAAGATGTAAGTAAAGTCACATCTTGTAGGTTAGAGTCTCAAAAGGAAGAACAGAAAGATGGAACTTGAAAAGACAGTCGAGAAAAGGTAGAGAATAACCATCCCCAATAAATGCAATAATAATCACCTCATCTCCCTACTTATAGAAAGAACGCACCACTTCTCAGTCTTGCAGACATCTTTAAATATTTTCAGAATCATCTATTATTTTACAAAATTTATCAGTGTCCTCTGCTAAAATTTTTCTCAAATGAAATGAAAAAGGCAGCACAAACGTGTTTTGTTTTTGTATTCGTTTTTCCCGTCCTTTTCAAACATTACAGTAATGAATTGGCATGAATGACAAGAAGACAGTGTAGAGAGCAGCCTTTTCTTGTCTCCATTAGCAGGTCCTGTGTCTCCACAGTGGCATCAAAGAGAGAAGAGCAGGAGAACGTAGGGGGGAGGCAGGCTGTAAGCTTCAAGCTGCATACAGAGATAACGACCAGACTTCTGTGTGTGTGTGTGTGTGTGTGTGTGTGTGTGTGTGTGTGTGTGTGTGTCTGTGTGTGTGTGTGTCTCTGTGTGTGTGTGTGTGTATGTCTGTGTGTGTGTGTGTGTGTGTGTGTGTGTGTGTGTGTGTGTGTGTGTGTGTGTGTGTGTGTGTGTGTGTGTGTGTGTGTGTGAGAGAGAGAGAGAGAGGGAGGGAGGGATTAAGCTTATTTTGACTGGCTCTGCTCCATTGTGACACCAACTCCTAAGAAGCTGCACACTGCCGCATGATGGACAGGGTGCGGAATTACATAGATTAACTCCCTCTCTCTTCTCTCTTTCTCTCTTCTCTCTCTCTCTCTCTCTCTCTCCCCCTCAAGAACTGGTGAACCAGTTTTTACAGACCAAGAATTTTATTGATTGAAACAACTAAGGAAAAAAGTAAAAGACTTGATAGTAGAAGAGATGATTGTGGAGAACGATTAATTGTTTGTTTTTTTCTTATTTTTGTCTGTTTTTTTTAGTTTGATAAATGTTAAAAGTTTAGATGTTTCTTTGTTCAGAAAATGCACAGTACTATTGAAAATCCTCTTTACGTGAATCTCTTTTGGATTTTGTGCCAACGTAATTATTCTGTAATTTAACTTTTATGATTAAACGTGATGTTAAATATCAAAATCAAAAAATCTCTCTCTCAAGAATGAAAAAAGCAAATAAAATTGCTAAACAAACACCTGAGACACCTCCTGATACAAGTAGCTCTGAGAAAAAAAATAACAACAGTCTGAAAGAGGCCATAACAGAAAAATATAATTCGCAAAAGATAAAAAAAAAAATTCCTGCTATAAATTAATATAAATATTAATTTATAAATTAATTTTTTGTTCCGACACCTGAGAGCAGTTACCTTTAATATTCATGTTTTGACGTATTGCTACTGCCAGTGGTTCAATAAATATTGCAAAAAATAGGGGAGACAGAGGGCATCCCTGACTGGCTCCTCTTTCTAAAGTGAAATTGGGTGAAATTATCCCATAAGTGGTGACTGTGGCCTTTGGTGTGTTATATAAGTTTGATACCCACCGGATAAACGACTCACCAAAGCCAAATTTATGAAGCAGTGTGAAAAGAAAAGTCCAGTTAACTTTGTCAAAGGCTTTTTCAGCGTCAAGTGATACAACAGTTGCTTTCCTGGTGCAGCACTGTGTCAAGCTAATCAGATTGAGTAGTCTTCTAACATTGTTAGTAGCGTGTCGACCCTTAATAAATCCTGTTTGATCACTGTGAACTATTGATGGAATAATTTTCTCCAATCTGGAGGCAAGTGCTTTAGATATTATTTTAATGTCGGTGTTGATTAGTGAAAGGGGACGATAGCTAGAAGGATGAGTGGGATCTGTATCTAGTTTTAATAACAATTTTATTGCGGCTGTATTCATGTGACCACTTTTATTACCATTATTTTTAATTTCTATTACTACTCTGAAGAAGACAGGGGCTAACAAGAATCTTTTGATTGCCTCCTCCTTGTCTGCTTGGTGGAAATCCCTTGATATTACAGATCTCAGTTACACCCTGGTATACTCTCCTCAATTTGGCACAACCCAGACTTTATCAACAATAAAAAACCTCTTTATTTTAGCACATGGGCAAAGAAAGGGATCACCCATGTCCATCATCTTCTTCAAGATAATAGACTAATGACATATGCAAAACTGTTCGAAACATTTGAAATAAGAAATGGAAACTTTCTCCAATATCTGCAAGTAAAGAAGACAATCATAAAAAGTAAAATGGGTGTCTGTAAATCAGATATATGTACCCAATGCACACAGAATACAATCGACAATTACGTTTATACCCTTTGGCTATGTTCACCCGTCTATCAATTTTGGGTAGCAGTTACTCAGAAACTGTCCTCTATGTTAGACTGCAGGATTCCACAAATTCCAAACATCTGCCTAATTGGTGAACTAACAGAAATGGCCTTACCTCACGCTCAGTAACAGCCCACACTTGTAGCTCTCTCCATTGCCAAGAAAACCATTTTGTTCAAATGGAAAGATAAAAGAACCCTAAATATCACCCATTGGTTGAATCTCCTCATTGATCACATTTCACTAGAGAAAATATCTGCTACTCAAAAAAACCATTGGCATCATTTACAGAAAAGTGGTCTCCATTTATTAGATCTTTAAATATGAATCTATAGCTCTCTCTTATCTGTCAGCGTATGCCTCCATTCTCACACAACTGATATATTTCTGAACATGCTGTCTGTGCTCATGATCTGATAACTAACATGTCTCTTCTGCCACCTTATAGTTGAATGATGGATCTGGGACACCATGGATACGTGCATGCACTAGCGGACCCCTCTCCATCTTACGCCTGGGTTAGCTCTCTGGATCTCCGGGGCCTGCCTGGTCCTGGCTCCTCGCTCTGACGGCTGTTGTATTTGTTGTCTCGCCTTTTGGGCCCTAGGGGTGCTGAGTTCCTGTGGTCTCCTGGGATTTGGGGATGGCTGTGCCTGTCTCCTCTGGGGCACTCTGGGTTGGCCTTTGGGGTGTGGGGGGGGTTGGCCCTCCATTCTCTGCTCCGTTTCCTCCTCGTCTCTCCTCTCCTTTCTGCCCGCCCCTTCTCGTCCGTCTCCTGCCTTGCGGGGGCTGGGAGCCCTCCGCTTCCTGGGGGTTGGCTGGGGGGCTGGATGTTCCCTTTTGGGGTGGTGGGGGGATAACACACCCCTCAGCAGGATTTACTTGCTATCCAGGTGCGGTGGGGATTCCGGGCGGGCCGTGGGTTTGGTCTCCATGTTGCTGTTTGCGGTGGGCGGTCTGCTGGGTGCTGCTGGGGCTGTCACGCTGCTGGCTGGCGTGGCTGGCTGGAGATCAGGCTCTGTTGGTGGCCCGCCATCTTCTGTCCGCTCTTGGGGCTGTTTCGTTGGGCCTACGCTTGACCCTTAATCTGGCTGGTGGGCCGGTGGTGGCACTGATGGATGCCTCAGTGCGTCGGGGGTGAGCTGGCTGTTGGCTGTTGGCTGGCGGTGTCCGGCTGGCGGTGGTTGGTGGGCATGTGTTGCGATGCCGGGGTGCCCGGCCTGGTGTGGGTGGCTGGCTCGTGGGCGGTGTGGGCCTTTGGTTGGTTAAGTGGTTGGTTGTGAGGGGGAGGGATGGGGTTGGGAGGGGGGTGGCTGTTCGGCGGGTGCCTCCCCTGGGTGTTGTCGTGGCTTTGGGCTACTTGTTGTCCTTGGTCCTGCGGGGCTGGCCCTCTGTGGCCCGGCAGCCGGGCCTGGTGGGGCGGGGCATGCATCGCCTTCATTCCCCTCTGTGGTGCCATGGTGGTGTGTCTCTGGGTTGTTGTTGTCGCGGGACGGGTTGGTGGCTTGGGCCGATTGCTGGTTGGTCGTCGGTAGCCTTGATGGTCGCCAGGCGCCTGTGGCCTTGCCGGGGCCCTGGTGGTCATGGCTGGGCTGGGTTGCGGGCTTGGGCTGGTTGGCCGGATGTGACGCTGGTCCCCCATACGGCCCTGTTCATGTGGGCCGAACCCACACCAGATTGCCTCCTAATGTTCACTTCACATATCTCACGCTGCACAATACATGATAACTTTTAGGCACATATAGGGCACAGTTAGGGCTTTGGGAATGGATGGGGGTGAGGGCAGTGGGCTTGGTTGTGGGGCAGATTGCGGTGCTCTAGGGAGCTGCATCCTCCCTGTATACACCTCACTTGCCCCCCCATCCTCCAATTTGAATGCAACATACACACATAAACACATACACACTTTGGAGGGGGCCCTGCGATGTTTGGAGTAGTCTGGACAGTGCTGGGCCTCCCTTCAGACTTTTAATGCCCTATGGCTGGGGCCGGGCTGCTTGACCTGGGCCTGCGGCTTGGCTTGGGCTTGGGCTACTGGAGAGTTGGGCTTGGTTGCGGCGTTTTATGGCAGTGGATGATTATTGATGGCTGCCGGTTGGGAATCACTGGTTGACGGTCGTGGCCATTGATTTGCAGTGTAGCGATGGTGATCGGGGGTGTAGCGCTGCGGCGCTGCTGTGGGGATGGGGCGGTGTGTGGGCCATCTGGCCTGGCTTGGGCTTGGGCTACTGGAGAGTTGGGCTTGGTTGCGGCGTTTTATGGCAGTGGATGATTATTGATGGCTGCCGGTTGGGGATCACTGGTTGTCGGTTGTGGCCATTGATTTGCAGTGTAGCGATGGTGATCGGGGGTGTAGCGCTGCTGTGGGGATGGGGCGGTGTGTGGGCCATCTGGCCTGGCTGGGGGTTGGGCTGCGGAGGGATGGCCCGTGGGTGGGGGGGGGGGGGGGGGGGGGTGTGTTGTCATCGCTGCATTTGGGGGCGGGATGGTTGCTGGGCGGCTTGGCTTCTCCCCCGCCGACCCTGTCTCCCATTTACCTTTAGGTGCTGCACGGCTCACCTGCTGACCTATCGAGCGTGGCGCATTAGGTCGGCTTTGTAGCATGTGCCTTGCCGCCGCTGTTGGCCGGGGATCAGCGGTTGGTGGCCGGTGGTCGGTTTACTTAGCTGGGCGCTGGGGTGTGGGCTGGCATCGCCATCGGTTTCCTGGTGGACCTGGGCTATAGGCGGGGCTCAGCGGGGGCCCGCCTGTGGGCGGGTTGGCTGCGGTGGGCCTCTGATGGGGCCTGGCATGGGCTGCCTGGGACGGCCGGCGGTGTGCTGGGGCTGGCGGCCTCTGGTCAGCTTTCCTCTGTGGGCGGCAGCGCGGGGGGGCTTGCGGCCCACTGGAGATCTCTGCCGTATCTGGAGGGTTGGTGTGGCCCCTATCTCTGGTCGGCCCATGCTTGCGGGAGGCATGACGGGCATATGGGGTTGCAAGGACTGGGGGGGCTATGTAGGGGGGTGGGTCAAATGTCGCTCGGTCACTGCGGCTGACCCCAGGGGCTGTGGGGGTCAGGTGAAGTTACTGGTGGAAAAAGTGATAAATGTAGACGGACTGTTTGTCACAACCAACGTCTAGGATCACACTGTCAAACATCCCCTGTTTTATCAGTGACAAATTCCTAATTAGAGAACTCTCTCAACACAGAAAAGTTGTGTCGCCAATTACAAAAGTTCCGTCGCGGTGCAAGTCCCCACAACTGAAACATCTCGTGTCACCGCCGACAGGTTTCTATGATCCTGAACAGCAAAGCGGAAGAATTTAACTATCACTTTGTTGTTAAAGTAGACAACTATGACTAAACGATGTACGCCACCTCCTCTCAGCTGAAATGTTTTGGCTTTGGAGAGGAGGGACATATTGTTAGCGCCTGTCTGAGGCTCATCAGCGATGCTCCGTGGGACCCGCCCGGTGAGACGGCGGTTCCCACCGCCGCTCCGGGAATGTTGAGACAGGAAACCAGACAAGTGCTGAAGCTGTCACAGACGACCATGCATCTGAATGGAATCCTGCTCCTGCTAGGCGGCGCAGTAAGAGCAAGAATGTTTTAACTGTTTCTGCCGGATGTAAAGCTGGTTGGCTGTATTATTATATTTCGTATTTATTTATATTAAGTAGGGTTGAGCCGGATACTCGTTTCATAGGAGTATCCAGTACGGATAATGCATTTTGACGAGTACGAGTACGAATACGAATGAAGCCCGTTAACACTTGTGATCGGACTGAAGGAAAATCAGCCGTACGTTTGTCACGCTGTGTGATTGGCCAGTCACACATACTTCCCGCCCCTCCCTACTCACTGCAGTTAGAGCGGAGTTTCCCTGTCCCACTCTCTGTCTCCGGTACACGCAGTTACTGATCTCTCTGTTCGTGGCTTCACTGTTGCTCACGTCCTTATTAGATTTTCTTCAGATTGCCTCTATTTTGGTGTTTGGTTATGTGGTGAACTTTGTTTTGTTTTTGTTTTTTTGTTGCACGTACATGTGCATTTAACCACTGCCTCGGTGGTTGAAGTCTTTTTTTTTTTTTTTTACCTGTTCTAAACTCTGTTCAAATTAACAATGTCTATACTTAATATTTTGCGCACACACACACACACACACACACACACACAAACACACCTACACACACACGCACACACACACACACACACCATAATCAATATTGTTTAACTTTATGTGAAAAAAAATGGCATTAGCATTAGGTACTAAAAATAAATAATTGAAAAAAAAGTACTAGAAAAAAATTTAAATGAAAAAGAAGAAAAAAAATTAAAAAGTTTTGTTGAGTATGACAATTCTTGTTCATGCATACTTTGTAGTTAATTACTTTTTTTATTGCATGCACTTCATTAATGCACTTTGTGTTTACTCGTTCTATATATACTGTAGTTCCTTTACTATTGTGATCAAAAAACGTTGAATCTCAATTCTGAGGCTCTTCGGTAAATATTCATTCATAGAGTTAAGAATATTTATGTTCTGACTCAGTTCCATAAAAAACTTGTTCTTTAAATAGTTCTCTTACTTTTGTGATCAAAAACATTTATTTGAATTTCAATTTTGAGGCTGTTCTCTAAATAGTTGTAAATAAGCAAAAATACAGCAACTTGTGATCAATCCATATCAATTTTAGACTTAAAACAATGTGCTGATTTAAGCCCCACCCATTTTTGGTCAAACCACACCCACATCCGGTTTAAGCCCCACCCATTCCGAATACAGATACGGATACAGATAATCTAGTTGGTTGAACAGATACAGATACAGATAGTGGTGTACTCGCTCATCCCTAATATTAAGGTTTTTACTTTTAACTTCTCCTTCATCATGGATTCTTTTAGAGTGGGGACGTTAAACGTAAATAGAGCCAGAGAAGAAAGGAAAAGGGCACTGGTTTTTGACACAGCAAGGAGGAAAACTATTGATGTTCTGTTTTTACAAGAAACACACAGCGATGAGAGCAATGAGATGGACTGGAAGAAAGAGTGGGAAGGACAGGTGGTCCTGAGCCATAACACCACGCTGAGTGGTGGAGTGGGCCTCCTGTTCTCTAGAACTTTTAACCCAACATCTCTGGAGGTCGAGCATGTCATAAAGGGGAGGTGTCTTTTAGCAGATGCACAGTTTGAGCACCGCACCCAGGTTTTTATGAATATTTATGCTCCAACAAACGGTACAGAGAAGAAGCGCTTTCTAGAAAAATACGAGCTATACTGGATTGCTGTGGCTCGGAGGATTTTTTATTCTTGGGTGGGGATTTTAACTGTACTGAGGACGGGGTTTTAGACTGTAATCATGCAGAGCCCCACCCAGCATCCCGACATACTCTGAAACAGCTGGTCTCTTCTCATGGCCTGGTGGATGTGTGGAGGAGGATGCATCCAGACCGCCGACAGTACACTTGGTCCCACCTGACAGAAGATAGGGTGTCTTTAGCCAAGCTGGATCACTTTTACTGTTTTAAACACCATTTCAATGTTTCTAGGGACTGTAATATAATGCCAGCTGTTTTTACTTATCATTCTTTGGTTTTATGTCGTGTTGTGATAAGAAATATTTTATCTAGGAGTGCATACTGGCATTTTAATTCAGTTTTAGCTTTAGTCAGAGGCTTTAGAGAGGTTTTAAGTTGTTTTTGGAGCACTTTTAAACTTAGAAAAGCTGATTTTACTTCTCTTAGACAGTGGTGGGACGATGGCAAAACGGAGATAAAACTCCTGTGCCAGCAGTATACTTTGAACGTCACGCATGACACCTGCCGGTCTATGAAAGACCTGGAGGCTGAGATCGTGGAGTTAGAGACAAGCGCTTCCACAGGAAATCAGAGGTATATTGAAATTCTCAAGTCCAAAAGAATGGCTTTAGCCAACCTGTTGGATATTAAATTACAGGGTGCACTGGTCCAATCCAGGGTGCAAAACATCACAGAGATGGATGCTCCCTCTAGCTTCTTCTTCAGCCTGGAGAGGAAGCATGGACAGACCAACGTGATCCACTCCCTGCTGTCTGACACAGGGCAGGAGCTGACAGAGCCTGGACAGATCAGAGGGCAAGCTGTGAGTTTTTATTCATCTTTGTATGAAAGTGAATATCAGGAAAACCAGCCACTGTTAGAGGAATTCTGTGCCAAGCTACCTCAGGTCTCCACAGAGATAAACTCACAGCTTGACCGGCCGCTGGAGTTAGAGGAGCTCCATACTTCCCTGCAGAACATGCAGGGACTACAAGCTCCAGGCATTGATGGTCTGATGGTCGAATTTTATAAAGCCTTCTGGGACATTCTAGCATGTGACATGCTGGAAGTGTTTAATGAAAGTCTGGCCTCGGGCTCCCTGCCTCTGTCCCGCCCGGAGGGCTGCCGTTGACCTTCTACCTAAAAAGGGCAATCTGCAGGACATCAAGAACTGGCGCCCTGTGTCACTGCTCTGCACGTATTACAAGGTTCTGTCCAAGGCTTTGGCTACCAGTCTGAGTAAAGCTATGGAGCAGGTCATCCACTGGGATCATACCTACTGTGTGCCCGGCAGGTCCATGGTAGACAATGTCTACCTAATTCAAGATGTTTTGGAGGTTTCCAGCTCATTGGGTATAAATGCTAGTCTCATTTCATTGGATCTGGAAAAGGCATTTGACCGTGTTGAGCACAGCTTCCTCTGGAAAGCTATGGAGAAGTTTGGGTTCAGCACCGGTTTTATTGCCAAGATCCGGGTGTTGTACAGTGACGTTGAGACTATCCTGAAGATGCCCCGGTGCACCTTTCAGAGTGCACCGTGGCATCCGGCAGGGCTGTGCTCTGTCTGGGATGCTCTATGCACTCTCCCTAGAACCCCTCCTCTGTAAAATCCACAAAAGCATCGACGGTTTGATTTTACCTGGTTTTAGAGAGAGCATGGGGAGAAGAAGACTAATGTAGCCGCAAGAGGGCACAAGCCAGTGTCTTATTGTGCCGGTCCCAAGCCCGGATAAATACAGAGGGTTGCGTCAGGACGGGCATCCGGCGTAAAACTTTTGCCAAATCAAAGATGCAAATCAAACATATGACTTCCATACCGGATCGGTCGAGGCCCGGGTTAACAACGACCGCCATCGGCGCTGTTGACCTACAGGGCGCCGGTGGAAATTGGATTACTGTTGGTCGAAGAAGGAGAGGAGGAAAGTGCGTTCGCACGAAGAAAGAGAAGAGGAGCGCCAAGAGTATAGGACTAAGAGTAGGGACGTTGAATGTTGGAACTATGACAGGAAAAGGTAGAGAGTTGGTCGACATGATGCAGAGGAGGAAGGTAGACATACTGTGTGTCCAGGAGACCAGGTGGAAAGGTAGCAAGGCTAGAAGTTTAGGAGCAGGGTTCAAGTTGTTCTATCATGGTGTAGATAGAAAGACAAATGGAGTAGGAGTTATCTTGAAGGAGGAGTTTGTTAGGAATGTCCTGGAGGTAAAAAGAGTGTCGGATAGAGTGATGAGTCTGAAGCTAGAAATAGAAGGTGTGATGTTCAATGTTGTTAGTGGGTATGCTCCACAGGTAGGATGTGAGCTGGAGGAGAAGGAGAAATTCTGGTTGGACTTTGATGAAGTGATGCAGAGCATACCTAGAAGTGAGAGAGTTGTCATCGGTGCAGACTTCAATGGACATGTTGGTGCAGGTAACAGAGGTGATGAGGAAGTGATGGGCAGGTTTGGTATCCAGGAGAGGAATGCAGAAGGACAGATGGTAGTTGACTTTGCAAAAAGGATGGAAATGGCTGTAGTGAATACTTTCTTCCAGAAGAGGCAGGAACATAGGGTGACCTATAAGAGTGGTGGTAGGAGCACACAGGTAGACTACATCTTGTGTAGACGATGTAACCTGAAGGAGATCAGTGACTGCAAAGTAGTGGTAGGCGAGAGTGTAGCCAAACAGCATAGGATGGTGGTGTGTAGGATGACTCTGGTGGTGAGGAAGATGAAGAGGACAAAGACAGAGCAGAAGACGAAATGGTGGAAGCTAAAAAAGGAAGGGTGTTGCATGACCTTTAGGAAGGAGTTAAGACAGGCTCTGGGTGGTCAGGAGGTGCTTCCAGATGACTGGACAACTACAGCTAATGTGATCAGGGAGACAGGTAGGAGAGTATTTGGTGTGTCATCTGGAAGGAAAGTAGACAAGGAGACTTGGTGGTGGAATGAGGAGGTACAGGAGTGTATACAAAGAAAGAGGTTAGCTAAGAAGAAGTGGGACACTGAGAGGACTGAGGAGAGTAGACAGGAGTACAGGGAGATGCAGCGTAAGGTGAAGGTAGAGGTAGCAAAGGCCAAACAAGAAGCTTATGATGACTTGTATGCTAGGTTGGACAGTAAGGAGGGAGAGACTGATCTATACAGGCTGGCAAGACAGAGAGATAGAGATGGGAAGGACGTGCAGCAGGTTAGGGTGATTAAGGATAGGGATGGAAGTCTATTGACAGGTGCCAGCAGTGTGATGGGAAGATGGAAAGAGTACTTTGAAGAATTGATGAACAAGGAAAATGAAAGAGAACAAAGACTAGAAGAGGTGACTGTTGTGGACCAGGATGTAGCAAAGATTAGCCAGGATGAAGTGAGGAGAGCACTGAAGAGGATGAAGAGTGGAAAGGCAGTCGGTCCTGATGATATACCTGTAGAGGTTTGGAAGTGTCTAGGAGAGGTGGCAGTAGAGTTTCTGACTGGGTTGTTCAACGGGATCTTAGATAGTGAGAAGATGCCTGAGGAGTGGAGGAGAAGTGTGCTGGTGCCCATTTTTAAGAACAAGGGAGATGTGCAGAGTTGTGGCAACTACAGAGGAATAAAGCTGATGAGCCATACAATGAAGTTATGGGAAAGAGTAGTGGAAGCTAGACTAAGGGCAGAAGTGAGCATTTGTGAGCAGCAGTATGGTTTCATGCCAAAAAAGAGTACTACAGATGCAGTATTTGCTTTGAGGATGTTGATAGAGAAGTACAGAGAAGGCCAGAGGGAGCTGCATTGTGTTTTTGTAGATCTGGAGAAAGCTTATGACAGGGTGCCCAGAGAGGAACTGTGGTATTGTATGAGGAAGTCTGGAGTGGCAGAGAAGTATGTTAGAGCGGTGCAGGACATGTATGAGGACTGTAAGACAGTGGTGAGGTGTGCTGTAGGTGTGACAGAGGAGTTCAAGGTGGAGGTGGGACTGCATCAGGGATCAGCTCTGAGCCCCTTCTTGTTCGCTATGGTGATGGACAGGCTGACAGACGAGGTTAGACAGGAATCTCCATGGACTATGATGTTTGCAGATGACATTGTGATCTGCAGTGAGAGTAGGGACGAGGTGGAGGAGAAGCTAGAGAGGTGGAGGTTTGTCCTGGAAAGGAGAGGGATGAAGGTTAGCCGCAGTAAGACAGAGTACATGTGTGTGAATGAGAGGGACCCAAGTGGAAGAGTGAGGTTACAGGGAGAAGAGATCAAGAAGGTGGAGGATTTTAAGTACTTAGGGTCAACAGTCCAGAGCAATGGAGAGTGGGGAAAAGAGGTGAAGAAGCGTGTCCAGGCAGGATGGAATGGGTGGAGAAAAGTGTCAGGTGTGATGTGTGATCGAAGAGTTTCAGCTAAAATGAAAGGAAAGGTGTACAAAACTGTGGTGAGACCAGCGATGTTGTTTGGTCTAGAGACAGTGTCACTGAGGAAAAGACAGGAGGCAGAGCTGGAGGTAGCAGAGATGAAGATGCTGAGGTTCTCTCTGGGAGTGACCAGGAAGGATAGGATCAAGAATGAGTACATCAGAGGGACAGCACATGTTAGAGGTTTTGGAGATAAAGTCAGAGAGGCCAGACTGAGATGGTTTGGACATGTCCAGAGGAGAGATAGTGAATATATTGGTAGAAGGATGCTGAGTTTTGAACTGCCAGGCAGGAGGCCTAGAGGAAGACCAAAGAGGAGGTTTATGGATGTAGTGAAAGAGGACATGAAGGTAGTTGGTGTGAGAGAAGAGGATGCAAAGGACAGGGTTAGATGGAGGCGGTTGATTCGCTGTGGCGACCCCTGAAGGGAAAAGCCAAAAAGGAAAAGAAGAAGATGGGGAGAAGAAGACTGCCTCCACGTGGCCTCCCCCGCAAGTAGCTGAAGAGTAGTTGCAAGGTTGCATGCCCTTCAAAGGACACAAATGTCTTCACGACATCCACCGACCACAGCCCCAGCACTAGTGCTTCAGTTCAACGTTAAAGGCCTAACCACTGCCAAGATTAACATCCTTGAGCAAATAGCCAGCAAAAACAACGTGACAGTGATCACCCCGCAGGAGACCCACCAGGAAAATAACAACATCTTGAGGGTCCCCGGGTACACGTTGGCCGGCCACATTGCCAATAAACACCATGGCATCGCCACATTCGTCCGCAAAGACATGCCCTGGTCAGCGACCGGACAATCTCCAGAGGGTGCAGAGATAGAATGGATTACAACTAAACTGCAAGACACTACCATTGTCAACATCTACAAACCACCATCCAGCAGACCCGTCCCATCGTCCCTGCCAGACGTCTCAGCCCCTGCCATGTATGCTGGAGACTTTAATAGCCACCACATAGACTGGGGTTACATCAGCTCCAACGCCTATGGAGACTTCCTGGTAGAATGGGCCTCTACTGTTGATGCTACACTACTATACGATCACAAGGAACCACACACGTTCTACTCTGCAAGATGGAATACCACCACTAATCCCAGACCTGGCTTTCGCAAAATGGCATAACAACCAGCCGCTCCCTGTAAGACGCACCCTGGACATGTTTCCCCGATCACACCACCGACCGGCGCTCTTCACCATCCCGTCTTTGGTCCAGCCTGTGCAAGGGAGGGATGTCAAGAGGTGGAACTTCCGGAGAGTAAAATGGGCAGGCTTCACCACACAAGTGAATGAGGCAGCTGCGGGTCTACCACACCCATCTCCCAACAACCTGAACGACACTTATGACTCGTACTGCAAGATGCCGCAAAGAACAACATCCCCCGTGGTGTGCGCAAAGCCTATGTTCCCTGCTGGGATGACGAATGTGAACATCTACTTCGCGCCCATACAGAAGCACAAACCAGTGAAGACATGGAGAAAGCAGCAGACGACCTTTTTTGCAGGTTAAATGAGCAGCGAAGGCAACGATGGATTGAGACTGTAGAATCAATCAACTTCACACACTCAAGCTGTCGTGGATGGCAGACCCTGAACAAGCTGACAGGAAGGTCAACTCCTGCACAGTGCCCCATCACTGCAAACTCCATTGCGTCGCTCCTGCTGAGTAACGGCCGCTCTCCTGATGCAGACAAGGACTTCAATAGAACAACATCAGCCAGAGTCCATGAGCTGCTCAGGGCCCCAGGATGCAATTCCAACCTATCCACCAACTTCACGACACAAGAGATCGACCTGGCCATACAACGCCTGAAGACAGATAAGGCACCAGGTGCAGACGGCATCCACCCTGAGTACATTAAACACCAAGGCAAGAAGGCAACTGACTGGCTCCGTTCCTTCTTTTCTGCATGTCTCAGTACTCAAAGCTACCAAAGATCTGGCGTTGTGCCACGGTGATCGCCCTGCCAAAGCCAAACAAGCCGAGCGATGACCCGAAGGGATACCGGCCCATCTCACTGCTGTGTGTACCCTTCAAACTCCTTGAACGCCTCATCCTAGCGCGCCTCACCCCAGTGATCGACCCACAGCTGCCCAAAGAACAAGCTGGCTTTCATAGCGGTAGGTCAACAACAGACCAGGTGACCCTTTTGTGCTAAGACATAGAAGACAGCTTCCAGTCAGGAGAGAAGGCTGGTGCCGTCTTCCTGGACCTCACAGCTGCCTGTGACACCGTCTGGTTGCGTAGGCTACAAATGAAGCTTCTGGAGACCATCCCAGACAAGCACATGGTGAGCTTCATTATGGAGATGCTGAGCAACCGCAGCTTTTGGCTCCACATCAACAACGGCCAAAGCAGCAGGGTGAGAAAGCTGAAGCAAGGCATACCACAGGGCTCAGTGCTGGCACCGATGCTTTTCAACATCTATATCCACGACCTACCCGCAACAACAGCAAGGAAGTACGGCTACGCAGATGACCTGGCCATTCTACTCAGCAAGCCATCCTGGGAAGCAGTAGAGGAGGGCCTCTCCACGGACATGACCATCCTGTCCTCATATCTGAAGAACTGGCACCTCAAGCTGAGCGTTGAGAAGATGGTAGCAGAAATGTTCCACCTATACAACAAGGAAGCAACCCGCGACATAAAAATCATGGTTGACGACACTCGGCTACCGTCCCAGTCCTTCCCGACATACCTTGGCGTGAAGCTCGACTGAACACTGTCATTTAAGCAACACCTGGACAGTGTCAAGGCAAAGACCACCGCCCGAGCTGCACTGATACGGCGGCTAGCTGGTACCACATGGGGAGCCACCACAAAGACTCTGCGAATCTCCACCGAGGCCCTGGTGTTCCCCACAGCAGAATTCTGCGCCCCAGTCTGGAGCCGTAGTCCTCACGTCAGGAAGTTGGACGCTGCCCTCAACATCGCCCTACGTACCATCTCCGGATGCCTACATGCCACTCCAACAAACCAACTGCCTGTCCTCACCGGAATTGCTCCAGCAGTGGTCAGACGAGAAGGAGCCACACTGGCCCTCGCTCGGAAGGCACAGCGGAGTGAATCCCACCTCCTCCACAAGGTCGTCACAGAGACACCACAGCGCGCCTGCCTCAAGTCCCGACACCCATTTGCCACACATGCGCAGGAGCTACTCCAAACAACACCAGCCGACACCTCCAGGGCTTCCTGGGTAAGGGCAAAATGGAGGGACCAGTGGAAGGCAGTAGACCAATCAAGGCTTCACCACTACATCGAGGACCCCACAGATTTTCCCGGCCAGAACCTCCCCTGTAAGGAATGGACAACACTCAATCGCCTGAGGACAGGTGTGGGACGTTTTGGTGCCGCAATGCAGAAGTGGGGTCTCACAGACAGCGCCCGCTGTGAGTGTGGAGACCCACTACAGACTGTGGAGCACATTGTGACCAGCTGCCCCATATACCGGCTTCCGAATGGTGATCAGGGTCTGGTTAACCTGGACGATGACACGCTGGAATGGCTCGCCACAACAGAGCTGAAGGTCTAAGGACATATGACAGAAGAAGAGAGAGCATTATTTTATCTGCCTATGCTGATGATGTTGTTGTTCTTATCAAAAACCAGAGAGATGTTGATGTTTTAGTGGCTTTAACAAATTTATTCAAGGTTTTAACTGCTGTAAGAGTAAACTGGAGCAAAAGTGAAGCCCTTGCTGTTGGTGAATGGCATGGCAACCTCCCAGTTCTTCCTCAAAACTTGTGTTGGAAGACTGATGGTCTCACATATCTCGGTGTGAAATGAGACAAGAACCAGGAAAAACTGGGAGAGCGTCATTGAAAAGAAAGAAGGGAAACTTAAAAAATGGAAATGGTTGCTCCCCAGAATGTCGTACAGAGGTCGAGCTTTAGTGATAAACAACCTGGTGGCCTCACAGCTGTGGCACCACTTGGCCTGTATGGACCCTCCATCAGGCTTTCTAGCCCAGATCCAGACCAAACTTGTTAACGTTTTCTGGGATGGACTACATTGGGTGCCTCAAGGAGTGTTGTTTATATCGAGAGAGGAGAGGGGACAGGGCTTCATCCACCTGGCTAGTAGAACAGCCACGTTCAGATTACAGTTTCCAGTGGTTTCTGACCGGACCAGCAGATCTGACGTGGAGAGAGGTGGCCAGGTGCATATTCAGACGTGTGAGTAACTTTGGGCTGGATGCTGCACTGGTTTTAATTGATTCTTAATTTCTAAAGTTAAATGGTTTGCCTCCTTTTTATCATAGTGTTTTTAAGTCATGGGCCCAGGAAAAAGCTCTGACTCTCTGTTCTGGTTACTGAAAGAACCACTAGTGCATGGAGCCAGGCTGGATGTCTGCAGTGGAGCCACACCTGGGCTGTTTACAGCGCTTTGCAGAACCAAGACCCTGACCCTCCAGCAGCTGATGGACAACGCCGGATGTGTTGGCGGATGCCCAGGCTGTGAGCTCCCTGCTGAACATCCAGTCCACCAGGGTAGCTCAGAGGGTGCTACAACTGTGGAGGCAAAGACTCTTCAGGAGGGAGAGAAGCCTCCTCCTGGACTATAGTACAGGGACTGTACCTGACAATAAAGATCCTTTCCCTGAGGTCCACATCAGTCCCCTGTTTGGAGAGCTGGAGGGTCCTCTCCTCGGAGATGAATGAGAAATCAGCCTGCACACAGCCAACAAAAAATTACTGTACAAATACTGTGTAAAAGTAATCAACAAGAAAGGCCTGTGTGACAGAGCGCCCACTGCCTGGGCCAACAGGATGACGGGAAATGGACCTGATCCACAGTGGAGACTTCTATACAAACCCCCCCTCAAAAAAAACAGCTGACCTCCAGTGGAGAATTTTACACGGTGCCATCGGTTCCAATGCTTTTATCTGTTTTTAAACCTGCTGTGTCAAGCCAGTGTCCCTTCTGTCCCCTTCATGAGACAGTCTTTCATGGTTTTAGTGAGTGTGAGAGACTTGCAGTGCTCTTCATTCTTTTAACGAATGTTTACAATCTGTTCAGTGAAAATTTTGATATCAGGAAATTTATTTATGGTGCTGGGTACAAGAAATTGAATCAAAAAAAGTGGCAGCTTTTAAATTTTATTTCTAGAGAGGCAAAACTCGCAATTTACGTGACCAGAAAGAGAAGAATTGAAAACAATACTGTTCAAGAAGCAGCTACTGTTTTTTGCTGTAACATCAAATGTTAATTAAAACTAGAATTTGGTTTTTATAAATTGACAAAAGACCTAAATAACTTTAGGAACATCTGGTGTCACAAAAATGTCCTATGCACTTTGGTTGATGATCAACTCACTTTTGCAAATTTCCTGATATAATGCACTGATTTTTAAATTGTATTTCTTGTTATTTAATGGTTTTTAGTAGTTTTATAACACCTTAGCACTTTCATCTAATGTAAAATTGTAAAATGTTTGAGTGTGATTAAAGTTTTTTGCAAAAATCCCCCCAAAAATCTTCTTCTTCTTCTTCTTTGTCGGCACGCATGCCGACGGAAATAGCCGAAGTGACCCAAACACTCCCGATCATTAAATATGCACTCCGGTCATGACCTCCTCTCGTCCAATGAATAAAAAAAGGATTCTATTTTTACAAGCTAATCCCGCGAATTGGTGTACGACAAGGCAAGGACGATCGATCGAAAGAAAATGAGAATAGAGTGTTTTATAGTAGATTTTGTGTTAAAATTCTAATTGAACAACAAATGGTGAATGTTGAGAGGGGGTAAGAGTGGTGACAGACCGATCAGAAGGTAAATGAAAGATATTATCAATACTTTTATGTAGTCTTAGACTTTTGATCCCTATGACCAGTAGGAATAACCAGTGATGCATGTAAATGTGTATTCACCTTGCTTGCTATAATAGCAAGTCAAGCTTACAAGTAAACATTGAGTAATACCAAGAATCAAATTTATTAAAATCAAAGTGTCTAAGTCAAAGTTAAAATGTCTTCTAGTCTCAGTAAAACTTACAAGTAAACATTGAGTAATATTTTGTATGACTGTATCTTCTCATAGTGAATGCAAGTTTTCAGTTGTTGATTCTCACATTTATATATGCATAAAGTAGGTTAGAAATAAAGATAGTTCAGCTTGAACTGTTGACTTTAGTGTATTTTTTTAGGTAAACTGAACAGAAAATTTTGCCCTCAGAATGCAGGAAAACAGCACCATTTTCTAAAAAATTTCCCAGGGGTGGCCTCCCGGACCCCCCATCTGCAGGGGGGTTTCTCCCCCAGAGACCCTCACGACAAATGTGGTTTTACACCCCCCAACAATTGAAAACTTGGATAGGGAAAAAGGATGAAAATGAAAGGAAAGGTGTACAAAACTGTGGTGAGACCAGTGATGTTGTTTGGTCTAGAGACAGTGTCACTGAGGAAAAGAAAGGGGACAGAGCTGGAGGTAGCAGAGATGAAGATGCTGAGGTTCTCTCTGGGAGTGACCAGGATGAATAGGATCAGGAATGAGTACATCAGAAGGACAGCACATGTTAGAGGTTTTGGAGTTAAAGTCAGAGAGGCCAGACTGAGGTGGTTTGGACATGTCCAGAGGGGAGATACTGAATATATTGGTGGAAGGATGTAAAGTTTTGAGCTGCCAGGCAGGAGGCCTAGAGGAAGACCATAGAGGAGGTTTATGGATGTAGTGAAAGAGGACATGAAGGTAGTTAGTGTGAGAGAAGATGATGCAGAAGACAGGGTTAGATTGAGGCAATTGATTCGCTGTGGCGACCCCTAAAAGGAAAAGCCGAAAGGACAAGAAGAAGAATGCTTTAGTTGGAACAACCTAAGCTTGTTTCACCAGTCAGTGGTTTTAATGCTTGACTTAAAACCCTCTACTATGTATTGCTATGCCTGACCCTCTCCATTACCTTGAACACTGAAAAAAATCAACAGAGGGATGAGAGAAATAAATCTACAGTGTAAGCATGGAGCTGCAGAAAAGAACCATGTGTTGTGTGCTGATCCTCCTTTTTACTCTCACAGTATCCCATCTTCTGAATGTAGTTTTTATGTCTGTAGTTTTCCGGTGAATATTATGTTTTTATATAAGATGCCCATACTCTAATATTGAAGTACAAATATTTTCCTTAAATAAATGCGTGAATACCTGTTCGGGCTTAAACCAAATGAAATAAATAAACCCCTCAGTGATCTAGGATAATCGATACTGTGTTCAGTGCTAAACCTGAAACATTACTTGGGAAAATCAAACGTTATCCTTCTTCTTTACAGCAAACTTTACTGAAAGCTTTATATGCACATTGTACACTCCACATTTGATGGAACAAAAATATGGCTTTGATATCAATTTCCTCTGACTGGCCCCATGTCTTGCAGAATAGCTTGAATAAATATTACTATTAAACATGCGGAAAATTTGGCTTGAAAAATAAAATCATTAAAAGATCATTTGTACCATATTGAATGTTTTCGTGTAGCAGCAGCTTTGATGCCAGAAGATCATTAACTGTGCTGTCTGCCAGTGTCATTTCACCGTATCAGTGTCACCATGTCTCCCCTCCAGAGGCTCATCATATGAGGCTTTATCAGTGGAGTTTGACATGCAGCGTATTACTGTGCTCAGAACTGCAGTCTCTACGCATGAAAACACATTTCAGCCTGCTAGGGAGTGTGTGATGAGGAATGAGACTTGACGGCAGTGGAGTGCCAATAGCACCGCCTATATTTTTGTGCTTGTGTGTTTATTCCTGTTTTGATATGGACTTCCTTAGCAGAAAATAATACCATATTAAATTGTCACAACTGGAGGAAGGAACGAAAATAATCTGCTGTCAAAAAATTCTGTCTTGCATAATACAGATTTTATTATATCTTGTTGCTACTGATGAAAGGTTTTTGATATTTTTTGATATTTTAATTATTTGTTATTATTAAGTAAACCTAAATATTTAAGACAGTACTTTCTTCAGCGGTTTCACAAGTCAACATCCTTTATACTGCATGATAATGTTCAGTGTTAATTAATATTGTATATGTGTACAGACACACACACACACACACACACACACACACACACACACACACACACACACACCACACACACACACACACAGAAGGTGTGGTTAAAGCAATCTCCTGGAAGCCAAATCAGGTGACTTCATCATGATCTCTGCTGACTGTGTGTGCAAGGAGTCATGGGTACTGCAAGAGTATTCTTCTTCAGCACCCCTTCCTCCATCCGTAATAATAATAATAGTAATAATAATAATACATTTTATTTAAAGGCGCCTTTCTTGACACTCAAGGTCACCGTACAGAAATACACAAAGTCTATTTGAGAATGAACTAATAAAAATAAATAAAATCAATACAAAGAGCAATAGATTTCAGCTGGAATATGCAGTCTTAAATAAATATGTTTTCAGTTGTGTTTTGAAGTCGGGGAGTAAATCGATATTTCTAAGTTGGGATGGTAGTGAGTTCCAGAGATGGGGAGCAGAGCAGCTGAATGCTCTACACTCCATGGTAATGAGACGGGCTGAAGAGAAAGACAGGTGTAAGGAAGAGGAAGATCTGAGGGAGCGGGAGGGAGTGGTAACATGAAGAAGGTCAGAGAGATATGAAGGGGCGAGGTTGTGGATGGCCTTAAAAGTGAGGAGGAGAATTTTAAAATTGATTCGGAACTGGACCGGAAGCCAGTGAAGCTGTTGAAGGACAGGAGTGATGTGGTGAATGGAGGGGGTTCGAGTTATGATGCGGGCAGCTGAATTTTGGACTAGTTGTAGTCTATGAAGAGATTTGTGAGGGAGCCCGAATAGCAGAGAATTGCAATAGTCGAGTCGAGAGGTGATAAGACTATGGACAAGAATTGCAGTAGTGTGGGGAGTGAGGGAGGGGCGGAGACAATTGATGTTATGTAGGTAGAAGTAGGCAGACCAGGTGATGTTGCTGATGTGTGACTGGAAGGATAATGTGCTGTCACGGATGACACCCAGACTCTTAACCTGGGGAGAAGGCGAAACTGTGGAATCATTGATGATGAGAGAAAATCTGTCTGTTTTGGAAATGGTGGATTTGGTACCAATGAGGAGGATCTCGGTTTTATTGTTGTTTAATTTAACAAAGTTTCTGGTGAACCAAATTTTTATTTCAGAGATGCAATCAGTAAGGGGGGTGGGGGGAAGAGTGGACGAGGGTTTAGAGGTGAGGTAGAGCTGGGTGTCATCAGCGTAACAGTGAAAATGAATGTTGAATTTATGAGAAAAATTGCCAAGAGGAAGGAGGTATATGATGAAAAGAAGGGGCCCCAGGAAATAACCCTGGGGCACGCCTGAAGTGACTAGGGTGGGAGGATTTAACGGACTTGAGTTGAATGAACTGGGTGTGGCCAGAAAGGTAAGATGAAAACCAGGCTAAAGGAGTGTGGGTGATGCCAATAGAAGATGTTAAGAAGGGTTAAGCAGGGTGGAATGACAGATGGTATCAAAGGCTACACTCAGGTCAAGGAGGACGAGGATGATGAGGAGTCCAGAATCAGCTGCCATAAGAAGATCATTGGTGATTTTATTGAGGGCGGTTTCAGTGCTGTGGAGTGGGCAGAAACCAGACTGGAACTGTTCATACAAGTTATTGTGTGAGAGGTGAGAATGAAGTTGGGAGGCAACTGTCTTTTCAAGAATTTTGGAAATGAAAGGTAGATTAGAGATGGGTCAGAAGTTGTTGAAGTCAGAGGGGTCAGCGCAAGATTTTTTCATTATTGGTTTGATGGCAGCAGTTTTGAAAGAAGTAGGGACAGTTCCAGTGGTGACAGAGGAGTGAATGATGGCAGAGATAAGAGGGATCAAGGAGGGGAGACAGGCTTTAACAAATTGTGTGGGTAAGGGGTCCAGTTGACAGGTGGATGTCTTAGCATTTCTGATGAATTTTGTCATTTCTGATGCAGTAGGTAACTGGAAGGAAGAGAAAGATTGTAAGGGCATGTGAGAGTCGGCTGGGACACTGAGGTGAGGGATGGATCCAAGATGTTGGTGGATGTTTTTGATTTCGTCAAAAACATCCAGGTGGATATTTGTGATTTTATCATTAAAAGGTCATGACAGAGTTGCAGAAGGAGGTTGTGTTCAGGTGAGGGGGTAGAGAGTCCTGAGGTTTGGTGATGTTATTGAATAGGGAGCACAGCGACTTTGAGTTTCCCTTATTGGCTGTGATTACACTGGTGAAGTATTGGGTTTTGGTGTTGGCAATGGCCTCCTTGTAGCTTAAGACATGGTTATTGTATAATTCTTCATGGATGGTGAGACCAGTTTTCCTGTAAAGTCGTTCAAGTTGCCGACCTTGGGCTTTCTTGAAACGAAGATCGGAGGTGAACCAGGGAGCAGAGATGGAGAGAGAGACAGATCTGGTTTTTAATGGAGCAAGACAATTTAGAATATTATGGAGATTGTTGTTGTAATAGGAAACCAGATCATCAAGGGTAGATAGGTTGTGGATTTCTGGGGAGTGCAAGGAAAAGGAGAAGGTGAGTTTTACAGTAAATGAAAGAAGAAAGTGATCAGTTATGGGGAGTTCATCGGCTGTAATGTCACGAGGGGAGACACTAATCAGTAATAATAATCAGTCCTTTTAATCATCCCTCTTGGGGAAATTCTTTTCTCACTTCACCCACACATGTACATATATATGTGTTAATTACACACTGGGGGTTACAGGTTACAGGCCCCTGAACACAACACACATTAGGGGCCAGTAAATTAGGTCCAGAATGTGTCCTTTGGAGTGTGTGGGAATTGTGGTATGTTGCAGACATCCAAAACTCTCCAAACAGGTCACAAAGTCTTTGGGAAGAGGCAGATCGATTTTGTCCATGTTGATGTTGAAATCACCCAGCAGTATTTTGTTTGGAGAGAGAGAGGATAGGTGGGGCAGGAAAGCAGCAAAGTCATTTAAAAAGTCACAGTTCAGTTTAGGGGGGCAGTAGACTGTGGCAATGATGGTTGGAGTGGGACCAGACAACTCACAGACCGTAGATTCAAACAAGCTGAAGGCAGGTACGGGCACCGGCGAAACTTTCCATTTCTCGCGGTAAATTATTGCGAGACCTCCTCCCCGATGGGATCCCCAGGGGTTGACAGATGTAAACAAACCAACCAGGAGTGGATTTGATGAGCTGAGTGAAGTCATCGGGCTGCTGCCATGTCTCGGTTAAACAAGGGAAGTCTAGCTGAGGTCCTGGATGAGTTGTTCCTTGCCCGTCAGTGAGCGGATATTGAGCAGAGCAAAGTTGAGTGCCGTGTTGTCGCAGCTGGTAGTGGAGCTAGCCGACCGAGCCAGGCGGGCTAACACGCTGTGGTCGACTGCCCGGCTAGTGGAGCGTGGAGGGCGTCGAGAGCTGGACCAGATGGACTTTATTGTTGCTGAACTGTTGTGGTGGAGATTCCGGCGAGACCCTCTGTGGATGTATCTCTGGCGGGGCTGGAAGGTGATGTCCGGGTGGAGGCAGAGTGCCTCTGGCACAGTTCCAGGCAGGCGACAGCGCAGCCGGAGCAGGTCAGCGGCCAAGTGTTGAAGGAGAGCTGTATTGGTATTCCACAATCCGCTTAGAAGGATATCAGTGGGCTGTAGACACTGTCTTATTGTCAGGCAAGAATCTCAGGCTCATCTTCCTCTGCAGCTGCTGGCATCACTCCCTCTTGGAGACAGCTTCGCGTGTTGAGGAGCGCACCTGGTGGTCGCAGTCGATGTTGGTGAGAAGTTTGCTGACCCTATGCAGCTGCTCACTGCATGTCAGGTTCTCCTCCTGCAAATACTGCTTATTCTTTCAGGTCGGCCATCTCTGCGAGCAGAAGGACTTTGTCCTATTTCTGCTGGTGGAGGAATGTTGAGGGGAACGTTTACTGTCGCTTAAGGAACAGTTTGACCTTTTGGAAACATGCTACAAACACATGCTGTTTTGTTAGCTGTGACCATAGTTAGATTAGGTCGGCAGCTGTCAATGTCTCCGGCGGAGATGTGGTGCTGTCAGCTGGAAACATGGTGGCCAGATCATAGCTGGTGGAGGGGCACCAAAGGCACAAGAGTGTGTAGTCCAAATCAAAATTTAATTTGACAGTAAGGTTTACAAAGCCAGGCAATCAGTCAAGCAAACAAATCCGAAAGGGGGGTAGGCAACAGGCAGAATCTAAGGGTCAAGCAGCGTTACCAGGGAAATCAATCAATGAACAAGAATGCTGGAAAGTCAGAAAAACACTAGCAATGTGACAAAAAGTAATATTCTCTATGACAGGGTGCTCCAAACCACGCCCCAGGCTGGGTAAGGGTTTTTTTTCTGAACCACTGCTTTGGAGCTTGCTTTAAACATGGAAAAACTACGTGACTGATGACGTTTGAACCAGTCAGCTGGTTCATTCATCATCTAAAACCGTCAAGTGGTTCAATCACCAGCTGAAACAGTTTAGTGGTTCGGAACAATGGGTGGGGGGTTGGAACACTGGCGAATCCCAGGGGTGTTAAAATGGCTAAAACAGTGTGGTGCGCTGCCTATCGGGTCAATACTGATTTGATTAGCATTCGGACTTTGTGATAATATAAATAAACTCATACAAATAATGATGGAATGCACATTAGGTCTGAGATAAAAGTCAGAATTCTGACTTTAATCTGACAATATAGACTTTGTTTTTTCCAATGGCCCTAATTCTCTTATGTAAATCACTCACACAATCTATACCTCTTATTGCTTTATTGAACTCTGCAAGAATCAATAATCATAAATCAATTTCCTATAATGTATAGCTATGACATAGCAAGCAAGGAATAACATTAAATGAAGTTTTATTCAGTTTTATTCAAATATGCATACAATACATGAAACCTCAAAGCGCTGCTATCTAGTCATTTATCGTTGTGTGGCTACAGCACAGCCACCCTGCCAAAGAGGACACCCACATTCTCAATGAATGAAGCTTCCAGTAATGAACCAGTTTTCAGCACAATTGTCCCAAAGCATTTGTAGCCCCATGAGGCCTCATTTGGACATCTATAGTGGCAAGTGGCTGAGGGTCAAGCAGAGTATATGCAAAAT
The DNA here is from genome assembly GCA_013358685.1 of Antennarius maculatus. Lineage (NCBI taxonomy): Eukaryota > Metazoa > Chordata > Actinopteri > Lophiiformes > Antennariidae > Antennarius > Antennarius maculatus. The sequence goes on from CM023609.1 coordinate 9,257,057, forward strand.
GAGGACAAATTGTGAGATGGACTTGTCACCTGTGCTGCTGGCGGCAGCAGCACAGGTGACAAGAAGGAGCTGACTGAGTGCACTGAGGTGGAGAAGTTTTCTAAAGGGACAAGAAATGTTAATGATGACAGAAAAAGCTAAAGATGAATGCAATTCAACCTAAGATTTGGCTTGAGTTGTGACAACAGGGAGAACATACAAACAGCACAAAAAGAAATCCTACCTTGAACCTTCTTGCTGGGACGTATCAGTGCTACCCACTGCATCACTGTGCACTTACAGAAGATTTTAGGGTAGTAATGCCAACTGCTTTTGTCTGTTTCGGCTGTACTTTGAACAAATGTGGGACGTAGACACTCCAGAAACACCGCACTGGAGGAGTACAATGCAAAAACTGAGAGAGAAGAGATGCTCCAGATGCTTGTGCTTTTCTTTTAACACCTTCCTCTTCATTGATCTTAACCCTCGCTGCACTGACTCCTCTGTAACATCATGACTCCAGTGCAATGCATGGCCTAGAGACCATATGGAGGAAGAAGCATCATGTAAACCAAGTGTATGAGAAGGAAAGCGTTCCTTTTGTTGATGCTCGGACAAGATGCCAGAACCAAAGTCTGAGACTGGCAGTGAAATGGAGGACACCTATCCTGAAGCCCTGAATGGCACTCTGATTTGCTCATCCTCTGGTTGACCTCTCATCCTCTTCTGGTCACTTTAAAAGGATGATGAAGAGAGTAACTTCTTCAGGAAAGTCAAGACCTCTTTTGCAAGCTGCTGTTGTTCCACTGTGGAGGAATGATTACGCTTTCTGGATGCTCTGTAGCCAGCTTTCTGGTTGCAGAGCTTCTTCTTCTTTTCCTTTCGGCTTTTCCCTTCAGGGGTCGCCACAGCGAATCAGTTGCCTCCATCTAACCCTATCTTCTGCATCCTCTTCTCTCACACCAACTACCTTCATGTCCTCTTTCACTACATCCATAAACCTCCTCTTTGGTCTTCCTCTAGGCCTCGCGCCTGGCAGTTCAAAACTCAGCATCCTTCTACCAATATGTTCACTATCTCTCCTCTGGACATGTCAGCAGTATCTCTACTGACGAAGGAAGAAAGGATTCACTGTCCATTCAGTTCCAGCATCCAAAAAACACAAGATTTGCCTTCTGTATGAAGAATAGATATAGACAATATCATAAAACGGGCTGGCTGCATCAATAGTGTTTGTTTGGGTCATCATGGAACACTGGAATGAGTCGTATCACACACCGACAGGCTAGTTCTGGCATGAAGAAGCTTTAGTGTTGTCTAATGAGCTTCATGTAAGCTACATTTTGTGAATTGTGATCATTCATTTCAAGACAAAAAGCTCTGTCAGTACCTGCAATTAGATGATTTTCATTAGGGGTAACGATGTCACCTCGGGTCAAAGTAGCATAAATTGTCAGGACCCTGGAACCAGCTGTCTTCTATCTGTCCAACAAAATCTCAAATTACTGCAGTAAATATTAGTAAAAGACTTCAAAGACATCCCCGGCTTTAAATAATTAGGCAGTCTCCTTTGGTCTGAGATGCTGCTGCTGAAATCCAAATGAGATATAATGTGGTCACACCACTGAGCTTCATGACATCACTTGCTCACTGCGCTGATGGCTTGTTACCATGTGGCCGCTTTCCGTCAGTGGCCAACACAGGTAAGACGTGAGTTCTGGCCCAAAAGTTGCAATTTACAGTAAACCAGTTTGTTGATCACTCTAATGTCACACAACAGACTCTCAGACATGCACAAAAATCATCATGTCATGATGCTCCTAGTGTTCATGGTACCATCAGTTTTACACGAACATGCACACACGCACGCACGCATACACACACACACACACACACACACACACACATACGATTTGAGAATGACGACTAAGAAATTTTACATGCATCCAGTTGTCATTCAGGCCACACCTCTGCATTATAATTGTATAACCTCTGAAAAAAACTACTGATTTTCAGGATGGATAGAGTTGACTGAATATTGCATATTTCCACATTGCTGAATTGTTGCTTGGATGGAGTTTTCTCATATGCCTTTACCTCTCTATTTCTGTTTACTCAGCACGGTCTAAATCTTTTTTTATCCATCAGGGAGAAGTAATTTCAATGCTAAGAAACTCATTTTCAACCAATCATAGTTCAAAGTAGGAGTCAGGATATGAAGGAAGGAGACAATATTTTGGTTAATGTATTTAATGTATTTTAATATTTTTTTTAGATCTAATTGCTGCTTGAAAACATATTGCTTCAAAAATCGTCAGATACTACAATGTGATTTCAAGTCTATGAGTGACTTACTTCCATTTCACCTTTAAATTGCCAGCATTGCAGGGAGATAGACAAAGAGATGGACAGGCAGAAAAAATAAATAGAGAGACTATATGGAGAAAGCAGATTACATAAACACCTCACCTCACATGCCTGACTATGTGACTGCAAAAAGCCAAAGACACTGAGGGAGGGAGGAAAGCAGTGGGAGGTGGTGAGGAAAGCAGAGTAAATTAGAGAAAATAAGTGGAAGAGGCGAGAGAACAGGGATTTAAAGAGAGAGAGGGAGAGAGAGGGAGAGAGAGAGAGAGAGACTTGATTTGATTTTTAACATCACGTTTATTCATATAAGTCAAATTACAAAACAATCACGTTGACACAAAAACCAAGAGATTCACGTAAGAGGATTTTCAATAGTACCGTGCATTTTCTGAATAAGGAAACATCTAACCTTTTAACATTTACCAAACTAAAAAAACCAGACAAAATATAGCAAAAAAAAAAAAAAAACATTGTCTGTTCTCCGCATTCATCTCTTCTGCAATCATGTCTTTTACTTTTTTCCTCAGCTTTTTCAATCTATAAAACTCGGTCTGTAAAAAACTGTTTTTCCACTTCTTGTTTTACTTTTCATATAAAAGCTGACACTATCCAGAAATTAGTTGAGGTCAGGAAAAATTTTTCTACTTTTGCCCTCGAACCTTTTGTGTCTTGCAGGAATTTTTTTATCCTTTGCAAATCATTTGGGGCGGCAGTGGCTCAGTGGTAGAGCAGATGCCTTGAAGACAGATCACCCAGCCATCGGTGGATCGATTCCCGCACCCGCCAGAACATCTCCGGAGTGTGAGCCAGCCACTGCCGAGGCACCCTTGAGCAAGGCGCCGTCCCCCCTACAAGCTGCTCTATTGGGGCGCACTCCAGGAAGCTGCTGTCCATCACTCTGCCTCCCGATGTACAGCTTGATGTTGTGTGTTGTCTTGTATGTACTAACTGCATGCTTACAGGCCCCCCTGTGTGCTGTGGTTGTTTCAGGGGCCTGTACATACTGACTGAAAAAACTAACACAAAAATGTACACCCAAGTGACAAATGTAATTTCCCCCAGGGGATCAATAAAGTGTATCTTCTTCTTCTTCATATTTTTAAGAAGAATAACAGGCAGTGGCTCAGCGGTAGAGCAGATGTCTTGTAGACAGATTACCCCAGCAATCAGTGGATAGAATTCTGCTCCCGCCAGGATATCACCAGAGTGTGAGCTGACAGTGGGAGGTGTCAGCTCACCTCCCAGCCACTGCCAAGATGCCCTTGAGCAAGGTACCCTTGAGTAAGGCACCATCCCCCCGACAAGCTGCTCAATTTGCGGTGCATTCCAGAAGCCGCTGCCCATCACTCTGCTTCCCAATGTGTGTAGTTTGATGTGTGTATTAACTGCATGCTTACAGGCCCCCTTGTGTGCTGTGTTTCAGGGGGCCTGTATACTGTTAAAACTAACAAAAAAATGTATGTACTGTACCTGAGTGACTATGTAATTACCCCTTGCCGGATTAATAAAGTATACTTCTTCTTCTTCTCTTTTTCTGTTACAGCCTCTTTCAGACTGTTGTCACTTTCGTTCTCAGAGCTGCTTGTATCAGGAGGTGTCTCGGGTGTTTCTTTGGCAATTTTCTTCGCTTTATTCATTCTTGTGTTAGCGTTTTTCCTTTTAAGAGCTATCTTTAATAATTCCTCGTCTATCACAAGATCATCATCCTCCTCGTCCTTCTCTAGCAGAGACATTACCACCCTGGCGGTTGTCTCTCTTGCCCTTCAGCCTTTACCAAATCCCTCTGTCCATCCTTTGTGCTGTTATCCGTGTCCTGCATGCTATTCTGTGGCTCCAGGTTGGCGGCCAGCGATTGTTTAACCATCTTGGCAGCTGTCTCTCTAGCCCCCTCAGCCTCCGTGTTATTCTGTGGCGCCGAGTTGGCGGCAGGCGACTGTTTAACCTTTGTGCTGTCACCTGTGACCTCTGGGTTGATGTCCAGTGACTCCGCATGGGGTGGAGTTGAAAACTCACAAGGCTGTGAAATCAGGACCGCAGTACTGTAAGAAACCATAGGGATTGCGGCCTCCGGTTGTTTAACTTTTGTGATGTCACCTGTATCCTTCATGTTATTCTGCGTTGGCAGTCGGCGACCCAGCGGGTAAAGGAGTCGGAAACCCACATTGCCGCGGCCCTGGAGGATGGGCCACAGCGCCGGACGCTGTCACAGTCGCGTAAGTACAGTCAACCCTCGGTTTTCGAACATAATCCGTTCCAGAAGGATGTTCGAAAAGCGAGTTGTTCGAAATCCAAAACTATTTTTCCCATTATAATTAATGTAAATAATTTTAATCCATTCCAAGTCTAAAAAACAACTTTTTCTACGTTGTTTTTTTTTTTTTTACTATTTTACACCATAAACTGCACTGTATACTGTTTACCATGAATAAAAAGGGGTAGAAATAGGCACTGTGTTTTATTTTAATAAAAGATATCCTATCGAACTTTGAACACGAATGTGCTACGGAGGAAGCATCCTGGGCAGTTCGCTCCGCTCCCAATTGAGTCGCGTTCAGGTACGCTCGGCTTCTTAAGGTTTACACCATAAACTGCACTGTATACTGTTTACCATAAATAAAAAAGGGTAGAAATTTACACTCTGCTTTATTTTAATAAAAGATATCCTATCGAACTTTGAACACGAATGCGCTACGGACGAAGCATCCTGAGCATTCGAGTTCGCTCGGCTCCCGAGTGAGTCGCGTTCAGGTACGCTCAGCTTCTTTCGGTTTGGTCGAGAGCTGAATTTTGGTCGAGTTCAGAGACGTAAAATTCTCGGATTTTCAGGTCGAAAACCGATTTGGTCGAGAACAGAAGCGTTCGAAAACCGAGGGTTGACTGTAGCTGCAACTACCGGCTCCCGCCGCCAGTCCCCCCCGCCAGCGAGAGAGAGAGAGAGAGGCTGATGACGAATTTATGAAAAGGGAAGGAAAGATGATGCGGAGCACACAAAGTGCCCTCTGTCATTCTAGTTGCCATTCACCTTGCTTGAATTATAGCAGGAAGAATGCGGATGGAGACAGCACTGATACGCAATGTGACAAAAGCACTTATCAGATGCAGCATGGCTTGGAAAATGCTGACATAATGATAAAATGTCGAAATCAGCTCAGCTGGGAGGCAGATTGATAGCACTATTCAAATTGTCTAGCTGATGCATGTGTCAAAGAATGTGTTTTGTAATCATTTTTACTCATTTTGGAAATTGCTGCATTCAAGCTAAACATTTTAATTAAAAATCAATTTGAAATATCAGAGGTAATGCAGTTTCCATTTTGAAAGCTCAGATTCCTTTTGTGTTCCCAAGTGGTTTCATCAGAATAACACGACTAAGTGGTTCAATCACTTATGATTCTTTTTTTACAGAGGGTTGGCTCATGCTGCACAAACTGCTACAAATCCAAATCACTGGCGCTGCTAAGGATTAAGTGTCTTGCTCAAGGACACTCTTCAGAAGAACACATTTTTTAATTGCTCTGTTTGAAAGGCAAGCTCCCAAATGACTAATCCATGCCAGTGTTAGGATGTAACTTAGTATATAGCATACTGTATTTGAAGAAGCTGGTACACCCAAGGACAAAACATCACCACACCAACAGAGCAATGTAGTGAATGCTGTCCAGTGCAGTGAGGAATGCAGGGACTTGTACATTGGAGAGACCAAACAATCCCTCCACAAGAACACCAATGGCTTGAGAAAGGAGTTAATGAAGACATTTTGGTCAAATTGAAGAAACTATCTCTGAACAGAGGAGGATTAAGACACCATCTATCAGACACCTACAATGCAGCACTGCCCTCCATCCCCAGAAACCAGAACAACCATTCACACCCAAGTGCAGCTAACCGTAAAATATCACATGAGGGTAGGCGGAACAACAGTGCTCTCGTGTATGGTAACAACTCTTAATGAGACGTACTGTCTTGGCTGTTTTGGTCCTTTGTTTTCTTCTCCAGCAGGAGCTGAAAACGTCTTCAACCAACCCGTACTTGCACTTCACTTGAGCACTTCCATTTCAAAGTGAAGCATTATCTATATATATCTATATATTATCTTTCTAATTAACAAAACACTAAGTAGTTTACTATAGAATGAAAATGACCAAAACCCTGAGATAACCATAATTTAAAATCCTATACTGTATCTCCAGAAAAAAAAACTGCTTATTTTAAAATATATGGATAATGTGGTTTTATATTATCACTGTCTCAGTACTGTTACATTACGCTGTGTTCATATTTACTATGATGGCACATTGTCTAGAGCTGCCAAGGTGGGAATTTGATGAAGTTAAGAGTCTCAAGTTCATTTTAAGGTGAAATGGACAGGAAGTAGTTAAAGAAGGTGTCTAGAGACATTGGCAATAGAATAAATAGACAGGAGACTGAGTGCTGGAGGGAAAAAAAATAGTAAAAAGTAAAAGATGTGAACAACTACTAGCTGGTTGATTTTTTTGCGTACATATAGTGAATTTAACTGGAAACCTCACTGTCTCAATGAAATGAGCAGCAACCTAGATTTCACTTCACCTCTTTGTTCAGACTGTTCTTTGTTCATCACCATGAGCTTCAGATATGACAAGAGTGTGACTCATCACGGGAGATTAGCCACATATCTTTTTTCTTGTTATTGATTGTTTTATTTTTAACACTGATCTGCAGGCTTGTGTGATCAATAGCAGAAATTATCAGAATTATCTTCATTTTACAAAGGAAATCTGACAGTTATGATGATTTGAAACAACGAAAAGGGAAGAGCTTTTATATTTTTTTTCCTTTGTGAGCTGGTAAGTTACCAAAATTATGATGACATACATAATTTGCCAGTAATCCTTCACATTATATTTCAGAATGTAAATGTCTGACCAGCAGATGTCACCGTTAGCCTACAAAACACAAACATCGTTGCATCTGTGACCAATGGTTCACCTGGTTTATTTTTTAAGACTATAAACAACCAAAAACACCAAAGAAAATAGCTTTGTCATCCACAGCTCCAATACCTTATTGTTTCTTCACATTCATATATATATATCTTTTTATATTTTGTATAATAGTCTGATCCCCGAAGGGAAATTAAGAGCACACACAAGGGGGCCTGCATGCATGCAATGGAAGGTAGAGTTGCAGGCAGCTCCTTTCTGGTGTGCCCCTTAATGAGCAACTTGTAAAGGGGGACGGCGCCTTGCTCAGGGGTGCCTCGGCAGTGCTCAAGAGGTGAGCTGACACCTCCCACTGTCAGCTCACATTCCGGGTGGCTGGGCGGGAGCGTGAATCATACCGCCGATCTTGGGAACATTGGACGACCCGCTCTACCGCCTGCTCTACCACTGAACCACTGCCGGCCCCAATCACAGTCTGTCTTTTCAAATTGTACAGTTCTTATCATAAGGACATTTTAAGCTAATTCTCTATGAATTATAGGATATAAATATTGATCAACTGATGCAGAATCCCTGGTGGTTCAATTTTCTCACAGCTGTCATCCCTGTCCTTGTATGAACTGATACATTTTAATACATCTTTATCCAGAGAGGATATCAAATGAGGCTGTTAATAAACAATGGCTGGCTTCCTGTTTTCATTAATATGTTCAAGCCAACCTACTTTTTGCCTGAGACAACCTCCATTCAACCACTTTGATAGTATTTGGTGAAAGAGGGGATTTCCCCCAAAGGTCTGGAAATTCAGTACCAGGAAATCTTACATTCACCAGGACTGATATCAGATCTACTGCTCTTTTCGCACACATTTCTTGTGTCATTTCCCCCTCAATTTATTATCTCCTGAATCCCCATACACATACCCTGGTCCCTTTCCTCAAACATTCCTTCCCCTCCTCATCTAACTTTCTTTTTACTCCGTAACTCAATCCGACGTCAATTCATCCCTCCCCCATATTGTTCCTCTCTTTCTTTCCATCACCTATTCACCCGCAGCCTTTCCTGTACTGTAGAGCAAGACCAGTTCTAACATTCATTTGATGATTTTGTCTGTATAGTGCATATTGCACAGTATGATTTAAAGAAGGACCAAAAGTTAATGTCAATGACAATCAGGGCTTTGCATAAATTACTTGTTGGGTTTCAATTAATCTTAGTGTACTGGCAGAACATGGGCCAGGAAATTATACATTATATTCTTTTTTTTTTTCTGTCTTCCTTTTAAATTGTGATGGAATTTTCTGTAATTGTTCTTAGTTTTGAGGCAGCACGGTGGCGCAGTGGGTAGCGCTGTCGCCTCACAACACAGCGGACACGGGTTCGAGTCCCACTCTGTGCAGAGTTCGCATGCTCTCCCCGTGTCTGCGTGGGCTCTCTCCGGGTTCTCCGGCTTCCTCCCACCTCCAAAAGCATGTGCTTCAGGTTGATTGGCCAGTCCCAAATTGCCTGTAGGAGTGAGTTAGTGTGTGTGTGGTTGTATGTCTTTGTGTGTGGCTCCGCGGTGCACTGGCATCGTGCCCGGAGTGTCCCCAGCCTCACGCCCTGAGACTGCCGGGATAGGCACCGGCTCCCCCACGACCTGCGTAAGCAGATTAAGCGCATTGAGAAATGAATGTTCTTAGTTTTGAAAAAAAAAAAATGTAGCCGCAAGAGGGCACAAGCCAGTGTCTTATTGTACCAGTCCCAAGCCCGGATAAATACAGAGGATTGTGTCAGAAAGGGCATCCGACATAAAACTTTCGCCAAATCAAACATGAGTTCTTAGTTTTGAAAAACTACAACTTCCACAGACTTTTTCAGAGGAGAAGGGTATACGTCAGAATCACTGTTCAACAGTCAGATGTGAACAAATGGAATCATTTAAACAAGATAAAACCTGTCGAGTTTAAGGCAAGACATCAATACAAAACAATAAAGGGACACCAGATTGTATTACTGAAGAAGACATGAGTAAACGGATTATATGCAAGTTCTTCTTGACCTTTGAGACCACTGTAAGTAACAAATGGATGCAAGCTGAAATGTCCACTGTCCATTGTTTTTGTGATTTTGAGCTCATCTTGTAGATTTCATACCCAAAGAAACTGCATCATATATCATGACAACTCAAAATAGTCAATAAAAAAATATCTGCAGTTCAATAGCTTGTTCATTCTAAAATAATGGTCACCTGTTTCTACATGTTAGGCAAAACAAAGGGGCAACAGGTGATTGTGGGTTTTTTTTTTCTTTCAGATTAAAGAACTTGATTGATGCTATACTTAAATAGAATACATATTCATTGTACTTTAATGTAAGGAAATATTGTCTCCACAGCTAATTTGTCATTATGGATTATTGCACACATTTATATACTGTATTACCAAAACAATGAAATATATGTTTTTATTCAATTCATTTGTAATTCACATATTCTCCTATAAACCCATCTCCTAATTGTGTTTCTTTGAGTCTGCACTCAAGTCTATCGTTAGGTTTTTGTGAATTGTCAGTGGATGTGTTTTGTGTCAAAAGTTTTCTTTATGGAAAAACATTTCATCCTTTGACAATTGATCTTTTAGATGGTGATGATGTATTGATTGTAAATTACTTCCTCCTGACTGGTAGGTCAGGAAGCACTGAAAACTTATGTCAAGTACATCCTGAAGAAAAATACATTTTAATAATTTCAGGCCAATTTTAAATCTGTCTTCTGTACATTAGAGTAAATTGGGTTGTTTTACTCTTAAAATACTTTAGCACTTAAGAATTTCAACAACTACTGATTTTCAACTGTATATTTCAGAGTGTTCAGGATATTCATCACTCTGCAGCGTCACAGCTGGAAATAACCTGGAAGTGAAAATGGTTGCTTGTACCTGGTTTAGAGAAACTTTTATACCCGCAGGGTCCTTTAGTGATCTGTTCTGGGATCCTTGTTATTCAGTACATATGGACCTACTGATAAATATCACGTTGGTTTTAATTAGAATATTTATACCAGAGATTAATGTAGCCGCAAGACGGCACAAGCCAGTGTCTTATTGTGCCGTTCCAAGCCCAGATAAATACACAGGGTTTTGTCAGGAAGGGCATCCGACGTAAAAATTTTGCCAAATCAAATATGCCAATCAAATCTATGACTTCCATGACATGAATCTATGACTTCGGTCGAGGCCCGGGTTAACAACGACCGCCATCGGTGCTGTTCACCTACAGGGTGCTGGTGTAAATTGGACTACTGTTGGTGGAAGAAGGAGAGGAGGAAAATGTGTTCATAGGAAAAAAGAGAAGAAGAACGCCAAGAGTATAGGACTGAGAGTAGGAATGTTGACTGTTGGAACTGTAGCCCAGTTGAGAAAACTAGAGGTTTGAACTAAAGGAGTCCTTAATTTCTTAATATAGTATTTAAGAGAAATAAACTCAAAACAGTAACAAGAGTTACTAGGAGAATAAAAGTAATTTAGTTGGGACTATGAGTGTTAACTGAGGGTTAATACTGGATAATTCAAAGCGTGATGAGTAAACAGTCCTAAGGTATTAATTCTAATATTGAAAAGACTGGTTTAAACCGAGATTACGGATGGTGGTTGAATGTGGTATGAGTGGATGCTGGGGATTGGTTGGGAAGGTGTTCCGTTTTGTGCCACCTGCGGGCATTGGCTGGGGGGCATAGGAGATGGCGGGAAAGAAAAAGGAGGAATTGTGGGAAGAGGGAGAGTGAAGGGATTACTACTCGGGGCAGCGTGGTTTTTGTGGTTCCTGCAAAAGTAACGTCGAGACAACAATTAATTTTGCGGTGGGCAAGTAGCTCATTGTTTTTGTGGAACATTAACAGCAAGAGGAGTAAACACCGGGTCCCGGTGTGTCAGCGGGGATCAGCGGAGCGAGAGGTGGACCGGCCGGGCGACCCTCGCATCTACGAGACGTCAGTTTGGATCCAGGAGACCAGGTGGAAAGGTAGCAAGGCTAGAAGTTCAGGGGCTGGGTTCAAGTTGTTCTACCATGGTTTAGGTAGGAAGACGAATGGAGTAGGGGTTATCTTGAAAGAAGAGTTCGTTAGGAATGTCCTGGAGGTAAAAAGAGTGTCAGATAGAGTGATGAGTCTGAAGGTAGAAATTGAAGTTGTGATGGTCACTGTTTTTAGTGACCATCACATCATACATGCTCCACAGGTATGATGTGAGCTGAAGGAGAAGGAGAAATTCTGGTTGGACTTTGATGAAGTGATGCAGAGCATGCCTAGAAGGGAGAGAGTTGTCATTGGTGCAAACTTCAATGGACATGTTGGTGCAGGTAACAGAGGTGATGAGGAGGTGATTGGCAGGTTTGGTATCCAGGAGAGGAATGCTGAAGGACAGATGGTGGTTGACTTTGCAAAAAGTATGGAAATGACCATAGTGAATACTTTCTTCCAGAGGAGACAGGAACATAGGGTGACCTATAAGAGTGGAGGTGGGCGTACAAAGGTAGACTACATCTTGTGTAGACGGCGTAAGCTGAAGGAGATCAGTGACTGCAAAGTAGTGGTAGGCGAGAGTGTAGCCAAAAACATAGGATGGCGGTGTGTAGGATGACTCTGGTGGTGAGGAAGATAAAGAGGGCAAAGGCAGCTGAAAAAAGCTGAAAAAGGAAGAGTGTTGCATGACCTTTAGGAAGGAGTTAAGACAGGCTCTGGGAGGCCAGGAGGTGCTTCCAGATGACTGGAAAACTACAGCTAATGTGATCAGGGAGACAGGTAGGAGAGTATTTGGTGTGTCATCTGGAAGGAAAGTAAATAAGGAGACTTGGTGGTGGAATGAGGAGGTACAGGAGTGTATACAGAGAAAGAGGTTAGCTAAGAAGAAGTGGGACACTGAGAGGACTGAGGAGAGTAGACAGGAGTACAGGGAGATGCAGCCTAAGGTGAAGGTAGAGGTAGCAAAGGCCAAACAAGGAGTTTATGATGACTTGTATGCTAGGTTGGACAATAAGGAGGGAGAGACTGATCTATACAGGTTGGCAAGACAGACAGACAGAGGTGGGAAGGACGTGCATCAAGTTAGGGTGATTAAGGATAGGGACGGAAGTCTATTGACAGGTGCCAGTAGTGTGATGGGAAGATGGAAAGAGTACTTTGAAGAGTTGATGAATGTGGAAAATGAGAGAGAACATAGACGGGAAGAGGTGACTGTTGTAGACCAGGATGTAGCAAAGATTAGTCAGGATGAAGTGAGGAGGGCACTGAAGAGGATGAAGAATGGAAAGGCAGTCAGTCCTGATGATATACCTGTAGAGGTTTGGAAGTGTCTAGGAGAGGTGGCAGTAGAGTTTCTGACTGGGTTGTTCAACAGGATCTTAGATAGTGAGAAGATGCCTGAAGAATGGAGAAGTGTGCTGGTGCCCATTTTTAAGAACAAGGGAGACGTGCAGAGTTGTGCCAACTACAGAGGAATAAAGCTGATGAGCAATACAATGAAGTTATGGGAAAGAGTAGTGGAAGCTAGTCTAAGGGCAGAAGTGAACATTTGTGAGCAGCAGTATGGTTTCATGCCAAGAAAGAGTACTACAGATGCAGTATTTGCTTTGAGGATGTTGATAGAGAAGTACAGAGAAGGTCAAACATGTTAGAGGTTTTGGACATAAAGTCAGAGTGGCCAGACTGAGATGGTTTGGACATGTCCAGAGGATTGATAGTGAATATATTGGTAGAAGGATGCTGAGTTTTGAACTGCCAGGCAGGAGGCCTAGAGGAAGACCAAAGAGGAGGTTTATGGATGTAATGAGGGAGGATATGAAGGTCGTTGGTGTGGGAGAAGAGGATGCAAAGGACAGGGTTAGATGGAGGCAATTAATTCGCTGTGGCGACCCCTGAAGGGAAAAGCCGAAAGGAAAAGAAGACTCACCGAAATAAATCTTAAAGCGGCTTATTCAAACCCAAAATCCATTCTCCTTTCATTCCTGAAGAACACTCCATTAGCTAGAACAGGTTCTATTAACTATATGTCCCCTGTATATCTCCTATATGTTAACTATATGTCCCCTATATGTCCCCTCACAGTGCAGGGAGACCTGCGTTCTAGATTCTGAAGGTCCTGGGCAGATTTCATTCAACCTGGCAACACAAGTTAGCTGAATTCTGATCGAATAAAACCCCTGTAATCTAAAAATAGAATACTACCCAGTGTTGGCCTATGTCAAATTATATCCAAATGTATGATTATATATTTGAATATATTTATTAAAGGAAAATGCATTAAAATATAATTAACTTTCATCATAAATCATGATCTCTGGTTATGTTAGACCAGCAGAGAAGGCCTTGCTGGCCCTCACTGCCCATATACTATATATATATATATATATATACTGTATATTTATATATATGAGACCACCCTGTCCTGCTGGGTGGTATAAAACGGCTCAGGAGTCCAGGTGGATGGATGCAATGTTTTTATTCCAGGGAATAACAACGGGCATAAATAGGCACAAATTGGGTGCTGGACGAAAAAAAGCTCCGAGACACCACGGCATGTCATCATCTTTCTGCCCCGCTCATTGACAGTTGAGCGCCGTAGGTGATGGCGACCACTCCGTACACTCCGCAACAGTCTTTTATTTTGCATGTTTTTTGTACGTTTTTACTACTTTTACTACTTTTTTTACGTGTATCACATAGATATGACAGCCGTACAACCGAGAACCATCCCTCTCACTCATTCTAGAGAGGAGTTACTGGCTCTTATAAACGCAATACACGGACAGAGACATGACATACCGGCTGAACTGAAGAGACCGTATCATGGCTGCAAGGCTGGGGCTAAGCTAAAGGCTAGGCAGACAGACAACTGAAGGTGATTCAAACCATCGCTTCCCTCCATGATCATGAGCAACGTCAACTCACTGCCGAACCAGATCGACGAGCTGGCCGCTCTGGAGAGCCAGCGGATCTACCATGAGTGCAGCATGTTCATGCTAACGGAGACATGGCTGACTGACGCTATACCAGATGCTAACATACAACTGCGAGGTTTCACTGCGGTGAGAGCGGACAGAGATAGGAAGGCATGTGGGAAAAGCAAAGGTGAGGGACTCATCATCTACACCAACAACCGCTGGTGTAACCCCAGCAATGTTTCAGTGAAGGCGGTTGTACAGTATGTTGCCCTAATGTAGAGCTGCTGGCCGTTAGCATACGTCGATACTACCTACCCCGGGAATTCAGTCACATGATCTCCCTCTGTGTTTACATCCCTCCATCAGCCAATGAAGCCGCTGCATGTGAGAAGATCATCAGTGTCGTTGCACGGCTGCAAACCAAACATCCTGAAGCCTTTATGATTTTTTCTGGAGACTTTAATCATGTCACCCTGATTAACTGGCCTGGCTGCTTTCCACCAGGTTGTTCACTGCCACACAAGGAAAAACAGAACGATCGACCTACTGTACATCCAATGTTAAAGAGGCATACAGAGTCACCACCCTGCCCTGGGCAAGTCAGACCACATCCTGGTGTACGTCCAGACCCAGTACACCTCCCTGGTCCAAAGGCAGGCAGTCTCTACACGCACCGTCAGGAGATGGACTCCCGAAGCAGAGGAGGCTCTCAGAGACTGCTACAACACCACGTACTGGGATGTACTGCTGGGTGGACATGGCGAGGATATCGATGGGATGACCCATTGTCTCAAGGACTATATCAACTTTTGTGTAGATGTGGTCGCCCCCACCAAGACGGTTTGGTGCTATCCAAATAACAAGCCGTGGATAACACAGGACGTCAAGGATGTCCTCAACAGGAAAAAGAAGGCTTTCAGGATGAATGATGAGGAGGAGATGAGAAGCACAGAGAGGTCAGACGCTGCATAAAGGAGGCCAAAGACTCTTACAGGAGGAAGGTGGAGCAGCAGCTGAGCACCAACAGCATGAGGGACGTCTGGGAAGGTGTGAGAAACATCACTGGGCACAAAGCCAGGACCAGAACAGAGGTGGGAGGGGTGCAGAGAGCCAACGACCTGAATGACTTCTTCAATAGGTTCAACCAGCCCCCCCCCTCAACACCCCCTATCATCCTCCACCCTCACAGCCTCAGCAGCAGCTCACCAGCCTTACCCCATCCCATGCCCCCCCCCCACAGCAGCAAAGTGGCCCCCTCTCCACTCTCCAGTAGGAGAAGCTGATCTGGCAGGCCACCTCGGTGGTCGGGATGAAGCTGGACCCTCTGGCAACGGAGGAAGAGAAGAGAACCCTGGACAAACTGCTGGACATCATGGACAATGTCAGCCACCCTCTGCACACCGTTACCAACAACCAGAGAAGCCTGAGAAGCCAGAGGCTACGCCTTCCAACATGCATGACAAATAGACTTAAGAACTCCTTCATCCCCCTGTGGTAAAGCCAGCCTGCCCTTACCACTGAAATGGGTTTATTATTTTCATTCTAGAATATTGTAATTTATTTTCGCTCCATATGGTCAGCACCTACCCAAACATACACATGGCCCAACCTGAATCAGCTGTGAATCACAATTGTTTTCAGTTTGTTACAAATTTTATTAGCTCATATGTACATTTCATTCAGTTTATAAAAGACACACAAAGCATCCGATTAAATCATTTATTTAAAGTCAAATCAAACAAATGCTGTGATACTTACCTTCAGTCCTGGCATAAATTGGCTAAAACATCCACACCTGGTTACCATGACCATTTTATAGGGAGGTGAAAACGATCAGAGCGTACCACTGTGAAAGGGGTGTTTGATTTTTGTTAAAAAGTATTAATCGATGCTACCAATGTTGTGATTGCTGCATTTCAGCAGACGGTTCACCATGAGTACAGGAGTTGTATCATGTGTTTTGAAATGTATTTTTTTTGTTCATCATTGTCACCATAATTATGGCTGAATTTGTGTTGGGTTCCCTGGAGAGGACGGTTGGTCATGACCAGCAGTATAAAAGCTCTGACCGAAAGCATGGTGAAAAAATTTTCTTTTTGGTCTAAACTAGCTCAAGGTGGAGGATGTGCTGCTGACAGTACATGTTTTTTTTGTTGTAAGTAGAGAAATAAAAGTAAAGGTTTTACCTGCAATTTTTTTGGCTCATTTCTGTACATCTGGCCCTCATCAAACCAACTCATTTACATGTGGTGTCAGAAGTGGGATGAGTGGCAATCAAGGGTGGCAGAAACATAATGGCAACCAAAAAAACTACTAGATCCAGAACACGCCAAGATGATGACAACCAGCCGTCATTGGCAGAGGATAGAGAAGAGAGAGAGGAGGAGGAAGGAGCAACCTTTGGCAGAGCTCCAGAATCAGTGGAAAGTCTGAGCGAGATCTTTCAAGCATTCCTCCAGGATCAACGGCAGAGAGATGAACAAAGGGAGCGTGAACATCAGACCCAGGAGGTACAGATGCGAAACCTACAACACCAGTTTAGCCAGCTACAGCTAATGATACAGCTGGACCGAGCAGAGCGTAAGTCGCCGGAAGTAAAGCCACCTGGTACAGTGCACTCTCCTGTTGACTTTGGTGAACGTCAACCTACCAGGATGGCTGGTTTTTTGGGTGGTCCTGATGATAAACCTGGCCCTCATCAAACGAACTCATTTACACCCCCGAGACATTAAACTGCTCAACTCCTCTCTGGGGGAGATGAAGAAGAAGAAAGTTCACACGAGAGCTGAGGGATGAAACAAACAATACAGCAAAAACAATGCAAACACTATAGACATTTCACTATACCCATATTTAACTAGGCCTGTTTATTATTTTTTATTTCTATACCTATTTATGATTTTCTATTTGTATATTCTTGATGGGTTATTTATTAATCTTTCTATTTGGTGTTGTACTACTGTCTATGTGCTGGTGCTTTCTGTGTGCTTTTTCTGTGTTTTGTGTACTTACTGTGCTGTGTGCAACGGAGAAATTAATTTCCCTGATGGAACCTCCTTAAGGGATAAATAAAGTTCTACTCTATTCTCTACTCTCATTTCAGTGATCGTACATTGGTCAAACAAATAATAATCCAAGAACAGTTTACTGAAGTTGTGGGACATTAACATAAAAGGTGCACTGAAATATCGTACCTGAGAATAACAACGGACAGAAACAGGCACAAATTGGGTGCTGGACGAAACAAGCTCTGAGACACTGAAGACAGAAAAATCCACGTTAGAAATCTGACAAACAGCCACGTTTTGCCGGCATTACTTTTCAACACAGATAACACCGTTACCGCGCCGATACATCCGACCAATCTACTATACACATATCACAGCACTACAGAATCACATAATATAGACACGTCATAACCAAACATTTAAACATTTAAACAATACATTATGACAACGGAGCCTGTATCGGACCAACTTACCCATGGCATGTCAGCATCTTTCTGCCGTGGGCTACCCACAGTGCACCTGACAGGTTTCAAAATAAAGGACAGACGAATGTCCCCAAATTAATCGTGATTTTAACTACATCGTTAAATATATACACAAATACACACACTGTATAGGCAATTCACTTCAACAGGGATTTGAAAAAGAAGACATGTTTGAGTGAAAACGTTCAAATCTGCTAAGATAAACTAAACAAAACACACACAAAAACATTACATCATCAGAATTTTTTTATTCGGAGCAGTGGGTAAATGAGGTGAGCCCACTTGTTTATAATGTCACGCACACCCTAAAGCCCACATTAAGTTAAACCACGCGCTGTAAGCAGGGAGATGTAGTCCACTGTCCCTCCTCCCACCTGAATAAGAACGCGCCACTTCATCAGGTGTAATCTCCCTCCTGTTGTCTGTCGTGAGGTTTGAGAAACACAGATAGAGAGGGGGAAGGAGGGGAGGGAGGGAAAGTGTGTGTGTGTGTGTGTGTGTGTGTGTGTGTGTGTGTGTGTGTGTGTGTGTGTGTGTGTGTGTGTGTGTGTGTGTGTGTGTGAGAGAGAGAGCGAGAGAGAGAGAGAGAGAAGAGAGAGGGAGAGAGAGAGAGGGAGAACTTTTTGTTTGCTCTGCAGCGTCTTTTTTGATCTTCAATGCAGAATGGAATTAATCGGACTTTCCTGGAAATCGCTTTCTACATCACCGGTAAGTGTGAAACTGTACCCCGACACATTTACAGCAGCAACCTACGGTGAACTTTTTTATTTTATTTATTTATTTATTTTTATGGCAGCTGACAAATGCGGTTTGCTGCTGTTACAAAATAAGTATTTATTACCGGTGCTGAAAATCAACCAAGTTGACCATAAAATGCAGTTCAACAGGTTGTCCTCTATATTCTAAATTTTAGCAAGATGAAAAAAAAAAAAATGTTACTGATGTCAGTAATGAAATATGCAGGCAGAGGTCATTAGTGATGATCATATTAAATGATCGCAGGGTAAATATCCTGTCTTTTTCTGGTGCGATAAGAGATGTGTTGCTGCGCAGCTATCCGCCCTTCGTTATCTTGTTATACACTGACTCATGATTTTTAAATATTTGTGTTGCGGAGGCAGTTCATGTGTGAGCTCATAGCTGCAAACAGCGAGCAAAATGTTCACAGCCACACATTTCGGCTCGGATACAGATTTATTCGGGAGGCTTATGGAAGCCAATAATCAATCATCAAGGGGCTTAAACTGAGAGGGTTCAATTGACATTTCATAAGACAGAATATGAAGGGAAGAGCACTGGTTACTGTGTGCGCGCCGCTCTTCAACACGCTGTGCGTTGGTTTACGCTGCGTATTAGCCGGCATGGTGTTGAATGCGTTGGACTAATATGGGGACTGAATGTCTATAACGATGCCTTATTCATTCACTGCGGGATGACAAATTCATTTACTGGATCTGATGGTGGAAAAGAGAGCTAAACATGGGTCCTCAGGAGAGCAAAGAAATCTGTATTTATTAATTTGTGTTATTAGTACTTCTACAAATATCGGTATTATCAACAGATGAGTCACTTTTTCTCAACTTTTTCACCCACTTACATCTTGAGGTTGGTTTTTTTTTTTTTCATTCCTCCTCCTGAGTCATCAGTGCGTCAGTACACAGACATACTGTATATCAAATTATTTTCACAAGAACGGAAGAAACTGAATGACTGGAGAAAAAAGTTAATGTTTCAAAAGAAATTTAGGGTGAAAAAGAACACTTTACACATTTCATCTGAAATGGATAATAAAGATCTGGATTTTACACGTTTAGTGGCAATTATGTATGACTTGTCTTCCGGACATGCCAGACATTGCATTTCTGCACTCTCATAGTTCAATAATATGAGATATTATTGAATCCCTACTTTTCTGTTGTGACAAATTATTTGAGTGAAATTTCATGCTCTTGTTTACAAAAAACAAACAAAATAATGTTATTTGGGGAAAAAAAAAATCTGAAATTCTCTGATATTTGGATTTTAGTGATTTTAATGACTTTCAATTCAATGAAAAGTCCAAGAAATTTTACAAACTAAAACAACCATGAATGTAAAAGGTGACCTGCCTCCATGTCAATGACTGTTTTCAGCTAAAAATCAATTTCCCAGCTATTCCAGCAGCATATCAATATTTGTAGTAAGACATCATGCTGTGTTTTGCAGACTGAAACATTCGATCAACAATCATGTGGTGTAGGGCTAAAAGATTGCTAAAACACAGATTTTACACAATGCTGACAGCATGTCAGTGTCTCAGTTGTGTGTACTGCTGTGGATTTTCCATCCTCCACTTCTATGGGTGTTAAAAAAAGCCAACTGGACAGTGAAAAGAAAGAACAAGAAACATTCTGGTATATTTATACAACATCTCCAAAGCAGAAATGTAAAAGAGTTCCCAAAGTTAGGAAATTTACTTCAGTTCCTTTATAAAGGCACTTGCATTGGACTCTTAAGAACATTTTAATTTTTTATGAAAACTCTTCATCAAAAGATGGTGTTTTCATACATATTCCCATGAACAAGTTCAAATATTTACCCACAGGTTGGGATGATTTGTATTTACTCAGGTTCTGTAGTTAAGCATTTTAATATTTTATTTTAGTTCCACTCCACTGCAGTTATTTGAAACCTGGAGTGGCCATTTCTCAAAATATTATAAAAAGACACATGTTAGGTTTTTAAAATATAGCATATAGTAGACATATACCAGACCAGTACACATGACTTTTATTTATTTTGCAAGCTTTCTTTGTTTATGCTGTTATTGTTTTATTTAACATGTCAAAACCAACCAGACCAAGGCATATGTTGTATGTTCAATACAAGCTAGGGATAACTCTTAGTGCCCCACACCCAGTCTGCCTGATATGATGAACCTATTGGAAAAGCTTAGAGAGCAAACCAACATTTCAATGAACTTTCAGATTGATGGTTGTGCTTTCTGAAGTAGAAGTTTAGCATATGTAAACCACATATGCAAACTAAACTGCTATTACACTGTGCAAGGCTCTGAGGGAGGATCCAATTGCTGCTACTCATCAAATCCATTGCAGACAGTGCTTTGGATGCAACTATGTGCACATTTCCGAATTGTCACTGATGCATGTGTCCATTGTGCTCTATGAAGGAACCAATTGATCCTGGAAGTCATGCAGAGGAAATACTTGGAGAATCCAGTCTATGCTCAATATAAAACTACCCTCTCCTGATTGTACAACACATCAAAATAGATAAACAATTTGACCACACAGCCAACTCACTCAAAAATCAAGTCAAAATGACCAAATATACCAAATCTGGTCAGAACCTGCTAGAGGCATATAAGTGTTTATCTTCTACATGTACAGGTTAAGTTGCATGTTGAACCATGATTGGCTTCCATCCTACTTATATCAAGTGCCATTCTCACATTAGCGCTTCTTTAACTCAGATTTATCTTGAACACAGAGACACGTGGTTCCTTCTTGTCAAATTGTGCACATTCATCTTTCTGCAGTACAATGTCAATAATTTAAACACATGGTTGAGTGAGAGCAAGCGTGTGCCACATTTAATTTTTTGTCTTTCTTTTATTTTACAGGTGTCAGCAGTTTGGATTTGTCATAAATTGATTAGCGCAGTGTAACAGCTACGACTTGTCAATATGCTGAAAAGAGCTAATCCAAACTGAGAAAATACACTTTCCTCCCCTGAAATTCTCCAAGTCAAGTTTAGAGACAGACTGGCCTGTGATTTTCCATGATGGGACTTCTTTAGATGAGAACATCTAACTTCCATTATGGACTCTTGCATCTCTCCTCCCACAGACCCTCCTCACCTCAGCACCAACACATCTGACAGTAACAGTAACTGGACTGTCTTCAATGGTTACTCACTGAGGAGCAATTACACCCTGACCCTCCACGAACTCCTTCACAATGCCCTGCTGGGGGTCTTCTTAGGACTTCTTTCCCTCCTCACAGTCATGATGAACCTATTGGTCCTCTACGCAGTAAAGAAAGAGAAGAGCCTTCACACTGTTGGCAACCTCTACATCGTCAGTTTGTCTGTGGCAGATCTCATTGTGGGGACGACAGTCATGCCTCTGAATCTGGTTTATTTGTTAGAAAATGAATGGAAGCTTGGACGGGCTGTCTGCCAATTTTGGCTTATTATGGACTATGTGGCGAGCACCGCATCAATTTTCAGCTTGTTTATCTTATGTTTGGATAGGTACCGTTCCGTCAGACAACCATTAAAGTACCTGAAATATCGAACTAGGGGAAAAGCCAGCGTGACAATTTCTGGAGCCTGGCTTCTTTCAATGATGTGGATTATACCAATTTTAGGATGGAGGGCTTTTACACATGTTGACCTTAAGCCAGAGGAGGAGAATAAGTGCGACACAGATTTTCGCTTTGTTACATGGTTTAAAGTCATTACAGCCATCTTTAACTTCTATGTACCTTCACTTTTGATGCTGTGGTTTTACACACACATCTACATGGCAGTAAGGCAACATCTAAGAGACAGAGAGAGAATCATTCACGCAATAGATTCCTTTGGAGAAAATGACAATGAACAAAATGCTGAAATACCTTTGAAAAGTAACTCCAAATCAACCAAACGGGAATGTGAGGTCACACTGAAACTCTCCAAAAAACAGTCCTTGTTGGATCAGCATACTTTAGAGCAGAGTTATTCCCTCGAGGATACCAACAAAACTAAAACTGCTTCATTCAGATCTCACAGAAAAATTGGTGTCAATTGTCAGAAGAAATCATTCCTCCCCATAAGGACTGAACGGTTCAGACTGCCATATAAGACGAAAAGGTGCTCCTTGTCTCCTGAGGAACAGCCAAAGAATGTCAACTGTTCCGAGGGGAATAATGAAAGCAAACTTCAGGCATCCTTAAATGAATGTCACGTCACAGTGCCAAACTCGGTGTGTGATGTTTGTGATGTTAGTCAGGTGTCAAATATGGAGAGATATGCCCCCGTACTCTACAACAACTACAACCTCAGTCTTGCTCTGCCTTGGATTGAGGAAGAGGTTGAAAATGCTAAACTGGACATTGATAATCCAGCGACCATGAGAGAGACGTGGCAAAAATTTATTGACCAGTCGCGCCATCGCATCCAAAGCCTGAGGATCCACAAGGAGCACAAGGCAGCCAAGCAGCTGGGGTTCATTATCGCTGCTTTCCTGCTGTGTTGGATACCATATTTCATAGTCTTCATGGTCATGGCATTCTGCAAAGAGTGTGTGCATCATGACCTTCATATGTTTACTATATGGCTGGGTTACATGAACTCCACTCTCAACCCTTTTATATACCCACTCTGCAATGGTAACTTTAAACGAGTCTTCAAAAATATTTTGAACATTCCTTTGTGACAGGCGGATAGTAAAGACAACAAAATCTCAGAATGCTGCTGTTAGTACAAATGAGGAAGAGGATAACATCCTCTCCATCAATTCAGTGGCTTAAAGATCCATGCATGGGCAAACTTTTTAAGTGTTTATTAAGTGTGTATTATGCTGCATTGGGTTCAACCTTGGCAGCCTTATGGAGGCACAAGCCAGTGTCAGCTGTAGGCCAGTCCCAAGCCCAGATAAATGCATCTGGCATTAAAAAACAACTTTGCCAAACAAATATGAAGGTTCACCTAAAATGGAAAAATAATGTCATGCTGTGATGTGAGACAAGCTAAAGGGATGTTTTATTTATTCAGTCTATTTAATGCTAACGACTGTAAGAGTATTGACAGCTTTCAAACTTAAAGTAATTACAACCCCCCCCCCCCACACACACACACACACACACAAGTAAAATATATATATGTAAAAAACACATTCACACATGAAAGAGGGCAGTTTTGCTTTCTAAACAATACTAATACAGTAATATGTTTGTACTAAATGCTAAAGCAGAGATTTGTTTGGATATTTTAAAAACACACATCACCACCCTGCCAGACAACAGTCACCCAGACATCTTTCAGTAGAAATATAAAATACTGGCTTGTGCTTTACTTACTCGGATTGATGAGAGAATGCAAAAGCCCGGACTCTCAGTGGTCAAGTTAAACATTATGTTTTTATGATCCTATTAGCATTTTAAGTGTGGCATGTGTTTTTCTATTGAGATGTATTAGTCATGTAGCCATTATGACAGAGTGTCATCTGTGTCACCTGATAACAACCAATGAATTGGGCTACAGGTGTTGTCCTATGTTAACATGTGAGCTCATCATCACATTTACAGTTAACAAGAATGGCATTACAGGAATTTGATGATGTTGGCTGCATGTTAGTATTAGTAAAAAGTCAGTCAGTTTGGCTAGTAACAAGCTTATCTTCTTTGCTTGTTAGCAAGCTAACATTAATGTTGGTTCAGGCTGACAGCTATTTGATATGTCACTTAAATCTGATTTGACTAATGCACTTCATGTGTCTTCTCATGAAAGAATTAGACTATTATGGGGTAATCTTTAGAGCACCTTCACTCACTTGTATATCTTTTTTTCATACATGGATGGATACTTGGCATTATTTTCAGGTGAGAGTGCAGTCAAATCATGTTACCTGCTGTCTGAATGAACACAACCTCATGTTAACACTATATCTCCCCTCTAAGTAAATTACACTTTGGATTAAGTTAACATTGGCTTTTGAGTGACAGAAAAATAGATGAAACAAGTAGACAGAAAGGAGAGAATGCATGAAGAAGGTGAGAAAGTTTACAGTCAGGCCCACACACTAGTGCTGCTCTACATGGTGCTATTTTTTAGATGCCAAAATGCATTATGATACTCATGTCACAAACTAATAAATAAATTCATCTAATGTGAATGTGATTATTTGTGCTAGTCAGTGCAGCAAAGGAGAAAGGGAAAGAAAGCGAGAGAGAGAGAGAGAGAGAGAGAGAGCAAGAACCTTTTGTTTGCTCTGCCAAAATGAACAAATCAAATGGTGGAAGAGGGCCTGGAATTGGTGATGATGGTGGAGCAGAGGAACCGCGTGTGTGATTATGGTTACATCTTGACAGCACATCTCTAAACAAAATGGAGGCTGGCATTCAGAGAAAACAATTACCTTTCCAACGTTATCTTTTTTGTTCATAAATCAAACCCATCATGATCTGCTTGTAGACAAAATCTTTGACCAAACCTTGTTTCTGTGAATGCAGTTCTACTTTGACAATGCTCTCAGCATGTGGCAACTTAGTGGTTTCATGTTGCTGAAATTTTATTTCTGTGAGAATAGATTTTTACTCCAGGTGCATTTTACAAGAAGTTATCATTCCTGCCTTGTCTCATTTAGTTCTTGTTATGTCTGGTAGAAAATCTGGAATTTCTACCAGATTGGTTGTGTGAAATGTTTTATATAGTTCATCAATCATGCATTCACTGTCTTGTAGACAAAACGATTGTAACCGCCTTGCAGGTCACGAGTCTGCTGGAGCCTATCCTAGCTTGCTACGAGCAAGAGGTGGGGTACACCTTGAGCAAGTTGCCAGTTCATTGCAGGGTCCCACAAAAGACAAATACACACTCAACCCTGCAACCACTTCACCATAGCTGCATACTTTTGGAGATGTGAGAAAGCTGAGGAACCTGAAAGAACCCATGCAGAAAAAGAGAGAGAGAGAGAGAGAGAGAGAGAGAGAGAGAGAGAGAGAGTGTGTGTGTGTGTGTGTGTGTGTGTGTGTGTGTGTGTGTGTGTGTGTGTGTGTGTGTGTGTGTGTGTGTGTGTGCGCGCGCGCGTTTTGGAAAAGGAGGGGTATGCAAGCGATTTATAAATAAAGTTTGACCGATTGATTGCTAAACAGAAAGGAATCAATCCTGGAACCTCCTTGTAGTGAGGCAGCAGTGCTACCTATTGCGCCATTGTTACCCCTGACCTCATGCCATTATGATGTATTTCATTTTATTTTGCCATTAGATAAAGGAAAGGTTTTCAAACTCTTTTTGACATAGGTCCCTACTAGCAAATGCAATAATATGATTATGTTTTAATGCAGGACTTCAGATACTGTATTTTAGTGGCACAAAATACAAGGAGTGGTCACTGTGACTAGTGACAGTTCTGATGTTAGGAAAGCAAAGGCCCAAAGGACTAATAACGTTCAAGGTACTGTTGCCGTTGGTGATGTTTTAGTGATGTATGTTAATGTTTTAAGTGTTAACATGTGTCTTTCTATGTTTGTGTAGCTGGAACAGTGTTAAGTTTTATTTATGATGTAGCCACCATGACTAGGACTCCTGGTGTGTTTCTTTTTTCTGGCAAGTGTGAACATAACATCTAACATTTATTACTGGTTCAAACAATAATAATAAAGCATCATTGCAGTCAGTGTTCATCTGCATCCTTTAATATGAATTTGCAACTATATACTGCTCTACATTGTTAAGATGACAAAAGTTGAGAAGAATGAATTCATGGCAGTGTGTCGATGTTAGAGTCATATGTATGAAAATGAAAGATAGTCAGTGTAGGCAACAACTAATACTGTACATGCTACTTGCTAGTTTGTAAGCTAACATTAATGTATGTTCAGACTGACTAAAGGCTATTTGGCTACCTCACATAAATTTTATTTATCTTGTTTCTTGTCATTATAGATTAGGCTGGTATGAAGTAATATCAACAGCTCACACATTTGGCATTATTTCAGGAGAGAACGCGTTCTGTCCGACTGCATTAACATTGACAACCCCATAGACGATTGTGTGAAAATTATCTTTCTTATTAAATTGGTCTTTGGATTATGTCAATTATGGCCTTTATTTTACAGAACATGAGATGTAGTAGAAGTAAAGAGAGAGGAGGAAAGTGCAAGAGGAAAATGAGAAAGTTTACAGTTAAGTCCATATTAGCATACAGTACATTGCATTATTTTTGCTTTATTTATGTAATGTTGAGAAAAGATCTTGAAAGGAAACGTAGGTAGTCAAAAGATCCTATTAACTGCTATATTGTTACAGACGGTTGTCAAATATTGATCCCTAAGTCCATCTGATACTTATGTCGCAATACTATACTATACAATACTGTTGAATAAATACATTCAATATGACTGTGATTGCTTGAAGTTGTCAGTGCAACAAGGGAAAGAGAGAGTAGATTTTATTCTCATTTAGGGATGAAAGACAGGTAGTAACCAGTAAACGCTCTCAGAATTCACAAGATTGATAGAGTATTCCTCTTGAATGTTTCATGGATGACACATGCACTTGGATTGAATACCAAATATCCCTTTCAGTCTACCTGCCGGAAAAGACATGATTTGTAAATTAAAATAACAATTAAACTAGAACCAAGGCAGTCAGAGACTGCAACATCTTGAGACACCCTGACCTATTTTCTGGGTTGGTCAAAGTCAAAGATTCAGGGTAAGTCAAAGCTATGCACTAGCTTTGACCCTAGATCAAAGCTAGTGTACAGGTATATCAAAGCACTAGCTTTCTCAATCTCACCCTCTACACATCGGACTTCACTCTATCTTTCTATCTTATTCCGTTCCTAAGTGTACAAAAGTTGAAATTTGACCTTGATTTAGTTTTGTCAAGGTCAAGGTCATCATCTCATTTTCATCCCCTTTGCCGCCCGAGTAATGTGCTTTTTGTTTCATATTTGGTGGACTAACGAATGGATGGACGAACAGACGAACACACGGACAATAACAATTACAATACATCACCGCTTTGAAGCGGGATGTAATAAGAACACGCCACTGTTCTGCCCAAATATTAAATATAACTAACACTAGTGGGAACCCGTGGAAATTCCACTATTAAACAATAATACCAGACTTCATACCAAACATATGAAAATAAATGTACTGGTATTATAAACCAAGCACACTCAACATAGTCAAAAATCAACGTGGTGATGTAACACATTTGTGTTGGCAAATCATGAATTGTGCTGGGCGGGCATTGCGAAGCCGTAGATGAATGTTAGCAGGCTAACTGGAGAAAGAAAGCTAACTAATCGTGAGATTGGGAAAGGAGCTAACGTTAAAGGAAAAGGCACCTGTCATAAGAGCAAGTGGAAAAGAAATTTTAGAGAAGTATTTGTTCTGTTAGCTGACTACATGAACAGAACTGTTTGTAGTTACGTAAAGACCATTTCTGTCAGATGCTCGAGGAACATTTTGGATACTGCAAAATTATGTTAACTGGGAAGTCCATGTATAGTTAGTGATGAGCAGATGAAGCCCCACGAATCATTGAAGCTTTTCATCCCAGTCGGTTCACTGAGGTTTGAAGCTTCACACATATACAGTACACACACACACACACACATACACACACACACACACACACACACACAGACACACACACCGACAGTATGGAAAATGATCATCTGGACATGACAAAAATTAAAATAAAGTAAACATGTACAGTGAGAGAACAAAGACTAGAAGAGGTGACTGTTGTGGACCAGGAAGTAGCAAAGATTAGTCAGGATGAAGTGAGGAGGGCACTGAAGAGCATGAAGAGTGGAAAGGCAGTCGGTCCTGATGATATACCTGTATAGGTTTGGAAGTGTCTAGGAGAGGTGGCAGTAGAGTTTCTGACTGGGTTGTTCAACAGGATCTTACATAGTGAGAAGATGCCTGAGGAATGGAGGAGAAGTGCGCTGGTGACCATTTTTAAGAACAAGGGAGATGTGCAGAGTTGTGTCAACTACAGAGGAATAAAGCTGATGAGCCATACAATGAAGTTATGGGAAAGAGTAGTGAAAGCTAGACTAAGCATTTGTGAGCAGCAGTATGGTTTCATGAAATGTAGCCGCAAGAGGGCACAAGCCAGTGTCTTATTGTGCCAGTCCCAAGCCCGGATAAATACAGAGGGTTGCGTCAGGAAGGGCATCCGGCGTAAAACTTTTGCCAAATCAAAGATGCGAATCAAACCTATGACTTCCATACCGGATCGGTCGAGGCCCGGGTTAACAACGACCGCCATCGGCGCTGTTGACCCACAGGGCGCCGGTGGAAATTGGATTACTGTTGGTCGAAGAAGGAGAGGAGGAAAGTGCGTTCGCACGAAGAAAGAGAAGAGGAGCGCCAAGAGTATAGGACTGAGAGTAGGGACGTTGAATGTTGGAACTATGACAGGAAAAGGTAGAGAGTTGGTCGACATGATGCAGAGGAGGAAGGTAGACATACTGTGTGTCCAAGAGACCAGGTGGAAAGGTAGCAAGGCTAGAAGTTTAGGAGCAGGGTTCAAGTTGTTCTATCATGGTGTAGATGGGAAGAGAAATGGAGTAGGAGTTATCTTGAAGGAGGAGTTTGTTAGAAATGTCCTGGAGGTAAAAAGAGTGTCGGATAGAGTGATGAGTCTGAAGCTAGAAATAGAAGGTGTGATGTTCAATGTTGTTAGTGGGTATGCCCCACAGGTAGGATGTGAGCTGGAGGAGAAGGAGAAATTCTGGTTGGACTTTGATGAAGTGATGCAGAGCATACCTAGAAGTGAGAGAGTTGTCATTGGCGCAGACTTCAATGGACATGTTGGTGCAGGTAACAGAGGTGATGAGGAAGTGATGGGCAGGTTTGGTATCCAGGAGAGGAACGCAGAAGGACAGATGGTAGTTGACTTTGCAAAAAGGATGGAAATGGCTGTAGTGAATACTTTCTTCCAGAAGAGGCAGGAACATAGGGTGACCTATGAGAGTGGTGGTAGGAGCACACAGGTAGACTACATCTTGTGTAGACGATGTAACCTGAAGGAGATCAGTGACTGTAAAGTAGTGGTAGGCGAGAGTGTAGCCAAACAGCATAGGATGGTGGTGTGTAGGATGACTCTGGTGGTGAGGAAGATGAAGAGGGCAAAGGCAGAGCAGAGGACGAAATGGTGGAAGATAAAAAAGGAAGGGTATTGCATGACCTTTAGGAAGGAGTTAAGACAGGCTCTGGGTGGTCAGGAGGTGCTTCCAGATGACTGGACAACTACAGCTAATGTGATCAGGGAGACAAGTAGGAGAGTACTTGG
This sequence comes from Antennarius maculatus, assembly GCA_013358685.1. NCBI lineage: Eukaryota > Metazoa > Chordata > Actinopteri > Lophiiformes > Antennariidae > Antennarius > Antennarius maculatus. The sequence continues at coordinate 9,286,757 of CM023609.1, forward strand.
TGTGTCACCTGGAAGGAAAGTAGATAAGGAGACTTGGTGGTGGAATGAGGAGGTACAGGAGTGTATACAAAGAAAGAGGTTAGCTAAGAAGAAGTGGGACACTGAGAGGTCTGAGGAGAGTAGACAGGAGTACAGGGAGATGCAGCGTAAGGTGAAGGTAGAGGTAGCAAAGGCCAAACAAGAAGCTTATGATGACTTGTATGCTAGGTTGGACAGTAAGGAGGGAGAGACTGATCTATACAGGCTGGCAAGACAAAGAGATAGAGATGGGAAGGACGTGCAGCAGGTTAGGGTGATTAAGGGTAGGGATGGAAGTCTATTGACAGGTGCCAGCAGTGTGATGGGAAAATGGAAAGAGTACTTTGAAGAGTTGATGAACGTGGAAAATGAGAGAGAACAAAGACTAGAAGAGGTGACTGTTGTGGACCAGGATGTAGCAAAGATTAGCCAGGATGAAGTGAGGAGAGCACTGAAGAGGATGAAGAGTGGAAAGGCAGTCGGTCCTGATGATATACCTCTAGAGGTTTGGAAGTGTCTAGGAGAGGTGGCAGTAGAGTTTCTGACTGGGTTGTTCATCAGGATCTTAGATAGTGAGAAGATGCCTGAGGAGTGGAGGAGAAGTGTGCTGGTGCCCATTTTTAAGAACAAGGGAGATGTGCAGAGTTGTGGCAACTACAGAGGAATAAAGCTGATGAGCCATACAATGAAGTTATGGGAAAGAGTAGTGGAAGCTAGACTAAGGGCAGAAGTGAGCATTTGTGAGCAGCAGTATGGTTTCATGCCAAAAAAGAGTACTACAGATGCAGTATTTGCTTTGAGGATGTTGATAGAGAAGTACAGAGAAGGCCAGAGGGAGCTGCATTGTGTTTTTGTAGATCTAGAGAAAGCTTATGACAGGGTGCCCAGAGAGGAACTGTGGTATTGTATGAGGAAGTCTGGAGTGGCAGAGAAGTATGTTAGAGCGGTGCAGGACATGCATGAGGACTGTAAGACAGTGGTGAGGTGTGCTGTAGGTGTGACAGAGGAGTTCAAGGTGGAGGTGGGACTGCATCAGGGATCAGCTCTGAGCCCCTTCTTGTTCGCCATGGTGATGGACAGGCTGACAGACGAGGTTAGACAGGAATCTCCATGGACTATGATGTTTGCAGATGACATTGTGATCTGCAGTGAGAGTAGGGACGCGGTGGAGGAGAAGTTAGAGAGGTGGAGGTTTGTCCTGGAAAGGAGAGGGATGAAGGTTAGCCGCAGTAAGACAGAGTACATGTGTGTGAATGAGAGGGACCCAAGTGGAAGAGTGAGGTTACAGGGAGAAGAGATCAAGAAGGTGGAGGATTTTAAGTACTTAGGGTCAACAGTCCAGAGCAATGGAGAGTGGGGAAAAGAGGTGAAGAAACGTGTACAGGCAGGATGGAGTGGGTGGAGAAAAGTGTCAGGTGTGATGTGTGATAGAAGAGTTTCAGCTAAAATGAAAGGAAAGGTGTACAAAACTGTGGTGAGACCAGCGATGTTGTTTGGTCTAGAGACAGTGTCACTGAGGAAAAGACAGGAGGCAGAGCTGGAGGTAGCAGAGATGAAGATGCTGAGGTTCTCTTTGGGAGTGACCAGGAAGGATAGGATCAGGAATGAGTACATCAGAGGGACAGCACATGTTAGAGGTTTTGGAGATAAAGTCAGAGAGGCCAGACTGAGATGGTTTGGACATGTCCAGAGGAGAGATAGTGAATATATTGGTAGAAGGATGCTGAGTTTTGAACTGCCAGGCAGGAGGCCTAGAGGAAGACCAAAGAGGAGGTTTATGGATGTAGTGAAAGAGGACATGAAGGTAGTTGGTGTTAGAGAAGAGGATGCAAAGGACAGGGTTAGATGGAGGCAATTGATTCGCTGTGGCGACCCCTGAAGGGAAAAGCCGAAAGGAAAAGAGGAAGAAGAAGATCAGTAATATAAGTAAAAGTGGGTGAATAGATATGACTGAATCATTAGCTGATTAACATTCCTAGTTTTATGTGTTTGTCACCTTTTGTGGTACAAATATCTAATGAGTTAGAACAAATGTACAGTGAGGGTAGGGTGGTTGGGGTTGGGGTATGGACAATGATTGTGCTTTTGTAACATTGAGGCATAGTCAGTGATTATGCTTGGGTCATATCATTGGTTTTTATTCAAAAACAACATTTTTGTCCATTGTGGCAGCTCTTAGGTGATTTCTTTTTGACAATATTTCCCCTGCTTTAGAAAACACCCGCCTTATATCACTGTCAAACCTCGCGGCACAATCCGAACCACTACCTGAATCAGGCCATGTTCACATGTAGCCACATAAGTGCATTGATCAACAAGTTTATAAGCATAACAGCTCCAAGAATGGGACCGGCACCTATGGAAATTTACACAGTTCCTCCTAGGGGAATGACCACCATCACAGAATTCTCCCACCAGCAGGCAGCGCATCCCGGTCTGACCCAGAACTGGCGTCTGCGAGGAACGTGAATGAATGAATGAATGAATAAATAAATATATAAACTTTATGACTCATAAAGAAAGACACAGACGAACAAATATCCAACTGTCAAGCATGTTTATGAATGTGTCTTTGACGTGGAGCTGTTATACGTCAGAAAATAGCCAGTTTTAACTCCGTCCATTCTGTGTGCACATGTAGACATGGGTCACACACACCAACGTCACAGCGGTTTTCGTCGGAGGGAGATGCCCCCTGGATAGAAAAAATTTCCGTTACAGTGTCCACTCGTCAACACATACCTCTACACATCGGACTCTATCTATTCTGCACCCTCTACTCTCTGCACCCTCTCCACATCCGACTTCAAGCACAACTCTACATACCACACACAGAAGTACTCCGATGACACTGCGAATCGGTTTAGAGAGCCTTTAAAGATGAGCTGCATGCATGGTGGAGTGATGGATGAGATTTGTGAACACACGTTTACCAGGACTGGAGGCAGTGCCGAGAGAGTTACACAGCGAGTTACACCCCCACAATATGTGCGTGGATTGCAGATCCTGGATTAACGTGTCTGCTTCAACTTTTGTCAGATGTTTCGCAAAAGCTGGCATCATTACTGGACAGCCACCCGGAAACATGACGGTCAGCGATAGTGAAATTTCCGAGCTATTCAATGCAGACCGAAGATGAGGACTTAGAAGGATTTAGCAAGGATTTATCAAAAAATAAAGAAATAAAAACATATTTAAAAAATAATGTCGGTGTATTTTTTTAAATTTAAATACGTAGTACAACACAGTTCAACCACAGTCACCTTTTTGGTTCCGTTAGCTAGCATGCACCGAACAATAAGGTGCGCATTGTGTCCAGTTAAAGTACAGAAATAAACTCCGTCATTTAGACTTCCCCTCTTTATACAACGAGCCGAATGGTGCGCAAAATACGGTAACTTAAGGACTTTTAATTGGCAACTAAAGCAATTAGTTTATATGCCATAGACTATAATTATAGATATATCCCTACTCTACAGTAAACAGTACGACAGTACTACACCACTGCTTTATGCAAGTTATATCACTGTAGTTAAGGCTTATGCCTCCTACTTAGGCACTACATAAAATAAGACAAGAATAACTTCCACTATGCCATTTATTGCTGAACAACAGATCTTCATTGTGCTTCTCCCATACCTCAATATTGCTACAAAGCGCTGGCAGTACGGGGTCAGACTGCACTGAAAATGACTACAGCCAATGAGTTGATGTCTAAATCATACATTTTTAAGATTGACATACTGCAGTGTTTACCTGTTATGATTAAATAGTGGCTGGGAGACCTCCCTTTTCCTAACTGCTGCTGATAGCCTACTTCCCTCTGCTCTCATCCCGCATCCAGTGAATGATGAGGAAGTGAAACATGAGGTTAAATATTTTTTTCAAGAACGAAAAAAACCCCAGTATTAACCGGTTTACAATTATTTTCTGTTCTGATTCTGTTCCGGAACATTAAAAAATATAAAGTTTTCGGTTTCGTTTTCGTTCCTGCCAAAATACGAAAAGTTTCCAGTTTTCGTTTTCGTTCCATGAACTGTTTCAAAGCCCTGCGGTCAAGGCGAATGGCTGCCCAAAAAAGTTTGGGTCCTGCCCGGAGTTTCTTCCTCACTGAGGAAGTTTTTCCCCGCCGCTGTCGCTTACGCTTGCTCTGGAGGGTTCAGTTGGGTTTTTCGGTCTGTTAAAGCGATTTGAAATGTCTGTTGCCATGATTAAGCACTTTATAAATAAAACTTGATTGACTGATTGATTGTATTTATAGCTTTATTTTTGACTTCTTCATACTCCCTCTGACTTCATTTTTATTGTCATTCTCACAGACGAGTATGGCTAATCCTAATGGCAGATCTAAATAATATTTGCAAATCAATGTCTTGTGTTTCCGTGGTGCACTGGCGTCGTGCCCGGAGTGTCCCCTGCCTCACGCCCTATACCGCTGGGATAGGCTCCAGCTCCCCGTGACCTGCTGTGGCGGATATAGCGGTGGTAATATGATAATGACTGACTGACTGTCTTGTGTTTTCACTTGAAACGGCATGGGGCGGCCCTTGATTTGTCGTCACAGCATAGTTTGGTATGTAAATTGGTGACAGACCTACCAGGATTCTAACACTAACCCTAACCCGGAAGACTCAAATGGAAACTACTTTTCTGATGTCCGCAAATTTCTTCCTGTTATTTTCCATTTTCATTCAACCGATTTAAATGCAGCACAGATTTAACACGATAACGAAAATTAATAGTACTTCCGGGTGACGTGTGTACATAACAGCTGTAACTGTATATCGCTATTCATTTCGATATGAAAAGAAACAGCGCGTATTCGTTTTTGTCAGTTCTGTCGTGCTTCGTCGTTTGTGCTTTCTTTATTATATTTTGGTTCTTTATAGTTTACTCCATCATAAATGTACCATAGAGCAACACTTTCGAGCAGTCAAGCTAGCTATCAGGCTACGCACCCACCCAGCACTACATTTTGTCCCACGGTCACATGATCGTCCGACCAGGAAGTAAGGAGTCTGGTGAGTCCATAAAGCTCAGGTTGATATTATGAATTATCAACGTGTGTCTACTCGTTTAACTTTACTCCAATTAATCTGAATTGAAGTGATAATATGAATTGAATTGTTATTGGAATTGGTCAACAACGCCGAATGCGTTTGAATTATCGGCTTTTGTCTTCATTCTCTGTGTTAAGTCACGAGATATACCCAGAAACAACAACGTGGAATTTCAGCGTAAGTCTCAATTGAACAGAAATACTTCTTACATGTGTTATTAAGAGTTGATGGTTGAGTGTCTGGGTGGAGCATTTCTGCTCCCATGAAATAAGTGGGAAGTGGACTTTGGCTGGTTGTATTTCTGCTTCATATTAACAGATGAATATGCTCAAAAGGTATAGAAAATATTAACATCAGCAGTTTCAGATATTACCAAGTGACTTTGCAGTTTGATGCATTGCACTGATTTATACATTTGTTGTTCGTTCCATGTTTCCCCAAACAACTGAGTGGTGAGCTAAGTGTATTATGATATTTTTTTATGTTTTATGTTTGTTTGGGCGAATCTCCAATTCAATTTGCCTCCTAGATAATTAGGCTCTCATAATCTGACCTTATTACATTTTAACCTATTTTAATTGCTATAACATAAAGGAGAAAATGTTATAGGCACACTTAATGTGATCTTTATTTTTTCTATCTACACAGTTTTAGTGTAACTACAGAAAAACTTCACAGAGTACCAACACATTACAGTAACATACATGGTAAATGGATTGAAAAGCTGTTTGATCTGTTTTACTTTGACCTATCAGATGTAGATAGTGTACCTTTGTAAATACATGATTTGGAAAGTGTATTAAAGTATTACTCTTGTACTTTTGAAAACCATAGCAGCTAATAATCACAGAAGTGGGTATCTAAATTATAATAGATCATAGAGACTGCAACTGTTTTGTAATATGCATTTCTTGAACATTACAGATTTTATCATTTGTGCAGCCTGTGCACCCTGTTCATGAAGTTGTAATGGCATCAGACACCTGTGAAGAAACATTAACCACTACAGAATTCAAGATGAAGTTTGCTCCCTTCAGCAGTGCTTTGGAGGCAGGCTTCTGGCACCAGCTTACTCAGAGGAAGCTCAATGAGTACAGATTGGATGAAAGCCCCAAGTCTATCAAAGGACATTACTACAATGGTTAGTTGTCAGATGAGATGGTAAAGGGAAAATGTAACTTTTTTGTTTGTTTTCAGTGACTTGTTAAGACTTACTGTTTAATTACTGTGGGGTAGCATGCAATTCAGGTACTGTATTTATTTTGCAGTGTAATACACATGAAAACAGCTTGATCCAGATTGGTATGTTTTAAATGGTATTTTTGGAAACTTGTTATCACTTGATTCACACTTCTGTCTTGTAGGTGACCCATTTGGCTTGCCCACTCGTCTTACATTGGAGTTCAGTGCATTTGAAGTGTAAGTCTGATGGGACATGGCTCCTGTTTTGTTAATTAGTTTCCACAGTGCACTGAAATAAATAATGAAGAAAGTACTGTTGGATTTTTCTATATGCAAATGAATGAATGGAATTAAATTTTTGTGGTTAAAAAAGGCTACATTTTTTAATTGTTAAAGTAATTATTAAAATCTTGTCAAAACGTGCAGAAGTCAGTATACACTGGTGTATACATAGTATTTTTGGAAACTGTATGCAGCATTTAATGAAGGGCTTTCTTTGAAATGTGTGACACAAATTAGTTTTGAACTGAAACATTCCTTTAATCCTGTACAAATAAAGGCACATTGCACATAAGTAAAATTACAATATACAGTTTGTGTTAATGCAGTTGATACAAAATTGTGATGTGTTTTTCTGTCAGGGATAGTCCGACACCAGCACATTGCTGTCCAGCTATTGGAACATTGTATAACACCAATACACTGGATGCTTTCAAGACCATCGATAAAAAGGCTCTTTTGGAGAAAGAGACCAAGGAGGTAAAAGATCACATGGGGATTTTCTGTGGCCCATACACACTTAACCCCACAGACATCTGTATCAAACTGTCAGGTCATTGAATCAATGATGAATCTCTGTTGTTTTGCAGATATGGAACGCTATTTGTTCTGGGATGGCACTGAAGGACCCGTCCATTCTCTCCAGATTCATTCTGCTGACCTTTGGTGTGCGTATAAACAGTGTTTGTAATCATGCTAGTTCTGTGGTGACAATTGTATGTGACAATTTTTTACTCTATACATATTTTTTAATTTCTTCTTTCTGTCCAACCGTTTTTTTCAGGATTTGAAAAAGTACCATTTCTACTACTGGTTTTGCTTCCCTGCTCTATGTTTCTCAGAGGGAATTAAGATTGTTCAGCCGCCTTCGACCCTAGATCAGGTCTTCTCAGAAAAACAGGTTGGGTTTTTAATATTATTTTAAAACTATAGGAATTTAGTATTTAAAAGTACTCTTTGAATTACTTTCTCTTTTCTAAATCTGGAGTATTGCAATTGCACCAGGTTTTTCTTTCATACCATGCGCATAGGTTCTCTGTGATGTCCTCTAAAATAGTCATCTTTAATTTAAATAAAGAAATAAACATGAACACAATTTCCAGGTTTTCAGTTAACCATACAACATAAAAATGTCAGCTTCACTAATCCAGATGCTTTCCACCATCACTTCAAATACATGACTTGCATTTCCAGTCTCAAACTGTAAGGCTTACGCAGACTCTATGTCACCATGTCACAGTGGTCTTGATCAACACAAAATGTATATATTCCTAAAGTGATGACGCTCTTAACTTATTCTACTCATAACCTAATGTGTGCTGTTTACCATAATTTTTGTTTTCCAATTATTTTCCTCGATGAATATGTTGGGCCAACATGTAAAAATCTTTCCCATTTCCTTTGTGCTGACATTAAGTCACAATGACTCATGAACACTGCGGCACCATCTGCAGGCCACCACTTGGTGTTATGTAAGTCTTTTATAATTCATAACGTAGATGCCACCTGCAAAACGACATTCCACCCTTCAAAAGTTCACCTCTTCATTTATAACACTAACAGTAGAATCACAGTAAGAAGTCACTTACCAAGTTGACTAATGAAGAGTTGAGCTAATATTTCAGGTATGAGAAAATGATACATATCTGTTTTCTATTTTAGGTTTCAAGGTATTTTGTCACAGCAACCAACATTTTCAGCAGTATTTCACCTTTATTTTGGAGATAATTTCTAAATTATCAGTAACTGTCACAATATTCTTGAAATCATAGAATTTTTCTGGAAAGAATAGACTTAGTTTTCCACTGTGAGGGAACAATGTAAGAGACCTTTCTTGTGGATTTTGTGCTGGTTGTAATTTGCAAATTATAACATCATTTTACTCATTGTCTACATTATAAGCAATTTTAAGTACATCTTATTCTGAAAGTATATGACAAAGAATCTGCTTGATGTTGCCTTGCAATTTATAAAAATGAGTAGATGCAGTATTAGAGGTTATATGTTTTTATTAAGTTTTGTTACTGTCAAAGGCACTGAATCAATGAGTGATGAATTGTATTTATTCAGTGCAGTGTTTCATTTTGATTAGCATATAAATCTGCAATCGTTAAATTACAAATTTGTATTCAGTCATCATCCACCATTTCAGACTTATATGTTCAGTACTGCTTGCACCAAAAAAAAAATAGAGGTGTACAATAAAACAATACCTAACATACAGTATTGTAATGTATTGTAAATGTCCACTACAATTGTTTTACACATTGCTTATCTTATACTAAATTTTGTCTAATCTCCAAATAATTTATAACACAAAATTAAAAAAAGGTTTGGGTTCTCTTTTGAAATTAAATATACTATAAATCAAATATAAACCGATTCCAGCAGGTCTGGGTCATGTTGACTGCCAGTCCTGTTTGATCAGATAATCACTTAAATAGATCACAGGCAAGCCGGTAGTCAAAATTTTTTCCCAAAAGCATAGGATGTGACAGTGTAATGTGGTGGAAATGATTGCTCCAGGGCCAGTGCAAATTGGCATAATTTAAGGAAGTATTAATTTTGTTTTCTACAATCAAAAAGTCCTCAAGGATAAGATTACCAGCTAATAAATGATTAATGCAAGTATAAGAATAAATCGTTTTCTGTAGGAGTCAAAAGGAAAAAAAAAATGTTTCTGGAGTGCATTGTCATAAACTGAACATCGCTGGGATGATGTAAAAATTATTGAAGAAAAATTGATGTTCACAAACCTTCTATTAAGGTTACACTGAAGCAGTTTTGCAAATGCATACAGCCCAAAATTCCACGATAATGTTGTCAAAGACTAAACTCTTGTCATTGGAATTATTTGTTTGCAATCATACAGCTAAATAAGGCAACTAGCGATTCGTCAAAAAGGGCCATCTTATCCATTTAAGATATTAACACATAAGGTATGAAGGTTTGAAGTTCAGAATAAGGATTAGAAAAAAACACATTGTTTTAACTAATTGTCTCTCCTTTTAAAGCTTCTTATATTTGATAGACATTCTTCATGTACAATACAGTTTTGTAATTACTATTGTAATCTGTTAATTTCTTTGTCAGATTGCAGCCTTGCAGCAGGCCTATGATAATCTGTGCATCAAAAGGCAGACCACTGCAGTTCCGTACTTCTTAATGAAGTACACAGATGACACTGTTCAGATGGCACCACTAGAGGACTGGGACGTTTTCTTTACTGGTACTAAGGAGGTACGACTTAGGTTTGAAGGATTTCAGTCAATATTTTCCACCTTTGTACAAACAGAAATAATGCAGTCATACTATACAATTGTTGCATATAAAGTACTTTTTATGGCTCATCCCTCCCATCCCATTAGACTTTTCTGTATTATACTTTATAAATATTCTTATACCTGGACAGATGAGGTAGATCACACAGCTGTATCTGTTAACTGATTCTGTCTTGCTTTCTCTCTCATTCACATGCACGTATGCACCCAGTTTGGTTATGTAAACAGACTTTGTTTGGTTTGTCTAGGTAACTGTGGGCGTCTATGATCCATGTACCTTGGCTCAACATCCAGGCTGGCCTATGAGAAATCTCCTGGTGCTTTTAGCTACACGATGGTGAGCAATACATTTGTTTGTGAATATCACAATGACTGGTTTTCAGCATACACTCCTACAGTTTATGCAGGCACAAAGCCAAAGAAGACAGGAAATCTCTACTTAAATTTATTTCCTGTGTCTGCAGTGCAGGCAACATGTCACAAACATTGGTGTGATTAAAAATGCTAATTTCCGCTCTCAAAATGAATTCACAATTATTTTTGTTTCATCAGAAGAAAAGAAAAAATCAAAAGCTTTCCAGTGCACTAACATCGAAGTGAACTTTTCCTTTAACTAGCCACAGTGGTGTTGTAATTGTGGAAGATGAAGATTAATTTGTTGGTGGATGGCGTCACTGGTTTAAGGAACAGCTCTGTTCTACATGATGTTCACTTCATAGTCTCTAAACAGAAGTTAGACCTCCCATTTGGTTCATTTTGTCATCTAGATATCTTTGTCTGTTTCCAAGATAGAACATTAAGAGTTTACATTGTATGAATGCATATCAGTTGTAAAATACTGAGTTTTTCATGATTGTCACACATCCAAATGGGGGTATTATTTTTTGTGAAACAAGTCTTGCAGTTGCTCAGTTAGGCCGAATAGTAGGTTTTTTTATTCATGCCCATGACACACGCATAGCAGCTTCTTTATTTGGATAACAAAGAATTACAAGTTTCCTGCATTAGACCGAATCTATTTGCACGTCATGTTTTCGTCAAGTATTTAACAACTTCTTATAACTCACCGATAGCATATTTCTGATTATTATATTTTGTAATAATTAAGTTATAGGCATCATTTTAGAACCTGGTGAAATAAAATCCGTGACAGGGTCTGTAAAACTATTCAAGCATTGGAGAGGTCTAATAGCGAGAAGATTGGAGGGAATTATGTAAAACTCCATAACGCCATTAAATGTCAACGTCAATGTCCAAACACAACACTTCCACTACAACTATGATAATTCACCTCATTGTAATATTACAACTTTTAAAGTGCCCTATCATCCTTTTGTTGTGTAAATGATGGTAATATGTTGAAACCTGTTTGTGTTTAGTGAACTGTTTGTACTAATATAACATTGCATTGGTTGGGGGGAGGTATATCTTATTTATTATTAATTTATTACTCAATATTTAAACCCAGACTGTGCGGCTATTCAAATTCATTGCATATGCTGCACGTGTCAGTCATTTTAATCTTCTTGTTTCCCAATCTCAGACGGTATGCTGGATAAAACCTCATGTCTGTTCCCTGGCAAAGATAAATGCTGCTGTTTATAATAGCAATGAACAATTTATAGTAGCTCTGCTGTTTTCTCATCCTCTGCTCCATTAGCAACTTGACTGCATATTAGCAAACGCCACAATATTGAACTGACAGCTGTTGCTCCTCAGAGAGGTTTTAATTGGCTAACTTGTGGATTGTAGTCCACAGGCCAGGCACGTTGGTCAATTGAAAAATTTTATTTTAACAAATTATGGATCAAATATGCTGGTAAATAATTTGTTTATAAGAAAAATATAAGTTACAACAATAATGATGGTGATGATTCCCAACTACAGAGTCACTAAGTGCATATCTGCCATTATTGCCATTTATGCACAAGGGACAGATGTCCCTCACATTTAGAGACAGTGTTTAGATTAAATCCTGAGGAAATAAAGTTTGGGTGGGTGGCAGATGGATGAAGGTCCACTTGTGTTTTTGAATGATGTCAGAGCATATCTGTGTTGTTTTGGCCAGTAGGGAGGTTGGTCTGTATCTGGGAGCATAACCACTGTTGTTTAAATATTTTTTCTTGCCAGGTTACGAGTAAGTGTTTGTTCAGGTACCTGAAGAGTCAAAGTGAAACATGAAGCTGAAATATCACTGATTCAGACTGATTCACACATAGCTGCAAAATTATCTGTCAAAAATCTCATAGCTATGTGAGATTGCTAATGTAAACAATTACATTAGCAATTGTTTACATTGTTTAAAATACAATGTACATTTTAACTATGCACATCATATTGTAGCATCATTCAGACATCTGAAAAACATATTTTGCTCCAAGTGTTACTGTTGTTGGGTACTTTAGTACTTTGAAGTATGTACCTGTAAGCTCAGGTCCAGTTTTCTTACACTCACAGAAAGCCTAGGTTTTCCTGGCACTCGTTTTGGTAATGCAGATATTTTATTGCATAATTATTTTTGGGATTTTAGCGAGGAACTCCATCAAGCCCAGTTACGCAGTCGTGATACCAGGACACTGTTGGCCTGTCAGACTTGGCTTTTGGAGAATGGCTTGGTTTATCAGCAGCAAATCCCAAAAGAGAGTGCAGCCTCGTGCTTGTTCAGTGGCAGCTTTTGTCCAATACAAACTACATCAATCTTGTGCCTGACCTTACTTTCTCTCAATGTTATACATAAACTGTTGATACTGGCTTAGATGAGCAAAAACAGAATTATAACATAGACATGATGTCTTACTAATGCATTGGTTTCACTGGAGTTTGATTGTGTAATCTGGCAGTCACTTAGAACCATAAATGGGGAGATATGTCGCTTTGTGTGTATGTATTAATCACAATGTACTCTTATCTGTATATTGTTTCTTACATCAAAAGAAGCACATTTCCTCTTTAAATTTCACTTTTATATGAAATGCTGTAACTTTTTCATGTGATTGTAAATGGGAATTGCTGTCTATGCTGAGCATAGACATTTTTTTGAATGTGGGTTAGGGTTAGGTGGATTGTGGTGGATTGGAAGCACTGAATTGCTTTTGATTTCTTTATTAATGTATTTCATGAAAATGCCTGCCATTGGTATAATGAGTTTGTCAATGGGTGAATATAAAAAGAATAAGGTCCATTGAGTATGAAGGAAGACTCCATATAAGTGCAGGGTCCATTTACAATGTGAGATTTGATTTTTTTTTATTATATATTTGTAGCGTGTACTTAATTACTTGTACTTAGTCATTCTTGCACGACCTGTTTGTTATTGTCACAACTTGACTTTTTGCATTTCCTTCATTTCTGTGTGTCAGGGGATCTAAGCTGGATACAGTGGAAGTGCTATGTTTTAGAGACAGAACTCTACAGGGAAACCGTTCCGTTCAGCACAGTCTCATCTTCCACGTCAAACTACCCGAGATTCCCTGCACCTCAGGTAATATACAGTCCTTTATGCAAGATTACAAATGTGTGTGTGTGTGTGTGTGTGTGTGTGTGTGTGTGTGTGTGTGTGTGTGTGTGTGTGTGTGTGTGTGTGTGTGTGTGTGTGTGTGTGTGTGTGTGTGTTTAGCCCCACTCACACAGAAGAATGACTGGTTTCAAGCTAATTTAATGTTGTGGTGAGGTGACCAGGTAGTACAGCACATGCAGCAAGCATTGTCAGTGTGCTACGTGTATTGTATTATGCAAGTGGGTTACACAGGGTAATTATTTTGTGTGCTTGTAACATGTGGGTTTAATGATGATGTCAGCTTGTATTTACAGTGTGCTTAACTCTTATTATTACTGTATTTTATTATAGATGATACATATCGCATACCTTTATTGCTGATCTCGTACTGCACATCCTGATCTCACTATCCACAATCAGGGCCACCTCAGGCATCAAACATGTTTGTATTTTCCTGGGTTGGTCACCTTATCCACTGCTCGGACATCCTGAAGCGGCTGCCAGTGCTGCAAAGCAACAGTCAACATTTTTGCTGTACAGGCTAACGTTATGTAGCGTACTCCTGTAAATAGATATCAAATCGACTCTCACCTCCATTTATCAACAAAGGCCCGTCTTGATGTCATCTTCACAAATGTTTTCTCATCCCCACTCATTTCCTCTGTTTTTTAAATTTGTCACTACAAAGTGATTGCTATGGCAATTTCCTTCAGTCATTTTTTTCCATGGCACAGCATGTCCAGAGATCATGTGAGGTGGTTCAGTCTGCTTTGTCAGGTGGATTTTGGGTGATTTTCAAATATTTGTCGGTACATTTTTGAGATTAAAATGTTAGGAGTCTTTAGTTTATAGTTCACTAAAATACAGTTTTTCTTATTTATGAAGTCACACTATATTTCTTCATCAGGCCTTTATCTGTTGAACAAGGGATGACAGCATTTTAAATGGTACCAGAGGGATAGCTCTGTGAGATGTCTTTGTTGATCTTGATCTACATTTTGGGTTTTAATGAATTCGCTGTAATTCCACTCAGGCCAGAAGAAATGATTCAGGTTTTCTTTTTGATATTTCATGTCCATAAATGGAGTTGTTTTTCAAGGGATAAATTATTGTACCTCAGCCCAACATTTCAAGTACAACAGGCTCAGTTTTGGTCACAGCTAAACATTTGTTACTCCTCAGGGGTGAAATAGTCTTTATAGTGTCAGAATAACTGTCATATTGTCCTGTATTTAACTCAAGCACTTTTATGTATGCCTCCCATGTTGATGTGACTGTTTATTTTACACTGCATTAGTAAAGTGACATTTGAGCATCTACTGTTACCATTATAGAGTAAACAAGGAGGTCTTAATCACCGTCTGATGTAGCATCAACCGTAGGAAAGAGGGAAGGAAGAGTTGACATGAAAGGAAATCTTTTATTTATTTTGAGTAAATAACTGTGTAGCCCTTACCACTTATTTTTTATTTTTTGTTTTGTAGCATGTCCAAAAAGTGTAGGTTGGGAGAAGAACTCTAAGGGGGCCATGGGGCCCAGAATGGTTAACCTCAGTGAATGCATGGACCCTAAAAGGTAATAAAAACAATATAAACATGTTAATGTCTAAAGCTGAGAGTAATTAAAAAAACATTTTTTAGTTCAATAATATTCAATGGACTACAGTGTTTTTGTTATTTGACATCAACTGGACAGTTCATTGTAAACGGAAGCACATATTTTTCCTTCATCCTGTTTGTTGTATTCTTCCATCAATGGACACATATTTTTGAGCTTTACCTTAGTCATACGTGTCTTATCTGTGGCTATGGATGGTATAAAACCGAGCAGCACCTTTTATGAACAAAGATTCTTGTCACTCATCTCCTCTTTCAGGCTTGCAGAGTCATCAGTGGACTTAAACCTGAAGCTAATGAGGTGGAGGTTGGTTCCGTCCTTAGACCTGGACAAGGTGGTTAGCACAAAGTGTCTTCTACTGGGAGCTGGGACTCTAGGCTGCAATGTAGCTAGGACTCTCATGGTAAGAACACGTTGATAAATAGATTTACAAATAGAATCTGACAGCGTTTTAGGGCTCAGTCAACCGTGGTAAATTGCTGTTGAACTTTTTAAAGTTTTGTATTGGCAAAGCAACATTTCGAAAATGATCCTGGTACACCTGAATCCACAAAAAATATTGAAACCACTGCAGGGTTTTTCTCAGGCCAGTGGTTTGTGGTGTAACCTTTCAAAGTTATCACCATAGAATAAAATCACAGTCGTGGTACTGCAAATCCTGGCTGGAGGAGTGTCCACACATCACCACCTGTATTCATATTCCCTCTGGAGAATTAAACCATGAATAAATCTGTCAATTAGAAAGTCAATGACAATAAAAAAGAATCTCCAATAAGCTGTATAATAGTTTGAATGCAAAATGGTAAAAAAAATTAAAGAGCATGTTAAGAAATACAATAGTCGCACCTGCTGGTTTAAAATATCTATAAATGCATCCCACCCTTAGATGTTTCACGTTTTTGTTACTTTTATACATAATGATCAATATGATTTGAGTTTTGTTATAGGAATTTGCATAAAAGGCTTCTTTCATGTTAAAGTGAAAACCAATTTTTACTAAACGCAATTAAACAATGATTCGGAAACTTCTTCACAGTGGCAGGAATAAAGGTTTAACTTACAGATATATAAGGATAAGTGAAAGATTGCATCAATGTTCACCCACTCATGTCTGGACTTGGTAGATACACCTTTGACTGTAGTCACAGCAGTTCTCGGGGGATTTGTCTCAATCAGGCTGGAACATTCAAAGGCTGCAAATTTTCTCTATTCTCATTTGCAAAACAGTTCAAGCTTTCAGTTTGCAGTCAGTTTGCTCGGGGATCAAGGACAAACGGCTCTTAAGTCCACCCACGAAGTGCCAATTGGACAGACATCTGGGCTTTGGCTTGGCCACTTCAGAATAGTCACCTCGTTGTCTTTGAAAGATTTCTGTGTAGCTTTTGTTGTTTTCTTGAGGTTATTTTTTTGCTGGAAAATAAACCTTCTCCTAAGTTGTAGTAGAGACAGGTTATCCTACAGAAATTTTGTCTTGCATATATGTTCCCTTTGTGGTGATGTGCAGCATTTGGTGTTCGCCAAAGCCTCTAGTCTGATGACCAAAAAACTTGATTTTTGGGAATATTATGTAAACAAAATATAGTTTGATTAATTACATTACATTGTAAAAATCTGTTTTCAGTTTAACATGAAAAAAACTTTCCATTCAAATTCTTGTCAAAAATGCTAAAATGTTCATTCATTCATTCGTCTTCAATACCCGCTTCTTCTGGAGCCCACCCCAGAGGACATGGGCAGAGTACACTCCTCCCACTCAGTTATATCGCAAGTTATCTCCTTATACAGACCAGACACACAAAATGTGTCTCTTGATAACTTGAGAATTTTTTTTTTTGTGGCTTTACTAGTTTTTAATCTTTCTAATAGTAGGATCACCTAATTTTTGTTTGAAACTTTCCTATAAAGTTTAGCCAGTTATTATGTCAATACTTATTTTGCAAGAAGCCTGTAGGTTTAGAAGAAGAAGAAGAAGAAGAAGTAGTATACTTTATTAATCCCTAAGGGGAAATTACATGGTCACTCAGTTATACATTTTTGTTTGTTTTGTGTTAGTTTATTTAATTTTTATTTATTTTCACATTACATTCTCTTAGTTTGAATTCCATCTCACAGTTAATGTTTCACACCATCTTCACATCTGTTTATCTTGATATGAGCTAAAATAAAATACTTTCTACAAAGTCTAAAAAATTGAGCACTTCAGGTAATGACTTTTGAATATTTCCTTTATTGTGAAAATTTAAATGAAATTACTTCAATGGGAAACTATCAGCTTATCTGATCTCGCATTGATATTCATCATTTATGCACATTTCTTGCTCAGCAATTACCATTCAGATGGCCTACACACTCATCCCTCCATAATTTATGATTTGAGACACAGCCTCCTACTCTGAAGCGGTTTGAAAAATGCTGTTTTGAACATATCTCATCTCAATAGATGGTGGCAAATTTTTTTCAAGATAATGCAAGTAAAGTTAATAATGTTTTTTTTATTACTTTTTTCTACAGGGATGGGGAGTGAGACACATCACATTTGTTGACAATGCAAAGATCTCGTATTCCAACCCGGTTCGACAGCCACTCTATGAGTTTGAGGACTGTCTTGGAGGAGGGAAGTCCAAAGCCATGGCAGCTGTTGACAGACTCACCAAAATCTTTCCTGGTGTGGTGAGTTTCAGAAGCCAAATAATTATGGGTTCACATACGTGGAATGAATCTCCTGGTCAAAGTAAAATTGGAAGCATGTATTGGAACAAGAATGTCTTTAGTTAAACTGAGATGATGCAGATAGTGATGGTTATCAGTGGAAATTTTAATTAGAATAGCTGTGAATTGAAAAACATGGGACATAGTAAAAATGTTTGTGCAACTACCATGATTGTGGTTTATGGGATGAATGGAGGAGGATGAAGCTTGTTTCATTCTGCAGCAGTCAGTGGTGAAGTCTCAGACTAGATGGTCTGTATGGAGGAAAGAGACTGTTGAATATAGGGAGACAATTCCCTCCCAAATTTAATTACGAGTTATACATAACATAAATAAACTTCAAATACTCAGAACCAGAACAAAACGTTTATTTGATGTTCTACAAATAATGATGGTCAGTTATGGAGTAATATATGTTTATTATCTTTGTATGCAAGGATTTCTCTGGAAAACTGAGTGAAATCATATAATCACTTTAAATCTGTCTTGGTTTTTCTTCATATTATATGTTCGTTGATTTCTTACCTCAGTGTAACCTGTCATTGCTGTATAATGGACTGACCTGACACTAATCTTTGGTTTGTTAATGCTAGGTTTCTAATTATATCCTTGCTTGATTAGTCATGTTTGGGATGTGAAAACCAAACCATGCAGAAAATGAGGCATCTTGTTTCTCACTTATTAATGAGGGATGATTGATGATGGGTCACTTTGTTAATTAATCAGTGGATTCTCTGGGGGGCATATTTGCTTTATTGCTTAATGAAAAATCAGTCAAACACTCACAGCAGGCGTCTATTTTAGTGTGAAGAAGCAAACCCATCATTTATTAAACCACTAGGAAACATGAACACTGAAATGCTTATTTATGTAGATCACAGGTCATGCTTGTTTATTCCTGTGACAGTTTTCAAGTCCCTCATAACAAGGTGACTGACTTTATTGTTGTCATATCATATGTCAGCATTAACGTTCGGGTTATGGAGACTAGGGCAGTCAAATTTTTATTACCTACACCTACCTAGATTACACTGTAGACATGCTTATTGCTGTGGTTGCTGGTCTGTCCTAGAAATTACACAAGCCAATTAAAGTGTGGGCTCCTGTGTGTGTTTTCGGTTGGTGTCTGCAAAGTCAGTGACATTGTAATGTCACTGATTTTGCCATAGATAGATTTTTGACAGAGATAATGTCAGCTTCCACATTGTTCAAATAGCCATTAGGGCAATGCATATTTTATACTCCCTTTCCTAATGGTTCCCAACCTATGAGACTTAAGTTGAACTTTTTCCTTTCCTTTCCTGAAATTGTGTTTTATTATCTGATTTTTAGGAACAAAAAACTAAAAGAATATGTTTCCTTGAAGGTTGAGCAATGTAATAAAATATATACTTCTGTCTAAAATACAAAAACAATGCATCGTATTTTTGATAATCAAACAAACCATTTATCTTTGGAAGCAATTGTCCCTAGTTATGGGTCTGCTGAAGTTAATAAACAGAAGTGGAAGTATGTGCTTGTATTTTATTCACTTTTATATTCTATTGCTCTATATCTTTGTGAAACTGCTTCAGTATTTCAGAGATAGTGTTTAAGATTCATGTTCCTGAAAGAGAGAGAGCGATTCCTGTGAACCTGTTTCACCAGACGGGGTGGATTATAGCATTGAAGACAAGAAGACATTATGTGTCATGCCATCAACGTAGTTATGTCTTCCTTTTTGCTCTCTCTCTCTCTCTCTCTCTCTCTCTCTCTCTCTCTCTCTCTCTCTCTCTCTCTCTCTCTCTCTCTCTCTCTCTCTCTCTCTCTCTCTCTCTCTCTCTCTCTCTCTCTCTCTCTCTCTCTCTCTCTCTCTCTCTCTCTCTCTGTGTGTGTGTCTCTGTCTCTCTTATTCTTTTGGAACAGAACAGAAAGTGAGGGGCACAGGTCAGACAATTGATGGATGGCCCTTAATGGATGGTTGTAATGATGTTAGTCGTATATCTAGACACTGTTTTTCTACCCTTCATACCTGCTACATTGATACCTGTCCATCTATTTTTAAAACTGTAGGGGAGCTGTGTGTCTTCCATCTCTTTTCTTTCTTTTTTTTGGGGGGAGGGGGTTATGGAGCCTTGCGCGGTTTCCAACAATCAAAGACGTGTCAGGTGGCTGAGTAGAATTCAATGACAAATTGGAACACAGCAAGCAGAGAATGTCTCTTCTTTTCCTTTCCACTTTTCCCTTCAGGGGTCGCCACAGCGAATCAGTTGCCTCCATCTAACCCTGACTTCTGCATCCTATTCTCTCACACCAACTACCTTCGTGTCCTCCTTCACTACATCCATAAACCTCCTCTTTGGTCTTCCTCTAGGGCGGCCTCCTGCCCGATAGTTCAAAACTCAGCATCCTTCTACCAATATATTCACTATCTCTCCTCTGACTTTATCTCCAAAACCTCTAACATGTGCTGTCCCTCTGATGTTCTCATTCCTGATCCTATCCATCCTGGTCCATCCTCCCAAAGAGAACCTCAGCATCTTCATCTCTGCTACCTCCAGCTCTGTCTCCTGTCTTTTCCTCAGTGACACTGTCTCTAGCCCAAACAACATCGCTGGTCTCACCACAGTTTTGTACACCTTTCCTTTCATTTTAGCTGAAACTCTTCTATCACACATCACACCTGACAATTTCCTCCACTCATTCCATCCTGCCTGTACACGCTTCTTCACCTCTTTTCCACACTCTCCATTGCTCTGGACTGTTGACCCTAAGTACTTAAAATCCTCCACCTTCTTGATCTCTTCTCCCTGTAACCTCACTCTTCCACTTGGGTCCCTCTCATTCACACACATGTACTCTGTCTTACTGTGGCTAACCTTCATCCCTCTCCTTTCCAGGACAAACCTCCACCTCTCTAGCTTCTCCTCCACCTGTTCCTTGCTCTCACTGCAGATCACAATGTCATCTACAAACATCATAGTCCATGGAGATTCCTGTCTCACCTCGTCTGTCAGCCTGTCCATCACCATATCGAACAAGATGGGGCTCAGAGCTGAACCCTGATGCAGTCCCACCTCCACCTTGAACTCCTCTGTCACACCTACAGCACATCTCACCACTGTCTTGCAGTCCTCGTACATGTCCTGCACCACTCTAATATACTTCTCTGTCACTCCAGACTATACAATACCACAATTCCTCAATATACAATACCACAAGCTTATGACAGGGTGAATGTCATAAGCTTTCTCCAGATCTACAAAATTGCAATGCAGCTCCCTCTTGCCTTCTCTGTACTTCTCTATCAACATCCTCAAAGCAAATACTGCATCTGTAGTACTCTGTTTTGGCATGAAACCATACTGCTGCTCACAAAGGTTCACTTCTGCCCTTAGTCTAGCTTCAACTACTAATTCCCATAACTTCATTGAATGGCTCATCAACTTTATTCCTTCGTAGTTGCCACAACTCTGCACATCTCCCTTGCCTATCCTTAATCACCCTAACCTGCTGCACGTCCTTCCCATCTCCGTCTTTCTGTTTTTCCAACCTGTATAGATCAATCTCTCCCTCCTAACTGTCTAACCTAGCATACAAGTCATCATAAGACCCTTGTTTGTAGCTTATGATGCTTGGGGCTTATGATGACTTGTATGCTAGGTTGGACGAGCAGAGAATGTAAAAAACGCAAAAATTCATCTGAGGGGAGCTCAAATAAGGTTGCCATGTTGAAAACGTCTTGAGATTTAGTATTTTGTCTGTAGACAAATTCTGTCAAGTGACATTTACAGCACAGTTTGTAGTGTTGGCACAAACACCTTTTTTATTTTGTCACCAGTCAAGTCAGAGTAGGTTGAAGATATCAACGGTGGATTTGTTGGATTGTTTAGAAGTGCTGTGTATATTTTCAGGAATGAATTTTTTGCATTCAGAATGACTTTTTTGTCTGTCGTTGCTGCAAGTTGATTTTGTGTACTGTGAAAAATTGAATATATTGTAATTTATGCAGCCTGAAATCACCCCTGTAATGCTTAGCAACACTTGCATCAAAGATAATGTTAATGTAAGATCCAAGGTCCAAGACTCCTACAATGTGGAGTGTGAAAGAAGTAGATGTCCTCATTCTGTAGTGGTGTTGCAATTTAACATGCTTTTTTCATGTCCTTGACTCTAAAATTATTCTTCACATTTCCATTTGACTCTCTGATGAGTCTGCAATCAATGGAAATTGTCATGGTAATCCAATTTTGGCAATGGACAATTACAATTTTTGGTGGAATAGAAGAGCTGATTCATCGTTTCCTTATTTTCATCACACAGCCATCCCATGGAACGTTAAGTGTAAGAAAAAGGAATGAGATCACTGAAGTACCTTATATAAATGAGTTTCCATATGCCTGTGTTAGATTTATTTGAAAAGCAAAGCAACAAAGGTTTGGATATTTTTCATTTTAATTTGAAATTCAAGAATAAAAGCTTATCAGTAAGGTTAAGAAACCAAATGTGTCAGGATTCCAGCTCAGTGTATATCATTGAGACAAATTTAATCAAGCCTACAGGATTTAAATTTTTTTATTTGCAAGTCAAAATATAATAGTTGATATAGTTGTAGATATTCAGATATGGTGCATAAAATCTAAGGTGTGTCTGAGTGTGCACGGTCCATTCATCAAGGATTATGTCACCATCTACAGGTGAAGCAACAAAAGCCTTTTTGACACTTTCAGATTACAGTAAATGGAGGGACTTGTTAACAGAGACGACTTTCACTCAGGCCACATGCCACGACTTCACAGTTTGGATGTCCAGAAACAAGAATAACAAATTGAAATAAAATGACGTTACAGTTTTATGATGTGTACATAGGATGTGCTGTACATCAAGACCAAAAATCAGTAATGTTGTTTCAATTGCTTGGAAATTATTATCCAAAATTAAAACCAAAAACATTTTCAGATAAGAAGATTTAGAAAGGAAGACTGACATATGAGCTGGACATTTTACTGCACAGGCTTATTTTGCCAGTAGTGACTCTTTGGTTGTTCTCATCTTCCTTGTCTGTCACCTGCTGCAGAATGCTGAGGGTTATAATATGAGCATCCCCATGCCTGGCCACCCAGTAAATTTTTCTCAGGCCACTCTGTCCCAGGCCCAGAGGGACGTCGAGCAGCTGGAGAAGCTCATTTCAGAACACGACGCGGTTTTCTTACTGATGGATACCAGAGAGAGCCGCTGGCTTCCTACAGTGATAGCTGCCAGCAAGAGGAAGGTAAGAAGCACTGCTGTATCTAATATGAATTGTTATCGTCCTTTCGTCTGGCTGTCCATCTGTCATTACCTTCTCAGTCTATTTTAACCAAACCTTATACACATATACCATGTACTGAAAATTTCACACAGGTAGAGCAACTTGAACCTGAGGAGAGTACATCCTCAAAGTTTTATATTTTGAATTTATGTCATGTCGTGATGTATTTCATGTATTTCAGACCTTTTACTACAGATATTTTTATACTGTCATTAAAATGCACTTTGCCATTAGAGCGATACCTTGACAAGAAGCTGGCTGCTCATTAAAGAAATAGCATTTATAGTATTAATAGCACTTGAAGACTTGTTTTTCTTGTTCAGCTGTTTGGCCAAAGTAAACAGCCAAAGTGAAACTATAATAAGAATAGTTTTTATTTTTTTTATTTGTACAATTTATACTGCATTGCAATTAATACCCCCCCCACCCACCCCCCCAAAAAACATAAAAAACAGCAACAAATTTATGACCCTAAATGGATTTCTTTTTCAGGAAAATTACATTGCTGAGATGTTATTTCTGTTTTTATTTTTATTTTGTTTAACAGATTGAATTCTGTTTCTCTCTTGACAACATCTCATAACTGAACCCTATTTTAGGAGCTTGTAGGGCCTGCAGTGGTATCACTGATGCAGCACCGTTTTTCAATGTTTGTATCATTCCAGTTGTTCTTAGTTTTTTGTAGACTGTCTAGCAGGTTGTTTGTCCCTTCCCACCGTGGGCTGTTTATGACTTCACCACAAATTGGCTTCACAATTTTTTACCTTTTCTTGCTTTCAGCTTTTTAAAGAGCCTATTAATGTTTAATGTAATTTCCCTTTGAAATCATTCAACCCATTGCTTTTCAGTTAATGTGATTTTGTTGGAATGTTCTGCTGTTTCTAATAGCCCTTCTATTACCAAGATTTCCCATAATCATTGCTTTTCACTTTTTAGCTTGTGGTGAATGCCGCTCTGGGATTTGACACTTTTGTTGTGATGCGCCATGGCTTGAAGAAACCTTCCACCAGTCAAAGTGTCTCTGCAGAACTGGACTTTTCTTCTTCAGGTTCTTCTGCCTCCTCATCCTCACCGACACCAGCTGGCTCCACTCCCTCGGTCCCAGGAGCCTCTCTCTTCTCCAACATCCCGGGGCACAAGCTGGGCTGCTACTTTTGCAATGATGTTGTGGCACCAGGAGATGTGAGGAAACTAACATTTGCCGACTCACTAACCCAACGTAGTGCACCAACAAAAAACATTTATGCAAGAATAGAAACAAAACAAATATGATCCTTTTAAAATGTTTTTGACTATCAAACTTTTAACACTGAAACTATTCATATTTATTAATAGTCAACGAGGGATCGCACCCTGGATCAGCAGTGCACAGTTAGTAGACCAGGACTGGCTATGATTGCTGGAGCCCTGGCTGTTGAGATGATGGTGTCCATTCTGCAGCACAGTGAAGGGTAAGCAGACTTAGAAATTCTATAGATCTCTTTTATATTCTTACCTTTTCTCCAAGTTTATTCTTTCCATCCCTTAATGCCGTTTAAGGTCTGTATGCCAGACCTTTAAGGTCTGTTGAACAAAACAAAAACTAAACAAAAATAGCTGCTGAGCACACAATTTTCCTGAAAAAGAAATCAAACCGTCCACATTTGAAGTTCCTGCTTAAAGAAAACCAAGAACAATGTTAAAAAGTTGTAAATGTCTGGTGTACAACCAGACCAAGCATCTGTTGAAATTCATTCATCAAATTATTTCCTCCATTTTGGGTCAGTTAGAGTTTTTTGAGGGGTATTTCAATAAAATAAGAAAAATAAGAAAAACAATTCTCATTGTAGTTTGCTTTGGCTGTTCCAAACAGTTTTAAAAAACAAAGACACATGTCTTTAAGTGTTATTAATACTATACGCAAATGCTATTTCTTTAATGAGAATGAAAGGATTACAGCTGCATAAAAAACGCTTTCTCTAAGACCTTGGCCATAAATGGAAGTTTAGAGATTGGTCTAAAGTTTGATCAAACCAATGAGTCAAAGTTTCTCTATTAATAAGTGCTTTTACCACTGCATGTGTAAAAGGAGTTGCAACATTTCCTACATTATGGCTGGGAGTTTGTGGGAGTAAGAATAGTCATACCCACAGAACTAGAAGCATCCTTAAAGAGAGAAGAAGGAATGGTGTCAGACAGACAGCTTGCAGGCTTCAGTTGCCTCAAACAGGTCAAGGACAAAAGAAGGGAGCGATGAATTCAAGGCTAGGAGAAGGAGCGGTGAGATTATCTTTGAAATACACTAATCCATGTCCAGTGTGTAATCACGTGCATAAGAAATGTGTGTTTGTTTTGATGAAAATTACTGAAGTGGTCCTTTGCTTGGCCTGATCACACAACTTCACAGTGTTTTGAGACATTATAATCTGTTAAAGAACTCCTCTTGTATCCTGGATAAAAATCTTAGAAAGGACAGATGGGGAGAGTTGTCATGTAAGTGCTAAACATCCTATCATTGCACAACTTCTTCCCAGCAAGATCTCTCTCTCTTGTATGTGTCTTCTCTGTACTTCTTTTTCACTTCACAATCATGTTTATTCTTTCTTTTGGTTTAGTTTAGTTTAGTTCATCAAGAAAGGTCAATAAAATTTCATAAAACACATGATTACACATGGTAAAAACCCAGAATTAGCCAGAAGGCTAGTTTTCATCTGTAGTCCCCTGGCCATGATGTATAAAAAGCAGTAAAAGAAATAAAATACATCTATAATAAGATACATATTCACACACAATTAAAAGAGAATAAGACATCACACATATCGCAATTTAATTTGATCAAAACATCACAACAGGTTTGTCTTTTAGTGTTGCCAACTATAGGTGTTGATAGGCCACATTTTCAAGTTTTTTGTGAAGACCTTGTATGTTGTAAGAAGTTTAATCTCCTCAGGTAATGAGTTCCACTCCCTAGTGCTCCTTCACTGACCAGGCCGACTTACTGAAAGTGCTCCTGCGCAGAGGAATGAAACAGTCACCTCTGACAGAGCCTCAGGTGACACGTTCAGAGCTGTTTCTTTGGCTGATGAACTCAGAGGATCTGGAGCCATGCAGTACTTTATAAATCAGATTCAAATATGCAAATGTGTGAAGATTGTCCCAGTCTAAAAAGCTGACAGTGCCTAGGTTTTTTATCCATAACTTTAATTGTTTGTACAAAACTTCCAATGTTTTTTTGTACTCTGACCAGCCTGGGACCAACTGGTTAGACAATAGTTGAAGTGACTGAAAATCTTTGAATACAAGTACATTTTTGCGGCTTCAGTTGGCATTTCATTTCGAATTCCATGAAAATTTAGAGATTTAACTTGATTTTTTTGCACAATTTGTCAATATGGGCGTTAAAGGAGAGCTGTGAATCTATTATTAACTCAAGATAATTATATTGGCTGACAATTTGTATTTTTTCTCCATTAACATGTATATCAGGGTCAGGTGACACTCTATTGTTTTGGTGAAATACATGTCTACAGTTTTAGAAAGGTTTAGCTGTAGACGGCACTACTGCAACCAAGTTGTGACACAGGTCATTGTTGTAATGAGTTTAGCAGCAACAGTGTCTTTGGAGTGACCATGAACAAAGAAAACCGTGTTGTCTGTGTCGTTTACATCTCTGTATCCATTTAAGTTCTGAACGCTGTTGTTCACATGCATATTTATGGACTTTTAAAATTGTCAAATAAGGATTAAATTTGCAGTGATTTGTCTGATACTTTTTACCTTTCAGAACCACTTTGAGCTCAGTTTGACAGGGATTTTTCTATTTTTGTTATTCAGAGAGAATCAGATCTTTTAAACCTGGGTCGATCTACTGTTAAGCAGGAGCTCTTTCATCCCTGCGAAAAGCAAAATGTCTAAGTTCATTGTCATATTTTATTAAGATTCTGTACAATGAAAGAAAATGACTTGGTATGCATCAGGGTTTTTTTTGTTTGGATTGTTCCTTTCCAGTGCTGACCAAATGTTGTAACTTCTTTTTATTTAATTGAAATTTATTGAACATTCAAAAAGTCCATGACAAGAAAATGGCTGACTCAGTCAAGTATATAATTTCCTGCTTTTCTTTCCCCATCATCAGGGGTTATGCAGTGGCAAGCAGCAGTGATGACAGGATGAACGAACCTCCCACCTCTCTGGGTCTAGTGCCACATCAGGTCAGACACACATATTCAAACAGATATGTTCTTTTTACTGAGATTGCTGTTTGCACATGAACTTCCCTTTCATGTAGTAGTATACGCCTGATAGCCATCACTCCATATCCTTGGTGAAAATTCTGCGCAGCCTTCTGTCTGTTCTATTGATGTGGTTGCTATGGAAATAGAAATAGTTTTGTCAGGACAGGGCACTTGGAGAGAGAACAAGAAAAGTAAAAAAGTTTTTGATCTATGGTGTTATGCGTATGTTTGTTTTTCTCTATTATGTATTCTGATGAATTTTGCTCTGTCCTTTGGAATTTGGATACTGCGAAGTATCCACATTCAGTAAGTAGATGGGAATAACCAGATGGGAAGTGTCGCAATTCTGTTTGAAAAGTTTTTTTTTATTAGATCAAGGGGCAAAGCAGTAAAACTCATAGATTCCATCAGAATCTCATGAGTAATCTTGTGGATAATTAGATTAAAAAATTCTGAAACATACTTCACATGTGAGATTAGCACTTTCTCTGAATTTCTATGGTCATTTATAAAAACTGTCTGAACACTTGGTATTATAGAAGGAAATTAAGAAGCATAATGAAGTCCTCCTGGACTCAGAGGTAACCAGATGGAAGAAGGATAGATGATCTGCATCCAAGCTGTGCTTACTTTTACTGCTACATACTGAAATGTGTCACCATGTCCGTTTGCATCACATCAACATTCATTACCATGAGAATCTGAATATTTGCCATTTGCTTCACACGTCCGCTGCTCAAAGCATTTGAGCCAAATGATCCAGAGAAAAACAGCATGCAAATTCTGTTTTTTTCTGTGTAGTGTGAGTGTGTGTGTGTGTGCGCGCGTGTGTGTGTGTGTGTGTGACCATGACTACACACAGGATGAATAATAGGCATGTGTGCATCCACTTTTTGCATATATTATAATATTATATCTGAGTGACCTTCTCATTTAATAGTTTCTCGCAAATACAATAACCCAGGGTTGAGTGTCCTCAAGATTCAGTCAATTCTTTCTTTGGTGCCACAGTGACAACCTGTGGTAGTGTGATTAAACTGCATCATGTTTTATCTTAAGCACTTTCAACTTTTGTAAACGCCATCCCTAAATTTCACAAAGCAATGTTTCCCCCAACCTTCTTGAAAATCCGTATACAGGTTGTGTATCTGGAACTAAACTTTTGAATCAGACCAGGTCTGAATTCATCAGACTGAAGATGGAAATGAATGGCGATGTGTTGACAGCTTTGTCGGATTCTTAGACAAATGCTCTGTGCTTGTCCTTAGGTGAAATTTGAAAACAAACAATTTACATTAAGGTTCATTAATCTTTGTTGCATAAAAATGAAATAAAATTGGTAAATTCATCTTGTCCTTAATACAAGACAAGGCAGACCAAAACAGTTTTTATTTGGTTTGTTTCTCCCCAAATGTTCTATTTTTCTTCCGTTTTCCCTTGTGCAGTTTTCTGAGAAGATTCATCCTACTCTATTTCTTGTCAGCCAGTATAGTAATATTGTCTAAAACAAGGAAAAGGATTTTTTGCTGATTGCAGGTGGAGGAAAAAACTACCAGTAATCTCAAATGTAGCTTCAGGAATTCAGATTACAAAAAAATCACCCTCCAAAATCCAATGTAGCTGCAACAGGGCACAAGCCAGTGTCTTATTGTGCCGGTCCAAAGCCCGAATAAATACAGAGGGTTGTGTCAGTAAGGGCATCCGACGTAAAACTTTTGCCAAATCAAACATGCAAATGGCTTCCATACCGGATCGGTCAAGGCCCGGGTTAACAACAACCTCCATCGGTGCCGTTCATCTACAGGGTGCCGGTGGAAATTGAACTACTGCTGGTTGAAGAAGGGGAGGAGGAAAGTGTGTTTGTAGGAAGAGAGAGAAGAGGAATGCCAAGTGTATAGGACTGAGAGTAGGGACGTTGAATTTTTGAACTATGACAGGAAAAGGTGGAGAGTTGGTTGACATGATGCAGAGGAGGAAGGTAGATATACTGTGTGTCCAGGAGACCAGGTGGAAAGGTAGCAAGGCTAGAAGTTTAGGAGCAGGGTTCAAGTTGTTTTATCATGGTGTAGATGGGAAGAAAAATGGAGTAGGAGTTATCTTGAAGGAGTTTGTTAGGAATGTCCTGGAGGTAAAAAGAGTGTCAGATAGAGTGATGAGTCTGAAGCTAGAAATAGAAGGCGTGATGTTCAATGTTGTTAGTGGGTATGTTCCACAGGTAGGATGTGAGCTGGAGGAGAAGGCGAAATTCTGGTTGGAAGTGATGCAGAGCATACCTAGAAGTGAGAGAGTTGTCATTGGTGCAGACTTCAATGGACGTGTTGGTGCAGGTAACAGGTGATGAGGAGGTGATGGGCAGGTTTGGCATCCAGGAGAGGAATGCAGAAGGACAGATGGTGGTTGACTTTGCAAAAAGGATGGAAATGGCCATAGTGAATACTTTTTTCCAGAAGAGGCAGGAACATAGGGTGACCTATAAGAGTGGAGGTAGGAGCACAGAGGTAGACTACATCTTGTGTAGACAGTGTAATCTGAAGGAGATCAGTGACTGCAAAGTAATGGTAGGCAAGAGTGCAGCCAAACAGCATATGATGGTGGTGTGTTGGATGACTCTGGTGGTGAGGAAGATGAAAAGGGCAAAGGCAGAGCAGAGGACAAAATGGTGGAAGCTGAAAAAGGAAGAGTGTTGCATGACTTTTAGGAAGGAGTTAAGACAGGCTCTGGGTGGTCAGGAGGTGCTTCCAGATGACTGGACAACTACAGCTAATGTGATCAGGGAGACAAGTAGGAGAGTACTTGGTGTGTCACCTGGAAGGAAAGTAGATAAGGAGACTTGGTGGAGGTACAGGAGTGTATACAGAGAAAGAGGTTAGCTAAAAATAAGTGGGACACTGAGATGACTGAGGAGAGTAGACAGGAGTACAAGGAGATGCAGCGTAAGGTGAAAGTAGAGGTAGCAAATGCCAAACAAGGGACTTGTGATGACTTGTATGCTAGATTGGACAGTAAGGAGGGAGAGACTGCTCTCTACAGGTTGGCGAGACAGAGATGGGAAGGACGTGCAGCAGGTTAGTTGATGAACGTGGAAAATGAGAGCGAACAAAGACTAGAAGAGGTGACTGTTGCGGACCAGGCAGTAGCAAAGATTAGTCAGGGTGAAGTGAGGAGTGCATTGAAGAGGATGAAGAGAGGAAAGGCAGTCGGTCCTGATGATATACCTGTGGGGGTATGCAAGTGTCTAGGAGAGGTGGCAGTAGAGTTTCTGACTGGGTTGTTCAACAGGATCTTAGATAGTGAGAAGATGCCTGAGGAATGGAGGAGAAGTGTGCTGGTGCCCATTTTTAAGAACAAGGGACATGTGCGAAGTTGTGTCAACTACAGTGGAATAAAGCTGATGAGCCATACAATGAAGTTATGGGAAAGAGTAGTGGAAGCTAGACTAAGGGCAGAAGTTAGCATTTGTGAGCAGCAGTATGGTTTCATGCCAAAATAGAGTACTAAAGATGCAGTATTTGCTTTGAAGATGTTGATAGAGAAGTACAGAGAAGGCTAGAGGGAGCTGCACTGTGTTTTTGTAGACCTGGAGAAAGCTCTTACGACAGGGTGCCCAGAAAGGAACAGTGGTATTTTATGAGGAAGTCTGGAGTGGCAGAGAAGTATGTTAGAGCGGTGCAGGACATGTATGAGGCTGACAGACGAGGTGAGACCGGAATCTCCGTGGACTATGATGTTTGCATATGACATTGTGATCTGCAGTGAGAGCAGGGAACAGGTGGAGGGGAAGCAAGAGAGGTGGAGGTTTTTCCTGGAAAGGAGAGAAATGAAGGCTAGCCGCAGTAAGACAGAGTACATGTGTGTGAATGAGAAAGACCCAGGTGGAAGAGTGAGGTTACAGGGCGAAGAGATTAAGAAGGTGGAGGATTTTAAGTACTTAGGGTCTACAGTCCAAATGAATGGAGAGTGTGGAAAAGAGGTGAAGAAATGTGTACAGGCAGGATGGAACAGGTGGAGAAAAGTGTCCCGTGTGATGTGTGATTGAAGAATTTCAGCTAAAATCAAAGGAATGGTGTATAAAACTGTGGTGAGACCACCGATGTTGTTTGGTCTAG
The DNA here is from genome assembly GCA_013358685.1 of Antennarius maculatus. Lineage (NCBI taxonomy): Eukaryota > Metazoa > Chordata > Actinopteri > Lophiiformes > Antennariidae > Antennarius > Antennarius maculatus. The sequence goes on from CM023609.1 coordinate 9,318,009, forward strand.
AGACAGTGTCACTGAGGAAAAGACAGGAGGCAGAGCTGGAGGTAGCAGAGATGAAGATGCTGAGGTTCTCTTTGGGAGGATGGACCAGGAAGGATAAGATCAGGAATGAGTACATCAGAGGGACAGCACATATTAGAGGTTTTGGAGATAAAGTCAGAGAGGCCAGACTGAGATGGTTTTGACATGTCCAGAGGAGAGATAGTGAATATATTGGTAGAAGGATGCTGAGTTTTGAACTGCCACGCAGGAGGCCTAGAGGAAGACCAAAGAGGAGGTTTATGGATGTAGTGAAAGAGGACATGAAGGTAGTTGGTGTGAAAGAAGAGGATGCAGAAGACAGGGCTAGATGGAGGCAATTGATTAGCTGTGGCAACCCCTGAAAGGAAAGCCGAAAGGAAAAGAAGAAGAAGACCCTCCAAAATCCAAATGAAATATTTTGGTGTTGTTTTTATTTTGGAACATATACACAGAAAGCCAGAACAAACTGGTCACCAAATGTTATATACCGTATTGGCCCGAATATAAGACGACCCTGATTATAAGATGACCCCCTCTTTTTCAAGACTCAAGTTTGAAAAAACACTTTTTGAACACCAAATTAAATTTTTATACAGAAAATAATTACAGTACATCTGAAACAAATGACTATAACAATATATTCAAGAGAAAAAGCATGTTATTTTGCCTCATTCAAATCATGCAAAAACTGTATCACATCTTAATATCTGAACATTTAAATATGTAAACTAAAATGCAATCACATTTGTAAATGAATGGTGAGTGGCACCAACCTTGCCACCATCCGAGAACCGACCCACTTTTCTCCAGATTGTCGCTACGTTTCTCCATTTTCTGTTATCTCTTCTCTTATTTTCTTATCTTTTCTTTCTTACCGCTATTTTTTTATTTTTATTCTTCATGCTACTGCTATTTTTATATATCTTCTTCGTGCTACTGCTATTTTTTATTTTTCTTCTTCGTGCTACCACTTTTTTTTTTTTTTTTCTTCGGGACAAGGGTTCGCTTTGGCCTGGGGAGATAAATTCAGCATTCGCTTTAAAGATATCTGGCGCCATCTAGCGTAGTGAATGGGTATAACGTCTAGACCCCGAATGTAAGACGACGCCCACTTTTTTAGTCTTATTTCAATGCAAAAAACACCGTCTTATATTCGGGCCAATACGGTGCTAAAGCTCCTATATCATCAACAGTGAACTTTGTGATAAGTGTTCTATTGGGACAGTCATGAAAAGAGCTGGAGGGATGCAGAGGTAACACCAACATACTTCAGGTCTATATTTCTCTCAGTCCGTTGACTCCAGAGAGGAAATTAAAAGACTTCTTTTCCTTTCGGCTTTTCCCATCAGGGGTCACCACAGTGAAAAAGTTTCCTCCATCTAACCCTGTCTTCTGCATCCCCTTCTCTCACACCAACTACCTTTGTGTCCTCTGTCACTACAAGGAAATTCAAAGACTAACGTCTCTTTTTTTTTTTAATGTAACAAATACAAATACAAACCAAATAAAAAGAAACCCCAAAGAAAGCAAATGACAAGAAAATCCTTTTGAAGTTAAATTGCTGCCGTTGGGGTTTTTATAATGATTTAGATGGTGAAATAAATCCTGGATCCACCCGCTATCCAGATCTACTCCAACATTCATTGCTCCCTTTGGTGGGATAATGTTCATTTCTCCACCTAGTTCCACAATAATCCATCCTGAAGTAATAAGACAGTAAAATGTACTCACTCAGCAGACCCATTACATTTATGTGGAGCTGGACTACAAACTGATCTTCACACTCAGTGTATTCTTTGTATGTGCAGGTTTATTCAGACCTTTTAGTCTGTGGCGGTCCATCTCACTTCCCCACGCTCACCCATTTATCTGACTCACTCAACCATGTTACCTCTGCCAATTTTCTTCTCACGTTCATGTTACTGCAAGACATTTTTTGCTCCCTCTGTCTTTTTTATTCCTACCTTTGAAAATCTGTAAGCAAACCATTTTCACTGAAATGATCAGCAAATAGAAGGAATAAAAGACTCAAAGAAAATTCATACAGAGATTGCAGTTTTATTTAGATATATCGTGAATTAAAGACTGTATTTATTAATTACACAGTGTGAAATATTAATCTTAAACAATATCCTTGTGCCATTACAGCCTCGGGTAGTGTGAATTTAGCCACACGAGAAGTCATTCAAAATGGGTTGCATAAAGATGTCATGATGAACTCATATGCCCCAGACAAGAACTGAAAGCCTGTCTTTTCCACCGCTGTTCCCTTCTTGTGCATTATGCAGTAATTTGTCACAAATGTTGAACATATTGTTGGTAAGACCACTAGATAATAGTGAGGAAGTACTTTCATGTTCTGGTGTATGTACATGATCAGATAATGATTGGAGTTTTTATCTAAAAAAACGGGAGGGCGTAATTGAAACGAATGTATTGGTGATACAATTTTGTTGGTCTGTGGATGGCCAGGGGTCTCTAGACATTATTCAGGCTAATTTGACACATTTAAAGTACCCATTAGTCGTAAATTAGGAAGATGATCTTCAGCAGTAATAACATCATTTCACTGTAGCCTGTCTGTAGCCTCTCTGTCACCAGAGGGAGCTCTCATCACAGCATCGTTTTAAATTGTAGAAAACTGAACATCCAACTGCTTCCACATATTCAAGCCCTAGATTTAATGTTTACTGTTAAATTCCCGCTAAATCCCTTCTCTTCCAAAGCCATAAGAAGGCAGGGGTATTTCCTCTTCCCAATAACATAAAGCCTTGTTTTCAGAAATCACTGTATTCATTAAACTACTTTTATTTTCCTGATTTATCAAACATTTTCATCAACTTGCGTCTCTTTGTCGAGAGACATAGTGTTCACATATATTAAACTGTACCCTTGCCTTGCGTTTTTTCATTTTTTGATGTCTTGATTCCATTTCAACAGATTCGAGGTTTCCTTTCGAGGTTTGACAACGTCCTCCCTGCCAGCCTGGCGTTTGACAAATGCACAGCCTGCTCGCCCGTTGTAAGTCACACTTAATAGTTCATACTGTGTTATCTCTAATCCAATTGTCTAATGAGGCAATGTTTAGACAACATGCTCCAATGTGTCAGAAAGATTGAAACAGTGATAAAGATTTTGATTTACTTATCAGATTCTGTCAGAAGGTGATGATGTTGTTCTGAAACACAGTTTGCAGCTTTAGCAGAAATGGGGGGATTCCCATGACTCCCATGTCTACATTGTTAAGTCAGTGGATCCATGTTGAAACTTTTTTTTAGAAGAAGACTGAGGCCTCACACACTCACGCTGAAAACCATATGGTAACAATCAGGCAGCAGTTGCTTATTGATGTCAGGGACTGTCGTATGACTGGAATCAGCTCCCACCACTGCTTTGTGCGCAGTTGTGTGTGTGTGTGTGTGTGTGTGTGTGTGTGTGTGTGTGTGTGTGTGTGTGTGTGTGTGTGTGTGTGTGTGTGTGTGAGAGGGAGAGGGACAAAGAGAGAGAGATTGGCCATAGTAGGGACCACATATCTCAACTCAGTCAAATGGGGTGGGAGAAATTTTGCTTTTGTGTGACTGTTGAACAGCCAGTCAGGCAATCGTTGCCCCAGGTGGTCCCGTAGTTAGCAGCATTCAGCAATGTAATTGATTACATTAATGTAATCAATTGGAAAGGAGGTGCAGGGCCGGAGACAGAGTGTTGGGAGTGGTGGGTTGGTTTGCTCTTTGTGACTATAAAGACGTCATAAAGGCCGAGATCTCTCACTTTCATGTGAAGACAGAGCAAAACACAAACTGAGGGAGAAACCAAGAGGCTGTGGGGAGGGGGTGTTCTGTACCACCAAAAAAATATGAAGTTCCTCCCCATCTCTAAAGTGTCATGTTTCTGCCTGTGTGACTGATGAGATTACTCGGTCTGTATGGAGGGTTCATGAGGTTCGACCGAGGCCGAGTGAAACCTGTGTAGTCAGGAACAATGAACAACGTGGGTTTAGGAAAGACGATCCACCGCTCAGGCGAGGATAAATGTTAAATAGTGAAATTGGTCAAAATGTTTTGATTTGGTTCATCCCACCCACACACATTTTCGCTTGTTGTTTTGCATTAACGTATCTGGCTTTCCCTTGTTTTTGTTTTTTTGTTTGTTTGTTTTTTCCCTACAATCCAACTAATATTTCACTTCTCTTGCTTCCTGTTCTGTCTTATTTCTCTACCACCCGCTCTCCCTCCCCCATATCTCATCCGTTTGTATGTTCCTCTATCCATCTATCAATGCATTCACTGTAATGTGTGTGTCTGTCTTTGTCTTGTGTGTGTTTGTGTCTGTGTGTATTCCTGCCGCAGTCAGCTGTGTGCTGCCAGCTCACTATGGAAACAAAACAATTCAGCCCCTGTCTGGGCTGGAGCAGTTCCTGTAGAGTTGGTCTTTTTTCATTTTGTGTGTGTGTGCGTGTGTGTGTGTGCGTGCGTTCGTACATGTGTGCCTGTATGTCTGTGTGTTTTTGTGTGCATGAGTTTCCTAACTTCTTTCTGAGGCTACACTCCAGAGAGTAAATCACAGCTTACGTGGCTTTATCTTTCACTATTCCAAACACTTCTTGCTATTACAATTGTTGTAGCACTTGAAAATATGCTACGATTATAAATAATAAAGGCGTTTTTTAAATCTTGTTGTCTTGTGTTTCGACCAAACTCTGAACTGCTTACTGACACAACTTAAACGTTTCCTCCTTAAAAGGATTTCCCTCCCTTTGAACCATTGATAACTGGGGCTATTTAAAACAAATAGCTTAAGACAGACTTTGAAGGTGTTAAAGGCGGCAGGTTTTATCCATGAAAAAGTCCTTGCCAAGCATTTACAAATTTACAAATCCCACTTTAGTAGTGCTGTGACCTCCCCCACTCTGCCTCTGATTGGCTCGGCATGATAATACTACCCCTAGCAAAGTATGGAATCACCAGTCTCGGACGAGCACTCACTCAGACATTTTATTCTATAGAAAAAACTCAGGAAAAAAACATGAAAAAATAACAAAGTTTTTCAAAAGTGCAACTCCTTGGCATTCAGAAACACTAAAAGAAATGAAGAAAAAACATTGTGGTGGTCAGTAAATGTTACTTTTATAGACCAAGTGCAGGAAAATAAATATGGAATCACTCCGTTCTGAGGAAGAAAATATGGAATCATGAAAAACAGACAAAGAAATAAGAAATCAAAACACATCTCTAGTATTTAGTTGTACCACCTCTGCCTTTTATGACAGCTTGCAGTCTCTGAGGCATGGACTTGATGAGTGACAAACAGTATTATTCATCAATCTGGTGCCAACTCTCTTTGATTGCAGTTGCCAGATCATCCTTGCAGGTCGGAGCCTTGCTGTGGACCATTTTATTCAATTGGGTTGAGATCTGGGCTATTTGCAGGCCATGACATTGACTGGATGCGCCATTCTCCAAGGAATGCTTTCACAGTTTTTGCTCTGTGGCATTGTCATCTTGGAAAATGATTTCATCACCCCCAAACATTTTTTCAATTGAAGGGATAAAGTAGGCACAATTTTCCTTAATATAAAAGCTCATAGAATAAATAATAAACTTGGTATTTGATTTCCATCGGGCTGTTCTGACGTAGATCTAAATCCACACGCGTTGTACCGCGACCAATGAACATTTACTCCACGTGCTTTATTAGTTTTACTTTCTGGAAAGAGCACTGGTTTTCCTGAGTACCATAAGACCGGAGTGTTTCCTTAATGAGTCAGTATGCCATTGGTAAATGTCTGAAATTACATGTTGGCCATGTGTGTAAACTGGGAAAATCAAAGCCACTAGTCACCAGGAATTACTTACTCACACTGTTGTATAGTGTCACACTATAGTAAAACCACCAAAAAATGTATTTCATTGATAATTATGCATCAGGCCAAAAATGTTTGCAAGTGCCACATTCTGAAATTCTGAATGTTGTGCTATACCCTTATGAAATACATAAATACTGCATATTATTTACTCTGTGTTTATGTGTTTGTGTGTTTATCACTTTTTCTGTATTTTTGCATTTGTTTCAGATCTTGAAACAAAAATTGATCAAGGTAAAAGTCTTCCAGATTAACCCTTAAGTACAGTTTCAAGAGATGTTTTTGTTTTGGAAAGGAAAAAATAATCTGACATTCTGCCCTTTGTAAAACTGTAAGTAACCGGTTAGTTGATTATTCAGCTGGTGAATCAAATTCAGTTCCAATGTCTGTTTACTTAGACTTTACATAACTTAGGTTTTATTATTACCAGCAAGTTAAAATCCAAACGTTTTTTGAACAGAACCGGAAAAGAACATTTCCGGTGAGGTATTTTACATTAATTTGATCTTTTATTGTTTAACCAGGCTTTGTTAAGTGTCAGTTTAATTTTAACAAACAATTCAGTGTGTCAAATATGTCAAAAAGGAGAAATCAAGAAGAGGACAGATGCTTTTTCTCAGCAACAATTACCATATATTTTTAAAATATTATGTATGAGTTAAATTTACTGTATGATCCAATATTAAAATAATGCCCAGCACCTCATAATTCAAGTATCTATATAGCTTGATTAAATGAATGCAGCCTGTAAATAGTATCCCTTCACCACCAAAGCCTGCACCTAAAAACCACAACTAAAAACTTACCCCTAGAACTTTGCAAAACACTTCAGTAGTTTTGGGCCTCGTTATTCTTTGTATGTATACATATTTATACTTAATGGCATATTTTGGTCTGAGCAGGGGCAGTGTTGCTTTTCAAATGTACCTTTTGATTAACATTGATGTTGGTGCAACTTTTATGAATTTTATTTTTCCCTCTTGTATTTATTAGTATATGAACCACTAAAATGTAAAAGTCTGCTGTAGGACTGAAAATTTCAGGCACCAGTTATCAAAGTTCTTTGTCTACTCTCAATATTAATAAGATGTGTAAGTGTGCCTTATGTGTGTAACAGTTCCTGTTATCGCTACAGTCATGCTGCTTTATGTTGTGGGCAGTTGTATTTCAGCAGAGTGGGTTTTTGCGGTTGGTGTCTCATGTAACCGATCCCATGGATAGCAGTGGAGAATCAAAGAAATACAAGAGAAGGAAGGAAATAAAGGAGAGGATGAAAAGATGATCAAGGTATACATCAGTGTGTGTATTGTGTGTGGTGTGTCTGGCTCCAAAACTAGACGCCAGGTCAGTCTGCGAACACACACACATGCACACACACACAATCGCACAGGTATTAGTTCACACAGTGTGTTGATGTCTGACGGTGAGGAAACCCTACACCTGCAGAGGAGGGTCTGTGACCATCCATGGAAGGCCTGGCCAAGACTAGAAAGGTAGTCCAGAGGGCAGCAGACCTGTGTGTGTGTGTGTGTGTGTGTGTGTGTGTGTGTGTGTGTGTGTGTGTGTGTGTGTGTGTGTGTGTGTGTGTGTGTGTGTGTGTGTGTGTGTGTGTGTGTGTGTGTGTGTGTGTGTGTGTGTGTGTGTGTGTGTGTGTGTGTGTGTGCGCGCGCGCGTGCGTGCATGGGTGTGCGTGTGCGTTACTGTGACCACAGAGGTATAGAGCAATGGTGTGGTACAGGTAGAAGATTCAAGCTGTTTTTATTTCATATTTTTAAAGAATGTTGTTGCCTCTGCCAAAATAGAAACAAGCAGGTCTGTGCGTCTGCTAGCCTGACTTTCATGGGACGTGTGTAACATACGCCAAAAACACAATATACAGTATTACCATCACTGAGCCCTCCACATGAACAAAATCATCAGGTTCAAAACACCTTGAAAGCATGTTTATCAGTGTAATATCTAACAATATTTTACTTGAAAGTGCAGTGAATGATGAGCAGACGTGATTGTTAGGCAGCCTTTTGCACTTTAGTCCAGAATACATGGAATAGGTTTTAAGGGGTCATTGGCCTGTTTGCTGGCATTTACTCCTTAAGATTTCTTTAAAAAAGTCAAGGGAATTCTTTTTATTTTTCAAACTTGTTTTCTATCAGTCTACAACTTACTGAAAGGTAATTTTATTGCATTCATTCATTCATTCATTCATTCATTCATTCATCTTCATGACCATTTATTCTGCTTTTGGGGGTCACGGAAGTTGATGGAGCTTATCCCAGCTGATTTACGGGTGAGAGGCAGGGGACATTCCGAGCGCGATGCAAGTGTACTACAAAGATAAATGTATCACATATCTTTGCAAATTCTAAATTATTAGAAAAATCATCATTTTGTTGGTGAACAGTTGTTTTCAAATTGATTTCAAATGTAAAACACAAGATCCATATCCTCATAATTAAAATGCACCTTTGATCTAAAAAAAGACAAACCATTTCCCATGAAGTTGCCTGGTGTGTTATTCTAATATTAGTTGTTGATGTTTTCATATCCAGGTCCTGGACCACTATGAGAGGGAAAGTTTCAACTTTCTCTCCAAGGTTTTTAACTCTTCCCATTCATTCCTGGAGGACCTGACGGGACTGACTCTGTTGCACCAAGAGACACAGGCTGCAGAGGTAAATCACACACATCACACTTTATTCCTACGCATACAAGTGCAGACACACATAAACACACACACAAAGCCTAATGCATTAATAGACTAATGGCAATTTCCACACATATTCACAGCAGCTAACTTGTGTCCATTTATTCCTAGTAGACTTGCACTTTAACCACAGATCTGTCACTCATAACTGCACAAGAAACAATAACACTATTGCGTTCAACCTGCTAAAGAGCATAACAGTTTTTGGTTGATGGGTTCAACCAGGGATCAATGACAAATGAAACCTTGTATTGATAGCTACACTATTCAACTTGAAGTAGTTAGCCCTTCTCACTTTGTTTGGCTCATTTTACTCGGTACGGATGAGGGAAACAGAAATTGTGATTATGAATTTAGCTCCTTCACATGAGAATGAACACAGTAGCTACTGTAGATGGAGCAAACCATGGTCCCACAGGAGTTGAGTATGAAGATAAAGTTTCATGACAATTATATCCCCATTTGTACAATCTAGCCTTGAATTGTATTTAAATGTATTTTTGTCTTGTACCCATTGAATCTTGTTGCTATAGCAGCATGTGGTTAAATTATATTAAACAACAAACAGCATAAAGTTACAACCAACATTCATAGTACTTGGTGGTGAAGTATGGGTGGTTTGATTCAATGCTCCCCCGTGACATTAGGTGGAGGGGGGAGACAGACAGAAAACGAGTGGGTGTGGGGTTGGGTCTACTCCTGCTTAGCTGTGGGAAAATCCCATGTGCTTTCTCCACAACTCCTACTCAAAACACACTGATGGAGGAGGGGAGAAGGGAAAAGAAAAAGGGGTATAAGGAAGAGGAATGGTTGATAAGAGAAGGGGCACACAGAGAAAACACAAGGCAAAGAAAGAATGGAAAATATAAGACGGGCGATAAAGTTGTTAAAGGGAAGGAAAGCTGTTTTACAATGTTCTATCTTTCAACCCACTCTATCCCTCTCTTGAGCTTCTCTCCTTTTCCTTTCATTCCTTTTCCTTTTCCTTTCCAGCTCCTGCTATCGCTCTTGACCTCATTCCCTATCACTCTAGCTTTCTGTATGTTCCCTTCCTCTCCACTCAACCCATTCTTCCTGATGAAGTGTGTTGAAGAGTCTGGCGTAGAACCTTTTCTTCTCCATTAGAAGATGGAGAGATTGTTTTGATTGCGCAGTCCGCTCACGTCAGAAGTCTTACTGCGTGCTTCCTGTACACAGATTAGTTATTCTGAAAACTAACTACAGTCGGACGACAAACCTTAGAATTTTTTTTCCCCCCAGTTCCAGGAAAGAGAAAAAGTTGTTGTCCTGCTTGTGAAAGCCTCTCATTACTTATTTCATGTGGTAAACCACTAGTAACAGTCCTGGAGCTCATTTTGGATCAGTGTTTTATATTTTAAGAAGTACTGGCTGAAAATAATGAGAATTATCTATAGAAAAAAAACTCCATGAAAGGTCCCTCCTTAGATCATCACTGCTTGCGGCGTTTACTTAACTCGTGTAAAAAGAGAGTCCTTTATTACTGGTGATACTTTTTTTCACTTTTAGAAGTTAGACTCACTAGAAGTCAATAAGTTTTAAACAGAGTTCAGCCTAAATGATTCGGAACACAACAGAAGTTAGAAAACCCAAAAGACAAAACAAAACAAAACAAAAAAAACTTTTTACAACGTCATCCACTCTCCTTAAAACATGGTACTGAATTTATTACAGTGTGTACACTGTGTACAGTGTGTTTGTACATTTATGCATTTTAGTGTATGTAACCGCTCTACTCTAATCTACGTCACCAGATAGCAGTACCATGTACTTACAGCCTATTTTGAGTGAGTTTGTAACCTGAGAACTACTTTTTATGCAACCACCACAAAGTTTTAGGGGAGTTTAAGTTGGGTGAAAGTTTAGACTGAGAGAAAACTGTGTGTGTGTGTGTGTGTGTGTGTGTGTGTGTGTGTGTGTGTGTGTGTGTGTGTGTGTGTGTTTGTGTGTGTGTGTGTGTGTGTGTGTGTGTGTGTGTGTGTGAGGGCGCTTCCGTGTGTGTGTGTTTGTGTGTGTGTGTGTGTGCAGGCGGGCGTGCGTGCATAAATCAGCATGAATGGCTCCTTTGTAAGGCCAGTCCTACTGGGATTTCATACTCTTGTAAGCAGGGTGGAAATCTGGTAAATCTGTGGCATGTTTTTGAAAATTTGGTGGACATTTGCTGTTGTTTACAACAAACAATCTTCAACATTCATTTTTAGGACATTCAAAATCAAATGGGAAAAATCATTTCTGAATATTTATGACACAATTTCATTTCTGACTGGATCTTTTCCCTCTATCACTGTAAGATCGGTATGGCTATTTTCTCTTCTACAGCGCAGTCCTTGTAGCTATGAGTGTAAGGTAGTGATAGTCAACTGGCAGCTAAATCGTCCCTTCAAGCACAAAGAATATTTATAGTTACATTATAGAGAATGCGTCTATCTACCATTACTCACGAGTGGAAGAGGCCCAGCCCACCCTGAACGTGGTCATCAATCAACTTGACTCTGTAATTCTAGAGATTAAAAATATTTATTATTATGTGCACAATGGTTGTAAAAGGCATAATCAATGGCTTACCTCAGGGTTCTCTCAAAATAAAGGGGTCAAAAAAACTGATGCATCCACGTCCGGACCTTCACCACAATTCAGTGCTTCTTTTGGTACATATCCTAATCTTCCACAATAAGTTTGGAATATCATAAAGTTAAAGAATGGGACAGAAATTAATTTATCTGTCCTTTATCTGGATCCATAAAAAATTGTAGATGATATTGATTGACAGGTGCTCCACCCTTCTACCAATTTTCATGGAAATCCATCAAATAGGAACGAGCAATGTCTTGCATAAATCAAAAAGTAGAAAAAAATCCCTAAATGTCAGTTATTCTATAATGTCAGTTATTAGGATAATTATCCCGTAAAATCCCAAATCCTCTCACCAAGTTCAGTTAAAATCCATCAAGTGGGTTTTCCCTAACAGGCACACAGAGACAAAAGCATAAAGTCAGTTATACATGAATGACTGGTTTTGACCACCTGTTTTAGTGAATATGAAAACAAATCTTTCTGTTTGCTTACCAAGATTCCGAAGTGGAATCTCATTGAGATGAGGTCGCAGCCATCGGTAGTTTGATGCTGGGTGTTATTATTGGATACTGGCTGCCATCCTGATGGAGGTCTGAGACCTTTTTTCTTTATCTAGTTATTTCTATTGATTTTCAACCTTTCCAATAATCTGTTAATCATAATGTAGAATAACTACAATAAAATGTTGTGTCAAGAAATAATAGGATAAGATCTGGCCCTCATGCTGTAAGCAGATGATGTCCTCCAGAAGAAAGGCCATGGTGTCATTCAAGTGAAGTGCTTGTCAGATTGTGGCGTAGACTCCAGCAGTAATCCATAGACATGAGTCTCTTGCCGTGACATCTGTATTTGGATTGTGATGTCACCAATTCACATACTTCCTGTATTGGAAGAAACACTTTTATCCTTTACCATCCCAAAGGAAAACCCAACCCTTGTTCAACCCTTGTCAGCATAGGAGTCTAAAGGTGATCAGAGCATTTTGTCTGAGCTCAACCCAACTTCAGATGTACCGTATTGGCCCGAATATAAGACGACCTTGATTATAAGACGACCCCCTCTTTTTCAAGACTCAAGTTTGAAAAAGACTTTTTGAACACCATTTAATTTTTATACAGAAAATAATTACAGTACATCTCCGTACATTACACTCTGTGACACCATATTTCACAGCCGCTTTGCAATTGTTTGAAGACTCTGCCTTATTTATCACCATCATCTTGAAGTTTGCATCATAACTTCTCAGCTGCCGGTTAACCTGGCTGACCTTCGACCCACTTTTCTCCAGTTTGTCGCTACGTTTCTCCATTTTCTATTTATCTCTTCTTATTTTATTCTGTTTTCTTTCTTACCGCTATTTTTATTTTTCTTCTTCGTGACAGTGGTTCGCTTTTGCCTGGGGAGTTAAGTTCAGCATTCGCTTTAAAAATATCTGGCGCTATCTAGCGTTGTGAATGGGTATAATGTCTAGACCCCGAATGTAAGACGACCCCCACTTTTTCAGTCTTATTTCAATACAAAAATCACCGTCTTATATTCAGGCCAATACGGTAATTCACAACATTCCTCAAGTATTCAAACAGTTAAACCAGATTTTCCATTTTCGTGTAAACAGGGGTTAGCATGTCAGAACAGGGTACCGTTAGCTGATCAGCCCTCCTGAACATTTCCTCACTCCAAAGGACTAGTCTGAACAAATCAGAGCCTGAAAGGAAATGATTGTCTGCACAGGATGCTGTACCTCTCCTCTGACTCAGACTCTCTGTCTGTGGATCGGCAGAATAATGTTACATAAAATACCGTTTACACATCTATCCATACTGGCACAAATAAGTCTCAGTTTAATTCATGTTATTTTAAAGGGCAGAGGACAAAGGAAATGGATTTTCTCCGAACAGAATAAACATCTAAACCATAATAAAGTAAAATATCCCATAGTAAAAAATATACATTATAAATGTGTCATCAATCAGTAAATAATATTAAATAAAATGATAATGCCAATGATAAAATAATACATTACAAATTAGCTCATAATTTATTTATAGGAAAGTAAAACAGGAAGAGAAAATGTGAGAAATCAGCAAGAAAATCCTGCTATGAATTCAACACTTTAATAAACCAGATGAATTTGATTTAAACATCATGTGCAATTACTGTATTTTAACCATTTATTTGAACCAATTAAAGCAGGCCCATGAGTCACTCTTTATATTGGATATTCTGATCATCATTTACAGGAAGTTATGCCATTTATTTTTGTGGAACTACGTGTTCCCATACGCATCAATCTCTCACTCTGAATGCCCTATACAGAGGATGTGAGACCCTCTCAGTACAAAGGATCATTCTGCTGAGTGCATGTCCCACTCATTTCCACCTACTCCAACCAGTGTTGCCAGTAAGTCACGAGAGAGAGAGACATCAGAAAGACTTCGAGAAGAATGGATCACTATTTATTCTTATTTTGGCACCATCATGTGATATAGTCTTTGGAATAAATTGACTATTCCCAGCAAGAGCCTAACATGAAAACAGTGTTGTTGAGAAACCGTGTATGCATTATCACATAGATCAACAGATGATAGTTGGTAACTCTCTCTCAGAGGATGTAGCAACACAGAGGGTTTATGTTGTGTATAAAGTTATGAAATAACACATTTAGGGTGTAGCCTGTGTTTTTTCCCAATAATCCTCCCATTGTCTTATTTTGAAATGACAATGAGAGTCTTTTGCCTCTTCCCATGAGGCAAAGACGCTACCTACTGCATCATCGCAAATGTAAATACAATAAATATATAATAAAAACCAACACTATAGTTTTCAGCACTGGCATCATCATTATCAGTTCTACCACTGTCACATGATAAGAAATACAGTATATTATCAGTTCTTTAACGTTACCCCAATCTCTACTTGGGGAATTTTCCACATTCAGTAATCCTTTGGGCCTGAGTCCCCAATTGCATTTTGAACTGCTGTCCAAATAGCAACATGTCATGTCAGTTCAATGTCTACACTCGAGCGGCTCATCACAACACATTTACAGTTGGGGGTATTGAACTCATAATTTCAGGTGAGTTTCACAAGCTAAATTTGAATGCTAAGTTTGAAACATAATGTCTGTCCTGTCTGGAGAATTTTTAACTTGATAAAACATTGACACAGCTCTGTCTCTCCTGATTCTGGTAAAGAGGTAGTGTTTGGTCAAATATAGACACCTGTGTTTCCCTAGGTCTGCGTGTTTAGCTTTTGAGAACAGTCTGTGCACCATCAGATGCCACAAATCATCATCCTGAGTCATGCTAATGTCCCGGAGGAACAGAGGTTACCCAGCCACCCACGCTCAACCCAACTTTGGTCTGTGCTTCTACGTAAAGCAGCGCCGGTAATACACTCGGCTTAGTTATGTTGGCTTATCACCCAGCAGCTTGGAAAACACACAAGGGTGAGCACAGTAGCATAGACACACTGTTAACCGTCACATGGTCCCCGGACCCACACACACATACACACGCACACACACTCACACACAAACACTGTCTCTCTCCTAAGCGTCAGAGGGCCCCATGGATGTAAGGGTTTTATCCAAACACAGCTACGGTTGCTACATGTTACAATTATTGCCAGATGGACCAGAGGAAAACATGCAGTGTTAAGTCTGGTTTTTCGTTAGCACACTGTGCTCCGTCTTGTGAGTCATCAAGAGCAAAAACGAGGACGGAGAGTGACAGACAGTTGACAGTGTAATGAACAATTGACCCTTGTCGATCACCGCTCAGTTGCATGTTCCCATTTTCTTCCACTAGTTTTAATGTCCTGTGAAATCAGTTATTTATTGCTGTTGCTATGTTTTCAAAACATTCAATTTCTTGTCTGAATAACATTGAGGAGTGAAAAGAAATATTATTCAATGATGAGTGATTCTAGAATGGGATTCTTCCACCCCAAAACCTTGGTCACAACAACAGCTAACAATATGCAGCTGACACCTATCTCATGGTTTGTAAAAAGTGCAAAAAAAACCCAATTGAGTAATAAACTCAAGAAAATGCCAATTGAGCATTTGTCCAATTATCTTTCAGTTCATCAAAAGTTCTAAGGAACACCAGCTTGATTTAGCAGTGAATGTCGATTCAGCCGTTTTCTTGTATTGTGGACAATTATAATCGTCTCATCTACAGCCGCTTGTCAGCTTTGTGGGTCTGCTGAAACGTATCACAGCTGGCTATGGATCAGAGGTGGGTTATACCGTGAATGAGATACCAGCTCATCGCAGAATCACATGAAAGACAAACTAACACGCACGCTTACACTCACACCTATGGTCAATTTGGAGTGATCAGCTCACCTAAGCTGAATGGTTTTGGAGGTGGGAGGAAGCCAGAGAACCTGGAGAAAACCCACACAGATGCAGAGAGAACATGCAACTCCGCACAGAAAGAACTTGAACCCATAACCTTCTTCCCATGAGGCAAAAACGCTACCTACTGCATCATTGTGAATATAAATACAATAAATATATAATAAAGACCAACAGTATAAATTTCAGCACTGTGACAGTTCTACCACTGTCACATGATAATACATATATTATTATGCATTAAATACTTGATATGAGATTTGTTTGCATCCTCTTGATTCTTGTATAAATCAGGATTTGTCAAAGTCAATCCATCCTCGAGGTCTTCCTCCCTTTGAATTCTAACATATTTTCTGCCCCAGCTTGACGTTGTTCAGACATCTGGGACCTGTGATTAATTTATCGTAAAAGGGTTTGTTTTGTAATCAGTGTAACGTACCTTCTCCTGACCTTTCTTGCATCAACTCAGCTGGGCTGCTGACTCACCATTAGACTATCCAAGTTAAACTAATATTTAATGAGAGTTAATAGTTTGACGCACCATTTGAACAACACCATCTCAACTTTCACAGCTGAGGCCAAGTGACAAATTTTATCCCAGGAGAACTTTCAGGGGAATATTCGAAAAACAAATTGACCAATGAAATAATGCATGATGGGAGGCTGTCTCTCTTAACACACTTGATGCATGTAACTACTTCTAAGCATGTGTGTATTTATGTCCCCTGTGTATGCTTGTCACTGCAATAAAGGTGTGCTCCACTTGTAAGGATGTATGTCAGTGATATACAGACACATCAGACCTCATGCTCATCCTTACAGTCTATCTATACTCTCTCTCTCTCTCTCTCTCTCTTTCCCCCTTTCTCTCGGTGTCTCTCTTTTGTACTCACACACACACAGTCAACACTATAAATAGTTTAAATCTCCCTGGTTCTTCGCAGGCTAAATTCAGAAGCTTTGTCTCAGTCTGTGGTTTGATTTCTAACCTGGCTTCCTAACCTTCCAATTGCTGCTGAGTGTTTTAAGGTTTTTCTTTTGCTGTTGATGTGTGTGTGTATTTGCTAGTGCAAATAGTTGTGAATAATCCTTTCCCTGTGACCGTGTTGACAGACTTTAATTAACCTGTCATGGTGACCTACAAAATAATACAAATTATTTTCCATTAATTTTGTCACAAAAAAATGGTTAAGGAGAAATATGTGAGTCCTGATGTTGTCATGAAGTGATTCTGTTTTTCACGACATGATTTTTTCAAATCTCTGCTTTGCGTTTCCTTGGAAGTGTTTGGTCAGAGTCACATCTCTTCATATTTTGAATATGCTGCAATAAAAAATAAAATTTTGAATAACCAAGCACACTTCAATAAGTCTGAGCTCATGTACATACTCTGCAGTGAAGTAATTGTAATTACTTTGAGCTTTAAATCACAAAACAGAACATGTTTCCAATTCAGCTGTGTTTCAGTTGACATTTAATGTAGACTGGCTTTGCTCCATTTATTTATTCTCTTCAAGAATATCCTAAATCTATTTGGTCCTGTACAGGAGATATTTAAGAAAAAAGCTAATGAATGACACACATTCTGCGTCAGAGCTGACAGGCATTCAGGACTTTGGTCAAGTGGGCCAGCTATGTCATCGTTCCTTTTAATAAACATGTCCTCCATTCTGTTTCTGTAGGTAATATGAGTCTCAGCAGCATAGCTGCTCAGTGTTTCCCTCATTACAAGGTGCTCTCTTCAGCAAAATACCATCCAAATATAAATACCCAGGATATGTATAGTACGTATGAAGAAATACAGAGTTTTTAACATCTATTCAGGGATATATCCTGTGCTTTTGTTTACAAGGTAATAAGAAAAAAAAAATCCTATTTTTAAAACACAATCTACAAAGAGATTTGTGACTTCCTGAGATACATGAATGTTACTTATAGCTTATGCAGTTACATTTACCTTTTGAGACTTCTCCAGCAGAGATTAAGTAGATGAAGAGGATGGTGCGATGAATAAAAAGTGATAAGATCCAAAGCTCTTTGGCTAGCACATTGTTCCACACCACAGTAATTCTACTTTGGTGGTCTCTATTTTAAATATACTTGTGCACAGGCCTGGTGCTGGTGAAGAGGTGCACTGTTGGGGGGGATAAAGGGGATGTACAGTAGATATGAGAGGTGTCTATCATCTTTAGTCCGAAGAGGCATTATTCAGACTCATCAGTCAGAGTGAAGCTGTTTTCATAAGTCATAAATGGGTTTTTATAAAGGCATCTTTCCCCCACAACATGGGAAAATTACTGCAGCCTATACATGGCTCCTGTTCCTTGGCGCCGGCCAGTCCAGAGGGATGCCTTCTTCTGGCCTGGCAGCTGGCTTTATGCATGGATAGACAGACAGATGACTGGGTTGCGACTGAGTAGTAGTCTAGTCGTCCCTGTTTAGCTCCTACTCTTCTTCCCCTTCTGTAGCTGTTCCAAGTATTTCCGTATCCTAGTCAGCATTGCACGTACAGAAAGGACTTTTACTTTAGAACGCCCTTATTGCTGCAGTTGCTTATCATGAATATAGAATATAGTGTAGTCTGAAAATGTATACTTTAACATGGTCAATGATGTATGTTTTCGACATTTATTTTGAGGTATTCCAGTACAGCATTTTTTTCAGTTTTTCATTTCTTTTATGTGGTAGTGTTAACCTTGTATAAAACAGACCCTTTTTGTACTATTGTGGTTTATAAATTTTGATTTTTGGAAAGGTCATTTTGCAATTCCTCACACTGATATTATTATTGAGAACTTGTCCCAAATCAGTCAGCTTTGTTCAATCTGCGACACCATTGTAGGACTAGATTTAAGACTAAACCAGATGACTACATGAGAAATGCAAGCATTCATACCAGTGCATGTTCAGAAGATGTTGAACTTCACCTTGTCTGAAATTATCTTGGAAGGTGAGGTCATGGCACCAGAATGGATGACAGGAGATCAGTGAAGACTACAGGCTTTGGTGAGTCAGCTAATGGAGCTCATTGTGTTAGAAGGCTGATCTTAAGATTCAGAGATGCAAAATGGAAGGAAAACAGACATTACCTTCAGTGGAGATGTGATTCAAATTGTCCAAAGCGTCACCATGTCTCTACTGGCCTGCCTTTTTCCCACAGAGCATCCTGGTAATATATATTCCCCAGGTTACCAAGGCACGTCCACCCTGTGATCCACGTTAAGTAAAAGAAAACTGATTCATCAGGCTAGGCTACCTTCTTTTATTGCTCCATTGCCAGTTCTGATGCTTATGTACCCATTGTCAGTGGTACATATGGGTCAGCATGGGGTCCTTGATTGGTCTATTTTTATGCAGCTACATACATATCAAGCTGTGATGCATGTTCTCCCGTCTTTCTATCAGAACCGGCATTAACTTCTTCAATTTGAGCTACAGTGGCTTGTTTGGGAACACACAGGCCAGGCTTCATTCCCCATGCGCATCAATGACCCTTTGTCGCAGATGACCCAGCACCGATTCCCCACTTTTCCTTCCTTGGTCCGCTTTTGATAGATACTGACCACTGCAGACACACATCAAGAGCTGGAGTTTTTGAGATGCTCTGACCCGGTCACTGGCCACAAATTTTCCTTGAATGAGAGTTTAAACGTCTTTAAACTTAAAGCAAGTCCAGTCTTTTGCTCTTTTTGATTCTTGTGTTTATAAAATTCTAAGGGTTCAGTTGATGAAGGCATTGCTTCAAGCATGGGGCAAAACAAGATGCAAACAAGATGGTCAGGTTGTGATGTTAAAGGACTAATAACTTGTTACTTGGACAAATTTTATTTAAACTAAAATCATTTTGATCAGTTCCAGCCTCGTAAAAAAGCCCCAAACCCTTCTAAATTATGAAAAAAAATTTCATCAACCATCAACTTGTACATAATTAATTATATATAAGTAACATAAAAAATGACAAAGTATGAAAAGATATGCATAAGTCACAAGTGCATATGGCCTATGTCTTTACTCTGAGAACGAGATGCAGTGTCAGCTGATGGAAGCATCCGCCAGTGTGAGAAAGAATGTGAAGCTAGCAGTGGTGTCCGAATCGCAGCTCATATCTCAGATTTTCGCTCAGATGTTGAACAAAAATATGGACAGAGACAGAGTAACGGCTCGTATCTCAAAAAACTCTCGAGAAGCTCGTATCTCGAGGTACTACTGTACATGGAATTTCAGTTTGGCCTCTTAATATTAATCTTTATCAAAGAAAAAATGTTCCAGATGCACAAAACACATACAAACTGGTCTCTGTGCATGACTTATCTTACACAGCCTGATTCTCGTCTGCCTGGCTGGTCACAGGTAATCTGCCCTAGAGCCCTGGATCTCAGATTTACACACACACACACACACACACACACACACACACACACAGACACACACGGAGATACACACACACACACAACCACACACACAAGGCTTGTTCTTATCTTTTTCCCCTGATGCTGTTCTGTCCAGCACGTGGAGCACCATGATAGCATCAAGCCTCTGGTTCAGATAATTGCTCTCACACACAAACCGAAAATAATACATGCACAAATGTAGCTGTATCCAAAACCGCACGTCTCCATTTGTGCTCGTGTGCTCTTCACTTGCGTCTTTGTTTCGCCGCTTCTCTGACTAACACTTCTGCTCATGTACCCACTTGCCTGTGCGTAGCTTCATTTCCTCTTGTCTTGTGAATCATAATCATTTAATGACACCTTTCATTGAAGCTTAAACACAGACACACTGCATGTCATCTTAAACTGAATGAGAGTTTATTGTTGTACTTATAATTGAAACCAGACGACAATATAACATATCTTACATTATTAGTTACTTCCCATGAGTATGTGTGTGCGTGTGTGTCAGGGCTTGTTCCTCCACAAAGATTGGTTAATTAGTCAGTAGGAAAGTTTTTTGCTCTCAGTCCATTTGTGAACAGAAAACATTGAAACAATGGAATAAAGAGAAAATAATTTGATTAAATCATCTTTACTATTTTGTTAGGGTGCTACATTTCTGTGTGCCCATGTGTGCACGTGCATCTATCATGCATATACATGTTCTATGTGTGAACTTGTGCATGTGCCCATAGGGCCCTGCCAGTGTTTGGTTGTGCCTCTGACCACACGTCCGTTGGCTTTGACTCACAGTTCTAATTAAATCATGGGCAGGTCTGAACTGGCAAGTCGCTCACACATAAACACAGCCTCTGAACTGAGCTGTTACTGCCACTTGGGTTGTTGGATGCTTGAAACGGTTCATTAAGTAGTTCAAACTGGTGGCACGCACAAGCAACTACCTAATCAGATGCAACAGTAACTGAACTAAATAGAGGCTGTAAATGACTTTTTACATTTTTTTTTACATTTTTTATCCAACCACCTAAATCACTTTCAGCTACCACACGAGGCACCACCTGCTCATGAGAAGGGATGACTAATCACACGATCCCTTTCACACCAAAGGAATGACACCGGGAGCAAATTGGAAGTCAGATTCTCAAGGACCCAAGCATACTTTGACACCTAGTGGATCCGGGACCAGTCCACCATGGTTGGGTGGACTGGTCCCTGGTCAGTTCACCTGGGTTGGAGATAGAAGCTCTGGACTTCCAGTAAATGGAGAACATCTATCATGAGAGAAAATTTTGAAGTTTAATATTTCTTTAGTGGTCAGTTTTCCATCATTCTGCCTTCTGAAATCTTTGCAGTGTTTATAGAATAATCCTGCTAATAAAAAGTAATTTACTTTGTGATTGCTTACATAGTTTGAGTGCGAGTGTGTCAAAGTATGATAAATGTGTGAAATGCGTGGAGTTGTGAAGCACTCGCATGACTCAGAGAACATGTCGATAACTTTCTGTAGCGTACAGGAAATGTGTCAGAGGGAAATGGGGACCAGAAGGAGATGCAGAGGAAGAGGGGTGGGGGGCATTGGGGGCTGACAGATGAAGTAGGCGACAAACAGAAAAGCTCAATGCAGCGAAAGGATCAAGAAAATTCAGTGATGATTGGATGATAAATGTTGTATACATGTTATACTTTTAAAGAAAGTTTAGGAGCATGAAAGGATTTATCAGTGAAAGAAAAACTGTTAACTGTTAAAATTGTTAAGAAAATGTTTCCCGTCATGCATGAAGAATTGTCCTGAAAGAGGCAGCCAGTGGATGTCTCAGGAGAAACAACAAGACCCAGCTGTTGCTCCACAGGCCGCCACACCCAGCGGGGAGAGACTCCATTTGTTGTTGTAGCTGGCCTTAATGACTCTGAGAGAGAAGAGGGAGAACAAGGCCGAGAAGGCCACAGTAGCTTTTGACCAACTTCGAGTGAAGGAAAGTAAATAGGGAGGCGAATGCTGCAGCAGCCATTTTTTTTTTAAGGCATAGGATGAGCAAAGACGAGACGGATGCTGCATCACTTCCTCGTTTGACATTTGCGTTACGGGGTTTGGTTCCAGGGCTTCCTATCTGGGGTGGTGCTTTGTTTGACTCAGGAGTTTATGAAAACACAGCCAGGGAACAAGACCTTAGCTGTAACCCATACATTAACTCTGTTCCCACCAGGTTTATCTAAACCATCTCTTTTCTCTCCAACCTGTGTTCAATCACTTTCACTGCATTCACGCCATTACTTTTCTTTACCTCTGCTGTCTCCTCATCACTTTATTTCTTTCTCCTTTCCATCAGTCATTCATCCCCTGATCTTGCTTTCATAGCAAATCTCTGCTCCTGTCTTTGTATCTTTAAAATAACCAAATCAACCACTGACGACCTATGTAGGTAGTCAGGTGTTTCCCATTCACCAGGGGCTCTGTTATTGTTGTTTTTATTGAAATAATATTTTGAAAATTAGTCACTGGAAGACTTATATACTTTTCTCATTCCAAATGAACTTTTATATTTTGTGTCATGAATAACACCTTGCTGGTGATTTAATATTCACAAGCAGACAACCAGCAGAAAATAGTCTCAAAATAATGGAATATACTACATCCTTGTTTGAGTGATGATTACTTTTTGGATATTAGTGAGCCTTTTCTAAAATCCAACTATATTTAACTGTATGAATATTTACACCGCTTTGAAAGGTTTCAGCAGGAACCACTTATTTTGAGACAGGAAAGGGATATTAGGGAGTACTAAGGGATAATCCTCTTGTTTGCCTTAAAGAATTCGTATTTAAAAACTGAAATAATGTAAAATGAAGAAAAGACGACTATAGCATTTCTCCATGGGTGGCCTCAATGAGTCGTTACACAGGTATCAAATGGCTGCTAAAGTCTCCATCGACTTCATTCTGACTTCAAATTATGACATAAATAGGATTCGTTTGACCACTTCTGTAAATCTACCACATCACAAATACGTCTTGTGATGCCATCATTTTAATTACAGTATGTCTCTTCCTAATCTATGAAAGTAGGCTTTTCACGCTACCTTTGAGCATGGCAGTTCTGATTTCAAGCTCAAAAGCTTTTCCTACATTTATTCACTTTATATATCCGGCTAATCATTGCTGCCACATCATAAAATTATAGAGGGGTTAATTATTTTTTTCAAGCAATTCACAATATTTTTTTCTGCTGCTAATTCAGCATTATAGTCAGAACCCAGTTAGAAGTCAGTCATTAGGATTCCAAAAAAAAAAGATTTGGTTAATGAAAACATGTTATTCATTTTGGAGCAAACTACCAATATTAATATATAGCAATAAAACACTTTTTAATGGCTCTTAAACACTCACTGATTTAGTCAGGGTCAGGGGTCACATGCTCCTGAGAGGGCAGTTTTGTTTTTTAGCTGCCCCTCCTCTTCCTGTCTCCACCCATCTCCTCTTCCTGTCTCTATCTCAGTTGATAGAACGTGTAATATTGCACACACTCAGACACACACAGCCCGCTGATTGTGTTTATCCCTGAGAGCTTCAGGCTCGGAGTAACGAGAACACCAGAGGAAAAACAGAGGAGCATCACAGGAAATGGAAGAGCATGAAATACCCATTTAAAACAGTCCAGAAGCATCACATAAATTAATTTCTACAGCAGATATCAAACATAATGAATTTGGTACTTTTTGATAGATGAATGGTAAATGAATGTACATACACTATATTGCCAAAAGTATTTCCTCAGCTATCCAAATCATTGAATTCATGTCTTCCACTCACTTTCATGGTGACGGGTGTATAAAATCAAGCACCTCAGCATGCAGACTACTACAAACATTTGTAGCCACTCTCATCCCATACAATGATGGGATGCATTTCTTTCTTTCTAAATATTCCACAATCAACTGTTAGAAGTACTATAACAAACAGGAAGTGACTGGGAACAACAGAAACTCGGGCATAAAGTTTTAGGCCACATAAAATCACAGCACAGCACAATGCAAATGTCGGATGCAGTGGTGTAAAGCATGCCGCCACCACACTAGAACAGTGACAAATCAATCTTCTCCGTCTGGCTATGTGATGGATGAGTCTGGAGTTGGGGGTTGCCACAAAAAAGGTACTTGTTGGACTGCATTGTGCCAAGCGTCAAGTTTGGTGGTGGTGAGATTTGGATGTGGGGTTGTTCTTTGGCAGCCAAGCTCGGCTCCTTTCCAGTGAATGAAACTCTAAATGTTTCAATGTAAGCGGACATTTTGGACAACTTCATCCATCCATCCATCTATCTTCAACCGGGGCCGGGTCGCGGTGGCAACAGTCTCAGGAGGGATGCCCGTACTTCCCTCTCCCCAGACACCTCCTCCAGCTCCTCTGGGGGATCCCGAGGGGTTCCCAGGCCAGCCGAGCGACGTAGTCCCTCCGGCGTGTCCTCGGTCCTCCCCGAGGTCTCCTGCCAGTAGGACATGCCCGAGCCACCTCAGCTGGCTCTGCTCGAGGTGGAGGAGCAGTGGCTCTACTCTGAGCTCCTCCCTGGTGACTGAGCTCCTCGCCCTATCCCTAAGGGTGCGCCCAGCCACTCCACGGAGGAAACTCATTTCATCCGCCGGTATCCGGGACCTTAACGCAATAGAACACCTTTGGAATGAGTCAGAGCAGAGTCTGTGAGCTGGGCCTTCTCGTCCAACATCAACATCTGACTTCTCAGATACTCTCGTAGAAAGCCTTTGGTAGAACGGCTGAAGTTGTTAAAGTTGCAAAGGGTGGACCGACATTATATTAAATGCTATGGTTCAAGAATCGGATGCCACTCAAGCTCATATTCCGAGGAGGGGACGGGAGCATATCACCCATTCACAGTCACACAGTAGTCCCAAGTCCTGTATCACTGTGCCATCTGGAACTACTTTATCAAACAAGTCATTTTATTGCCAAGCACGATTAACTTGAATGGAACTGTATTTGGTGACTGGAGACATCACTTTACTCCACTAAAGGCATGATTACCTTTGGTATCTAGTGTGTTTTTACTGTTGGATGTATGATGAATGAAATTAAGTGTTGTGATAGCCATCACAAACAACCCACTAAGGTTTTGCCTGTAAAATCTGGAGAAAGATTCTGGAAAGAATTGTCTGCACATCACAAGTTTAAATATGTTAGAGCGTTGCTTCAACACTAAGCAACGCTCTAAATATGACCCATAATATCCCACTGTATGTGCGCAGTTAATTCTTTCACATATTGTTTCTATCATACCAATATATGAAGCGTAAAGCGCTTTGAAATGTCTTCAGATGGGATTAATCGCTATATAAATAAAAGTTGGTTGATTGATTGATTTATTCTCATCCTTACCACATAATGACAAATAGTGAGAAATTAAGCAACATATGTTGACACCCCCATTTTTTTGCATCAATGAATGTTTTTTTTGAAAATGATGCCAATCATATGTTGTGTCCACAGATATTAGAGGCATAATCTCAACCCGGGTGAATAGCTATTCTGATTTAATGTGTGTGAGGTAGTTTTCTCCACCAATAATATCAAAACAATAAATGAGGAAATGTTTATTAAATGAAGAATGGATTAAGAAATATGTGCCAAATTGGATGGAAGCTGCTTTAACAGCTTGTTCCTGTAAGCCCTCATTCCCAGGCGAGAGTGCTCAGCTGCTCTCATTGTCTTCACTTCACGAGAAATTCACCCGTCTACCTTTTCACCCCATATTAACCCATTCCTTACTGGTGAAACCTCCAGGTTGAAGATTCCCACCACATTGTGCAAGAAGAGCCTGGGAGGAGTTCAGGAATATCTTTGTGAATGCAGTGTGCTGCAGCAGGTGGAGTTATGTTGTGCTACATGAGGTCATTTTCAATACAGATATTTGCACATGTTCATTAGTGTTTGTACATGTGGTATCATTTATGTGTGTGGAAAAAGAAAGAGAAAATAGAATTCAACACTTGCAATCCTAATAGAGCCTTTTTCAGGGAAAATGACACACGAGACCAAGTTTTAGTGTGAATATTTAATTATTTCTTATATGTCTGAAAATATTTCAGAATTGAAATATTAGGGATTTGTGTCCAGTCTTCTATGCATTCCACAAAGACAAAAAGACATTTTCTAAAACCATCAGAAATGTTTGATGGCTGCTTGTCTTAGCATGTTTTACACCATATTAGATACACTGATACAGGTATTGGTTTAAGGTCAATGTAATTTTTTTATAACACAGGCATTCAACATTGATAGTGACCATTTAAATCTGTTAATGCTTGTTTTGTACACATTAACCGTGTGTTGGTTTTCCCATTTAGAAGTCTCTTTCAAGACATGCTACATATCAGATAATGATAAGTATCCAGGTAGTGTAGTATTTCTGAGCAGGCAGTAAAGACAGAGGACAAGGAGGATGCCACAACATTATGTGCATTCTCAACATGTTTGCACAGGTCGATGGACCAGTGAGATCTAGCCTCCCACATGAAACCAGACAACATGGAACACCTCCACACTGGTGGAAACTGCTGCTGTATCTGTTCTGCTGCCGTTACCACATTAAATGAATGAATCAAACAGCATCAAGTCTGCAGCCAACTCCAGTGCATTGAGTTGGACCCTAACACCAAAAAGCTAGCATGTTCATGACATGACATGTATGTGTACCCATTTTTTTTTTTCCTTTTCAAACAATTAACAGCCCATTATGGCTGATCAATCACCAATCTCTTCATGTCTTTATACAACAGAATACATATTACCCCCCACTAGACGTACATTTTAAACTCCTGGGACTATGATCTGGATCCAGTGGATCACTTTTTTTCCCCCTTCTGGCCCATTCTTTTCTTGATATCATCAAAATTCTAACAAATTGAAATCAAAAGTCTTTGAACATTTGGACGTGATTACATAACCTCCAACTATCGTTCATGTAGGTTACTATTAGCTAGGTAAGTCATCTCTTTGATTGCAGCTGTGTGGGTCTTCCTTCCTACTCTTGGAGGTAAAACCTGCCCTCAAGGGGCTTTATGAGAGAGGATGAAAGAGTACCCCCCGCCCCTCCAGTAATATAAATCAACAAACACACAGCCCTAGCCAGCAGATGTTAAACAAATCAAGACTCTCCTTGGTTGACACCTGTTTTTTTTTAAAGTTTGAACTGTTGAACTTTTTAAGTAGATGAAGTGACATTGGAGGTTTTCTGACGGGGGCCTTAGCTGCCCCGTCTCTGCAGTGAGCTCTTGTGTTGATGCGCCTCATACTGGTTGTAATGACAGATATGGGTCACAGTTCCTTTGTAAAGGCTCACATAAACTACTCAAGATCACAAGGATGAATGGGAGGTTCAGTCTGGAGCTTTTTCTTTGCCTCCTCAACTAGCAGCACAGTCACCGCTGCAACCAGCGGTCCTAAACCACATCAGTGTTAAACCACACTGTGTGGCCCACTAATTGCACATCACATGGAGCCAGTCTCCATGATGAAAGCTCGACGTGTTGGCTTTGGTGTCAGTTCTAATATGTAAAGCAGATGTGTGTTTAATATCAAAGCCCATCAGTGGTTCTGTAGCACTGCCTGGTTAAATGGCTTTAGATGTTGGATTTCCACTGGGGCCACCCACATTCAGGAGATATTCCTGTAAGTATGCTCAGTATGAATCTGCTGTCTACAGAACAAACCTGAACCATCTTCCTGGTCTTGACAGCACAACTGAAAGCTGAAACATTCTTGATAAACTGTGATACTAACTGCTACACATACTGTAGCGCTAGTGTTTCCACAAGCAGCGCTTTGACCCAGCAGTGTGACAAATATTGTTTAAGACCCCAACGCTGACGCCCATGTTGTGTTTGTGTGAAAACAGTAATCAGCAGCAGCAGAGAGTTGGCTGTGACCATCAGCGTTAGCTTCCAGCTAAAACCTCTATCTGATTATGTCCTGGCCTTTTTCAACAACTAGCTTGGATTCCAGTTCAGCCGCAGCCCAACTGATTACAAATTCAAACACATTCACAGGATGATTACATGCAGCTTAAGCTAAGACCTGATGAAACCAGCGACGTCCTTTTTCCACCTGCAGTCACTCAATGTTCTGACATGATAAGGATGTTTCCAAGTGGAAGATGTGTTGATTAGATCATTGCCAATCCCTTTGAGGTGTTGACATGGTGTGTGTGTGTGGGGGGGGGGGATGATTACCTTTTCTAATTGTATTGATTTCTAAACCTTGGAAAATACTATAGATTCTTGATTAAATATCCAAATTGTCCAAACTGATATTTCGTCCATCTTACTGTAATTATTTTCTGAAAATCACTTAAATCATTTTACATTACAGTCTCACCAAATATCACAAATATTGTATTGTAAATTCCTTTGCTTTTTACAGTGATTTTTCTATAGATGTTTTAGTTTTTTAATAGTATCCAGATATTTGTGCATATTAAGGTATCTACTTAATATGCTATTAAGTAGATACCTGTGGTCATCTACTTAATAGCATATTTCCAAAAGACTGTTCTCTACTCTGGGCTCACAAAGGAATGGAAGACATGTCCTGTACTGATGAGCTCATGTTTTCACGTTTTTCTGTTTGTTAGAAGCTTGTCACAAGAACTGCTTGATGGAAATTCTTGTTTTCTTGAATAAATTAAGAAAAAAATTTCCCAGTTTGGGATAAGTATATCTATCTATAACTGTTAAACTAATAAATATACCAATGTGACTCCATGATGATGTGTGCCCTCTGTGTGCTGTCTCTTGTACATTGGTTTGAGGGATATCAGGAGAGACGTCTGCTTGCTGTAAGTGCTGCCCGTCCAAAGTCAATGCTGAGACTGAAGTTGAAGCACAGTGCTATTTAACGGCTGCAGATCGGTTTGACCTAAAAGGTTCAGGCTGTTGATTTCAGGCTACCTGATTTTGCTGGATGAAATAACATCCATCACTTTATCAGTGCTAAAAATGAAAAGGATTGCTGTGTGTCTGATATCTCTGATTCATGACTGAATCCATGATCCTATGCTCTGTCTGAGGCAAACCACTACCAGTTGGTCGCCAACAATCATCACTGTTCGTGTGCTGACATGTCCTTTATCATTAGGAAAGGTTCATATTTACTCGTACCGTATTCTAACCTGACAATGAAAAGGACAGAGGTTTTAACTTGACTGATGAACATAGTTGCAACTTTTTGTTATGCTACAGTCACAACGTGTTACGTGTTTTTTGAATTGCTGAAAAATAAACCCTATTCCAATATTTAATATATTTATGTATTATATTTACATATGTCTGGTTACTCTTACTAAGCCCTGATTGGACAATCACTTTTAGGGGCAGAGTTTAGCAAATATTTATTTCCTGTTATCAAATGTATAATTTTTAATCACATATTAGTTGTCATTAGGAGAAAAAGGCAACGTAATTGAACAATTTCTAAACTGTTGCTTTGGTTTGAAATTCCTGTTGGCAATAAAGTCCCTAATTGGACAACACTGAGCGGTCATTTATTTGGACCCCAGGCTTACGATAATCTGCTCATGCTTTGCAGCAGCACAGGAAAATGTTTGAGAAACATTGGATGGACTGAGCCCAGCTTCAAAGAGTGTTGGAAAGTTGTTGGCTCCAGTTTTACTGGAGATATTCAAGTTACATAAGGTCTTCCCCCTCGCCTCCTTTTTCTCTCCCCTCCTTCTTTTGTGTTGCACAAAAGAGTTCTGTAAACACACACACACACACACACACACACACACACACACACACACACACACACACAGTCAGTGTGGTATGGCAGACTTCCAGAGAGGGGCTCCAGTGTCGCTGTTTCAAAGAGCTCTTTGCTCGCTGTCCTTTTGATGCTCACTCCCCAGCAGCAGTGGAGCAGAAAGGCCGAACCTCCATCTTTGATATGAATTTGTTCCTCGTTCTCCACGCTGTCCCCGTGAGTCTCCTGATTAACTCTGTAAAAGGCCTCCTAATGTTACTACTGCATTACAAAATCAGTAAGATACCTGTAGGCAGCAGACTGTTGCTCAGTTCAACAAGCTGCAGAGCAGAACGGGCAGCTTTTACACCTTTCAAGTTGAATGATGCACATCTAAGTTTAGACCACATAACTGCCAGACTCATAACTTTCTCCCTTGTCAATGCAGATGTACATCTATGGACATAAATCAATGAAGACTGAAAACACCCTCATAAACACCAGAAACAAAACTAAGAGTCAAAAGGTTTTAACACCTTTGTTTTTACTCAAAACAACAAGAAAGCCTCTGACTCTCAAATTCTATCCATGTTTCTTTCACCACAAGTAAAAACAGATAAAATATTTCACAAAGTTATTCCATGTGAGACCATGAAATTATTTCACATTAAATTTACCATAAAATTAACTTTGTTTTATCAATTTAAAGACGTGAGTTGAACCTTGGGGACATATTTTGTGTGAATGTTAATCATGTGCTCGTACAGCCATAGATTTTGTGCAGCATTCGTTCCAGCATATGTTGCTTTGGATAAAAGCGAGATGTATGGTGAACCAGTGATGTGATCAGGACTAGACTGTTTCACATTAACCTGCCAAATCTGGATCACATTATAAATAACTGAGAGCTCTCCATGCGCTCTGCTAAGGACATGTGCTGCACTCAGAGCAGAGCTATTACCACCTCTTCAGTGGAGAGTGTCCCCTCTCACAGCTCAAGTCATTTACTCTGCACAGCAGGTACTGCAATTTCTATAAATGGTGTGTAGTCACTATCCTCATAGACACAAGGGTTTGGAAAATATGTCTGAAAAATCTAAGGTCTTGGGTTTTTTTTTTCACAGGGCTGTTATTCAGACATCATTTCCTGGGATGTTTCTAGAGGAAAAAATGTTAAGGATGGACTAAATTTCACTGAAATAGTGGTTCCATGGAATCGAGTGAAGTTTGTCACCTTGTGCTGTAAAAAACAGTTATTGGTTGGTGTTTCATTGACCAAATGATGATCGAATTAATCAGAAAATAAGCAAAACATCTGCCCATGAATCGATAAGAAATCAGCTGTCAGTTCAAAGTCACACTTTGTTCTATTTACTGTAGATGTGTGACTTTTCCTCTCATGATTTCACATGTTCTCCACACGTGTGTGTGTGTGTGTGTGTGTGTGTGTGTGTGTGTGTGTGTGTGTGTGTGTGTGTGTGTGTGTGTGTGTGTGTGTGTGTGTGTGTGTGTGTGTTCATGGTAACAGATTTGTACCTTTATACCTCTATGGTTTTCTGTCGGTAATTTTGAACTTTCAGTTCACCTTTTAAGTCTTGGAGCTATACAGTTCAGGAATGCAGCATATATGTGTCAAAACTGTGAGCTTGTGTGTGTGTACAACTACTGTGTGTTTATGTGTGTGTGTCTGTGTGTCCGTACAACCACAGCGTGTGTGTGTGTGTAACATTCCAGTCTGTGTTAG
Organism: Antennarius maculatus; assembly: GCA_013358685.1. Classification (NCBI taxonomy): domain Eukaryota; kingdom Metazoa; phylum Chordata; class Actinopteri; order Lophiiformes; family Antennariidae; genus Antennarius; species Antennarius maculatus. The sequence goes on from CM023609.1 coordinate 9,349,425, forward strand.
AGGTATGTGAATTACGTCTTACTAGGAGAGAATGTGAAGAATCTGCTGCCATGAGAATGTTGCTCTTGTTTACTGACACAGTAATGAAATGGAGGATTTTGTGTGTGTGTGTGTGTGTGTGTGTGTGTGTGTGTGTGTGTGTGTGTGTGTGTGTGTGTGTGTGTGTGTGTGTTCACAAGTTGCTCCCACCTCTGTGTCAGAACTCTTTTAGCTGTGATCCTGAGTCATTTAAACCAAAGCTATCGGTGCATTAAGCCAAAATTGTAATGTTTTTAATTGTTTCCATGTCACTAAATGTAATTTCTCTTCATCAATTTTTAATTTTGAGCATTCATATTTATTATCTAATCAGTGCTGCCTCAGAGCCTGTACAGCCCCCTGTGTTCCTATGAGACTGTACTAAGTCGTGTAGAATCCTGATTTCCCAGTAGCTTTGTAACTTCAAGTGGCGTAATAGGTTTTTTTTTTATTATTGTCACATAAATAGTTTGACATAATCTTGAAGCTACGCTGTTGATGACTGAACTCTACAAAAGAAACTGTTGCAAGTGAAGACTGAAAATATAGTAAATGGACCTTGAGTTAAGTTTTGTTGACAACATGCTGTCTTTATTAATGATGTTCTTCATGTTCAATGTGTTTGTGTCTTTTTTTCTATTAGATTTGGGACATGAGCGATGATGAGAGCATCTAAAGAACAGCAGGAACAAGCCTGAGCCTCGTGAAATCTCCTATTTACAAGGACAGGGAAGCTGCAGAGACCAGCAAACAGGGTTAAAACTAGCCTATTCATAACCAAGCACTGATTTGAAGATGTAGTCAGAGAGCTTTAAAACCTACTACTGTATTCATTTGAATTCGACATCCATATGAAGAGGATCTTCAGAATAATGCAGTCATTTTGCTTTTTTCTCCTAGAATATTCAGTGAATTGCTTTTTTCACTGTTACACTGGGAACAGAGTCTGAGATTGAACAAGTTTTTCCACTTTTGTTCGTATGAAGCTGTTCTACGTGTGTAATCAAATGTTTACATGTCTTGTTTTGGAATCTGTTGCATCCATGACCACAAAGCATACAGAAAGCATATTTACAGTATGCTTTCTCTTTTTTTTTTTTTTTTTTTTTTTACTTTTTTGACACAATGCTTTAAGCTTAAATGAACCATCAGGTCCAGGCCCTCCAGCGTTGCATTCATGAGTTTTCCAAAGCATCCTTTTGCAAGGCATTGATGTACATCATCTAATCAATCATTTAGTTTGGAAAAGAGCTAATATTAAAAACACAAGAATGTGACGACTCATCAGATCCAAGTCCCTATTTGTGTACTAGGATCTGTAGTGCTAGCAGTACAGCCACACTTAAACCAGCTCTGAAAGCAGGAACAACACACATTTATTTGTACAGCAGCTGAGCCGTGGCACTGAACATGGATACCGTTGGCACCTTCACTTTGTAGTAGGCCAAAAATTTGAAGGAGTTGACGAATTCTTTTTGTCTGTGCCCGTTTTGTCTGCCAGTTTTAATCTCATTAAACTGATGGTCCAGTTTAAGGAAGTGAAATGAGGTTAATTATAAATTGAAGAAAGACTAAATTTTAGAATTGATGCTCAGATGTCCTCCATGTCAACTCTGTACAGTTCTCACTCCTTTCTATTCTCAGAACTGTTTTTCATTGTCCTGTTTTCATTGAAGTATTTCACCAAAAACTGGAAAAACATGTCTGCACTTGTATTTACATCTCACTTCAAAGAGGTGATGTAATTGTCAGCGTTTGTGTGTTTGAACGTCTGTCCACCAAATATCTTCGCAACCGTTGCAGATAGAAAGATGAAACAAAAAGGATATTACTCGGTCGGCAAAGGGGATGAAAATGAGATGATGACCTTGAAATTGAGAAAACTAGGTCAAGGTCAGATTTTAACTTTTGTACACTCAGGAACTGGATAAGATAGAAAGACGAGGGAGAAGGCAAGTGTAAGACCGTCGATCAAAGCTACTGCTTTGATCTATCAAATTAGGTCAGAGCACTAGCTTTGATCTTTGACCTATGCAAATAGGTCGGTAAAATTTTGAATTCAGGGGTGTCGCGGGTTGTTGCAGTCTGACTGCATGGGTTCTTGTTAAAATTGTGATCAGTTTATTGCTATACAGTAATGCTTTATGTGGAGTAGTGTGCCATCACCCCTTTTCTCCCAACATAACACAAGAGCAGAGGCCAGTCAGACGGTGGTTTAAGAGCATTTTATTGTTCATCAAGGCTACTTTACGTACAAAAAGGTGGCCTGCCAAAACCTTTTTAGTAGGAGACACAGAGCCACAAATCCAACTTACGTTTCAGATATTGTTTTTACAGATCAAAGTATTACTACCATTATACATGCTACTTCCACTTCAAAGAGGACCTCATACTGCGATACAATCTGTAGACCCTAAACAGTCATTAAAAGACAACACCCACTTTGTTTTTTTTGCTTACATGCAGCAGCTGAAGCTTTACCTGCCTTCTAGCCCATGACTCATGTAGATTTTTATTTGATTTGTAACTGATATTGGAAATGACCAATAAGATCTGCTGGGCTAGTGGCAAAATTATTGTGTTCCATCGATGTAAAACATGTTAACGACTGCAGAGGCTTCGACAGGACAACCTCGACCTCCTGATGGAACACAAGTAAACATTAGCATGACTGAGATCCAATGGAAGTAGCGATTGTCACCAGCCCACTAGTGGCTCGTTGTGGTTTAGATGTTGCTGTGTTCCTGCACTTGAACCTTTACTCTACGACGAACTATAAACAAAAAAGATCAACTTTTTTCACAAAAAAAGAAAATGCAATGATTACAATATAAGGACAGGGAAACCAACAATTAAATAACTACATATCATTAACAAATTAATTGTTCCTCAAAAAATACCTAAGATTTTTTTTCTCTGTACATTTGTTACGCGCAGCGTAACAATGGTCTTATAGTTAGCTATTATAAAAAGTTTTTTTTTTACTAAGTGATTTTCCTACAGTGTGTAGGGAGTGTATATTGAGGCGGACAGAGCACCTCCTACCTACACGATGGTAGTGAAATGATAATGAGAAAGAATAATGGAAAAACAAAATCCTCTGGACATTGAGCCCTTTCCCCTCCTGTTTTCTAGCATGATCTACATCCAGTCTTAACCACAATCAACTAAAGCTAAGTGGAGGGAGAGCCATCGCTGCAAACAGAAGCTCAGCTCCTGAAGCTCTCCAACACCCAAAACCCACCTACAAATAATATCCATCCCAAACCACTCTAAACCAGAAATGAAGAGCTCGTTTAGAGTACTCTTTTTTTTTTAAGGAATCAAAACAAATGACAGCTGCGTGATGACTCCAATTTTTGTTCATTTGTAGATTCAAGAACTTCCACCATCAGTCCTGGTTCACACCTGTTCTGATAGTTGTGTATGGAATGTGTGGACATGTAACTACACTCACTTAGACGACTCACTAATAGATCCAATTCTCATACTGGATTAAAAAAAAAAAAAAGACCAAATGAAACAAATTTAAACCAAGTCACCTTTCAGCCTCCTAAACCTGGAAATTTTAGAACTTCTTAGACAACCACTGTTATAAACAAATGTCTGAAAGGCCTGTTCAGAATCTGCCCAGATTGGCTTAGATGCTCATTTATTCCTTTATTGTAATATATGAGTTTAAAGGAACTTGATGTAAACACAAAGAAGCATGAGTGAATATTTTTGTTATCCTGTGAAGATGTATGAAAGCTGTCAACGGAAAACTCCAGAGGAGTCGACCCTGGCTGGCCTTTAGCTGTTTGTCACTATGGCAACAGTATACAAGGACCTGCAAGTTCCCCATAGGAGGAATGTTTGCCACCGTGGACTTGAATTCATTCAAATCAGGTTGCAACAGAGAAGGTCAACTGTTGCAACAACGCAACTTTTGATAATGAAAGGAGTGAAAAACGAACGTCTGAATCAGAGGCTCTTATAAGGTAATAATATCTCGTTTCCCAGGGGCATCATCATCATCATCATCATCATCATCATCATCTGCAAGTCTGTGATCTTCTAAGCGCTTTCAGACTACAGGAAGAATGTGGTTGAAGGATGGCATGAAGGTGGTGCTTTGAAGATGAATCAGGCTAACAACTGACATAAAACAAACTTTTTATCTCCAGAATGAGGGTCTTTTTTTGGGAGAATAAGGCCCAGGTGACTAATCTGTATGGGATGTCTCATTTCAGTTTGAAAACTGCAGCTCTCGTCACGCCACAGAGTCTGTCCGGAGGCTATCCCTCTAGTTTGTTACCATACCGATATTAATGGAAAACAAAAATACAAACTGTGATAATAACAATCATAATAATATGGAGTACAACTGACCCAGCAGTGAGCGTATAGCATCTACGTTTGTTACCAACAACAAATGAAGTAACTAACGTCCAAATGATAATAGTAGTTAAGATTGAAATGCTTAACATTAATAGATACCAGCTATTAAAATGAAAAAAAACAAAACATAACTGTGGAAGCATTTGTTTAGCCTTCAAACCTCCAGAAATCTACCAAACCATAGTTTAGGAAAGGTACGGCCAAAATATTGACACCTGTGTGGAGAAGGAACAATGACAACAGTGTATCAGACCAACGTCTCTCCAGTCCACAAAGCAGTTCCGTCCTCATAATTTGAAGATTTATCGACCTTGAAAAATTAATTCCTAATATATGGCACGTTTAAGTCTGTCAAAGTGAGGTTGTGGTTTTTTGTAATTTGGGGCAACCAATCAAACTTAATCCAGAAACGTGTAACTTTTGCGTAGTCACTCACAACCAATAAGCTGGTCTGTATGATGTTGACAATTTCTATTCTAGTTTGCAATGAAGTTTCCTAGATATCTGCACTTGCACATACATTTTTTTTTAACTGTATTTGCACTTTAAATGGAGACTGGGCACATCCTCCCACCATGTGCATCAACTTATCAACACTCTCCTAAGAAGGTGTCTCAACAGGTTGGATATGGTTGCACCTGATGGTGTTTGCCAGAGGTGGCAATGAAAGCAACTTTTATTTCCTTCCGTTGCAAGGAAATCATGTCTTTCAATAATCAAAGTAAAAATTATATATATATATATAAATATATATTTTTAAATGAAAAAAAATTTTTTTGGAGGAAAAACACAGGATCCTAGAAAAATGGATTATACCAGATAACGTCAAAATGAGTCTGTGCAGTGCCAGATTACAGTACTGAAAGGCCGCAAATCAGTGCAGATCAGACCAGGTGGAGAGTTCATACAGTTACAAACCAAAGGGAGAGAGACACAAGGTGAAAGAGATGAGACAGAACAAAGAGGAAGTGACCAGAGGGCGTTGTTGGTTTGTTTTGGAGTTGGGCATTGATCAGTGTCCGAGGTTTCTTTGGTGGTGCAGTCAGGTGGTTTGAGATTCTTTTCCACAAAGGGTCTCTCACTCATCTTTTCATTCTCATTTTGCTGTCAAATGTAATAATTGCAAAAGAAGTACACAAAACTACTGTTAAAGAAACAAACCAAAAAAAAAAAAAAGTAAGAAAGAAGAAAATGAATAAAACGCAACCTTTCCACTTTTTATATACATATAGCTACAGATGCTTCCTCAGCTCTAAGCTTGACATGCAGGGATGAAGAATGATGGGATGGAGCAGCTGAACGCTCCGGTCGAGTCAAACCCTCATCCCTTATTATTGACCGTTGTCTGGTATCACCGTAGCAGAGTACAGAAACTAAAAAAACAAGCTGTTATTGCTCGGTTGATCCTCTGTGAGTACAGAGAAGGCAAGCAGGCTTGAGGGTTTTGGATGATTTTAGCAGATCAGCAGGCATTCCCTCAGGGACGCCGGTGACTGGTCAGAGTGAGGGGGGGTCATGGGAGCTGGAGCTGAGGTTGTGAGGAGGGCCGGGGAAACAGGGCAATTGCTCTTAAAACACACCCCCTTCAGGAGACAACGGAAGGGGAGTGGTTATGATTAACCATGTGACTGTCGGGGGAGGAGTTTGGGCTGCTGCTGGTCGACGAGGGACTCCCCTTGTTTTTAATCTGGAGCCAAGTCTCGCCCAGCGCCTTGGCAAAGTGGTCATCCACAGAGCCTGTTATGGACACCGAGTTGGTGGCAGTGGGCTCAGGCTCCTTGTAGTTCTTCCCCAGACTGCGGCGAAAATGTTCTTCAATGACTGGGTCACAGGCTGTGTTGGCTAGAACAGGGAGGATAGGAGAAATCAAGAAAAAGAGAGTTCTTAGTTGAATGAAAAGGATAAATCTTTAAATAGTTACGTAAAAATGACAGAGATTGCACTAGGATAATAAAATGGCCACGGTGAAGTTTTTAGCTCACAGCAAACATTACTGTCACACACAGAACTAATAAAGCAGACGTGTTTGGCAAATATATTCTGTAGAGACGTCACCACAACAATACAACAGTAACTGATTGACAGGGATGAGATTTGGTGAATTATCACTATGATCTGTGTAATACTAGACTAGAAGAGGATGAGGACTCACTGTTGATCCTCCTGTAGTTGCTGGTGAGGCTCGAGCAGCCGTTGTGAGACACGGGACAATGAGACAGGTTACAGTTGCGGTTGTTGGCTGGGGCACATGTGATCACTGAAGGGCGATTCTGAAGACACAAATTTAACATTTAGGGATCATCAAAAACAACATTACAGTGCCAAGACAGAGTTTAAGAATAATAAATAAAAGGAAACCAGAAATGCGAAATAAAATCAAGATGGCAGACCAAAGGCAAATTTGAAGCTGGAGGGAGAGTGAATGATTCAGTCACCACAAAGGCTTGAACACATTCTGGCTAACAAGCCTGACAGGAAATTTCTCCCCACCGTCCAAGGAGCACATTAGTCACATCATGTGTGGAACCTACCAAAGCTGATGTTTTACTGTAAAACAGGACCAGAATCAAGAGGACGTGATGTGAGGCGTACCTGCTGCCGCTCTGCTGCGCTCACTGAGTGTGCCACAGTAGCCAAAGCTGCTGTGGTGCTGCGTGGAGAGTCCACCATGCTGTTTTTGGTGAGTGCCAGTGGCTGGTCCATGCCAGCTAGACTGGCCATGTGGTGGTGATGGAGGTGGGCATGGCTGTACAGGTGGTTGCTGTGGACTCCTAAAGCGCTGGGCACCACCACACGCTCAATGGGGCTCCGGCTCCGGTCTTTGGAGACAGAATTGCGGTAGTCTCCGTTAGATTTCCTGAAAACAAAGAACAGGCACATTAACTCGCTAAGCAGATTGGGCTGCGTTCATTTTAACATGTCTAAACTAAAAATGTTTATTTACCAACATCATATTGGGTCATATGTTCCCAGGTGCAAGAGATGACCTTAGAATGGACCAAGTGTAGAAAATACCAGCAGTAGATGTAGAATCGAGACAAAAGTAGGATGAAGACAGAAGATGAACAGCAGACAGAAATATTCATGCAGAGAGGTCAAAAGCAGCTCAGAGAGGGAGAGATCGAAAAACAAAACAAACAAATAAATTTTAAATAGGTTCCAGGACCAACAGCACCTGACAGATGTCTCAGAAAACATCATGGTTTCACGTCGTTTTTACTGGATTTATGGTAGATAAGAAAGATGAGCGTTTAAGTTTTTCCACGACCCTTTCAGACGTCATGTCCTTGGTGTTCAAATACGTTCTTACATGAATTAAATCTTTGGCTTGTTTGGATGTGGGCTCTGACTTAACTCCCAAAAAACAATTCAAACGTTACACCAATAAACAAACTGATGCCAATAAACAAACCACACATGATTTTTGTAAAGATGAATGAACATGTAGGAGGTCACACTGGGTAATCCTACACACTTGGTATCCATCCTCAGGAACTAACCCCTGTTGGTTTTCCAGATATTTAAAGTAGTGACATCACTGCTTTAACTCCACCTGGGACAAGATGTGACATCTGTCTCATTCTCTCTACCATTTTCACTGTTGCATGTGTGACAAGCAGTCACTAAGTTATGAAGATGGACATGTGATGTTCTCCCTTCCATTTGTTTATGACAAAAACCATCAAATGTACAAGTCATCAGGGACATGCATTCTCTGTCTCACTCAAATGACAAGATGAAAACTCCTGCTGTGCTCCTGCAGCACAGGCAGAAGAAGACGACAAGTCTTCAACCTCATCTCGCTGTCAACAATTGATTTCATCTGTTCAAACTGTTGCCGACATCCTCTTTGAGTTTTGCGCTCTTTCTCTTGGCTTCTATTCACAACACGCTGCCTTTACCCACAACCATAAGTGGAATACTAAAAGTTTGGAGAGGATAGGCTGGACACACATTAGAAAATCCCCCCCAACCCACAAAAGATCCCTTCATCCTTTCCAACTGTGACCTCACAAATTAATCATTGAGAAAGAAGAGATAAGAATTAGGGATCTGAGTAATGACAGTTCAATACAACACAGACAACTCTGCTGATAATGACTTTAAAATGTTTCATACAGTACGTCGTGAAGTGGTGGTGCTTGATACCGGCCACTTCCAACAGTTAGCAATTACTTTGTTCAGTGCATCAAATGTAGTCTGTTCCGTTTCCTCTGTGTGTGTTGAACTGTGTATTAAACCCTTTCTGCAACTCCACTCCCCTCACATAATTTGAGGCCCAGTTACAGGGGCCAAGGTTTACTCTACTCACTTCTTGCCATCTTTTTTTCCTCTCCATCCAGTCACAAATCAATATAATCATAATGACTTCCTCCCCTCCACACTTAACTCTGGGTAAACACTGAAACCCACAACTATAGCATCACATTCAGATTTACTGAACATCGGCTGCAAAAAAAAAAAATTCCTCTTAAAAACAACTAATTGAGCTAAAGAGCAGAAAAGCTGCAGCAGCCATTCAGGTTTGTTTGGATGCGAAACAAGTTCAGTTGTAGCTGTAGTTGTGGCCAGGCAACCTGACTGCTGGGTCAGGCATCTGGAGCCCACGGCACTATCTACACATAAATAGTCCACAGAAAACAGAAGTACAGAGGAAGAGAAGAGGAGCGGGGGGAGCTGCATGTCAATGCTCCAAACATTGACTATAACAAAGAACAAAGTCGCTAGTTTCCTTAAGTTGTGCTGAGCGCTTGCATTAGCAACCCCAACTTTTTTTTTCCATGTCTTTGTCTTTTTTCCTCACAATTGGACCCAACTTCCTGAGGATTTAACAGGGAGAGACTATGCAGTGCTTTTATAAACCCTGGCAGACTGCTTAACGACATGCTTTCCTCATGATAACATCAGTCCATTCTTTATCAGTCAAAGATTAACATTTGTGGAGTTATCACATACATATCAGGCTTTTAATAATCCTAAAACATGAAAACGCTGTTTAGATATATTCATACATTTTAAACCGCTACATACCTCTGCCCTGCTCTACAATTTTGTTTCAAATTTAAGCAGTGATTTTACTAACTGAGAGGCAAACGGGTGATACAGCTACCATTAAAGGTAGCTGTTACATTCAAGGCAATGCTGGACGAGCGGCGTACCCAAAGAATTCCCAGTGCTGGTGCTATGTATAACTTTCAATTGATTTCTAATCAAAACCATTTTCTGCACCATTGAAAACCAGTTAGTAGCCAGTGTAGCTTTCATGTACTCTGACTTCACTCAGGCAGGGTTAAGAAAAATTCTTCATAGAGGGGTTTCAGGTGCCCAATGCAAATAAGAACTACATTATTAGCTGTAGCAGTAAGACAATGGAAGAAAACACAGCTTTCCTGTCAGTACAGCTTGTAATGAGGAATTCATACATGACATCAACTCTGGATTGATACAAGAAATGTTACACACTGTTACACTTTCAGAATGGTTGTCTTTTTTTTTTTTGCAAGGGACTATGTTGCGGAGAAACAGTCCACACTGCTACTGTCCCGCTCTCGCCAGTCCTTATTTTTCTTTTGGATACATTGTGGAGCACATCTTGATTATTTATGTTGACTTATCTTTCCAAGTTGACCATTTGTATTGAACTATGTGACTAACTTGTTAACATTATTTGATTCTATTTTTCAACTTTCTGAGTTACGTGCTGACACATTGTGGTAGTTACTGTGATGTGCACTCACTGAGGGTAGAACTCAGGGAGTCATAAATAGTTAGATGGCCATCTTGAACAATATCATAACATTCAGATCTGTCTTTAAGATCAGTCTTTCAATTAACATCCTCATGAGACCACGTCCTCAAGCTAACCTCAATTTAAATATCATGTCCCTGATTTTGTATATGAAAAAAAAAAAAAAAAAAAAAAGTATGAATGAGGAACATGTTCTCGTAAAACTGGAGAAATTTAAATTTGTTCTTGCTGCTTCAACAATCAGTGATTTATGGCTCAACTTATCAAAATTAGATTCCTGGAAAACTAAATAAACAAATAAAAGCATGTAAAAAAAAAAAAACCTCAACAAAAAGATTTATAAATCTATTGTTTTCAAATGGGTGTCACATTTAGTTCTACAGCAGAACACAATTAGGTAACTTATCTCTATTTTACTAGTAGGAAAACTAACATAGAAAAGTGAAAACTTCACTGAGAGTCTTAAGCAGGGCTGGAGTTCACATCCTACTTCTTTCAGAAATAGAGCGAGAAAGATACACACAGGAAACATCTGGTAAGAATCAGGACACAGAAGACAAAATAGAAGGAAAAAAAAGAGAAGTGGATGAAGCTCAACCACAGGTTACAACCAGGCCCTGTGAAGACTGCAGAAAGCCACACAATGGATATACACTTCAAGCACACACACAGACATCAAGCCATAAGGCATATCAACTATGAATGTAAAGTATACAAACATCTCAGCACAGTTTACTCTGCTGAGGCCATGTTTCAGTAGTGGGACTGAGTGGAAGTGAGCAATAATATTTGCATCCTAAAAATAGAACAGTCAAAGCCCAGAGGAAATACACTTTAGCAAATGTCATTTAAAGATTACAAGCATTAAGTCAAGCAGTTATAGTTGACATTTAAAATGTAAACAAAAAAAACATCCATTTTCCATTCCATAATTACTTAACATTTGCACAGGGAGAAGACCGTCCCAACTAGCATTCGGCTAGAGGCTGGGTACACCTTGGATAAGATGCCAGTGAAGCTAAGTGCCAACACAAGACGGTAAACAAGCATCAACATTCAAACCGATGGACAATTTTGTGTCCCCAGTTCAACTACATAACATAAATCTGGACTGTGATGGAAAACCACGAAACATAGAACCAACACAGACACTTGGAGACGCCCTACTGGTTCCATCTATTTTTATTTGCATCAAAAAATGCTGCTGAAACTTTAAACCAAGGTTTCCAACAAATAAAGGTAAGTTCGATTTGATGTCTGTTTAATAAACCTTCAAATTATTGCCACCACCAACTAGGCCTTTGTGAAAATCTATTTTCCTCCTTTAGAAACTCCTTTAATAACTGTTTGCAGCTTGATTTAGGGCACCTAGGCCTGATTCCTGCCAGTCAATCCAATTATCACTTGAACAGATGATTGTGAAAAAACAAGATGTTGGATAGAAGTTCCCCCCCAAAATCACACTCAGGGAAACTCAAAAAGTAATTCCAAAAGAAGATGATTGAAATACATTATGGTCAGACTGACCTAGCTATTCCAAGGTACAGTTACAAAGTGAGACACATCAACTGGAAATGAATAAAACCTGGAATAAAGATGAGCCATCCCAGAATTAGTTAACCCTCTGAAGTTTCTCCAAACGCAGAGCAAAGCTCACTGAGGAAGTCACAAGTCTACTCAAGCTTAACTGAAATGAACACAACTGGCTCCTGTTATGGCGGACCATCAAGACATCCACATAGTTTCCCAAGCTAATCATGTGAACATGTTTTCATGGGTCGGAAGTTTCCCAAATTGTGGTTATAGTTACCACCATCTTCAATGCACTACTAGCAGATGCATACACTCTCAATGCAGGTTTTTGTTTTTACATAACTCATGTTACATACTGATCATGTCATCAAGTAATTTTTTTACAGTGCTATGAAAAAGTTTTGGCACCCCCGATAATTTTCCAGATTTTCCTTTTTAAATCACTGGTTATTCGGATCAACAATTTCAGTTACATATATCATATAGCAGATGAACACAGTGGTGTTTGAGAAGTGAAACGAAGTGTACAGGATTTACCAAAAGTGTGCAGTATATTTAAACAAAAGTAGGCACGTGCATAAATTTGGGCACCCCATTACAAGTATTACATCAGTATTAAGTAGAACAGCCTCTAAATGCTTTCTATATCTTCCAATGAGTCTGGATTTTGGTTGGTTATTTTTGACTATTTGTCTTCACAACACTTTTCCAGTTTGGTTAGTTTGATGCGTGCCAGTGTGGTCAGCCCGCTTCTAATCACACCAAACAATTTTGACAATATTCAGGTCCTGGAGTGAGATGGCTATTCCAGAATATTGTACTTGTTCCTCTGCATGAATGCCTTAGTAAAATTTGAACAATGCTGAGGGTCACTGTCTTGTTGATGTATCCAGCCCCAGCGTAACTTCAACTTTCTCTGATTCTTAGACATTGTTTGCAAGAATCTGCTGATATTGACTGGAATCCATGCAACCTTCAACTTTAACAAGATTGCCAGTACCTGCACTGGACACACAGCCCCACAGCATGATGGAAACACCACTAAATTTTACTGTGGGTAGCATGTGTTTGTTTTGGAACACTGTTTTCTTCATCTGCCATGCGTACTGCCTCTTGTTATGTCCAAATAACTAAATTTTAGTTCAATCAGTCCAGAGCACTTAATTCCAAAATGAAGCTGGCTTGTCCAAATGTTCTTTAACAAACCTCAAGCGACTCTGTGGCATGTGCACAGACAGAACTTCTTCCGTATCGTTCTTCCATAGAGTATTTGTGCAAAGTGTGCCGAATAGTTGAACGATGCACAGTGACACAAACTGCAGCAACATGATGTTGTAGGTCTTTGGAGCTTATCTGTGGGATGACTTTGACTGTTCTCACCATCTGTCGCCTCTGCTTATCTGACATTTTCCTTGGCTTGCCACCCCGGGCCCTAACTGTGTTCGTCCATTTCCTCACTACGTTCCTTACAGTGGAAACTGACAATTGAAATCTTTGATATAACTTTTTGCATCCTTCCTTTAAACCATGGTGTTTAACAGTCTTCGTTTTCAGGTCATTTGGCAGTTGTTTTGAGGCTCCCCTGTTGCCACTTTTAATAGAAAATGCAACGAGGACAACAACTTACAATTGGCCACTATAAATACCCTTTCTCGTGACTGGCTTCACCTTTGTGTGTAAGTCAAGGGTCAATGAGCTTACTAAACAAATTTTGTGTACCAATAAGTAGTGCTAAAGGTATTCAAATCCATAAACGACAAGGTTGCCCAAATTTATGCACAGGCCTACTTTTTTTTAAAGAATTGTTGCACAGTTTCTGTAAATCTTATAAACTTCATTTCATTTCTCAAATATTACTCTGTCGGCTATATGATACATTTAACTGAAATTGGTTATCCAAACAACCAATGATTTATAATGGAAAATCTGAAAAATTATCAGGGGTGCCCAAACTTTTTCATACCACTGTATAACAATTAAGTTATAATGGTAGATGATTGATATCTGAAATCCCAACAGATATATTCATCTGGATGCAAAGCTGGTGATTTGGGAAGTGGATTATATTCATTCCATATTAATATTAGTCAAGTAAATCCTACATTTTTGTCGTTATTACATCCCACTTCAAAGCGGTGATGTATTGTAATTGTCAGAGTTCGGGTGTTTGTTCGTCTGTTAGTCCACCAAATATCTTCGCAACCGTTGCAAATAGAAAGATGAAAGAAAAAGCACATTAGTCTGGCGGCAAAGGGGATGAAAATGAGATGGCCTTGAGAAAACTAGGTCAAGGTCAAATCTCAACTTTTGTACACACAGGACCTGGATAAGATAGAAAGACGAGGGAGAAGGCCAATGTGAGTAAGACCATAGATCAAAGATAGTGGTTTGAGCTATGAAAGTACGTCAGAGCACTAGCTTTGATCTTTAGCCTATGCAAGTAGGTCAGGGTAAAATTTTGAATTCAGGGGTGTCCCAGGATGTTACAGTCTGTGACTGCCTTGGTTCTTGTTTAGGTTGCATCTGTTTCATGGTAGATCTTGTTTTAAGAAATAATGCAGCATTGTTTCCAAAGCAAGTAAGGCAAACTTTGATACGATTTGCAGACAGTCCTTGTTGAAATAATAATAGAAAACAAGCATGTTTGACAGAGCCGACTTTAGAGAAAGAAAACTGAAGAAAATCATTTATTATTATTAAAGCTGGAACCGATCACACATGGGAATAACCACAACATGAGGGCAAAGAAAACAACATGTGAACACATGTGAACACATGTTCACACGAGAACCCCTTATACACATAGACACACACCATCTCTCCTTTCCTGGTATGCTCATAGACTACATAAATAGTGCAATGTAAAACAAGAGGGTAACAATGACTTCACCACCAACACTTGGCCGCAGTCTTTCAATCCACACACGCACATGCACACACTATTCTATTTTCTTCCCATTTGGCATAACTTCCATGAGAACAACTTCATGGTGAAGTTTCCAGTAGAAAGCAGCTGTGGTGGTTTCTGAATGCTGCGACACACTCAGCAGAAATCAACTAATTGGATTTGGTTTTAGCTTCTATGAATTTAACAGTACTTTTAAGAGTGACATTCCATGAATGCAAACCTATGATTCGACAGCACTGGGAAATAAACTTTGGCTCTCAAAATACCATAAGTCAGACACCAACAAAAACGAATTTCACAAATTAAATTTTTGAAAAAGGCAAAGGGACGTTCAGAAAGAATGATAAGGTTATGGTCATCGCAAAAATGTCAAATTTTTCACTTTAATCATTTAAACCTAGAATTATTTCCACTTTGATTTCCGTACTAACGTTGAAGCATGTAATCATGAAGGACGGAAGACACACTCTAGCTTTGACTACCAGTTTGCTGAAAAATCTGGCTTAGCATTTATGTGATACTATTAATTCATAAAATAAAACACAAAATAAAACAACGAAGTCACAATGCAGCAGATCATAAACTGTCAGTTTATCTATGTATCATTATATATATCTATATATCTATATATATATCTATATATATATATCTATATATATATATAGATATATATATATATATGTATGTATGTATGTATGTATGTATGTATGTATTCATACACTGTATATCACAATGCCTGAGGAAACCCGCAAAGCTCATGTACCAAATACATTTCTGCAGTCAGAGTTGAATGTGTGTCACTTAGATAACAGCCTACACAGAACCTTGCTCTGTGACCAGCCATTACTCTTAAGGAGGAATGAAACAGCTGAGCTGAGACTTTTATGCTGGTGGTTCAACAACTGCACAACTGCAGAGTGGTTGGCAGGCGAGCAGGCAGCAGCAAGCTTCCAGCCCGCAGGCTCCAGTGGACAGGATAAGGCTTCTTTGTTTAAGACTCCTCCTACTCCTCAGAGAAAATGAGAACACAGTCATGCTGTCTGACAAGAAGTGCAC
This sequence comes from Antennarius maculatus, assembly GCA_013358685.1. Taxonomy (NCBI): domain Eukaryota; kingdom Metazoa; phylum Chordata; class Actinopteri; order Lophiiformes; family Antennariidae; genus Antennarius; species Antennarius maculatus. Next base: position 9,365,069 of record CM023609.1, read on the forward strand.
TCAACACACACACAAAAATTGATCACAGATTGGCAAGTACACACGCATGTATGAACAGTACATACACAACCTATTAACATACCTGCAGGAAAGATGCAGAGCTCACATCCACATATCAGCCAGCCAGTAGGACTGCCAACATTTTTTATAAGACTTTTATAGGCAGGCATGTCATAAACTTTGTATTGCAATAGTGACTTCACAGCAAAAACTGAGACCCTATTAAAACACTCAGACTGCTGAGAAAAATATATTCACGACCACAGTGTTAAATAAAGAGGCTGATGACTAAAGCAAAATCCCATTCATTTATCATGCCTGTTAGTGCTTCCCCACCACATTAAAGTATTTGAGTTGGTTAAGAAAGTTTTCTTTCCCTCACCCCAACCTGTGCCTCCCCCCTGACGTAAGCCTGTCCTGACTGGAAAAAATGTAACCCGAGCTTCCTCCATCACAGCCCCACCTGAGGTTGGAGGCGTCAGGTGTCTATCTGTGTCAACAATCACGAAAAATATCCTCACAACTGGCCAAAAAACAAAGAACATCATGTAGCAACTGATATAGTGAAAAGACATGAAGATTGTTCATTTATAGAGAAAAACGGGAGTGAACACAAACCTTTGTTGCATTCAGGAACAATTAAAATGGAAGAGAACTATCAGTGCAGACAAGGATAAAAAAAAACAAGCTCTGGTGTCTTTGTATGGGCATGTACGTATGTGTCACTCCTGAAGGGTTTTAAGGGGTCACCTTCAGGTTTTCTGTCTAGAATTCACCCCGTCAGGCATCAGCTTCCAGAATTTCGGGAAAATTAATATTCTAATGTTAGCATGTTGTTTGATGGAATATAATAGAAGTGATTTGTTAATTGGTTGTAATTAATTTCCAAAATGATAAGGAACTGTGAGCAGGGGTTAATGACTTTATAATTATTTTTGACAGATGAGTGGGAATTACACTGTGCTTAAATTTAAAGATATGACCCATTGAGCCAAACAGTCTCTGTATGTGACATTACAAGGTTTCACGTTAAATTTACTGTTCCTAAAACTCATTTAAAGTAGAAAACTGTAAATAAGAAGAAGTTGAATATTAAGTGTCCCAGATGTTTCTATAGAGACGGTTTTTGCTGGCTATTTTTAGCTTATCAACAACCCATCATTCTACATCTCCGTCTAATCTCTGCTCTATGGTCCAGCATGACATTTCAAATGTGAATGAAAACTTTTCCGACACTAAATGCAGATTTCAGTTAGAAATTGGCATTTCATTCAAAATTACTATTTAATAGTACCTCGAAGTTAGTTGACTATTATTAACCGTAACATGCAAAAAGCTTGAGGGCTCTAATTTAGGTACATTATGTAAGGGGATTATGGACTATCACAGACTATTTCTCTGAAATAATCATATTACAGTGAGCAGTTTGAAGAGTCTTAAAACCTCATTTTATATTAATATTACAATCACATAATCTTTTTTTTTGCAATAGAGAGTTGTTTGAAGAAACTGTAGAAAAGCTTTGCAACACCAACTGAAAGCTGAAAATCAGTCTCATTGTCCTTTGACTGGGATTTATAAAATACAACTCTTGATACACTGCAAAGAGTATTTTTTAATCAAGTAATTAAGAAGCTAACCACAATTTCAATTAAAAATGTCTCATAAAAGGTGAAACAGAGCTAAGATGAAACAATAAAACACAAGCTGTCACACAAACAAGCATATCCAAATTTTCAGATACTTTTATTTTGGTCATGACCTTTAATGATTCTGGAAAATGGCTAAATACTTCTAGTGCTAATTTTTGTCTTTCAATATACTTAGTGTGTTTCAAAAAATCACTGCAAATACAAAGTGAATAAACTAATACTGCATCTGAGATGTGACACTCAGACAGGAGAGCTTGTGTCCGAGAGCTAGCACTCAACTGTTTCCAGCACCTGCGGTCTGTGTCCACCAATCAGTGCTCCAGAATCTCTGGAATCTCTGGAAGTGGAAATATGGGAATGTTGTAGATGTGAGTAATGTTTATGTTGTGCAATCCCTGTTTCCAAGCTCCCAGAGATCAGTAGCTATAAGAAGAAAAGCTAAACCTGGTTTAGCAGCATGGAGTCCAAACCAGCACTTCTGGGAAATTCTGCCTGTGTACTGCTTTCCCGAGAAAGGAGCCCCAAAACATTTGGTCAATAGAAAACTCTTGCATGCAGTCAGGAATGACTCAATTTAAAACCAAGGAGAGATGTGTGTCTGTATGTAGAGGGACCTTCTAGGCACCCAGTTGCTTGTGTGTCACAATGAAAGACGGGGAAGATGAGCTGACAAAAGACGGAATACTCTTAAGAGAGGATTGAAGAAACAAGCATCTAGAAAATAACATTTTGAGGACTTACCCTTGATCTGATTATTACTCATGTAGAAATTCATAAATGTTTCTGAATGCAAGTACAGTACTTACAGCTGTGAAGCAAACAGCCGGCTCATCTTTGCCACATGTTCATTGTCATCCATGTCACTATCTCCCTGGTCCCCACTCAGCTTCCTCTTGGTGGGACTGATGGGAGGAGGACCTGTCCTGTGGCTGGAGGAGATAGAAGATGAAGAGGAGGAGGAGGACGAGGATGAGGAGGAGGAAGACGATGACAGAGACAGGGATTGGAGTCTGGGGTCCCCCCTCAATGCTGCTTCACCTGGAAGGGAGAAACAGGAAGAGAAAAACATGAATATGCAGAAGAAATAAATAAACCTAATCTAAAACCACCCAGTCTGAAAGACAAGGAAAATGAAGCTACTCCACATTTTGAACATTCTAAAAACAACAACAGAGCTATAACACAATTTGAATAGTCACTAAATTTGCAGTTGACTGTTCTTTTATTTCCAAAGAGACTAAAGCACTGAAGTCAGTACCATGGCTGTAAACTTGCATGCTTCCCAACAAAAAGAAATGAATGGATGTCATGGATGTGAATTATGGCAATTACTCAAAATTATGGTCTTTTCAAGTAGAATGGACTGTTTTATTGCCACTTTAAACAAGCTGACCACAAAAGCCCGTTCATAACAGTGTTCCTGTAGGGCTGTAGTCTCACTCAAACTTGGATTTTGTTGGCTATAGTGTCCCTAGTAAGTCACAAACCTTTGGCATCAGCAGAGGACGATCTGGTTAGAAATGTTTAGAAGAAATAGTGGATGGGTTGTCCTTTTATGTTTTTGGTGTATATTATATGAAATATTTTTCTTTGCTTCCCTTCAGTCTTTTCCTGTACAGAGGGCCAATAGAGCTGTCAGTGGGAGTGAGAGTAAAAGAAAATCAGGAAAACTACCACTGGCTCCATCTCAGCACGGGGACTTTCCACTGCTTCGTTCTGATGTATCCGTCTGCATTTTCCCAACCAAAACAAAGCCTCAAGACAACACTGAACTCACAGCTTTCTCCATAACTACTCCCTTATCAACAAACCACAACACAGCATAGCTGGCCCTGATTTATATCAAATGCATCTATTTTTAAAATAAAATGAAACAGCAATGACAATTATGCTTAGAAGATTTTTATATGGCATTGATGACAGGAAATGAAAGTAGAAAATCAGTACGGATTTACAATGCAGTATGTATTCATTAGAACTGTATTATATTAAATGCTGATATGTATTTTGTTATCATTCCAAATCATATTACTGACAACTTCAATGGCCAATCATAAATAAACAAAGAACCTGTTTAACTTAACTTTTTCAAAATTATATTGATTCCAACGATACAGAAACTAGATCTTTTCCATTTTACTCCATTACACTGTTCACAACAAACATTTTCTGATCCATCTAGAAGAAGGAAGTTTCGAGGACAACAGAATGTATTCTTATGGAAAGAGAAAAACAATGCCTGAAGTCACCAAATATGGGCAAAAACCAGGTTAAACCAAATCTATAAATAATTCTACCACTGTCATTCAGAGAGTGTGGTCACAAACACAAAGAAAAGGTTTAGTAACGTAATGCAAGACAATGTGTGCGCCACTGCGCCTCCATTGTTTCACTATACACATGTCATTTTTAGCATGGCCTCCCAAACACAGCAGCAGCTCCTCTCCTCTCCCTCCTCCCTCTGTCGGGCATGTTCCTGCTCACTCCACTGTGTACCATGGCAACAAGGATGACATCATTGTTTCTGGCAGGACAGGGGAATGGCAATATAAGATGGGAGACTGTGACACGACACTGTCCAATCATAATCCAGGACACATAATAGATCATCAGAGGTGAAACACTTAAACAAAACCGACCTTGAATTGTTTCCCCTACAAACAAAGTATGAGATATTTTTTTATTCTGAATTTAAATATATTGACCCAACGGGTGCTTAGCTGAGAACCTGAGCTACATTACAATCAGTCACCAATTAGGTACACCTCTCTAAAACTCATGTATCACTGAAATAACACCCACTTCATGAGGTGATTAGATTTTTGAAGCATACGGTTTAAGGACTTAACGCAAAAACTTCAACCAAAATCATTGAGGTAATTAGCAATGCCTAATAAAGTGGCAACCTGATACAAATTTTAGATGAACAAAAAACCAGTGCAAGTTGGGCCTCTTTCAACATGTAAATAAAAACATTAAAACATATTTGTGTTTTATGAAATTTAAATTCACAGCCTAGAGCAGAGAATAACAGCGCTAGAGAGGACTTCCAGCTTTGCCATCACCATCAGTCTTTGGTGGAGTTCAAACAACTCCACCAAAGACTGACCAACCAAGTTTTTGGGCCTAAATGCTCCCACTTCTGCATCAATCGATGAACAGCCTCTGTGTTCTGCCATGCAAGCATAGTGCATTCTTCCTCTATTGTTAATAGTAGTTCCAAATAGCCTGTAATTGTATAACTGGCACCTTCTGTCAGTAGTAATTTACCTCCAGCTACAGGTAAAAATGTTTTTCATGACAAACCATTTAATAATTACTTCATGAATACATAATACTGCAAAATCAATATTTGCATATCTGCAATCATTTGATTACAGAAAGAACAATGAAAAAATATGAGATCACAATATATTGAGATCTTTTTTCATTCAAACTGCAAACAGTCAATGATGAAGTACTACTACCCATAAACAAAACTATCCTTTGGCTTCTCTGCTGTCGGTTCACTGGGTACACATGATCAAAGCTTATTTCTCTTGATAGCACTTCAAACAGCATGAAATCAGGATAAGACTGGATTACAAATGGACGTGAACCTCTCTTTCTCTTTTTTCCTCTTCAGATACTTAAAAAGAGTCAGAGCATGTTCTTTCATTAATGATCCTGAAGAGCAACACAGTCATTATTCTGTGGCTTAATTTCTGAGTAACCTGAACTTGGCCCTCAACGTTGCTTTGACGCCATAGAGTTTGAACTTTTTAAATACTTGAAAGGACATGCATAACATCCCTTGAGCAAAAATAGTCTATTTGAGCTGTACTTTTCACCTGGATGTTAGGTTTGCTTGATCTCAGAACAGGAGAACAGGCCAGAGAGTGACAAAAACAGACAGAAACAGACAACAGAAGATGACTTGGAGGACACTTTGGACACTGTTTATTTTCTCTTCTTCAGTATCAAATAATTAGCATCCCTCTGCCCCCGTATCTGCCTATCACTGATGGCAGATTTACAGCAAGGGGCAAGTTGGGCAAGTTGACAAACAGTTGTTTAGCAAGTAAATATTGTCTGTAAGCAAATCAATTACAAAACTGACCAGAAATAATCATCCCAAAAAATAAAAAAATAAAAATAGAACAATCAACACAAGTTAGTATGTTTAGGACACTAAATCATCTCAAACTGAATAGAAGCAATCAGTCGGCTTGTTATTACATAAGACTGGAGTCTACCGTTGGCAACAGGGCAGTGACAAAAACCACATGACTGCAGTACTGCAGTCATGTGACACCTGCCACCTTGTTGAACACATTACAGCATTCACTGCAGTCTTGCGTTTCCCTGCTAGCGAACATAACAGAGTTCCATATGGTGTGCTATATGAATTATAAACACAACAAAAACTGTCTAGAGAGTCATGGAGGAATGTAACTTTTCAGTTGATTGTCTAATAATCCATAGGATTACGTCTCATAATTCACTGGACTGCTGCAGGTATTTGATAATATGCTTGTGCTCCCCCACTGAAAGCACTCGCCTCCAAAAGTTATATTGTTTTTGTCAGTTAATTATGCGCTAATCCAGCACAAATGTTGCTTAGGGTACTGAACGAAGATCAGAAATTTAATATCAAATTTAATTTGTCAACAAATCATCCTAAAAGCAATAGATAATAACAAAGTTATTTTTTCCCTTTTCTTAATGTCATCAGAAAGATGCTTGCTGTATGGCACGTCATATTTTTTTAAAGTTTCATAGAGGTACTCAACTAATAATATAATGACTGTGTTGCGTGGGTTTTGATTACATATGATGAACTGTATATTATAGATAGATATTTTTAGATGGAGAGCATGCCGTATCAGGCCAAACATTTGGGGTTTTTTTAGGGTACACGTGTGAAAAATTCCATGTCTACACTTGTCCCACTGATCATCTGGGGACATTGTACCACTATGCACAAGCACATATGTGCACATGTGTCGGTGAGTCTGTGAGTCTAAATACGTGTGCTCCTGCATACAAGTCAGAACACTCAAAATATCACAAAGCTCCTCCAGCCCCTTCTTGGCTCAACATGTTTGGACAGGAACAGCTTTTCTTTCACTCTTTTTACTGATTGGCTCTTTTCGCTGTTCTTTTATCTTTGTTTTCTTATCGTGAGGCCCCACAGTGGGAGTCACATTTTAGTTCAGTCAGCTAAAAACCACACACACAAAAAACACTCAGAAAAACAAATACATGGGCTAAACCTACAAAGCTGTGCTCCCAAAGATAGAAATAAAGCATTGTTTCTTGTCCATTACATTCAGGGGACCTGATAAATACACAAATATAAAATTAGCAATAAAAAGTAGTCCTCTCCCACGTGCACTTCTGTGCTGGTTTTCACTAACAGACAGAGAACTATGGTGTCTAATGTTACACAATTGTTTGATTCAATTGTGAACTTGACTGTTTTTTGTTTTTTTAAATGGCACTGAAAATAAGAATTTTACTTGCAGGTGGCATATAAAAAATACAGCTCTTTCCCTCAACAAAGTATGAGCAGCAGATAAAACTACATCTTTTCTACTGAAGGCTCCTACCGTATCTTATTCTTCACAACTTAAAAAGATCTTCTACCCACTCCTATAAAGGTTACTTGTCCACCTGACAACCAGCCTGTTTGACGCACTGAGAAATAATGGTTTACAGTACCATCTTCCTGATAGAAGAGCTATTCATTATGTTTAATGTAGAAAGGAGCTGCTAAGTGAAACACTGGCAGTAGGAGAAAATCACTTAATGCAGCAGCAAACCCACGTCCACTAAATGAGCCCACTGACCAGATCAGACGGAAATGTTTCCTCTGTAATCTCACAGCTTTTCAGTATTATTCAATAGATCAGATGCTGTAAATTTTCATCTTAAAATTATTAGATGACAATAAGCACAACTATAGATCCTTTTGTGACTTTAAAATAAAATATTTACATACTGGAAACAATTTAGCATGTTGCAGTGAAAGTCAAAAGGTACAGAAAGAAGCTGATTTCCAAAGAAAGCTGGTATGATTACAACCCCTGGGATGGGAGCTCAGACTGGAGGACAGCTGGTACATTCACATCTCTGAACCAGTTACTCTCCTGCTCCGTGTATTAATGACATAACATGAAATCCTAGAAATGACTTGTGATCCAAGTTTTTCCAAGAAGAGAAGACTCAACCTTAACACAACGACAGGTTTTGTAAAACAGACATCACAGTGAGAAAAACACAAACAAGTGATATGAATAAGAGAAAAAGAATGAAATCGGAACAAATGAGCAGAAACAGAATGAATCTGTCATGATTAATGTCAACGTGGTTATTCTATACTGACCTTCGTCTCAATCACCTGTCATCTTATGAATACGGGCTCATTAATCCACTGGCAGCTCCTTTCAGGTAACCAGCAGATCAATGTGTGGCATATTTACAACGGAGCTTTAAGCTAATGTCAACTACGTTAGTAGCGGTTATAACGCGCAAGTTCCCTGTGGACACAGCCTGCGCTTGCTCGAACTTCATACCCATTAGAAAAGTTATTACGCGCTTTTATCGGTATTTTAGTGTCTTGTCAGAATTCACAAATAAATAATTAAAACCTACAACCTCACCTGCTTGGTGAGACGAGTTAGAAGTACAGCTAGTTTAGCATAAGTAAGTAAAGAGCGAAAACTTCGGCCGTCGACACCGCTAGCGTTCCCACACAGAGCAGCAGCGGCGGCAGCTTCGAACCCTCAAAAACAAGCGGAGTAGAACCACAAACAGAACCAGTCGATCACTTTACCTTCGTAGCACAGAATGCCAATGTTGTTGTTCATTTTGTCCAGGTACTGGTAGTTCAACAGGTCCATTTTCGTTAGTAGCATTTATCGAGTTGTTACCGAAAAAGACCAGCTTTTTTCTTCTCCTGTGAAGACAGACGAAAGGCCCGACCTCCAACTGAAGTTTGATTAGAAACCTCGTTAAGAAAAGTGAAGACCAACTGTATTCCCGCAGTTATTTGAATGAGACAATTTTCTTTTCTTTTTTTTATTTGGGTAAGTGTATCGTAGGACAGAGTAGGAGTAGCGCCAGTTCTCCTCACAGCCAGCTGTAAGTCGACTGCACTGACACGCAGGCTATGCTTGGTATGACTCCTACGCTACGCCACTACAGCTCTGCTGCGGAGCAGAGCGGGGCGCACTGCGCATGCGCGCTAAATCCCTGGAGCGCCTCAAATAACAGGGATGTTTTACGCACAAGATCAGCCTCTCCAAACACGACCAGAGAGAGAAGAGAGGGAAAAGAGATAAACCCAAAGAGTTACACTAATCCCGTTTTAAATTAAAAGTAGCCTATCACAGGGGCGACATAGTAACTCATATGAAGTACCGTACACAACTAGCAGGGAGGAGATCGGTAATATAAACAGTGTCATGAGGTAGTCAGTTTTCTGTTGGACTAGTGTGCGGATACGTATAGTGGTATTGTGGGTGTTACAATGTTTGACAAATCATAATAAAAAGACTTAGCAAATATGGAAACATATACAGGTTTACAAGTTCATAGGCGATAGGGGGGTAAATAACTAAATAAATGAAAAACGTCCAAGTCTTCATAGGATCTGTTTTTACTCAGACAATGTTTCCGACATCTAATCTAATAAAATATATTAAATATAATATGATAATTTTCTCTTTCTTAAACACATCTTTAAAAAAAACAGATGATATAGGGTTTACATGCATGCGACAAAACCTAAGACTATTTATTTAAATTACCTATACTTGTCTCGGGAAATGAGAGCATCAAACTTTCTTACTTTTAACACAACCATTTTATAAAGGTTACCAAGGATCAGTGGAGTCTCAGAGTGGTTCTCTTCTGCCCCCTGCAGCTTGAGATGAGCTCCACCAAGGTTATGACGTCAATAAGAAGAACTAATGTGCGAAGGAGGAGGCAAATAGATGAAGAGGGTTGATAAATAGTTGTGAATGAATGTTATCTGTTACCATAGCCATTGTGAAAGGAATAGAGAAGGTTTTCCTCTGGGTATTTGACTGAAGACATAATGATCAGGGTGTGGCTGGCTCCGGATCAGACGTTTACACAGAAACACTGCCATGTGCGTGTTTTCATGTGTCCATTTCCATAAAACACACAGACTAAGAAAGGTGAGGCGCCATGAAAAGTTGGTGCAAATGTTTTTTTCTCTGTTTTTAATGTCATTGTAAACACAAATAAAACGAAGGGTGCCATTTTCTCAAGCCAATACAAACAAGATATGTTTAAAAAAAAGAAGAAATGTGAAAAGGACAAAAGAAAGAACTTGTACTGCCAGTCCTCTACCCAGGACATTACTCCAGCTCTTTTTCTTGGTAAGATTGTGATGAAAAAAAAACCCCAAAGAAACAGACAACAGATATGGAACATAGCATGACATCAAAATAAATCTACAGGAGGTAGTCCCCAAGAGGAGACCATGTGTTCTTGAAAGTGGATTTACTTTTCTGTTCGGGACTTCACGCAGTATATGATAAACTTTGAACTGCAAAATGACAGCCAAATGTTTCAGGGAGCAAACATGATGCATTATATTATCCATGCATTTCTTCACCTTTTCTTCAACTTAACATTTCTACCATTGCATCAACAGAAAATAGAAATCCATCTATTTTCTAGCAGATGTGACAACTTTTATTGCTGCTTATCCACTTTGAGAGTCACGGGTCTGCTGAAGCAAATTCCAGCTGGCTTAGAGGCAGGGTACACCCCGGATAAGACGCCAGCTTATCATGAGGCCACAAGAAAAGCTAGAACCAAGGCAGTCAGACTGCAACATCCCGCAACGCCCCTGAATTCAAAATTTTACCCTGACCTACTTGCATAGGTCAAAGATCAAAGCTAGTGCTCTGACCTACTGTCATAGATCAAAGCACTAGCTTTGATCTATGTCTTACATTGGCCTTCTCCCTCGTCTTTCTATCTTATCCAGTCCCTGAGTGTACAAAAGTTAAAATTTGACCTTGACCTAGTTTTCTCAAGGTCAAGGTCATTTCATTTTCATCCCCTTTGCCGCCCAGGTAATGTGCTTTTTGTTTCGCCTTTCTATCTGCAACGGTTGCGAAGTTATTTGGTGGACTACCGGACGGACGAACGGAAGGACAAACGGACGGACGAACACTGAGAATTACAATACATCACCGCTTTGAAGTAGGATGTAACAAACAACCCACTCACACCTACAAACAATTTGGTGTGACCTATTTACCTAAGATGAATGTTTTGGAGGTGGGTGGAGGAGAATATACAAATTCCACACAGAAAGGACTTAAACCCGGAACCTTCTTGCTGTGAGGCAATAGCACTACCAGTGCCAGCGTGCCACCCATGCTTTGACAAACATGACGCATTAGTTATATTCTATGTTTCAAACCAATCACAGCTTCCCAACAATCTTGTGCCTTTTTAATATCTCATTTAAAGAGATCAAGTCATAGTTTCAGCACTAAAAACATAACAGACAAAACAAGTGCAGCAAATGGCATCTCCACCTTGGAGCTGGGATGACATGTTTTGCTCCATTTAATGAACATTGCTTCAGTTAATTGGACTAAATCTTTAAACAGGAAAAAAAATGTCCTAAAAGAGGAAGTAACCACAGGGTTTAACATGCTGTCTTGTAGGCTTCATGTACAGCAGTAGAAGAAAATGGTTTGAATGTAAACTTAGAGGTCAGCATAGTCAGATGAAAACAGAATATCAGACAGTGTAACCGAGTTCAAAACAACACAATCATGGAGCTTCCTGGAGCTCACACAAGCAGATAAAAACTTAAATGCTCTCCAAAGTCCTCATCAAAGATAGCTAAAAGGTGCAAACATTGTGAATTGATTTCCTGTGCTTTGGGTCCTCAGTTAATGAACTCAGACCCCTGTATGTCAGACTGTTTATGCCAATCCAGAATTAGTGGCTCTAATTACCAACAAGACAACATAAAAGTGAATGAGACTAAGACACCTTTCTCAACATCTATACAACAAAAGGAATGAATCCAAAAATACTAATGTAATATAATATACACACATGTATACACACTGACATATACACCTTTCAAGAATAATGAAACAAATCACGTGAAAACTATTTGTACTTCACAATTAGCTGAGGCATTCAGACACCTGTAGACTGTACCCGTTAACCTGTATACATGAGTATACAGGTTAACGGGTTCATCACTAGTTGTTGCTGCTTTGGCTGATTTTTTTTCTTTTTGTCTGCTTTACACGTCACTTGAAATTCAAAAGAGAAACAAAGTCTCTCAAACAGCGTCCTTGTTTGCTTGGCATGCTGCAAAACTCAAGAAGTATTCTAAGGAGATTAATGGTTACACAACAAGTTGAGGAAAGTCTAACATTTCTTCCATATGGACAAGGTGCTATACAGAATTAAGCCCACTGTGGTAATTATCTTTTCTTCTCACTTTTTTCCCAGAATGACTCAGAAGTTAAGACCTCACTGTGACGCTGATAACCTACAGCGATGTCAGCTTCAGGGAAAGGTGGGTCGTGGTGAGATGGTATCAGCATAAACTATATTCTGTGGAAAAGCACTGCTGCTTTCCTGCTTTTTCGCATAAGATTTGATTTCTAATCTCGGGAAAATTTTCATCAGTTTCAAAATAAGCAAGTGTAGGATCTGTTCTTACACCCACCCATTCACCTTATACACTGATTTTACAGCGTGTACACCTATACCACAGCCCATTGTGGAGAACCCCTGCTTTCCTGTCATTATCTCCCTTACTTCCTCCATAGCTATTTACTTATTTAATCTATCAGGACAAAATGCCACCACATCTACTTGATCTCCTACAGTTTTGTGTGTCTCTCTCAATGGGTTTGAGTTTCCCTGTCGGGAGGGTGTGTCTGGATAACAACAAACTACACAAGCCAGGTGGTGATTCATCTTGATTCTTTATTAGCAGGCTCCAGTGTTATGACATAAACACTGGCAAAATACAAGACCTTACATAAGATGCATTGTAGTAGACAAAATGGGGTGCCTTGCTAGTGGCATTCTTATTTACCCATTTCAAAAAGTTTGTTTATTCTTGTTGAAGATGAATAAAGGATGATTAAAACTTGTCAAACTTTATTAGAAACAGGATCTTTCAACTTCTTTTCAGAGAGGTAAACCAACACTTCATAGGTCACTCCATTGCGCCATTGCTTTGTTTACATGATGATATAAAGGCCAGAATTGTGTTTTCTCAGTTCTTGGTATCAGGGCAGTAACTCAACTGCTACTTTTACACAAACCTTGAGGCTGTTAAAGATTCCATTACACACATAATGTCTACAAACAGACAGACCTGTATTTTGAGTTATGATACTGGGTTGGTGTCTATTTTTGACCATCTACAAATCCTGTACAGGTGAATCATACCCCTATAGCACATTCTTCTCAAAAGTTACCTGAGAGCAAAAGGAAATTCAGTTTACTGTGAGGGCATCAGCTTTCTGAGTATCTATAGGTTAAACTACTCTGCTGCAACCAGACACCATTACAGACGGTTCCTGGGAGCGTTCCTAGGAAATATCAGGTTGCTGCACCGAAACAATGACAACAACTGGTGATTGTGTGGAAGTAAAGCTATTTGGTCATTTCCTACCTTTGCGTGTGTGTGTGTGTGTGTGTGTGTGTGTGTGTGTGTGTGTGTGTGTTTGTTTACATTCTAGCTTTCCTCCAAAGGTTTTTCCTGTGTCTTTTTAGTATCATGTTCTTGCATAATCTAAGATGTCATAAAATGATATCGGTTTAAAGTCATACTATTGTGTATTTTTTTGTTTGTTATTTTTATTCCGGTTCTGTTTGCCGGAGGCAGCATTCCATAATTACAAACAGTAAAAGAGGCTACTGGAATAAGCTGTCGACATTATAATCATATGAGACAATGAAGGCAAAAAAAAACCCCAATAAATTTTCTCATAAGATGCAGGTTCTTGATTAGCACCGTGATTTAATGCAATAATCAACAAAATGAAATGTCAACAAAATAATCAGCTAATGTGATTATTACTAAATAATTTGGCAAAACCATTGAAAAAATACTGTTTTCTTCCAACCTGTATGACAAATTTATCTCAATAGATAGCTAATGTATGACATTCAGGTATGCAAAACTTGAAACACAATATAGATCCAATCACGAGATAAGTCTTCTCCAAGCAGTGACCTGAAGAACAGTTGTTTCATGTACAGGTAGTCCTCAAAACAACAACATCTGACTAACGGACATTTGTAGATACCAACATTCGGTAGAGAGTCCGCCATGTCCGACTATTTTCTACCGCAACCCCGCTGAGCAGCACAACATTAACAATCCGTAGATCAAGATTTCATGTTATGTCAAAATAAATCAGCAAATATCAGACTAGGTGATCAGTTTTCTCTGATTTCGGACTTCATGTGGCTTTTTTTTCTTTCCTGTTGGCATTTCATCTGCAGCGTTTCATCTTTCTTTTACCCACATCTCAACAGATTTGTGGGCAGGGAGAAAACGCACAATGTATTTATGTTCATGGGGACATTCACGAATATAGAGACTGATGACAGTTTGGATCAGGTTCAGAGTTAGTGCCCACAGCGTAAACTACAGGCCTCTGCGAAATCTGTCACAACCTGCCTGTCATTTCATTTTTTTTTAATTATTGACGGGGTTGTCCCCCTGTATAGGAGCTATATGATGTATTGGGTCTCTTTGGGATAACTGGGTTCAAGTATAATTAGGAACCAATCTTGGCCGGGTTAGGTTTCAAATGAAGTATGAATGCTCTCAGTGGAATCTGAATTTTTTTGTTGCTAACTTTTTTTACTGATTTAAACCCAACTTCACCTTAAACTTTTTCTTGACATTGCAAACCTGTTTTAATTTATTCTGCGGAACCATGGTGAGTTCAATCAAAAAGAGAGGAATGTGAAGTATGTGTGGTCAGCAAGGCTCTGAAAAAAAGTTCACTCACTACGACAGTGGAGCTGCAAGGGTACAAGGAAGAGTGGCATTTACTGAAAGCAAGTGTAGGATGTAAATTTCATCAAAGAGGAGGACAGAGATAACCATTAAAAGATAGACAGACAAAAAGCAAACAAGTGAAAAGCTTAAGTAAGTCACAAGTATTTTTGTAAGATGAGTCGTTTTTCCAAAAAATATTTTTTCAAAGTGCAAAACAGAATGATACACCTTGTGTAGGTATGGAAGTGTCTAGGAGAGGTGGCAGTAGAGTTTCTGACTGGGTTGTTCAACAGGATCTTAGATAGTGAGAAGGTGCCTGAGGAATTGAGGAGAAGTGTGCTATTGCCCATTTTTAAGAACAAGGGAGATATGCACAGTTGTGGCAACTACAGATGAATAAAGTTGCTGAGCCATACAATGAAGTTATGGGAAAGAGTAGTTGAAGCTAGACTAAGGGCAGAAGTGAGCATTTTATGAACAGCAATATGGTTTCATGCTAAAAAATAGTACTACAAATGCAGTATTTGCTTTGAGGATGTTGATAGACAAGTACAGAGAAGGCCAGAGACGGACCTGCATTGTGTTTTTGTAGATCTGGAGAAAGCTTAAAAGCTAATGACAGGGTGCCCAGAGAGGAACTGTGGTGTTGTATGGGGAAGTCTGGAGTGGCAGAGAAGTATGTTAGAGTGGTGCAGGACATGTATGAGGACTGTAAGACAGTGGTGAGGTGTGCTGTCGGTGTGACAGAGGAGTTCAAGGTGGAGGTGGGACTAGAGCGATCAGCTCTGAGACCCTTCTTGTTCGCTATGGTGATGGACAGGCTGACAGACGAAGTTAGACAAGAATCTCCATGGACTATGATGTTTGCAGATGACATTGTGATCTGTAGTGAGAGCAGGGAATAGGTGGAGGAGAAGCTAGAGAGGTGGAGGTTTGTCCTGGAAAGGAGAGGAATGAAGGTTAGCCGCAGTAAGACAGAGATCATGTGTGTGAATGAGAGGGACCCAAGTGGAAGAGTGAGGTTACAGGAAGAAGAGATCAAAAAGGTGGAAGATTTTAAGTACTTAGAGTCAACGGTCTAGAGCAACGGAGAGAGTGGAAAAGAGGTGAAGACGTGTGTACAGGCAGGATGGAATGGGTGGAGAAAAGTTTCAGGTGTGTTGTGTGATAGAAGAGTTTCAGCTAAAAAGAACGGAAAGTTGTACAGAACTGTGGTGAGACAAGCAATGTTGTTTGGTCTAGAGACAGTGTCACTGAGGAAAAGACAGGAGACAGAGCTGGAGGTAACAGAGATGCAGATGCTGAGGTTCTCTTTGGGAGTGACCAGGATGGATAGGATAAAAAATGAGTACATCAGAGGGACAGCACATGTTAGAGATAAAGTCAGAGAGGCCAGACTGAGATGGTTTGGGCACGTCCAGAGGAGAGATAGTGAATGTATTGGTAGAAGGATGCGGTTTTGAACTGCCAGGCCTAGAGGAGGACCAAAGAGGAGGTTTATGGATGTAGTGAAAGAGGACATGAAGGTAGTTGTTGTGAGAGAATAGGATTCAGAAGACAGGGCTAGATGGAGGCAAATGATTCGCTGTGGCGACCCCTGAAGTGAAAAGCCGAAAGGAAAAGGAAGCAGTGTAGCAATCACTCTTGTCATAAAAATGTTTGCCTCAGGTGGAAATGAAAAGCTCTACCTTTGAAACCAAATGACAAAAATGATCTTTGAGAAGTCAGACAACCACCTCAGTATATAACATTCTAAGTCTTTGCTAGCAAGTGAAAAGCAAGTGAAAAGCAACCTTTTGTGTCAAAAATGAGAAGACGTGTCTATGAACAAGCTCTGCTAGATAAATTAGTAAGGTAAAGGTCTTTATTTTGTCATTATACAGATGTACAACGAAATTGGAAGGTCAGATGGAGCGTTGCTCCAGAGGCGCTGCACCCTAGGTGCGCTGCCATTCCTTGTAATGGGGGAAACTGGAGAACCCGGACAAAACCCATTCAGACACAGAGAGAAAACTCTTCACAGAAAGGCCATATTGGAAATGCTGGGGTTTGAATCCATGACCTCCTTCTGTGAGGCAGCAGTGCTAACCACTGTGCCACCGTGCCACTTAATGATGTGAAAGTAGGTTCCAAGAATCAGATTTATGACAACAGATCAGTGTTCTTGAAAAAGCTAAAAAGCTGGTTGTAGGAAATAACTTAAGAGTCAAGTTCACCGTAAAATCAAAAGACAAAGCTGTGATTTTAGCATTTCTTTATCCAAATTTTCTGTGTCTGGGATGATGAGTTTTGGAAATGTCAATAGTAGAGATGTCTGCTTGTAAACATAATGAAACTTTCAGGAATTCATAGCGAGAAAATAAACAGTGACGCTCTGCTCGTGAATTGAGGAACTGAACTGACTGGTGAACTGTTTCATATAGGAATTATTTTTTATCTGAGAGGAGGACAGACATCACCATTAAAAGCTAGACAGACAAAACGCAAGCAAGTGAAAAGCTTAAATAAGTTACAAGTACTTTTGTAAGATGAGTTGTTTTGTCCAAGAAATATTTTTTTGAAGTGCAAAACCAAAATATGCTGTGTAAAGAAACAAAACAAAAACCAGTCGACAGTATTTTACTTAACCTTGTGATTTGTAACTTTGACCTTTTGACATGTGACTTTTGAAATCATGGACCCTTCAAGGATCATGGGTTGAATTTTTTTTTTTTTTTAATTATGCTAGTACAGAATTTTGTCAGTTGTCCATCACATTCCTGGATTATAAATTAGAATTCTTATGATTTCTTTAGACTCACTCAAGACATTTAAGAGCAATACACAACACACCAGTTCTTTTCCAGAAATCAGTGCCTCACAGTATGATTGTAAGACAGCAATAATCATACTATAATATAAAACATAATATGATAGTAATATATTTTGAAATATAAAGACAAAAATGTGTGAAAGTAAATTACTGTACTGTTCACCTTTAAAGTGTGTCAGCATCACTTTGTCTAAATCACTCTTGAGATCATTACAGCACAATTGTACCAAGAATTATCACGCAGACACTGACCCACACACACACTGATAAGAGGAGATACTTCAAATACTGGTAATAGTTAATGGCATGACAGCAGTTTGTCTGTCAATAAAAAGACAAGAGACACTGAGTTTGGCCCTGACTGGAAAAAACTAAATAAAATAATCTGTCGTGTTTGTAACAACCAAGTATGTTATCTTTTAGGATACCTCAATATTAACTGCAGGCACATGAAAATAAAGATACACACATTAAATTTTCAATGTGCTTACACAGCAACATGCTTTGTATTTGCCTCAAATTGTTTTCTTAGGAGTGTTATGTTTGTTGCAGACATCCAACAACTGACTGAACTAATAAATTGTTACTCAATGGACAGATCAGCACACATCCAGTGGTTCAGTTACAAGCAAACAAATAGTGGTTTCGTTATGGCACCAGAGTCTTCTTTCACAAAAGACAAGCAAATACAAGCATATGATTTTTAAGTAATTAATTTGCATTTTATTGCATGACATGAATCGTCAACATCACGGAGGTCTCATCTGTCCTGCCAAAGGCTGGGAGTGAAAGTTTAAAGAAAGAGACATCAGATTTTACTGTGTAAAGATTCAATGATGATGAGACATTCAATAGCACTTCTCTAACCCCAGACCACAACGTGTCACATTTTGTTATTTACAGAAATAAATTTAAATGAATTTACGTAATACCACAATATAAAAGAAATGTTTAAATCCATGGAGATATAGCCAGGTGATGGTTAGCTTAGGAGAGCTTAGCATTAAGACTAGAAATAATTATTGTCAGACTGAAATCGAGAAAGCCAGCATTTCCAGAGCTCAACATTTTTTAAACTATACAAAAACAATGAGTTAAAGTGACATCTCTGGAGTCCTTTCATAAGTGAGATTGCCAACTAAGACCCAGGAACTACGGAACTGTTCCTTATGTATTGTCAAGCAGATGAAAACTAAACAATAAGAAAACATAGCACATGCCAATGTGAATTTGTGACTTTGGTGAGGATAGCTGGTGACACTGGATTTAAACAGTCACACAACAATAGATCACCGACTGATTCAAAGGTCACCTTCTTTGTGTCACAATACAAAGTCACAACTTGCCTGTGACTAAAAAGCTAAATCACTCGTTGAAGTAAGACAGTGATTCTCAAATAGTGGTGCATGCCCTTCAACCGGGGGGCGATGAGGTGTGCAGAGAGGCACGTGTGACCCCAGAAAACATAAACACCTTAACTACTGTTTGCTTTATCATTGACGTAAGAGAATAAAGTATAATTGCACATCAGCTACAGACTTTACCCACAATGCCTTAAAGATTTACAAATCTGCAGTCTCATTAATCATGTTTTCAGTATTTTATATGTGTGTAAAGCTGTAGGATGATGTAGGATGGTGTTTTGACTTCAACGTTAAAAGCATGTTGACATCCTCACATTGAAAATGCTTACGCACGGATGTTTACTGGACATAATGTTTACCATAGTCACAGTCTTTCTACCAATGTACAGGCCCAGGCCAATCAGATGTGATTTGTCTCATGAATATTTGATGACACAAGTCTCATCAAATATTCATGAATTCAAAATGATGCTTTTGGAATTCTGCACCATTACTTAGTTAATTTAGTTTATTTGAAAAAGGACAATGCAATTTCATAAAACGCATGATTACACGTGGTTAAAAAAGCCAGAATTTGCCAGAAGGCTAGTTTTCATCTGTAGTCCCCTGGCCATGACTTTTAGAAAGCAATAAAAGCAGTAAAATACATATACAATATAATAAAAACATATATTTTCAAACACTTACTGTACAATTAAAAGAGAATAAGACATCACACATATCGCAACATAACACTTGATCACATCATCAAAACATCACAACAGGCTTGTCTTTTAGTATTGGCAGCTATAGGTGTCGATAAGCCACATTTTCAAGATTTTTGTGAAGACCTTGTATGTTGTAAGAAGTTCAACCTCCTCAGTTAGTAAGTTCCACTCACTAGCGCCCCTCACTGACCAGGCCAACTTACTGAAAGTGCTCCTGCGCAGAAGAATAAACCAGTCACCTCTGACAGAGCCTCGAGATTCAAATCTGTAAATTTGTGAAGACTGTCCCAGTCTAAAAGGCTGTATTTTTTTAAAATTGCACAGTGATGATAGTGCCTAGGTTTTTTATCCATAACTTTAAATGCTAGTTTGTACCATAAAAACCAAATCCACCTTCCTCTTTTTGTCTACCTTCATTCAGACCTGTGTCTCTCTGACTGCCTCAGTCCCCACCTAATAAACAACCCAAGGACTGTTTCAATGAATGCTGCAGTGGAAATAATGGACGGTGCCAGTGAAGTGCTGGCTTTAGTCGTTATGATATTAAATATTTTAGTGCAACTGCAAAGCTGGCACTAGTGGACTACAAAGCTGGCGTAGTGGTTAGCACTGCTGCCCCACAGCAAGAAGGTCAAGGGTTCAAACCCCATCATTTCCAACATGGCCTTTCTGTGAAGAGTTTGCATGTTCTCTCCGTGTCTGAATGGGTTTTCTCTGGGTTCTCCTGTTTGCCCCATTATCAGGAAAAACATGCATCTAGGGAATACTAGGTCATGTTGGACCGTAGTGGCGGCGAGCCCGGGTTGCAGTGGCTCTGGACCAATTATCCATCTGGCCTTGAAATTTCGTTGTACCATCCCTGTATGTGTATAATGACAAATAAAGAAAGTTTGACTTGACTTTTGCTGTAGTTAGCTCTTTTTTCCATTTTCCATTTGTGGTGCAATGGACAATGGTCTCTCATTGATGAGATGGGATTATTGATTGGATCACCCTACACAGACTGTGATCACTTACAAAAGTTGAATTCTGACGGTGTGAAAACATTGTTATGTTTGCTTTTATTTTTTAAGTGATAATTGTCCAACTCACACTGCTGAGCTGCTGAGAGAAGGTAAACACAGAACACTGTGTTCACAAACAGGGTGAAGTTGTGTTGTCATATGAATGAGGCATGTTGAATAGTAGATAAAAGGAGATCTGAGGTCAGTGGTGGGGACACAGGGAAGACATTTGCCAATGCCACCAAAGAGGAAGTGGCTTCCTACATAGCAGCAATAAAACACCCTTATGTTGCCATGTTGGAAAGATGTTCCTAGTAAGAGGTTTCTCTCCATAGTGGGGGTCATAGCCACTACAGAGGTAAACCCTCTCCAAATCCAATGTTGACTTACTCACTTTGAAGCTCAGGTCTATTTTTCCTATTTTGCTTTTATTCACACACACACACACACACACACACACACACACCCTTCTTGTTCTTCTTCTTCCTAACAGGCTGCAACAGTGCCCAAAAGACTGTATGATAATTTAAATTTATGGGCCTCCCATGGTAGCTGAGGAAGATCAAGTGCAGCATTGCACAGCTAAGCAGTTTGCACATTCATGATAATTGTACTTAAAAAATGTAAGTGGAATTGGTATTTTAATTAATTAATTTTTTTAAATAAAATGTTCTGAGCTTTGTATTTTCCAAGTAAATGCATGAGTTAACCACTGTGTTTTGAATGTTAATGTGGAAATACATTAACATTAATGGATGCATTTGCTATTTACTGAAAAGGTCATTAATGTTACAGCTACAGTGTCTGTACATGTTACAATGTACAGACACAAAGTACTGACCTACACATGAGACTTGTAAAGTCAAATGATTCCAAAGTCAAAAGGATTCAACACGGATTGAGACGGTTCCAAGGATATAAGTATTAAACATTTCAATCAATCCAATCCTTTGAACAGAGCAATCCTGCATGGATGAACAGATTTTGAGATACTGATGTTGGCATGCCTCACATAGATTAAGTCTGAACCACAATAGTAGTAGTAGTAGAAAAAGTAATAGCCAAAAAAAAACATAAACCAAGATTCAATTTGCCACGGAAAAGGAACTGGTCCAGTGACTAAGGGGAAACACTTCTCCATACAACATAGACCAAGCCTAACAATACTCCGTGACATTCTGCAAATGTAATCACTGAGGATCAAATGAAGAGTTTCTTGCATGGAATATCAGATAGGTAGTCTGGAAATTTATAAAATAACATGATCAAATGGAAAATATCAACGTAATTCTTATAATAATAGAATGCCACTGTTTTAAAGATTTTTCTGAAGTGTCCATTTAGAAAAAGCTTGGAAAAGACTAGCAGTGCTCAAACAAAACCACCAAAACTTTAACAATAAAAGGGGGATTGTTGTGCAAGTATGTGTGTCAGTGACTGTGTGTTTTATCTAAACAAACAAAGAGTACTTCAGTGTGCAGCATATGTAATTCTGGTTTGCAGATGTAGAGCAGAGGATATTATAAAGGTCGTAGCCAATCACCATCTTTCGCCATTAGTTTTCTTTTGTTGTGGTTCCTGTCAGAAACAAAAGGCCCATGTTCCTTCTCTTCAACAAGGCTCTAAACCACTGGCCTCTTTAGAATGAGTGCCTTTGATCTAACATCCAAGAGCCATTAAAAAGAGTCAGGGCATGCTAACTGTAAATATCCCTGCTTTTGTCTTAAAACCAAGAAAATTGCGCTGAGAATGCACTAAAAAAATAAAAGCTATAATTTAGAAATCACTACAATCCTTACGAGGAAAAACATTTCAATCTGTCCTTGAAGTTAGATCTCGAGTGCCACCCAGTTTAAGGTTGATGTCAAATACAGGTTTGCTAGAAGGATGGGTGGAGCACACTGCAAGATCTTCCAAGCATCACCAAAATTAGTATGCGGGATAATGCTGAGTATTAAGCATTTAACCATTAAATATACAGCATAGACTTCTTCACTGCTATTTCAGTAAGTGTGTACAGTAATTACTGTATATTCAGGGTCATAGCTGTTTCACTCACACTTGTGATTTCTGTTGGTCACAGGCAACCCTGAGTCAGCCCTGTGTGTGTGTGTGTGTGTGTGTGTGTGTGTGTGTGTGTGTGTGTGTGTGTGTGTGTGTGTGTGTGTGTGTGTGTGTGTGTGTTCAGAATTAATCTTGTGGCACTTTATTAAAGTCATGTAAATCGCTGCATTATCAACATATGAACTATTATAATATTTTGATTCCTTCTGATGACAACAACTGACTGCACAACACTTGGTGTTACTCCCTAAAGTTTTGTGAGTGCTGCAGTCAATGTTTGTATAATTGCTTTTGTCAATTTCAGCCTTGGAGAGCAGGTCTTTATTTTTACGTAGAACCCCTTTACGTTTAGAAATGACACTACATTGTCACAGGAGTCTGAACAGATCTACAAGTGGTCAGATACTGGATCCACCAACGGAATTTACTGATCTGTAAGCCATTGTGGGATAAAGACAGCAAAGCCAGTAGCAGCTATGACTCCCACTGTGTTGATGAAACAGAGAACAGATTGTGAGTTCAAAAGAATGGTCCAAGGACATCTCACTCCAGCTGTTTAGCTGAAAATATGACTTTGGAGAGAAGACAGGCAACCAAAATCTGAAGAGTTAAGACGCTATGTATGATGATATGATTGATTCAGGAGTGAGTAGGTTATAAAAGAGCAGAAAAATCACGTTGAGTTCTTTCCAGCAATTTTTCCCAATTGTCGCTAAAAAGTAGTTCTAACTGTTCCAGCTGGATTGGTGCTGAAAAACAGCTAAATTGTTGTTTTCTTTGTACTTTTATCATCCTGTCACAATGTCCCCTTTTCTTGAAAACTATCCTCTCTTCCTTGCATCGCCATTTGTGAGATGGCAATTTAACAGAAACGGCTATAACCTCACTATTTCTTACGGTTTTCAAAAGAAGATGTGATATCATACTAGATACAGAGAACTGCATTCACTTTGTTGTTGTTGACTTGCGTGTCATCTCCACATATTACTGGTTCACTCAACCACCTCCTGGCCTGGTTAGCTAACTGACAGTTGCTAAAACAGCCCAGATGGTCGGTTAACTGGTTTGGTTGGCTAGCAGGAGCACTGGTTTTCCTACTCCTCCTGAATTATTGTGGAAACAGGTTGAATGCATTGTCTTTAGACAAAGAGGCTTTCATGGCCCACAACAAAAAGTGACATCAGCAAAGAGGAGAAACAAAAGCACTACAGGGGGCGAGCAGGCAGAGGAGGATGGAAGGATATCTCTCATGCCATTTTACTCCAAAGTGCAAGGAAGCACATATTCAGCTCATTCAATCAAATGCATTATGGGAACTAGATGTTGGTGTAGAAGTGCAGTACAATGATGAACCATTGATGCAAAATTGTCTTGTATGTGTATTCGCTAGTAAATTCTTAGTTGATCAATCATCTTGCGCCTCCGAAAATGTTTTTATTATGAACTCAGAGAAATTGTTTTCAAAGCATGAAACGGTTTCAACAAAACAATTTTTCATGTCTCTTTCCAAAATTCAGAACATCATTTAACCTCATTTGTAGAGCTCAAATGAAGGCTCAAATAACAGTTATTTCTGCAAAGACAGATATCATAAGAAAAAATTAGGAGAGCAAATAAAAGCAGACAAGATAAATATAAGAACAGAGATCTGTAAGACAGAAAGAGACACACAAACAGGTGTGAAAGTCAATCACCCCATCCTGATTCCAATGAAAGCAGGGTAAAGTAAACAAACAACCCATTTAAAGGGCAGTACAGAAGTGCATTTAGTGTAGTTAGTCTTATTTGGCATTATATTTTTTGGTGCAAACAAACACAAAGACCTATATTGTCTTGTGCCAGAAAACAGGGGAAAAACTTATGACAGAACATTCTGTTTCACTTTATCAGCATGTACTGCACTCAAAATCATACAAATCGTTTGTTCACAGTGACCCAGCACAAAAATCCATAAAACTAAAGTTTACGCTTCCAAATTCCAGTTCCACTGGAACAATTTGTGTAGTTTGAACTTACTCTCTTCTTCATTCGCATGAACAAATGATGCTGCTCTTGACAGAACATCCAGTGGTGTCTCCATGCTTGGATGTCTGTGGGACAGAGAGGAGTTCAAAGTTTGTGAAAACGCAATGGAGAACAAGGACATGTTAGATCTATGTCTAAAAACTCTGATTCAAGATCTCGCAGGCCTGTCATGACGATCAGAGAAAAAAACATGCCGTTATTACCACGGCACAGTAACATTTTATGGCAGACACCACAAAGACAGTTTTTCCTAGGTAGAATGCATGATATCAATACACTGTTCAGAAATGTTATTTTCAGTGTCCATTATTACAAATCATTTTCCTTAGCCAATTAAAAGAACTACATTAGAACTATAGAATCATATTCATTCATTCATCATCTTCCACTTTATAATAATAATAATAATACACACTTTATTAATCCCTCGTGGGGATATTGTCTTTACACTCTACACTCTCACACATGTACATATATGTGTTAATTACAGCACATGGTTACAGGTTACAGGCCCCTGAAACAGCACTCTAGGGGCCTGTAGGCGTGCAATTAGTAATACAGTATAGGAGTACATATAGAGGTACAGGGGAGGCGGATTGATGGGTCACATGAGGAAATCACGCCCCAATGAGCATCTTGTAGGGGGGACGGCGCCTTGCTCAAGGGCGCCTCGGCAGCCCTTATCCGCCGCAGTCCTTATCCTCATATATTTGTAGATATATTTTGTATCTGCAAATATATGTGGAAATAAACACGGAAATGGGGAAGATTTGATGATATGAGGAAGGAAATGAGGAGGAAAATCACGGGGAGCTGCAGCCTATTATGTATTATAATTTCTTTGAAGCCAAAGATTATAAGAAGCTTGAACCTGTATATTTTGTGCAAAATGATGATTGATATGTTTATGACATTATTGAAACAGTCAACAGTCACCAACTACTTTTCCGTCAATCACAGTGCAATGTGTATGTAATAAGACTCTTGAAGAGGCCCCTCTGAGTGCTTTTGATCCTTTACCACATAGAACTTTTTACAGAAAATTTACAGTAATACCTGAAAAGTAAAGTACGTATTTCTTACTCTTTTTATAGTAACAATATATCATGAGAAATACACATATATTTCAATAATGTGCATGTGCAAATGTATCACTCAATAACTGTTCTAGTGGTATAGTGTTAGTCTATTTAAATTCAAACAAATATTGGCTTAATTTAATGATAACTTAAATACATTTACTACTGTAATACTACTGTAGTAAATGGACTGTACTTACATAAGAATAAAAAAGATTTATTAATTTGTTTGGACAGGGATGATGCTATTATTCTCCAAAAATTCTGATACTTTGTGGGAGGAAAAAATGGTGATGTAATGGTAAGTGTAATTATGTGAATGTTTCCTTGTGTTATTTTTTTATTTCCCACACTTTTCTTTCACCTTCCCATGATGCTTTGCGATTTACATTCAAGTATACAGTATTGCCCTGTTAGCAATAGCAGTGCAGGAAAACCCTGTATGAAGTCTAGAAGTCTCACAACATGCCACTGTATAATTTAATCATAACGGTGTTTTACAGCGTGACTAGATTTTGCTGATAATACTTAACATGTGATTGCAGGACATCTTGTATAATTTCAAAATGGCATATTAATTGTTTTAAATGAAAAAACCTCCTTCACTGTCATCATCCGGGAGTTTGTTTTATAATTTATGACGTCCCGGTAATATTTGGACTTTAGTCTTACAAAGACTGAGTATTTGGGGGATTTTGCCTGCAGTGTCGAGTCATCTGTCTAACTGCGCTATGCAAGGAATTTCTGGATAAAAACAAAAAGTCACTCTCTTGGCGCTTTCTGCATTCTTAAAATACCATTATTTGGAGAGGAAAGCATTACGAGATCGCAATTAACAGCAACTATATTTCCACACTTTTGGATCACGCTGCATAAACATTCGAACGCGTTATTGTGTCGCTCCTCACGACACCACATACTATGTAGTGCGCGTCAGGGAATGCGCATTGTTACGCATTCGCCTCGGGCAAAACTGAAACTAATTAGATTGGTAGCAAGTGTGTTCGGTATTTTCCCGTCTTTAGTGACATGTTTTCTTCAGGTTTCATTCGGACACTTTTCCAGTCAAAATACAGTTGTGGCTTTAGCTGGTAGTTGGCACGTTTAAAGCCTGTCGCTATATGATATTAGAACTGGCTTTCACTCCAACAGAGACACGTTACACGCGAGCATATGGCTGGAGAGGGTTCCTGACGTGACAAAGTTTGGGAAGCCGCCAGTGTCGCTTCATATGGGGATAAAAGGAGCCGTCGCTTTCTTGAATTTGTTCTCACAACAGTTTTCAGTCACATCCTGAACATTTCACATAAAACGGACTTGTCACCACAAAACCCGTGAACAGGATCAGTCACAAACTTCAGCAGCACATACCTCCTCCAAGAGCCACTTTGGTATCTTCCAGTATGATAGTGTTTACACGCGAAAATAAAAACACAGAAATTTGTATTCCACAGAGATTCAAAACAACAGCCGTAGTTCACTTTCCTCCTTCTTGTGCGAGGAGAGAAGACAGCAGCAGGTTTGTCGGGGCAAACTTGGTTGTAAGCGAAACGAGGAAGAGGAGACGGAGGAGGAGGGAAGGAGGGAAGGAGGGAGGGAGGGCAGGAATGCCTGGAATGATGGAATTCAGTTCCTAGCAGGTGGTGAAAGTGAAGCGCGCTGATTGGTGGAGGACTGGAGAGATGACATCAGCATACATAATAAGAATATTACGTCACATCCTCTTAAGGTTAAACTTGTCACGGTGCTCATTAAAGGGCAAACTCAGGTGAAGAAACATTCAGATGTCCAGACAACTGCCACCCTCTGCTCCTTCAAAATATTTTTTTTCAGGAGAATTAACCGAACTGGGGCAGAGCCCCCATGACTCAGAGCATTGTTTTTTAAACCATACGTGTATGTTAGATGTGTATGAGACGAGCAACATAAAATACTATCAGCACATTATGTCTGCCACTGTAGCACCGATGTAGCAGACAACTAAAGTTGCAATACCAAAGAGATAATGACTTTATGAAGATATTAATGTCAAAATATAACCATACTGTGAGTTTTGTCAAAAATATTTTGTGATGTTTCTTCTTAATTTACCCTTTTTGCTGCTAGTTAACATTAGCTCATTTTAATTTGCAGTAGATTTATAAATTTGATTGTGCTGAGCCTCAAACTGATCTAAAAACATGTGTCATTTTCATGTAAAACCAGTGTCTGGTAAGCTCCACAAATGTATGTAATTTGTCAAGTCTTCACATTTTCCAGACTTGTACATAGATTACACTGGCTACAGTTGGAAGTATCATCATTCATTCTCATTAAATATTAAAGTAATATGCCTATTTAACTCTGGTTCAGGCTCTCTCTCTCTCATTTATAAATCATAACATTTATCAGAAATTGCTGTATTTAAATAAATAAACCAGTTGTAATTACAGGATATAACCAGCAGTGTAAGCAAAGTAATAAGTCTTGAGTCTGTCACACTTTTAGGTTTGGTCTTCACCAAACCTGTAAGTAGAAGAGCAGGAAGTAAAAATTATGATAATTGTGCATTTTCATTTTTAGATGTAGCCATGTTGTTTTGTAAAATAGCTAATGGCCCATAACTATTAACTTTGTATAAGTAGGTAAGCCTCTGTTATTACAAATACAGTAGTTATGCCCGAACTCAACTTTTATCTTTAGCCACTGATATTTAAAACAGAATACATTATGAAGTTGAATAATGGTTCAGCTAAGCTATGGAGTTCATTACATCATATATTTTCCAGACTTGATTTTGTTTTTTTCCTTTGTGTTTATTCTAACAGAAGTAGAAAAGACCATCAATCATGTGGTAATAAAATGTTTTAATAAATCCATTTCTTAGAAGTGAATTTCAGCATATTTTGTGGGGAAACAGTCAATGCATTTTCCCATAAACGACACCCATTTGTCAATATGACAAGCTCATAATAATGGGGTGACATAGGTATACACATGGTAAGAATGAGGAGCATTTTCACAGGCCAATGATCTGTCAGTACTCACATAAATAAACATTCAAAATGTGAAATGGAAAGAGATGAGAGATTTGAGATTTTGTATGTGTTTGTTTGTGTGTGTGTAACTTGTAAAACATGTTAAACCAGCGCAACTGAAGACAGCTGAACAGTCAGCAGTTCAGCAGTTACCATAATTATACACTTTGCAGTACCACGAAATATCAGGTACAATTCACTGGCACTCAAGAAATGTCACACTTCTTCTACAACACCGTGATAAAGGGCAGCTGTGCAGAAACTAAGTGATCCCCCTTCACAATCACTTTGCAATGACACAGCCAATGGTGAACGTGTAACTCTTAGTATCGCAACTGTTTCATGGTAAAGTTGAATGTAGATGTATATAAATTCTCTGGACGACAGTTACACAGGACAACACACTTCCGGTAGACCAAGCCAGATCAGGACATCTGTGAGACAGATGGCTTTCGTCTCCAACCCTTCCACATCTTAACCAGTTTCTTGGAACTGTAAGACACAGTCTTCCATAAACCTGGGGAGAGCCAGGACACACATTAACAAACAACTTTGTCGATAGTGAACAGAACTATATTAATGCCCCAAAATGACAAAAATAAAGAACAAGCATGTTAATTTATTCCTATACAGGACCTGAGGCACCAAACTAGTATAATAGGAACCTGTCAACATACAGTATAATACAGGGTTTTTTTAAGACATCAATCAAAGAAGAAAAAAGAGCCTACCTGCTGTAGCAATGCCTTTGATACTCTGTGTAATACTGGAGGATTTCACAATAGATGAAATACCTGAGGGGGAACAGGGACATCCAATTATACATCTAATGATATGATTCTGCAATATAATCTGAAGGCTGCTACCTACAGCTAGTAGCCATAAAAACTTCTCACATAAATTAAACACAATCAATGGAAGGAGTAAGGATTCATTGTCTGTGTAAATTAATTGAATTGTCCATCATTTTGTGCATTTATATATATATATATATATATATTACACACATCTCCCCATCTATATATTTGAATAAGCTCACTTGAAAAAGTCTCACACTGTCACGCAGTCATGCTGTCACCATCTCCACCCACTACCTGTCAATCAAGCGCCCAACCAATCATGGCGCATCTGCCAGAAGGAATAACGTGAACAATATGTCGTAAGGCATCTGCTGTGTTAGGAGAAGAAATAACTATGCATGGACTTCCCAGTTAACATAATTTTAGAGTGTCATAACTGTTCCAACAATTTTCAATTTTTTGAGCAGAGTTCAAACAGCAAGAACGACACAGAAAACGGCAACGATTTCCGAGTGAAACTGACTGAAAGAGAGGAAAGGATTGCGTCACAAAAAGAGAAGTACTACTTAGCTAGAGCCAATGAATGTCAAGCCCAAAAGGAATATCGCCAAGAAAAAGAAAGATGCCGTATATAAAAAGTATGTTATACTTTCAGTGGGTCAACCACTCTTGACACACCTATCAACCAATGATCATTTGACTTTTTTTTAAAAATTATCTATCTTGCTCCACAGAACAAGGTAGCTATTTATTCTCTTCATATATTTGTTATGAAGTCTGATATACTATTGTTTTATCGTGGATTTCCATGGGTTCCCGCTGGTATATATATATTTTAGTTTCTGTGTGTTAGGCTGTTAGCTCGCTAAAAGAAGCTTCTTGAAGACATTGCTTTGGGCTCTGGGTAATTGTGATTAGACTTCTTCACCTTTTTATTAAACAATTTTAGACTCAAACAACAATTAACTGAGTGCAAGCAGATAAATGGCTATTGAAAATTATTTGCTGCAGCCTTAATTGATTAATGCTTACATGTAACCATTGTTTCCAATCAATCTAGTGTTACATCTCCCCACCTATATATTTGAATAAGCTCACTTGAAAACCTCACGGTGTAATGCTTTTTAACTCCACCCACTACCTGTCAATCAAGCTCCCAAACAATCATGGTGCATCTGCCAGAAGGAATCAAATGAACAAGAGCTCCTGAGAGCATCGTGGAATTAAATTAACAGCTGTCACCACAAAATATACATTATTTTCTGTTTAATGTCAATTGACATATAATGCAAATACACTGTACAGAAGAAGAAAAAAAACGTTTTCTTGTGTACAGTTTTAGCTGGCGTCTGCGCGGAAGTTTGGGCCACTAGCCGAATCAACTCCGGTCTTCACATTTGTCCATGTCTCTCACTTAAGGAGCCGTTTTGGCTTCGTCAAACATAGCGGTTTATATTCTTTGATTGTGACGGACCTCACGTTGTCGTGTGGGGAACCCCGATGTTTTATTCACCAGGATCGGATTGAACTCACAAAGCCGGCGTCTACCCGGATGACCAGACCGTAAC
The DNA here is from genome assembly GCA_013358685.1 of Antennarius maculatus. Classification (NCBI taxonomy): domain Eukaryota; kingdom Metazoa; phylum Chordata; class Actinopteri; order Lophiiformes; family Antennariidae; genus Antennarius; species Antennarius maculatus. The sequence goes on from CM023609.1 coordinate 9,396,188, forward strand.
GCCAAAACGGCCTTCATCTTCGCGTTTGTCCGTCCCACACACACAGAGCCATTACGGCTTTGTCGGACACCGCGGTTTGTTTTCTTGTGAAGGCGGAAAAAAAAAGGAAACAAAGTCTGATATTGTTTTATCATGGAATTTCCACGGTTTCCCGCTAGTAATGATTTATTGTTAAAATTGTTTACGTTATTTAAATGTGAAATGGCATTCCTCAGAGCACTCGGACACTTTTAGACACATTTAGTGGCCCAAGTGATGATGAGTCTTGATGATATTGATGGACCCCGGGGGCTTTATTATTTTTTTTGTGTTTTATTTTGATTCACATATTTACTTACTGAGCAGCTTCAGTTGTAGCTTTGTCGTTTGTAAACGCATGCTCAGGTAAATTCTAATAGCTTATATCATTTATTTGTAACACTATCTTATCTATAACACTCATGTCACATTATAACATTAAAGCATTCACCAACCTAAATAAAATTTTTGTATCTACAAATATATGAAGAAATAAACACGGAAATGGGGAAGATTTGATGATATGAGGAAGGAAATGAGGAGTAAAATAAAAATGGAAGAGAGGAAGTAAAGAAATAAGGAAATGAAGAAAATACAGAAGAAAATTAGGTAATAAGGATGGAAACAAAGATGCAAGGAAATAAGTGAGGGAGGAAATAGTAAAGTGGGGAGGGAAACACAAAAGTAGGAAATGAGATGATGAAATGAGGGTGGAAATGAGGAAGGAAATGAGGAAGGAAGTGCAGAATAAGGATGTGAAGATGTGAGGAAATGTGGGCAATAAGAAAATGAGTAGGGAGGAAAATATGGAAGGAAGGAAGCGAAGAAATGCAAAAATGAAGAAAATGCAGAAAAAAGGTGGAAGTAAGGAAGTGAAGAAATAAAGAAAAAGATCTTCTAGCGTGTTTTTCCTGATGATGGGGGGAAACTGGACAACCCGGAGTAAACCCATTCAGACACGGAGAGAACGCGCAAACTCTTCGTGGAATTTCCCGCTAGTAATTCATTTATTTTTTACTAGCAATAAGGCTATGGTGTTTACATGGGTTCAAATGCTGGGGTTTGAAACCATGACCTTCTTGCTGTGAGGCAGCAGTGCTAACCACTACGTCACTGTGCATAGTGGTTAGAAAGTAAAGAACAAAATAAGTAAGAAATACTTAAGAAAGGAAGTGAGGGAATAAGAAAAGTGGAAGAAACTGGAAGGAAATATGGATATGAGGAAATGAGGAAATAAAGGGAAAAAAATTAGGAAGAAAATGGGGAAATAAAGAACCATCAACATGCAAAGAATATATCTAAAATAGGTCATTCTTTTTCCCTCCACACATCCATTGGTCTGAACCTTGTTGAATGACAGATCCGCAGTCTGGGTCCTGGGCAACCTGGAGCAGGATCTCCTCCACGTCTCGATTTTTTCCTGGAGGATCAACCAGCTTTGTGATCTTCTGCTGCAGGGTCCGAGGCAACGCCATCAGCTGAACAAATTGGCCCTCTGGGCTTTTGTCAACCTGCAGGCACAGAATAAATAGATAACAATACAAATAGCAGACTGAACACGACTACCCGGAACACAACTCCGGTTTTATCTGAGTGTCCTGTCAACAAATAAATTGAGTGCAATGTTTTTAGGAATATAATGTGTTGATGCATTCCCTCCCAATATTTACACCGATCAGCCATAACATTACTACCACTGGCAGGTGTTGTGATAAAATTAATTGCCATGGCACATGTTAGTGGGTGGGATACATCAGGCAGAGAGTGATCACTTTTTCCTCAAATTAGAAGCATAAAAAATAGGCAAGAAGAAGGACTTGACTGAGTTTGACAAGGCCAAATTGTGACGGCTTGATGACCGGGTCAACGCAGCTCCAAAACTGCAGCTCTTGTGAAGTCTGTGTGGTCTGCAGTGGTAGTCAGTAAAAAGTTGTGAACCGGCAACACAGTCATGACAGGCCAGGGTTCACTGATGCACGTGGGGAGCAAGGGACAGCTTATGCGGTTCAATTGAACAGCCGGTCTACTGTAGCTGAAGAAATTAATGCAGCTTGTGATCTAGATACACTACTCACAAAAAGTTAGGGGTATTTGGCTTCTGGGTGAGATTTCAGGAGGAATCTAAAATGCAAATTAGCCTTTACAGGTGAACTTAATATGACCTTATCCAAACTTCTGAACACACTTGTCTAATGGCTCATTGTTCAGTACTTTTTTTGCCATTTTGTGTTCTCGAACAAGCTTAACGACAAAACTCACAACAGGTATTTGATCCATGAATTGACAAATAAATTTCCTGGATCAACAGTACCTTGTGAGTGTGAGGCTTCGAACAGGATGTTCTCAGACAGAAGTGGCCACTGAGCTTAGAGTGCCATCATCAGGTTGCAGCAGAGATACAGCCTTTTCAACTAACAAAGGCATAGAAGTAGAGGGTCTTTTGCCACATCCCACTGGATGATGAAGGACACAGAACTCCAGACACAATAAAAGGAGGTGAGAGTCACATCAGAGCATTTGAAACTGTTTACATCAGAGCATTTGAAACTGTTTACATCAGCATGGACTGCATGCTAGACCACCTGCAAGGGTATGTGACCACAACACCAGTCAAGTGTCATCGTCTTGCATGGACAAGGGAGCACGTATACTGGATGAGGGATGGGGATGGACGTAAACAACACAGGCCTAACTTCATCTTCATGCACGACAATGCTCCAGCTAATCAACGTTGCATCTTTAGGGAACAGCCACTGGAGACTGGGGTACCGTGAATGGGCCTGCAATTTCTCCAGACCTGAATGCCATAGTAAACTTCTACGCTCAGCTGAGTGGAATGGGTATATGAGCATCACAACTAGAGAGAAAAAGAAAAAGGTGGTCTGGTCCGATGAATCACATTTTCTTTTACATCTTGTGGATGGCCGAGTGCAGGTGTAATGCTGGGACGTGTTATAAAAAGAAGGCAAGCCGGAGGAGGCAGTGTGAAGCTTTTGGTCAATATTCTGCTGGGAAACCTTGGGTCCTGCCATAAATGTGGATATTACTTTATCATAGAACACATACCTGGTCATTGTTGGAGACCATGTAAACTTTCTGTAGAAAAAGGCAGTGACCTCTTTCAACAGGATAATGTATCCTGTCACATAGCTAAAATTCTTGCGTAATAACATTGAGATGACATTGTCTCCACATTCCCCAGATCTCAACCAAATCAACCATCTGTGGAATAAACAAGCTAAACAAGCACGTCAAATCCATGGAGACCCCACCTCGCAAATTAGAGTTAAAGGATCTACAGCAAGATACAACAGCAGACCTTCATAGATCTAGTGAAGTCAATGCCTCAACGGGTTTTGGCTGTTTTGGTGCTGAAACGGGGACCTATGTGATACTAGGCAGGTGGTCATCATGTTATGGCTGATTAGTGTATTACTTACTTGAAATGTGCAAATAAAATTTCCTGCTGGAATACATTTCTATTTATAAATTCTATTGTTCAACAGATAATCAGGGAAGTATTGTTCAGAACAAATGACATGTGACAAAATGAGTACAAATCTCAAAGCGCCAATCAACAACATTCTGAAAATTTGTTAATTTACACCCAAGAGACTGGAGAAGGTGTGTCATTTCCACAGCATAGTCGGGCTTTGCTGGTGCATGTGGCATCATGGTCATTATTTGAAAACTGCATTAAGTCATACTGAATAGAAGATAGCAATGGTGCATGTGAGTGGAGTGGTAAATTGTGTCATGCAGACAGGCCTGTTATTCAAGAAAGCTGAAGACAATTCTTTGTTTCCTGCACCCAAGACAATAACAATTTATGTCACACACTTCTAATATCTAGGAAAGCAAAAATATGTCTTAAAAAGTGGTCAATCTTGTCCCATCTATGACCATCCACTATTGATGAACGTGCTTACTTGTCATTGTCTCTTAATTAGGTGTTTTCTGAATATTATATAACTTTTCCTTTTGTTTTGTCACCCTTGTTCCACTTGTTTGGTACTTTGAATGGTTTAAAGGTGGTGCAGTTAATAGAAATTATGGCAATCTGCATATTGGAAATTTTTCTGCAGCCCTTTTATGTAAATGTTCAATGTATTCCATTAAAAGTTAAGGCTCAGAGGTATTTCATCACATTAGTTGAGTCTCAATTTATCCAGAAATATGCATTTCATATGTACCCACAAGTCTGCTTTTGACTAATTCTAATCACTGATGCCAAAGGGTTTTTATTATTTTGCAAAATTGTGTTTCAAAGTAAGGCTGCAATGCTATGAGATTTTCAAAGAATGGTTATGGTTTAAGAAAATACTACAGTATCACAGTATATAAAGTAAAAGGCGGTTCACTACTGTTATTAGTAGCCAGGGTAATCAATGTACTTACAATGGCAAATTAAAGATTCAAAGCAAGGGTTTTTTGGTTGTACAAAGGCACTGTAATAGAGTTTAAAAAGCTCACTTCTGAGAATAAATTAAATAAGAAGGATGTAGTTAAGAGGAATAAAGGAGGAATAGAGCAACGGGATCTTTAAAAACAAAATCTATGTAAAGCAGTATTGAAAGTACAGCTCATTGAAACAACAGACGACATAAATGCTGCTGTGGGAGAACTGATGTTTACAAAGATTGGTGAAGTGGTTGGATGTGTTCCTGCCTTTAGTGAGACTTTGCTCACATTTTTTTTTGAGTATATTTATTCAAAGATGACTCCTTGTTGGTATTTTAGATATCAGTTTTTCAGTAATAACTGCCTGTTCTCTCTGCAATTTCCCCTGTTGGAGGCTGTGTCAATGGCTCCCACTGCACCGTCTGACAGGCAGCTGATGAGCAGCAGGGCTCCCGTGTTTTGGGTTTTATTTACTGCATTTGTAATAAATCACTGCACGTGGTATGATGACCATCAAAGGTCATGCAGTGGTAGTGCATAACATGCTACATGCTGGTACACTCCGACTCTAATTCTCATGATTAATATATGAGTAAGGTCTGGTGAATCGGTATTTGTAGTGTACAAGAGACTCATTAAAAAACAGTTAGATGGTCAGACTGATGACTACATCCCCCTGGTGAGTATATAGGGGACAGAAAAGGATCTAAGGCTAAAATAATTTGTCATGTGTGCAATGCTACTTACTTAATTATATTCTGTTTCCACTTTCAGGCTGATTAAATGCCACAGTGTCACCCTAACCTATCAACACATTATGCATAGGCAGACTGAAACCCCTCTGGTGAAAGTGTAGCTGAGTGAAAAAAGGAAGGCAGCTAATATTTAATATTACAGTCTCACATTAGCTATATGATGAAAAGCATGACCACATTTCCCATTACAAAACACGAGTTAAAACATCCATAGAGGGTGCACTCTATGGAGATAAAAGTGAAGGTATTTGAAACTAAAACAGTGAACACATCTCTTATTTATCCTTAAACTGAAACCATGTGTTGATTTCATTACAGTTTTAGAAAGTAAGAGCAGCTACAGAAATGCATTACGACACATTTGTCAAACTCAAGGGTCAGGGGCCGGATCCGACACACAAGTGAATTATCTACGGCCCCTTGGATGATATTTAATTGCTACTAGAACTGGCCCGCAGGCCACAGCTGCCGGTGTTTAGCCGCTGGTGTTTTGCACACACCAACACTACATTCCCCACAATGCAACGGCAGCCTCCGAAGTCACTGCAGCAAGCGGGCCTCAGCGTCATTATTCATCAGCAGTCAGAGCAGAGGTTAACTTTCAGTTACCCCCAACCTCAAAAATGGCTAAACGGAAGGTGAGCAGTGAGAGCAGTGGGTTTCAAGCCAGGTGGGAGTCAGAGTACATGTTCACGGAGGTGAAAAGCAAACCTGTGTGTCTTCTGTGTGGAGAAAGTTAGGCTGTAGTGAAAAGATATAACCTAAGAAAACCCCATTAAAAGTCTCAGAGACACACAGACAAAGATGTGATTTTCATTTTTGTCTGTGTACCTGATGAAAAATGATTTAGCTTGAAATTACTTACAGAGCCATAATAAAATATTGCATTATTCATTTAATCATTAAATAATATACACTCTTGGTTCAATAGGCTATGTGCAATCATTTAAATATTTTTGATTAAACGTTGAACCAGTCTGGCCCTCAGCTTGAAGCACATTTGTTTTTTGGCCCTCTGTGTATTTGACTTTGACATCCCAGAATTAAGCAGCGCAATAATTATTTTAACAGTTAATCCGAGGCTCACATGCATGACAAAAAAGTAAGAGTAGACTGACTGCCTGTGGTTGAACCACTGTACGGCAAACACTGTATAGTTGTGTTGCCCTCTAATTGAGTGAGATCTGAGTCATTTCTGTATATATGCTCTGTGTATTTTACCTCCAGTTTTCCGAGCTGAGGTTTGTAGACTACTTGAGGACAGTCCCTAAGGATGTTGCTGTAGAGGATCCGGAAGTTCTGAATGTTGTCTTTGACAATATTGGTGATCTTGGATTTATCCTCTCCAATCACCATTCGAAAATCACCTTCAGAGAGACAGAACATATTTTACATGAACTCCTACTTTTGCCACATCTGTTTACCAGCCTTTGCTTTAGTTATGTTACGTCATATAGCACCATAAATTTGGAGACGTAAAATCTTCCTGTTTGAAATTTCAGATAGTGTTATAACACTCAGCAACTAATTATTCACCTTATCACCATGACATCACTTTACTCTTTGCTTCTTTAGCTCAGAGAGTACCCGATACAAACCTGGGTATCAAATTATTTGTGTATAAAGATTTTTACTGTTTGTACAACATGAAAGAGACCATTAGCTTAGCTCTATCAAATTCAAATGACTAGATCTCAACAAATCAATCAGATTAGTTTTAATCTTAAGAAGGGTTATGGGATATTGAAAAACATGACTTTATGATTTTTTTTTAATTTGGTAAGATACAAATAAATATGATTATTAAATGATTTGAAATCCATTCGAACTTCAAATAGATTCATGGTTGTTGTTGTATTTCACAGAGTACCTACCAGCATAAGAAAGACCAGCTATCTGCAGGAAAAGGTCTTCTTCACTGAAGCTCTCAGGCAGCATGAGGAAGGAGGTTGTCACAGCACTTTTCAGATTGGCCACCAGAGCGGCACGGAGCTTTCCATTCTCACTCTGTATCAGCATTTTCACCTGCAAAAAAAAACACACAAAAACATTGTTGTATACATAAGATGGGACGCGTTTGTGCACGTTCCTTTTAAGGAAAAACACTTTTAAAATTAAAAATATTTAATTTAACAGGTAGTAATATTGACCAAATGCACAAAAGTGAAAAATGCATGTTAATGTTCATCACTGAATATATTTTAACTAATGTTAACAAAGGTTTGTCTGATAATATATTGTCCCATTATTTAAAGCACAACGACATTTTTTCAGCCCCAATTTCCATCTGTTCAAACTGATACTGACTGGTTTATGAAGGCGTCCCGCAACATACATTGTCTTCCAATGCATTAGATCATCTATCAGGGACTCTGTGCTTATCACACCATATTTGATTATCTGTCAAGAAGAAGAAGGGAAGATTAAGTTTGTGTTTAATAACATCTGACCAGACAAAACTTATGAAACAATGAAATATCTTGAATTTGAATTTATTTGTATAATTATTTAAATACTTTAAATCCATCCTAATACAAAGAAATTCTGTATTGTTTCAGCCAACAGAAATAGTTGATTGACAGTGAAATTATTAACTTCAGAATGTTAATGTGAAAAAAGATGATGAAGCATAAAAACTACTTTTACCCGTCCATCCACAGGCACCAGTGTGTTGTAGTATACTGAAGCCCCATGGTCATTTTGTATGGAACTAATTGTTGTGGGACCCAGCAGCTTCAGTATGGAGTAGTGTTTGCGATTCTGCAGTAGATTCATGGTGTGCCAAGTCACTGGATCATCCACCGCAATCACAAAGTCCAGCATATTTTTCTGTATATATCGTAGAAAAACGTCATGAGGAACATCATCCATCATAAAATTAAATTATCATACAGCTGTAGTCTGAAAAATATCAACTTTTAATGAAATTCATAGTGACATAATAAATGTGTGCTGTTCAATTTATCCAAACTAAGCCAAACATAATAATAATGGATTAGATTTATATAGCGCTCTTCTGGACACTCTAAGTTGCTTTAAACATTGAATCCATTATTCATTCAATCCTCATTCATACTTGGTGACGGTAAACTACGTGCAGTGTGTAGCCACAGCTGCCCTGGAGCAGACTGACAGAGGCGTGGCTGCCGATCTGCGCCTACGGCCCGTCCGACCACCACCGGAACAATCACACACCACCGAGTGCCTCCCTGGAGGCAAGGAGGGTAAAGTGTCTTGCCCAAGGACACAACGACAAATGAATCGGCGGGAGCGGGAATCGAACCGCCGATCTTGAATCATTGGACGACTTGCAAACAAAACAAAACATTTAAACACACACACACACACAGCATAGAATCTGTTGTTACAGGCACCACGTCATGCCACTGAAAACACTTCGATCGTTACATTGAGAGATTTAGAACGGTCATTTAGAATATTGTGATGGGCGTGCGTGCGTGTGTGTGTGTGTGTGTACTAACGTGCAAGTTTAATGTCAGCAGAATTTGGGCAAGACAGCGTCGCTTACCTCCATTTGACCTTGGTTGGTTCCGTGTTGTTTAAAAACACCTGATCCATAAGCAAAAGCTAAACTGATGTCTTGAGGAAACTGTGACAAAATCCGTCTGTAGATCACAGTGGTGTTGTTCAAAGCTAGAACAGTCATTTTAACGACCAATTGTAGCTTTTCAGAGATAGCATAAGCTTTATGAGCTAAACACTTGATTATATTACTTATAAAATAAACTTCCGCCAAAATAAAGCAACAGGTACATTCCAGAGCCAATGGACCAATGCCACTAAACAACAACAACCACCGAAAAGAAATAAATCTATCATTCTAAACGTCAAACTACATCAATCGGGTCAGGGTAGCTGTGTGTTTGACAGGCGACTAAAATATACGTCAGAGTTGCTAGAGGCTCATGGGAAAACGGGTCATCGGTGGAAAGGCTATCGGTTTTGAAAGGAATATTTTTTGTCAAGTATAGCTAACATAGATAATTACAGGCGTGCGTTCGTGAAATGGAAATGTAACATCCCACTGCTGCATTCACAAAAACAACTGTAAAAAAAAAAAATAATAATAATAATCTCTTTCTTTTCTTTTCGGCGTTTCCCTTCAGGTGTCGCCACAGCGAATCAATTGCCTCCATCGAACCCTGTCTTCCGCGTCCTGCTCTCTCATACCAACTAATAATAATAACATTTGAAAAGCTCCGAGTTTAACCAGCTGAGGGTGATGTCGGGAATGTTCAGTTGATGATTTAAGCTCCATGCAACGGTAATGAGGTAACGCTGTTTGTATCCATGCTTGATTTCTTTCTTCTCTCTCTCTCCCTCCCTCCCTCCCTCCCTCCAATTGTTTTTTCTCTTAATGTTGTCTCGTTTTTTTAGTTTGATGAATGTTAAAAGGTTAGATGTTTCTTTATTCAGAAAACGCACAGTACTATTGAAAATCCTCTTTATGTGAATCTATTTTGGATTCTGTGTCAACGTGATTATTTTGTAATTTGACTTTTATGAATAAACGTAATGTTAAAAAAAAAACTCTCTCTTGAAGGAGAAAAGTAAAAAACATGATTGAGGAAAAGGGATAATTGTTTTTTTCTTAATTTTGTCTGTTTTTTTTTGTTTGATAAATGTTAAAAGTTTAGATGTTTCTTTGTTCAGAAAACGCACAATATTATTGAAAATCCTCTTTATTCACTCTGTCGTTTTTTACTTTTTTGTATATGTGCATCTTCACTGTCAGTTAGTGACGGTTACTTTGCAGTTGCGTTGTTTGTGAGACTTTTGCAGAGATTAGGAGGTGTTATGGTAGCCCTGAGATGGGCTACCGCGGGAGGAGAAAGCCGCTCTGGTGAAGCTCACATGGCAGCATGGGATAAAGTTAACATGCCCCCCCAACTGCTTGGTAGGGGAGGTGTGTTTAGCGGTGGGAGAGCAGGTCGGTTACAACAGCGTTAAAGCAGGCTTCCGAAAGAACAAAGCAGCGGTAATTTTTCCTAACGATATCGAAAAGGTGCACCACGTAGTTGTGAGCGGGGTGGTGATTAAGAATACCTTCATCCCTGTCCACCCCCTGGCTAGCCCGATTAAAACGGTGATCATATCGAACGCACCGCCGTACTTCAGTGACCAGCTCCTGGGGAAGGAGCTGTGGTTTTTTTCACTTAATTTTGTCCATCCTTCCATTCATCATCTACCACGGGTTGACAACAGTCTCAGGAGGGATGCCCATACTTCCCTCTTCCCAGACACCTCCACCAGCTCCTCCAGGAGGAGCCCAAGGTGTTCCCAGGCCAGCCGAGAGACATAGTCCCTCCAGAGTGTCCTAGGTCTTCCTCAAGGTCTCCTCCCAGAAGGACATGCCCAGAACAGTGTTGCCCGGAACAGAGCTGGTCCAGTGTTCCACGACCGGGACGAAAACGGCTTTGTTCCTCCTGAATCCGCAATTCGATTATAGGTCTTATCCTCCTCTCCAGTACCCTGGAATAGACTTTCCTTGGGAGGCTGAGGAGTGTGATCCCCTATAGTTGGAAGACACCCTCCGGTCCCCCTTTTTGAAAAGAGCGACCACCGCCACGGTCTACCAATCCAGAGGTATTGTCCCCGTCTGCCATGTGATGTTGCAGAGACGTGTCAACCATGACAGTCCCTGCACATCCAGAGACTTGAGGTACTCAGGGCAAATCTCATCCACCCCCGGTGCTCCACCACCAAGGAGTTTGGCAACCACCTCGGTGACTTCAGCTTGGGTGATGAATGACTCCACCTCTGAGACCTCAGCCTCTGTTTCCTCTGTGTAAGACATGGCAGGGTGATTGAGGAGATCCTCAAAGTATTCTTTCCACCGCCCGACAATAACCTCAGTCGAGGTCAGCAGCTCTCCACCTCTACTGTAAACAGTGTTGGCTGTGCACTGCTTTCCCCTCCTGAGGCTCCAAATGGTTTGCCAGAATTTCTTTGAGGCTGACCGATAGTCTTCCTCCATGGCCTCCCCGAACTCTTCCAAGACCTGAGTTTTTGCCTCCGCGACTAATTGGGCTGCAGTACGCCTGGCTTGCCAGTACCCGTCAGCTGCCTCCGGAGTCCCACAATTCAACAAGATTTGATAGGACTCCTTCTGCAGCTTGACGGCATCCCTTACTTCCGGTGTCCACCACCTGGTTCGGGGGTTACCGCCACGACAGGAACCAGACACCTTGCGGCCACAGCTCCGAGCAGCCGCTTCAACAATGGAGGCAGAGAACATGGTCCACTCTGACTCAATGTCCCCAGCCTCCTGCGGGATCTGGGAGAAGCTCTCCTGAAGATGGGAGTTGAAGACCTCACTGACAGATAGTTCTGCGAGACGTTATCTAGTACCTCTAGATAAGTTGGGCTCACTATATCTAGAGGTACCTATCTGAACCTCTCAACCTCCCTCACAAGCTCTGGCTCCTTTACCCCCAGCGAGGTCACATTCCATGTCCCTAGAGCTAGACTCTTTGTCTGGGAATTGTGTTGTCGAGCCCCATGCTGACGACTGCCACCCAATCCACACTGCACCCGTCCCCTACGGTTTCCTTGGCGAGTGGTGAGTCCACTGGAGGTTGGGCCCACGTTGTCCTTTCGAGCTGAGCCCGGCCGGGCCCTGTGGGCAGAGGCCACCAGGCGCTCGCATACGGGCACCAACCCCGGACCTGGCTCTGGGGTGGGGCCCCAGTTGCGCCATACCGGGCAAAGTCACTGGCCTTGATTTTTTAGCCATCATAGGGGTTTTTGTACCAATGTAGCCGCAAGAGGGCACAAGCCAGTGTCTTTTTTGTGCTGGTCCCAAGCCCGGATAAATACAGAGGGTTGCGTCAGGAAGGGCATCCGGCATAAAACTTTTGCCAAATCAAAGATGCGAATCAAACCTATGACTTCCATACCGGATCGGTCGAGGCCCGGGTTAACAACGACCGCCATCGGCGCTGTTGACCTACAGGGCGCCGGTGGAAATTGGATTACTGTTGGTCGAAGAAGGAGAGGAGGAAAGTGCGTTCGCACGAAGAAAGAGAAGAGGAGCGCCAAGAGTATAGGACTAAGAGTAGGGACGTTGAATGTTGGAACTATGACAGGAAAAGGTAGAGAGTTGGTTGACATGATGCAGAGGAGGAAGGTAGACATACTGTGTGTCCAGGAGACCAGGTGGAAAGGTAGCAAGGCTAGAAGTTTAGGAGCAGGGTTCAAGTTGTTCTATTATGGTGTAGATGGGAAGAGAAATGGAGTAGGAGTTATCTTGAAGGAGGAATTTGTTAGGAATGTCCTGGAGGTAAAAAGAGTGTCAGATAGAGTGATGAGTCTGAAGCTAGAAATAGAAGGTGTGATGTTCAATGTTGTTAGTGGGTATGCTCCACAGGTAGGATGTGAGCTGGAGGAGAAGGAGAAATTCTGGTTGGACTTTGATGAAGTGATGCAGAGCATACCTAGAAGTGAGAGAGTTGTCATTGGCGCAGACTTCAATGGACATGTTGGTGCAGGTAACAGAGGTGATGAGGAAGTGATGGGCAGGTTTGGTATCCAGGAGAGGAACGCAGAAGGACAGATGGTAGTTGACTTTGCAAAAAGGTTGGAAATGGCTGTAGTGAATACTTTGTTCCAGAAGAGGCAGGAACATAGGGTGACCTATAAGAGTGGTGGTAGGAGCACACAGATAGATAAAAGATAAAAAAGGAAGGGTATTGCATGACCTTTAGGAAGGAGTTAAGACAGGCTCTGGGTGGTCAGGAGGTGCTTCCAGATGACTGGACAACTACAGCTAATGTGATCAGGGAGACAGGTAGGAGAGTATTTGGTGTGTCATCTGGAAGGAAAGTAGATAAGGAGACTTGGTGGTGGAATGAGGAGGTACAGGAGTGTATACAAAGAAAGAGGTTAGCTAAGAAGAAGTGGGACACTGAGAGGACTGAGGAGAGTAGACAGGAGTACAGGGAGATGCAGCGTAAGGTGAAGGTAGAGGTAGCAAAGGCCAAACAAGAAGCTTATGATGACTTGTATGCTCGGTTGGACAGTAAGGAGGGAGAGACTGATCTATACAGGCTGGCAAGACAGAGAGATAGAGATGGGAGGGATGTGCAGCAGGTTAGGGTAATTAAGGATAGGGATGGATGTCTATTGACAGGTGCCAGCAGTGTGATGGGAAGATGGAAAGAGTACTTTGAAGAGTTGATGAACGTGGAAAATGAGAGCGAACAAAGACTAGAAGAGGTGACTGTTGTGGACCAGGATGTAGCAAAGATTAGCCAGGATGAAGTGAGGAGAGCACTAAAGAGGATGAAGAGTAGAAAGGCAGTCGGTCCTGATGATATACCTGTAGAGGTTTGGAAGTGTCTAGGAGAGGTGGCAGTAGAGTTTCTGACTGGGTTGTTCAACAGGATCTTAGATAGTGAGAAGATGCCTGAGGAGTGGAGAAGTGTGCTGGTGCCCATTTTTAAGAACAAGGGAGATGTGCAGAGTTGTGGCAACTACAGAGGAATAAAGCTGATGAGCCATACAATGAAGTTATGGGAAAGAGTAGTGGAAGCTAGACTAAGGGCAGAAGTGAGCATTTGTGAGCAGCAGTATGGTTTCATGCCAAAAAAGAGTACTACAGATGCAGTATTTACTTTGAGGATGTTGATAGAGAAGTACAGAGAAGGCCAGACGGAGCTGCATTGTGTTTTTGTAGATCTGGAGAAAGCTTATGACAGGGTGCCCAGAGAGGAACTGTGGTATTGTATAAGGAAGTCTGGAGTGGCAGAGAAGTATGTTAGAGCGGTGCAGGACATGTATGAGGACTGTAAGACAGTGGTGAGGTGTGCTGAAGGTGTGACAGATGAGTTCAAGGTGGAGGTGGGACTGCATCAGGGATCAGCTCTGAGCCCCTGCTTGTTCGCTATGGTGATGGACAGGCTGACAGACGAGGTTAGACAGGAATCTCCATGGACTATTATGTTTGCAGATGACATTGTGATCTGCAGTGAGAGTAGGGAAGAGGTGGAGGAGAAGCTAGAGAGGTGGAGGTTTGTCCTGGAAAGGAGAGGGATGAAGGTTAGCCGCAGTAAGACAGAGTACATGTGTGTGAATGAGAGGGACCAAAGTGGAAGAGTGAGGTTACAGGGAGAAGAGATCAAGAAGGTGGAGGATTTTAAGTACTTAGGGTCAACAGTCCAGAGCAATGGAGAATGGGGAAAAGAGGTGAAGAAACGTGTCCAGGCAGGATGGAACGGGTGGAGAAAAGTGACAGGTGTGATGTGTGATAGAAGAGTTTCAGCTAAAATGAAAGGAAAGGTGTACAAAACTGTGGTGAGACCAGCGATGTTGTTCGGTCTAGAGACAGTGTCACTGAGGAAAAGACAGGAGGCAGAGCTGGAGGTAGCAGAGATGAAGATGCTGAGGTTCTCTCTGGGAGTGACCAGGAAGGATAGGATCAGGAATGAGTACATCAGAGGGACAGCACATGTTAGAGGTTTTGGAGATAAAGTCAGAGAGGCCAGACTGAGATGGTTTGGACATGTCCAGAGGAGAGATAGTGAATATATTGGTAGAAGGATGCTGAGTTTTGAACTGCCAGGCAGGAGGCCTAGAGGAAGACCAAAGAGGAGGTTTATGGATGTAGTGAAAGAGGACATGAAGGTAGTTGGTGTGAGAGAAGAGGATGCAAAGGACAGGGTTAGATGGAGGCAATTGATTCGCTGTGGCGACCCCTGAAGGGAAAAGCCGAAAGGAAAAGAAGAAGAAGAAGAAGGGGTTTTTGTACCACTCTTCATCTGGCTCGTCACCCAGGACCTGTTTGTTCAGAAAATGCACAATATTATTTAAAATCCTCTTTACGTGAATCTCTTTTGGATTTTGTGTCAACCCGATTATTTTGTAATTTGACTTTTAGGAATAATCGTGATTTTAAAAATCATAAAAAATCTCTCTCTCTCCCTCTGTCTCTCTCTCTCTCTCAGATACAAGTAGCTCTGACAACAAAAATGACAACAGTCTGGAAGAGGCCGTAACAGAAAAATATGATTCACAAAAGATAAAAAATTGCTGCAAGGTACAAAAGGTTCGAGTGTAAAAGTAGAAAAAATTTTTCCTGACCTCAACATGTTTCTGGATAGCGTCAGCTTTTATATAGAAAGTAAAACAGGAAGTGGCGAACCAGTTTTTACAGACCAAGAGTTTTATAGATTGAAAAAACAAAGGAAAAAAGTAAAGACAGGATTGTAGAAGAGATGATTGTGGAGAACGGATAATTGTTATGTTTTGTTTTTGTCTTATTTTTTTGTTTAATAAATGTTAAAAGGTACGAGTTTTCTTTGTACAGAAAACGCACAGTACTACTGAAAATCCTGTTTACATGAATCTCTTGGATTTTTCATCGACGTGATTATTTTGTAATTTGACTTTTATGAATAAATGTGATTTTGAAAATCAAAAATCTCTCTCTCTCTCTTGCTCGCTCTCTCTCTATCTATCTGTTGGTCTGTCTGTCTTCCTGTCTGTCTATCAGTCTATCCATCCATCCATCCATCCATCGGTCTGTCTGTCTGTCTCTCATTCTCTCATACAAATACATACAAAAAACAACAGACTTTGTGGTTTCATTATTTATTTTATTTACCCTATAAATACATCTTTTTTTCTTTTCTCAATTATTAACTTTTTGTTTTCCATAAGAGAAAAGACGATGGTTCTACGTTTTAGAAGGGGGTGGTTAGGGTTAGGGTTATGGTTAGAAGGGGTGGGATGGAGAGGCTCCAAACCAGCCCTGTCATCATTAAGGGAAATGAGTTGGAGATTATTTTCAAGTACAGATAACAGGGGTACAGCTGGCCAGTCAGCTGGACTGGACTGCACACATGGGTTGATGTACAAGAGCCGTCAAAGCCATTTTTCCTCCCTTGATGCTTGTAATCCTTCAGCAGGCCTCTACTAGACTGTAGTGGCTTGTTCTTTGGTGTGGTGTGCTGGAGGAACACTGCCTGGAAGGAAGGCCAGCTCCACCACAGAAAATCAGCTGGATACAGTTCAACAGGTGACATTTGGCTAGGGATGATCCATTGTAATGAAAATCATAGACAATCCCACCCACCCACTGCTCAGGGGGTGTTTCAAAGTTCCTTCATGCACAGACTGATTCCTCTGAAATGCAAGATTGAGCACTACATGAACTCCATTCTGGTAGCAGTAGCAGCTTTCAGACTTTCTAATTTGCTGGACTCCACTTAACATTGAGAGAGTTTCTTCACCTCTGCGTTGTCATTTTTGTGTTTTGTTTTATTTTTTTATTTTGTAGCTACATGTGTAGCTGCCTGTAGATCACAAATGTGAACAATGATGGAGATATTACCAACGAGGGAATGTTTCCTCTGGTGTCTGCTTGTGTATTTGTGTATGTCTTTTTTATCTGAATGGCACAAACTCTTCCTGACCGTCGAGGGTTTTGGCATGTAATGAGGAAGAATTCATCAAATTTGGAGTTGAAGTGCAAGAAAAACAAAAACAGTTCAGGACGATTTCAATTTCATGAACGCTGACCAGGGCCTTTTTCATTTTCACTGGAGTCTATAGTTTGTTACATGTAAGATATGAAACAAAGAAGACTCCATAAATATTTGGAGTGAAGGAAAGAAAAATTTCTTTTAACAGTAGGATTTTTGTTTTTTGTCAGTTATCCCTAAAGTAATTAAGAAATAAATAATTGAATCAAATTAAATCATCCTGACACCATGATGATTGTCCCATGAAATCTAGAGCTTTATCTTTGATCACATTGGCTTAAATTACTAAAAATAAAAACTACAGCAAAGCAAGATGTCTGTGTAGGTTCTCAGTTATCCGGGTCATGGTTATCCAGTTCTGTTTAAATCAATCCACTGGACTTAAAGAAAGTTTCTTGAAAACATTTCGCCTCTCATCCAAGAGGCTTTTTCAGTTCCTGCAGTGTTTGGTCTTGTTCCAGCTTATTAAACCTGTGAGGTGTGGTCAGAAGAAGCCTCTTGGATGAGAGGCGAAACATCTACAAGAAACTTTCTTTAAGTCCAATGGATTGATTTAAACAGCTTTGGATACAACAAAGCAAATGTATATTTAACAACACTTGTCCTGTTTTTGCAGTTTGAAAATTGTCACCAAATAACTCATTTAAAGTCAAATATACTCAGCACATCTGTGAAACTAAATTAATGAGATTCATTTTAAAACTCAAAACAGCAGCAGCAGAAGCCAAGACACTTATAAGGCCATCAGCAGTCTGCACTCTGATTGTGAATTAGTTGATACATATTGGCCTGATGCTCACGTTTACTTGACCACATTAATATTGAAAATCCAACACAGTGAATGAATGATGAATAATGTGCCTGCAACTCATTATATGATCATCAAGCATTCGGCAAATATTATCTTCTCAGTAATAACATCGAGCCATCATTTCACTCGAATGAAAATTGATAATATCACTAAATCCTGATGAAGCAGCTCACTGCTATCCAAACTTATGTATATAATTTACCTCATGAGATCATGAACACAGATGTAAGTTAGCTCATATATTTTCAAAATATATGTTGTACTCTAGTGAACTCCCCTGGCACTTTGCTAAAACATCATTGTTAGAGTAAAGTGCAGGTAAAATATTATCACAATTCAAAACTTGTCACTTTAAAGCTGATGTAGAAAGCTGTATCTCTGTGTAAGGATTTGCTGCTTTTCCACCTTAAAGATGTCACAAATATACAGTGAGTTCAAAGCTATTGTGATGAGAAGCTTTGCACACTTGTTATTCTGCCACCACTGAATGGTGAACTAGCAGTTGAGGCATGAGTGAGCCCTACTTTTTAACACTATCTAACTAGAAAGCAAACCAGAATTCAACTGTGACCGTGTCAAAAATGCTTGGACAATCAAGGAACAGCAGTTGGAGTAACTGCACCTTATTAAGCTCAAATATGCAAGAGACTTTTGAAAAGTGAATTTATTCTTGGTATGGATGCAATGGCCCCAGTAAAAACTTACATCACAAACAACAGATCTGTCAAGGAGCTTGAAGAGGAAGGCTAAGCAAGCGGTTCTGGAGCAAAAGTCTGAATGATGTGAATAATATACAGCTTTCATCATATCAGATGTCGGAAACATTACGTATGTTTGTCTGAGTTGTCCAACATCAGTGCACATTTCAGAAAGATGTGTAAACATTTAACTAGTGTTTTTTAGTTTGTTGTTGGCTCTCTAGCTTTGGGGAAAACACACTGAATTTAATACATTGCAATTTGTGATTGTTCTTTTTTCAAGCACATTCTATATGTAAAAGCAAAAACGTTTAGGAAAGACACAATATTTATTTAAATATTTATTGAATTTTACACTTGGTCTATAGTAAACATAACAGATTTTTTACTCACAACAGTTTAGAGCAGAAAAAACATTCAGCTTGGGTGCAGATGTGTCTAAAAGTTCAGGGGAGAACCAAGGTTTGTTGTCAAGCTGTTTATTGTACTGCTGTGAATTGATAACTACAAAAATACAACACCGTTAAAATAAATTATTTATGGAGTAAAATTTGGCCCCTTGCCAATAGTAACGCAATAGTCACCAAATTGCTAACATTGGCTATAAAAATTTATGAAACAGATATGCCAAAAATAAAATGCAACACATAGGAAAACAAATGGCATCTGATGTACAAGCTTGATGTTGTGTGTTGTCTGGTATGCACTAACTGCATGCTTACAGGCCCCCTTCTGTGCTGTGGTTGTTTCAGGGGCCTGTACATACTGACTGAAAAAACTAACACATAATGTACACCCGAGTGACAAATGTAATTTCCCCCAGGGGATCAATAAAGTGTATCTTCATCTTCTTCTTCTTTACAGATCCTGCTATAGTGATGTATGACCTTGGAACTGAGTTTTTTATCATAACCTCAACCAATCCTACCTTTCATGGCCAAACCAACCAACCATGGCTCAGGTAAAATCTAATTTGAGGGAAAGTCATGACACCTGTGCCTTCATTGTAGTAGAATTTTTAAACACTTGTTACGCATTACCATAAACTTGTGAAACATAACAACACAAACCCTCTGGGAAGAGTGCAAATGCTGAACTTCAGTTCATCTCCATGTAGTATATTTTTGTACTGTATTGATGTATCATCAGAATTAGCATCCGCCACCTATGACATGAATGTCATCCAAAATTAACCGAAAAGAAACCCATAAATGAATAGAAATGGGACCAAGTAGATTTCAACCCGAGTCAGCAGCTCCCTGGCCACGCCTGTGAATCCACCCATGAGCAGCACCGCACAAATACTTTCATCACAGCTTAATCTTTCCTTGCAAGATTTGTGTGAACCAGTGAGAAAAATGTCTGATTGTAAAGGCAGTGAGAACTGTTATTGTTTGTTAAAAAAGCACAAACTGAACAGTGTCTCTAATGGATTAATGGATTTATCTGCAGCTCTGATAGATTGATGAAACAACAGCTAAACTGTACTCCAACCAGATGCAAAGTGTTGCTGAAATACAAATAAAATGAATATATTTGTCATTTTCTTATTTTACAGGGACTGCAGTGAGCATACATAATTTAGGATCTTTTAAGGATACCGAAATTAGCAAAGGCTCACCTGAGAATATACTTGAGAATGTACACATATGACAGTATGAGGCCAAACATGGATGAAGCATGTACACACACTGCAGCAACCAGGAGAATCATTTTAGCTTTTGCACGCCTGTCGCCATGGTAATAGCAACAGTTATCCAGGCCTGGTAGAGGAACATCAAAAGAGGCAACACCATTACCCACACACACACACACACACACACACACACACACATCTGTTCCAGTCCCCAACACAAACAGATGAGCAGAAGCAGACGCTTTTCTTTGAGTCCACTGAAGGATAGCAGTGTCGTGAGCAGGGAATCCATAATATTCATAATGTGGGAGTCAGAAACTGATGAAAACTGAACTGAAAGGGTATTTGAGGTAAAATGAGTCACTGTGTGGCAATATTAAAATAAACAGAATACTTGAGAGTACTAACACATTTCATCTTAAAGTGGAACTGCTTCACTTAATTAGTAATGATTGCTGTACCACTGCAACCAGTGCACACTATATAGAGGAATATGTACACAATCTGCCTCATGCCACATGAAACAACACAATGCAATGACTCAGCCTGGGAGACTTACTCCCAGATTTTGGAAAGATATGATTATCATTAGTTATTTACAATAATCATTGTATGTACCGTATACTGTTACAGCAACATTTCAACCCCAGGGTTCCACAGCATGGCAGACAGAAAAACCCAACAGAGCAAGCATAAGCAACAGTGGCAGGGGACAACTCCCTTGAGGAAGAAACTCCAGGCAGGACCCTGACTCTAGAGGGCAACGTCCGTCTTAACCATTCATTCATTTTCATGTACTACCGCTGTATCCCCGCTGTCACGGGGAGCTGGAGCCTATCCCAGCTGGCATAGGGCGTGAGGCAGGGGACACTCTGGCCACGATGCCAGTGCACCGTGGAGCCACATACAAAGACATACAAACACACACTCACACACACACACACTCTTACGGGCAATTTGGGAACGGCCAATCAACCTGAAGTGCATGCTTTTGGAGGTGGGAGGAAGCCGGAGAGCCTGGAGAGAGCCCACACGGACACAGGGAGAGCATGCGAGCTCCGCACAAGGCGGGACTCGAACCCGGACCTGCCGTGTTGTGAGGCGACAGTGCTAACCACTGCGCCACCATGCTGTCCACCCGCCTTAACCAGTTGGGTGGAAAAGACATGCAATGTAGAGACAGGGCAAGAGGGAGAGATAGAGAGACAGAGAGAGAAGGCATATGATTGATGAACTATTGAAGTCATACTGTAGGTGAAAACTTCTGCATTCATTAATATTAATAGAACAGACAAGAGAATAAAGAGAACTCTAACTTTAATGTCTACTTTGCAACTGTTTAACTACATTCACTGGACAGCTAAGCCAGCTAGTCCAAGCCAAATTTTTATTTTGAATATTATTTTTGTATTTGTGTTTAAAGTAAATATTTTCCATATACAGTATGCTGTTCTCTCCAATCAGTTTATTCAAAGTGAAAGAGGTCAAGGTGCGGGTTTTTGTCTAGAAGTGACTGGTGGCATTTTAAAGAACATGGCCTCAGTTCCTTTGAAATTAGGACTCAATTTTCTACTGTTATACACAGTAGTTGTGTGTAATCTTTGAGCAAACATTTTTGGTCAGTGTCTAACACACTGACCAAAAAAACCTTCAATAGTCCGCTCCCTCTTTGTAACTACTGCCATCGCTGGTTCTGTTTCCTCAGTGCCATCTCCATCCACATACAGGACTGTTATAGTTACTGTCATCACTTTAACTCAGAGCTTTGACCCCAAGTATCAAATTTAGAGAGTCTGTACTTATGTAATATCTGTTACGGGGAGCAGGATTTGGACCCAAATGCACCAGTGGACAGATTGTTATCCATAGTTCAATCAAAACAAAGTGAACAGCAAGGACCCACAACAAATGCAGAAGTGCAAAAACAACCTGGCAACAAACCAAAAGAATAAACCGGCTTATAAAGCCTCAGGCTAATCAGCCCAAGTGGGTCCAGGTGTGGAGATGAGCAACAGGTGTGGAAATGAGGCTCCGCCCACAATTTCGGCCCCTCCTGCCACATTCCAGCACAGCAGAGCAGCAACATCGAACCGGGAAAATATCGCTATGATTATTCCTGACATTTCCCTCTAGCATCCTTTGCTTCAGTTATGTATCTGCTTATTGTAGTGTTGATGTAATTCTACTTGATACCGTGACAGTTCTGAATCTCGACTTTTACCTGGTGCCTAAAAATACACAGTGCAACTAGATCTATGGCAAAATATTAGTCTCATCATCCAGGCTTTGCTGTGTGAGTCCATCCTTCTGTTGGGCATGCAAATACAGTTAAAGTGTATCTTGGGGAATTTTTTCCAGATGCCTGAATTGTGTGGGTGTTTGAATTTCGGAGCGGTCCATCCACACACAGCTTTTAAAGTTCATTTAGAGAGCTATTGTTTATAACCACTGAACTGAATCTGCTACTGGCCCTGAAGCAGTTTCAGAGGCAAGGATTAATGTTTTAATATATTTTAATTGTTTTTTTCTGACATTTTTGAGTAATATCCTCAAAACTCATTTCTGCTGACAATACTGAGGATGCTGCAAGTATGACTTCAAGTCATGGGCAGATGCCGGATGAGCACAGAATTCTGACTTCAGATATTTCAAGGATTACCAAAATTGAGCTGGTGAAGTCACAGGAGGTTTGACCCTTGCATATTTGCCCATACACACTCAGAGGCAGAAAATCTCCCAAAGCGGCTTTCGGATTTCAGATTTCTTATGCGTGTGTGTGTGTATAAACACTGTCCTTACTAAAAGGGATAACATTTGAAACAGAGAGAGGACTGTATGTGTTTTTTATGTCTTTACTAGTGTTATTGTAGTCATGCCGTGTGTGTGTGTGTGTGTGTGTGTGTGTGTGTGTGTGTGTGTGTGTGTGTGTGTGTGTGTGTGTGTGTGTGTGTGTGTATGTTTGGTCATGTAGTATCGAATCTGAGCAAATAGCGTTCATGATTGTGTTGACAGAGGAGCAATGCCTGTGTCGCTGTTCTTTACTTGTATTTGTGTATCCTTATCATGTTTCCTCTGATGCATTGGTAGAAAATAACAAGCTCTCCTCTCAAATTTATATCAACGCCACAGTTAACACAGGAAACAGGTTATCGGGTGATTATCTTTCTCACTCCTGTTCCCAATCTTTTAAAAGACAATGTTGTGTAAAGCAAATTATGCTGGAGTATAAATGCTGTAGTGTTATCTTGCAAATGTTAGCATGAGAAAAAAAAAACACTGAGCCTCCTCTATAAATGGCATCTCTTTAATGCATGACTCAGTTGCTTGCATAATTTCATGCACACATGTATTATATAATGACTGTTTGCAAATGCGCTTGTGTCATGAAACATGTAGGACAGGATGAGCTTAGTATGTCACTCCAGTTCACACAACAGCTCTCTGAGTCACTCCAGCTCTTTTATGGTTGAAGACAAAAACACACACACACACACACACACACACACACACACACACACACACACACACACACGCCACTGCCTCTCCCAGTGAACTTGTATTTTTGTTTACTTCTTTCAATTATACATACTATGTATGTCAACAGTTCTGTTATGAGGACTTAACGCATTCATTTTTTTTTAAATTAAGTGATTTTATAAAACTATTTGTGTCTACAGCACAGTGATGCAGTGGTTTGCACCATCAGTGCACAAGTATTCAGCTTTGTTGTATTATTTTCACTTCTTTCCAGATAGCCTTTTGATTCCGCCACGGATCCGCCACCGGCTCCACCATGGATCCGTGAACCGGGCCCGGAACAGAGTCCACTTGCACAACGCGACGGACCCTGAGGGGGCAAGGACCGCGGACCCAAACTACATCGGGCGCGGAGCCGATCCGGATCCGTTCATAAAGCGGCTGACCCGAAGCCGCCGCGGACCCGGTCCGGGGCCGTTCATGACGCGGCTCATCTGGATTCAACTCGCTGAGCAAGGCATGTAGCTAATGTTCAGTTCCCCACCTCCCACACACAAAAACATTGTCCAAAATTTTAAAGTTAACTTAAGCTAGTTACCTTAATAAGTTTGAGAATCTCCCTAACATTGATGCTAGCTCTGTACCATTAGCAAGCCTAATTTACCATAATTGAACATTTCAGAAACAACGAAACAAGTGGCCTTTATCTATCGTTACGATATCCGACTTGTGCAGGAGGAATAATAAGCGGAGCGGAGTATAAATCTATTTTCTTTATTGGACATATGCCTGCTACGTCACCTGAACACTCCCACAGTAATCATGCCGCACTACACCTGTCAAGCCCATCATTTACATACACATACAACAGAACTACTTCCGCTCACAACAGGAAGTACCAAAATAAGAGTGTCACATATTTATGCTTAACATCTATGATGAATATAATTTTGCCAGTAAGACGAAAGTACATATTGGATATATTTGAGTGTCGTCTAGTTACAGAATTTACCTTGTTCAGCAGCGTCCTCATCCGGCGTCTGTGGGCGGAGAAAGGTGCGTACGTAATGCGGTCATCCAGGTTCGAATCATGGAACTCCTGCATGTCCCGGTCCGACACAGAATTTGCGTCGGCGTCTTAGGCGAGTAACGTGAATGAATGAATAAATGAGTGAATAATAAATTTACAAACTTTATGACTGTCAATCATAAACGACTTTTCTATGTGGAGGTTGAGCTATTGTACGTCAGTAAATAGCTGGTTTTCGTCACAGGGCCGCGCCCCCCAGATAGACATCTCCTTGCTCCAACACACCTGATCGTTTGAATGAGGATCAGGTGTGTTGGAGCTCATCATCGATCGGCTCATCATCATCGGTATCAGGTGCGATCTTGGTAGGGGCATCCACTCTGCGGATCCGCCTGGCATCCGTACCGAGTCCGCTGTATGACGGTGCGCTGCCCGCAACCGGGCCGTTTCCTGTGCGCTTCCCCGAAGCGGGTGAGCCACCGAGGCGGAACAGCCTGTATTAAGGGCGGATCTCCCCCGGCGTCGGGTGCTATATGGGATAACTTTCACGCACACGATCAACATATTGTTTGCGTGTCCTTGTTCACTCACACCTGCTGCTCATCACCGGCACCTTCCCTAAATTACCTGTGTTCCTTCGATGGAGGAAGTCAGTAGTGCTCCACCCTGTGTATGAAACCACAATACTGCACGCAATGGCAACTGCCCGGTTACGCTGCACGCAACCGGCCCGGCTCCTGTGCGCGTCCTCGAAACGACTGAGACGGGCAGATTCGCAAGGCATTCGCTTTGCGGATCTGCCGGGCCTTCGTACCGAACCTGCTGTATGACGGTGCGCTGCCTGCAACCGCTCCGTTTCCTGTGCGCTTCCCCGAAGCGGGTGATCCGCCGAGGCAGAACTGCGCGTGTTAAGGGCGGATCTGTCCCAGCGTCAGGTGCTATGTGGGTAAACTGCAAAAACAACACAAGCAAAAAATGAGAGCTGCCACCTCTCGCCATAGAGCAAACAACTGAACTTATAAAAGAGACCAGGGGAGAGATGATTGGTGAATGCTTGATTGATGAAGAACTGGTTTCAGCTATGAAGGCCTCGGTTGATCACACGGATGAAACCTATTGAGAGGGACTGATCCAGTGAACACAAACACAAATCAAGGGGTGTCACTGGGTGTGAACAGGACCCAAGTGCAGCACAAAGAGACAAGACAGGAGTTAAGTTCAGGTCCTGGTTCATTCGTTCCATCTGACCGTTGGTTTGTGGCAGAAAACCCGAGGACAGGCTGGTGGTGGCACCAATTGAGTGACAGAACTCCCTCCAGAATGCAGAGGCAAACTGGGGACCACAGTCCAACACCACATCCAGGGGCAGTCCATGAATACGGAAGATGTGCTGTGTTATCAGTTGAGCGGTCTCCTTGGCAGAGGGAAGCTTTGGCAAAGGAACAAAATGAGCCACTTTGCTGAACCTGTCTACAATGGTGCAGATAACAGTGTTAACTTCGGAGGCTGGCAGGCCGGTGACAAAATCAAATGAGATGTGAGAAAAGGGGCGCTGAGGTACGGGCAGAGGCTGCAGGAGACCAGCGGGAGCCTGGTGGGACGCTTTGTGTCGGTTGCAGACCTGGCAAGCTTTAACAAAGTCCCT
This sequence comes from Antennarius maculatus, assembly GCA_013358685.1. Taxonomy (NCBI): domain Eukaryota; kingdom Metazoa; phylum Chordata; class Actinopteri; order Lophiiformes; family Antennariidae; genus Antennarius; species Antennarius maculatus. The sequence continues at coordinate 9,422,163 of CM023609.1, forward strand.
GACGTCCTTCTCCAGAGACCGCCACCAGAAGCACTGGTGAAGAAGGTCCCGGGTCCTGAGAGCCCCTGGATGGCACACCAGTTTGGATGAATGACCCCACTCCAAAACCTCAGTGCGGAGGTCAGCTGGGACAAACAGGCGGTTATCGGGAAAGGCACTGGGTCCCGGCTGGCCCTCAGTGGTGGCACAGACTCTTTCCTCAATGCCCCAGATGAGGGTGGCAACCACGCAGGGAGAAGGAAGAATGGTCCCTGGTTCCGCCGTGGCCTCCTCATATTTCTGGAACTGCCGGGACAGGGCATCAGATTTGACATTTCTTGATGTCTCCTCCAACGCCAGCTTAACAGCTAACAGTTCGCGATTACCAAAGTCATAGTTTTGCTCGGCAGGGGAGAGGCGGCGGGAGAAGTAGGCGCAGGGGTGGAGCTTCTGGTCAGAGATTGTCCTCTGGGAGAGGACGGCCCCAACCCCGACATCCGAGGTATCCACCTCCACGATGAACTGCCGATCTGGGTCCGGCATCCGAAGAATGGGGGCTGTGGTGAACCGTTACTTGAGGGTGCAGAAGGCGGTGGCGGCCTCGGGTGTCCAGGAGAAGGAGACCTTTGAACTGGTGAGTGCAGTGAGGGGAGCCGCCACCGAGCTGTAGTTGCGGATGAATCACCGGTAAAAGTTGGCAAACCCCAGGAATCGTTGCAGCTGCTTTCGGGAGTCTGGCGTGGGCCACTTGGTGATGGCAGAGACCTTGGACGGGTCCATCTGGATCTTCCCTGGGGAGATGCTGTAACCCAGGAAGGAGATCGATGAAACATGAAACTCACATTTCTCAGCCTTGGCAAACAGGGAGTTCTCCAGGAGTCTCTTGAGGACTGCCTTGACGTGCTGAACATGCTCCTGGGTAGACTGGGAAAAATCAAAATGTCGTCAAGGTAGACATAAACAAATCTGTTGATCAGGATGTGGAACTGAATGAGTTCATGGTGGTTGCCTGAAAGTAACATGGGAACTGTGGAGGTCTGGTGTCTGATGGTGCCCAGTTTGTGTCCATCCAAGGCTCGTGCAGGAACTGGCTGAGGTAGAGGGACCCGTTTCAGCTTCAGTTGCCGAGCCAACTCTTTGCTGATAATGCAGGCCTGGGCACCAGAGTCTATCAGGGCAACTAAGGAGTGGGATCCCTCAGGCAAGAGAAGACGGACCTGGAGCAGCGGTTTCTGTTCGGGGGGAGACTGTATCTTGGTTGAGCTCACCAGTATCTCTCCGATTACGGGTGAGTTCGGCCTTTTGCTGAACATGTGGCTACCATGTGGCCTCCCTCCCCACAATTCAGACACAGCCTGGAGCGAAGACAACGTTGGCGTTCCTCTGGGGCAAGGAAGGTGCGACCCAACTCCATTGGCTCTGACTCCTCCGACAGCCGGCCTGTCAAGGGAGGTGAGCTGGGGGAGTGAAGCTGATGACTGATGTCGGACGGCCTTTCCCGCCCCTGGACCTGAATGCGACGATCAATTCGGGTCGCCAGCTCAATGACCCCATCCAGTGAAGTAGGGACCTTGTGAGAAACCAGTTCATCTTTGATGTAGTCCGCAAGGCTGTGAAGAAAAGTGGCAACCAGGGCCGTAGAGTTCCAGCCGCTCTGACTGGCCTTGGTATGGAAATCTATGGAATAACCTGCCACCGTCTGGTTCCCTTGGCGCATGCCCAGTAGTCCCCGATCTGTCTCTGACCTGGAAGACCCCAAGCCAAAACCTTGCGCAACTCCTCCGAAAAGAGCTGGAAGGAGGCACAGGCGGAAGACTGCCTCTCCCACTCAGCAGTGTCCCACAGTTGCGCCCGCCCCGTCAGGTGGTTGATGGTGAAAGCCACCTTGGCTTGTTTGGAAGCAAAGGTGCGAGGCTGAAGGGAGAAAAGCAGGGAAAAGTTAGTCAAAAAAGGACCACAGGTCCTCCTCCATACCGTTCTGGCGTTCCCACCCGGGGTTCAGGAGCAAATGTGTTGGCGTTGGAAGGGCGGACCCCATAGGAGAAAGGACTGGGAACGTTTTGTGCCGCCGTGCCCTCCACTGGTGGTGGTGACCCGGTGCCAACCCCCATGACATCCAGACGGGCCAAGATGTTTGCGAAGGCAGCGTCGAGCTTGCTCTCCAGGGTGGAGAAACGGACCTCATGCTCTCGGAGGACGTCAGTGACTGCAGTCTGGCTGGACACCTCTGGGGAAAGGGAGCTCACACTACCTGTGCGACTCGTGGAAGTGGGATTGTGTGCTGGGTCCATTACTGGCCAGATTGTACTGTCACGGGGCGTGAACAGGACCCAAGTGCAGGACAAAGAGACAAGACAGGAGTTAAGTTCAACAGTGTTTATTTTCAGGCCGGGCGGAGTTGGAATCGAACATGGGTCTCCCAGGCGGCAGGCAGGCAGGTAACCGTTAGGCCAGCGGAGCACGCTGGGGACACAATGGATCCCTCCGGAGAAAGGGAGCAGGCAGGAGACGAGGTCAAGGGACGGAAGGCTAGTCAATTTACCGGGGCTGGAACAGGAGGCAGAGTCATTGGATAGGCGAGGGTCAGATTTACCGGCACAGAGAGATGAGGCAGAATCCGTGGACAAAGGGTGGGTAGGTTGGCTGGGAAGCAGACGAGAGGCAGAGTCCAGGGACAAAAAAGGTCGTGATCGGGCAGGCAATCCGGAGTAGAACGCTGGAGAGTAGGACATGGGTCAATTACAATCTGGCAGAGACTGAGTGTGAGACGTGGGTTTAAATACCGGACTGATTGCAGATGGGCTGTAGGTGTGGGTGATCAGCGGGAGGTGTGGACAGGCTGGGAAGTGGGACAGTGGAAACTGTGGAGCAGACTGCAGGAACGGAGTGATCATGACAAGGGGAAACAATATAAACAAACATAACATACCTCCACCCATAAAATTCACACTCATGAACAAATCCCTACAGACAGAACAATGACAAAAATGATGTTGGACTGTACAGTTTTGTTTGTGCTGCACATATCATTAAGTTCATTAATGCTCCTTCATTGAAGATTTACTAAACCACCCCTGCGATCCTATTCTGTGGTGTTCACTTTGGAAATTTGTCTCACTGCCCTGACAGGCATAATATAGCGTTTTCAATCAATTCGCATATATGGGTATGGGCCTGTGGTGAACAAATGACTTGTCCAAGGAGTATCTCACCTCACCCACTGGCCTTAATAGACTTAAAGGTACAGTTTGAGGTAGAACTGTAAAGTCCTTAGGAGTGAATACAACTGCTGTTGGCTGAATTGTGTGCCATAGTGTGAGTGGGAGACCGTTTCTCATGAATTAAAAAAAATCCGAATGAATTAAAAAAAAATCCAAATCATTTGTCACTCAAAGAAAAAAAAAGCTAGCTGAGATTCAAGAGAGATATGTTCACAAGTGCTGTCGAATAAATCTGAACAGCAGCTCTTCAATAGTGTAAAGGTCAAGCAACACATTTCTATCAAATGAGATGGTATCATTATTAATCTATTCTGTCCTGAAGGCTATTTCCAGAAATCTTAATTTATAATGCTGAATGAACAGTCCAATCTGATGCATGGACTGAAAAATGTGTTGTCTACATGCAATGCGGAACAGTTTCCTGTTGAAGCCATGGTGGAGGTGAGCTCTGCTTTTCCCCTGTAGAGGCTTTCTTTCACTACTATTTTCTAAAGCGGAGTTGTTCCCCTCAATGTGGTTCAGACAAGGGTGGGATTTTCTTCCTGCTTGAATAATCTTCTTTTTCCTGTCATCATTTGGCCATTTTGTTCTTTTTACTTTGCTTGAAGTAAGCTGCTGCTTCTGCTGCTGCTGGCATTTAGGAGTTGTGATTCATGCTTGACTTCATAATGAAGCCCAGAATAAGACATTTTTCAGGAATAAATTGTTAAAGAGACACAGAAACAAATTTTGAAGTGGCACAGAAAAGCATCTACCTGATGATACATAACCAGAAGAAATTTATTTATTTGCACATGTTGTTTTCTAATTGTTAACCTTTGTGAGCTACTCAGCTGAGGAGACAACTTTGCTGACTATACAGATGTGATCTTCATTATCTAAATGCTGTTGCTCTACTTTAAAATTAATTATTACTGCATTAAGGTTAATTACAGACACCTTTTCAAGATCACATAATCATGAAGCTCATGAAGGCATGTAGCATTACACAGTAGCATCATATCATGACTGTCTGACTGCCCTCTCTGCTCCTGTCCATCTTCTCTCTTGCTCTGTTTTCATACACTCCTCTAGTTCATGTCTAACATGATAAATAGAGCCTGCCTTGATGTCTTTTGAATGGCATAGGAAGGGAGGGGGGTTTGCTAAAAAAAATATGTCAAGATTGTCGTATATATTAGCCCTTAGTTGAGGGAAAAGGGATGCAGGGAAGACAGTTTATGAAGGAGGCTCGACAAAATGGATGAATGGAAGGACGGTGGGGCTTGCTGAGCGGGTTGGACAGTGTTTCCATCTCTAAACTCCACCTTGTACACACAGGAAACCCCTTCCAGTGGTTGCACACGGCACCTAGTGCTATAAGGCTGCAGCACGACACATGAACGTAGCCTGTGATGTAGGATGATGATGACAGGAGAGAGGAGGAGGCAAGGGGGGAGGGGGAGATGGCATGCAGAGTGAGGGAGTGAGCAAGCGAGGGAGAGGGAAAGGGCAGCCAGAATAGGAGAGAGTGAGAGGGTGAAAATAACAGGGAGCGCAGCATCTCTTGAGTGCATTTGGCTTGCGGCAGCTCAGGAGGCAGGAAGGCAGAGTTGAGGTGGGGAGAGTAGCATCACCTCACTGAAGGGCACGACAGCACACACCCCTCTCTCTCTGTATTCCTGTCTGTCTCTCTCTTTCTCTCTCTCTCTTTCTCCTCTCAGACACACATTTTCACGTCACACATGCATTTGTGAGGAGGCGTGAGGCTCAGGAGGAACCCCACCACACACACCACTGTTTTGCTGGCTGAGCAGTGCTTTGGAGAGCTGTCTCTTGAAGACTGGACCAGAGCTGTATCCATCGCTTCATCCATTCTTTTGTTTCTATTTTCCATTCCTCCTACCCAGGAGCTGTTTCACCCGTCCGTTCACACATCGGACTGATCTACTCTGTCTCTCTCATTCGTCTAACCTCTGGTTTCTCTGGTCCTAGCTCTGCCCGTCTCTGCTCTTAATCCATCCACAGCCAAGATCTCAAGACTGACATTTGCAGAACAGCCAAGCGACCTCCTGAGATATCTACCTTTCCACTGCAATCATGAACTTCCTCCGTCGCCGTCTTTCGGACAGCAGCTTCATGTCCAACCTGCCTAATGGCTACATGACAGATCTACAGAGGCCTGACCCATCTGCTCCTGCTGTCCCAACTGCCTCCTCACTTTCCCAGCAAGGTGCAGCCCCAACCACGACGTCTGGCCCTGCCCTGTCCCCAACCAAAGCTCCAGCACCAACCCAGGCACCAGCCAGCTCCCCAGCATCTCAGGAGCGGGGTTCTAGCCAGCAGGCACAGCAGCCTCAACAGACCCAATCCTCCACCTCCTCCGGTGGGTCTTCTGGCTTCTTCAGCTCCTTCAGCTCCATCACCAATGTGGTGAAGCAGACAGCTGCATCTGCTGCTGGCTTTGTGGAGCAGTCAGCTCCATCTCCCTCTCTCTCTAAGAAGTTCAAGATCCTGTTGGTCATCGATGAGCCTCAGCATGAGTGGTGAGTGTTCAAATGCTAATTAGTTCAATGATCCACTGGGTTTTATCCAAATGACTGATGGGAAGCTGAATCAGTTGATGGCAATGCTAACTGGCTCACGGTCAGAGTTTTGTGGATGCTGGACAGATTTGCAAAAAAAATGTTCATTTACAAGCCTCAATGAGCACATTTTTTGGGAGCACTGGCCTAATGCTGATAATGTAATTGATTTGGACCTTTTTAGTTGGAGTTTGAAAGGAGCTTTGGCATCCATTGGTCTAATTTTGAGGATTTGGTTATTTTGTTTGCGATCTGAATCTTTGTATTAAGCCTTCCTCTTCCTCTCATCGAATCTGCTCCCAAAATAGAAACAGCTCTGTTAATCTGAGTAGACGGACAGATTTTCTCTGGGGTTTGGATTCACACATCCCACCACCCAATGCTGTCACCTACCTATGATTTTTTTGCTGTTGTTTTTTTAGCCTCATTACCAACATTTCTAGGCATGAGACTTAAGTGAAATTGCTTCCAATCCTTCAGTTGACTTGCAGGCTATTATTCTAATGCTATCTACTCATATTTCATATGCTGGCATACAAGTGAATGTGAATAAAACATCATCAACTAATAGAGAAATTTAAGCCCCCAGCTCTGTAATAATATTCCCATCCAACATGGATTTTTTCTGTTCCCTGTTCCTGCAAATCCCATTTACAGGCAATAAAGATTTTCTGTGTGGATGGTGAGGAAGGATTTTACAGTCGTTCACTGCTACCATTATCTGTTTGTTGCTTTATCTCACCAGCTACTAGATGGCTATGCAATAAATTGGTGGCAGCACAATGCAATTCTGACCTTTTGAGTGTAATGGACGTTCATGAATGTTGTTGGATGGCACTTACTGGTTGTATCCTACACAAAACTGTTTATTGTTGCACCAAATACACAATGAAAAGCTTTGCAAAACAAATGAGGAGGTAGACTTTTATTAGAGGGTGTTGCAGAGTCCAAAATCATGAATAGAATGTTAAGTGTTAAAGCCAACAGGGATGAGATGTCCCACATGGGCTTAAGAGTCAAAAGACAGCTGTTTAGACTGCATCTGATAATGAAGACTGTGATGGTCAAAAGCCCCACAACAGGGGAAAAAGTGACCCTGGAGTTGAGATTGGTTTGTCAGCCCTCCACAGATTTGGGGTGTTAACCATGTTACCTCTTTCAGTTATGAACGTTAAAATGTATCTTGAGGGCAACATGTCAATGCTAAAAGACTGTCAACCATAACACTATAAATCAGTATTGCTGACATCTGCTCTGGTGTAAATGGGTGCTGTGGAACGTGGATGAAATGATGTCTGAGCTACAAACACTGAAACATTCATGAAATGGAGTGACTTGTTTTCACTGTTTGTGTGGCTCAGGATTATCTTTAAAATCATGTGCTATTCTTGTATGAGTGCTGAAGTTCCACTTCACTAGACTAACTGAATGTGAATGGCAGCTCTGCGTTATGGTAATACTGAATCTCTTGTTGTGAGTGTTTTGGTGATTCAGGGTTGAATCGCTGTCACCATTGTGATGTGACTGTGAGCCCAAAAAGAGCTTTAATGAATGGATTTTAAAAAATCATGTAATGACCACACATGAGAATAACATCCATATCTGGTTATAATATGCTTCATAGACATTGATTGTGGAAAAGAGGTGAAGAAGCGTGTATAGGCAGGATGATACGGGTGGAGAAAAGTGTTTCAGCTAAAATCAAAGGAAAAGTGTACAAAACTGTGGTGAGACCAGCGATTTTGTTTGGTCTAGAGACAGTATCACTGAGGAAAATACAGGAGACAGAGCTGGAGGTAGCAGAGATGAAGATGCTGAGGTTCTGTTTGGGAGTGACCAGGATAGATAGGATCAGGAATGAGTACATCAGAGGGACAGCACATGTTAGAGGTTTTGGAGATAAAGTCAGAGAGGCCAGACTGAGATGGTTTGGACATGTCCAGAGGAGAGATAGTGAATATATTGGCAGAAGGATGCTGAGTTTTGAACTGCCAGGCAGGAGGCCTAGAGGAAGACCAAAAAGGAGGTTTATGGATGCAGTGAAAGAGGACATGAAGGTAGTTGGTGTGAGAGAAGAGGTTGCAGAAGACAGGGTTAGATGGAGGCAACTGATTCGCTGTGGCGAGCCCTGAAGGGAAAAGCCAAAAGGAGAAGAAGAAGAAGAGGACACTGATTATTTTACGACATGCTGTGAAATCTGAATTGTGGTAGATTATTAAAATTGTAGCACATAACCAGAAAAAAACATTTCAAACCCTACATAATAACTGCCTTTTGCAGCCTTGTATTTTTCTTATTACAGCATACAGACTGCTGTTGAATACTCCATGACCCGTGACAGTCATTTTATCTGATTTGAAACCACCAATAAATATGTGGTTTGTCCTATTGGACCCACTGTGATTTTGTACAGAAGGGTAATGGTTGAAATTTGTGACATGCAACAAATTTCAATGCAGAGCCACTCTGCATGACTACTTATATTTTAAAGCACTTTGCACACCGAACATATGTCCGTTAATAATGTCATACATTAATATATTGATGGACAATTGTGGAGGAACAAGGCACATGTCAAAGTTACCTACTAATACTATTATTCAAAAATAATTCATTCATTTATTCATTTACTCATTCGTCTTCTTTATCCGCTTCTTCTTCTCTTGCTGGTCATGGGGCTTGCTGGAGCCTATCCCAGCTGACTTACGGGTGAGAGGCGGAGTTCATTCTGAGTGTGATGCCAGTGCACTGTGGAACCATACAAAAGACCAATAACCACTCAGGCACACACTCACACCTAGGTGCAATTTGGAAAAGTCAATCCACCTGAAGTTAATGTTTTTTGGAGGCCGGAGGAAGCTGGATAACCCGGTGAGAACCCATGCAGACACAAGGAGAACAGACAAACTCCGCACAGATCATTGACCACTGATAAGCAATATACTACGGAAAATTAAAATAAAAAAAGTGAAGATTCAAGTTTAGTTGAAAATGTATTAAAACTTTGTATTTTATGGGAAATCATGTAATTATAATCACACATTTGTTAAAGTAAGAAAGAAATTTTACTTTTTAATTTCTATTCAAGTGGAGATGACTTTCAAATGTTATTTGTTTGATGGAAACAAATTGACGTGACATTAAACTTCTGATGAATGAATGAAAGATGTATTTTTTGTTGGAAAGGTCATGATGACTATAACTTTGGGGACGAGGGATGTCATGAGTCTTTGAATGAATCATTTCATTTTGAATGACTTCAATTAAATATCCTGTTAATCATTAGTCATGACTGAATTGTTTCCTGGTAACATGCAGTGTTAGCTGTCATTAATACAGATATATGTTTGTTCATTTCTGCTTAAAATTATGCTACAAGAATTCACCTCTGAATATCAAATTAGGAGCTAATTAGCTATTGAATGTTCAATAAATAGGTCTACTGCACTTGAATGCACCAAGCGGTAGATTATTTTTAACAGATTTTCACATTTCCAAACATTATTTCTCTAAACAAAGCTGAAGTGTGATGCGGGGAAGCAAAAAGTACAAGACCTGAGATGATCTGTGGTTAGAGACCACCATCTTAGCTGGAGCCACTATGGAAATGCATTTTATAAAATCTAAAGGGTTTGTAACATTGTGGTTCACCCATGTTGTCTGTGAACAATATTTCTTTCTGAGGGCTTATCATGAATATTTATTATTCTTTGGGAGAGACCAGACAGAGCTTCCTTTAAAGCATTTTGCCATTTTCTTATAAATGCTATTGAGTTTTTTTCACTCAGCAAATAGTGTGACTGAATGCTCACACACAAATAATAATGTAGAAAACAGCAAATTACTCTTGGAATTCCTTCTCTCTGATGATTCTGTATGAGGTTCCCATCAGGGCTGTATTTATGATTAATCAAAAAAATTAATGGACATACTTGTCTTTTTGACAGCATTGGTACATCCAAACAGAAAACAAATTGATGGATAGCATCAGGTTGAAGCCAGACTTCAGATGCCTCATTTATTCTAAAACTTTAATCCATTATGCTTGATTCCTTTGATTTTGATTGAAAACTCTAATAAATATTTTTTTCTGGTTTTTATAACTAATTTGGTTTTAATACACTAAATCCATAAATCCATCTGATCATGTTTAAAAAGATAAAACTATCATTAAATGTGCATTAGTCATGCTTTGTCAAATGAGGGAAACTAGTCACAACCATACTTTATCCCTGGCTTCCTCTTTATATCAGCTGGCAGTTGTGTCTGCCACTCCAGGTATCATCAGTTTGCATTTGACAACTCATTCTCTGAGCTTACCGTGTGCCACTAAAAGAGATCCTGTGTTTTGCGTGCTTGATGTAGGCCTTACATAACAGGCCCTAGTCCTCTGAGCACTGTCAAGGTGATGTTAACACAGACGGGAGAGTTGAATAAGATGGCGGGAGAAAATGAGGGAATCTCTCTTCATTGCTTTCACCTTCCTTATAGGCTCACCCTCTCTCCATGGGTTTTCTTTGTGTCTCTCCTATCTGTGCTGCCACTCAGACTACAGAGAAAGTACTCTGGGTTCACGATGTGATACAGTAATGAGAATAGACATGGTGATTCAGCACTTTGAGCCCAAAGGCCACATCTGCTCCCTTTCCTTTGCTCTGTAACTGTCTCCATCTTTTGTAATGTTCGTCTTTTCGAAATCACTTTTTGAACATATGGGATAGTACACTTACCTCCATTTTGAAAAAATATCCTCAGTCTGTTTTCAAGTTGACTTTTTGTTATGACTCATTTTGCTGGTGTGACCAAAGGATGATGTGTACTGCAGCCCTCAGATACGCAGGTCTTGATGCTGAATGCCACCTAGTTGTCCTGCAGTTAAAATCCTAGCTTAAACTGCAGCTTTGTATTTGAAACCCATGTTAGTACAAGCAAACCTTGGTTTTTGAACGCTTTAGACATCGAACAGATCGGAATTCGACCAAAAAATTCGGAATTGTTTTGTCTCAGAAGTTGAACAAAATTTGGAAGTCGAACATGAAACAAACACCTTTTTGGGGCACCCGTGGCTCAGTGGTATCGTGGTTCGTCCTATGAAGATCAGTTCGATACCCGCTCCCGCCGAGTAATTTGTCGTTGTGTCCTTGGGCAAGTCACTTTAGCCTCCTTGCCTCCAGTGGTGTGTGAATGTGTGTGATTGTTCCGGTGGTGGTCGGAGGGGCCGTAGATCAGACTGGTAGCCACGCCGCCGTCAGTCTACCCCAGGGCAGCTGTGGCTACACACGTAGTCTGCCATCACCAAGTATGAATGAGGAGCGAATGAATAATGGATCCATTGTAAAGCGTCTTTGAGTGTCCAGAAAAGCGCTATATAAATCTAATCCATCATTATTATTATTATCATTATTATTATTATTGTTTCTCGCCGCCAACCACGAGAAAAGGCGAGGAAAGTCAAGAGAAAACGTGACGGTAATGTGCTTTTTATTTTAGTTTACTGTATTCAATAATATTTCACTTAATTTGCGTTCCATTGCCTGTGGTATGAGTTACGGTACCGTAAACTTCTGTCCAAAGGACGACGGTAACTCGGACCTTAGGCTAATCTGATTACGTTGATGTTTTTCTTTCTTTCTTTCTTTCTTTCTTTCTTTCTTTCTTTCTTTCTTTCTTTCTTTCGTTCTTTCTTTCTTTCTTTCTTTCTTTCTTTCTTTCTTTCTTTCTCTCTTTCTTTCTTTCTTTCTTTCTCGTGTTTGCTTCTTTCTTTTACATTTCTTTGATATGTTTCATTACTATACAATTTGATATATAAATGACATTATGAAATAACGTATTATGTTGAAAAAAGCTAGTTTTCTAGCGTCTTGGAACAGATAAAGACCATTTACTTTATTTGTAATGGGAAAAATATATTTGGAATTCGAACAAATCGGTATTCGAACAGCCTTCCGGAACAAATTGTGGTCGGAAACCGAGGTTTGCCAGAAGTTGATAAATGTCATCATTTGTAGCAGCTTCACAGATATAGTAGGGATATAGAATGCAATCAGGGCCCAAGAACTTAACATGCTATGACTTATCGCTATGAAAGGAATTATTACATTTGCAAACAAGGCAGTCAGAAACTGCAACATCCCATGACACCCCTGAATTGAAAATTTTACCCTGACCTACTTTCATAATGGTCACAGCAATGAATTCTATATTGTACTGTCAAGTATGACATTGACCTAGGTTTCCAAAGGTGAAGGTCATCATCACGTTTTTGTGCGTCTGGCTTCCTGAAAACATTGCTTTTTGTTTTGAGGTTACAGTGCGCCCGCATGCATTTGTGCATCAACGCTCGCAACTTCACAGGCAGTCATGTGATACCGTACGCGCATTCTATTGGCTGATGGCATTCGGAAGTGTGCTATGTTCCATGAGTCTCGGACTTACGTGAGACACAAAAGTGGTTTAAACAGTTGATAAGAGTGTGGGAAAAGGTAATATAGATAGAAGGTGGTTTAATATCAGTATGGGGAAGGTTCATAAACGTTTAAATTACCATAAATAATAAGATAAATAGTTTGTCGTTCTATTGCAGAATTCGTTAATCACATGTGGTTCCTGGAACACATTACCAGCGAGGAACAAGGGCATACTGTATACCTCATCAGGTTTCAGAGATGTGTACCTAAAAAGGTATAAAAGTGAAAATTTGACCTTAACCTAGTTTTTCAAGGTCAAGCTTGTGATCTAATTTTCATCCCCGTGCCTCCCTGAATATAGCGCCTTTTGTTTTGTATTTCTATCTTGTCTGGTTCCTGAGATATGTGCAAAAGTTTAAATTTGACCTAGACCTAGTTGTCTCAAGGTGAAGATCATCATCTCATTTTCATCCCCTTTGCCGCTTTCAATTTCAACTTAGTTTGCCACCTAGTGCCGACAATAAACGCTTTCAGTTTTTGATAAGGTTCTGACCTTAAATTTTTTCAGTAATGCCAAAAAACCTTGATGAAGGTTATTTGCCAGTATTGTTTTCCAATGTCCATGTCATAGCGGCATAGTAACAGCTGAAGCTTAGACAGTCAGTACAATGGATACACTTGTCAAAGTTTGTACATGCAATTTCATAATGAATGGATGTGTTATAGCAAACTGGTTCCATAGGGCCACGTGGTATATTTCAAGAGTTAGCTCAGGTCATACGTTTCACCTAGAAGTATTTAATTTCATTCATATGTGTATCACATCAAGATTTTTTTTAAAAAATGTTCAGAAACTGGTGATTTGAACAGACCAGGAAGTATGCCGTTTTGAATTTCCTATTAAATTTTCTAGATGTCATGTACTTTGACCAGCTTTAAATTTTAGTCAAGGAAATTTCTCAAAGTTCCTTTCAAAGTTTTATTTTTGATAACTCGAGAGTTGTGGCTATAGAGGCAGGGCTGTTCTGCATTCACCGTGAAAGAGGAAGCTGTTATAACTCACACTGTAAATAATCCAGTCTTTAATCTTTACTTCAGAGGATGGACAAAGTCGTCCATACATCAACCATCTAAGTCCAAATGTCTCGGTGCAAAATGCTGACAAAGGGAAATACTGGTCTTTATTGTTATTTATTGTTACGTGCACCAAACTGAACCCAAACAATATCAAAATAGCTTTAAAGCATCCATCCATCTTCAACCGCTAAATCCGGAGCTGGATCGCGGAAACAACAATCTCAGCAGGGATGCTCATATTTTCTTCTCCCCAGATACCTCTTCTAGTTCTTCCAGGAGAATCCCAAGGTGTTCTCAAGGCCCGTTGAGAGACAGTGTTATTCCGGCATGTCCTGTTTTCTCCGAGGCCTCCTCCCAGTAGGACATGCCTGGTAACACCTCAGGGAGGCGTCTGGGAGGCATCCTAAAAAGATGCCTGAGCCACTTCAGCTGGCGCCACACGATATGAACAGTGACTGTACTCCAAGCTCCTCCCAGGTGACTGAGCTTCTCACCCTCTCTAAAGATCTGTCCAGCCACTCTACGGAGGAACCGCTTGTAACCCGGATCTTGTCCTTTTGGTTGTTACCCAAAGCTCATGATCATAGGTGAACATGGGAAAGCAGACTGACCGGTAAATCAAGAGCTTTGCCTTTTGACTTATCTCCTTGTTCACCATGACTGCATCACTGCCACACCATTCCATATGTCAATCTTATGTTTCATCCTCCCCTCACTCATGAACAAGATCCCAGGATATTTGAACTCCTCCACTTGAGGAAAATACTCTCCAATGACCTGGAGAGGGCATACCACCTGTAATGTTTTGTCCCCAACCATTGTTAATAGAACCAGTGATAAAGGGCAGCCCTGCCAAAGTCCAATATTCACCTGGAATAGTTTTGACTTACTGCTCGCAATGCAAACCAATCTCCGGTTTCAGTCATATAAGAATCAGACAGCCCATAGCAAAGGGCCTTGAAACGGCCATACTCCAGGAGCACTCCCCACAAGATACTATGAGGGACACAGTCAAACACCCTCTCCAGAACCACAAAGTATATGTGAACTGGTTGGGAAAACTCCTACGAACACCCAAGTACTCAATGGTGCGTGTAGAACTGGTCTAGTGTTCCACGACTGGGACGACAGCATTGTTCTAATCTAATCTAATCTAATCTTGTTCTGAATCTAAGGTCTAATCCTCCTCTCCAGTACCTTGGAATAGACTTTCCTCAGGAGGTTGAGGAGTGTGATCCCCTTATAGCTGGAACACACCCTCCGGTCCCCTTTCTTTAAAAGGGGGACCACCACCCCTTTCTGCCAATCCAGAGGTATTGTCCCCAACTTCCATGTGATGATACAGAGACATTTCAACCAAGACAAACCCTGCACATCCGGAGCCTTGAAGTACTCGTGGCAAATCACATCCACCCTCCGGTTCCCTGCCACTGAGGAGATTGGCAGCGACCTTGGTGAATTCAGCTCAGTTGATGGATGAGTCCACCTTTGGGACCTCAATCTCTGCTCCCTCAATCCCACGGTAGTGGTATTGAGGCTGCTGACAGATGGTGATTCTGTGGCTTTGTGGCAGTTGAGGTTGAAGCATTCCAGTTGAGGTTGAAGCATCTAATTATGTGTATTGACAATTTGTTTCATGCAGTGCTGTCACTCGTCTCAGCTGACTAAGTTTGTTGCAAAGGTAATTTGAGATAAATTGGGTTTCTTAGAGAATATGTCGTTGCAGTCTAACTATAATTCTTGACAACATACATTCACTACAGTTCATTCAGTACAGAATCTCTACAGATGATAAACTAGTTAGGTCATTGTA
Organism: Antennarius maculatus; assembly: GCA_013358685.1. Taxonomy (NCBI): domain Eukaryota; kingdom Metazoa; phylum Chordata; class Actinopteri; order Lophiiformes; family Antennariidae; genus Antennarius; species Antennarius maculatus. The sequence goes on from CM023609.1 coordinate 9,437,224, forward strand.
AGTGGTTGTTGTGATTTCTGATGGCTATTTCTCTTACAGAGAATAGTAATGACCCAACTCCGCACTGTCTGGAAAGACTTCCTATTAGAGCAGTTATGGTGTCATGTTCTTGGTCTTGCTGAGCATTTCAACCCAAGGCCCAGTTCAAGGCCTGGATATGTGTGTAAACTGTTGTTACAAGGACAAAGAATCATGTATTATCTTTTATTCATGTTCTTCATTATTCATTACAGTCTGGAACTTCATCTGACGAGGATCTTCAGCAGGTCTCAGAGAGTGCTTAGTACAGTTTCTGGTCCATCTACAACAATTCAAAGATGTCTCTCTAGTGTCAAGTGAACCCAGGGCAAAGTGCCTTTTATTCATCCCAGGATAAAAATGAGAGGTCCAGCTTTTGTGTTGAAAATATCCTGTTAGTTTAACACAAATAAAAGACTCGTCCTTAGCCACTCCCAATTTTGGTAAACGGTTTATCCCAGCTGACATCAGTCGAGAGGTACAACCTAATAAGTTTGCCTGTTTATCGCAGAACCAGAAATAGACAGACAAACACCCATTCACTCACACAGTCATACCTACAGTCAATTTAGAGTGACCATGCTTTTGATGGTGGGAGAAAGCCAGAGAGAACCTGCACAGACATAAGGAGAACAAGAAAACTTTGCAAATTATAATCCCACACCCTGACCGAAAGGTCACGATCATAGATAAGTCAGTCAGTCATTATCTTAACCTGCTTAATCCGCTGACGTGGGTCAGCCGGTGCCTATCCCGGCAGTCTCAGGGCGTGAGGCGGGGGACACTCCGGGCACGACGCCAGTGTACCGCGGAGCCACACAACCACTCACACACACATTCACTCCTACGGTCAATTTTGGGGACACGGGGAGAGCATGCAAACTCCGCACAGAGCGGGACTCGAACCCGGGTCCGCCGTGTTGTGAGGCGACAGCGCTACCCACTGCGCCACCGTGCCGCCCTAGATAGATAAGTATTTCAAATTATGTGAGGTAGATTAAATTAATAATTTAATTTATTAATCGCGACCTTTGGGTCAAGGTGTGAGATTTATGTGCATTCCCTCCAGTTCCTCCAGCTTCCTCCCACAGTCTAAAAGGTTATCCTAAAATTGCCAGAAATGATAAGCAAGCATAAAACATTTTGAACTCTGAATATCTATCTTGATTTATTTTTATAAATTTAATGTAATTTATTTATTTAGTCTATTTACATTTATTTGTGTAACAAGCTGACATGAATAAAAGAATAAAGTAAAATTAAGTATATTCGAAAATCCATGTTTTTGTGCTGAACTGAAGTAAGTAGTGAGTTAGACAGGAAATTTATAATTTATTGATTGCCTGAGTCACAGTTGACGTTGACATAACATTTGAATTTTTCCTTTTCATTTAATTGTTGGTCCTTTCAAATGTCACACACTGAACTGATTAATTGAGAAGACAGTGGTCACATCAGTCCACAATGCAGACAAAGTCACGCAAACTCTTTTTTCCAAATTTTGCAATGCTTGTTTAAAGATTGAGTATAACTTAATCGTGGCAGATCCAACTCGTGGTTGGTTTGTAATGGACTACAAAAAAATTTACTTTGGAGGATTTGTTTATAAATTTTTCTTTCAGCTTGTCTGTGCAGGCCACGTTTATATTTTGTGGTAAAAATCATCACTGACGCGAGAAAAGCAATTTAGATTGGTGCGTTGACTGAATTATATGCATAATATGCATTTTCCAATTTGTTTGATATTCCACTCTGTTGAGGAACCTCTCAATACCCAACAAGTGTTTACTGCCAGGGGAGCAGACTATTAGTGAAGGGAAATGTGAGGCACTGCTGTGTATACTGAATGATTAATAACCAACGTAAAGAAAAGCTTTTTAACCTGAGACCTAGTCAAAAATGGTACGAGAAACACTAATCAAATGGGACAGTGCAGAAAAACTCCCCTCTTCATGGTATGTATGCAAATTATTTTTTTCCCTCTTTCTCAACACTTTCTCATCTGTGGTAGAAATTTTGTCAGGACAAACACTGATTGCTTGTACGATCTTTAATTAAATCCTGAACAGGTTGAAGGGTGGGTTAGCATGTCCTTGAAGCTGGTCAGATCACCATGGAAACCAATGCTGCACAAATAACATTGCTGCACGTTCTATGATGCTTGAGTTGAAGATGTTACAATACAGATTCTCTACTGAAGCAATCTGTAATTAAATTATACACACCTTAAGAGCTTTTTCAAGGTGCAACCAACTTAAAGCAACAAAAAATAAATGGTTGTTGAAAGCACATCTTTTGGTAAAATAAAATATATTTTCAAATTTACTCAATTATTAATTTCCTTCCGGCATTTCTTTCATTTGTCATTTGTAATAGTGTGGGTTTTTACTGGAATTAAAAAAACAAAAAATATATCATGAATCATGAATATTGTTTTCACACTCCTCTTTCCCTTTGTTAAAGTGAAAACAGAGTAATGCTACATTTTAAATTTAATTTCATGCCTTATGTCCTGTTTTTTTGAACAGAATAGATTGATATGAGAGTTGATATCTATTTTTATTGGACTTTGTGTTTTGTTTGGCAGTTTCTTGACCCTTGTAGTCAGTGTTAAACAGTAAAAGGAAGAAAAACCAAAACCTAACCTGCCACTGCTGCACTGCTGGTACAGGAGTAATTGGCAGAGATCTGATGAGATTGAACATTCAAGATAAAATTCTATCTTGTGGCTTTTCCTTCCTTACAGCAAGAACAAGCAAAAAAAGTTGCAAAGGCGGTGGACCAGAAGATACATGTTTATATCGATGACATAATCTGGTATATTGATCTATTGCCTTATCTTAACATTATATTGTAAACTAACTAGCGGGAACCTGTGGAAATTCCACGATAAAACAATAATATCAGACTTTGTTTGTTTTCTTTTTTTTCTTTGCCGTCACAAGAAAACAAATTGCTGTGTCCGACAAAGCCGTAACGGCTCCGTGTGTGTGGGACGGACGAACGCGAAGACGAAGGCCGCTTCGGAGTTACGGTCCGGCCATCCGGGTAGACGCCGGCTTCATGAGTTCGGTCCTGGTGAATAAATCATTGGGGTTCCCCACACGACAACGTGAGGTCTGTCACAACCAAAGAATATAAACCGCTATGTTTGACGAAGCCAAAACGGCCCCGTAAGTAAGAGACATGGACAAATGTGAAGACCGAAGCTAACTCGGCTTAGAGGCCTGAACTTCCGGGTAGACGCCAGAAGCGTGACAGCGTGAGGTTTTCAAGTGAGTTTATTCAAATATTTAGGCAGGGATTATTAAAATTGTAAATCAACAGATCAATACACCAGTCAATGTCAGCAATTCCACTTTTTTAAATTTAGTCTTTCATGCAGACTGCTGCTTGTCTCTGGTCCTCTTGAACAGCCTCGAACGAGGAGGCACCACGAATTAGTATGTAATCATCAGATCAATTCTCTATGGATGCACCTTTTTGAAGCTACTTATCAGAGCTGTGACTCTTTTACTCTTATATTAATATAACATATTTGGATCTATAAATATAGTTTGTAAATCACTGGAAACCTTTTCTCCTTTATCAGCTCAGAAAAATTGTAGCTGATGTAGCAGTTGTGAGACTTCTTGTTGCTAATTGACAAAGGAATGACCTTGACCAGCAACTGTTTGCTAGTGAAGCCACATAAAAAAAATTGCATCTGGGAAAATCAATTTGGAAAAACTATAAAAGCAGTGGAATTTTATTGGTGGCATCCATATTATTATTAATGACCTCTGTGACGAGGTCATATTGTGAATGTAATTTCTTTGTCTGGTTGTATGCAAAATTAAAGAAAAGCTACAGCTTAATTTTTATGACAATTGTTAAATAAGACTAAGACAAACCTGTTAAAATTTAGAGATGATCTCAATCATGGTTCAGATTATCAGATAATTTTTCGCTTTCAATATTGGGATTTGGTTGTGAACTGGGGTCCTTGTTCCTGGCATGAGAGGAGTGTGCGGAATGAGCTAGACTATTCAAGAAGACAAGGAGTGATGATTCTGTCAAAAAAATAATTATTTTTTCTGCAATAGCAATCCACCTCTTCTTCTTTTCCTTTCGGCTTTTCCCTTGAGGGGTCGCCACAGCGAATCAATTGCCTCCATCTAACTCTGTCTTCCGCATCCTCTTCTCTCACACCAACTACCTTCATGTCCTCTTTCACTACATCCATAAACCTCCTCTTTGGTCTTCCTCTAGACCTCCTGCCTGGCAGTTCAAAACTCAGCATCCTTCTACCAATGTATTCACTATCTCTCCTCTGGACATGTCCAAACCATCTCAGTTTGGCCTCTCTGACTTTATCTCCAAAACCTCTAACATGTGCTGTCCCTTTGATGTACTCACTCCTGATCCTATCCTTTCTGGTCACTCCCAAAGAGAACCTCAGCATCTTCATCTCTGATACCTCCATATCACACATCACACCTGACACTTTTCTCCACCCATACCATCCTGCCTGTACACGCTTCTTCACCTCTTTTCCACTCTCCATTGCTCTGGACTGTTGACCCTAACTACTTAAAATCCTCCACCTTCTTGATCTCTTCTCCCTGTAACCTCACTCTTCCACTTGGGTCCCTCTCATTCACGCACATGTACTCTGTCTTACTGGGGCTAACCTTCATTCCTCTCCTTTCCAGGACAAACCTCCACCTCTCTAGCTTCTCCTCCACCTGTTCAATACTCTCACTGCAGATCACAATGTCATCTGCAAACATTCATAGTCCATGGAGATTCCTGTCTAACCTCGTCTGTCAGCCTGTCCATCACCAAAGCGAACAAGAAGGGGCTCAGAGCTGATCCCTGATGCAGTCCCACCTCCACCTTGAACTCCTTTATCACACCTACAGCACACCTCACCACTGTCTTACAGTCCTCATACATATCCTGCACCGTTCTAACACACTTCTCTGCCACTCTGGACTTTCTCATACAATACCACAGTTCCTCTCTGGGCACCCTGTCATAAACTTTCTCCAGATCTACAAAAACACAATGCAGCTCCATTTGGCCTTCTCTGTACTTCTCTATCAACATCCTCAAAGCAAATACTGCATCGGTAGTACTCTTTCTTGGCATGAAATGAAACAACGTCTTTGTATGGCTCCTCAGCTTTATTCCTCTGAAGTTGCCATAACTCTGCATGTCCCCCTTGTTGTTAAAAATGGGCACCAGCACACTTCTCCTCTATTCCTCAGGCATCTTCTCACTATCTAAGGTCCTGTTGAACAACCCGGTCAGAAACTCTACTGCCACCTCTCCTAGACACTTCCAAACCTCTTCAGGTATATTATCAGTGCGGACTGCCTTTCCACTCTTCATCCTCTTCAATGCCCTCCTCACTTCATTCTGACTAATCTTTGCTACTTCCTGGTCCACAGCAGTCACCTCTTCTAGTCTTTGTTCTCTCTCATTTTCCACGTCCATCAACTCTTCAAAGTACTCTTTCCATCTTCCCATCACACTACTGGCACCTGTCAATAGACTTCCATCCCTATCCTTAGTCACCCTAACCTGCTGCACGTCCTTCCCATTTGTGTCTCTGTCTTGCCAAGCTGTATAGATCAGTGTCTTCCTCCTTACTGTCCAACCTAGCATACAAATCATCATAAGCCCTTTGTTTGGCCTTTGCTACCTCTACCTTCACATTACGCTGCATCTCCCTGTACTCCTGTCTACTCTCCTCAGTCCTCTCAGTGTCCCACTTCTTCTTAGCTAACCTCTTTCTCTGTATACACTCGTGTACCTCCTCATTCCACCACCAAGTCTCCTTATCTACTTTTCTTCCAGATGACACACCAAGTACTCTCCTGCCTGTCTCCCTGATCACATTAGCTGTAGTTGTCCAGTCATCTGGAAGCACCTCCTGACCACCCAGAGCCTGTCTAAACTCCTTCCTAAAAGTCATGCAACACTCTTCCTTTTTCAGCTTCCACCATTTCATCTTCTGCTCTGCCTTTGTCCTCTTCATCTTCCTCACCACCAGAGTCATCCTACACACCACCATTCTATGCTGTTTGACTACACTCTTGCCTACCACTACTTTGCAGTCACTGATCTCCTTTAGATTACACCGTTTTCACAAGATGTAGTCTGCCTGTGTGCTCCTACCACCACTCTTATAGGTCACCCTATGTTCCTGCCTCTTCTGGAAGAAAGTATTCACTATAGCCATTTCCATCCTTTTTGCAAAGTCAACTACCGTCTGTCCTTCTGTGCTCCTCTCCTGGATACCAAACCTGCCCATCACCTCCTCATCACCTCTGTTTCCTGCACCAACATGTCCATTGAAGTCTGCACCAAATAACTCTCTCACTTCTAGGTATGCTCTGCATTACTTCATATAAGTCCAACCAGAATTTCTCTTTCTCTTCCAGCTCACATCCTACCTGTGGAGCATACCCACTAACAACGTTGAACATCACACCTTCTATTTCTAGCTTCAGACTCATCACTTTATCTGACACTCTTTTTACCTCCAGGACATTCCTAACAAACTCCTCCTTCAAGATAACTCTGCTCCTAAACTTCTAGCCTTGCTACCTTTCCACCCGGTCTCCTGGACAAACAGTATGTCTACCTTCCTTCTCTGCATCATGTCAACCAACTCTCTACCTTTTCCTGTCATACATTCATCATTCACCTGCAGTGAAATAAAAATTATAGCAAATATAACAAAATAAAAGAAATTACAGGTACACAAAATCTCTGTGGATAACTCCACAATGGTGGGTCATACATGATGACTGTGAGGTGGTGAGCCTTCAGTTACCCACAAACATATTGTAATATAATTCCAATAGTTAAGCAATAATGAAGTGTGCGTGAAATGACTGCACATGAAAATTCTAATATAGCAAAAGAGAACATTGTTGGCATTTATGGGGGTATGAGCTGTTTGAGTACCCTTCCATTGGAATTTGTGTTGCATGTCTTGCTGATTCCTCCGCAGCATTCCAGAGATAAAACTGTTATTATGCATGAAGCATACGGAAACCTAGGAGGGCCATAAAGGAGCTCAATATGCACCACAATCTCTGGTGGAATACGCCACTGTTGCTATAGCAACAAGTGAATCTCTTCAACAATATTTTTAATTTGTGGTCTAGAAGAGTAATTCATGTTATCACAAGCAACCGTTTACATACAAGTGTTCTGCACAAATAAATTATGTCAGAGGTCACATGTTTGTGTCCATCTTCTCACATCCCACAGCGTTGTCTTACAGTCTCTTGATGACGCAGCAGGATAGCCAATTGATTTCAATTATTCAAACAGCAATGCTCTATTAGAAACATTGATAGTGGTTCAATTCTTATTCAGCACATTCTTTTATATAGTCTGTTATTATCCTACGTACCATTTTATAATGACTGGGGACTCTGTGTCATCTCATCATAATTATTTGCCTGAAATCCGAGTTGGAACTCTCCCAAAGTTAAATACGTGCGTTAAACTTTATGAATAAAGATGACAGTTTATTTTCATGTTAAATGTAAGGCTTTTGAAATCAATCTGTAAATTTTTGTAACATAAATAGTGAAAATATTGCCACAAAATGAGACATAAACCTCGAATAAATATCTTTTGTCTCACTTTGGTTTTACTGAAACAAAAGAGCCACAGAAATCACTACATTGGAAGTCTTCTTCTTCTTCTTCTTTTCCTTTCGGCTTTTCCCTTCAGGGGTCGCCACAGCGAATCAATTGCCTCCATCTAACCCTGACCTTTGCATCCTCTTCTCTCACACCAACTACCTTCATGTCCTCTTTCACTACATCCATAAACCTCCTCTTTGGTCTTCCTCTAGGCCTCCTGCCTGGCAGTTCAAAACTCAGCATCCTTCTGCCAATATATTCACTATCTCTCCTCTGGACATGTCCAAACCATCTCAGTCTGGCCTCTCTGACTTTATCTCCAAAACCTCTAACATGTGCTGTCCCTCTGATGTACTCATTCCTGATCCTATCCTTTCTGGTCACTCCCAAGGAGAACCTCAGCATCTTCATCTCTGCTATCTCCAGCTCTGCCTCCTGTCTTTTCCTCAGTGACACTGTCTCTAGACCAAACAACATCGCTGGTCTCACCACAGTTTTGTACACCTTTCCTTTCATTTTAGCTGAAACTCTTCTATCACACATCACACCTGACACTTTTCTCCACCCATTCCATCCTCCATCCTCCATCCTGTACACGTTTCTTCACCTCTTTTCCCCACTCTCCATTGCTCTGGACTGTTGACCCTAACTACTTAAAATCCTCCACCTTCTTGATCTCTTCTCCCTGTAACCTCACTCTTCCACTTTGGTCCCTCTCATTCACACACATGTACTCTGTCTTACTGCGGCTAACCTTCATCCCTCTCCTTTCCAGGACAAACCTCCACCTCTCTAGCTTCTCCTCCACCTCTTCCCTACTCTCACTGCAGATCACAATGTCATCTGCAAACATCATAGTCCATGGAGATTCCTGTCTAACCTCATCTGTCAGCCTGTCCATCACCATAGCGAACAAGAAGGGGCTCAGAGCTGATCCCTGATGCAGTCCCACCTCCACCTTGAACTCCTCTGTCACACCTACAGCACACCTCACCACTGTCTTACAGTCCTCATACATGTCCTGCACCACTCTAACATACTTCTCTGCCACTCCAGACTTCCTCATACAATACCACAGTTCCTCTCTGGGCACCCTGTCATAAGCTTTCTCCAGATCTACAAAAACACAATGCAGCTCCGTCTGGCCTTCTCTGTACTTCTCTATCAACATCCTCAAAGCAAATACTGCATCTGTAGTACTCTTTTTTGGCATGAAACCATACTGCTGTTCACAAATGCTCACTTCTGCCCTTAGTCTAGCTTCCACTACTCTTTCCCACAACTTCTTTGTATGGCTCATCAGCTTTATTCCTCGGTAGTTGCCACAACTCTGCACATCTCCCTTGTTCTTAAAAATGGGCACCAGCACACTTCTCCTCCATTACTCAGGCATCTTCTCACTATCTAAGATCCTGTTGAACAACCCAGTCAGAAACTCTACTGCCACCTCTCCTAGACACTTCCAAACCTCTACAGGTATATCATCAGGACCGACTGCCGTTCCACTCTTCATCCTCTTCAGTGCCCTCCTCACTTCATCCTGGCTAATCTTTGCTACATCCTGGTCCACAACAGTCACCTCTTCTAGTCTTTGTTCTCTTTCATTTTCCACGTTCATCAACTCTTCAAAGTACTCTTTCCATCTTCCCATCACACTGCTGGTACCTGTCAATAGACTTCCATCCCTATCCTTAATCACCCTAACTTGCTGCACGTCCTTCCCATCTCTATCTCTCTGTCTTGCCAGCCTGTATAGATCAGTCTCTCCCTCCTTACTGTCCAACCTAGCATACAAGTCATCATAAGCTTCTTGTTTGGCCTTTGCTACCTCTACCTTCACATTACGCTGTATCTCCCTGTACTCCTGTCTACTCTCCTCAGTCCTTTCAGTGTCCCACTTCTTCTAAGCTAACCTCTTTCTTTGTATACACTCCTGTACCTCCTCATTCCACCACCAAGTCTCCTTATCTACTTTCCTTCCAGATGACACACCAAATACTCTCCTACCTGTCTCCCTGATCATATTAGCTGTAGTTGTCCAGTCATCTGGAAGCACCTCCTGACCACCCAGAGCCTGTCTTAACTCCTTCCTAAAGGTCATGCAATACCCTTCCTTTGTTAGCTTCCACCATTTCATCCTCTGCTCTGCCTTTGCCCTCTTCATCTTCCTCACCACCAGAGTCATCCTACACACCACCATCCTATGCTGTTTGGCTACACTCTCGCCTACCACTACTTTGCAGTCACTGATCTCCTTCAGGTTACATCGTCTACACAAGATGTAGTCTACCTGTGTGCTCCTACCACCACTCTTATAGGTCACCCTATGTTCCTGCCTCTTCTGGAAGAAAGTATTCACTACAGCCATTTCCATCCTTTTTGCAAAGTCAACTACCATCTGTCCTTCTGCGTTCCTCTCCTGGATACGAAACCTGCCCATCACTTCCTCATCACCTCTGTTACCTGCACCAACATGTCCATTGAAGTCTGCACCGATGACAACTCTCTCACTTCTAGAAGTAGCATCACAAAACCAGAGCACGCGTGGCACACACACACACACACACACACACACACACACACACACACACACACACACACACACACACACACACACATACACACACATACACACAAGTACTGACTACCACAAACAGCGGTCACACACTGGCACATAAATACCAACAGTCAAATGATGTACAACGTTGCACCCTTTAAATACTGACATGCATTAATTATTCATTTATACCTAATTACAGTTTCTAGGCATGGCTTTTCTTCATGATTTATCACAGACTCAGTGATATCTCCAGTAAAGTAATGGTAGAAGAGACAGAAGTAGCATGATAGATAGGGCATGATATTGTTATTATCCATAGGAACAAATAAAAAAAAAACATTCCTCCTTACTGTGACCATATTGAGGGACCGTATCTTCAATATGGCAACAACAAAATTGTATTTTTCATCACGTACACCCACAGATCTAAACAGATAAATAAAAACTATACAAAGAGACACATGGTCCACCTCTTCTTTCCTTGTTGCTATGGAAATATAATTGTGTTTTTATCTGAAAGGTATGCAAACAATATGAGCCAAATTGTTAACAAAATTATTGCCTGGTTTCAATCTGTGCTCATTGTGCAGCAGGAATATAATGAACTGATGAGGAAATGTATTCCATTATCTTAATGACTTGGTCAAATCTTTATCAAGTACATAATAATAAAAAGAATAATGGTACAGCTGTCCATGATACGTTGCTAGAACAGTAGTGTAGTGTGGCTACAAGGTGGATGTTGCTGATGCTGCAGACATGTGACATGGAAAGGGTTATATCTGGACCACTCAGACATTTCAGTTGATCTAGAGAGAAAGGTCCAGTTTGAAAATGGATGAACATAACAGATTCTCTCACGTCCTGCTTACATTCTTGCTGTACATATGAGTGGTTCTTATGAGACCCTCTTTTCCTTGTGGCTACCACCTTTTGCCATTAAAACAGTAATTGTGCTGAAAGAACACATAATTTGATCTTCTCTGCAGCACTGCAATTCAATAAGCTGACTTGGCAAGGGTTTGTTCCCCCGAGCCAGACTTTTGTGTACTCAAAGCTCTGTACAGATCAACAAAGCACTCATCTAATGCATATACCTAGAGGTAGTAGGGTGTATGATTCAGTGCAGACCATAGGGATTCCAAAACAAATTCTCCAGATTTCCTCTGGTGAGAAGTAAATGGACGAGCCTGTCAGAAATCTGTATCTATCTTGTCTGCAAGCTGTGGAGAGAGGAGGTTCGGCCTTTGTTTGTCCTCTATTAAGCTGTGGAATCAAATGCATCTGACAGAAAGTCGATCTTACAAGTAATATGGAAAAATAGAGAAAATAAAGGAAACTGAATCGAGAAGAGGCATAGTGACAGAGAGAGTCGTGTGAAAAGAGACAAATAATGATGAGAAACAATAGAAAGAAGAGATTGTCCATCCTTCATCAATAATACTTAGAGGGAGTATCACAAGAAGCTGCTCCAAATAGGGCTGCAGGCATTTTGTCTCTTGGTAACTATCTCAATCTCTTATTCCCCCCAGCCAACTCTATAGTGCTGTCTCAGTTCAAATCACATAATGAGAGGATCAGATAGACCTACAGCGAGTCCGAGCCACTGGCTGCGTGGCTCAACACTGACTCATGGCAGTGGCATTACTTGCACATTAGTTGGCAGGTAGAACTGTCAGTTACATGTTATTTACAAGATAATTCCTATGCTTGGTATATGTGTGTCTCAAAATACATTTTCCTTTTTAGATGTCTGGCCAAAATTACAGCAAGGAATCCTCAGGATATAGAAACATACTGTTTCTATATCAGTATGTTATAGAAAAATACTGATATAGTATGTTTCTATAACATATAGTATGTTTCTATAACATGCAGATCAAAAGAAAATTGCGAAATGTTTATGAATTTGGTAATTGAGTAAAGATGTCTTTTGTACAAGAGGACAAACCTTGTGGAGAATGTAGAATAGCTTATCATTCATTAGCATGTTCTCTAAACACATCATTTAAGGTCTATGTTTACCTTTTAATTGTTGATATTAGGGCTGGGTATGACACACTCTTTTTAATTTTAGATCATAGTAGAAACATATTGTATAAGGTAATATGACATTTTCCCTAAAGTGTCTGATTAACTGAATGCCACTCTGCAAGCTGACTGACAGTATACCCTCATAAGACATAACCTCATCAGACAACAGCAGCAGGACACCATAAGCTTTCACTGGTGCAGTGTAATATTCATCTCTGAAAATGTTTTATGAAAGAGGAAGTAGTTTCAGTAATGAACACAGCCATGACCTTGGTCATGGAAGCATTTCTCATCATGTCCTATAGCATGGAGTACTGGATGGCTACAACATAGAGGACATGAAATATTGCGTGTCAAACAGGGAAAGCATAGACTATATAATGGTATGAATATTAAGCTCTGTCAGCCCACCCACAACTACTGTTAATTCTCCAATAAAGGGTTTGTTCTACCCACAAATATTGTAAAACCTGATCTAAAAGGATATCGTCCATGCAGAGGTTTCTTTGAAATCATCAGCTATAAAAGGTAAAAGGAAAGTTTTTTTTTTTTCTTTTCCACATTTAAGCTTAAAGTCAGCGGTGACCGAGGGGGGTCAGCTGAATAGCTGGGACTTCAAATTCATTGGTTCCTGATTGGCTGACCAAGCTTTCGGGGTTTTATCCAACTGCCACATGGAATTTAATAGTTCTCAGAGGTCTTAAATGGCTCACTTGTCCATATGATGTAAGGTACCGCTGGGAATTTTGGCAGGAAATAGAGCAGCTGACACAAACATAGACCAATGAAACTGAACTGCTTGTCTTGTGAAGTCCTTAGACAAAATTTATCCTGTATAGCACTAACTCTGTGAAGGGAAGTGATGGTTTACAGAAAACTACTCTTTTACTCATTGTTTTTACTCTCACTTTAAATACTTGGATACACGCACATAGTTTAGATTTTGTGCTTGGCATGCTGAACTGTAGCCACACAAACACAGACAGTTAATGAGGTTAAAAAAAACTAAAGAGTTATGATAAATCAATCTTAATCATACCTCAATACTGATTGCCCTACTGCATCTTCTCAGTCATCTTTCTGACATTGATCATTGTTTCAGTGTCTCCTGACAATGAGCACAGAGTTTGCATAAATGATTGGTTCCTAAATAAACTGCAATAGCTCAGACCTTCTAATACAATCCTACTGCAAATGGATAAGGATGAATAAATACATTTTTCTTGCCATCTAAACTAATTATGGATTCCAGTTTCAGTTGTCTGTAGCTAGGAGTGGGTGTTTCCATATGTGCATGCATGGAAGGTGTGGGCTTGTGTGGGCGGGCTTACAGTGAGAGTGTGTGCTATCTTGCTGAAGGCTGCCAGCCTCATATAGATCTACCATTCACATGTTTGCATCTCACCATCAACAGGGAGTCGCAAGTCGTGTCCAAGCAAGAAATTTTCTAAAATTGCTCACAGCTAGAAATTACAGTCTCCCCTGTGGACCAAGTCTCCTGTTTAGCTTCGGGTGCTGCACGGCTCACCTGCTGGCCTATCGGGCGTGGCGGGTCAGGTCGGCATCGTGGCGTGTTTCTGGCTGCCGCTGTTGGCCGGGGGTCGGCGGTTGATGGCCGGCTGTCGGTTTGCTTGGCTGGGCGCTGGGGTATGTGCTGGCATCCCCGTCGGTTTCCCGATGAACCTGGGCTTTAGGTGGGGCTTGGCGGGGGGGCACCTGTGGGCGGGTTGGCTGTGGTGGGCCTCTGATAGGGCCTAGCAGAGTGTAGGCCCTATCAGAGGCCCATGGGCTGCCTGGGACGGCCGGCAGTGTGCCGGGGCTGGCGACCTCTGGTCGGCTTTCCTCTGTGGGCGGCAGCGTGGGGGGGGGGCTTGCAGCCCGCTGGGGATCTCTGCTGCATCTGGTGGGTTGGTGTAGCCCCTATCACCGGTCTACCTGGGCTTTCAGGAGCCCTGACGGGCATATGGGGTTGCAAGACCCTATATTCAGACTGGGGGGGGCTATGGAGGGGGGTGGGTTGCATGTCGCTCGGTCACTGCGGCTGGCCCTGGGGGCTGCGTAGAGCGTTCCTATCTCCTGGGACTGGGGGGATGGGCGGAGTGTGGGCGTGGCGGATGGGGTAGGGGGTTGGGGGGTGGAGTGGGGTGGGGTGGGGTGTGGTGGGGGGGCCTCCTTGCCCTGTGACCCTTGGGCCTGCCCCGTGCGCCCTGGTAGTGGCCGCCGTTGCCTCCTCTGGGTCTCTGGTCTACATGGTTTTTGGTGCCCCAGTGGCTCTTCAGGTGATGGCTTCTGGGTGCTCCTGGCTGATGGAGTTGGGGGTATTCAGCTAGAATGGCCCTGTTGCGTTCTAGTAGCCTATCTGGGCGGTAGTTTCCATCACACATACATGTTGGGTCAAGACTTACCAGCTACTGTCAGGTCCAATTATTGAGAACCATTGGGTCCCGTCAGAATGTGATGAGTCTCTCTTCAGACATCACAGTCATATGCTCTCTATCTTCCTCCTACACTGGTTTCCTCTGGTGGTCTATTCTACACTGTCAGGACCTCCACTAATCTGGTGTTTTATAACATTGGTATTAAGGTATCAGTTCTAAGATATGATAAAACAGCCTAAATCTCTTTCACTCCAACAGCACTGCCTGTCTATCCACTACCTTGTTTGTGTTCTCTCTCCCTGTCTCCTTTTGCTTTCCCCCTTAACGCACAGAGGTGCAGCACTTACCTCTCTGGCTCACAATAGGAAATTCTAATAAAGACTGACAATTTAGTTCCCAGAGAGGACTGGTGATGGTCACATGCACGCATTAAAATATATAAACGATTTTGCTGCAAGACTAAAATAAGCATTGATCTCATAAAAGGTTGACCCCCTTTTAAGGGGTTAAACTATGAGAATAAATGCAGACGAGACAAAAAAAAAAAATTACAGTCTGTGTGTGTTGCCCCTAAGCCATGGCCAAAAATCATCCTACTTACATCCTACCCTTTGCTCTTGCTCAGTGGTTCTTAACCTTGTTGGACGTGCCGAACCCCGCCGGCTTCATATGCTCACTCACCGAACCCTTCTTTGGTAAAAAAATAAATAAAAAATTTAAATTGAAGACATAAGTATATGTTTTACTGGTGTATTTAATGAATTGTGCATTAATGTCACCTTTTTCAAAGAACAAAACCAAGACAGTGCATGAACTCACATGAAATGACCTACCTGCAAATCAGTGTGACTTCTGCTGTTGTTACTGAGAGACCAGTTCATATATGCGTGGCTTCACCTTGGCAAGTACTACTCTTATGTCATTTTCACAGCAAAGTCTGTTTCTGTTGTTTTCATGTGCTTAAGGAAGTGTTCCTTTATTTTTGCCAGTGCAAGACTAGAGTCGCTCAACTTGACATTGCAAATCATGCAGAATGCTGACTCCCATCACATTCCGTTATATACATGGAAATTCACGTAAATTCACATATTCGTCAGACCACTTTTTTTTTGCTCAACATAGTTACTATGAATTAAAATATTAAGAAAGCAATCAGATGACGTACCATCATGACAGGCATAAATCGACTACTGAGTGCACAAAATCCCATGTAGCACAGGTAGTCTAATCAATGTAGCGTGATCACCTGCAGCCAGTGATGGCTAAGTGGGGGTGTCATCACCAATTGACACAATGTGTCAAACGTACACAGTGATTTGTGTATGTTCGGCAAAAACACCCAACTCTTGACCCCAGTCTCTGCCGAACCCCTGAGACCGACCCACTGAACCCCTAGGGTTCGGTCGAACCCAGGTTAAGAACTACTGCTCTAGCTGCATCATACTGTCTTAGTGTATGATGCAGCTGGAGCAAAGGGTAGAAGTAGCTGTAATTGGATACTGGCTAACTATCCAACACCAGAGGAAACACTGATTTCCAGAAGCTAGAACTCATCATGCAGCAGCGATAACGCGTGATTGATCACCCTCAGTTTGCATCTTCCCCCTCATTGGTTGTGCAACTGCTGCAGTGGTTGGGTTCAACCCCCAGTTTAGAGTGGGTTGGTCCTTGGGGACAATCCATGGTCCTACCTTATCCACAGTCTACATTTAACTTTATTGACTTTTAACCACAAGAAAAGTCCCTCATGCTGTGCCTCATTTATCATCTTCTTCATCTGCTCCTCTACATAACCAGCTTGGTCCTCCTATTGTTGAGGCGTATACTATGTACTCATTGATATATTGGAGGCCAGTTAACATTCTTGTAAAAATATAGTAGTATTCAACAAAATAATCAGTATTAGCTAAAATTAATCACTGTCTCTGCACCATCAAACACAAAATCTGTAAAATCAATGATCTCACAGCAAATTTTTGCTCTAATTTTTTTAAAGTAGAATATACACGTAAGGCAGTTGCTCATCTGTGAAAATTAAATTGAATGTGTATTATGTCATTTTTTATTGATTATTGATTTATTGATTTAGTATTACTAATCAGTCAATCAATCAATCAACTTTTATTTGTAGGCTCCAAATAAAAACCGGGAGAGAATTTCACATTCATACTGTCAAGTAAAGATGAGGTCAGCGATCCAAGTGACTGACTTTCTTTGTTACAGCACTTTAAAGGCATGATGTGATCCGATCATGCCGGTGTGACCATTGGAGCCAGACATTTTGAAGCTCTTTTACAGGAAGAGAAACCCAGCAAAACCTTGCAGAGCAAGCATAAGTGACAGCAGCGAGGAAAACTCCTGAGGAAGAAACTCTGGGCTGGACTCAGACTCTGGAGGGCGGCCATCTGCCTTGACCAGTAGAAAAGAAATGCAACTGAAATAGAGACAGTGCAAGAGAAAGCAAGAAAAAGAGAGAAAGAGAGACAGAGTGGCACACAGGCCTGTCTGGAGTTTAGATCCAGCTGCTGAGGTGGGGACAGAGTGCCGGAACTTTCAGGGCTGTACTCACTGACCCCTCAGTTGCTGTCTTCTTTACTGCTCCCCACCTGCACATAGACATCAACACTATTTTGCAAGTACTTGAAGGTTAAATGTTGTATGAGTGAGACGGTGATAATATATGTGAAATAGAGACTAAGAAAGACAGGGAAATATCAGAAGCTCCAAAAGCAATTAATGAGAGGGAAAAACTTCAGCAGTCTAGGCCTATAGCAGCTTATCAGAGGGAATCTACTGTATGTTGGTACTAATTATAGGAGTTCACAAAGGAAGCTTTGAGTCCAAGCTAAGGGTGTCTGCCCCCCGGACCAAGGCCACAAGATTGTTCCAAAGTAGAGGAGCCAGATAGTTGAAACTTCTGCCTCCTATTCTGCTCTTTCAGAACTGATGGGTTACCAAAAGTTCTCTATCTTCAGAGTGAAGGGCCCTGGGAGGGTGATACAATTCTATGAGATGTTCAATGTAAGACGGAGCCTCACTGTGAAGAGTTTTACATGGGATCATGAGGCTCTTGAATTTTATTCTTGATTTAATTTTAAGGTTAGCCAATGTAAGGATGCCAGGACAGGAGAGATGTGGTTTCTCGTCCCAGTTCGAAAAATTTCTAATTTTTGAAATGTTCCATAAATGAAAGAAGACTGTACTGGACAGAGATTTAATATGAGTTAAAGGACAGAAGAAGAAAGTTCACTTTATTATTCCAAATGGGAAAATTATCTTTACACTCAGCTATACATGCATATATGTGTTAGACAATGCTTACAATGTTATGTACAGGCCCCTGAATCAAACACAACACTAGGGGCCAGTAGGCATGCAATTAGTACAACAACAAACAGTACAGGGGGAGGCACAGTGACGGGCCACAACTTCGGGGTGCGCCCTAATTGAGCAACTTGTGAGGGGGACAGCGCCTTGCTCAGGGGTGCCTCGGCGGTGGTCGGGAGGTGAGCTGACACCCACTGTCAGCCAATGCTCCAAGGATTGCTGGATGGGAGCAGGAATTGAACCACCGATCTCTGATCATAGGGCGCCCGCTCCAGCACTGAGCCACTGCTGCCCCCGGCATATTCTGATCAAAACTACTCTCAAACTCCTGACATCAGTACTATAGCTTACGGTAATATTGTCTAAGTAAGTCACACCAGTAGACAATTTTTCTCTAAGATGTTTGGGACCAATAATAATAACTTCAGGGACAATAAAGTCAAAATGAACCCAGAGTATTATTTGAAGTACATAATTAAACAAACGTTTTGGTGGCATTCTTATTTTTTTATGATCAATGGGGACCTTGGACAAACAAAATATATCATAAGTTACGATGCGCTTCCTTACAGCGGAAGTGACGCAATCATAGACATCGGGGTGAATCCATATCAGCGCCATTATATAAATATACAGCAAGCAACAACATAACAAGCCAACATTATCACATTTATTTATCAAGAAATCATCTCAAATGAAGATGTAGCGCTTCATTGATAGTACTGTGCTGTAATGGTCGTCCTGACTGATGAAGCGACAGGTATCGCAGATGACACATGACCCCACGTGACACTGCTGCTGCTGCGCAGATTTGATGGTTTCCTGAAAACAGGGATAATGCAAGACATCTGGAAATTTTTTCATTTATTTTTTCATAATGATAAAATATATATTACTTTAAAATGACACTAGCTAGCTTGCCTTGGCCTCCATGGCTATAGAAAAGGTCTTGCTAATGGAACTGAGATGCATAGATCACCTCCATCACAGACTCATGAAAGTCTTCCTGGACAAAGAAAGATGGATTTTGTCTATAAATAATCAGCATCTCTGGTCAGTATGACGTATTTTGGCATGTTACAAGATAGATATTGAATCTGGACTGATTTAGACACTGTAGGTGGTACAGTTACAGTTGTGTAGAGGTTTGGAGTAGTCTTAACTAGGATTCTTGCATTCAGTGTGTTAGAGTTAGATTAAGGTACAGTAAGTCAGTTAGGTCACCTTTTAAGGCCGGGTACCAAATGCACTGCCACAGGAAAATAAATTCATTTTTAGAGCCCTTGCCTTCAATACAGACCTGAATTTTTACATTCATTATGTGGACTTGTGTTGTAACCAGTATGTATGCAAGGAAAATAATTACATTTGAACCTCCAGAGCTGAGAGAGGACCAAAGAGAGGATAAACAGTGTGCAGAGGCCATGAATAAAAGGAGGTTGTAACATGGTTATCCACCTCCTGAATGTGATGTCACCAAGTGTTTGTACAGTGAAAGTAGAAAATGGTTGAAGGGAAAATAATGACAGCGAGGACATGGTGTATTTACCAAAGTGTAAGAGCAGACTTAGAGAATTGAGGTGTCAAAAAAAAACAAAACAGATAAATGCAGAAGACTGCGACAGAAAGAGGAATTAAGTGACACAATAGTGGAAAAGATGCTGAAAAAGCTACAAAGTGATGAAGCAATGAAGAACTGAGAGAGGTCAGTATTAAATGGTAACTGGAAAAGGCTGGCGATACGTGTCCCAATAGTCCGACTTAACATTGTGGCACATGATTGCCCGAGGGCTGCTCCATCCATGTCATGTCTCAATGATAACGCACTCAGACACCCACAGTGGGAGAGAATGACAGGAAGCTGAGATTCTTAGAATGTAGGGGAAAGAGATAGTGAAATAATAATTGACAGGAAATGGAGATTTTAGGGAGCCGTCAAGAAAGGGAGTAGATTGGTGGAACTGCAATGTTAGGAGGGTAAAGTGAGACAGCCAATATGGTACACAGTGTACCATATTGGCTGCCTGACTTTACAGACAGCCAATATATCTGTAAAGTCAGACATATTGGCTGCGTAACTTGTAGAGAGCAAGTTACACATTTGTGATACCTTTTTGAAAATTGCGAATACAAAAAATAATCATAGGCAGGATCTTGTATGGAAACTTGTTGGGAAGTTGGTAGCTCAGTCCCAATGGACTTGGCTTGGTGGCAGTGCTGGGAACCAGAAGGTAACCAGTTCAAGATCAGCGTGGACCACAGCATAGAGTGTGGACTGGTAGCCGGAGAGGTGCCACATGACCTCCTGAGCACAGCCAAGGTGCTCTTGAACAAGGCACTGTACCCCTAACTGCTTCCAGGGTACTATCACATAACTGCCCTTCAGTCTCTCTCTCCATGATTTCATAAGACATGAAACCATGGAGAGAGAGACTGAAGGGCAGTTATGTTTGAAATTGCTTTCTCTGCAAAAAAGTCTATCATCAGTTGTTTGCAATTGTTGAGGTCCCATACTTTTATGAATAGATACAACTACATATTGTAGGAGTCTTAGAAAAGAAATGGGTGTGCTAGCATATTTGTGATTGACTTTGACAGGCTGGTTGGTTTCCAGTAATGATGAGCCATTGCTTCTCAGTGTTCATCACGCTGGCTGCCAGTCTCTTTTGCAATAATTTTTTGACCACTGATAGTCACAGACAAGGTCTTGCAAGATTTGTTGCCCCAACATGTAACTGATCTGTGTCTTTAATGTCCATTGAGGCCCACAGACCTGTCGGGTCTGCCACTTTTAATTGCAAAGCTTTTGCTATATTACTTCTCTTAGCTGTGGAACAGTTTTCCCATTTTAACACAGCCCAGCTGACCCTGTCTAGGTTTTAAATTGTTGAATTTAAAATGAGTTATCAGGATACACAAATATACTTATCATATTCTTTCCTTATGTTTAAATATTTATAATCCATCCATCCATCCATCCATTTTCTTCCGCTGTATCCACCGCAGCGGGTCATAGGGGGGGCTGGAACCTATCCCAGCTGGTATAGGGTGTGAGGTGGGGGACACTTCGGGCATGATGCCAGTGCGCCACGGAGCCACACACAAAGACAGACAACCATGCACGCACACACTCACTCCTACGGGCAATTTGGAACCGGCCAATTAACCTGAAGCGAGTGTTTTTGGAGGTGGGAAGAAGCCGGATAACCCGGAGAGAACCCATGTAGACACGGGGAGAGCATGCAAACTCCGCACAGAGTGGGACTTGAACCTCGAACTGCTGTGTTGTGTGACAACAGTGCTACCCACTGCGCCACCGTGCCGCACTATTTATTATCCATTAAAAAAAAAAAAACTTACATGAAATATTTCCATTCATTACTCATGACCTTGTTGTCGTGATCGGTGGCTTACTGTGAAGCCTTTGACTTTTTACAGTGTCTGCATTTGTTCTGATAGAAAAGCAGCTCTTTACCTCAAACAGTTATATAGCTTTTCAGCAAAACTTTTAGAAAGATGGGGCATGGGTCAGTCTAAAAGATATTTTTCTATAGATTTGCTAAAATATTTGCCAGGAAATTACATAAAGAAAATTCATGTAAAAGTAACGCTTTTACGATTTTGATTTCCACAAGACCATGTAGTGAGGCACATCCAGAAAATCCTATTTGTATGGCAGGATCTTGAATCTTTGTCTTTGCTGAAAGAGCCATGTAGACATGTACAGTAAGCCTTGGCAGAGGTGTACACACTAAGGAGCTCAAGTCTAGTTATATTATGCTACTGCAATGTGTGTTTATCATGTTATGTTGCGCTCTGTATAGCCCCACACATTGTTCTGCTTTACACACTTTGAGTAAATTTAGGCAACTGAAATTGCTGTTAGAAGATGGAAATCGGCGGTAAGCCTTCCAACCCACGAACACTACCAGTTGTCTTTGATAGAGCCAAACCAGACTAATTGAGAAATTATTGATTGACTGTCTTTGTGGTGCAAAGAATTGTAAACAGACTAACAGGGACATTCAGTGTATCTGAAAAGGTTTTTTGTTCTATGCTGCTGGAGCGAGAGATGCAGAACAACTTCATAGTTGGTAGCATCTCAATAAATGTGAGATTATACATTTCAAATTTCAGTGTCAACCTCAGTTTGAGGTGAAAGTTGTTGATCCCATATTCTTTCTTATTTTCAATCAGGGATACTGGGAGACTCTTGCAGCTATCTGAACAAAGCCATCTTTCAATGACTCATAATGCGTATTTGTGTTTGTGTGTGCTCACGTGTGTGTAGGCGTACCATTTTAATTATCTTTCAGTGAAAGATGGGAACTTCTTGTTCGTGTTTAAATTCCATTAACCTCGACCCAAGCTGCTTCCATCTCTTGCCAGTTCAACAGACTAAACTGATTAATCTGCAGAATGATGCAATGCATTTTCTGTGGTTTCTTTTCATCTGATTGTTCTCTTCTTCTCACTGTTAATACCTTTGTTTATCATATGCCCTCTCATCTTTCCATCTCATCTCTTACTCTATTTTTTTAATAAACCACTATATAAACCACACAATAAACCAAGGAAACAGAATATTCTGTTCAGTTACTTAAGATGCAAATTGGGGGGGGCAAATTTGTTCTAAAGTGCAGTTATATATGGAACTAATGCTACACTGAACTGGTACTGTATGAATTGCTGCTGATGCCCTGTGGTGTTTTTAAAGTTTTATTACTTGTGGCAGCTTTGATAGACAGATAACCTGTGATGGATTCACTGTGAACAGATATCAATCATACATTCGCTCCCTCTGTTTCTACACTGTTTCTACACTTAAGGGATTTAAATTCACCTCACATTTTTGGCTCTGTTTTAGAAAACCAGTTTCAGTTTTAAAATTGATTGTGTTTCTTTATGCAGGGCAGCTTTTGAGATAACAGTGTAATTAAGAATTTTGGTCATGCTATACTTATTTGTATTAGTTTTGTGTATAAAAAGCTACTTATTAGCGAAATAATCACAATTCTTTCATTCAACCTAGTTACCTCTGCCTTGTTAAAGTAGTTCACCACAGGAAAAGGCACCAAGGTTGGGAAAAAAATGACACATTAAAGAATACCACAGCTGGGGAAACAACAATACGTGTTAAACTGGCGCTGTGCTCATGAGATGCTGTCAGAGGCTCATGGATGCCCAGGAGAATTATGTTATAGTTGTGTAGCTGCAAATGAATAGCTTCAATGTGGACCCCGTTGAAAAACCTGTTGACTCTGTGGACACTGTGACTCTGAGTAGGCCACCATACCACAGGATAAAATCATCTGTAGGTTGTGTTAATCCTCCAGGAAGAGGATGGCCGCTGTAATTAATGCTAATGAGGAACACACTAAAACTGAATGTGCATATGAACTGCCAATGTACTGCTGTTGTTATGGTTACCTCTACCAAATTTTGTACTTGATTTTCATGAAGCTTGCCATGTGACACAGAGGAACTCATTACATTTATTAGTGTATTTAAATGAAGGAATTCAGATGAGGAATTCATAAAAGATAAATGAATAAATATATTTTTGGAGACAAATAGGACTTTTGGAACACCATGAAACTGGTCTGAAGGGTGGGACACAAAATAAATCACACTGCATTCTGGAGCAGTGTTGTTTTTTTCTTAAATAACTGTGACACTCACATTACCAGTGTCATTTTAAATTCTAGCTTTTGATTGATCAAGGAGTCATTTTATGAGGTTGATTAAATTATATTGTCCAAAGTGAACTGACAATCAGAACAAATCTCTCAAAACATTTTAATCAAAAAATGATTATTAGAACCTTAATGAAGGTTCTGTTTATTGCAGGATTGCTATCCTAGACAACATTGGATTTGGCTATAAAGTGTTTTTTGATTTTTTAAAATCATTTTAGACGGGATTTTCATAACATTTAGAAATGGATGACATACCTGTTGCCTCAAGAAATAATCCATCATTATATTTTACTCTGACACATGCAGGTCAGACTGCTTATCCATGCAAATTGGATTTTGGAGACACTTCAACTGAGGGGAAAAAAGTGTCCACAAAATGCCACAGACTCTATTTGATGCCCAGAAGATTTATGACATTGAGCACTGCAGCCAACACTGTGCAACATGCAAAGTAATACAACATACCAGTTATAGGTCATATGGTGTGTTTTACTTTGTGTCCTCAACCCCTTCCAAAAAGATAACTCTGATAATCTTACAGTTCATTTACTAATCTATCTTGTAAACAGGGTTGCTGTTGATTTATAGACTAGTTTCCACAGATACTCTGCTGATATGTTATCACTGGTGTGTCAAAGAGCAGCAAATCTTTTCCCTGTTTGGTATCACAATGTCAGATCAGATGTATTTTCTGTGGGACTTAAATTGAGGATTTGTTTTCCCATTAAATATCCTGTCCCATGGGAGTATAAGGAATACAGGGAGTCAGGGTGAAAGCCAACGGTGTTACAGTGTAAATTACAGTGTGCACTCAATATTGATTGGATATTGATGAGCAAAATAGTTATCAATATCCACAGGCAACTTTCTAATTAGGATCTGATCACAGCTCAACAAAGTATGAATCCATATACAACAGGGTCAACCAGCATAACTGATGGGAAAAAATGGAGAGGCTCTTGTATCTTGTGTAAAAGATCTGAGATTTTTGTAACTTAACACCGATCTAATAAACCACTAGATAAACATGAGGAAAAAAAGGAGGACAAATGCCAGGAGAGCCCTATCTTAACAAAACTGCTGATAACCAGCAGTTTCTCTTCAGACTTATATGATCATTACATTTCTAATTCAACAATTTATAAAATCAAGTATGAAACACACAGACTGCTGGAGTCAGAATCTCTTTTCATCATATCTACAACAGGAAACAGGTTGGGAGCATTGACCTTAGAGGAACCTCGTCTTCAGTGTTGTAAATATGTTTTACATCTAAGTTCAGCTGTCAGAATAAACATGATTAAAAAATTATAATATTAATAACAAGAACCAAGGCAGTCAGAGACTGCAACATCCTTGCGAAGGGGAGGTCAGGGTACCCTGAAAGTAGTACCTGGCAAGTGCACAGCTTTGACCTTTCAGGGTAGGTCAAAGCTATGCACTACCTTTGGCCATAGATCAAAGCTAGTGCATAGGTAGATCAAAGCACTAGCTTTGACCTAAGGTCTTGCACTGGCCTTCTCCCTCATCTTTCAATCTTATCTGGTTCTTAAGTGTACAAAAGTTGAAATTTGAAAGTGACCTACTTTTCTCAAGGTCAAGGTCATCATCTCACTTTCATCTTTGCCGCCTGAGTAATGTGCTTTTGTTCGATCTTTCTATCTGCAATGGTTGCGAAGATATTTGGTGGACAAACGAATGAATGAACGAACGGACAAACACACAAACACTGACAGTCGCAATACATCACAGGTTTGAAACAGAATGTAATTATTCAGGACCAGGATACGGTACTATATCATTTACATCTGAATATCTGACTGCTCATTCAGGTTCTTTAATCTACAGTGGTATTCAGCTTTTTAGACAAATATGTTAAACTGCAGTACTCCGATTTTGTGACATCCGTAATAAACCTTTCTCTTCTTTCATATCTGAATAAAGGGTAATTAAAGAGACACTCTCTTTTTATGACCATCAGTCTAACAATAACTGAAGTATTGATTAGAATCTGCACCACAAGTTAAAGGTCTATCAACACAACAGTGTGAAGTCGATTCTGTGCAATGGAGCAATAAATTTCATTGCCATGCTTTGAATCAATAGGTCAGTATATATTTCAATAATAGCAGCAAAGCCCATTTTTCTGCTTTAAATGTAGTGATTCAAAGCTGATGATGCAAATGAATGAGCCACTCAGTTTGATCATTCTGTATTTTAGTTTTGCTCTGTAGCATCCAAGTCCTTGGTGTTTGTGTAGTTTTAGATAAAGTGGGTACAATAGATGGAGGTGTTTTGTACCCCATTTGATAAGCAGTTGTGTTCTCACTAATATCAAACCACTTCTGGGAAATCTCTCTCAAGTGAAGGAGTCAGTTTCATAAAAGTTGAGTTTTGTTTCTTGATTTAACATCTTTAACCTGGTTTGTTTGAATGTGTGTGCTGCCAGAACAATTCCTACCTAAACAGAAAGTAAACAATCCGTTAGTGATTAGCACATATTTAAATGCCTACACACAACAAACACACACACGCACACACGTGCACACACAGACACACACACACGGATTTTGCACCTCCTTGATAAAATGACTCTTCTCAGAGGCAAAGCCAACTGGTTCTCTACACAGCTCACTAAGAAGCTGTCTGCTGCTCCTGAAGATGGAGCTGATGTCATCGTGCATCATTGGATTTGTCTTCCCAGCCACAACCACTGATGATATATTCCCCCTACTTGCGACACAGAGTATCCAAGTCATTCTATCCACTTCTTCAGATCACTCTGTATTGTAGCAAAAATATGTGTGTGTAACAAGTATTTTGTCCAATTAACATCACAAGATCCTGATATGTTGGTTACTCTGTCAACCCACCAACCACCTCTTCTGTTTGAATGTTTGTGTTTTGTTGAGAATCAAACAGCTGTGACTGCAAACACTGATGCTAAATTGGTGATCAGTCATAGAGCTGGGAGCAGTGGCTGATTCAAATGATGATTATCTGTTTTGGTGATTGCACATTGTTTTTGCACATTGTAGTAATTAGACTTCATTTGAATATGAAAACTGCAGCTTTAAGTATTGAACCTTATTGCTGGACTTGATTATGAATCTAAACAAAAAGTTGTTTGAAGCAATTCATTCATGCATTTTCTCAACCCACTTCATCCGCTTGCGCAGGCCACGGGGAGCTGGAGCCTATCCCAGCTGTCTTAGGGCGTGAGGCGGGGAAACTCCATGCGCAACGCCAGTGCACCACAGAGCTACACACAGACAAACAAATACGCACACACTCGTTCTTATGGTCAATTTGGGACTGGCCAATTAACTTGAAGCACATGTTTTTGGATGTGGGAGGAAGCCGGAGAACCCAGAGAGAACCCACGCAGACACGTGGAGAACATGCAAACTCTGCACAGAAGCAGTCCTAAATATAAATGAGTGTTCAGCCAGTATATATACCAAAAAACAGCAAAAGTGCCTGTCAGCAATAGAGTGCATTTATATTAAAAAAATGACCTCCTGTAATTCTTTAAGTACCATGCTGGCTCCATTTTCAAATACATCATGACAATATGTCTCTTCTGCACTGCCTCTGTCCAGCTGGCTCCTGTTGGCTGCAGCTTTTTATTTGTGACGTTTAGGCAAAATGCCATCAAGTGGATCTGCGATTCTACTGTATGTCCTTTCTCTATGTGTAATGTCTATCTCCATCTAAAATTAAACTTCAACCTCCAGGCATTGTCACGACATACAGGCGGTGGGCACTGGATAAACAGGCTCGCCCGTGTGCAGCCACTCACCACGAGGCATCGCACGTGATTTAAACAATGCAAAACAAAAGCAATGACAGAGAACTTGCATGAGGCAGATTTTTAATCCACGGAGACTGAATTTAAATATTCAGTACATTAGTTGTTGGGAGTGTAAAAAGTCAGCAGAGGGTTAACATTTGTTCATGTTATGTTATTATTGTTATTATAATAGTCACTATACCTGGGGCTCTGATGTCACACTGGTAGGACCCTAACCTTGAACCTACAGCATTACATACTAATTTTATTCCAATGTCTTAAAAAAAAAAACCCAAAACAAAACAATGTAAGGTTAGGATCTGAAGACAAAGGTTCAATATTGTGTCATGAGTGTGTCCAGCCAGGAGGCCAAAAAAGACTAGACAGACATTTGGTTAAAGACCACATAAATTCTCATTTGTGCCAATCCATGGCTGGGCTACTACCATGCTGATTTATCTGCTTCCCATTTCACTACAGACACTCTGTCTCAACCCACCATTAAACCAGTACAGGCAATCTCCTTACTTTCACCTTGCTGTGTGCAGCTGCTATTTAACACTAGAACTCCCATGGCAGTCATTTTGACTGCTATCAAAATTTGAAATGTCATAACTTGGTTATAAAAAAACATATGTACCAATATGACTTTGAATTTTCCTGAATGTGTGTATATTTTAGTCTAACATTGTTTGATCATTAAAATTTCAAACCACAAAAGATATCTGAGTATTGCAACATAGAACAACCATAGGCAGTCATTTTGACTGCTTGGACATTATTCGTATATAATTTGGATTATCATTAAAATATTTAAGGAATTAATTGGTGGAATAGGTAAAAACACAACAGGACACTAAATTAAAACTATAATGACTGAGTGTTTTATTTAATTAATTGACACAAAATAGCTTCTCTGCAATTACACATCCAAGTGTGAACTTTGAAATAAAAACAAATGTATCTCTGTGAAAAAAAACAAATGTATCCTGGTTAAAAATAGGTTTGTGTCATCTTTAGACCTTAACAATGAAAATTATTAACTGTGTGTGTGTGTGTGTGTGTGTGTGTGTGGGTGTGTGTGTGTTAAATTAAACAATTTAGTGGAGAATCAAAATGATTTATTAAAGGTGTAAAGACTTCGATAAACTTACTTTAGACAAGCATTTCTTAATTACAATTACAATTGTCAGTGGAGTTTCTGTTTTATAGTCATTTACATGTTAATATTGATAATGACTGAAATCTGTAATGGGCTGAACATACTGAACATTTCAAATCCCTCACCAGCTTGACTCCAAAATGAAAAATGGACAAACTTTCACTCAATCACAAATACATCACACAAGCCAACTGCAGATAAATCAACAGCAAGATTAAAAGATTAATGCTTAAACAAGACTAAGGAAGAGTACTCGCAGAAGGAAACACCACAGTCCAAATTCAAAGTCCAATAAATTGTGGAATGGGGGAACCTGCTTCTTTCTGGGTGCCATCTCAAACAGTTCCGTCTCAAACAGGAGAATATGAATGAAATAACTGACTTTACATGAATTGTAGCTAAAACGCGGATGAATTTAAACTACTTTTTCCTAAACTAGAATGTCCCTCTGTTTTGGTGTGTCAGAGGATGAGAAAGTGAATATTACAGGTGGCCTGATGAAAACGTGTGAGTTCGAGAATGAGACAAACTACAACAGAAAGAAAAGAGAGTTACAATGCACACACACACACACACACATACACACACACTCACACGCACACAGGCGTGCACACACACATACACACATCAGTGTTCACGCTCCATACTGTTTCAAGCCGTTCCCTTGACAAACCTTTTACAGCTTAACAGATGTGCTGTCAGTTGGTGCTCTAAAGCACACACAAACACACACGTACACAGATACGGAAGCATCCATGCATGTCTGCTTGAAATCCCAACCTGCCCTCATTTATTAAAGCAAAGTAAAAACACAAAAACAAAAACAAATATGGATCCTCCAGTGCAGCAGAGACAGATGCACACAAATCACTCACAGACATCGACACTAGAAAATGATGCAGAATGAAGTCTTACAATGTTTTGCTGCACTGAGTCTGTTGTTAATTAGCAGGGCATAAAATATATTTTTTTAAAAATCTAACTAAACTTAAAGATAATTCAAACTATAATACATTTTTAAAAGCTGGAATTAAATGAAAAGATAATTTCCCCTTTGGGTCAATAAAGTGGAGTTTCTTTCTTCTTTTCTTTAAACATTCTAGAGATTGTATGAGGCAGTCTTAAGAAGCATTTCTAAACTGTCTTTTTTGGTAAACAATTGATTAATGCATCATACACCAGTAGTCAACTAATTATATGAAGAACCTGTATGTTTGTAGTTGGTACAAATCTATTATTTTGTTGGTCCGACTCCAGAATTATGAAATGGCGAATCCAACATTCCTAACAACAGTCAGATCATCCGGCAGGTGCTGGACAATAACGTTTCTCCTGTTCACATTTTCAGTTGTTTTTAGCATCTCTGTTGCCAGATAGTCAAACGTGAATTTAACCACATTATCTGAATGGTGATCAAATGTAATTTATGACTTTGAGTGGATTAGTTGAGGGGTAGGAATGCTGGAGACCATAAGAAGGATAAAATACCTCTTGTCAATGGAGATGTGGAGGAGAAAAAAGAAAAGAAAGCTAGATTTACTTGCTTGCTTGTGGTTGCATGTGTTATTATAATCCATTCATTATCTAGTCAACCAAAGGGCTGAGTTTTGATCAGAGAAGATCTAACAACCCACATCCCATATACAGTAATTCTCTGATAAGCTTAACCATGCAGAGTCATGACTCTACTACTACTACTACTACTACTACTACTACTACTATTACTACTACTACTACTACTACTACTACTACTATTACTACTACTACTACTACTACTACTACTACTAAAACTAGGTTTCAAGTGTGATTGAGTTAGAAAAGTCCTGAAGAAAATATTGCTTTGCTCGATTATCAAACTCCGATATTGCGGTGATTCTACGGTCAGATTTTCATGAGATTCAATCAGGTTCCATTTCTAAGTGCAGTGACATGATGGGAAAACTGAGATGCCTGGTGGAGATTTGGCTTCTCTGAGTCCTGTCTGAATCTAATATGCATTACCTAGAGTTAAGCTCATGCGCTGAAGTCTCGAGTGGGAATTCATCTTTTAAATTACACCAAGTAATTTTCTTCCACTTTAAGCTAAAACGTCTATGAAATACTCTTATCTCAATTTCCTGGGCAACCATTCGACAGAGATCCTTTAGGTTGTTTCATAGTGATTGCCGTTGCTAAAACTTTCTCCTGTCTCTCTCTCTCTCTCTCTCTCTCTCACACACACACACACACGTACGCACATACACATACAGACATGAGGAAGGGAAGAAGATAACATCAGGAGGAGGTGTTACGGTCTCCTGCACTGCAGCTGAATAATTCAAGCACCACCCTTACTTCAGCACTGAATGTATGAACCGATACTACTGAGTTATTCTGCTGTGTGCGCGTTCAGTCAGGGCAACCAATCAGAGCATTCCTTTTTCACAAGTGATGTGCACAGAGCTATATATTCATACACTTACAGATGCAGAAGGGCAGATGTCAGAATGAAGCTGGGTGCTGGTTTTTACATTCCTACCTCTGCTGAAGCACATCTTTACTGATGAGCAAAACAGAATGAATGTGTCAATACTGAACCGTCTTCATTTAGTCGCTGTTAATGGGCCAGACGGGCTTTCATTCCCTGCTCAGAAGTTCGCAGACATGTGGATAAAAGATGGACAAAACGCTGTAGATGATGCGCCAACAGAAATGAAATGGCCTGACATCAGAGCAAACTGATATTTGATGAGTTATTTTGACATGATGTGAAGTCTGTGGGCTGTTGCATTTTATTGACCGTTCACATTAGACTAAATCCTCTTGCCGTGTTGGGCCGGCTGATCCATGGTCCTGGAGCCTGATTGAGACATCTTCATCATCTTCATCTTCTACATTGTGGCCTGCACAGAAAATTAAGTGTTTTTATTTCTTTTTAAGTTCGTTAAATATGAAGGTTCAACTGGTCTTAATGCAGGCCCATATAGCCTACCATTAAACTAAAATAGGTCTGTTGATTAGTTATCTTTTCCTGATTAAAAAAATCCCCCCCCCCCCCGCCCCGTCTTTTTGACAAATCACACCCTCACAACTAGTCTTCTGTTTGAAGGGAAAAGAAGTTAATGCGTCTTTTTCCTTTTTCTTGCATTTGTTTGAGTTCAATGTCCGATGAGCCTCGACAGTTTACTGCAGACTATTAAACTGTTCTATAACATATGAGACTGGACCGATGTCAGACAGAGCAAAACTGTAAACTGAATCAAAAAAGTCAGGCCAGGTAGTTACTGTGAATTTATAACATAATTAGTTTGTAAATTGTTTTCTTCAGTAGCGTGTATCACATTCTCATTTGTTCCAACCTGACTCCAGGCCTGTGATGTGCTGCATCTGGAGGGCCATGTGTTGCTGGGTAAACTCTGTCCAGTCATGTTCAGTATGCAGCATGTTGTTGTGTTGCTCTCACCATTCCTTCTTCTTGTCCTTTCTCAGTGTAGCATGTGAAAATAATTTTGATAATTTGCCATCAGTTTTGGATGAAATGAAACAGCTGGTTAGGTCCCATTCACTGAATTCAGAGATGTGTTTTTACATTATTTCTCGCACAAGTGCAATGACGGTTGGAGAAACAGACAGTACATAGTACCACACAGATGTAAAGCTACCACAGAAACTGACTATGAGTCCTTGGAGTGTTGCCAGCAGAGTTCAGCCCCTGCATTATTTTTACCACTTATTTCATGCCCCTTACACTGTATGTCTTTGCCTGCACTAACAGTAATCTCACTGGTCAAATAATTACACTTCTTCTTTCTCCCACTGCAACACATCTGACACGACTATCTGTGTCCTCTCACCCCAATAGAGTGTTATTTTACTCCACTGGAGGATCAAATGATGAGAAGGACAAGTTTTCTATCTAAAAATATAGATAGGAGTCTATCTATCTATCTGTCTGTCTGTCTGTCTGTCTGTCTGTCTGTCTGTCTGTCTGCCTGTTTGTCCGTCTGTCTGTCTGCCTGCCTGTCTGTCTGTCGAGCTTTGCTGGTCAAACGGTGGGAATTGGGGCAGCAGCAGTCCTACACATGGTTAAAACTGTTCTCCCAGGGTAGTTTCTCTCACCTGTATTTTGAATGATATTTCACATCAGTTAACCTCATGGATGCATTACAGTCCAAAGGCCTTCTGGCAACTGGGACCATAAAAAAAAAAAAGTCTCAAAGCTGTGTCAGTTACCTGATGACAAACAACTGAACATGGAAGGAAAAGGAGTGTCACTGACTGTAGTCAGGAAAAGTTCTGAGTTGGTGATGACAAAATGGCAAGACAATAAGCTAGTGTTGATGACTTCAACTGCCCATGGAAAAGACCCTGAAGATGTCTGCATCAGGGGGTCAGACAAAGACAAAGTCCAGGTCCAGTTGACAAAACCCCTCGTTATTGGGAAGTATAATGACAACATCCGCGTTGACGTCTGTTGCCACATGCTGAGCTTTTTTCGGATGGCAAGCAGAACCAAGAAGTCACATTTCTATAATGCTGCTATGAATATGTCTAGTGTTTATGTGAAAATCCCATGAATAACTTTTATATTACAACCCAAGCTAAACTAGAAAAGTACTCAGAGAGCGCAGACTTCCAACAGAATGTAACCATCTGTTCCTTGTCCTATTATCAACAATTTTCAAAAATATAACTGAAATCCGTTCATAACTTTTCCACGTATTGGCAGCAAAAACATAACTTCCTTGTTGGAGGGGACGTCAAAATCATGAATGCAATACCTTGATAATTATTAAGAAAGAGTTTTTTGGCAGGTTGTGATAATATTATAGTCCATAAATGTCTTTGTTATTTTTAATTCATAACATGAATTGTTTTAGCTCCATACTTCTTCTTTTCCTTTCGGGTTTTCCCATCAGGGGTCAGCACAGCGAATCAATTGCCTCCATCTACCCTCTCTTCTGCATCCTCTTCTCTCACACCAACTACCTTCATGTCCTCTTTCACGACATCCATAAACCTCGTCTTTGGTCTTCCTCTAGGCCTCCTGCCTGGCAGTTCAAAACTCAGCATCCTTCTACCAATATATTCACTATCTCTCCTCTGGACATGTCCAAACCATCTCAGTCTGGCCTCTCTGACTTTATCTCCAAAACCTCTAACATGTGCTGTCCCTCTGATGTACCGTATTGGCCCAAATATAAGACGGTGCTTTTTGCATTGAAATAAGACTGAAAAAGTGGGGGTCGTCTTACATTCAGGGTCTAGACATTATACCCACTCACAACGCTAGATGTGATATCTTTAAAGCGAATGCTGAATTTAACTCCCCAGGCCAAAGCAAACCCCTGTCACGAAGAAGAAAAATAAAAATAGTGGTAAGAAAGAAAAGAGAAGAAAATAAGAGAAGACATAACAGAAAATGGAGAAACGTAGCGACAATGTTCAGATATTAAGGTGTGATAGACAGTTTTTGCATGATTTGAATGAGGCAAAATAACATGCTTTTTCTCTTGAATATATTGTTATAATCATTTGTTTCAGATGTACTGTAATTATTTTCTGTATAAAAATTAAATTTGGTGTTCAAAAAGTCTTTTTTCAAACTTGAGTCTTGAAAAAGAGGGTGTAGTCTTATAATCAGGGTCATCTTATATTTGGGCCAATACGGTACTCATTCCTGATCCTGTCCTTCCTGGTCACTCCCAAAGAGAACCTCAGCATCTTCATCTCTGCTACCTCCAGCTTTGCCTCCTGTCTTTTCCTCAGTGACACTGTCTCTAGACCGAACAACATCGCTGGTCTCACCACAGTTTTGTACACCTTTCCTTTCATTTTAGCTGAAACTCTTCTATCACACATCACACCTGACACTTTTCTCCACCCATACCATCCTGCCTGTACACGTTTCTTCACCTCCTTTCCACACTCTCCATTGCTCTGGACTGTTGACCCTAAGTACTTAAAATCCTCCACCTTCTTGATCTCTTCTCCCTGTAACCTCACTCTTCCACTTTGGTCCCTCTCATTCACACACATGTACTCTGTCTTACTGCGGCTAACCTTAATTCCTCTTCTTTCCAGGACAAACCTCCACCTCTCTGGCTTCTCCTCCACCTGTTCCCTGCTCTCACTGCAGATCACAATGTCATCTGCAAACATCATAGACCATGGAGATTCCTGTCTAACCTCGTCTGTCAGCCTGTCCATCACCATAGCAAACAAGCAGGGGCTCAGAGCTGAACCCTGCCTTGAACTCCTCTGTCACACCTTC
The DNA here is from genome assembly GCA_013358685.1 of Antennarius maculatus. Lineage (NCBI taxonomy): Eukaryota > Metazoa > Chordata > Actinopteri > Lophiiformes > Antennariidae > Antennarius > Antennarius maculatus. The sequence continues at coordinate 9,472,100 of CM023609.1, forward strand.
AGCACACCTCACCACTGTCTTACAGTCCTCATACATGTCCTGCACCGCTCTAACATACTTCTCTGCCACTCCAGACTTCCTCATACAATACCACAATTCCTCTCTGGGCACCCTGTCATAAGCTTTCTCCAGATCTACAAAAACACAATGCAGCTCCGTTTGGCCTTCTCTGTACTTCTCTATCAACATCCTCAAAGCAAATACTGCATCTGTAGTACTCTTTTTTGGCATGAAACCATACTGTTGCTCACAAATGCTCACTTCTGCCCTTAGTCTAGCTTCAACTACTCTTTCCCATAACTTCATTGTATGGCTCATCAGCTTTATTCCTCTGTAGTTGCCACAACTCTGCACATCTCCCTTGTTCTTAAAAATGGGCACCAGCACACTTCTCCTCTATTCCTCAGGCATCTTCTCACTATCTAAGATCCTGTTGAACAACCCAGTCAGAAACTCTACTGCCACCTCTCCTAGACACTTCCATACGTCCACAGGTATATCATCAGGACTGACTGCCTTTCCACTTTTCTTCCTCTTCAATGCCCTCCTCACTTTATCCTGACTAATCTTTACTACTTTCTGGTCCACAACAACCAACTCTTCTAGTCTTTGTTCTCTCTCAGTTGTTTTAGCTCCATAATTCCTTCAAATTCAATCTATCTTCTAATCACCACTTTATCTGCTAATGCGGGTCACGGGTAGCTGGAGCCTATCCCAGCTGGCTTATGGTGTGATGCGGAGGAAACTCTGGCTGAGACGCCAGTGCACCGCAGAGCGACACAGAGACAGACAAACACACACACACACACACACACACACACTCACTCCTACGGGCAATTTGGAAAGGTCAATTAACTTGAAGCCCACGTTTTTTGGAGTGGGTAGAACCTGGAGTGAACCGATGCAGACACGGGGAGAACAAGCAAACTCCACACAGAGCGGGACTCAAACCCAGAACCGCCGTGCTGTGCGGCAACAGCACTACCCACTGCGCCACCATGCCACCTCAAATTCAACTAAATCATATTTTATTTATATACGTAGTGCCAAATCATAACAGAAATCATCTCATGGCACTAAACCAGTCTCTCAAGCCTATTTCCAGAAACCCAACACGATTTTCCAGGAGCATTGTTCTTTTGTAAGGGTCTCTTCTTTCCTCTCTTTGTCATCCTCCTCTTTGTCTTCCTGCTGCCATTACTATGCATTGTTTTGAAAGGCCTGTGTGACTGTCTCAGACTCTTGGACTCCACAGATCAATAAAGAAAGTGGGATTGTATAGAATGACTCTTAACATTGGTTTCAGTGGCCTCCTCACTGACTCCACAAACCTGCATCAAAGGTGTTTGTGAATCTATATGTGGCATTGAATGTTTAAGAAAGCCGTTGGAACCCGGTGGTCATACATTAAATTATTCTCCAGCTGCTGTAATCCAGTCTGTTTACATACATTTTTTACATTCATTTGGTAAACAGATTGTTTTTAAGTATGGGCCATACACTACAAATTTTATGCTATTTCCTGCTAATTTTAATAAAGGATTACTCATCCTGGAAGCTCCATGCATCCACTCATCAGCTGTTGAATCCAGTTGTGTCTGAGCTGTTGACCTCATGAATAAGAGATTTGAATTCACCTTTATCTCTCAGCAGCAATCTACTCTGCACTGCAGGCTACAGCACAGTACTATCGGCGTTATTTGGATAATTGCTTAAGTGAAGTCTGAACCTCAATATCACCCAGTCAGAACATATTCAATAGATCTGCAGTTACTATAGAAATATAATGCTTTCCACTATGTGCTGAAATTCCTGGGCTATCTGACACTAGAAAATATAAAAAATTGCTTTCAACCTGTTTATTATAGAGGTGTTGTGGTGGTAATGGGGTGCCAAACAAATATAATTAGCTCCATCTTAAAAGCCATAGGAACACCAACTGTGTAATGTTTAGAGAAATGCAGAAAAGCATTTGTTAAGATGTGGACCCCTGCTGCTTCATTTTTAAGTGGTGTGAACTATGCATGATAAGATGCATGATGGGATTTATTTGAAGCCAGTACGAATAAATAGATATTACTTGTTTCTTCTGATAACCAATAATTTTACTTTTGTGTATTTTAAATAACTTTCTCTTGCCGAGCATTTGAAGATAAAAAAACAGCTTCTACTTCTTCTTCTTCTTCTTCTTCTCATTTGTGTTGATTGGCGAACTATAAATCCACCACCACCTAATCTGTCACAGATTAGATTCCATATTTACGGTATTAAAAAAAAACATCAAAGCTGTATTATTTTATTATGTAAAGTGTATTGTTCCATGTAGTTATTGGGTATAATTACATTTCTAAGCAGAAATGAAAAAAAAAAATCAACCCAAATGGCATCCAGCGACCTCAGTGTGAACTTTACAAAGCAATAAATAATATTTTGAGAGTCATGCACTGCAAAAAATGCAGTTATACTGTGGATAGATGTCTCTGAGGATGAATCAACCTCCTCCTTAGGGTTAGGATAAAAGTCAACGTTTGTTTAATAATTGCCTTACTGAGTGTAAAAAAAAAGAAAAATCACTTTATATTCAAGTGTTGGAGATAGTAAGTCTCATTACTGTCAGATGATAGAATAAAAGTGACCACAGGGAAGGAAACTTTGCTGAATTGCAGTTAGTTAAGTGTGTTTGGGCAAGACAGTATTGGGGCTAGAAATTGAATACTGTGAACTGTAAGGATGATTCAATAGAGATGATCTATTTCTTTCAGTGTCTGTATATGTGACCTTATCTTTGGGCTATATTCTATCTTCAAGTTAGCTGCAAGGAAATACTATAATACCCATTACACACCAAGACGCAAAAGTGATGGATTAAATGAGAAGCAGAAAAGAAAAATTCATTCCTCCCATCTTAAACACATTGTTAGATGAATGAGATTGTTCCTACAGCGCTTCATTTTTTGATGTGCCATTCAGGATTTTGTTTTTAATTCCTTAAAGTTGGAATTTGTCTGTGACATGCGTCAGGTTACATATGGCCCTGAGGTGCAGGTCAAAGTAATGCACTACAGTTTCTGCTAAAGCTGTAATAATCACTACATTTCACATAATCATATATTTCACATAAAAGTAAACATATTTATGTGATTGTTGATTTTATGCGCAATAATCATTATATTTCACATAAAAGCATCAATCAGATAAATATGTTTACTGCATGAGAGGATATTTCTGGTCACAAAGGAAAGAATCGTCCTTCTCTATCTTTCAGCTCATTGCTTGTTTCTGTTTTGATGTCACCAGTCTGATCAATCATGCGGCTCTTTATGTCAACACTATCTGTTTGCACCAGACAGACAAAGTTAACTTGTGGCATGAACACATGAATGATGCTAGGCTGAGTGGCCAATATCTTTTGACCAGCGCTAGCAGGCCTGTGTTGCTGATAAGGGATTTGGCACAAGCTTGACCACCAGTTGCTTTAGCTGCTTTAACCTTTATGAGTCTTCTCACTGTCACCAAAGTTAAAAATGCTTGTCACAGAATGCCCCCGGGTCCGTAAGCTCTTGGATGTAGATCTGATGCAGACTTTATTCTTGTTTGAATTAGTGGTGTTAGACAGAGATATCCTTTATTACAACAATCATGTCTTTTCTATTCAGGATGTCTCAGACACTCGTGCCTCTGCCAGAAGGAGCTAGGCTATCAGTGCTTTGGTTTTTAATGGAATTAAATGAGCTTAACTGTGGAACATTTTGGCTGTGTATTGTGCGCTAGATGTTTAATTGTCATAATAGGAACAGTGCAGTGTGCTCAACCAGCTTTCCATTCTTTAAAGACATTACACACAAACAAAACTGCACCTTACACAGGGGCTGAAAAAGATCTACCATTGTAATTCTAAGGTCAATAATTTTGCTGGGTGTCATCGATTGTTGGAGCTTTATGGCATCATTCCCTCAGAGTGTTTCTCTCACAGATGGTTTTATCCTAATGAAGCACTCTAATAAGCCAGATGCTTCTGCACTGCTCCACACAAGGTCCTGTGAGGTTATATGAAAGCACTTTAACATGCATTTTTTATAACTATAACATGCATATATTTGAACTGCTGCCCTCAGATAGATGATACAGTTGCATCAAAACAAAAACAAACAGGTTCCATAATAGCTTCTTCCCAAAAGCCATCACATTTCTAATCTCAAATACGCTCTGATACCCCCTCCCCCATCCCCCCACAAACTACCTCAATTATTCTGTGCAATTCTCATCAGGACATGCAATATCGCTGTGCTGGGCATGGTGCTTCTTGATATTAGATGTGAATACATTTTTGTAAATAATTGGAAAGCGTACCTACTGTATATACTAGTATTTTATTTTACTCTGTATTCTACTCTTTAAATTATTCCACTGTATGGAGTTTCCCCAAATCTCATTATCCAATATATAGTGACAATAAAGGCTTTCCATTCTATTCTATTCTACTCTATTCTATTATTTTCTATTCTATTCTATTCTATTCTATTCTATTCTATTCTATTCTATTCTATTCTATTCTATTCTATTCTATTCTTTTCTATTCTATTCTATTCTAGTCTAGTCTCTTCTATTCTATTCTATTCTATTCTATTCTATTCTATTCTATTCTATTCTATTAATCAGCACAGAGGAACCAAAAGTGCCCCTACAAAATGATTTGTATTGTATGTATATTATAATGGAGAGGGGTTTAAGACTGGCTAATATGAACAAAATTATTGCTGACCATGAGCAAAACATGAAGACAAGGAAAATGAAAAAGATAAGGCTTCTTAAAGATTGGACATTAAAAGTAATGTCCACTTTTATATCAGCCAGGACTTCAAAAATGTCAACTCTTGTTAATCTGTGCTTTCATTATTGCTGAATTTAGAATTAGTATATGGGTTGTTGATGGATGCAGTGTGAGCCATCTGCGATCCATTTACAGTGTTATGTAAAATGCAACATCCAGAGTATTTTGTTTGTGCTGGCAGGCTGCCTGCGCCTCTCTGCTTGTCTCCTCTCAGTTGGTCCATCTTTGTCTGTCTTCCCTCCATCTGCCTGCATGTTTGTGTTTACTGGTAATTTATCACTGTTTGCTGTGTCATTCGATCTATTCAGAAGCAAACATTAAATGACACTGATATATTGGGTATATTCATCATTTTTAAGTCTTTCGAAATAAATAAATACAGTATTTAATATAGTAACAGAACAACAATAGGAACCGTAATGTTACCATCCATCACAATGAATTATTTGCAGTTTTTCTTTTGTCAAATTGATCCGTTGCATTTAAAAAAAAAAAAGGAAAGATGAGAGAGCTTGACCATTGAAAGAGCAAAAGCAGGCATCCATTTTCTTTCTCCGATTTGATCCACAGGGAGTGTGATCCAGTAGAGGGCAGCAGAGACAACTGAGACTGAACCAATTTTTTCTCTATTCCAGGGCCAAAGTATTTCGAGGAAAGAAGGTCCTTGGAGACTACGACATCAGAGTTGAACAGGTATCACATAGATTTTATTGGCCGACAAAACTGTAATCGTTTATCTAAATTGATAAGGATCAGAACAGAAGTAGTAGTGAACACAACTATTTTTATACTGGATACACATTCCTTTACACTACAGAATGTTGCAGGTATGAACTGAGGTGCGTGGTTGAGCTTCTTCTTCTTCAGGAACAACCTAGTGCTTATTAAGAGGTCTTAATAAGCACTCGGTCCCAGATTTTAAATGTTCACTTATTTAGGGATAACCTAATGCTAACATATGGTAATAAATGTTCTCTAAATCTAATTACTAATGGTTACTAACTAGTATATTACAAATTATGTGCAATTATTTTTTCATGGATATGTTACATAAAGTAATATGTCTAGTTTTTATGCAGGAAATTATTTCTGATCCCTCTGAGAGGAGATGAATGCACCGTTGGTACCCACTACCAAAAGTTTGCTCCTAATAGGCTAAACAAACACATGATAAACATGCAGCACATTACTTAGTCAACATTGATATGCTAGCATTGACACTATATCCCTTCGCAATACTTGCTTACTTAATTATAAATAACTATTCTGTGGGGTTTTACAACAAATAGCATCAGACTTAATAGATGCTGACAGTTAAATAACAACCTCAGGTCTCACCACAGACACCAAAATAGACGACAGAGGAGGTAGGAGTCGGCAGTCGTGAGTCACAGCGAAATCCTGTTACAATAACACCAAAGACAGGTGTGTATGAACAATTATACTAATACAGCCATATTGTTCAAACTTGTGCTTTTCTTGTGTGATATGGTATACTATATTTTGTTATATCTCTTTTCAGTACTTTTCAAATGTAAGTTTGTAAAAATAGAAAATAAAATTTATTTACAGTTTGTTTCGCTCCAGGCACTTTAGAATTTAAACAGTAAGTATGGATGGTGTAGTATGTATGAAATTAAATGGAATTATGTGTAGTTAAACATTATTTTACACAATAACCTGGACTTGTGATCGGCATAATATGGAGTTCCACAGTTAATTGAGACATGAGGAACTATTTATATAACCAAATCAAACATTATCACATTCAATACCTGGTGAAATTTGATCTTGACATTTGACCAATCTTGACGAGTAGGTAGGTAGTCCGTTGTCTGCCAGCAGGAGACCAACCCCATGGTTAGGGCAGTGCCTGAAAATTAATCTCACATACATTATTAATAGTGGGGGCAAGTGGAGACTGATTATGAATTATTTAACACTTTATGACGCACACAATTTTTATTACATTGAAGATTTAATGTTTTCAACTAATGAAATTGACATACAGTATATTTGTTTTTCATTCTGTTAGGCTGAGTTCTCAGAGGTCAACCTCATCTCACATTCAAATGGCACCTGTAATGTGGACATGCAGGTCATCAGAGGCGGGACCAAAGTGGTCAGGTCAGTGTCACACACATGCACAAACGCAGGCACGCACGCGCACGCACACACACACACACACATACACACACACACACACACACACACGCGCGCGCGCACACACACACACTCCAGTTCTTCTGGAATTCAGAGATCAGACTCTTTATGGTGTTAAATAGTAAGTTTTACACCCAAATACAACAAACACACTAAACTGTTCTTACTCTAACCTCAGTCATCTGACACTAAACCTAGAACAGTCCTCTGGCTTTTAAGGGTTCATGATATTTGGTCCGTTTTAGAAGGTTTAAAAGCAACATGTTCCAAAACTGTGATTAAACTAAATATTTTTATAATTCATGATTCATAATTATTTTGTAGCGTGTATACTGTAAGTATTTTTTGCTGTTTTTAGGAACAAAGTATCTTTATGGATACGAATGTTACCGTCCGCTCACATTAACACTAGTGTATGTCAGCTCTTTTGTTTTTAGATTGTTAATTGTGTGTTAATTTATGTTCGTGGGTACATTGTGTATTTCCATTTTTGCCCTTAACTGAGGGAAAAATAAATTAGTGATGATTTTATATAATTTTAACATTTGTTTCTCACAATATAAGAACATAGACTCACATTAATATTTAATATTTCACTCATTGAGCATAATAGTGATGGTTCTATAATACCTGAATGCAACCAAAAAATATAAAGCTTGAAAAATTCCGAGAAATTTGTTTGTTTTTTTGTCTGCCAAGAAAGTGTATAAGAAAAAAACCCTTTCAGGGCGTAATGCAGTACTGTTGATTGTGTGCAAAAGTGTCCCAATCCCTATCCAAGAAACAAAAACCTGAGCTCAGTAATTAGTCTTATTCTAAAGCGACTTCTGGGGAACAAAACCAAAACCATCTCACAGAAATGTCCCTACTTGGAAAGTATTTCACCTTACAAAAAAAAAAAAACCCACAAGAACAAATAGTCTTACATCAGTATTCAAACCCCAGGGCTACTGTGGATGTGACGTTTGTGCATCAAATAGTAATAAATCCTCGTCTGCAATATCAGACAGAAATATCCTTGCACTACTCTTGGAAATAATGCAGTTTTTCACTGCAAATTCTGATGTGCAGTGGAAAAAGGGTAGAGACATATGACCACAGTCATTATCTACAGGCTGGAACAGTGGATCCGCTTACAAACACGTGAATGCAATTTAAATCTGACAATCACATGGACCCACTCACACACCACAGACCACGATGACATGGACACTAGTATCCCAGCTGAAGGCTTCCAGTAATTAGGCAAGACCCTAACTCCCACTGCTCAACCAACGGAGCCAACAGGAAATGAATAAGGCTGCCTAAGTCAGACCATGCCTTACTGCTCTGTAATTTTTCTTGAAGGAGAGCTGGTCTACTCATGTTCAAACACAAACACTCAACGACCAGGGCCAGGAATAGCCTGGAGTCAGGGAAACTTTGATTCATCATACTGGGCAGTGTGATTCATGTCAGGCTGTCCCATTTTTTAAAACATTTTTATCTAACCTTTATTTATCCAGGTTAGCCTCATTGAGATTAAGAATCTCTTTTTCAAGAGGGACCTTGGCCAAGAAGGCAACAAAAAGTTTCAGACACACATCAGATCATTACAGATAAAAAATAAATTACAACATTTTACCGATAAGAGATGTACAGTATAAAATAGACATCAATAAAAACAACAAACAACAAGTGATTTGAGCCATAGGCTATGGGGAGAAACAGTTGCATGTTTCAGCATCTGCCCTACCCTTAACCACTGTTCTAAAAGCATTTAAAGAGATGAGCCCCTGCCATTCCAAGTCTTTCTGGAGCTCATTCCACGCCATAGGGGCTGCGAACTGAAACGCTTTTTTACCAGATTCAGTACGAGTCTTTTTTACATTCAGTAAAAACAAGTTTTGTGAGCGTAAACAGTAAGTTGTATTTGTCTGCTGGACATAAATAGCCTGGGAGCAGTTTCAATATTGCCTTATAAATAAAAACATACCAGTGACTCAACCTGCGTAAAGTAAGGGACGGCCATCCCACTTTCTGATAAAGAACAGAGTGGTGAGTTGGTGATTTGCAGTTTGTCACAAACCTCAAGGCACCATGATATGCAGAGTCCAGCAGACGCAACGAAGCCTTACAAGTATGGATGTAAAGAATGTCTCCAAAATTCACCATAGGAAGAAAAGTAGCAGAAACAAGTCTTTTTCTCACCTCAAAAGAAAAACATAATTTCTTCCGAAAATAAAAATCTAACTTAAGTCTGAGCTTTTTCACCAGAGACTCAATATGGGGATGAAAGGGGATGAGTCCATCATCTATTAAAAAACCCAAATGCTTATAAATTGATACTCTTTCTATTGATTTGTCATTCATTGTAGCAATCTGAGGTAAGGGTTGGGGCTCCTTCTTTGACCTGGTAAATACCATCAACTTTGTCTTTTCTGCATTTAAAGTAAGTTTTAGCTGACAGAGCTGCATTTGTGAGCTAGTAAAAGCACTTTGAAGTCTTTCAAAAGCCTCTTCTAATGTCAGTACACCGGAGTACATTATTATGGCATCTGCATAGATATCAAATTTAGCATTTTCTATGCCTTTTCCAATGTTATTTATATAAATTGTGAAGAGGAGAGGTCCAGGAATTGAGCCCTGTGGCACCCCCTTGTGGATACTCAGCCTGTCAGCCATCATACCTTCGAATTGCATACACTGTGTTCTGTCTGACAGGTAGTTACTGAACCAACCCACTGCCATGTCAGATAAACCTATGTTGACTAATCTTTGTTTCAGGATGTCATGGTCAACCGTGTCAAAGGCCTTTGACAGGTCAATATAAAGGGAGACACAATGCTGCTCATCATCTAGAGCACTGATGACATCATTAAGAACTTTTATTGCTGCTGTTGTGGTGCCATGTTGTTTTCTAAAGCCTGACTGATACTGGACTAGTATATCATTCTCTTTTAAAAAGTCTTTAATCAGATCACACACCAGGGTTTCTAGAATCTTAGCATTGTTTTGTTCACAGACATTATTCTTAATGCTTACCCCTGCAGTTACTCCTCTAGCACAAAACCCCTGTCAATTATTATAAGGGGCCCAAAGCACAAACACCTCAGTCTTGCTGCAAACACAAACCTGTTGGTTGAAAATTAATAAGTTCAGAATTTAATGCTCAGTCTGTTTTATTGTCTGAGTTCATTCCATTCTTTTCAGACTTACCTCTGTAATTGTGTTTTCCTTTGATTTTGAGTCCAAGCAGTGATGACTGCTCTGAATCTCACTTTTTTATAGTCTCAATGAATTGGGTTAAAAAAGTATAGTAAAAGTCCAAAGATAAAGCCAGTTAGGTCAGCTAGAATTGCTGGCGTTGCTGATTCAGGGTGTTGTATGAACAATCATGACCGTGTTGATCTTTACAGGCTGCTATTAGAGATTAAGATATTACTGTCACATTGATTGTTGTGTTCTTTCCACTGGCCCCTTTCAGTTTCCCAGAGTCTCTGGTTAGTATTCACTCCGCATGTTGCCCTGGTGGTGGTCACACTGCGCCCAAGGTTTCTCTCCCTCCCTCTCTCATTCTCTCACATCTCTCTGCACCTCTTTTACTGTATTTTTTTCTGTCTTCTATCACCTCTCTCTCTCTCTCTCTCTCTCTCTCTCTCTCTCTCTCTCACACACACACACACACACACACACACACACACACATACACGCACATACACATACATCACCAAATCACCATCAACCTTTCACCAGGAGCTGAGCTGATCTGAATATTTTTTGGTTTGTTTTTGCCTTTTAAACTCTGGAGGTAAATCATTCTGCTCGGGTGCTCGTTTTAGTATTTTTCAATAGAAATTGATAAAAATTGATATTTTTCAGAGAACAATTTAAACACCTTATAACCATCTTTGGAAAAAAAAAAAAAAACTTGAATTGATCATAATACTCTAGATGTTGAACATAATGTTGAGGTAGGATTTTCTATCCTTACTTTCCTGTTTGTTTGTTTGTTTGTTTGTTTAGGTTTACCCTTAAATTTCAAACAGCAGATGCCTCCGTTTAATTATAGATACTGTATGTGGTTAAAGTAATTGATTGTGCTTATTAAAAGGTATAAGACAACCATCTCTTCTCTTGTGGACCTATCATCCCTGGCTTCTTCTTTGGAATTAGAGGACTTGGCCACCTGCTTGTGTCTTTTTCCTCCTTCTTATCACTGAGACCCCTGGTGGCAGAAACCACACACTGCTCTTTGTGTCAGTAGATCCAACAATCCAAACAAGATGTGTTAGATGTTAAATGCTAAAATCTCAGATACCCCGACCAATCAGAAGGATTCATTATGGAGCTGTGACAACAACTAAAATGAGACTTTATGGCTATATTTAGTTAAATTTTTGCCTTCTATAGTAAAGAATTAATTTTAAAAATGTTTGCTTTACCTTTTTAAACTATGTGTATGAAAACGTCATTGATGCCTATGACATCAATTTATTTTACTCAGGATTTACAACTTAATTTTGTTTAATTTTTCTCAAATACTACCTCTCTGTCTGTTGTCGTTAATTGAAAGGGTGCTTTCATTCATTGATCTTCTGAACTGTTTATCACGTTTATGGTCATGGGGGGGTTAGAGGACTGGAGCCTATCCAAGCTGACATCGGGTGGGAGGTGGGACATACCCAGGACAAGCTGCCAGTCTATCTCGAGACCACATGAAAGATAAACAACCAGTCAACGCACACATTCATGCCTATGACATTTTGAGATTCACCAGTTCACCAATGCTGCATGTTTTCGGAGGTGAGAGGAAACTGAGAACCCACAAAGACACGGGGAAAACATCTCCACACAGAGAGACCCCAGGCAGATTTATCTAAGACCTTCTTATTCCCTTCAACAGCACTACCCACTACACTACAAAAAAAATAATGCAACCACTAAGTGCAATTAGAAATATTTTTCATAATTTATGACACTGTGAAAATCCTTTTAGGAGTCATTTGTTAATCTGCTTTTGAATGTTAGCTGTAAAGCCTATTCTAAAATAGAATATTCACCTGAACTTGTTTAGAAAATGGTCTTTATGAATAATATTCATAATCGTTGTCATGGATTAACAAAATATGTTGCGCTACTTTGATTACAGATAACATGAAACAGGATGCAGAAGACAGGGTTAGATGGAGGCAACTGATTCGCTGTGGCGACCCCTGAAGGGAAAAGCCGAAAGGAAAAGAAGAAGAAGAAAATGAAACAAATGCATCCACAACACACCTAATGTGTTATTTATGATATAATTCCAATTTGTGATTATTATTCCAACAGAATTGATGAAGCAATCACAGACAGTGATGCTGGTCTCTAACAGATGATGATCTATAATGGAATGATGGATTCAGCTATCCATCATCTTTGAGTTTTCCTCTTCCAGTCTTGGTCATTTCTTCTACCAGACAGACTTAGACTCATTGCCACAAAAGTGGAAAACATAAATTGTATTTACGATGTAGCCGCAAGAGGACACAAGCTAGTGTCTTATTGTGCTGGGCCCAAGCCCGGATAAATACAGAGAGTTGAGTCAGGAATGGCATCCGGCGTAAAATTTTTGCCAAATCAAACATACGAATCAAACCTATGACTTCCATACCGGATCGGTCGAGGCCCGGGTTAACGACGACCGCCATCGGCGTGGTTGACCTACAGGGCGCCAGTGGAAATTGGACTACTGTTGGTCAAAGAAGGAGAGGAGGAAAGTGTGTTCGCACGAAGAGAGAGAAGAGGAATGCCAAGAGTATAGGACTGAGAGTAGGGACGTTGAATGTTGGAACTATGACAGGAAAAGGTAGAGAGTTGGTTGACATGATGCAGAGGAGGAAGGTAGATATACTGTGTGTCCAGGAGACCAGGTGGAAAGGTAGCAAGGCTAGAAGTTTAGGAGCAGGGTTCAAGCTGTTCTATCATGGTGTAGATAGGAAGAGAAATGGAGTAGGAGTTATCTTGAAGGAGGAGTTTGTTCGGAATGTCCTGGGGGTAAAAAGAGTGTCAGATAGAGTGATGAGTCTGAAGCTAGAAATCGAAGGTCAGTCAGTCATTTTCTTAACCGCTTAATCCCCTTACGCGGGTCGTGGGGGAGCTGATGCCTATCCCAGCAGTCTCAGGGCGTGAGGCGGGGGACACTCCGGGCACGACGCCAGTGTACTGCGGAGCCACACAGAGACAAACAACCACTCACACACACATTCACTCCTACGGTCAATTTGGGACCGGCCAATCAAACTAAAGCGCATGCTTTTAGAGGTGAGAGGAAGCCGGAGAATCCAGAGAGAACCCACGCAGACACGGGGAGAGCATGCGAGCTCCGCACAGAGCGGGACTCGAACCCGGGTCCGCCGTGTTGTGAGGCGACAGCGCTACCCACTGCGCCACCGTGCCGCCCGAAATTGAAGGTGTTTAATGTTGTTAGTGGGTATGCTCCACAGGTAGGATGTGAGCTGGAGGAGAAGGAGAAATTCTGGGTGGACTTTGATGAAGTGATGCAGAGCATACCTAGAAGTGAGAGAGTTGTCATTGGTGCAGACTTCAATGGACATGTTGGTGCAGGTAACAGAGGTGATGAAGAGGTGATGGTCAGGTTTGGTATCCAGGAGAGGAACGCAGACTTTGCAAAAAGGATGGAAATGGCTATAGTGAATAATTTCTTCCAGAAGAGGCAGGAACATAGGCTGACCTATGAGAGTGGTGGTAGGAGCACACAGGTAGACTACATCTTATGTAGACGGTGTAATCTGAAGGAAATCAGTGACTGTAAAGTAGTGGTAGGCGATAGTGTAGCCAAACAGCATTGGATGGTGGTGTGTAAGATGACTCTGGTGGTGAGGAAGATGAAAAGGACAAAGACAGAGTGGAGGACAAAATGGTGGAAGCTGAAAAGGAAAAGTGTTGCATGACTTTTAGGAAGGAGTTAAGACAGGCTCTGGGTGGTCAGGAGGTGCTCCAAGATGTGATCAGGGAGACAGGTAGGAGAGTACTTGGTGTGTCATCTGGAAGGAAAGTAGATAAGGAGACTTGGTGGTGGAATGAGGAGGTACAGGAGTGTATACAGAGAAAGAGGTTAGCTAAGAAGAAGTGGGACACTGAGAGGACTGAGGAGAGTAGACAGGAGTACAGGGAGATACAGCGTACCGTCAAGGTAGAGGTAGCAAAGGCCAAACAAGGGGCTTATGATGACTTGTATGCTAGGTTGGACAGTAAGGAGGGAGAGACTGATCTATACAGGTTGGCAAGACAGAGAGACAGAGATGGGAAGGACGTGCAGCAGGTTAGGATGATTAAGGATAGGGATGGAAGTCTATTGACAGGTGCCAGTAGTGTGATGGGAAGATGGAAAGAGTACTTTGAAGAGTTGATGGATGTGGAAAATGAGAGAGAACAAAGACTAGAAGAGGTGGCTGTTGTGGACCAAGAAGTAGCAAAGATCAGTCAGGATGAAGTGAGGAGGGCATTGAAGAGGATGAAGAGAGGAAAGGCAGTCAGTCCTGATGATATACCTGTAAAGGTTTGGAAGTGCCTAGGAGAGGTGGCAGTAGAGTTTCTTACTGGGTTGTTCAACAGGATCTTAGATAGTGAGAAGATGCCTGAGGAATGGAGAAGAAGTGTGCTGGTGCCCATTTTTAAGAACAAGGGAGATGTGCAGAGTTGTGGCAACTACAGAGGAATAAAGCTGATGAGCCATACAATGAAGTTATGGGAAAGAGGACATGTATGAGCACTGTAAGACAGTGGTGAGATGTGCTGAAGGTGTGACAGAGGACTTAAAGGTGGAGGTGGGACTGCATGAGGGATCAGCTCTGAGCCACTTCTTCTTCGCTATGGTGATGGACAGGCTGACAGACGAGGTAAGACAGGAATCTCCATGGACTATAATGTTTGCAGATGACATTGTGATCTGCAGTGAGAGCAGGGAACAGGTGGAGGAGAAGCTAGAGAGGTGGAGGTTTGTCCTGGAAAGAAGAGAAACGAAGGTTAGCCGCAGTAAGAGAGAGTACATGTGTGTGAATGAGAGGGACCTAAGTGGAAGAGTGAGGTTACAGGGAGAAGAGATCAAGAAGGTGGAGGATTTTAAGTACTTAGTCTCAACAGTCCAGAGCAATGGAGAGTGTGGAAAAGAGGTGAAGAAGAGTGTACAGGCAGGATGGAATGGGTGGAGAAAAGTGTCAGGTGTGATGTGTGATAGAAGAGTTTCAGCTAAAATGAAAGTAAAGGTATACAAAACTATGGTGAGACCAGCGATGTTGTTTATACTTTATAACAAAGACGACCTGAGTAAACACAAAACATACGTACATTTTTAACACACTTAAGTAAAATCCTGATGCAGTTACTCATTGCTGCAAACAAACAACTAACATTGCTCTGTGCAGGCCAAATTTAATTCTGCTGAGGCTTCTGTTTTGTCTTTTGACTTCTTATATGGCATGACCTACTTACAGAGGGATTTCCTATTTTTGCATTATATTTAAAGGAGGTTCCACTCAATGAAT
Organism: Antennarius maculatus; assembly: GCA_013358685.1. Lineage (NCBI taxonomy): Eukaryota > Metazoa > Chordata > Actinopteri > Lophiiformes > Antennariidae > Antennarius > Antennarius maculatus. The sequence continues at coordinate 9,487,619 of CM023609.1, forward strand.
GTCTCATCCCTAGATGCATCTGTGAAGCAGATGGTGTGTTTATACAGCAGAATGCTGTGATCAAAATTAATCATCAAACAGCTCTAGTTTTCTTCAGTAGAATATTTTGAGTATTTCCAGAACATAAATGCATTCTTGTAATAACTGTCTAATTCGTTTTCATTCCCACTACTGCTGTCAATCCAGGTCTTTCAAGCCTGACTTTGTCTTGGTACGCCAACACGCCTTCAGCATGGCGCAGAACGAGGATTTTAGAAACCTGATCATCGGTCTGCAGTATGCAGGCATCCCTGCAGTGAATTCTCTGGACTCCATCTACAACCTCTGCGATAAACCATGGGCTGTAAGCAATTTCAGGAAAACTAAGTCAATGCTTTTAATTTCCTACTGATTTTTACAACATATAATACTCATTGGATTTGACAGTGCTCTTCTCCGTTGTAGTTTTCCCAGCTTATCAACAATCAGAAGAGGTTGGGTTCAGACAAATTCCCTCTCATCGATCAGACTTTCTACCCCAATTACAGAGACATGGTAAGATCTTTTTTATATGTATATCTTTAATATTGTCAGTAACATGGCAGCAAACTCAAACCTCTGGAACACTCTCATCAAAATCTCTCCACTTACAACTACTGTGTGTTTGGTGGTTTTGATATGAGACACACAGATGTAGAATAAATCACTGATCATTCCCAGGCAATCAAATACTAACAGAAAGCATTGCAGCATCTTAATATATGTCACCAATTATCTAGGATACAAATTAGAAAGTTATAGTTTTTATCATTCACTAAAATGCACCTTTCTACCTTCTATATATTTTTCTACCTTCCTGAGAATTCTTTATACAGTCTGTGTTACTAAGACACATTACATAACACTTGTTTGTGTGCTTATCTGCTTATGCATTCCCATGTTCCTGACTGTATTCATGAGGTGCCGTATAGAAGTATTGATTTTTCTCTCTGGTGCTTCTTTCATTAAGGAGTGTTCAAACATGTCTGGCTTGTTAGAGATATTGTGCCACAACAGAAACCCTTTGTTGCAGTTTCAAAGAAAAATTCTCATTTAAATTCACTTCATTTACTTTTTTTTCCAACCTTAACATCACCCCAGAGATCTTGCATGTTCAAGAGTCGTATTTCTATTCATTGTAATTAACAAGACGAAAAAAATGAGAGTCCCACTTTTCCATTGAGACACTTTATATACAATCTTTTTTTGGTACATAGAAATAGAAAACTCTGTCTATCAATCTTGAGACATAGACATAAATACAAACCTGAACAATTCTTTCGGTATAAAACAGACTTGAAATAGTTTGATAAAACTTCACTAAAGCCATACAGTTGTTATACATTGTGAGCACACATTATTTGTCTAAACTTAATTAACACATTTAAAAAATAGTACATTTCAATATGTCAAATCGTTGCAGCTTACAATTAAATCACCACATTTTATGCTTAATGTATATGATGTTTAAATAGGGGCTCATTCATGAATGCAGTAATTGATAATGTAATTCAAATCTGTACGACTTCAGTAAAGCAGTCTATTAAAAAGGCAGAGGTCAACTCAGATTGATGTCTTTTAATTGTGTTGACTCACTATATTAAATAGTAACAACAGCAGCAATTAAATCACTAATTACATCCTATCCTTGATTATCACTATTTTTTTTTTGTTCAGGCCGTGTGCCAAAAGTTTTCACCATCTCATCTTGGGCATGAAGGTTGAGGATAAACCATCGTCAGTTTTTCAGGGGTTAAAAAAGTTAATTGAACCATGTCCTGCAACATCATTTCCTCAGGGAGGAGGTGGCTTGGTAATCTACTGTGGCTGTTGTTAAAGCACTGGATTAGATTTTTGGCACAGGAAATAGAACAGAGGTCAGCCAAGGGAACTAAACAACATTACATCTACGATTTAAGACAGATCTGGTTAAAATGTTAATTCTCACTGAAGTACAATATTTACACTTTCTGCATTTTGAGTATGAACTTTGATGATTTAGATATACAAGATATGGTTAAATATAATTTCTCACAATACAGTTAACTGGGGAATGTCTAGTGTTTATATGTATATACAGTGTGTTTCTATTTTGTATGGGATAACTAATGGATAATGTTCAGCATAAGAGTAGGGAAAAGGTAGAAGTGCTGCAGTCTGTCTGCAAAAATTAGTGTTTCATCATTTGTTTTGCGTTGTTTTATAATTTCAGTAAATGCGTAACCTAAACGACATAACAGAAGGTTCTCACTGCTATGTGTAAAGGACATGCATTTACCACCAGGCCATCAAAAGTTTTACTCAAAGGTGAATATTTTGTAGTTGATGGTCTGTTGCTCTTCCTATTCTGTGGAAAACAGAAAGCTGGAATGTGTGCAGAGGCATGCTGACAGTCTCTGCACTTTATTAAACTGTTGCTAGCTGGAACCACTGGATCTCTGCTAACTAAAGCTCAAGGTTGGGTTAAGCTTTGTCAAATGTCCAAAACATAGCCAATTTTTCAATGAAATGAGTTTCTACTCTGTGTGCCAAATTTGAGCTACATAAGCAAAAGTAGAAGTGTTTGACATTGCAGGAGGAAAATGAAGCATTACAGGTCAAGGGTCAGTCATATCCAGGAAGTCTTTCTCAGGTGGAGGCCCTCCCCGGTACCAGCTACAGGTTGTGTCTGATCGGCGGATACAGGCGTATTGCCGAGCTTGCTCACCATTTAGGCTGTTATCCAGCAGCCAGTCAGTCCACAAGCACTCATTATCGCCTGTAGATGAACATGGAACTGTGTAGCAGGTGTTAATCTGAGGAGAGAAGAGGTTTTCATTCATTCACTCACTCACTTTTCTCACTGTTTGTTAGCCTGATGAGTTTTGTGGAGAGTTTTGGGTTCAGGGGGTGAACACTGGAAATTATATGGGTGTTCACATCTAAAAAAAAAATTGCAATTGTAACTGTTCCAAAAAAGAAAAATGCTTGCACAACAGTGGGAGATGAGTAGAAGATGACAACCTTTATGCAAGCAGCTCAGGTGCTGGCTCCTCTCTATGAAAAATGAATGTGACAGTAGATAAACAGTGTGTGCATGGATAGAGAATGAACCGTTCTTACTCACTCTGCATTCACAGCCCATCTGGTATCTGTAGTTGAGATTCTTCTTCTGTGACAGTGACAAGTTGTCCCAGGACTCCACTAGGTCGCACTGGCCAATAGAAATTCGTCCATCACTCCACATACTTCCTGTGTGGCAAAATCGCAGCATGTTGAGCATATAATTATGTGTTCATCAAATCAAATTATAGTGCTGTATTTAACAGTGGGTATAATTATTGGAATAATTGTAAATAACAACAACAATGTTGTTATAAAAATAAATGTATCTTTAATAGGAGAACAATGGCATAGAGAAACTGGGTTGAGTAGTGGTGATGACCGTGTGCTTGGTATTTCATGATGTTAACCACACCTGCTTGCTAAATGGAAGATTCTGATATTATATACACAGATTTTTTTCCTTTCTTTATGGTAATCTGGCAGCTGGTTTAGCCTTACTTATAACTCACAGACACGAGACTGTTTTCTATAGATAATCAAGATATATCGCCTTTCCTAAACTATTCCATTAAAACAATAGCAAATAAATAAATAAATAAATACAGCTACTGTATATTCCTGCTACTTTTTCAATTGCATACAATACCTGAGAGCAGATAACCTGCTTTGTTGTTGGAGTCCAGTTTGACTCCACACAGTGATGAGAAGACTGGAGTGTATACATACTGGATATCTTTAGCTTTTTCAAAACCTTTGAACATCTGGAACAGAGACAGAGAAAAGACGATATAATATGTTCCAGACTAGGGAAAGTATAAACCTGGTCTTGACTGAATTAAATGAATCGGGCCTTTTTACTGTGTGGCAGCATTGTGTAATAACTAATTCTTAAGTCATCAAAAATGCTAGATTGCAACCATAAAATACAAAAATATAAAAAGCATTTGGGCAAACACACTTATCCACAGGAGTATATCGTCTCACGTTTCATTATTATACCATAAAGCAGCATAAAACTGAGACAAGCATTCACACACACTTTGCACAGTGTGAACGTGATTTTTGCCCGTTTTGTACATGTTGTCAACAATCTGTACATGTTTGCATTAATATTTTTCCCAGTAGCTTAAACACTAAACAATTGCGTATCTCTGCTCCAGCACCAGCTGTTACAGCTATAATGAGGCCTCACCTTGATCATTTTGATTTCATACTGAATCATCTTCATGTAAGGTGAAGAGCTGTTGCTAGGCGACACAATCTTTTCTCCAGATATCTTTGCCCTTATCACTGTCAAGAAAAGAAAGGTTACAAGAAAACATGAATAAATACAAGCAGTGAGATCCCCAGACAGACAGACTGGCAGACAGACAGACAGATAGATGACGGATGGACGGACGGACGGATGGACAGACAGACAGACAGACAGACAGACAGACAGGCAGGCAGGCAGGCAGGCAGGCAGGCAGGCAAGCAGGCAGGCAGGCAGGCAGGCAGACAGACAGACAGACAGATAGATAGATATGGTCACTTGTCTTTCTCCTCTCCTTTGGTGTATCACTCCCTCTCAGTAGTGATACCGGATATGTCTGTCCTCTCCTCTGGGAGGGAAATCAAAACTCGCATGGAATAACAAGTAGCTAGCGCTCTGCTTGCTTCCTCCTATTAACTGACTTCGCACATACAAATTAATGTAAATAGAGCACACAACCGTGACCACATTTAATCAAACTACAGCTTGTCAGACCTCTTGTCACTCCCTTTAGTTCACATACTGTAAATCAAGGGGATGAAGTAACAGAATCATTTGTCTATGGCTCTGGATATGATAATTTTATATTACCACCTTACATGTAGAGGCAAAACATTCATTACACTTTAGATATTGCCAATAGTGTAGCCTGTGATTTACTTTCCCAGACCACAAAGGACCACCAAATCAAACCATGTTATTTGATATGTCATTGCAACAGAACTACATTTATCCTGTCAACAAGCCAAAGAAATCTGCACAACAGTACATGTATTATACTGTATGTAAATTCATGGTTAAACATCTCTTTTGAACTATTAACATTGTTTTGTTTCAAGCAAACTCACTTTTTTATGTATTTAGGCAATCCTGAGGTTATCCCTGGTTCTTCCCATTCACACAGCGTACACAGGCTATGTAGAATAGCTACATTAGCTATGAAGCCAACTCCACTCTACTGAGTCTCAGAAAGCATTCTGTGGCTGGGGTTTAGTGTTTGTATGGATTAAACATTATATTAGTCTATGATGAGTGCTCCAGGCAAATGTAGTAAGCTAAAAAAATAAAAAAAAATTCAATATTAACTGTAGTAACCTACCATCAAATGGCATTGGTATTAATTAGTTTATTTATCAATTTTAAAAAATCTTTAAAAAAGCTCTTCATGAATGTGAAAAAAAAAAGAGGCCACTCCTGGAAGCTGAGGGAATCTAGAGTAATCTCAGCAGCTTTGTTCCACTGATTGGAAGTAAGCAAGTAATATTTCATGCTTTCTTTACTGTCGGATGGCTGTTTTGTTTGTCCTGTATTAACTAACTGAAATCTTTTTATTTTTGTCAGAAGCATGTTTGACAAGCTACACATGTTAGTCTCACAAAAGTTTGTGTTAGTCTCACAGATGTTTGTGGTTTTTTGTGTTTGTGTTTCAATATAAGTACTTCTGCATGTTTTACAATTCACATTTTTTTTATTCTTTTGGTGTATTAATGGAAATATAATATCAAGGTAAGACTTAAGGGTGGCCATCTGGTGTGGAGAATATCTCACAAGATATATATCTTCCAAACTTTAAATATAAATTATCTGTGATGAGTAGTCGTCTATTTTGATACGCAAAATTATATTTTATTAGAAATCCACTGGAAGGTGATTTTAAAGTAACTGACAATCATCTTTTCTACTGCATGCATCCAAAACAGCATGTTGCACTCCTGCAGACTTACCACAGACAGAAGACGTGTCAAATGCTGATACTTACAATATTTACAATCATGCTACCTTCAGGTGACTCTTCATATATTATTATAAGAGGCAGCAGTCATTCTTAATTACATTTTAAGCTGCAATTTAGCTGATTTAACAAAAATCTCTTGTTGAATACAAATGATTTTATACATTGTAATTATTTGATAAGGCAGAATGAATGTATGCTCTACTCACATAATGGCGCAGTGAAAATGTTCATTAACTCCTACGGCAAATTGTGAAAATGTTATAGAAAATAGTGTAATATTCAATAACAATGTCTTGAAATTGCTTTCTGGGACAGTGTATCACCAATGAATGGATTGAGATGCTTTACTTTCATTGCCAAAACCTGACCACAAACTGGAATCCAAACATTGGCTTCAGGTTTCTGGGTTCTGCGCTATTCATATCACCCATACACCTCTGAAACCTCCTATGACTACAGCACATAAATGTATTGCTTAGGCTGATAAAACCAATCCGAGCACTGATCACATTTCCCTAAGAACATATTTTCTGCAGCAAATTGGCTGCATGTCAGTGGAATTTCTCTGAGACAGATCTTTTGCTCATTATGGAACTACACCACAGGCTTGCAATAGAAGAGGGGGAGCTCAATGTGTTCTGTGAAATTGATTCAGTTGAATATGCATAAACAGAGAGGCAAGCAGACAAATGAGAAATGAACTGGAACCAAATATGGGATTGCATTTCGTCATCCACACGAGAAAGCTTGTCCAGATTTTTAAAATATCCCAGGAAAAAAAATTCATTTGGGGTGGCAGTGGCTCAGTGGTAAAGCGGGCGTTAGGGCGGGTCATCCAATGTCCTGAGATCGGCAGTTCGATTCCCACTCCCACCTAAAACGACCTGGAGTGTGAGTTGACAGTGGGAGGCGTCAGCTCACCGCTGGAGCACTGCCGAGGCGCCCTTGAGCAAGGCGCTGTCCCCTTTACAAGTTGTTCATTGGAGGCGCACCACGACGGAGCTGCCCGCCACTCTACCTCCCCCTCACCTGCATTCCCACAGGCCCCTTGTGGATGTGGTGTGTGTGTGTGTGTGTGTGTGTGTGTGTGTGTGTGTGTGTGTGTGTGTGTGTGTGTGTGTGTGTGTGCGTGTGTTACGGGCCTGTACACACTACATAGACGCATGTAACTACTAACCTGTGTGTAGAATGGAGTCTTAATTTCCCTTTGGGGATTAATACAGTTAATACGATTTTTTTTTAATTAAAATTAACTCTGACATAGATAATTGTTATACTTAATCAATCATAGTCTGAGGCTTAGATAAACCATCACAAGTCATCTGAAAACAACAGCAGGTCCATCAGTGATAAAGTGCTGTTGTAGTTAATAGGGTGATCCAAGTATAGTAAAATACTTGTGTGAAGTTATTCTTAAACCAAGATGGGAGAACAGGATAAACTAAATGGGAAACTATTCTATTCTATGACATATAATAACCAGGTAAATGTACACTGTATTGCTCTATACAGCCTTACAACTTTACAATGTTTGACTTCACAACACAATCACCTACACACACCCAGCTGTGACCGAAAACGAATGCCAAGATTTGGACATTGCTTTGCTTATTTGGTTAATACATGATGTTGTCATGAATAAAAAAGATTTAGCCTTCACTGTGGTCAGGTCAGACAGTAGGTAACTGTGGTCGATTGCAATTTTAAGTTTCTTTTGCTGTACTTACTATGTGGATCTTAATGTTGCCATTGGACTATATGTAACAGATAACCAGTTTTTGGAGTTTCTATTTTTAAAATAATAAATTGCAGTATATTTTTGGGAGACACCATGATTTGTTATCCCTGTAAGGAAGCTGGATTCAAGTAATATAAGCTAATTCTGTTTAATTGTGGCCTCTCCATGAAAAATAGGCCAGGTTTATATAGTTGATATATTATATAATGTAGTTATTACTGATTATTGTACAATGTGCTATTTTTATTACCATTGCCACGTCTGTGTATTCAAAAAACTTGCAGCAAGCATTCATTTTAAAATTAACTTTGGTATGGAAACAGCAGCGGCTCTCACAACACAGAAAAACCACTTTGCGACCATATGACGATTATCAGTTCATGTGCCTCTTTCCTCGGTTTTGCTTTGATCTGCACTTCCTTTGGCAAGAAAAAATGTATCTGAAAATAGAAGCGCTTTGGCACATTAACTACCTTACTTAAATCTTCCCATCTGAGGGAATAATGTGTTTATGTGGCCTAATAACGAATGATAGAGCAGTCTAATCCTACAAAAGTACAAAATGGAAGAAGACGTACGCTTTTGAAAATAAACCACACTTTTAGGACAGCAGATCAGTACGTTGTAATCATTGAGAAACTGCACTCATTCCAGATAAAAATTGGGGTTGGATAATCTTGCAGACATAATTTCTCAGCAATAATTATACATTTTACTGACAATCATTATCAAAATGACAGGAAATAACTGAACTCTATTCCAAGTTTCTCGTCTCATCCCAGGAAGACTCTCTTGGCCCAGATTATCTGAAATGTTTGCCTCCCACAGAGACGTCTTTGAATTGTGCAAGCTAGGTTACCCCCTCAATTCACTGCAGCTGTGTTATGAACAAGAATAAGGACAGGCATGCCCGCAGAGTGAGAGCTTACATCTGCCTCACAGCTACATAACCAAAGAGAAATATTGCAAACTTGTTCCATGAGAACTGATGTAGTAAGGAACTTCCCCCTTCTCTGATGAATCGGCACCCTTGTCATGCTCACAAAGCTGGACTGTCAGTGGGCTTTCACACTGATATTGTTAGTATGCAGACCATTAGGCCAAGCCTATAGACATGGAAATTAAGTGGGGAGAGAGAGGAAAAGAAAGCGAGAGATGGAGTAGGCTGTGGTGGCATGGCTTGGCCTCCGCCCAACACACACACACAGACACACACACACACAGAGACACACACACACACACATACACAGACACACACACAGACGAGCCCAAATACGCAAACATAGCTAGTAAAATATATTACTCAGATGTACAACTTTATTCAAAGGGTTGGACATGGACTGACAACACTGTCGGGTCAACTAAAGGCCACCACCAGCCTGCTTAGAAAATATACTCACATACAATGACACTTCCTAAACACAGCAGAGGAAAGCAAAAGAGTTTCTTTAATTGTTATTCATAGCTCCAAAAACTTGTATCCTGACTGAAAGGGGCCACTGACTCCTGTGTCCTTTCAGTGTACTCATTCATTTAAACAAAACGGGGAAACGAGGAAATAGCATCTAATCACAAAAAAAACCCGGTGGATCATTTGTAAAGCAATGCTCCACTGTAGTTGTTATTCCTATGCCTGTTAAGTTCCCTGCCCTTATCTATGCAGATTTCAGTGATAATGGTGGGAATCTATAGAAATAAACAAGTTGTTTTTAAATTATCAGAACAGTAGGTTTACAGTTTCACAGTGCTTGGGAGTAGCCAAACTGTTGGTGCAATTTTAAAATTATTTGATCTGCGTCAACATGAAGATTTGACAGCAGTACAGAAGTCATGACGCTGAAAAGGATGATTCATTATTCCACGTTTGAAGGATTGTCATGACCTGGATCAAGAACAGCAGTAACAAGGTTGTTGGAGTTTTCCCATCCCCAAAGTTAGAACCAAACGGACATTACAAACAGTAGAATCTAGACTTAACTCCCACAAAGGAGGAAAATAATTGATGGCTTTAGAAATACATCTATATTAGCTATATTAGCTTTGGCCAAAAACAACGTTTTCACGTGAACACCAGAATACACATTAGTCAATTTATTACCTCTTGTGCTTGTATTTTTGTTTTTCTGAAGAATTGTGGTAAATAAGCAAAAGTTATCAAAACTCTTATGATAACTAGTTATTTAACACACTGGGATATACATCGTTTGACAGATATTCATCAACTCTGTTCCAAAGCACTGATTGGACAGTTACAATTTGGAGACAGGTTTAGTTAAAAATCAATTGGAATCTATTGGTTCAAATGGACACAAACATTGATCATGTAACGTTAGCTATTGCTCCGCATTTCTTCTTTACCTTCATTGTTCTACAATGTATTTGATCCCATTGTTAAGTTCCCTCCCTTCTTTCTGCAATGGGCATCCCTTATCGTAATGAGGAAGCAAGTTGAGGTTAATTCTCTTGCTCAAGGATACATTTGCACAGAGAATGGGAGAGCTGGGGCTCGAAACACCCACCTCCCAATAAGTGGTCGATGCTCTTACCACCCAAGTTGTAAACGTCTGTGTGCAATAAACGTGTTTGTAAAATGCCCAGTTTCGGTTTTTGAATGTTGGCTACGTAATTTACAAGAGAATAAAATGCAGCATGATTTTGTGCTTATGTGACCTATGAAGCTGAAATCGACCAAATATGCCATTATATAGTCTGAAGTGAGATGTGTTTCAGGACCATTCTAGTCCAACGAGATTTTACAATCTCACCTTAAATTTCTCACTTGGAGAGAAAGGATAATCATAATTGCAGGATCTTAATCTCAGTCTGTGATGACACACTTTATATGTCAACCTTCGTCCAAAGATAGTCCCAAGATAGCTTCATTGTGCTTTCATAACCTAGATCTACTTTAGTGTTATGACAGATTCAGAAACAGGTCTCAGCATCCATTTCATATGAACTAGTTTCAGAAACACATTTTTAGAGTATTTTTGACAGAAATATTTTCTAAACTCAGAGGGAAAATAAGAGAAATTAGAAAACAAGTCTAAAATACCATGAAAATGATTTCTTCATCCACATTTTCTTTATGTCTGTCTCTTTACTCTGCTAGAGTGTAACCTGTGACAGAAGCACATGCCCTAGCTTTCCACAATCTGTAGCCAAGTACTCAAAGTCAAAGCAGAGTGTTGGTTTTGGCCTGCACTTCGAAAGAACTGGATGATGGGGGGTTTTAGACAGAGACAGGCAGACAACCCAGCAGACAAACAGAAAGTAGGCCGGGGCCACTTGGCTCTGAAAGTTTTGTTTTTTTGCAGAGTTTGTTTTTCTGGTATACAAGGAAAACACACAAATATGCAAGCACAAAAAACAACTTTTTTAAAAATAATTAAAGTTGGGATTAATTTTAATTCTGATACAAACACACACACACACACACACACACACACACACACACACACACACACACACACAGAGCACACAGATAGATAGATAGATAGATAGATAGATAGATAGATAGATAGATAGATAGATAGATAGATAGATAGATAGATAGATAGATAGATAGATAGATAGATAGATAGATAGATAGATAGATAGATAGATAGATAGATAGATAGATAGATAGATATACTTTACATTACAGACACAAACTTTGGCGACTAGATAATAAATTAGTCAGTTCACTGCTGTCAAAACCTTAATCCTGAAGACAATTCTTGCTACAGTGGACTTAAACAGTGAAGAGAACATGGATCAATCATCATATCTATCATTTAACTAAGAAGGAGCTCAGTTCCCATCATTTTAAATCTATGCCCTGCTCTTCTATCTTAAAGCACAGTCTGAACACTATATAGAAAAATCCAGAAGCCTTCGCATTAGATTTTTTTTTTATCTGGCTAAATATAAATTACTTTGGTATCCATTTGTTAGCTTACCGATCTCAGCGCTGCAGAATAGCTGCTGTGGGTGTGCTGGGTGGCAGCTGCAAGCCTCCACAACCTCCTTCATGCCTGCGATGAGCAACAGGAGCACCCAGAGCCCCAGATACACACTCCTGTCCTGGGACATTGCCTCCGTGACTCTCCACCACTGGACAAACACTCTGCAACTTCTTCTGATCCCGTTATATCAGCAACAGAGGGAAGGATGCAATAGTGGGGCTGAAATGGCAACACAAGCTCTACTGAGCTGGAAGACAGCAGTGGATAGAGAAATTTTCCTAAGTTTTAGGAGCACCTCTGAATTCAAGCACGAGCAAATAAGTTGGGGGAGGCTGCTGCTTCCACTGCTCTCTCTCTCTGTCTCTCTCTCCCTGTCGGTGAAGAACACACTGAGAAGCTTACAAAAGCTGGAACCCCTCATACGCTGGTCTTGAATGCTGAGAGGGTCACACACAGGGAGCCTCTTATGTACTCAACAGTTTAAGGACAGCCTCCTAAAAAAAAAAACAACCCTGCCATCCTTTGCCTCCTCTTGTAACCTCTTTTGCTGTCCTCCCCTCCCTTTGGCTGCCTTCAGTGTATTCATGTATGAAAACTATGAAAACTAACACACACACAAGGGGCCTGTGGGCATGCAGATGAGGGGGAGGTAGAGTGGCAGGCAACTTCTTCATGGTGTGCCTCCAAATGAGCAACTTGTAAGTGGGACCACGCCTTGCTCAGGGGCGCCTCGGCAGTGCTCGGGAGGTGAGCTGATGCCTCTCCCTGTCAGCTCACACTCCGAAGTGCCTGGGCGGGAGCAGGAATCGAACCGCCGATCTTGGAACATTGGACGACCCGCTCTACCACCCGCTCTACTACTGAGCCACTGCCATCCCATCATGTGTGACAAATAACTTTGAAAGTGTAGTAGGTGCAGTATCGTTGTGTATCTGGTGTGATCAACACTGCAGCATCTGAGTCACAGATGCAAAAGGTGATTAAAATTGAGAGGACTGCCACTAAACTACTATCACCAGTACCATTACATGTGTGGGAAATAGAGTAGTTTTACAGCAAGACAACACATTATGACTAATATCTGAGTGAGGAAAGAACAGGAAAGAACAGAAAAAACTAAATGACAATCATTGAAAGATTAACAAATACAAGATGAATACAGAGAAATTTTCATTTTATTTTATTTACGATTTTAAATAACGTGCATTGTGTTTATTTGTGCATTTACTCACGAAATGTTTTCCATATCTGCATTCATTAGTAAACATCCTTTTAAACATTTATCCTGTTTTTCATAGTAATGTCTTGTTTTGTGTTAATACAGTATATACATAGAGATAATATTGTGAGCATCTATGTTTTCTTTGCACTGTGTTGCCCTAAAGTGGTAAAAAGTTCATTAGTGCAGCTTTGAATCTTAGTTTCAAGTCAAAATGGCTCATAAACAGGTAAGATATGGCGGCTACAGACAGTCCGCTGTCATCACTTCCAGTGAAAGCTCATTCTCATAGCTTTGGACTGTGAGGGGTGCTGGTCTTCTACTTTTACTTGTTGTCTTCTTTAAATATTCATCAATTTCATTAGAAAAATACATCTGTAAACTCTTTGCCACCTCAAAAATCAGTCTTAAATTCTTAACTGAACAATCAGCACTGATTAGCCAAATGCTAGCGGAAAAAAATATTTTAGCAGTTTAGCTCCATTCACTCCTTTTCAATCATTCTTCATTTGAATTGCACCCGGTTTCAATGTACAATAAAAGAAATGAGGCTATTTGTAGGCCTGTGATCATACACCCACCTGGAATTGAAATAATGAAAATAATTGTAAATGATTCATTCTGGACCCCAAAGGCTCAGTTCTTAGCACACATATGTGAATGTTGGCTGCTACTCTAAAGAGACAGTTTTCAAGCAGCACAATTTCTCTAGTTTACTATGTTAATAGAAAGGTACTATTATTTATCACTAGTCACACTACAATTTTTTTTTTTTTTTTTTACTTTTCAGATTACAACACCAAGTTTCCCAGTGGTGGTAAAGATCGGACATGCTCACTCTGGAATGGGAAAGGTAATAGTAATCTGCAGGTGGGACTAAAGCCCATTCACATTTTGTATCACTTGAGAAAATGCTACTGGGAATGACAGGTGTATGTGTGTGTGTGTGTGTGTGTGTGTGTGTGTGTGTGTGTGTGTGTGTGTGTGTGTGTGTGTGTATACATTAAATACTGTATATACAGTAAACCCTCGTTCCTCGCGGTTAATGCATTCCAGGAACCACACATGATTAACAATTTCCACGATAAAGCGACGAACTATATATCTTTTGTATTTATGGTAATTTAGATGTTTATGACCCTCCCCATACTGATTAAACCACCTTCTATCGGTATTACCTTTTCTCACACTGTTATTGACTGTTTAAAGCACTTTTGTGTCTCACGTAAGTCTGAGACTCACGGAACATAGCGCACTTCCAGATGGGTCATCCAATAGAATGCGCGTACGGTATCACGTGACTGCCAACCAAAAATCCGCGATGAGATGAAGTCGCGAGTGTTGATGCGCAAATGTACGAGGGTGCACTGTTTTTATATCTCCCCACATGTACTGTATATTTGAATAAGCTCACTTGAAAACCTCACAGTGTCACGTTTTAACTCCACCCACTACCGCCCAACCAATCACAGCCCATCTGGCAGAAGGAATCACGTGAACAATATGGCGTAAGGCATTGGCCGGCGAGACTTTTTGTTGTGGTTACGCCTTTCGTCCACACAACAACAAAAATATCCGGGACAAAAACGCCGGCCAAAGTGAAAACGCCAGGTCATTGTTGTCGTGTGGATGCTGTAACCAAAACTTTTTCTATCCGGGGGGGGTCTGCCTGCGACGAAAACCGCTGTGATGTTACTGTGTGTGACATGTGTCTACATGTACACACAGAATGGACAGAGTTAAAACCGGCTATTTTCTGACGTATAACAGCTCCACATTGAAGACGATTTGATAAACATACTTGACAGCTGGAAATTTGTTTGTCTGTTTCTTTCTTTATTAGTCCTAAAGATTATATATTTATTTATTTATTCATTCATTCATTCACTCACATTCCTCGCCAAAGACGCCAACGCCAGTTCTGGGTATTACGTCTGATATTAATGTTTTATTGTGGAATTTCCATGGGTTCCAGCTAGTGTGTGTGTGTGTGTGTGTGTGTGTGTGTGTGTGTGTGTGTGTGTGTGTGTGTGTGTGTGTCTGTGTGTGTCTGTGTGTGTGTGTGTGTGTGTGTGTGTGTGTGTGTGTGTGTGTGTGTGTGTGTGTGTGTGTGTGTGTGTGTGTGTGTGTGTAAATTAAGCTCTCCTTGTGATATTTTTTGTAGGTCAAAGTAGACAATGTGAGTGACTTCCAGGACATTGCCAGTGTGGTGGCCATCACTCAGACCTACTGCACTACAGAGCCATTCATAGACGCCAAGTACGACATCAGAGTCCAGAAAATTGGCGCTGACTACAAAGCATACATGTGTGTGTTTAACTTTTCCATCCTTATATTGTGTGTGCTGACATGACAGTATAATACGTACCTGTTTAGTCTGTGAACATGATCTTTTTTGGTCTGAGAATAAGGACATGCACCCCCTTAGGCAGTAAACACTGATTTATATTTGACAAGTTGAAAAATAAGAGAAATACTTAATTATTCCACACAGCTGGTGAAATTCTAAGGCAGCCTAGACATGCCTGCACTCTATAAACAATGTAGAGGGTCTGGTGCCTTGCTCAAGGGAACTTTGGCCATGCCCATGATGTGACACTTCACTAACCACTCTATTCCAGTTTCTGCCCACTCGTCCTTCAGTCTGTCTGTCCGTCCCATTCTTGTTAATAGAAGTCTTCAAATTAATTTCTTCTAACGAGGCACCAATTTCCAAGACTTCAGGAGTATTTGATTGCCCGTTAATGGTCAAAGGCAAGGTCACAAATTTAGATATTATTCAGGATTTCCTATCCTTTGTGACACAAAATAAAAATTAAAAAAACATAAAGATATTCTGAAGTGATGGCAAAAAAGCTGCTTCTTGGTATTATTAAATACTAAACCTCAAACTTGAAGACTTGAAGGGGGGTGATAAGATCGCAAATCACATTTATAACTCATGATAAATTATGTATCTTTTATCTTCTGTGGGAGGTATTCAGCCAAAGTGGTTCTGTTACTGGAAAAGCTATCTGTCTACCGTGATCCATCACTTATTCAGAGCACCTCTCTTTTTTTTTTTTACGTTACAGCCCCAAAAGCTGAAGGTCAAGCTTCTCTGAGAGAAGCGTCACATTTTAGAGATATTCAGGCCTGTCAAGTCGGAAATTTGAATAGCAAAACTACTCGTATGCTTGTTTATAACAGTAAGGTTGCAGTTGAAGCTACAAGGTGTACATGTCATCACTAAGTCGTCTTAGGACTGTTGTTTGAACATTATCTCAATTATCCTGTTCTATGCACTGATCATCATCCTTAAGTTCAGTATGTGGTTTATAAATCGCACAAAAAAATTTTTAGCCTCAGCAATATTTTGATTCCCACAGTGTCTCATCGCCCAGTTTATGTTACCAAGACTCTTACCCTAAGACTAGCCAGCATGCTTCATTGGAGTTATAAATAAAATTTGTCTCTCTTAACGTGTGTTAATTATTTCTAGTGTAGTTGGTGTCAGAAATAATTCAACACACAATTTTCTCTTCTTTTCAAGGCGAACATCTATCTCTGGTAATTGGAAGAGCAACACTGGATCTGCCATGTTGGAACAAGTAGCCATGACTGACAAGTGAGCACTAAATTAGTGGCACTGGTGTCACACATGTCTGTCAGTGACATTTCATTGTACAATGTGAACACAAAGGGATAATTTGAAATCAGCAGATGGGTTAAGTGAACTGATGTTCTACTGTGCATTCATTCTCAAATAGGGCTTTTTGCGTATAGAAAGAGAAGGTATGGTTCATGTGTGTCAAGAAAAGCCTTTATTCTCAATGTTCGTTCCTACTTTGAACTACTCTATCATGGTTAAAATCTGAATCATACACAACCAGCTATAAAAGTGGAATGGCTACCTTACACTGAAATACACTGTGACATTCGTAAGTTTCATCTTAATTTGCAAATCTTTGCACTGTGCAAATCGCAGACTGCCATTCTCTTAAGCCATCACAGAATGGAATCTTTGACACTATGTCAGGTACACCTTTACCAATACAATGCAAAAGAAAATACACAAAACTCAGAAAAGCTGGTTTAATCTGTACAAGCTAACAGCAGAAAACATTAGACATTCATCCCCACAAATGCAAACTGAAGATTGGCAAATCTTTTTTTCAATATTGTTGAAAAGTTGAATTCCAGTCTTTGTCCTAGTCCACAGTATTGACTTCTTTTTGCCATTATTTTATCACAGTCATTTCCAGACTGTGTGTTTGAACTCATTACAAATGCAGTGAACAAATGAAGTGAACACAGTCATCAAAAATAACTTTAAACTCTGAAGCTGACCCAGCCCAGAGCTTTAGAGGTTTGGTAACAAGATCATTGTCTGGAAAAGATGCACAGAAGAGCAAATATTAAAGCAATGATTGAAAATATTGTGAAGAATTGCCAACAGGTCAATATTAGTGAGAAAATGCAAGAAAGGTTCCCAGTTGTAAACCTGCAACTTTTCTCAAATGGAGACACTTGCAATTCACAAACCAGTTATCGTCCATACATGAGTGGTGGGTAATGTGGTTCATTTTAGTTTTGAATGTTCGTCTTTGTAAACAGTGTTGAGTTTTCTTCTCTGACAGGTACAAGTTGTGGGTTGATACCTGTGCAGAGATCTTTGGAGGGCTGGACATCTGTGCCGTCAAAGCCATTTGCGGCAAGGATGGCAATGACTACATAACTGAGGTGAGAAAACACCTAACCTGTTATGGGGAAATACTCCGAAATACATAAATTCAAGCTACGAGTGTTATTAGAGGACACAAAAAAATATATATTTTTTTAAATGTCATGTTCATCTTGTGTTTCACTTTTTTTCCATCCACTAATTTGTCAGCTTACTGATTTCATGTTGGAGGCAACTTCAATAATTGTTAACTACATCAATGACTGAATGTGCTATGCTGCAATAATACCATTTCTGAAAGAAATTTGTTTCTGTCATAATATGGAAAATCGCTAAATACTTTGATCCCATCATCAACATGGTGCTGTTGAGTGGGCCATCTTTTACCTCTACCCATCTGCTAGAGGTCCAGCAGTTGGGACTTTAAAGCTAATGGATAATGTGTATCCATGGTTGTAGAGCGGGCATGGTGTGTAAATGTGTAGTGACAGAAGCCAGGACGAGGTTCTGGGTAAAAAAGAAGCGAAAAGTAACTGTAGATGAAGTGGAAATAAGTTTGGCTAAGGAGGTAAACTAAAACCCAAAGAGCGTCAGAGCAAGTAGATGCTAACCTACGAGGAAATGAACAGGAAACTAGACAGAAAGGAAACTGTGGGTTTAACCAGACAGAAAATGAAAGATAATACTTGCCTGCTTACTTCAGGCACAGTAATATTGGATGAGTCAAGGATATCTTTCAGATGACTTTACTGATTACGACATAAAAAAAAGTCTCAAAGTAACACAAAAAGAGAAACATGCCAGCCCACAATAGGTCTTCCTTTTGGTTTGACTGGAAAGAGGAAACAGAGGATGCTGAGAAAAAAATGGGAGATGAACTAAGTAATTAAGCCACAACATTGAGTGGCCAAGATTTCCGTCAGCTTAGGGAGCAATTTAACAAGCCAGAGTCTGTGAAACACACACTGCAGTCCAATAGAGAAGGCTGACTTTCTCTGGTTGTAATTTAGCAGTAGTTACGAAGCCACTCTGTGGTGAAGGCCAGCTCACTCATCTGTGGTAAAAGCTGGGTCAATTTTTGTCAACATTCCAAAATGTAGACAGTGATAGGTGTGATTAAACACAATTCAGTAGTGAGGTGGACTGCAGGGAGCCAGAAAAATAGATGTTAAAAACTCATGGATAACGACTTGCATGTTTGACTCAGATGCTATGGTGAACAGTTGGACTGGGAATCACAAGTAATGAATGACCTGAGGTTTTTCCAGACAATGTGAGTCAGGCAGTTAAATGACTGGATGGAAGCTGAAGGAGGAACAATAAATGGGATGAGCCATGAAAAGGTTTGGATAATTATAATTACAAAGTCCATTGAGAGGAGGAGCAGAGGGAGATGATAAAGGAGACCCATTTACATCAACACCCAGTCACGGTGGTTGTGAACGTCTCCTAACATTCCACTGACATTGAAAACTGTAAGAACAAAATAGCCAGTAATGATACAAGATTGATTCAGCAAGACTCATTATTACTGCTATCAGATAACATTAGATTCCACATCTTTTGAGTTGGATTTTTTATTGTCATTACCACATTCTTCATATTTACATACTTTATATTTTAAACAAAACCTTTCATACAATTCATACTAATCTTATTATTAAGCGATGCACACATTTTCTAATACGTTCCCTGTATTACATCTGTCCAGGTTGTGGGTTCATCTATGCAGCTGATTGGCGATCACCAGGCAGAGGACCGCCAGCTCATTTCAGAGGTGGTGCTGGTTAAGATGAACCAATCACTGGCTGCCAGGTCATCAAGTGCTTCCCGCTCACCTGCACGCTCCCCACAAGGCCAGAAACCGGCCACTGTGCAGCCCCAGCAGGTAAAGGCTTAGTCAACTGAAATGGAAACCTAAAAAAACCCATGTATTTCTATTGAATGCATCAGTAGGTTAGATCGGTGATGGTACTTTCAACAAAAGTTGTTTCAGTTCTCCCTGTGATGATAACACAGACACAGAATCCGTCTGAGTTGTTAAAGTCTGGAGTTAAAGCCTTAAGTTTAGGCTGTTCACAATGCATGGCTGGTATTTACCTGAACCATGGTTACTCTTTGTTTTTCATTTCTCCCTTCTGCCCCTCACTCTTCCAGAGTGCTGAAGGACTGACAGATCCAAACAGGACCCCAGGCCAGCGTCCTCAGCCTCAAGGTTGTCTGAACACTACTCTCCATTCTAACATAAGTGCAGCTGCTGTAGGGCAGAAACATGCCTAAGAATCAGATTTCTGATAATTCATTCTCTGACATCTTCAGAGAATTCTCTTCAATTACGTATTGACTATTGAAACATTTAACAGCATTAATGTCAAAACATGTTTTGCCATTAGGGAAGAAACAAAGAAAGTTAACAGAAAATATTTCCAATGTTAATGAAATATTAATGAAAATTTAACTTAGCTTTGCAGTTATTGGTAGGTTGATTTTGTGACCTTTGACAGGGCCACATTAGCTTTTTGCCGTCAGTAAATGCTAGGCTTAGCCGTGCCCTGTCTTCTTCACTGTAGCTTTGTGTATAACATACATACAAACTAGCGTTGATCTTCTGATCTAATTATTGCCATGTATTTCCTAAAACTACTCCTTTAAGAGTGACAGTAGTGTATTTTATCTGCCACCTTCTCTTTGTTGCTCAAAGCTATCACTGTCTGTCCTCACTGCCTCAAACTAATGGCTTCAAGGCTTCAGTGGTACATTGATGGTAATTGTTGTTGCAGTAATGTAGGTCAAAGAGGCTAAATAATCCCGCTCCTGCTTGTCTACACTGCAGCTTTGCCTTCTAAACACTGAATGACTAAACCAGCAAATGTGGAATTCAGTACATTTAGCCTGCCTGTTTAACATTATGGAAGCCCTGTTATCTGTGACATTCTGGTGATTTTTTGCTAAAGGCTGATATATTCAAAATTAATGTCCCTACACAAAGCCTGTTTGCTTTGTAGATAAATTGTTGTTGTTGTCATTGATAATTAACCGTCATTGTTCTGTGTTATCATACCTGAGACAAGACAAAGCGGCTTCACATGGTACACAATGCTATATTTCTTTGGAAATTACGAAACCTGTTGACATGATTGATGGAATATTTACAAAAAATATGCATTTTTTTATTTAAATGATAATTGCTAATTTGCTTGGAGCAATGAACCACTGAATTCAGGCTATTACATCTCTGGGCTATGAACAATATATGTATATTTTTTTCAATTTAAAAAAATGAAGCATAATGGAATATTGACGACAAATATGCATTTTTTTAAAATTTGAATTATAATAGCTAATTTTCTTGGAGCATTGAACCACTGAATTCAGGCTACTACATCTCTGGGCTATGAATGATATTGTAGTGGAGTGCAATTAAATGTCAAAGGCATCACCAGCTTGCATGGCTAACTCACCTTCTTAGATGTACACAATCAAATTAAAAATAAGCTAGTTCAGTGTTTGAAATCCAAGCAAATTCTAAGTGTCATCCTTGACAATATGTGTTTGTACAAATGGTATTTTCTTTGGTTTCTGTGTGCTGTGAGTTCCAAGCAACCATTGGAATGCTTTATGACTCTGAAAACGTAAGACTCATAGCCATTTTGCTGCTTTATAGTAATTCCTGTGTCTTATTGTGCCGGTCCCAAGCCTGGATAAATACAGAGGGCTGTGTCAGGAAGGGCATCTATGACTTCCATACCAGATCGGTCGAGGCCCGGGTTAACAGCAACTGCCATCATTGCTGTTCATCTACAGGGTGCCAGTGGAAATTGGACTACTGTTGGTCGAAGACGGAGAGGAGGAAAGTGTGTTTGTAGGAAGAGAGAGAAGAGGAACGCCAAGAGTATAGGACTGAGAGTAGGGACGTTAAATGTTGGAACTACGACAGGAAAAGGTAGAGAGTCGGTTGACATGATGCAGAGGAGGAAAGTCGACATACTGTGTCTCCAGGAGATCAGTTGGAAAGGTAACAAGGTTAGAAGTTTAGGAGCAGGGTTCAGGTTTTTCTATCATGGTGTAGATAGGAAGAGAAATGGAGTAGGAGTTATCTTGAAGGAGGAGTTTGTTCAGAATGTCCTGGAGGCAAAAAGAGTGTCAGATAGAGTGATGGGTCTGAAGCTAGAAATCGAAGACGTGATGTTCAGTGTTGTTAGTGAATATGGTCCACAGGTAAGATGTGAGCTGGAGGAGAAGGAGAAATTCTGGTTGGACTTTGATGAAGTGATGCAGAGCATACCTAGAAGTGAGAGAGTTGTCATTGGTGCAGACTTCAATGGACATGTTGGTGCAGGAAACAGAGGTGATGAGGAGGCGATGGGCAGGTTTGGTATCCAGGAGAGGAATGCAGATGGACAGATGGTAGTTGACTTTGCAAAAAGGATGGAAACGGTTATAGTGAATACTTTCTTCCAGAGGAGGCAGGAACATAGGGTGACCTATAAGAGTGGTGGTAGGAGCACACAGGTAGACTACATCTTGTGTAAATAGTGTAATCTGAAGGAGATCAGTGACTGCAAAGTATTGGTAGGAAAGAGTGTAGCCAAACAGCATAGGATGGTGGTGTGTAGGATTACTCTAGTGGTGAGGGCAAAGGCAGAGCAGAGGATGAAATGGTGGAAGCTGAAAAAAAAAGATTGTTGCATGACTTCTAGGCAGGAGTTAAGACAGGTTCTGGGTGGCCAGGATGTGCTTCCGGATGACTAGACAACTACAACTAATGTGATTAGTGAGACAGGTAGGAGATTACTCGGTGTGTCATCTGGAAGAAAAGTAGATACGGAGACTCGGTGGTGGAATGAGGAAGTACAGGAGTGTATACAGAGAAAGAGGTTAGCTAAGAAAATTGGGACACTGAGAGGACTGAGGAGAGTAGACAGGAGTACAGGGAGATGCAGCGTAAGGTGAAGCTAGAGGTAGCAAAGGCCAAAGAAGGGGCTTATGATGACTTATCTATACAGGTTGGCCAGACAGAAAGACAGAAATGGGAAGGACGTGCAGCAGGTTAGGGTGATTAAGGATAGGGATGGAAGTGTATTGACAGGTGCCAGTAGTGTGATGGGAAGAAGGAAAGAGTACTTTGAAGAGTTGATGAACGAGGAAAATGAGAGCAAACAATGGCTGTTGTGGACCAGGAAGTAGCAAAGATTAGTCAGGATGCAGTGAGGAGGGCATTGAAGAGGATGAAGAGTTGAAAGGCACTCAGTCCTGATGATATACCGATATACCTGTGGAGGTGTGGAAGTGTCTAGGAGAGGTGGCAGTAGAGTTTCTGACTGGGTTGTTCAACAGGATCTTAGATAATGAGCAGATGCCTGAGGAATGGAGGAAAATTGTGCTTTTGCCTATTTTTAAGAAAAAGGGAGATGTGCAGAGTTGTGGCAACTACAGATGAATAATGCTGATCTGCCAAAGTTGAAGCTAGACTAAGGGCAGAAGTGAGCATTTGTGAGCAGCAGTATTGTTTCATGCCAAGTTAAGAATGCTAGATAAGCTAGATAGAGAAGTACAGAGAAGTCCAGAGCGAGCTGTGTTGTGTTACAGAAATGGAAGTTTGTACTGATTAGGAGAGGAATGGAGGTTAGCCGTAGCAAGACAGAGTACATGTGTGTGAATGAGAGGGACCTAAGTGGAAGAGTGAGGTTACAGGGGGAAGAGATCAAGAAGGTGGAGGATTTTAAGTACTGAGTCTCAACAGGCCAGACAATGGAGAGTGTGGAAAAGAAGTGAAGAAGCGTGTACAGTTAGGATGGAATGGCTGGAGAAAAGCCTCAGGTGTGATGCGTGATAGAAGAGTTTCAGCTAAAATGAAAGGAAAGGTGTACAAAACTATGGTGAGACCAGAGATGTTGTTTGGTCTAGAGAAAGTGTCACTGAGGAAAAGACAGGAGACAGAGCTGGAGGTAGCACAGATGAAGATGTTGAGGTTCTCTTTGAAAGTGACCAAGATGGATAGGATCAGGAATGAGTACATCAGAGGGACAGCACATGTTAGAGGTTTTGGAGATAAAGCCAGAGAGGCCAGACTGAGATGGTTTGGACATGTCCAGAGGATAGATAGTGAATATATTGGTAGAAGGATACTGAATTTTTAACTGCCAGGCAGGAGGCCAGGAGGAAGACGAAAGAGGAGGTTTATAGATGTAGTAAAAGAGGACATGAAGGTAGTTAGTGTGAGAAAAGAGGATGCAGGAGACAGAAGAAGAAAAAGAAGAAGAAGAATGCAAACATGAATTGATCCACAATTTATGACCTGTATTCCAGGAAACTTTTTAAAGAGACTAACATCTAGTCTATGTTGGAAAATATACCCCTTTAGCCTGAAAATGAATTTGCAGTCACTGGAAACCTGGAAACTCATCCTGACTGTTGCTTCATTCCCAGCATGAGTGATCGCATGTTTAGAGTCTTAGTTTGACCAGTGCTGCATGATGGTCGCTTTGCTGGCTGTTTGAGTTTGAAGCAAGGGTAATAGTTTTATTTCTTATTTGCATCATTTATTCTGTTGTTTGCATTCATTCGTTCCCTTTCCTTTCCATTAACCTATTTGTCTTTATGAGTGTTTTTGTCTGAATTTCTTCCTCATCACATCAATCATGACTTGTAAGCAACTAACACTTGGTATGAGAGGCTTGTACCACTGCTTCTCTTTCCTGTTGTTCTGCTGCCATCTGATGGTCATTGCAGTCCAAACAGTCCTATGCGGATGAATTTTGTAGGGCTTCTATAATGTGATGGGTTGTTGTCATTGTCTGAATGGGAATGTCGACACTCAAGCTCCTTATCTGTGTCACGCTCCGCTTTGGTCTTTGGTGAGTGTTTCAGGCAGGCCCCTGGTTTTCTAACTGTGACAAACGGGTGCCAGATCTAATACATATGTCTGCTAATTATTTGATTTCCTTTACACTTTTTTTTGTTTTTGTTTTTAAATGCCTTGCTTTTGTGTTATATAGTCCTGGGACTATAATTTGATGTAACTATCTTATCTCAATCCATCAGGTGCACCAGTGAAATCAAAGAGCGTAGAACCATCATCAGAGCCTGCAAGGAAAGCAACTGAACCAATACCAAAGACCAGTCAGGCCCAGAAACCTGGTCCAGGTCCAGCTCAGAAGCAAATCCCAATGCAGAGGGCTGCCTCAGTCACAAAGCCTCCAGTGCCGAGGCCTCCCCCAATGACAAGAGCTCCATCTGTCACAAAGCCGCCCCAAATTTCTGCTTCCATCCCATCCCCGGCCAAAGCTGCACCATCATCCCCAGCTAAAGCAGCAGCAGCCACAGGAGCTCCAGGCTCCCCCCAGTCCAAAGTAGCAGCAGCAACAGCATCTCCAGCCTCTTCTCCAGCTTCAGCCTCAGCTCCAACTCCAGCCCCAACTCCAGCCCCAGCTTCTCCTCCAGTCTCAGCTTCTACCACAGAGCAACCCAAACCCCAGCTCCAGAGCTCCCCATCCTCATCCCCCGGGAAACCAAAAGAGCTGCCCCCCAAACCAATCCCTCCTGCAAAACCAATTCCTCCTGTACGCAGGAATTCAAAGCCGCAGCTCCAGCCAAAGCCACAAACCCCACCTCTTCCCAAAGTTTCTCCTAAACCCCAGCCTACTGCCCAAGCCCCAACTCCCATTCAGTCCTCAGATACTGCATCAACCACTGCCCCCACACAGCCTCAGTCCCCAGCCAAACCCTCCCAGTCCCCTCCTATTGTCCAGTCTCCTGCCCAAACTCAACCCCAGGCCAAGCCCATTTCTCCCTCCCCAAACCCAGAGTCTGTCCCAGCTGAGGCCCCTGCAATGCCCACCGAAGCCCAGGCGCCTGTGGAAGAACAGCCAACATCCCAGCAAAAGACCCATCCTCTTCTGAAGTAAGCTGTACCACCAAAACAGCCCAATTAATGCAAAGACCTATATTTCACTGGCCATACTTTAGGATAGAAAATCAAATCTCAGATTTAGTTACTATGTCATTTAAATTTAATAGCTTTATTTTGTTTGTATGACTAAAAAAGGTGGAGTTGTAGTATTTCCGTATCCCTAATTCCAGTTAGTCACAATAATAAAATTCTCAGTGGCATCTTTGTTGTAAATATAATTACCTACTTGTGAAGCCATTTCGTAAACCTCCATATTTAGCATTCATATGAAGTATACAAATGTTACATACATGTGTATAACCTAATAGATGTTCAAAGCTGAAAGCTGTGAAACAGAATTATGCACTTATGTAAAGCATCTTTAACACACTGAGCATCCATACTGTTATTGGGACTTGTTCTCATTCCCAAAGTTTTAAATTCAGATATTGTGGTGGATGCCTCCTAGCCAAAAGATGCATAAGGTGCCCAACTGCACCAGGTTTTAATGTATCACGAAAAGGAAACACGTCTGAATGAGTCAACCACAGCAGTGCAATGTGTGTCACAAAACAAAAAAGTCCACAAAATGTTGAAGGTCAGGGTTGAGTTATGGGTCATGCATGATTAGATTAATGTAACTCAAGTGTTATGTCATGCAAAGCACAAACAATTACAAAGGGATAACGTGCATTGTTTTAAGTTGTTATTACAGATTAATTTAAAAACACACATTCATTATAGTTATCAGTTATTATAAAGTCTGAGTTACTAAATGCTTCAGAATTTATTTAATTAAAATGAGTTATAAACCATACATATTTTATATATGTGTACACACGCACACACACACACACACACACACACACACACACACACACACACACACACACACAGACTCACACAAACACACACACATACACGCACATACAGGGAGTGATTTGTCAAATAAACAAGGGGGGGGGGGCTTTTTTAAATCATGGTGGCACAGTGGGTAGTACTGTTGTTACGTGGCAAGAAAATCCCAGGTTCAAGTCCCTTCTGTGTGGAGTTTGTATGTTCTCCCCGTGTTTGTGTGGGTTTTCTCCAGGTTCTTGGTTTCCTCCCAAACGTGGATTTCAAGTGGATTGGCCGGTTCCAAATTGTCCATAGGTGTGAGTGTGTGCGTGAGTGGTTGTTTATTTTTCTTGTGGTTCCGTAATGTGCTGGCACTGCGTCCGGAGTGTCTCCCCGCCTCATGTCCTTGAGTCTGCTGGTATTGGCTCCAGTGACTCCCGTGACCCGTGAAAGAGGAAAAGTGGTTCCAAAATGAATGAATGAAAAATGAGCAATTAACAGGCCTAATTCTTTTATAGGTTAATGGTAGGCTCTATGAGCATAAATTCCAAACAGTTAAACGTTCATATTTAACACAAACTTAAAAAGACATGAAACATTTCATTTTCTGTGCCAGCCATGGCATAAAAGATGATGATGATGATGAAGATGGCTTAATTAGGGCCGATCAAGCAAACATGGCAAGAGGATTTAGCCTAATGCTAACAGTCTGTAAAACATAACATTAACACCTCATAGATAAAGATTTTACATCATGTCAAAATAACTCATTAAATATCGGACTAATTGAACAGTTTGCTCTGATGTCAGACTTCATGTGACCTTTTCCCTTTGGCGCGTCATCTGCAGCGTTTCTTCCTTCTTATACCCATATCTCTGTGAATTTCTGAGCAGGGAATGAACGCACAATGTATTTATGTTCAGGCAGACGTTCATGAACATTGAAACTGCCGACAATTTGTGTCAGGTTGAAAATTAATGCCAGCGGTGTAGACTATTGGCTTCCTGTAAGGGAGCTCTGTCAAAACCTACCTGTTACTTCATTTTTTTTCATTATTGATGTGCTTGTCCCACTGTGGGTGACAAATATGTGTTAGGTCTCCTGGGGATAATTGGTGCTTTTGTTGACTCTTTTTTCGTGTTGCTTGGCGGAATGGATTATTGAATTGTGAAGAAACAGGACCCTCAGTAGCATGTGGAGCAGCCACACAGCCACAAAAGCCTGGAACATCCTTCTTATGCTTCTCACCAGCCCTGACACAGGTGTCGGGCAGCATCCCATTGCCCAAGCAACTTTTGTGGTTGTGGTGGTCATGCTGGCATGAACAGTACCCCCAAGCTGATTCCACAAGTTCTAAATTAAATTGAGTTCAGAACTGATGTCATGCCATATCATCCTCTCTGCTCCCAAGTCATAGAGATAATCTCTGATAAACGGCATTGTCTGGGGGCTTGTCATCTTGGAGGATATAATTTGGTATAATTTGGTAGAGATATGGAATTACCACTGGTTGCAGAATTTTATCTTGATATTTCTCTGCATTTAGATTGCCCCCAATGATTCCAGGGAGGGAGATATTGTCACATAATAAATACATTGCCTCCATTAAAAGATACTACTCTATCAGTACAGCAATCAGCAAAGTGTTCTCCACATCTCCTCCACTCTTTGAATCAATGATCCAAGTGCTGTAGGCACAATCTGGACTCATTAAGGAACATAATAATCCTCCACATGTTTCGGGTCCATTCAGGCACCTAATTGGCAGCACCTCGGTGTACCAAAAGCTCAAAATACATCAGCAAATAAAATCTTTCCAGTGTCAGAAAGGCTTTTCTAAGGTATAAGATTTAATTTCTGGTAGGACCAACTTACTAAACTGTACTTTTTGTGTGTAGTATCTATATATGCAGACACAAACACACACACACACATAGAATGTTGATTTTACAGTACTGTTTGTTCAGCCCTCTTAAAAAGCGCTGTTTGTCTTCCTCCCTTAATGACACCTCTGAATTATTCCACTAAATCCTCCTCTCCCTGCATCCTGTTCCTCCTTCCTTATGCCTTTGTTCTTTTCCCTCTCTTTTCTATCCCTTCCCAGTAAGTCCC
This sequence comes from Antennarius maculatus, assembly GCA_013358685.1. Taxonomy (NCBI): domain Eukaryota; kingdom Metazoa; phylum Chordata; class Actinopteri; order Lophiiformes; family Antennariidae; genus Antennarius; species Antennarius maculatus. Next base: position 9,516,077 of record CM023609.1, read on the forward strand.
AGTCCCTGACCAATGCCTTCAATGCCTTCAGCGACTCCTCTTTCTTCCGCGGGGTCTCCAGCTCTGGAGGTGATGGGCAAGATGAGGTAAAGGCGGAGACCATTCGCAATCTTCGAAAGTCCTTCGCCAGTCTTTTTTCTGACTAAACATCTGAATCATAGTCAGCCCCTCGTTGATTCCTGCCTCCTCATTTTACTTTTGGCCATTGATGACTTGATTGACATTAAATGTGAACCAGTCTGAGATTAAACTTTGTGTGTTAACTGTACTGTAATTCCCTCCATACCTATCCCTGTTCTCCCCTTACAATCTCCCTTTGCGAGTGACAGTGTGGCCTGCTGGGTAGGATATTCCCAGAATATGATGCAATGATAGAGAAATTGGTGCGAAGGAGTTACGTCATTGAAATAGAATAGAATAGAATAGAATAGAATAGAATAGAATAGAATAGAATAGAATAGAATAGAATAGAATAGAACAAAAAAGGTTTATTTTTCCCAGAGCACATTTTAAAGAATATAATAAAGATGATTATAATGTTAAAACCTACAGATGTAATGTACATACAGTATATATATGTAAGCATATATATATATGAAAAGCATATTAAAAAACATATATACTATAAATAAATATAAGACAATAACAGAAAGAAATCCATTTGCTCAATCCATTAGCTTGCGTCAGTGACATAACTCCTTCATTTATACATTTATAAAAAAGAAAATTGTAAAACTCAGTAATGACCTATTTTGATCAGTAAGTGAAAGTTTGTGAGTCAAAGAAATTCTTTATGATTTTGTTCCTGTGTAAATCCAGCTGTTGTGTCTTTGGTCCTTGGCTTTGACTATTGGACTTATCATTTCTGCCCTTTTTTTGTCTATAAGCCTTGAAATTTGTTGTCATGTGAGGGAGTTGGAAATATGTGTATCAGTGTGTTTATATGTGTTAAATTGTTATGCATGGCTCCTCCAAGTGGCTCGATGTGACTTTTGGAGCAGAAGGGATCTCTATCAACACTGAGTTTTCCCTCCATTTGCCTCTCTCTCTCTCCTCTCTCTCTTCTCTCTCTGTCTTCCTCACTCACTCTCTCTCTTGATGTTGTAGCCTTATTGTGAACATGTTTGAAACTCACAGCTGTGTTTGTTAGCTGTGCAGACCTGGGTCAGTTACAAATCAAAATTCATTCTTTTGCTTCAAATGTCAGAATAGCTGCAGAGGATAAGACCAATTGTAATAGCTACAGTTATTAGATCAGCCCTAACAAACCAAATCGGATCAATTATAAGAAGTGACTGAATGCATTTGGAGGAGTAAAGACTCATTTCTGCAGCTGTGACTGGTGATCACTTGTTTCATCTCTGTGTAGATCTCTCAACAGTGTAGTAATTTCTTGATTATTCTCATGAAAAGACATTGAGACAGTAGTGCAATAACACCTTGACTGATTGTTGAGCGCTGTCATCCTATCATAAATATAAATATAACAATACATACAGGACCTGTGTCTACCTATCTGTCATTCCTAAATTCCCTTTAAAATTTCCTTCAGTAATGACTTTCCAGGTTGCTTTTCACTGCAGTCAGAAGCCAGGTTTCAGATTGTAATGTCATGTCAGACAGCTAGCTTTTTTGTTGGACTCAATAAGGCAACCTGGAATGAAACCAGTACCTCGACTGGTTTAGCTGGGAGGCTGCAGTCGAAGTTCATCAAGTAAATGCTCTCTTAAGAATTGCATATCAACCTGTTGGATTATCCATTCACAGTACTATGTCGCAAGTAAATTATAACATGTTGTATTTGTATGTATGTATGTGTCATCTCAGGAGTTTATTTTTTGTAATATTGATCAATTTATTTATTTTTGAGGCTCCATATTTATGGTACAGTACATATTGTTTGTATTGTGTTTTTACTTGTAATGCAATACTGCTTTGCATGATATAGTGATTGATGATGTATTTTTTCTGTACAGATAAAAACTAATAAAGATGTGGCTCCATCATTTCATCAATATACTAAGATTTCTACAGGTGGCCTTTTGTTTGAGGGATGTACCTGTCTAGAAAGAGACACAACATTGGTTCCGCACATTCAATGCATGTTTATCACATACTAAATTGTTATCTTTGCAGAAAGTATGAAACAGAAGTATTTGTTGATGTATAACTTCTTAAACACTTGCGAGGCATGCATACTGTTTTGTTTTATTTTTGTAGATATTTTGGGAGATGCTTCTTTGCCACAAGATGCATAGGGATTAATTTTTTAAAAAAGACAGACACGGCATTGGTTACACAAATGGAGATCCGTTTGTTCATCTCAGGTTCTTGTTCATCCTTTGAAATACAGATGTGTAATGTCTTCTGTGACTCTGGCGACTGATAACATTTCAGATTAAAGAAAAAAAACATTTAAACAGAAACCATGTGAAAAAAAAAAACTCACTTCAATTTACAGAAAGGATGTAGTCTGATCGTGTGATCAAGCCGCATAGAATCATGGGAGTTGTCCGTTGGTGAATAATCACCTGGCTGATAAAAATATCTCTGGAATGACTCTTGCTACAGGTTCTCATATCAATATAATTCATGTTAAACCATGTTCATCCACCTCCGTCCTCATCCTGACTCTTCCACATATGAGACACCCGTGACATAAAAGACAAACATGACGTAGAAGAGATAGATTAATTTTGCAGTATTAGCTTTGTCAGCAAGACAACCATTTTGATGTCATCACTACCTTATTGGTTTATTTGCCATATAGAATATTACTATATTTTGTCAATATTATGGAAAGGACACCTTACAAAACCAAAAAGCATAAAGACTAACTCAAACATGCGCCAATTTATGAGAGAAGGATGACATACTGGTGATTCTCCAGCAGGTGGATCTATGTGCATTTGGAAATATTATGTATGAGACTATTGTATCTGCACAGATTAGTCCTCGGAGATGTTGTGAGTCCAGAATTTGTTGAAAAGTAGTAGACTGCATGTAATTGTCCTCATTTGTTTTTTTTATTGTTTGGTCTTCTCTCAGAAGGTTTGGACAATTGGTGGATAGATCTAAGTGCTTGGACTAACCTATGCCAGTTTCTAAAAAAGCTACCTCTTAGTCCTGTTAGAAAGAATTTCTTTGCATGTACATGCCACGATTTCTCACACATCCAATTATTTGTCCATAAATATAACATTTTCTATTATCTCAAATGTCACTCTTGTGAATAGAAGCATTCCTCCAACCATGCTTTCCATTATAGATGATGTGGAACACACGTACACATCCACATGTTCTGCTTGTTCTGTTTCCAATGGATGACCAGTAAGTGGAGGTTTGTGGGAACGTCTCAATCATAATGCTCATAGGGACGTGGGTGGCTGATGCACCAAAGCAAGCCTATACTGGCCAAATCCTGTTTCTCTTGGTGCTCATCCCATCTTGCTGGAGCCAGACTGAGAATAATGGTGTGTGGACTTCAGGAGGAAGGGCTGATCATTACATTAGATAAACACTCTAATATCTACATTTAGTTCTTGCATAATCTGTTTTGTTTGAAGATCCTTCCTCCCTCCCTGGTTTGACAAAGGGTCAGTCAGGTTATCTTTATTAATTATAATGTCCTTACATTGTAGGAGAGTCTTGTAAAGATAGAAGTGTTTTAATGATGGAAATGTTCAGATACCAGAGATCCTGTCCCCTGGGATTCAACTGTCCAAACAAACTGAAAATATTGCTTAGTCTTGCTTTTGACAGAAAACCTGTCTAGGGACCTTTTTTTAAATAAAGAAAAATTTGGGGAGGACTGCTGCTGTTCAGTACGTGAGACAGAACAATATTTGTGTGTGTGTGTGTGTGTGTGTGTGTGTGTGTGTGTGTGTGCGTGCGTGCGTGCGTGCGTGCGTGTGTGCGTGTGTAAGGGAGTGTCTTTAAATAATTAAAGTGTGCCAGCTGTCTCAATTCACACTGATGGGTCATGATACATTTGAAATTAAGCTTTATGTTTCAGACACATCACTGTCCATTGTTAAGAAATTTTATTAAATAAAATCTTCTTCTCCTTTCGGCTTTTCCCTTCAGGGGTCGCCACACCAAATCAGTTGCTTCCATCTAACCCTGTCTTCTGCATCCTCTTCTCTCACACCAACTACCTTCATGTCCTCTTTCACTACATCCATAAACCTCCTCTTTGGTCTTCCTCTAGACCTCCTGCCTGGCAGTTCAAAACTCAGCATCCTTCTACCAATATATTCACTATCTCTCCTCTGGACATGTCCAAACCATCTCAGTCTGGTCTCTCTGACTTTATCTCCAAAACCTCTAACATGTGCTGTCCCTCTGATGTACTCATTCCTGATCCTATCCTTCCTGGTCACTCCCAGAGAGAACCTCAGCAACTTCATCTCTGCTACCTCCAGCTCTGTCTCCTGTCTTCTCCTCAGTGACTACTATTACACGTATTAAATGAAATGTGTTATTTAAAATGTTTGGCTTATGTCCAGTGTTTTCAAAATCCATTTTTGAAATATTTTCACTTGACTATTTGAAACTTGAGAATATGTCACAGATCACCAAGGTTGAAGTGATACTACTACTACTAGTACTATTGCTATTACAACTACTACTACTGCAACTGTTACTACTACTACTATACTACTACTATTACTACCACCACCTCTACTACCACTACTACGACTATTACTACTACCACTACTATCACTACTAATACTATTACTACCACCACTGCTACTAGTATTACGACTACTGCTACTACTACTACTACTATTACTACTACTACTACTATTACTACTACCACTACTATCACTAGTACGACTATTACTACTACCACTACTACTACTATTACTACTACAACCACTACTACTACTATTGCTACAACCACTACTACTACTACAACAGCTACTACTACTACTACTACTACTACTACTATTACTGCTACTACTACTATTACTACCACCACTACTACTAGCACTACGACAACTGCTACTACTACTACTACTATTAATATTACTATTATTACTACTACTATTACTACGACCACTACTACTACTACTACTATTGCTACTACCACTACTACTAATACTACAACTGCTAGTACTACTACTACTATTACTACTACTACTACTATTACTACCACCACTACTACTAGTACTACGACTACTGCTACTACTACTACTACTACTATTACTACTACTACTACTATTACTACTACCACTACTATCACTACTACTACTATTACTACTACCACTACTACTACTACTATTACTACAACCACTACTACTACTATTGCTACTACCACTACTACAACTGCTAGTACTACTACTACTATTACTACTACTACTACTGCTACTAGTACTACGACTACTGCTACTACTGCTACCACTATTACTACTACTACTGCTACTACTATTACTACTACCACTACTATCACTAGTACTACTATTACTACTACCACTACTACTACTATTACTACAACCACTACTACTACTATTACTACGACCACTACTACAACTGCTAGTACTACTACTACTATTACTACTACTACTACTATTACTACCATCACTGCTACTAGTACTACGACTACTGCTACTACTACTACCACTATTACTACTACTACTACTACTATTACTACTACCACTACTATCACTAGTACTACTATTGCTACAACCACTACTACTACTACTACAACAGCTACTACTACTACTACTACTACTACTACTACTACTGTTACTACTACTACTACTATTACTACCACCACTACTACTAGTACTACAACAACTGCTACTACTACTACTATTAATATTACTATTATTACTACTACTATTACTACGACCACTACTACTACTACTATTGCTACTACCACTACTACTACTACAACTGCTAGTACTACTACTACTATTACTACTACTACTACTACTAGTATTACTACTAACACTACAACTACTACCACTACTGCTACTACTACCACTATAATAATAATAATAATAATAATAATAATAATAATAATAACTCTCACCTGCCACAACAGAATTCAGTAAATCATATCAGGTAATTTGATGCCTGTGCGTGTGTCCTCAGGAGTCCGGGCTGGTTATGTAGTGAGGGAGGAGAGAGGCAGTCATACCTCAAAAGCATGATCAGAAACCTCAACAGCAAACAGACCTGAACATTTTGGCACGGCGCCGCCGCGGACGCGTCAACGCGCTCCGGTTCCAAAGGCTGCCAGCGTGCGTTTGCAAAAATCCGAAGTAGACAAACCGATCTCCGAACTCCGGTGAGCTCCAGCTGACGTGCGCGTCAACGCTCTGATCAGGTCAGTCACCCTCCGCTCGGGGTAGAGTCTGCTGCGAGCGCTGACGGTGTTGGCGCTAGTGCATGGATGATAACGCGTAGAGTCGTTTCAGAAGAAAACACAGCATCTGTTTTTTTTAATATATAGCATATAATAAGTCGGAAAATTGACATCAAGAATATAAATATAGATATATCATAGAGAAGTGACTACATTGCGTGACAAACCGGATTTTGGATGATCCTTCCATTCATATTTTCCTTCTTGCGTTCATGAACGTTAAGACAGCTGGATGACGTCTCGTTAGGGTGGACACTCTCTGGTGTGTGATGTCCACCAGTGTCGCGGGTGATGTGGGGTGGGAGTGGGGGTGGGGGTGGGGGTGGGGGGCGGTCACAGGATTGACACCGGGCACTCAGTAGGATGTTGAGCCATACTGTGAGAGAGAGTTTGACATGCAAACACCAGGCAGAGATTTGAACTGTCAGAAAAGTAACAGCCTCTTAGGTGAGTACACACTCTGATCACATGTTAATTGATTAATTACACTGCTGTTTAAATATTATTCTGTCTCATTCTTCTAGTATATGTGAGGAATGCTTAATGGTTGCACATTAGGGTTTTTTGTATTTTTGAACTGGAAAATGTTAATTATGACTCAGCAGTAATGTAGACAGAAGCTCATGGCCGATGCTGGCGTCCCTCTGAGGGTTGGCTGTGTGGCTCCAGCCAATGTGAACCAGTCTAATGCTGTTTTCCCTGTGATGTAATAATTACACTGGGACAAGCTGCGGCAAAAAAATCTAGACACACTTTGACCTTGTGTTTATTCAACTGCATCCACTTGTATTAATTCCATACCAGTCTATACTATGGTGAGCAATCAGGGAAATTTAGATAGAAGTTTTAACATATTCAAACCAATATAACATATTCAAACCAATTAAAACAGTTTCAACTTTTATTTTCCAATCACAGTAATTAATCCAAGCAAACTTTAAATTTTGAATTAAGTGGCTCAACATATTGAAATTGATCAAAAACATTGAAAAATGATCAGTCATGTAACCAAGTTAGATGTTTTCTTGTTCTCTTTTTACCAAGGTTTTTAAACTAACCTGAAAAGTCGACCAGAGTTGAAAGAAAATGACAAAAATAAAAAAGACAAAGAGAAACAAAAAATTGGAAAAACTTCTGGAAAAGTTGAAAAGTTTGCAGGTTTTTACTGATTAAATATAATCAAACTTGTGTAAATGTATTAACATGTGGGTTTGTAACGGATTGATATACCTAGTTTTAAGCTTTTTTTAAAAGATGATATAAAAGTAGCAACTTGTGATTCACTTGTGGTTGTTGAATGATTTTAAATTTTAAGTTATCAAAGGTCATCCCTCTAGTCCACACAATTCATTTGTCACTATTGCCCTTCTGTCCAACTCAGTCAGTATTTCCACGACACAACTGGTTGTTCTTTCATGCGAGTCCATTTTTCTGGCAGCTCATTGAATTTTATGCCAAATGTAGAAAATTGTGTCAGACACAAAAATTCATCTCAGACAAGGAAAACATATACAATTGGGTCCATGTACTGTATATTTGGACATTAACACAAGTTTTTTTTTATGTGTTTATTGAAGCAATTCTAAATATAGTTATGTCATTGAGGGTATCCACATTCAGATTGGATGAAGATTTTATGCATGTCAGCTCTTTAATCTATGCCACTCTGTTTCAAAAGTTATTGGACAGTTGAGGTCATTTCATGGGCATTTGTGGGTCATTCTTTTGATATGATTGATTACCAATGAACCATATAAATTGCCTGCAGTTGAATCAAGATGTGTTGCTTGTATTTGGAAGATTTTGCTGTGAAAATAACATGCAATCAATGGAGCTCTCAATGCAGGTGAAACAAGACATCCTTAAGATGAGAAAAGAGACAAAACCCATTTACCATCCAACCAAAATTATTCAGTTCTTACAAAAGCTATGGTTTTGTACATTCTGACAAAGAAAGAAAACCCTGGTAAGCAGAGAAAATGCAAAAAGACCTGGAAGTTCACGAAAGACAACAGTAATTTTCATGTTTACACTGCTTCACAACAGCAAACGAAATTAAAACACTCTCCAGGAGGAAGGCGTGTCATTGTCCAAGTCTACCATGAAGAAAAGACAGCATGAAAGTAAATGCAGCCATTCATAAGCCTCAAGAATTGAAAAACTAGATTGGCTTTGCTAGAAAAACATCTAACATACCAGCACAGTTCTGGAAGAAGATTTTTGGTCAGATGAAACTAGAGGGCATGGTGCAGCTCATGATCCAAAACATACCACATTATATGTAAAACATGGTGGAGGCAGTGTGATGGTTTAGACATTCATGGTTGCTTGTGGCATTGGGTTGCTGGTGTTTATTGATGATGGGACACAGGACAGAAGCAGCTGGATAAATCCTGAGATGTTCAAGGAGATACTGTTGGCTCAAGTCCAGCCAAATGCAACCAAAATAAGAAGGTGTTTCACAATACAGATGGATATTGACCCAAACCTACAGCCAAAGTAATCCAGAACTTTTAGTTAAGGCAAAGAAGTGAAATAGCCAAAACAGTCACCTGATATCAACCCAAGTGAGCATTCATTTCGACTGTTAAAGACTAAACTCCAGACAGAAAGGCCCACATACAAAGACTGAAAACCACTGCAGTAAAGGCCTGGCAGAGCATTAAAGAGGAGGAAACCCAGCGTATGGTGACGTCCATAAAGTCAAGTCTTCTGGCAGTCATTGCCAGCAAAGGGTTTTCAACAAATTATTAGAAATGAATATTTAATTTTCAGTGATTTATTTGTCAAATGACTTTTGATCTCCTAAAATAAGGGATTGCATTCAAAAGATTCTTTTGTTCTTTACAGTTGTATGCAACCCTATTGTTCACTCCTCTAACTCAGAGCTGAAGGTCTGCATTTCATCTAGATCTCAATTGTTTCATTTAAAATCCTTTGTGGTACTGTGGAGAAAAGAAATTAGAAAAACTTTGTCTTTGTCCAAATATTTATGAACTTAACTGCACCTTACATGTCTTGTAATCTCTGGATTCAGGATTAAAAGTGTTGACACAGCAAATGATTGCTTATCAACTTATATAATTAATTGCTAAGGAGAGATGTGTGCACATATGTGGATGTGTACCTGAATGACTGAGACAGATTTGGACTTTGCTCTGTTGCCATAAATGATAGGAGTGCCTCGAGATACTATGCTATGTTTATGTTGCCGCTTGCATGGCCTGAAAGTGATGTTTAACCTGCTGCAGACAGCATTTTTCCGCACAAAGCTTTGTTTGAGTTGTGTAAAGACAAGGCATTACATTTTTAGATTCTCCGCTACACGGCTCATCTTGGTTCTAGGTTCACTTAAAATGTTATGTAACACATTATATAATGCAACCAGTTCCAGTCTTCTTAAAATTTATTTGTGGTCACTTAGTTAGAAAATTAAAAAGGAAAATTAGAAATGAAATGGTCTGGAAAGGTTTGAAGTAGTCGCTGCAAGAAAGAAAGGAATATATTCCATTACAGATTTGTATTTGGATGCTCGTACAGATAATGAGAAAGTGGCACATTCCTGTTCAGCCCAACTACTTTGCCTTCAAACTACTATCCTGATGTTTTAATTCTAATTCAGTTTGTTTTACTCATATGTGTATCTTATTTAACATGTTTTCAAATGCCATAATCATACACTTTGGCAAGATCACCAATTTTGATTTGGAAAAAGGATTATCACTAAAATTTCAGTAATTTCACAATTAACCTCTGACATTCATCTGCTGAATTTCGATGATTTTTGTCTTTAAAAATGATTGCTAATGAATGATTCAAGATTTTTATTCGTCTGTCTTTCTAGATTTCTTTACTGGTGAATTTGGTCTAGTATAAATTATCAGAGTTAAATAACATAATTAATCTTTGTGTCATGCTCTGCATTATTTATGTCTTTTTATGTGTCTGTTAGTGAGTGGTTTGAATGTTGAGTTGGCCACATACGTTTAAGTAGAAAAGGAAGGTGTCATTTCTGTTGCTTTTTTTCTCATTTCCTTTCTCTCTCTTTCAACAATGGTAACAAGCTGGGGTGAGATAACAGCTCAATTACAAAACCATGTGGTATAAGTGACAGGCTATAAAGGATAGAACACTTATTTTCCTCACTTTTTATTATGTTTATTAAATTTTATTTACCTATATTATTAACTTATATGTCTGGATGGGAAAGAACCATCCTGACATACTGACATCTAGTTCTTTAACACCATCGCATGTCTCATGTCTGAAGCAGTGACAGAAGAGAGAAATCTGTCTCCAATCTGTCTGCCCTTTTTTCTACAGTTGAAATATAAATGTATTCATAGTTGAAATGTTTTTCTATGTAAAATAGTGGAACAGCTCACACTGCAAATCACGTTAACTTAAAATTACTTAAATGAGCCTTGATTGATCACTAACACAATCACTCATCAATCCTGTGTCGCTAAACTAAATGTCTAAATGTTTCAGCTTTAAAAAGTGATCCAGAGACTAATTTAAAAAAAACAGTAAGATGGCCTAGCGGGCCTTGGCTGCCCACCACTGTCCACAGGTTTGGAATTAAGTTTAATTTTGTTTGATTTATCTGTAATTATGTTTGTAACAGAAGTTAAGACTGATTATTAGCTACTGATGGCCATTAGTGTTGTGTCCATCCAAGTAAAAGTTCACAATCAACTGTATTAATAGAAAGCAACAGACAAACGGAATCTTGAGCATTTGAAGTCGCGTGGTGTCTGAGACAGTTCCCTGTTTGGTAGTCACCCATGCACACACAAACAGAGACACATCAAATGACACAAATCGACACACAATCATTGTGATAAAGAGATTACATCATTGATTATTTTTAACAGGCATTTTTCAATGAACAGCAAAGACATATTTCAACTAACGTTCTAATTGCTCATTTGGAAAATGTGGAGGCAAATACATTTTGACCTCAGGTCAAAACAGAAGTCTGGAGTGGGAGGAGAGGCTGACTCAGTGTGGTGCTCAGTGCTCTCTGTAGGGTCACTGATAGTTGCATTTCTTGAAACATGACGGGGTCAGTTCTCGCTAAAGATGACACATGTACAGTAAGCTACTACGTCCCTTTAACAACCAGTAACGGTTAAACACCAAAGGAGCACTAGTTCTTTTCTGGCAGCGTTATACATTTAATAATTATCCAATTAACTAATCATTAACTAATAATGATGAATCTGAAATATTAATAAGTTAAATTAAAGTTTTAAACATTTAACTTTTTAGCTACAACTTCCAAGGCCTTTTATCACAAATTATATAGAGAGAGTTTACCATGAATTGATGTCTGGATAGTTTCATAATTTTTGGAGATTGTGCAGTCCTAATTTATGTTTGAACTTTTGTTGACTTTTAGTTTATTGTGTTTGGAGATTAATCCTGAAACATTAGCTTGATATTTTAAAAATAAAGACAAAATAAACACGTAAACAAAAACACAACAAGAAACATTGTCAGATGTTTCTTGCTGTAGGAGAAATAGTTTCATTTCTCCTACAATTTGCTAACACTACCTCTGTGGGGATTTGGTGTTTTGCTACTGCGATCTTTTCTTTTAAATCTATTTAATTCTGTGGTCGATTTCTATTATTCTGGCTCATCATCATTCACTGTCTTCACACGCATACTGCAGTGTTCTCAAATGTTTTGTGGATCTAAGTTCGTGGGCATGATTCTTAAAATGTTGCCTTGAGAACAAAAAAAGTTTTTAAAAACATTAAGGAAGAACCTTTCAGGAAAAATGTGTAAACAAGGCCTCAATCCCGTTTCTGATTTTTCATTCTACTTTTAATTTCAGTTCCAATGTCAGATGAGACAGGATGACAGAATTATAATATACAGAATCCTGACCTGTGTAGTGTGATAACTCATGTAGATTATTTTTGAATTATGGAAATCATTGTTGGTATTTGGCAGTTCAAAGATAGTTGACCTTATAGAGTATGATAAATTAAAATTTCTGATCCCGTTCACCCATGAGCCTCTTATGTGGCTCCTTAGCATACATCCTTTCATGTGTATTTGATTCACATGGTAGGGGATAGCCCACAGTGGATATGCTAGACATTAATGAAGCTTTGATCTGAAGCATGACCAAAAAATCCACAAAGTGATGTAAATGCTTGATGCTAAATCTTGGGTACTTACAGGGAGGGGTCATGAAAAGGTCACATCTTGATCCTCGGACACATATTTGGCTCATGTCAAACATTCATTTATGTTCCTGTTTTACAGACAATTCAGCATTGATCTATTTTGTTCTTACTGTTTCCAGCACACGGGTTGACAGTAGGTGCCTTGAAGGAGAGCGGCGTCATGTGTTGTTCTGTTATTGTCCAGCTGAACAGCAGCTGAAGGCAGCACACTCCCGTCTTTTCCTTTTCAAGGAACAGGGCACAACCTTTCTCACACTGTACCTCTCCCTTTTCCGACAGCATTGCCCTCCTCTCACTCCCCATTTCTGTCAAAACACAACTTTAGTTATAAATCTCACATGGCACCTGAAGCCAACATCAAGTATGTGGTGACAGTGCAGACTTAGATGTTTATCTAAAAAGGTACCTTTCTATCAAACCCTCCACCCCCGTTTTCCATGTAGCATCATGGTTGAGAGGCATACTATGTGTGTGTGTGCGTGTGTGTGTGCGTGCATGCGTGCGTGTGTGTGTGCGTGTGTGTGTGTGAATGCTTGACAGTATATACATGTATCTCTCCTTCCCCATGCGAGGAAGCTCATGAGACTCAAGAGACTCATCAACTATTAACTCATAGCTATTTAAGGGAGTTGGGAGAAGGTTCATGTCCTCAGATTATTGTTAAAACCTCAGATTCCCAGAGAGCACACACACTCACGCACATATGTGTGTGTGTGTGTGTGTGTGTGTGTGTGTTTGTGAGTGTGTGTGTGTGTATATATATATGTATATATATATATATATATATATATATATGTGTGTGTGTGTGTGTGTGTGTGTGTGTGTGTGTGTGTGTGTGTGTGTGTGTGTGTGTGTGTGTGTGTGTGTGTGTATATCCATCCATCCATCTTCCACCGCTTATCCGTAGTCGGGTCGCGGGGGCAGCATCCCCAAACTTCCCTTTCCCCGGCCACATCCACCGGCTCTGACTGGGGGATCCCAAGGCGTTCCCAGGCCAGTGTTGAGATATAATCCCTCCCAGGGATTATATCTGGTCTCCTCCCAGCTGGACGTGCCAGAAACACCTTCCTAGGGAGGCATCCCGGAGGCATCCGCACCAGATGCCCAAACCACCTCAACTGACTCCTTTCCACGTGAAGGATCAGCGGCTCTACTCTGAGCCCCTTGCGAACATTAGTGTTTCTCACCCTGTCTCTAAGGGAGACACCAGCTATCCGCCTGAGAAAGCCCATTTTAGCCGTTTGTCTTGTTCTTTCGGTCACGACCCATCGCTCATGACCATAGGTGAGGGTAGGAACGAAGATTGAACGGTAGATGGAGAGCTTCGCCTCTCGGCTTAGCTCCCTCTTTGTGACAACAGTGCGGTAAAGCGACTGCAGTACCGCTCCTGCTGCCCCAATTCTCCGTCCAATCTCACGCTCCATTGTTCCCCCACTCGTGAACATGACCCCAAGATAATTAAACTCCTTCAATTGTGGAAGGACCTCATTCCCCACTCAGAGAAGGCAGTCCACCGGTTTCCTGCTGAGGACCATGGCCTCAGATTTGGAGGTGCTAATCCTCATCCCCGCTGCTTCACACTCGGCTGCAAACCGGACCAGTGAGCGCTGCAGGTCACAGGCTGATGATGCAAACAGGACCACATCATCTGCAAAAAGCAGCAATGCAGTCGTCAGGCCACCAACCTGTAAAGCCTCCTCACCACGACTACGCCTCAATACCCTGTCCATGAAAAGCACGAACAGAATTGGTGATAAAGCGCAGCCCTGGTGAAGGCCAACAGCTACTTGGAACAAGTCCGACTTACTGCCGAGAACCCGAACGCAGCTCTCACTTTGGGCGTACAGGGATTGGATGGCCCTGAGGAGAGGCCCCCTCACCCCATACTCCCGCAGTACTTCCCATAGTATATCCCTGGGGACTCGATCGTACACCTTCTCCAAGTCTACAAAACACATGTAGACTGGATGGGCATACTCCCAAGCCCCCTCTAGGATCCCTGTGAGAGTAAAAAGCTGGTCCGTTGTTCCACGACCAGGACGGAACCCACATTGTTCCTCATCAATCTGAGGCTCGACAATCGGCCGGACCCTCCTTTCTTGCACCTCGGAGTAAACTTTCCCAAGGAGGCTGAGGAGTGTGATGCCCCTGTAGTTGGCACACACCCTCTGGTCCCCCTTTTTAAAAAGAGGAACCACCACCCCAGTCTGCCACTCTTTCGGCACTGTCCCAGACTTCCACGCAATGTTAAAGAGGCGTGTCATCCATGACAGCCCCTCAACACCCAGAGCCTTCAGCATTTCCGGGCGAATCTCATTAACAACCCCATCGTGCCCCATCGTGAATCTCATTCACGATGGGGCTTTGCCATCGTGAATTTGTTTAACTACCCTGGTGACTTCGCCCCGAGAGATTAACTCTGATCCCCCATCATCCTCCAGCTCTGCCTCTGCAACAGAGGACGGGTCAGTTGGGATAGTTGGATTCAGGAGTTCCTCAAAGTGTTCCTTCCACCGACCAACAACCTCCTCAGTCGAAGTCAACAGTGTCCCATCTTTGCTGTACACAGCTTGGATGGTCCCCCGTTTCCCCCGGTGTTCAAGGTTTACCGCCCCTTGAGGCACCCAAGACCTTGAGACCATAGCTCTCAGATGCAGCTTCAGCAATGGAAGCTTTGAGCATCAACCATTCAGGTTCAATGCCCCCAGCCTCCACAGGGATGCACGAGAAGCTCCTTCGGAGGTGTGAATTGAAGGCCTCGCGGACTGAGTCCTCTTCCAGATGTTCCCTGTTCACCCGCACTACTCGTTTGAGCTCACCAGGTCTATCCAAAGGTTTCCAACGCCAACGGACCCAACTCACCACCAGGTGGTGATCAGTTGACAGCTCTGCCCCTCTCTTCACCCGAGTGTCCACAACACACGGTCGAAGGTCAGATGATACAATCACAAGATCAATCATTGACCTCCGACCCAGGGTACTCTGGTACCAGGTACACTTATGAGCATCCTTGTGTTCAAACATGGTGTTAGTTATGAACAATCCGTGACTAGCACAGAAGTCCAACAACATAACACCGCTCGGGTTTAGATCAGGGAGGCCATTCCTCCCAATCACGCCCCTCCAAGTGTCTTCATCATTGCCGACATGTGCATTGAAGTCCCCCAGGAGAACAATGGAGACCCTGCAGGGATCCCTTCAAGGACCCCATTTAGGACCCCAAGAAGGCCAAATACTCTGAACTGATATTTGGTGCATATGCACAAATAACAGTCAGAGTTTTCCCTCCCACAGCCTTAAGGCATATGGAAGCGACCCTCTCATCCACCGGGGTAAACTCCAACACAGTGGCGCTCAGCCAGGGGCTTGTGAGTATCCCAACACCCGCCCTGCGCCTCACGCCTGACGCAACTCCGGAGTAAAACAAAGTCCAACCCCTATCCAGGAGTTTGGGTCCAGAACCAAGGCTATGCGTGGAGGTAAGCCCCACCAGATCCAACTGGTAACGCTCCACCTCCAACACAAGCTCTGGCTCCTTCCCCGCCAGTGAGGTGACATTCCACATCCCCAAAGCCAACTTCTGCCGCCCGGGTCTGGTCCGTCATGACCCCCTGTCGTCACTGCCACCCATATGGAAGCGCACCCGACCCCATCGGTCTGCCCTTGCGGGTGGTGGGTCCACAGGGGTGGGAAGAGTCCACGTTGCCTTTTCGGGCCCCGTGGCAGACCCGGCCACCAGGTGCTCGCTTACAGGCCCTCCGTCCAGGCCTGGCTCCAGATGTGGGCCCCGAACTTCCTCCGGGCAGGGTTACATTTTTCCATATATATATACTGTGTATATATATAGGGAAAATGGATGGATGGATATATATATATATATATATATATATATATATATAAAGAGAGAGAGAGAGAGGTTTCTGTTTCCTCCAGGTGTTTTATAAAGAACAATGGAAGGAATTCTGACAATAATGCGAAATTGTTGCGGTCATCATCAGGCGACTATGTAATAACTGTGATGAAATAAATATAGAATTACTCCATGTTGTCATGCATGTTCTCCATAAACCTGTAACTAAAACAGTGAATTTGATTAGTGCACACAAATGTCCCTGCATGTGCAAATATATGAATATGTGCAGCGTTTTGTGTGGTGTGTGTGTGTGTGTGTGTGTGTGTGTGTGTGTGTGTGTGTGTGTGTGTGTGTGTGTGTGTGTGTGTGTGTGTGTGTGTGTGTGTGTGTGTGTGTGTGTGTGTGGGTGTGGGTGTAGGTGTGGGTGTGTGTGTGTGAGTGTGTGCGTGAGCGCGTGCGTGCGTGTGTTTGTGTATGTGTGTGTGTTCACATGTTGCTGAGTGGGTGTCCACCATTGCATTGTCTTATACGTTACTACAGGCCACATGATTCACCTCATCATGATGGGTTTCAGATTTCTTAACGGTGATCATCTCTGTGTTGACAGGCTGGAGGGTTGGACAGGCTTATACTGCTTGGGGTGTCAGTTTGTTATAGCTTGAACATTAACATTTGCATTGCTAACCCAGGGCAGGGACACATGCTCGCTGCTGAGCTGATTATTACCATGACTGGGGTGTGACACCTGAACAGACCGAGTCCAACCTGGCCTGTTCATTGAGATGGCAAGTTTAAGATAAAGTGTCTGTGAGAGTCAGAAACAGTGTTTGCTGTTGTATGATTCTAATCACTTGTGTGTAATTAGTTTTAACATTTTTAAAGATACGGCTGGCCTGAAACATTGACCTCACATGTGCAAGGAAGAAAAATAATAAACTGCAAGTAGGAATGGTGCACTGTGAGTGAGAGGATCGCTGTTTCACATGAAACTCTAAGTAATTTTTTAATGTGGTGCTTTAGGGCAGTTGAAATTAGTAACATAACATGTTTGATCACTTTCTTGCCAAAAACTTAAATGAATTTTTATCAAAACTCTCTGATTTATGCACTAACTATCGAGTGTTAGCCATAAGTGTCCAAAAATGATCATTTTTACATTTTTGTTTTTAATTCCTGCTTCTGTACCTCATAGTTAACGAACATAAAATATATAAAGTGATGTATAATTATTAGGAAATAACTTGTGTATCATTTTTACAAATAGTTCCACATCGTCATCATTATTCAAATGAATGGTATCCATTAACACGTGACATGAGATAAGGACTATTTTATGGTTGGAAAGTAATCACTCTCAGGTTTTCTTAACAGAAATCAGACACCATCAGGCTTGTGTTGTTTTAACATTGCATGAGGAGGCAGTAAAGAGTGTGTCACCACCACCATATTGACACTGAGGGATTGAACAGAGGGAGAGAAGTGCAACCAGAGAGGCATGAAGTCACCTGTCAGAGTGAAGCAACAGGAAGTCATCTGCATCTGATGTCTACCACCTCACACACACACACACACACACGCGCACGCACGCACGCACACAAGCACGCACGCACACACACACACACACACACACACACACACACACACACACACACACACACACACCACATGACAGTTAGCTGTCTGAACTTTTGCTGACTCCAGACTCTGTCAGAGAGAGAAAATGTGTTTATGTAGTTCCCTTTCTACCGGTCATCACTTCCTGAGGAAAAGTATGACCAAACACACACACACACACACACACACACACACACACACAAACTACTCTCTTCGTCACTCGCTGGTGAATGAGACGAAGCTGAGCACAAACAGGAGAAACAGGGTGAGCAGACTATCCTGTACTCTTATGTCATTGAATCAATGTTGTGTATACCCAGAAAGAATGCAAAGTCCAATCAGCTGCCAGGCTTTAAGTTGTCTCAGGGCTGCATTTAACCCGTTGACGCTCAGGTCATGAGTTGGTTTTCCTTTTATAGCCAGTGAAGAACTGACAGCAGTGTTGTTTGTCAGTGAGATACGATGGTCAAGTGGTTTTGTCTTATTTGCACTGCTCTTGGATAATGTATTGCCCCATATGCTCTATAGAAATACACACAGTGTGTAACATAGAACTGAGCTATTTTAGGATTAAAGAATATTATCAACTTTGTGTATATGTATGTAAAATAAATAGACGGCTGTATAAAAAATGCAAAAACCCATTTCCTTCAGTTTTTCCCTGTTTAAAAGAAGCACAGCCTCCCCCTCAGTGTGACCTCAGGTTCACCTGATGATCCCCAGCGCTCTACTTACTTAACTCTGGAAGATGATAAGCAGCATCAAACAGATTTTAGAGGGGCAGGTTGTCTAGGCTCTATTTGACTCAGAACTTTGCCAAGCAGGCTGAGATTGTGGTTTCTAGCCTCCCACTGTGTCAGGCTTTGAACTACTGTGACTAAATTCAGTCCAAACATCGCAAGTGGGTTTTCAGATGCAAGTAGACTCTGGTTTCTGTTGGCGGGTTGTCTGACTGACACGTCTGATGAATGTAGTTTTCCATCACTCTCGTTTTTGGTTATTTTTTGTACTGAAGGGGAAAGCCCTGTCAGGTGTTTCTGATCACAGTGACTTCACTAAACTAGAGAAAAGCAAGAATTGATTTCCTGAATAGTCAGACGGGGCAGCAGCTTTTTCACATTTACACTAAATAATTGTAATACTCTGCTGTTTTCTATTTTATACAGTGTGATGTTATTCTGATATAATGTGCACTACATAACTACTTTAATCAGATTCTGTAAACCTCTCAGGCTGTCACAGATTTACTGTAAATAAGAGAGTAAAATTGACCAAAAATGTTATTAAAATTAGCAAAAGAAATTGAGCTAAGATATTAATAACACACACAGACACACACCTGCATACATATCTCTGTGTGTGTGCATGTGTGTGTGTGTGTGTGCTTGTGTGCATATGTGCGTGTGTGTCTGTTTGTTCGTGTGTGGATTATGTATTTGTTTCACATGAAAAATAGAGGTGAGTTAGTCTTTGTGCACCAACTCTCCTACAGAAACACGGCCAATCAAATGAATGAAACCGCTTGCTAGATGTAGCGACTCATTGCAAAAGAAAAAAAAACACAACTTATAGCACAACTTATTGTTACTGGAATGTTCCACATTCAACAACGAGCTGACATGTCACATGTCGTAAGGCTGTAATGAGCAGGCACAACTCAGCTAGAGAACACATATTTACACTTGCCCATAGTTTTCAGTTCAATGCATCAAAACCCACGTTATTCAGATGCTTTCCTCTATGGATTATATGCAAATAGCGGATTGCATTTGCATTGACATTAGTCAAGGGGCTTGACTTGTCAGAGAGTGAAAATAGTATACAGTATTTCAAACATCAAAGATAAGAGTGCATTATGCCTTTGAATGTTGCAGGGCAGGTTCTGCCTTTTAATCTCTACATACTGTATACCAAACAGATTTCTGTGCTGACTTTTTTCCAAACTACTAACCTTGTTCATTTTCTTTGTTTCACTGTTCAATGAGTTGCTACATAGGTGTGTAGGTAGCGTCTACACCCTAAGAAAAAATGATCATCATACTGGATATTTTATGACTGATATTTTATTCATGGTCATCTCTTTGTATTTTTCCTCTGGCCTTTATTAAGTCTTGTGACTGTTTTTCTTCTTTTGAGGGGCTTAGGTTTGGAATGAAGGTACTGTTGGACTGTTGGATTAACTTTCATCTTGATAAAATATGACACCAAAACTTAATCAATAATGAACATTCATTAATCTTGCTGTTAAAGTCGGGGATGTTTGCTTTGTGATTGTTTGGGAAGTACTCTATTACTTTTGAATGAAAAGAGTAATGAAACATGTTGATGAAATGATTAATATGATTAACAGTCAGTCCAACAGGCTCCACGAGAACTACGAAATAACTGTTACTTCAATGCAGTATAAAACTTCAATGCCACGTAACTCTAGGTAACACGTAACAAACAAATCGCTTCAGTTTTAACCGACCAGCATGAACATTGTTGATGGGAGGATCGCATTCATACTGATGTTGATCTGTGGGTCATGTGGGTTTGGTCAGCTCTGATTGACAGAAGACTCCCTGCAGTGATTTCCACTAGCAGAAATGGCATGTGCGTCTATCTATCTATCAGCCAAGGAAAACATGGTGTGCATTCGGACAAGCAACAGTGTAACTTTACAAATTCCTTAAATCCTCAATTCACACAGACGTTCCGAGCTGGCAAAGGAAGTAGCGATGTACGCAGGAAAAAGCAAATTCAATTTTTAAAAAAATTTCCCTGCATGAAATGTGGCAAATGGTTGCAGAGGTGCACTACCAGCTGACTGCCTGCTGCTTTAGAGATCAGCTGCTATCTACTTGTAGCTGGGAGTGAGAGCTTCACTTGATCTCACCTGCCTGATCTAACACTGTTCTGCATTCCTGCTTTTGTTTACTTGTCTTCACTATATTCATATTTATCTATTCAGCAAAACTGTTTCTGGATTATTTGGCAATAATGATTGTGCAGGACTTTCCATTTGTCCTCTTTCCCCCAAATCACCTCACCAGGGCAGGACACTCCAACTCCCACTGCTTCTTCTGACTTTTTTTTTCCATTAAATTGGCAAAAGCAGTTTTTAAAAAATGTTCTAACAATTCTTCAGCAGCAAAACTTTCAAAAGGACTTCAGACAATGTGTTTTATGTTGTATTGTTGTCTCCAGCGTTGATCCTGGGAAGAAATATGAATGTCTGATTTCATTTTGTAACTTTACCCTTAAGGACAGATAGAACATTTCAGTGTGACTCTCTATTCACCTTTTTTTCAAGAACTAAAAAATTGATTTCCTCGTTATCATTACAGAGCGTTATTTTAATTTTGCTTGACTTTACTCTAATTATTTGTATTAATTCCACTCCAGTGTTAATTAACTTTCCTCCTGTCAGAAACTATCCATAAAGAGTCTGGTGCTTTTTACTTTGTCTGTTGTCTCACACGGACAGCGTCGGTCCTGCTTATTTTTTATATAACTTGACAGACCTGCCTGCCAATTTGTCATTGGCCTTTTGTTATTATGACTGAGGAAAAAGCTAATAAGAACAAGGACTCCTACACTCTGTTCGCAAATCTGGAAGACAAGTTCTGACATGAAGAAATCTGAGAACCTCCAGAAGACTCTGGCACAACTGTCAGGCACGTGCTCTCTCTCTCTCTCTCGCTCTCTCTCTCTCTCTCTCACACACACACACACACACACACACACACACACACACACACACACACACACACACACACACACACACACACACACACTCCACCATAAACCCTCAGTTCACTGCATTCATCTTTCTAATCATCTATCATCTTTTATGTTGTCTGACAGGCTGTTTACCCACACACTGCTCACAGATACAAACATGTTCAATTCAATAGATTTGACCTGCATGAGCACTCAGGAGAGAAGTTAGAGTACAAGCTTGTTTTCATGCCACGATGCAAACGCCAGGGTGTAGAGCTGTAGAAAGAGATTTGAACATGTGCAAAAAAAACATCCCCCTCTAATCTTCCCAGCTCCTCTAAAATGACTCAGTTCTGATGGTTTAGGTTAATGCAGCTCAAAGTTAGATTGTTTTCAGTGCTGTGTGAACACAGAATCAATTCATATCGTTTTCATAACTGGTCCTAAACCATGACATGTGTCCAGCTCGTGGCCATGTGTCACAAATGAATTAAACCAGATTTTGCAGTTGTGTAATAAAAATCCCTTCCTGGTGCATCGAGGTTGACCACTTGTATTGTCACTTGTATTGATTTTGTCGAAGGAATGGTTGCATTTTTAGATCCCATAAGATTTTTTATAGACTTAAGATATATACAGCATGTACAAGATGTCATAGATGTTGGCAGCAGAGAGGAACCAGGATAACTACAATGTAGAACACAACAGACACAGATGACCCACATGTATCAGGCCCAATTGTTTTTTACAACATAAAAAGCTATAGCTCCTACACACAAAAAAGAACCCTCTTGTGAAGATTGTCAGTAGCATTTAATTCATTTCAATAAAAACAATAATTTATAAATATTTCCTAGATCTGCTTCAAGGGTTTTAATTTCCCAGGGTGCATGATGATTTATGGTCCGGAGAACTAATCCTTGTCACCCCTTTCACTTTATCTCTCTCGCTCTTCTTCCCTAGAACACTCTCTCCCACTAAAGTTCTGTCTCCATGTAACAACATGATGCCAACTAGTGTACAATTCACTCTAGCGTCCCATCTATTTTAGGGTTACATCAGTCAACAAATGGAAAAATGACCAGGTTTCCCTGGTTATTAATAGTCAGCATTTTCCCCTGCAGAACTCCCATGACAGTGTAATCTACTGCCTATGGACACACACACACACACACATACACACACACACACTCCACTCCTCCTTCTCTTTCTTGTTCTTGAACAATGTCAGAGTCAACGTGAATTTTAAGTGGATCCCCGCTGATTTTCGGAAACAATAAGCAGCTGGGAAAGGAGGATGTTTGCACCACCGGGATGTTTTGCCAAGTAATTTGGAACCATTTCAAGCCATGTCTATACCTGGTGCTGATGTGCCATCAGATTGCTGCTATTTATGTTTTGTCCTGTTTCATAATTCATTGCATTCTTTGTTTTGTTTTGTTTTTTTTTTCTTCAGGTTGATTGGGAGAGATTTATTTTTAGAATTGGTTTGAGTTATAAAAGGTTGTTTGGCAGGCCAGGTAGCATAGTGTACAGACCTTTTACCCTGTTGCTTATTTATAAACTGTTGCCAGTTTGTCTTTTCCTTCTTGTTCCATCAAATCAAGGTCTGGGAAAAAACTTTACAGTTTCCAGTATTGAAATTTAGAAAGGCAGATGCATCAACCATACCGTCCTACTGCAGAAACAGTATTCTGCCTTTACATTTGGCCGGAAATTTTTTTCACACTTTACTGAAGGATAACTCACTTTAATTTAAAACCCAACAATGAATACATTCTAACAAGAACGCCTGCAATAGCTTTATATTTAAAAGTTTATATGTGTTTTGTTTCATAAACTTCCGTCGATGTCAACCCCATTAACAATTCATAAATGAACCACATAGTTGCACAAGATGATCTGAAAGTAACCAGTTGTTTAAAAAATAAACTATAGACAACACATGTTTATGTAGTTTGTAACAAATATGCATCTGTGGAAGTACGTTTATACGTTTACTATTCCCAAAAAAACATACATTAAAATTAAGCAGACACATTTCTGCATCATCAAACCTCATATAAACTCCCTTGTCTTGCGTGTGATTTGCTTGCATGTGTACTGTCACAATAATGGGTGGAATTTGACAACGTTGGCAGAGAGCCTTTATTCACTTTTATCAAAGTGGAGCAGTGTAATAATGAATACCTCAAAGGAGTTACAGTCAACCCTCGGTTTTCGAACGCTTCCGTTCTCGACCAAATTGGTTTTCGACCAGAAAATCTGAGAATTTTACGTCTCTGAACTCGACCAAAATTAGGCTCTCGACCAAACCAAAAGAAGCCGAGCGTACCTGAACGCGACTCAGTCAGGAGCCGAGCGAACTCGAATGCCCAGGATGCTTCCTCCGTAGCGCATTCGTGTTCAAAGTTTGATAGGATATCTTTTATTAAAATAAAACACAGTGTCTTTTTCTACCCCTTTTTATTTATGGTAAACAGTATACAGTGCAGTTTATGGTGTAAAATAGTAAAAAAAAAAACTTAGAAAAAGTTGTTTTTTAGACTTGGAACGGATTAAAATTATTTACATTAATTATAATGGGAAAGATAGTTTCGGATTTCGAACAACTCGCTTTTCGAACAGTCTTCTGGAATGGATTATGTTCGAAAACCGAGGGTTGACTGTATGTAGAAATCTGCTGCCATGAGTTTCCTCATGTAGTCAGGAATTCCTGTTTCTTTTAGTAGAAGTTTGTTATAATGATCCTGCTGGTTTCTCTGTGTCAGTAAATTTGATAAGACCAAAAAATTAACTGATTCCCCCTAACAAATACCTGTATTGACTGACGGAACATGTAGGTTATAATTAAGTTGAGCTGTTTTGTACAGACAACAAGAAGAAGTCTGAAAGAAACTTCCCATTTTCATAGGAAATGACAACAACGTAGTCTTCCACGTAGAACTCGAGTCACTCAGAGTGCAGATGCCCACTAGGGCGCTGATTTTCTTGTCAACTATGAAAGACCATATTTAACTAATTTTGGTTTTCTTCAGATTCTAGATCTATAACATTTAAAGATACATCAAATCCGACATCAAACATAATTAACACGGTGTCATGTATAATTTGAACTTTGTCGCAAGTCTTTAGCATTTTTATTATTTATTATCTAATAGTAATGAATTTTCCATGGCCCCTATTTATTCATACACTCTGGACGGACACATCTGGAATATTTCTTGGATTTCTTGGATCTTGAATTAATCTTATATACAGTTGTGTTCGTAATTATAGCAGTGTGTCTAAAAATGTGAGTAAACCTCAAAATTCTTCAAATAATTTTCATGTTAATGCACACAAATGCATTTGGGACACTTCACATTCCATTTCAAAGAAAGAAAAGTGAAAAAAGTCAATGAATATGATAATATTTTACAGAAAGTCAACAAACATAATGTTCAAAAAAATAGCAATGTTCATTTTGGTTATTCCCGAATCCATTTGAGTAGTTGTTTTTCTTTTTCTTGCTCAACTTTCTGGTTTTCATTGCCATTTTTAAGCGTTTAATATCATTTTAAGTGAACACCTATCATTTTTTGCACTTCTTTATACTTTTTCTCCTCTTTTATTATCTTCTCAATTAAAGAACGCTCTTCTTCTGAACAATGCCTTGAACAACCTATTTTAATCTGTTTTTCAAGGGCAAATGCACAGTCAGCATCTACAGCACCAGTTGCCTTGATCCTTAACTAAGGGCCACCTGTTTAACACCTATTTTCTTCATATAATCAGTAATGTCACTAATTAAACTCAGCACTGCTATGTTTTTGAACATTATGTTTGTTGAATTTCTGTAAAATATTATCATATTCAATGACTTTCCACTTTTGTTGCTGTGAAATAGAATGTGAAGTGTCCACAATGCATTTGTGTGCATTAAAATAGAAAATTATTTGAAGAATTTAGAGGTTTGCTCACATTTTTAGACACACTGCTATTTTTTTCTACGTCACTGTCTAATTTTTCTCTAAGCGTTGTTTGGCATTATCTTTTTAAGTCAGAAGCAAAAACCTTGTGATGTGTCACACATTTAAACCTAGGTGGTTCAGTTCATTCAACTTTGAAAGATCAAATCTCACATCTTTGTCCTCAGACAAAGGCTCAAACAGTCCGTTCTTTCTGGGTGTTATGTTGGGGTGATCACACCTTCAGCCACCCAAACAGCCCCAGAGGTAGAATCGTTCCGGTTCACTTTGTACTCCCGGTGTCACAACATGTCTCCTGTCTCTAGATAACAACCAGACTATTAAGCAGGGACCAAAAACACCCATCATCTTGTTGAGTGTGTGGGGGCTATGCAGGTGCATACACTGGTTATTTTAATCAACATCATGTCCAACATTGTATATTTTAATCTTTCGTCTTTTATCCATCCTCAGCTTCTCTCCTCTCTCTTTCTTTCTGATGTGTTCTCCCCCTCCCCCTTGCACTCTATTTCCTTGAAGGCTGTTTTCTTTTAACAAGGCCATATACAATCAGCAAACGATATTCCATTAGTTGTGACACCACTGCCTCGTCTCTCTCCACAACAGACATGGTGGACACGCAGCAGCTCCTAGCGTGGCCTGTTGGTTTCAGTCTGAATGGTGTCGACTTGTTAGAGCTGGACGACAGCTCCCACTCCCTCAACATGAAGCATTTGTCGACCTTAGACTACGCCTCCATCTCTTCCTCCTCCATCCAGTCCTCTCTGTCTCCCTCTCTTGTATCCTGTATCTCTCCTGCCAGTGTGGCCTATGACCCCAGTCCACCACAGAGTGAGGAACCCCTGACCAACATGGACTACACAAACTTGCACAGCTACAGAGCGGACACACACAGTAAGTTTGTTCACTCTGTGTCATGGTTAAAGCAGTTGAGTCTCCAGTAGGGAAGTTTTTGATAATTGTATGGTCTGATTTTTTTTTTAATTGTATATACTGAATTGATCCCCGAAGGGGAATTAGTGGCACACTGTAGTGTTAGTAACATGCATATACAGTATGAGTGTATACAGGCCCTGAACACACAAACACACACACAAGGGGCCTGTACACATGCAGGGGGAGGTAGAGTGGCGGGCAGCCCAAAGAGCAATTTGTAAGGAGGGACGGCGCCCTGCTCAAGGGCGCCTCGGCAGTGATCCAGAAGTGAGCTCACAGCTCCCACATTCAGCTCAAACTCTGGGTGTTTTATTTTGGTTTTTTTGGGCGGGAGTGGGAATGGAACCGCCGATCTTGGAACATTGGTCGACCGCTCTACCGCCCGCTCTTCCACTGAGTTGGTGCCGACCAAGACAAAGCTTTATTGCAAAAATTCACAGTTTATCAATAGGGGAGATCATGATTCTTAGTCGCATTTGAAACATGAAAGTAGTTCATTATAAATGAAGAACACAAGATGCTCGTATATGATGAAACTGAAAGCACTTTTAAGCTAATAAGTATAAGAGATGGTACGAGAATTCCTTAGCTGTCTGCCTTTTTGGCCCTTTGGTGTCCTGCCTGTCTGATGTTGCTTTTCCCTCTAGATCAGATCAAGATGGAGCCGGAGTCGCCTCCACATTTCTCTGATAGTCCCGTGTTCACCAAGCTCCAGGATGATTCTCCGGTGGCAACACTAAACATCGAGTGTCGTGTGTGTGGAGACAAGGCCTCTGGATTTCATTATGGTGTTCACGCCTGTGAGGGTTGTAAGGTAGGATTGATACCGTGAATAATGATGAAAATGAGAAACGTACGAGAGAATGTACAATCTGGGTTTGAAACTCACATTAGACTAGAGAAGGGTTGTCAAACTAATTTTCACTGAGGGCCACATCAGCATAACGCCTGTCCTCAAAGGGGCAGATGTAACTTCTAAATGTAACTAAATGTAACTCAGTGTAATGTAGAATAAATGTAACTACTCTTCAACGTTAAATAACTGAATTTATTACTTATCCAAGTTACAAACATTACAGTTGACAGAAAAAAATATATCTGTTTGTTTCTTTGTTTTAACATAAATCCTCAGGTTATTAAACCCACAAAACTCCATCAATCAGAGATCAAACTATCCAATGAATAAAGAAAAATAACATCACACACAAGTTAGGACATTAACTTTATTTTAAACATTTTTGTCTAAGTTAAAATGGGCTTAATTACTGTATTTGGGAAATGTAGTTTTTGGTCAAAGCACACTTTTAACCTATTATTTTTAGGCATTCTGACCTTTTATGGCGGGCCACATTTGGCCCCCGGGCATTGTGTTTGACACCTGTGGTCTAGAGCTTCAATAAGCAAATACCTTCATCAATTAATCCAGTAATTTACAGCTCCTGGATTTAATTATTTTTAATATTGTTGCAGGAACTGGACAGACTTATGAATAATAATATAAACAGAATTTTTAGCATTAATATCAAATGTGTATGTCATAGTTGACTGAATTTGCAGAGTCAGCTGAGAGACAGCTATAAACTCCACCTGCCAGAAATTATTTGTTCGTGCCATGAATTCACTTTATCATATTAAAGTACTAGATAGGAGACCAAAGATTGTTTTCCTGCACCCATAACAATATCTGTCAGAGTTTAAATGCATTTTACGGTTCTTCTATTTTATTTAGATCTTTTCACTGTATTAGTTACGAGTGAAGAAGAAGGGGGATGATTGTGACACATACAGTATCTAGGAGCAGAGGATGATATCTAGAGCAGTCCCATGCCAACCAGATACGTCTCAGTTGGATATGTGAAAGATGTGAAAATTGTCTGAAAGGGCCTGAGGATGGGAGGAGTGAAAGGTGTACTGGTCCATCCAGTTAAATTAACTGGTTACATTTCTAGGCTTGTCATAGGTGTGGCTTGAAGATCCCATTCAATTCTAAATTCAGGTATTTAAGTCATGTGTATTTCTTTATACTCTAGTGTGTATGTCATACGGTATGTTGTTTTTATTCCTTTATATTCTAGTGTGTATGTCATATGGTATGCTGTTTTTACCAGTATTCATTTCCCTTTCCCTGTTGGTTTTAGTAGGAAGATAGATTTCCACAAAACATAACTTTGCATTTTCCCTAACACATAAACTGGACTTGATTTCCACATAGAGTATCTTAATGGAGGAGTTGGACAGGACATATATCTTGTTCTTCAAGCCTAACATGTTCCTTATACTGTATAAAAGTGGGCATTTCAGCTAATAAGCCAAGACAAGCAGGGGAAGTCTGTGTTAAGAGACAAACAATCGCATTATTGGTTTTTCCATCAGATTTGTCCTTCACTAATGCTGATCAAAACAATTTCAGAATAAAATAGAATACAACTATTACAATTTCTTTTAAAAATGACACTTTCCAGGACTGAATCAGAAGTTAAATAAAAATCAACAAACATTTCAACACCCAGGTGGCTCGATCTGCTTGTCGAAAGCTAAACTCTTACATCCTCTGCAGACAGACTGAACCAAATATTCCCAACTCTGACAATCAGTCACATAAGAGGTGCTTTTTGTGTCTTAAACTGCAGTGCAGAGCTGTGGACAATAAATTGGTTGCTAGTTTCAAAAAGTAATTGTGAACAAGAAAAGCAATTGACAGTTATGGCATCTCAGACTCATGTCAGGAATGTAATGGGCGTAGCAATTTCTGATGTGTTTTCGTCTCTGTCAGTGTCTCTTTTACTGTCACCATGAGACATGTCAGTGGAATTATTACATAATGTTTTTTTTTTTTTTTTATCTTTTTGATGTCTGTCATTCCAACCACAAGCACAACACATTTTCCATTCAATAAAGGTTTGTTGTTATAAATAACAATCAAGAATAAGAAATTGTGGGCGAAATCTCACACATTTCTGTTTTCTAACACTCCTATATAATATAATCATCAGTTTGTTTTCTTACACTGTCAGTACTGCATTGGGTTCACGACCGTGTCCAGAGGTTTCTGTTTTCTGTCCAGTTTAAGTCATACCACACTTTCAAAGGATGAATGAAGATGAGGTGCAGCAGTCATTGTTCTGCTGAAGTCTCCGGGGAGACAAACCAGAAGAGGGGGTCAGCCAAGCAGGCAAACTGCTAATTGTTTCAAAACAGAAAACATTCTTTATTGAGGCGGTGTCTTGACCCCCTTTAGCTTCCTCCTTCTTTAAATAACCACTAATTTTATAAAAGGAACATCTGTGCTGTGTATCACAGGAATGTAGATGCCACACCATCGTTCACTGAGAGTCCAGATTTGGACTTGTATCCTTCAAAAAAAAAAAAAAAAAAAAAAAAAAGGAAACAAGAAAAACAAAAACAGAACTTGCAGCATCGCAAGTATTTTTTTGAGTTTCTTCAACTCTATTAAGCGTATTACAATAACAGAGACACAAATACCAGAGCAATAAATAGAAAGAAAAATCCTGTCTGTGTACAGGAGTGTTTGGTAGTTTGACCACAACTGCGTGTTAATAGCAGAGATAAGTGCAAGTCTTATGGCTGCTTGGTCCTAAGGTTGAAAACATCAAAGAATAAATCCACCCTGATGTACAATCTACTTTTAAACAAGCACTATGGCATTATGATCGACTTCCTCACAGATTGGAATAGAACCACATATCTAATCTACGACAGGCCATAGACGCTGCATGGAGTCACTCCACCAAGAAGAGAAATGATCAGTCACTCAATAGCATAAGGCAGATATTTCAAAAATTAACTCAGTTTTATGCTTTTTAGGAAAAACGTCTTCTGCTCTTGTCTTCCTTTCTTGCCTCAGTTATACAGATAAAGGTGACTCATAAAGTTTATACTGTACATAACACACGAGGGAAAAGAAGAAAAACATATTTTTATTTTGTTTTTATAAAGCACATTTATTCACATAAAACCATATTAAACAAAAGATTCAAACAAAAATATAAATAAATAATAGAGAAAATGATAAACAAACTCGTCAAATATACATAAAGTAAACTAACCAAGCATCGTCACATCAATCACATGCCACAAGTTCTGAAAAGTTTCCGCATCCTTCA
Organism: Antennarius maculatus; assembly: GCA_013358685.1. Taxonomy (NCBI): domain Eukaryota; kingdom Metazoa; phylum Chordata; class Actinopteri; order Lophiiformes; family Antennariidae; genus Antennarius; species Antennarius maculatus. Next base: position 9,546,859 of record CM023609.1, read on the forward strand.
CTGTTTTGTAATAATTGACATCAATTATGATTCTAGTTTGAACCGTTCTTTTTAAATTAACTTCCACATCAGAGTCTGAAGAGCCTTTGGCCTTTTTCTTGCTCAGGTTTTTGTCTGACACAGAAGGAAATCTATTTTGTCCTGCGTTTAAAACCATTAATGTTGGTTTGTTTGTTAGAACTGTTGTCAAAAGTGAGAAAGATTCTCTCTCTAAATAGCAATAGATTTTTGAGACCTTCACAGTCAAGGAAACAGTAAAGAACAGTTTCTGTGTGAGAACAGAAAGCAGTTTTCTGACACATTTGGATTAACAATCGAAGTAAAAACTGACGAGCACAGCAACATGTTAAATCCTCCACTGCAGATCTCCAACTGTTCTGTTAACAGTGGTTTATAGACAGACTCCTGTGAAGGGTTCACACCCGATGGCAGACCAACACCAAAGTAAACCTTCCGTGGTGTGTCAGCTCATTCTTTAACTTTATCTTTAACATTTTTATTTAGTTAATCAGGGTCTGTGGGGTGACTCAGCTCAACCAGCATCTGAGCAGACTGCTGATGAGCATCACAAAGACACGCCCACAGTGTAGGACACACCCACAGCAGAGAACAGAGAGTCAGCATCATCCAAAGTGGGTCCACAAACCTCCACCACATGCCGAAAGGTGAACATTTCGCGGTTTTGAATATGTGCTCCACAGATTCTCCTGCCACATTCCTCACATTCAAAGGTCTTCCTTTGACTGTAGGTTTTAAAATCCTGAAGAGAATTAAAATTCTGTGGCTTTTTCTTTGAAAAAAACATGGTAAGTCTCAGTCTGTTGCTCCTCAAGTCCATTAAAAATAACACATGGTCAAGTCCCAGTCCCCAGCACTGGGTCGGGATCATTTGCATTGTGGACCTCCACGCCTGGTTCTCAATTCCAGTCAGGAACTGCTGGATGAGCTGCAGCCCGAACACTGCGTCCCTGCTGGCCAGATGTTTGACACCTGCCCTCCTTTCTCTTTGGGCAGGAAAAGGATACTCTAAGAAACCCAGTTACGGCAATCCGAGAAGAAGCCCACCGTCGCTGTCTGTATTTTTGACAGCAATGTTGGTGGGGTGTTAATGCAGGATGGCCCATGCCACAACACTGACACCAGTGTAAATAATGGTTAAAACAAGACAGTTATGATAAGATCCACTTCCAGTTTTTTTAGCTTCCCTTCCAATTTTCTAAAACTTTCCCCCAGTTCTTCTCCACTGTTCTTCTGTTCTCCCAGATAAACTCCAAGGTGTTTAAACCCATTTTGTTCCATCTAAGTTTATTTAAGAGTCGGATCTCCCACCCACCAACTTATCCCACCGTAAGAGCTTGACTCTTCCCCCAGTTGACCTTGGTGGAAGAGATCTCACAGAAGTGTTCAGTAAAAAAAAAAAAAAAAAGAAAACTCCACATTATTCTGCTTTAAGGAACAACAGTATCATCAGCAATCATCTTTATTTTGTCTCATAATGCTTTTATTTTCTAATATGACTTCATAAACAGACTCAGCAAAGTAGATTAAAGATTTAGAAGATATAAAAGTTGTCTTTGCCTGGCAATATCTGAAGTCATTTTTTTCTCCCTTACTGTCTTTCTTTTTTAGGGTTTCTTCAGACGCACAATCAGGTTGAAGTTGGTTTATGATCACTGTGATCTTCACTGTCGCATTCACAAGAAGTCACGTAACAAATGCCAATATTGTCGCTTCCAGAAGTGCCTCAGTGTTGGCATGTCACACAATGGTAAGATGTTCCATACACTTTTTTAAAAGAGCCTGACAATGTGCATTTCCAGGAATATGCTTTCCTCTGTGGTTTTTGGCCTCCTTCATTTCTCAGGTCACGGTTTAGTTCCCAGCAGTTTTTCAATTTTCTGGCCACCTCAGATTATCACAAATAAAACTGGTTGAACAAGTCTACACCTTCTATTCTCGAGCTCACATTCTTAGAAATTAAGCAACAAAAATGGGTAACTGAGATTGATAAAACTCTGCTACTTGTGCTCATTTATTCATCCGCTCAATCATTTTCTAATTTTGTTCTATTTGTCTGGGTTGGATTGGGGTGGCAGCACGCTACACAAGATGTTCAAGAATCCCTTTCTCCAGCAAGTTCTAGTTCTTCCTGGTCGAATATGAGGCATTACCAAGTTAAATGAGATGTGGAATCCCACCATCAAGTTTATCAGAAGATCTCCTCCCGATTGGATGTAACCAAAACATGTCAAAAGCGTGGTTCTCAGGAGGAACCCCCAAACACCACAGCTCCTCCCCTATCTCTGAGGCTAGGGGAGGAGATAGCTTATTCTATCTATAATCCCATTCTTTCGGTCCCTATCCAGAGATAGAGTGAGGTTTGACATACAGCCCAATTTGTAAATCAAGAGCTCTTCCCTCTGGCTCAACTTTAATCAATAGGCTCAGACACACACAGTCCAAGCAAACATCATAGAGCTGCTGCCCAGTGGCTTCATTACACCTGCAGGATAGGATGTGGGGTCGGACGCATTATTTGCTGGTTGGCAAGACAATAGCATGCCCGTCTTGATATAATAGACACCTTCTCCCTTTGTCAAGCTGAAGGAATGAGTCAAGCTAATGGCTAAACATTTTACTTGCTCACCATTATATTAAAAGCTGGAGATGATAACACTGAAAACACCAGCAACAGCTTGCCAGGTTTGCCACATAAGAAAAACCCCACACCCTCCCTTCAGGCTATCCAAAGTTGTTAATCAATCCACTGGACTTTAAAAAAGTTTCTTGAAGACGTTTCACCTCTAACCCAAGAGGCTTCTTCAGTCCTTCAGACCTGGATGAATGAGATCCTCCACAGACACCCTCCCTTCAGGTGTCTCTACAAAGAAATTTGCCATTCACTGACTCCATATCCAAATCCACTGGATGTGCATCCTAAATTCTTATACTGAATTTTTAATTTTTTTTAATCTTTGATATATTTCCCAAACCTTTAAGAAAAGTATAAGCTTGAATTAAAGTACAGTGCGCCCTCGTTACTCGCAGTTAATGCTTTCCAGGAACCACACGCGAATAACGCAATATAGCAATGAACTCTTTATCTTATTATTTACGGTAATTTTAACATTTATGAACCCTCCCCATACTAATATTAAACCACCTTCTATCTGTATTACCTTTTCCCACACTCTTATCGACTGTTTAAAGTACTTTTGTGTCCAGTGATGTGCGGTGAGGTTCATGGCTGGTGAGGTACTGATTTCATCATAAGTAGATTTATAAACATGAACCTACAGTGTACCTTCTTCATCCTTTAAATAACAACAGTGAGTGGGTTTTTAAAGTCTCACAGCAGAATTATTTACACATACAAACTGTAACAGACAAATAAGCACATTTGATTATAAAAAAAACGTTATGCTGTTACCCACATGTTTGTTCATATGTTACGTTTACTTATAAATGAAGTCCATGCGCCGCTCCTTCTGAACAAAAGCCTTGATAACATTTTGAGTTGAAATATGTAATCCTCCATTTCTATAGTAAGGCAAGGCAAGCGGAAAATAAATGAATGGCTGTAGTTTGCTGTCTCTTCTTCTACGGCCGAGGAAGAGGACTCCTTGGCCCGATCACCAGCGCCCCCTACCATGAGGCACGAGAACTGCGTGCTTCACTTTGTGCCTTTTCCCAGTCGTTTCAGGACCGCTCAACTCAAGGAAGACGTTACACAAATACAGTTGACAAAAAACACTGTACATTATATACATTAGCTAAATTATGGAAACTTAGTTCATACAGCAAACGTGTTTCAACCTTTTTAATCGCGACATATAGAGAGATAGCATTACGGTCTCATTGAATAGCATACCAGCACAGCTGACCAAGTCATTGCGCAATCCGTGGTGAGGCTCGGCTGGCTGGTGCCTCACCACAGGTCTCTTCTCAGTGTTTCAGCGGTACATGTGAAAATTCAGCGATTTTGAATAAAAATAACTTAAAATTGGTGACGGTAAGTGGAAAATAACTTTATAATACGCATCACTGGATAATTATAACCATCTAATTTATTTCTTCCATTTGTCACTTTTTTCTTTCATGATGACAGGTGACGTGCCTCCCCTGACCGCATGTCACTGCTTGTGTCTCATGTAAGTCTGAGACTCACAGAACGTTACGCGCTTCCGGATGCTTTCAGCCAATAGCATGCGTGTACTATATCACGTGACTACCTACTAAAAATCCACGATGAGATGAAGTCGGGCACGTTGATGCGCGAATGCGAGGGATTATTGTACCTGAAACTTTGAAAATACCCAAAATTCATTGAAGTGCTAAAAATATATAAAGCCCAAAGATTCCTTTCATGAGTTGTTGCTGCTCCAGAATGTTTGTGATGGTATTACTCAGCTTTGTCTCTGGTCAATATTGGTGAGCTTTCTGAGTGTACATGATCAAATACATACAAAATGAATGCAGAAGAGAGATGAATGAATGAGAAGCTCTTCATTTCACATAGAGCAAAAATGGGCTTTAGATACAGCATATCCTTGCTGCTAATCACATCCGAAGGACTCACATCCTTCGGATGTGCCAAAGTACCAAAAGTATGACTTTTACATCTTTGTCAGAGGTATGGTCTCTCTCATAATTATTCATAAATTTATCATTTCAAAACACCATACGAAAAAAATTGCAATGACTAACGTCCATAGCTGATAGAAGGCTCATACGTCTCAGCTGAGAGACAGGCCACACAGAAATGCAGATCCTTTAATATCACAAATGATTGACGTTATCAATGAATATTTGTTAAGAGAAGCCCTGATTTTAATAAGAACACTGAAGTATATCAGATAAAGTATGCATATGTTATTTCATTTGAGGTGTGTGTAAAATTAAATCAGAGGGATTTTGAGGACTAAGAATTTTGAACGTCAACGGCTTAACCTTATTTACAAAACGGATAATATTCTCGCCTATCTTTTTCTCCCCCACTGTTTTCCTGTCCTTCTCCGTGTCTCCCTTCCTCATACCATAACAAAATAATTCCACAAGCTACAGCTTTGCGAATGAGTTGTATGTGGGTTTGTATTTAATCAATGATTGACATCTCAGAGTGCATAGACCTCAGCTGTTTTCTGCAGCCTGCTGTGTCACGGCTGTGGGCTCGTTGCCAGCTGGTGGTTGGGCCACTTCAGTTTGCCTTAGTTTGCTTAAGGTGTATTTATCATAAACAGTATTACAAAATTATAAACACACCACAACAATGAGCTTCTGTTTCCACAAACAGAAAAAATGATGGTTAATCTACAGTATTTTGTGATGCAGTCACAAATTTCATTCAGATCACAAAATCTATATTTCAGTTGTGTTGTTGCAGAGTTAATGATTGATTAAATCCTCATTATTACCTTAAGGAAAAAATGAATAAAATACTATTCAGGTCAGTTGGCCAGTCCCAAACTGACCGTAGGTGTGAGTGTGTGTCTGCGTGCGTGTTTTTCTGTGTATGTGTGGCTCTGCGGAGCACTGGCGTCATGCCTGGAATGTCCCCTGCCTCACACTCCCTGTCGTCGTGGATAGGCTCCACCGTCCCGCGACAGTGGCTGAAGCGGGTTTAGAAGAAGAAGAAAAATGAATGGATGGTCACTCCAAATTGTCCGTAGGTGTGAGTGTGTGGTTGTTTATCTTGTGGCCAGATGTCTGGAACAAATATCGCCTCTCACCCGCAGTCACCTGGGGTAGGCTCCAGCAGCACCCCTGTCCTGCAAGCTGAAAAAGCAGCTGAAGACATGATGTTTATGGTCGTCTTCAAGAAAATGGATGGATATACAGTATGGATATACTGTAGATATAGATGTAGATGTAGATATAGGCATAGGTATAGATATAGATATAACAACCTGGTTCCATGGTTTGGTTAATACAAATGGACATATAACCTAACCTGTAAAAACATTTGGAAATAACATGGATGAGGATGCTGGCTGTAAATGCTTGACATGGTTGGTCAAAGACAGCATTAGAGGGAACTACATGTTGTGACTGCTTCAAGAGTCACATTTCATAAACCCACACCAGGAGTTTCTGTAATATTGTGTCCCATTGCTTTGTGGTTGTGTATATACTGTATGTCTTTGCGTGAGCGTTTGTCTGTGTGCTCTGGTAAAGTCCATTTCACTGCTTGCCAATCTCAATCTGTTTGTGTGCTTATGTTTCTACTTGTCTTTGTCAGCAATTCGTTTTGGTCGGATGCCCCAAGCAGAGAAGGAGAAGCTGCTGGCTGAATTCTCATCTGACATGGAACACATACACCCGGAGGCAGCAGACCTGAGGGCTCTGTCCCGACATCTGTATGAGGCCTATCTGAAATACTTCCCCCTCACCAAGGCCAAGGCCAGGGCCATCCTCTCTGGGAAGACCGGAGATAACGTGGTAGGCACACCTTACATCTACGTACTTTTACATGTAATCTGACCAGCATTAGCCAGAAAACCTTTTCTTGAAATTTAATATCACAGTATAGTGTTAAACATGTTTCAAGCACATTCACAGCAGGGCAGCTTGATATGTGGGCATGTATAGAGATATATATTTGATGACAATTACATCTAGACATGACATGCGTTCGATGACAGTGAATGAAATTGCATGTACAAAATGTAATTTGCTCAATAATATCGGCAGGATGCTGCATGTAAAAAAAGGATTTTGTACTTTTGATGTTATTGAATTTGTTCACATTCTTTGCCATTATCGTCTTCATGTGACCCTGTTCAGTGTCATGCAAATGTGTGTGTTTTATTCCTGTTCTAATAGAAAAAGTGGAGGGGTTGTTTTTTACACGACTTGATGTAACTCTCATTACAGCGGTCAAGCTGTTCAACCAGGTCACACTGTTTTCCTGTAGGTTGCTGTAGAGTAATTTATTAAAAAATGGATTCAACTCATAATTTCAAACTAATTTAGTTCAAAATTCGGTCATTTATACAAGTGGACTGCAGTAAATTGTGAAATGGACTGTTTCTGGTTTTTTCAGCGTAAGGTTTTGAGTTGCCTGTATTCAAAATAGACAATCATCAAACTAAATTAAGTTTTCAGACAATATTGATATATATTTAGATCAAAACTTGATTTATATAAACACTGGATACATAATTACATAATGAGATTTGTTCATTGTTATTAATGTTATTGTTATAATAAAAGTAAAATTGGCTCTGTCACACTAAATGTATGGGCAGACCATTTTTACTATTTATATTCCTCCCTCTCTAAGTAAAGTCAGAAGAGTTCAAGGTAGTTCAATGTTTTTGTCTGCTTGTTATGACTAAAGATAGCAGAAGATGGTCCTGAATCATCTGTTGGTCTGGGGTTGTTTACTAAATTTCATCAAACCCCCGGAAACAAATAAAGAGTCAATGACATTTCATTTCATTGTCATAGAACTTTTGTTTTTTTAAATTTTTCTAATTTTTCATTATTGAGTTGTTATATAATCAAATTAACTCTGCCAGCATTCCAAACATACTGTAGAAATAACAACAGGAGAGACCTTTTTATTTTCTGATGCATTTGTGTCACAGAACTAAAGAACTAAATAATGAACTATGTCAAAATCTAACTTAAAAGAAGATAATGAACAAGCTGTGACAATGGTACACATGCACTTCCTGTCGCTGAAGTGGTCATGGTCACCTCTCTGGATCTCACCTTAACGTTACTAGCAGCTATTGTTCATCTATGTCAAAACAATACAACACAAAATGTGAGGTTGTGCTTCTCTTTTGTTGCTCGCTTCTTTTAATCTGCTACCTTCACATGCTAAAGTATAAGGTCTCCTGAGAAATACCCCTGTAGTATCAGAATATTTGACAAATGTGTAGATTGTAAAATGATGCAAACATTTACAGATAAATTTGTTATTAGTGTTATAAAATTGTGATTTTGAGAACTTCCATAATATTGTAGACTATTACTATTAGATTCCACATAAAAAAATCTACTATCCACATTCATGTCATGTCATGTCATGTCAACTTTATTGTCAAATGTACCATATATGCACGACATACAGCACAGATGAAATTAGAGTCCTCTCAGACCCACAGGCAGTAAAAAAAAACATGTTACATTTACACAAATTAGTACAATTCATTTCGATCAATGTTATAAGAATTGTTTGCTTTGCTTTCCTGCACAATGTGTCATTATTGAATTTACCACTGAAACAGGAAAAGGACATTCAACACATGCCACTATGCGACATACTATGCTATTGCAGGACTGATGAATTAGAAAAGTCCAAATGTGGTTAATGTGAAGACATCTTATCTTCTGAAAATCTGACATCTGGAGACATATAGATCTTATGACTTTTCTTCTTCTTTTACATCCCATTTAATTCTCCCTGCATGTTCTTATTCATTCATTTACACTTTTCTGCACCTCCAGCCTTTCGTCATCCATGACATGAAGTCTCTAATGGAAGGAGAGCAGTTCATTAATTGCCGGCAGATACCCACCCAGGAGCATCAGCAACATATGCCTACCTTAACAGTCGGATATGGAGGTTGGCATTCAAAATACCTATTTCTCTCCTCATTGTATATATAAGTAAATTAATACAACTTGATAAATTTATTTACCATCCCTGAAAAATCTTAGAACTGTAAGAGATTCGCAGGTAAGTCAATATAGTTTACAGAAGTGAATTCATTGATCACAGCTCATTTTTTAGAACTTTTTTAAAGATTACATGACGCTAACTTCCCGAAGCCACAAATAAAGACTAGTTTATTTTTTCTTCTTTAAATATCATGCATGTCATGCTTGTTCCTGCAGGGTTACCTTTTTTATGTAATGGACTTATTATATTCACAACATGAGACAGTTCTTTATAACCCATTCAGTTCATCCATTCAATTCCAGGTTCCACAGCAGCTCATCCAGGGACAGAGTGCAGCAGTTTAGATGAGGCAGAACTACGCTTCTTCAACAGCTGTCAGTCACGTTCAGCTGAGGCAGTGAGAGAAGTGACAGAGTTCGCCAAGAGCATACCAGGATTTATCGACCTGGATCTCAATGATCAGGTTACTATCAATTCCCTCATTCAAATCAGGACATGCCATGTGTCTCTGGAAAGAGTTTGCTCTTGACCTCAAATCTTTACTCTTTCCAAAGGTGACTTTGCTCAAGTATGGTGTGATTGAGATCTTAATTATTATGATGGCGCCTCTGATGAACAAAGATGGGACCCTCATGTCCTACGGACAGGTCTTCATGACGCGGGAGTTCCTCAAGAGTCTCAGGAAACCTTTTGGCCAAATGATGGAACCAAAGTTTGAGTTCTCTGTCAAATTCAACACGCTGGAGCTGGATGACAGTGATATGGCCTTGTTTTTGGCTGTGATAATCCTCAGTGGGGGCAAGTGCTTTTCTTTTATATGCTGAACGTGTCCAAACTGTCTTCCAGACAACTAATACAAACATCTCCACAAGCATTTCAGCCACATGCAACAGAATCGTCACTCTTTGCAGTCTTGAAGAAAAAGGCACAAGGCAAAACAGGAATACTTAATAAAGGTGTTTTGCTGACATATTTATTCAAGATGTTTTTCTGTACATGTTGAAAATAGATGCTACATCTGAGCTAACATGCCAGTGAGTTTGATGTTTACTAAACTAAGCATTCATCTTATATCAATTATTTTTCAGAGTTTATGATACGGCTGGCATGTAAGAATAACCATTACCAAACTGATGAGAGGGATGTAGTTTGTCAGTCTGTAGTATTTTCTCTGTGTAGTATAGAATGTGTAATAATGTCAGCAATTATTAAACTGATAAACTTATATTTTAGTCAAGATAGGGAGAGTTTTATACTAGTTTTATTCTATGTACAGCAGTTTCCATGGATATATTTTACTTTTAGCTGACTCAGGAGGATAGTCATCTTTTCTGGAGCATATCTCCCAAAACATTGATTCAAGCTTCACCAACCTTTCACATAAATTTACCGTGGTAGTTTTCTGTCCCTGTTAATATTAAACTATTCTATAACGCTTATTTTTTTCTGTGGAATGGCTCGAGAGTTAAGTCATGTGACGTGACGTGTGACGCGTATGATCAATCATCTTCTCCATAGTATACTGTATATCCAAAAATATATACTCAAGGCTCACAGCAGGAATGGAAGTCATATAAATTTAGGAAGCATCTAATATGTAATTTGTCATGGAAGTCAGGGAACAAACACACACACACACAAACACAAATATACTGTATATAATTACTAAAACAATATTTCAATGTAATTCTTAGGTTGAGGTTGAGGTTACTTTGTGGAAGCAGTAAAAATGTAAAAAGGTTACTTCATTAATTTCATTAATTTTCTTGCTGACATTTGACATCAACACATTAAAGTTCACTGTAATTACAGAGTGTTGTAAGGTTAGCAATGTGCTTTATCAACTCACTGCATTGCACATGATATGTATGACCTGCCTTGAACCATTTATCAGTTTTATGGGACACGCAGGATATTATTCCCGACACATTCTTTTTCTCACGCGCTCCCATGTTTAAACCCAAACTTGTGAGCTAATATTACTGTTTTGCATGCGGCTACTTGATAAAGATATGGCCTTGACCTGATGAGGATTCAAATCAGACGCTTAGGTCAATATTTAACTTCAATGACTAAGATTAAAGCTTGAAATAAAGATAAGAAGGTTTTGTAAATAGCAATATTGCAGTTAGATTTGGTGTAAAGGACAGGTAAATTCAGTGTTTTTCTGCCACTAAATGTTTAATGCGTAGTTGTTACTACATCCCACTCCAATTTACAGCTTTCTTTAAGTCTATCTATCATTTCTATCTTTCATGGTCACCCTCAAAATAACTTTCAATTATTTATCTGTCTGTGACCCATCCAGACCGTCCAGGCCTGCTGAATGTGAAGCCGATTGAACGGCTTCAGGAGACAGTCCTGCATTCACTGGAGCTACAACTGAAGCTCAGCCACCCAGACTCCCTTCAATTGTTCGCCAAGCTGCTCCAGAAAATGACTGATTTGCGTCAGATCGTCACCGACCACGTCCACCTCATACAGCTGTTAAAGAAGACAGAGGTTGACATGTGCCTGCACCCACTGTTGCAGGAGATAATCAAAGACTTGTACTAGAATTTAACAGCAGAAAATGACAAGGAGAGAAAAGTCAGAAGCAGAAAAGCAAGAAAGAATAAAGTGATTTTATTTTTATAAATCGTGACTTGTAAAATTAGGTGAGGTGTTTTGTGCTTCTGGCGTGTTGCAAAAAGTAGCAAGACAGGCTGACTGAACATGAGAACGAGATGAGAAAGACACTGAAATCAAGGGAAGAAAGACAGAATCTGAATGTTCTATCTAATCAAGATAGCAGCGTGTGAATGACGAGCAGTGCGTATGCACAATACCAATGAAACTACCACCTAGGGCAATGTATGGGACTACTGCAGTGACTAAGGTCAAGAGTGGGGACTTCCTTATTGGAAGACTGAGGCTCAACACAGCTTCAGGTACCATGAGGACAAATGTGAATATTTTACACCATGTGTCACAATAGAGAATGTGTTCACGTGCAGCTTATCTACATTGGGATACAACCATCGTAAAAGGCAGCAGTAGTGTTTGCGTGTTTCAATACCTCTAGGAGCCCACATAAATGCAGAAATAATTACATACACACACATACACACATTCACGCAAACACACACATAGAAAAACGAACAAAAAAACATTCTGCATTGTCGTCAGCGTGATGGTGCTCTCTCCTTTTAATCAGTTTAGAGACAGATGTCAGATTGTCCTCATTCACCTGTGGAAACTCTGAGGAAGTGACGATGATGAACAGGTCCATTCTTCAGAGATTATCTTGTGCCTATAAAATCTAGCATTTTTCTTTTTGTGAAATAGAGTCATTTGAAAGCACTCATGTACACACACACACACACACATACAGACACACACACACACACACACATATATATATATACTGTATATATATACTGTATATATATATATATATATATATATATATACACACACGCACACATATATATACTGTATATGTGTGTATAAAGTATATATATACAGTATATATATATATAAATACACAATATATAATATACAATATGTATGCATACATATATATGTATTCATGTATGTTATCTTTGTAGTAATGAAGCTCTCAGTCAAAGCCAACTGGATTTTCAGTCAGATGTTTTATTTCAAATTTCTGAAATAAGAATGTTATGGAATTATTTTGTATATATGCAAAGAAACTACCATGCCTTATTTTTAAAGGGACATCAGCATTCTGATGAATGGGATTAACACCAGCAAGGGAAGAAAATAAATTTGTTATAGAACATAAAATGTTATGTAACTTTATTTGAAATCTCTCATTTGCAATATCTCAGTTGCACCGGTAGATCTCAAAATAAATTTCTAAACATATTTCTTATTAAAGCTTTTCATTCACCCAAATTTATAGAAATGTATCCCACAGTCCTCTGTGTCTGTTACCAAACACACACATACTCCACTGGAAAGATTGCAACACCTGAACTCTGCTGATCAGAGACCAAAGTCTGGAAATACTAATCTGATCAGGAAGCAACAACATTCATTCATTCATCTATTCATTATATATATATATACATATATATATATAAATGTGTGTGTGTGTGTGTGTGCGTGTGTATATATAAAATTTATATATATATATAAATATATATATATGCTGGATATATATATGCTGTATATATATAAATATACGGTGTATATATATATATAAATATATACTGTATATATGTATGTATATATATGTATGTGTTTATAAGACATCAGAAGCTTCTGCAGCTGTTTATCAATGTGGATTTACTGAAATAGTGAAAGTATAACAAGCAACAACAAGCTCTGAGTCAATTCAGGACGTTGTAAGGTCGCCTAAACACAACGGGCAGGTTCTTTTACACTGAGCATTCCTAGCATCTGACTTGGTGCCAGGTTACTATATTATGTACTGTATGTCATGTTAGGAATACACCGGAGAATTAAATAGCCAGTGAACGTCTAGGTGTGTGATTGTTCAGCCTATGCAACAAGCCATTCTAATTACATATGATACACAGCTATATTGATTTGGAAAGTTAACTTAACGAAAATAAAATATTCATGTTTCATTACTCACTTAACTTTTTATTCAGATGTATTTAATAGGCTATGGTCTTAATTTAGCTTTTCCAAATAATGGTTGTAGCCTGCATGGGGAAACATACCATTGGTTGTAAAGATAAACATTGTTAAGGTTTAAGACATAAGCAGCAGAATTTTTGAGTTAGTTTCACCATGTCGATTCTAAACTATGTCTGAAACCTGACTGTCGGATCTACTCGTCCTTGCCCCACTGACCTCAAACTCCACATCATCATTCTCATCATAATCCTTTCAACTTGATGCTACGGAAAAATGTAACCTTGATGTATACTTTTAAAAAATCTACGGCTTAGAAATCAGCATGTATTTTAATAACTGTTTTTAATCCTGCATGTTTTTGGAACCTTGGAAGCAGACGAAACAAGCTGTCAGTTCCCAATGAATTGACTCTCAAAATTAACTCTCATTTCACTCTACTTTTGGTCGGGTTCACAAAAATGTACCATTGTCTTTAAAATTAGTTATAAATGGTAGTAACAACAGGAACCACTGAGGAATAAGATGAATATGTGAAAAGATGGGACAAGAAGAGGCTGTTTGCCAGATGAAGATGGGAGTTTCTGGCCGTGACCCTGATGGTCCTGCTGGATTGTCGATGTTGATAGTAATTAAATGTTCTCTGTATTTGGAGGAAGAATATCCTCACTACGTTACCGGTCTCTCTTGATCAAACCATTCCAAGAAGAAGCTTTATGCCAAAATATTTTCAGAAAGAATATATCTGCCGCTGTCCCTTCACACAAAGCCAAATCCAAAGATAGCGATGGTGATTTACACGAGGAAATTTTGTTTTTGTTTGATTTCCTCAAGAAACAGCAGCTTTTACTTCTCTTTTGTTTTAGTATCAGGAATTTGACTCCCATCCCCATGTGATACATTGTGTGTGTGTGTGTGTGTGTGTGTGTGTGTGTGTGTGTGTGTGTGTGTGTGTGTGTGTGTGTGTGTGTGTGTGTGTGTGTGTGTGTGTGTGTGTGTGTGTGTGTGTGTGTGTATAGACATTGTACCAGCTGTTTCTATGAAGTGATACATCTGCCACTACAAGACTAATATAACTCCCATACATAATCTGGTGTTTATATAAATTGGAAGATTAATAGTTTTCAGCATTATTACAATTAATACAGAATAAAAACTGCCTGGATTTCACTGACTTTGTTTAACTGAGATTACTCACATAGCATTAGCATTTGATTTTGTACTTTGAAATTACTGTACAGAAAAATAAGATATAGTCCTGATATAAAATGAAAAGAAAAATATTTTGTTGAGTACAGAAAATAAGTGCTCTAATAACACTATCACTACTTCACTTTACTTGTGAAGTGATTTTTCTCCCCGGTGACGTACTTATTGACTCACCATTTGATATAATTTACTGACACTGAGTGGGAAGTTAGTTTGATGATATGTGTCCTGATATAAACTGCTCTGTCATATGACTCAAATGACGCCATTGCTGGTGAACACATTGCACAAGTTAAATGAATGATGCATTTTTAAATTCAAGCATGAGCATGAACCTTTATTATTTCCCTAAAGATGTTTACACAGACACAAAGAGAAGTCAGAAAAGAAGCTAAAAGAATCCTTTAAGGAAACAGACAAAGCTCAGAGAATTCTTTCAAACACACACACACACGCGCACACACTCACACATACACACACACATACACACACACACACACACACACACACACACACACACATACACACACGTGAAACAACCATTTTACAACTGTAGTTCAGTAGTTAAGAAAGTTTGCCAAGAACGTTGGACCCACTCCATAAAAAAAAAGCATGTGAAGCCAATAGTTTAGCTTAGCATAAAGGCTCACAGTAAAGTGACTCAAAATTTTGTTCTTTTCTTATTTTTACACTCAGATCTTTGTGTGTATGTTTTTTACAACAGTGTCAACAGCACGAATTACATGGAATCGGGTCTTTTCAGGTGTTATTGGGCCAGTAAAGTGAAACATTATCGATAAATGTAAAAAAAAACCCTCAAATCTTCTGCTTTTGTTTTCATACCCTTGGCAGCAAAAGTGAAAAAACAACATAACTGAGGCTCGTCTCTCTCTCTGTCTCACTGCAGAGGAGTCTTTCAAGGTTGACTCTTTTTGAAGCCGTGGCAGAGTTAAACCATGTCACACAGAGTATCTATGGTGATTATCACTTTTTTATTTTCTTTTTTAAAATCAATGCAAATAGAATGGGGTCTACTCAAAGCTAAATATGGGAAGAATGGTTAAAATTGCGATGGAAGAGTCTCGTATTTAACAAAATGAATAAAATCTACATCTCCAAACAGAAAAGAAACAAACATATTTTGCAACAATTGAATGACAACAGCCACACTCTCAATCCAGAGAGGACAATCTTTTCTGTTAATTTAGTTGGATGTCATTGATAGAGTATGAAGAAAACCAAAGCAGCATGTTCATAAAGAGGACCATAGCAGTCAATGATAATAGAAGCAAAGGATTTATAAAGAGATCTTTTTGGAAAGATGATAACTGCTGATGGATGATTATCAGGTCAACTGATGAAGGTTTGCTTCTTTACCACTTGTAATTTCCATAAAAATAGATATGACTGAAGACTATGAACACATTAGGTTACAGGGCACTACATTTGGTATACAATAAAAATACCTTTCCCTTATTCTCCATCAAAGTGATCAGTAGTAGAAGTGATGGACACTACTGGCATTTCCTTACTTTGTGTACTATCTCCCTCTAGAGTCTAGAGGCTGGAATCATTGACCAATCCCCATAATGTAAACTTTTTTTGTTCATATTGAATCCTAATCAAACTTTATTAATGGCAGAAAGTGAACTAACATCAGCAGATCAACCCTGTTGTGTAATTCTGGCTGAGGAATGAGTTTTAGGGCACAGGGTCAGGATGATGATGGATGACTTGTATCGGTGAAAATTGTCCATAAACAAATGTTGACTTGGAGGAGTTGCACCGCCTAAATAACTGTTGTATTGTTTCAGCTGGTTGAGCTGAGGTGGGAGAGGAACAATGGAGGCCAATAACAATAGAGTAGCTGTCAGGACAGCGAGGGGAGGCAAGGTCAGTGAGGTGATACGGTAAACACGCTGGCCCAAGTCCTTCCCATGGCCCCCTGGCTTCACTAAACAAAGATTTTAAAAAGCTATGTAAAAGCTGTACTATATTACAAATTCGGTACCGAAAACAATCACATGTTTATTTAATAATGATGAGAAAATTGTAAGAAAATGTGATTCATAGATGTATAGATATAAAGATAAATACTGTACTTCAATGATCTGGGTAGTCTACTACTCTCAGTGGCGGGCTGTGCATTTCACACCTAGGCCTTCAGTGATGCTATCCTTAGTCAAACTTGCATAAATACATCCCATAATGCTGTGAGCAGCTCCCACCGCTGCCACCAATGTAGCGTTCAAGACTGAGACGTTTATAACTTCTCTCAAATGGGACAAAAACCGGCGTCAGCCCAACTCCTTTTATTGTCACTTGCACAGAAGAATCCCGCAGCCACACCTTTAATAGACGTCACACATCTACGTCACAGAACAAAACCGACTGAAATAACCATCATTTATGACACCACAGCGAGAGAAACGAAATACAGACATACACTAACACACTATTAGAGATTTGCATCATCTCTATCAGGTATAAAACAGGCTATTTTCCTGCAGGGACACAAGTCTCTTTGTGTATTTCCACTACAATCACACAGCTGCGCAAGTGCATCACATTATTCACACACATTGCAGAAGAGCAAGAATTTTTTTCATTTTTAATATATTTGTCATTTTATTTCAACACAACACAAACACAACACAAACACAAAATCCATTCTCCTTTCTTTCCTCAAGAACACTAGAACAGATTAGCTACTTCAGGTTAGCTAGAACAGGTTAGCTAGAACAGGTTAGCTAGTACAGGTTAGCTCCTTCAGGGATCGGACCCTCTTCTCACTAGAGCAGTGGTTCTTAACCTGGGTTCGATCGAACCCGAGGGGTTCGGTGAGTCGGTCTCAGGGGTTCGGTGCAGACGGAGGTCAAGACAAAACACCCCACACGATGTGTGGGGTGTTTTTGCCGAACAAACACGAATCACTGTGTACTTTTGACACATCTTGTCAATTTGTGATGACACGCCCCCCTAAGCCATCACTGGCTGCAGGTGATCATGCTACATCGATTAGCCTATCTGTGCTAAAGGGGATTTTGCACAATCAGTAGTTGATTTATGCCTGTCATGATGGTACGTCATCTGATTGCTTTCTTATATTTTAATTCATAGTAACTATTCATTCATTTCATTTTCATGTACCGCCACTGCATCCGCCGTAGCGGGTCACGGGGAGCTGGAGCCTATCCCAGCTGGCATAGGGCGTGAGGCGGGGGACACTCCGGGCACGACGCCAGTGCGTCGCGGAGCCACAAACAAAGACATACTGTACAAACACACACACACACTCACTCCTACGGGCAATTTGGGACTGGCCAATCAACCTGAAGCACATGTTTTTGGAGGTGGAAGGAAGCCGGAGAACCCAGAGAGAACCCACACAGACACGGGGAGAGCATGCAAACTCCACACAGAGCGGGACTCGAACCCGGACCCACCGTGTTGTGAGGTGACAGTGCTAACTACTGCGCCACCGTGCTGCCCTCATAGTAACTATGTTGAGCAAAAAAAGAAAGTGGTCGGACAAATATGTGCAACGTGAATTTACATGTACTGTATAACGGAACGTGATGGGAGTCAGCGTTCTGCATGATTTGCAATGTCAAGTTGAGCAACTCTAGTCTTGCACTGGCAAAAATAAAGGAACACTTCCTGCATTGAAAACAAAAGAAACAGACTTTGCTGTGAAAATGACATAAGAGTAGCACTTGTCAAGGTGAAACCACGCATATCTGAACTGGTCTCTCAGTAACAACAGTAACAACAGCAGAAGTCACACTGATCTGCAGGTAGGTCATTTCATGTGAGTTCATGTGAGTATCTTGGTTTTGTTTTTTGAAAAAGGTAACATTAATGCACAATTCATTAAATACACCAGTAAAACATATACTTATGTCTTCAATTTGAAAAAAAAAATAAAAAAATCTTTAACTAAAGAAGGGTTCGGTGAGTGAGCATATAAAACCGGCAGGGTTCGGTACCTCCAATAAGGTTAAGAACCACTGCACTAGAGTTTCTCTTCAAATGTGCATCTGCATAGTGCCACCTTCTCAGAGTGAGTATCCAATCAGAGGACATGTACATGTCAGGTGAACATGAGGCCAGCTAGAAGGCCTTAGCATTGCCAACTCGTGATCTGATTGGTTATCGCATCTGTCTATTAACTATATGTTACCTTTCACTCACAGTGCAGGGAGACCTCCATTCTAGATTCTGAAGGTCCTGGGCAGATTTCATTCAACCTGGCAACACATGCTAGCTGAATTCTGATTGGATAAAACCCCTCTAATCTAAAAATAGAAGACTTACCCACAGTTGGCATATGTCATATTATATCCAAATTTATAATTATATATTAATACATATATTTGAATATATTTATTTAAAATGCATTAAAATATAATTAACTTTCATCATAAATATTATCATGATCTCTTGTTATGTTAGACCAGCAGAGAAGGCCTTGCTGGCCCTGACTGCCCACCACTGACTACTCGTACAGACACTAGCTTAGAATTCAGTCACAGAAGTAGCAGCAGTACAGAATAATAACAAATTGAGGTGCATTTATATGCCAATTGATGTATTCTGAACTTTATTTGATTTTATATTTTTAATGACAAATCAATGATTTTTTAAGCACAGACCAAGACACAGACTTGTAGGCATTTTCCTATAACTTGGCACTAAGGAGTCAAGTATACTGTTACATGCTATTGTTTAATATTGATTGTAAAGCTTTGAGAAATTAAATACATAAACATACTTCCACAACAAACAATGATGTCACAAAGTTCACATAAACATTTTATACATAAATGTTTAAATATATAAATATTTTATTTTCATATTAACTAAATTTTAAACTGCTGTGCAGAAAATATAATACATTAGAGAAATCCTTTTCAAACATTTAATGCATGTATAAAAATAATATGATGTCCATTATTATGGCTTATAGAACATCTAATCGGCTGAGGTAAAGCCATCTATGAATAAACAGAAACAAAGATAAATCTTAAAGTATAGCTTATAGAATAGCTTAAAGTTATTCAGACACAATGTAAATTGTGTTCCTCTGAAAATAGACAATAATATAATAACAATAATGACTAGATTGCTGTTTTTCTGCATAAAATTAAAAGGCCTCAAGAATGTGTTCATACCCAGTGTCTTTCTTCATCTAAACTCACAATTTAAAGTTGGTTCAAATGGTCATCAGAGGTGTTCTCAGGTGGTTGTTAACGTTGTCTGCAGCAAACACAATAGCAACTCTACCTAACCCAAAGACCTCATCCAATAAGTGATACCTGGTTTATATTCCGAAGGAATTTCACTTCATCTGCAAATTTATTATACTATACTATGTGGTAGCATAGTACAGTGCTGTTTTTACTATAGTAAATTTGACATTTTCGTTTGAGTTTAATCATTTTTTTGGCTTCATTCTAAAGAATTCTAGCTTAATTTTATCCTTAATGGCATGTTGAACTGAAACCAGTACTTACTCTCTCAGTATTTTTTAGCTGGGATAGGATCCAGTGGGCCCTTGACCCAAAAGGCGGATAAGGTAGGCGAGATGATTGCGATCATCTCATCTACAAGAAAATGGATGGATGGATGGATGGATGGATGGATGGATGGATGGATGGATGGATGGATGTTTGGATGGATGGATGGATGGATGGATGGATAAGTGGATGGATGGATGCTGTGCAGCAACAGCGCTACCCGCTACGCCACTGTGACGCCCTTCATTAACTTTTAAGATTCATAAAATATGACACTTAAAACTGACTCAGCACATTTTCCAGCAACGTCTACTGCATGACATTCACTCGTGGAGTTGCTGTTTTTGTCTCTCCAATAAGTGTGGCAGGCCTCACTGAACTCCATGTAGTACACACATCCATAAACTTCATTTCTGGATGTATTGTCCTTGTGACTGAGGTGGTTTGGGTCTTTAGTTGGCTTTAACAAAGGCCCAGTCATGGACACACATGTGGCAGCATGGGGAGGTCCCACACAGGCTGTGATACAAATTGAACAGCAGGTGGCGGTAATGAGACACGAGCTGCACAAACAGCCGAAGTAGAAAACCCGGAAGGCGCTTCCGTTTGGTTTCAAGAAACCGCTTAGGAAGTAAATAAACGGTACGGCTTGTTTATGCTCATTTTCATAGTTATGATATCCAGTAGTTAGACGGCAGCTCTTTCGAAAAATCTTCTTTTACTGTGAAGCTCATAGTGTTTTTAATTCTAACAAGCGCTAACTTGTTTACATTAATTCACATGAAGCTAATGTGGTTGAAGGCGGCTCATGGCGATTATCTGCCTTTTGATTTTGGTGACAGTTTTTACCAGTATGTTAACTGTTTTTCTGTAATTGGTCAAAAGCTTTTCTGTAACACAATTAACTCAATTATTTTGAGAAAATAAAAAATGCTGTAATTAATGCGGTAGTTAAGATCCAAGACAATGACGACTAATCAACAGTACGTTACAACGTTATACATGTTATTCTTTTTTATTTTAATATGTGGTTTATGTACAGTCTGCAGTTATTTGGCTAATAATGCTCACTATGTCTTAAGTCCATTCTGTGTTTTCCCCCGTTTTCACCAGGTCACCATGCCAACCAAACAGCAGAAAGCTAACATCTCCCCAGTTCTGTTCATGAAGGTGGATGGTGAACCCATGTCCTTCTTCTTGCGCCCGGGTCCTGTTAAATGTAAACTCCAGCCCTTGATCACAGCTGGGGGAGGGACGCTGTGTAATGTCCAGCAGCCGTGGGCCATCCTGCTGGTTGAGCCTGGAGAAAAAGGCTCTGTCACTGAATCTACGTCTCACTGGTCAGCAATCAGTACGGTTTTAGCCTGATTAATCAGAAAACAACTTGGCTGTAGCATGCAACATTTTATTTGGCCAATTTTTTTGTCACATTTCCATCATACATGCTGTGGAATCCATCCCATCTCACACTGTAATCCAGTGACGTGCAGTGAGGTTCATGGCTGGTGAGGCACTGATCTCATCATAATTAGATTTACAAACATGAACCTACAGTGTGGCTCATTCACCATTTAATTATCAACAGTGAATGGGTTATTTTTAAAGTCTCAGAGCAGAATTATTTACACGTACAAACTGTAACACACTTAAAGCACATTTGATTAAAAAATATGTTATGTTGTTACATACATGTTTGTTTATATGTTACGTTTACTTATAAATGAAGTCCATGCGCAGCTCCTTCTGAACAAAGGCAGCGAAAAAAAATTATATAGTAAGGGTAAGGCTGTAGTTTGCTGTCACTTCTTCTATGGCCGAGGAAGAGGAATCCCCGGCCGAATCCCTGGGATCACCAGCGCCCCCCACCAATGAGGCACGACAGCATCGTGCCTCACTTACTAGTGCCTTTTTCCAGCGGTTTCAGGACCGCTCAACCCAAGAAAGACGTTACACTAATGCAGTTGTTGACAAAAAACCACTGTATATTATATACATTAGCTAAATTATGGATATTTAGTTCATAGCGCAAATATGTTTGAACATTTTAATAGCGACATATAGAGAGATAGCATTACAGTCTCACTGTATAGCATGTCAACACAGCTATTACGCAATCCATGGTGAGGCTCGGCTGGCTGGTGCATCACCGCAGGTTTCTTCTCCGTATTTCAGCCGTAAATGTGAAAATTCAGCTATATTGAGTAAAAATAGCCTAAAATTGGTGTTGTTGAATAGAAAATAACTTTATAATACGCATCACTGGATAAATATAACCATTGAATTTAGTTCTTCTATTTATTTTTTTTTTCCTCTCATTATGGCAGGTGAGGCCACCTGCCTCCCCTGACCGCACATCACTGCTGTAATCACGATTTACATTTCCCAACTACCTACTTGAGCAGAACTGGATGAGCAGAATAGTATTTAAGTTTACATAAGTCTATGGCAACTTAAATGCTGTTGCCATAGAAATGTCTGTATGCACACAGAACTGATATAAAATTAGTTCTGTGTGCAAAACATCTTCATGTTTTCCCTACAACTCCGGTCTATTTTATTCAAAGAATCTGCACAGACGTCCACGTCCACGTTATCCACGTCATGGTTATCCAAAGCTGTTAAAATCAGTCCACTGAATTTTTAAGAATGTTTCTTGAAAGTTTTATGCCTTAATTTTTAACCAAGAAGGAATCAGCTTTGTACAGTAAGTTAAAGAATTGTCATGTACAGCACATGTAACTGTGATCAGGATAATCTAACTTTGCCAAAAAAGAAAATTCAAAGACCTTTTTTTTCTCCTCAGGTTTGTGTCCACTCAGTACATTTATGACTGCATTGAGAAGGATGAACAACTGGATTTAGAGGATTACAGGTTAAAACCTGAAAGAGTCCAGAGACACTCTTCCCTACATAGCAATGTTAAGGCGGAATCAACTGGACTCAAAGGAGGTATGATGTAAAGACATTACCCTTGGAAGAAACATAAGCAGAATTTCTGACATACAGTGATACCTCTACTTACGAAATTAATGGGTTCCGGAAGAAATTACGTAAGTAGAAAATTTCGTAATCAGTTTTCCATGCAAATGCCCTAATCCGTTCCAAGCCCCCCAAAATTCAGAAATAAATGTTTTATAAAGCATAAAAATGCATCAAAACATGTAACAAATACATGTTACAATTAGATTATTACACAATAAATGAGAGTCGTGCATAATGTAGAAAACAAAGAATAGAGTAAAGAATAAAAATGACAGTTATTTACCTTTTAACTGCTGTCCTCATTGTTTTTTGTCCTCTTTGGTTCATGCGTTACTTGCCTCACCATGAACAACAGAGTGAATTCCAGTCCTCCTTTTGAACTTCTCCAACCACCCACGCGATGCCTTAAACTCCTTAAACTTCCTTTTGTTTTAATAACGTGGCGATTGTAGATGCATTACGGCCATATTCTTTGGCGAGATCAACCAAACGAATCCCTTTTTAATGCTTTTCTATGATCTCTTGCTTTGTTTGTATGGACAAAAAAACTCTTTTCTTCGTCTTTTCTTCTTTTCTCCATCACTTTCTTGGGGTCCATAGCGAATACTCAAAAAGTTACTACAGTATATTTGTGCAAAACTATCAGAACACCTCACGGGTGGTGGGCCGAATGATGAGGACCCAGCATAAAAACCGATCTAGCGCCATACAGAGGTCCCTCTTAGCCAATGGGATGCCAAGAAGATACTAGGTAATAGCCAATGGCAGAGCAGCTATGAGAATGTTGTGTTCAGGAACCTGCGGGAGCTGCGAGTATCAACACATACTGTATTTTTACCTTTCGTTAGTCGAAATTTCTTTCGTAACTAGAGGTAATATTTTCCTGCTGAGAAATTTAGTAAGTAGAAAATTTCGTCAGTAGAGACATTCATAAGTAGAGGTATCACTATATCACTGCTAGTCATCTTGTAACATGTAAATACTGGAGTAACAGCCAAAGTGAAAAGTAGCAGATGAAATGTACTGTAGACGTTTTGTAGCATTTATTGTCAAACTGAGAGTAACATTACTGATTATTTGTTTTAAACTGGTGCTGTTTTATCATAATTAGGCAGGCTTGCCTACACAACTGAAGATGACGCTGCCATTTTGAGTTATGTCAGCAAGCATTCATCAGAGATTGGGGGAAACCGTCTTTGGCAGGAGATGGAGAAAAAGCGAGTGACCGGTCACAGCTGGCAGTCGATGAAATACCATTACAGAGTGCAACTGGCAAAGACACAAACAAACGCTGTAGCGGGGGCAACAACTGAGGAAGAGGCTACCGCAGCAGGGGGAGAGAACAAGGTAATACATAGGAAGGTGTTTCCTGATATTTTATTATATGCATTTGTTTCTGAAGTTAGAGCACAGGATTTATTTACAGCGTAGAAATGCATTCTCATCTCATTCAACATACATTATTACATCCCGTGAAGCAGTGATGTATTGAAATTGTCAGTGTTCGTGTGTTTGTCCGTCTGTTCGTCCACCAAATATCTTCACAACCGTTGCAAATAGAAAGATGAAACAAAAAGCACATTACTCGGGCTGCATAGGGGTTGACAATGAGATGATGACCTTGACCTTGAGAAAACTAGGTCAAGGTCAAATTTCAACTTTTGTACACTTAGGAAACGGATAAGATAGAAAGACGAGGGAAAAGGTCAGTGTGAGGAAGACCATAGATCAAAGCTAGTGCTTTGATCTACCTATGCTTTGATTTACCCTGACCTATGAAAGTAGATCAGGGTAAAATTTTGAATTCAGGGGTGTCGTGGGATGTTGCAGTCTCTGACTGCCTTGGTTTTAGTTGCTCCTCCAATGAATCCAATAATTGTGAAGCTTATGATGGTCAGTTTTTATGATGACATCAAGTGAGATGTGAACTTTGTGACATCATTGCTGTGGTGGTATTTCTCACTAGGCGATAGGCATCTAAAATATTTTTGTATGTCCCCGTCATTTATCTTTTTATAAACCTTATAAAGAAATTATAACACATTTCAATTTAGAGCAGTTCAAACTGGTGTCGTTCTCATTGTAGAGAAGAAATACAAGAATGTTGGCTTATACTTCTTGCTGTGGATTGGACCACCCAAAATGTGCGTGTCAGTTTGGATATGTCCACTGGGTGTTGGTAAATGTGTTGGTAAATGTGTTGGTAAACATCCTGTCTGTGTTTGTCCTATGTGCCAATCTGCAGGTGGAGGATCAAGAAATGGAGGGTGATGGACCTCCCAGTGTAGAAGGTGGTTGTTTACCTAAAACACATTCGAAAGATGACCTAACACAGGTACTGAGCAGGACAATATACTCCCCCTGTAAAATTATGTTCTGAATATCCTGATTACCGACATTTATTATTTGCTTGTATGTGATTTGATAATTGATTGGGACGAAGTAAGAATCATCTGGTGTCTCCACAGATAGATGCTCAATCCATTCCAGATGAAACTATGCAACCAGAAGTAGCAGAAACTCAAACATCCATCTGTCCTCAAGAGGAAGTGGAACCTGTGAATCCACAGACAGCTGAAAGGCTGGCTGAAAGAACTCAAGTATCAACTGCTGATGCTGAAACAAATAATTCCCCCCAACCTGAGGGACCTTGTTTGAACCCACTGACTGATCTTCACCCCATTCTAGCTGAACTAGAAACAGATAAACCCCAAACAGTCGTCTCTCTACAAAAAGAAAGTGGGCCGGAGAACTTGGCAACAGCTCAGCCCACGCCCCCACCAAAAACACCTCCCTATAAGAAGCCAAAAGAGAAGAGGAAAGCTTCCCCTGTTCCTGAACAACCGCAGCTTCGACGAACACAAAGGCAGCTACAACTCGAGACGGCATCATCACCTGAGCCCTACCGCAAAAAACTCAGACTGTCAACAAGATCTGTAACGCAGCTGTCATCCCCTCCCAAGTCGTCAATCAAAACTAAATCAGCAAATAAGAAGAGCGTTCTCCAACAAGAGAAAGCTGTCGACCAGCCCCCCTCTCAGAAGGCCCGTGGAGAGAGTGTCGCAGCCAGAGGAGAAGGTACACAGGCTGAGAGAGGGCCATCTCCTACCTCTGGAAAAAAAGGTTTGTCCCTCTTCTACCTGTGATGAGAGGTCAGCTCCAGAGTTAAATTCTGTGCTGTGCAGTTATGCGTCTACCTAACCGATTCAATTATTATGTTGCAGAATCTGTTTTGGTGCCGCAGAAAGAAGAGATAAAGGAACAAAAGAGAAAACGGGGCATTCTCGAGATGGCTACAGAGGAATTTGAATCT
Organism: Antennarius maculatus; assembly: GCA_013358685.1. NCBI lineage: Eukaryota > Metazoa > Chordata > Actinopteri > Lophiiformes > Antennariidae > Antennarius > Antennarius maculatus. The sequence continues at coordinate 9,573,122 of CM023609.1, forward strand.
GAAAATGAGGTAAGATACAGATCATGTACCACATGAACATAAGGACTGAATGAAAGAACTTTTTATTTTCGCTTCCAAAAACCCAGAGGTCTTTAAACATTTATTAAAGTCTTCTCTTTCATCTCACTGGCTGTCAAGGATGAACCTATAGATCTCCAAAGCTCAGACGAAACGGCGACCGAGGTACCTACAGAGAAGGAATGCCGCCCCCCTTCTCCAGAGGCACCTACTTCTATGGAGTCCAGCCCTGAACCCGGGCCCGGCCTCCAGCAGCAGGGGCAAGACCCCCGGGCATTCAGTTCCACGTGCTTACCAACCTCAGACCAAGATGCAGCCGCTGAGAGCATCGATGTTACCACCAATCCACACCTGTTCATCTTCCAGAACGAAAGTCAAGAAGAAGATTCTCAGTCCATTTTTGGTGTGAATCCAGCCACTTCAAGCAATCTGCATCCAGCAGTGAACAAAGACCCTGCTTTTTCTCTGACACAAGTTCAGCTGGAGGAAGGAAAGCAGTGTCTCAGAGAGTTGATGAAGGAGACAAACAAGGTGAGCACAGGTGTCTTTTTTTATCCTGCAGAGCAGAGAGACAATGTTGGTTGCATTCTGTTTGTCAGTGTTATATGTTTCTAATTATTTCCAGCTTCTTGTTTCTATTCTAGGACTTGGACACTGTGACCAAAGCGCTGTTGACGACCAGTGGAGACTTGTCTGAAGCTCTGGATCTGCTTTTGAATCCAGCATCTGTCTCCATACCGTTTTGGCATTGCTGTGACGACAATCTTTTGCTGTCAAACAACCCCGTTGTCAGACAGCAGCTGAGAGACAAATACAGCGAGGAGCTTGTAGCCAAACGAATCGTGTTCCTTGAGTTAGAGGGATGAAAATAAGGAGCAAAGAAAGTATGGACCAAAGGTTATTTGTCCTTTTATTCATCATATAAATAGTATGACATTAGTGATGCTATTTAGAATTTTAATTTATCAGTTCTTCTTCCTCCTTAGTTGTGTTCCTGATTGACTTAAAATATATTTGAGACAATTGAACAGTAAGCGGTTTTGTTGAAATTAACTCATTAACTCAAATTAACTTTGTATTTCTGTCCTGGTTTATACTTTTGGACACAATATTTATTGCATCTCAGCATAAATTTACAGAATCATTACATACTTATGACTATGTTTGATTTGGGTTGTTTTTACAATGTGTGCTTGAACAAATCCTTTTTAAAAACATATTAAACAGTATTTTACAGTAAATTAAATCTTTCTTAATATGCTTTGCATTTCATCACTTTTTTGCAATCATATTGAAAAGATTTGGAGAAATTATTTTTCAAGTTGTATAAAGTCTGTGATAGTGAGCTCTAGTGTTGCAGATTAATGAAATAACTTTGTCAATTTACATGCATAGATTTTTTTTCTGTTTAAATACGGTCTTTTCTGTACAGCATTCAAACATTATGTTCATGTATTTTTATTAAATTTGAGGAAAAAACTGATTAATTCTGATGGTTGCACAAAAATCCCTGAGTGATCAGGCTCAGAGCTGGAATCAGGTGGTTATTGTGGCCTAGCCCACGTTTCCAAATTATGGACCACAGACCAACACCTGCCCAGTGATGGTCCATTTTTAATTGACCTATTGTCAACTAGAAAAACAGAATGGAATATTACACACAATGTCTAAAATTTGAAACATGCAGTGTCAGATAATGCTTCAAGATCAAGATACCACAACGTGCTTTTTTTGTGACTGACTACAATGTCTACATTGTGGATTAGATGACTGATCTGAGGAGTCTAAACAATGGGAAAGGACCTTTTGTTGAATCACACTCATCTCTTGTTAAAAGATTTTCCTACGAGTCCAGCCGACTACCATGATCTGGAAGTCTGATAATCGTCACAGACAGTGGTTTTGGACATTCTTGAAGCTATGTCAGCTTTAATCATCAAGATAAAAGTCCCATAAAACAGTCTTCAGAATTTACACGTGAGAGTAAAAAAGTGAAAAGATCCAAAAAAAACAAAAAATGAAGGCACATTTAAAATTGTTAATCTTAAAAATGTTACATGATGACCTTTCTTTTTTTACTTGAGTCACAAAGGAATATAAAGATGGTAAAGAAAATGAGGACTAAATTCTGATTTTCTTTGTTATTGGTGAAACATCAGCAGAATTAAGAATAAGATGCAGCCAGAATGGAATAAAAAGACTATCAACACAGAAATTAAAGACATTAGACTTGATTATCTTTTTATCCAATTTGCCATTTTATTCCATTTTATCCCCAATATTAATTGAGTACATCCATATCTTGTCCCAGACCCATGTCACTACATATATCAATAGCTTAAATAAAGTAACAAACCCAGGAGATAAAGCAGTTAAATAAATCAGACATAGGAACTACTTAAATACAAAGCCCAGTATCCAAATATGGCCTAAGGTAGTGCTTCACCTTTCATCCCCTCTGCATGTTTATTAAATTAAAGACAAGCAATAATGACGTAACGTGAAACTGTATTCTGAAACCAAAGATAAAACAACAGTTAAATCCCAGTGATACTGATTAAAAACCAATCATATAAAAACCCTTTTAAGTAGGAAACATTCACATCCACCATGACCTGATTCACACGCACAGAGGTCACACACTCTTAAGTTTGTAAGAACCTGTTCAGTAACGTTGAAACGTACCAAGTTCTCCGATGAGGAACAGCTCACCATTCTGTACATTCCTGGGTTTGAACAGCGGTATTTTTATTTTTTTTTGCACAGGTGTCCTCTGTAAGGTCTTTAAAGGACACCTACAATCCAGCTACATTCACTGAGGAGGGTTGCTACAGTTTTATCGACTGGATGTCATTAAGCTTCGACCTGCTTTAAGAGATGAGAGAGGAGATAAGACACTTAACGTCTCACAGGAAGCAAAAATGCTCATTTGAAGAAGAAAAAAGTAGGTACAGTACAGTACTTATCTGTAGGTTAACATTTTTGGAAGGATGTGGAGAAATGTTGGGACTCTGAGAGTTAGTAGGGTTTAGAGCTCGACTTACATCTTCGTCTCGTTTCTGTATACTTAGCTTTGGTCAGCTGGTTATTGTGATGGGGTGATGTGAGCTACATTCTCAGCAAGCAACAGAGAGATCCAGTACACATTCTGGATGTTCATCCATACAATCAGGAAATAGTGTTTGATACCAAGTACAGTACCAAGAAGTGTCTCTTTGATACTCACAAGCTGGTTTTACATCAACTCAAATATGAAAGGTTAAGGTTCATTGTGAGTGAGATTCTTTCTCACTCTTGTCTTATATAGTCAATTAGTTGTTGTTAAGGGTGAGCTGATGTTGTCTGGGACAGGTTTAGTAGAGCTTTATAATTAATAACAGCAGAATATGGTCTCAAAAACACACTTTTTGGCTAATATTGATGATTTAAAACCTGAAAATACAGTTTTAATAATACAAAGGACCCATAGCTCCTTTTCTCCACACAAGTTCTGAATTCACAAAAGGCCTGTTGTTGTTAACTCTCTGCTCCTGTAGGACTTAAGAAGCACTTCATGTCTGAGTCATCAAATTGTACATTCTAAAACAAAGGGGAGATAGAGAGAGAGAGAACTGAGTAGCAGATTTGTCAGACAGCTGATGTATAAAGACTAATATGAACAAAAAGGTGTATGATCACATGACCACGCAGTCTGACACTTTTAGCCCCTTATCAGAGGAGACAAAGCAGGATGTGCAACCTGTCAAGAGCCTCGTGTAGGACAGTAAGATATAAACAACACAAAAATAATGATTTTTCAAAACAAAAAAATAAGTCACAAACCACACTACACAAGATCATCGCAATGTCTCCTCAATAAAGTTTTAAAATCAGATTTCTTTTTAGGACCACATAACATCAGCCAAACAGTAAGGGAAACAGTGGTCCCTTGTTGGGGGTAGTTTTTACGTTGATATCCATGAACCGTCAAACATCCCATTTTGAAATTATGTCACTCACAATACGACATATAGAAAACACCTGCTTTGCATAAAAGGCTGATCGTATTGGTTAAAAAAAGAAATGCAGACAAGTGAAAAGCCAGTCTGAAAATAAGGCCAGCAAATTGCATAGAACTTCTGAATAGTGCATCAAAAGGCTTTGCTGTGCTTTCATCCTCACCTGGACCGTTTAAATCATGACAACATATGTGACGCTCAAACTAATGAGATGGACGCAGAGTGGATATTATGTGATGTGTGTATGTGTGTGTGTGTGTGTGGGTGTGGGTGTGTGTGTAAATATATACACAGTATATAAAATTTTTGGCATTAAATAAGGTGAAGCTCTGGATAAGGATCCGTTCAGGCAGCAGGGAGGAGGAGAGCGCACCTCAGACTCTTTTTACTCCCCTTCTTTCTTTGAAACTAAAACGCCACCCTCCACCAGTCTTGACACAACAGAAACAGTATAAAAGCACCAGTGGGCCCGAGTGAGTGCTTGCATCACAACTCTGAGAGGTCAAGCAGGACCAGATTTAGGTTGACACACCTCTCTGACAGGGTGGGAACAACCCGTGTGAGAACAAGAAGCGTTCAGGAGAGGATTAGATAAAGTCTTGCAGTCATCAGCTGACCGGGACCTCAGCCTCAACATCTTTGTCTGACATCTCATCCTGGATTTCATCTGTGTTCCCTGAGTCGCTGCTGGCCACCGAGCTGAAAGAGGGAGAGTTCCTCCCACCTTTAATCATCCGTCTGCAGGTCTCCATTTGCACATCCAGGCCTCTCTTCATGCTGCACATCTCCATGTACTCGTGCAGATGTCGGTTCATGTCACTCTTTGCCGTGGCCAACTCCATCTGAAAGGGAAACAAGAGGACGTAAGAGACTGCGAGGAAATGACTGGGATGGAACAGAACTGAGCTGTCCTTTAGAGACTGACATCCTCTGTAACTTCATTAACACTTTCAATGCACGCTCCCTTTAAACACTCAAGATCCTCATCATCAACATCATTCTTTTGATAGCAACCAAATTTAGCCCACATTCGCCCATGCTATTGGTGGTGTTTAGAGGTATAAACTTGACGACTATCATAAATAATTTAATGAGTCTTGATCATTCTCAAAAATCATTAATTATAATTTCCTAACAAAGGGCCTGTGATTGGCCCACAAAGCACAGCCACAAACCAAAAAATTTAAAACCTATTTACACACTTTTTAAGTGTGAGATTTTTTTTTCACTTGAACACAGTGCCTGCTAAAAACTTTCTGATTTTTACATTTAACATTTTTTTGGAGAGGTAGAGAGTGACCGAAGAATAAGGATCTACCACACATTAAAGTGGGACCAGAATCAAAGAATTATTCCGGATTTAGTGTTCCAGAACATCTAAACTTATCGGACTCACACACAGTCACGCACACACACACACGCACACACACACACACACAGATCGTCTACCTCGATCTGACCGATGGTGTCCTGGTACTCCTTCTCTCTGGCCTTAAACAGTGACTCGGTTTTATCGATGAGGCTGCCAAGACTTCCATCCTGGGAGTCCTTAAAGATCACAGACAGAGGATTAATTCATCATGCATGAGTACTGTAAATGTATTATACACCACACACAGAGAGGACACACACACACACACACACTTCCTCGAATGAGTTTAAAAACAAGCATTAACTGTGCACCAGTGCAGACAGAACTCACAGGATCAGCGGGTTCACCGTTGCCATCGGAGGCACAGGCATTTGTGCAGGCTGTCGCAGCAATGGTGCATGGCATGTTGTAATTTGTGAAGTCCTCCCATAACAACAGAGTCTCCTCATTTTCTTCCCATGTCAGACTGTCACAGTCATCGTCGATTTCAAATGTCTCGCGCCTGGCAACAAAGGATTTATCCGAACAATGTCTGTGTGAGATAAAGGCAGGGAACAGAAGGAACAAAAGAGAAGGAGGAGAGGAAAGACAAGTGTAATGGCCGACAGGCTGAACACAGGTCGCAAGCAAAGAGGAAGATATTCTGAGAAGGAAGGCACAGACAGAGTGGAAAGATTTTATGGAGAACAAGACACACTACCAACCTCTGGAAGTTCATTTAGGACTCAGCGGTTAATAAAGAGTTTGTCCTAAAGTTGATGTCTGTGAGAAAAAAAATACAAAAAAACCCCTCCAAAAAAACCCACAGAAACTTAATGTGATGGAAAAACCAAAATTTTATAAGATTTTGTATATAGTATATCAAAATGACAGTTACATCCCAAAATTAGTTCTGACAGTCATAACAAAGTAAAGCGAAGCCCCCAGGGTTTATGTTCTGAGAGTTTTGCTGAATCAGCTCATAATTTTTCAATTCCCCACTAGAGGGAGTGGAAGGGCTGTACGGTAGTTTGATGGTGGCAGTATTTATTGTACGTTAATTCAAAGCAGACAGGACTTCATTTGTGTTTGTGTGGGTGTGTGTTGCTTACAGCTGATTGAGCATTCGCTTCATCTCGTCAGTGATATTTAGAGCCCCCGGGGTCTCCTCCTCTGAAGGGCTGGGCTCAGCATCCATCTCTGAACTTTCCTCATCGGATACAGCTTTGCGTTCTTTCCTCCTGCAGCAGATTGCAGAAGCCTGCAAACACAATGCCAACACACACATACACAAAAACACACACACAAAAATTAAATAAACATCATTCATTTGTCGGACTGGTCATCAAAGTGTGTTTGATGATCTGAAGCCAGTCTGAGAGACCCCGCAGTGAAACAAGGCTTTTATTGTAGTTTTGAAACAAAAATGTTCTATTAGAGCTTTGTGATGATGTACTTCATTGTTTTTATCCTGCATTCATCGGCATCCAATAACCACACTGCCTGCTGCACAAATGTGTCTGCAAACATGAGACTTTTAGTGTGGAACTTCCTTTACATTTTATTTTAAATTATAGGAATTATTATTGTTGTTGCAATGTGACAATGCAAATAGCACATCAAGCAACTTTTCTGCATGTTTCTGTGTTCTACGTTTGAGAGCGTATTGGTAAACATGCAGATCTTCATTCCTGCACATTCAGAGGGGGTCACTCAGTACATCACCAGCCGATGAAAGAGGAACTACACACACTCAGGCCCTGGGAGCTCTGATTTCATCTATAGTGCTGACTTTTTCCCCTCACAAAACAATTCACATTGGTGCTGCGATTAGCATCAGCTCCTGTGACAAACAGTGAAACAGCAGATGGACACCCACCCTCTCTGGGAGCGACCTGGCTGGACTGATGTTGAACATCTTCGACATGTCCTCGGAGTTGCGTTGCTGAGCCACATCACACAGTTTGGCCGTGATGTCGATCCGCCTGCAGATGTCCATGTCCACCCTCCTGGCTTTCTCCTGAATCTTGGTGTCCAGATCAGACATTTGCTGCAGAGGTAATGATGTTTGTTTCAGATGGAATGTTCACACAGAACATCCACACACACACTTGACACACACAATGTGAACTAACTGTGACCAGAAAAGAAGCCGACTGCCATCAACTATTATATGGATGTATCATCTCAGTGGTGTTAAAATTGTTTCCATACCAGTATGGTCCATAAAATATAATGGGAGAATTTACTCATAAAAATATTTTCATTTTTTGGTTTATGACATTTTTAAATATAATTTTTGGTTACTGTCTGCAGTGCCATTTTTTTATATGATTCAAATACACATTAACTTTTTGTGATCTGTAATTTAAAATACTTTTTATCTTCATGAGTATGTCCTGGTTCAATACAGGTAATGTTTTATTAGTTAACCATAAAACAGTAATAACATGTCAGCATTTATACATAACACTAAAACAATTAGTTTGAATCAGCACTTTGTCGTTTCAATAGCTGTGTACTGCCATTCTGTGTGGTATGGCAGATATGGATCATGCAAATAGGTCACATATAGATTAGGTCTTCCAGCTACACTGAGTTTGAAAAACTGGAGCTTTTGGTGAGAAGTGGATCGACTCACGCCTAACGCACACAACACAAAATACAGGATGCCTCACTACTACTAGGAAAGCCGTGACATTCGACAATCTACACTTCAACAGAGACCCACTATGTCTACGTCACTTACCCGTCTCTGAATTCACACATCATTGGGGATGAAGTCAAACACAGAAAATAATATGAACAATACATAATGCGCAGATGCCACAAGTCAAAATAAATGGAAAAATGACTGTTGCAAAAACAAAATGCTGCTTCGTTTATTCCTGAGCAAGCACAACTGTTCATCACAGTAGATCAGACGGGCCAAGACACAATGCAAGGCTGCTCAGAGCAGGAAGCGATGCTGATGAATGGTATTTGTGCTATACTTTAGGAATGCTTATCCTTGAGGCACTCTAACATATATTTTCAAAGCGGGCAGGAAAGCAGGGAAGAGAAGAAAGGTTTAGTGTTATTATTTAAACCTGCATGAATTTATCAAGATGACAAATAGGATAACAGAACGGCGCAGCACTTTGTTTATAGCGGGAGGCTCAAAAAAGTTATGACATCATTCCAACACTGAACAAACACTTACATCACTCATCAAACTCTTGAAGACCACAAGTTCAGCCTTCAGTCTGTCCACCTTCTCACTCAGCTCATCCTGGACCTCAGAGGACTCCTGGGCACTCTGGTTGGATGTCACGGGTAAAATAAGTCACATGACAAGAAAGATGGGACAAAAAAAAGGTTAGGCTCATTTATTTGGAAAGATAAAAGACACAGACAAACCAGTGTATTCAAAGTTTCTCTCCTGTTACACATTTTCATTCTCAGACTTAGACTTACACTGTCTTCAATCAGCTAGAAAAATGCGAGCTCTGTTGACTGTATTCTGTCACTTGCAGAGTACAAGTTGCTGTATTCAGTTAGCACATGATAACATCCTTTTGGCTCTAACGCTTTCACAAAAAATGTTTTAGTTGAATTAACTCTTTGTAAGATTGACAACATCTGTCCCTATAAGGTTATATCTCCCAGGGGAAGGCACTCCACCCCTTTATCTGAGCTTTTTCTGACCCAGAAAATGAACACACATGTTGTTTCTGATCGATTTGAGTAAAAGCTGAGAGATGGAAAGCTGCCGATTAGATGAGGTACTAAAATCATCTGTGATAATACAGTCTAAAAGTTTGACATTTTAATTGATTTTACCTTCTATATCTGCTCTAAACAACATAATGGCAGTGGTGAGATTGAGTTCTATATGTACAGGTTGTCCTCAAGATACGAACATCTGACTTACGAACATTAGTAGATATGAACAACTGTGCGCCGCCTAACTACTGCAGTCCCTCTTTCTGCCACAACCCACACCAAGCAGCACCGCTGCGTACACGCTCTGATGGCAACTGTGCCTAGCACCAACAATAACCTCCCTTCTCCTCCTCTTGCTCGCTCTAAAGGTAAGTTAAACTACGACTGACAGTATTTTATTTAATCTATGTGTTGTTTTTAAGTCCTGTAATTGCTTTTGGTAAGTTTTAGGGAATAGTAATTTATTTAGAGTAGTAATGGCATTTACATGACCTCAAATTGTGATTATAGATTCATTCCTCCATCTACACTCTTTCACTTTTTGTGAGTCACAGGGGTTGCTAGATGTATCCCTGCGGACTACAGGCGAAAAGCGAGGGGACATTCTGCGTGTGTCACCGGTGTAACACGGAGACACACAAAAGACAAACAATCATTAATGCACACCCTCACACCTACAGACAATTTACCATAACCAATCCACTTAAACTGCATGTTTTTGGAGGTGGGAGGAAGCCAGAGAACCCAGAGAGAACCCACACAGACACAAACAGAACATAAAAACTCCAGATAGAACAGGCTCAAACCGGGACAGCAACAGTGCTACCTGCCGTGCAACTGTGTCACCCACAATTATAGACTGAAATTTAATAAATAACAACTTACAAACAATCCGGCCTCTCAGAACCAATTGTGTTTAAGGCTGAGGACTACCTGTATATGGAGTCCTCAGAAGCCTCCTGTAGTTTTTGATGTATGTCCCTCTAAACTGCAAACATCCTAGCTATAGCTGCTTACAATGCAGCTCTGAATGAAACCCCACTGAGCTAATATTGATATTTATGCGTGTGCTGCAGAAGTAGATTAGAAGAAGGTGCTCATGCTATTTATTCTGACTGACTTATCTGCATATGATATATGACGTGGTAAAATTTGTATTTGGGGTGTTTTGTAGAATATGTTTTGTGTATGTTTGGGCGACAGTGGCTCAGTGGTAGAGCGGACATCTTATGATCAGACATCGCCCAGACATCAGCAGATTGATTCCTGCTCCCGCCAGCCATCCTCAGAGTGTGAGCTGACTGTGGGAGGTGTCAGTCCACCTCCCGGCCACTGCAGAGGCGCCCTTGAGCAAGGCGCCGTCCCCTTACAAGCTGCTCAATTGGGTGCCAACCGAAGTTGCTGCCCTTCACTCTGCCTCCCCATGTACTATTTGTTGTGTTTACTAATTGCATGCTTGCAGGCCCCTTGTGTGATGTGGTTGTTTCAGGGGCCTCTAACACAAAGAAATGTATATGAATGGAGTGTAAAAAGTAATTTCCCGATTAGGGGATTAATGAAGTGGATCTTCTTGTTCTAATATATTTTACTCCCAACCTGCTGCAGCGATTCCACCGTAGTTTCCAGTTGCTCTCTTTTGGTCAGCTCCTCTTCCCATCTGTAACACAGAGCACAGAGGTGGGTCATTTATCACTGGGTGTGGTCCCCTGGGGGCTACTGTGCAGGTTCATGGTACTTTTGTGTGGAGTAGTCTCATCTCTGATTACAAAATGCTCTTGACAATGAGGGTTCACGCACACTTTTCCCCCATTACCAATCCTTTGTCTCATTCTTCCTTTGTGCTGTCATCTTTACAACCTCACTGCATCATTAAAACTTTAGAGGGAGTGGAGTTGCCTCCTTCTTCAAACAACAAATATTGTGCATGAATAGCTTTTGAGGCTTTGAGTGACTGAAGAGGAACATTTCAGATCAAACACACCCATTAGGGTGTGGTGTTCGAGTATCTCCACTGTATCCTGAATCTTTGCACATGATCGGTCTTCCACCTGTAACCGCGTGAGTGTGGGAATGGTTCCCATGGGTGGCAGTTCAAAGCAACCAAACACTTTTGTTACGACAATCACACAAAATGTCCAGACATGTAGCAGAACCTGGACCAATGCCACCAAACCTTATTTTTATTTTATCTGGTCTCAGATGAATATGAAGACACAGAGAACTGCTTTAAGCAAGACTTTTTGTGGTTGCACTGGTAATCTAGAAATAATAAACAAATTGTATGACATTTAAAGTTCCTATAACATTACAAGTGAGTGGCACTGGTGGGAACTGGAAACAGTCAACAATGTCCAAAACACTAAGAAGCAGGATGTTGAAGATATCAAACTTCTTATGAGTTACCTGTTCTAATTAATTTTCTTTTCCTTCAAATATTGGGACAATATGAGCGCTACACAGAAAACAGATTATGCTACAAGACTCTCAAAAACATGCCAATAGCCACCTCCAGGATGACTTAAACCAGACTTCCTGTTGAACCAGTACATTCCCCAAAACCATGACCATACTTAGAGCTGCTACTGAGCTAATATAGGGAAGGGTACATAAATACATTTACAAACACAAACAAGAAATGCCAAACCTTTTTGCAACAACTGTTTAATTCCAATATTTATTTTAATGATACGTCAGATTAAAGTCTACATTTAGGCAAATTTCATTCATTCATTCATTTTCTACCGCTTCATCCGCGCGGGTCACGGGGAGCTGGAGCCTAACTCAGCTGACATAGGACAGGGGACACTCCGGGCACGATGCCAGTGCCCCGCGGAGCCACACAAAGATGGACACACTCACTCCTACGGGCAATTTGGGACCGGCCAATCAACCTAAAGCGCATGCTTTTGGAGGCGGGAGGAAGCCGGAGAAGCCGGAGAGAACCCACGCAGACACGGGGAGAGCATGCAAACTCCGCACAGAGCAGGACTCGAACCCGGACCCGCCGTGTTGTGAGGCGACAGCGCTACCCACTGCGCCACCGTGCCGTTAAGCAAATTTATCATGTTAAAATAAGCAGCTTGAATGTTTGGTTCAGTCAATTTGCAAGAAAAATGTCCCAAAGCTGGTCCAAAGTGTACAACCACGTTCTGTTCAAAGACAGCAATGGTTAAAGCTAAAAGCAAATTTTCACAATGTTAGTATGCTGATGAAACATCGGAGCAACACTTAAGGGAACAAGGCAGTCAGAGACTGCAACATCCCACGACACCCTAAATTCAACATTTTTCCCCGACCTACATATTTTTGTGCCTCTGGATTCCTAAAAATGTTGCTTTTTGTTATGTGATTATATCTCATCAGATTTCAGACATGTGTACCTACAAAGGTATACAGTGCGCCGCCCTTCCTCACGGTTAATGCTTTCCGGGAACCACACGCGAATTAACAAATTCCGCGATAGAGCAACAAACGTTTTATCTTATTATTTACGATAATTTAAACGTTTATGAATCCTCACCATACTGATATTAAACCACCTTCTATCTGTATTATCACCTTTTCCCACATTCTTTTCGACAGTTTAAAGCACTTTTGTGTCTCATGGAAGTCCGAGGCTCACAGAACGTAGCACATTTTCAGATGCCTCCAGCCAATAGAATGTGCGTACGGTATCACGTGAGTGCCTTCCAAAAATCTGCAATGAATACAAAAGTTAAAACTTTTGTACCTACTTTTCTCAAGGTCAAGGTTATCATCTCATTTTCATCCCCTTTGCCACCAGAGTAATGTCCTCTTTGTTTCATCTTTCTATCTGCAACGGTTGTGGTGGATGAATGGACGGACAGACGAACACACAAACACTGACAATTATATCACCGCTTCGCAGAATGTAATAAAGTTAATCCAGAGTGTGTACTAAATCTCAAGGAAAACCATTCCATCTAAATGGGATGTTTCAGTTTGAACTAAAGGGGTGAACCGAACAACGGAGTGACCAGTCCAACCAACCGACCACCCCCGGAGCCGTTAGCATGTCTAAAAATAAAGAGCCAGACGCCACGATGAGGTGCCGTGATAACACACCACTCATTCCCTTTCCTAACAGATCAGATCATGTTACCTGACCTGCACTATGGTAAGTACTGTATATAAAAACAAAGCCAGGAGACTCTTAAATGGCTTTGCAGTATGTGTTCCACACAGAGCACAGAACGCTGAGTCCAGCCTGAGCTGGATATACACTCATCACATAGCTTAAGATATGAAAGCTGAGTCACGTCTGCCTCCCAAAGAAAGTGAGGCTCAGTGTTGATCAGGAGATCATTCAGGAATATGAAGTAACTGCACAGTCTTGAGACATCCATGTGATGATGAGGCACTGTGGGACAGATGAAGGATAATGGTGGTGGGATTATTGGAGAGGGGGTTTTCTGTGTGTTTGGCAGATTTGTGGGAAAGGAGGGAGGGTTGACACAGGATGTCCACTGCTGAAGTCTGGGATATTATTGTAGCTAACCTTCACATCTGCCATGGAGAAACACAACCACAGCCAGAAGTCACTTTGGCCTAGTCACAACAGTTCACACACAACAGAACTAAGGTTTGTTTCCACTCTGGGCCCTCTGAATGCACTCTGTCTAATTAGCCAGAAGTATTCTACTGCAGGGTGTGCCGGGCTTGCACAGCAACTGAAACCTCTTTTTAAGAATAACACTAACATGCCTGTCTGCTACAAGAGAGGGTTAAATTTACTGGAGTTAACAAATGCATCACAACCACTGCACAGATAAATGTATTTGTCCAAGCTTCTTCATCACTTACTGGACAAATCACCACATCCTCTTCCTGTGAGTAATGATAACTGGACAATATGAATGGATCAACCAACTGATGGAGGAGAAACTGTATCAACAACATGTCAAAGGCATTTACAACATCTATCATAGGTAATGAATTTGTTAGCAGCAAATCCATAAAAGTGAAATGAACTGTCAAGCATCTCGATAAGAATGGCTAATCCGAACAGAGATGACACTGTTGCTCAGCAAAGGTATTTTATCTGGCGTCTCAGCTATGATGCTGCTTCTGGTTTCCTGTTCCTTTGGTGTGACTCAAGCAAACATACCCCGGGTCTCCTTACAAGGACAAATACAGCAGGAGGGTCGGAGCCTGTGTCACCTCACAGACATCTTTACTGCCAGACATGCCATCATCTGCAATCTCACAAAAACTGTGTCTTGATTATTTTTTTCCTCTCAGGAGGAAAATCTAGCACACATTAAGGTTCAATTACGTAGGTTATTAAAGAGTCTCATGGAGCCACATTGTAATTTATGAAAACTGTTTTTGTGTTGTTTGACCAATTTACATATTTTTTAGCAGTACTGCCTGCCTCCAATTAATAATGGAGGTGCTCAAAAGAAAAGATTAACAATGAATCCAAAACAATCATCATAAAATATTATAAGATGATGAATAGAGACCAATGATTCAGAAGCACAGGGAATGGAGACAAAATGTTAAGGTAGTAGAAAGAAATTGCGCATCAGACAAGTAACTGAAACCTTCTCACACAAATTCAGTCTGTTGAACAATAGCATTCCTGCAGCACTTGCCAACTAACACTCCCTTGCATGTGTGGTATGTCTGGGAGTCATGTTGGCACGCGAGCAGTCTGAGTTTCTCTTCGCCATCGGTGTTCCTGTGAACACAACATGACAGTCAACCTGATCAGGTTCAGTGTGTGGGACGGGTCCCAGATGACATAAAGATTTCTGATGCATCACTCAAAAACTGTTTCTGCATGTTACAATAATGATTTTTACTTGACACTCACAAATCTGATTGTGATGGTGTTATGACATCACTAATGTTTTAATCTTGAAGGTTGATTTATATCTGCCTGAATTTTAATGATGAAAGATTGACAGTCCCTTCAATACAGTTAGTTATTATCTGATGTGATCCTCGGGGAAACTTTAGGTGTGGTTGTGTATCATTGCGTAAAGCCTCCATTGCTCATAGCAATATAATTACAGCAAGATGGTCTGTGGATTCTTGGGTGTTACAAATGACATTTTAGCAATACAACACTTAAATGTAAAATATATGCAAAATGTGTTAAATAAATATGAATATTAATTTTTATTGCAATAAATGTTGCACAGCTTATTTGCCTGCCTGTCTGTCTGTCTGTCCGTCCGTCCGTCCATCCGTCCATCCGTCCGTCTATATATCTATATTTTCAGCAGAGCCTTAATGTATTCTTTGCTCTAAACACAAACTCCTAGAGGTCTTTTTCAACACGACGTTGTTAAAAAACAATAAAGACTTTTCCATACACCCATTACCATTCACTCTGATGAGTGCACGCAACAGTAAAGCAAGAAGTTTCACACAAGTCAGGGATCAATACATCTTCCTTCACGCAGGACAAACACGCATTCACCTCAGCTGTTCATATGAAATGAGGCCACTGACAGCTTTAATAAATCTTTGGTGTGACTTCAGAGCACACAACATTCCTCCCATGGACCCCTATAGAATTCAAGATAATGGCTTCTGCACAACGGCAGTATTCTCAGTCCCCTATGTGCGATTACAGAGACCATCATTTGTTTCCAGAGTAAATAATTCCAATAATCTTGACTGAATAGGAGGAGCATGATGGGAAGGGGAAGGAGCATCCATGGTGCTGAGGTGTATCTGAGCAATGTAAGGCTTTGGTGAGGGGAAAAAGGAAGGGTAGAACTATAGTAGGTCATCGATTGAATGTCTAGATGCTCTGTAATCTATATATCCTCCCCAGACTCCACAGAGACACATGTGTGGCCTGCTAATGATACAGCCATCCCAAATGGATTGTGCTGGCAGGCAAAAAAAAAAAAAATGTCGGTCTGCTTCAAGGGTCTCTGCTGACGGACCACTGCAAGGTCAAACCTCACTTCATTTCTCCGCTCCAACAAACCTTACATTCCAACCTCAACCCAATCATAACAAAGCCAGCCACACGCCACACGTGCACACGCACAGACGTGTGTGCGCACACACATGCACACACATTCACACATATTTGTCCTCCATTTTCCTATCAAGCCATCATGTTTCATCTAAACCCATCATAACTTGCTTCATAAGTACATTCAGAATAATTTCTGAATTAATTGAGAAATGTCTCGACCTTCACTGTCCAGCAGACAATTTGTCTGCGTTATGCATTACCAGTCTTAAATATAGCCCTCCTCAGCAAGACAGGACACCACCAGGCAGAGGAGGAGGAGGAGGAATGTCGGTGCCACTAAGTGACCACAGACATTTTCTCAAACCACAATCATCATTGGTTCCTAGACAGTGCCTTAACATAATATCTAATACTGGATACAGTATCTGTCATTGTTCTATTGATTTCTCTAATTCTTGCAATAAAAATTTTTATTGCATTTGATTGATTTTTATTAACATCAAATAATATATATAAATAAAGATATAAATCATAAGATTGTAATATAACTAGTTTATGCATGGAAATATATCTAACTATGTTATAAAAAAATGATGACTCATTTAACAAGATTGTGTTCTATAAATGCACAAGGTTGCAATTGGGACCAGTGATGCATTGAGTTAAATGCTAATGTTAGCATGCTTCTGTTTTTTTTAAATACTAATACTGCTTTGTTTAACATTATGGCAAGCAAATGTGTTAATTAACCTAAACACAGGGTTGAGACTCATGGGATTGTCTTCATTCACTCTCTGACTTCTGCTTAGTAAACATGATTATTATCTGCTTTGTTTAGTGTTCTACTACATTAAACGGACTATCTCATGACATATGTGGACAGAACAATGCATTTTGGGCCATTATCTCAGGTTATGGCTCAAAAAATCTCGCCATTCTCTAATCTTCTCCTTTTCCTTTCGGCTTTTCCCTTCAGTGGTCGCCACAGTGAATCAGTTGCCTCCATCTAACCCTGTCTTCTGCATCTACTTCTCTCACACCAACTACCTTCATGTTCTCTTTCACTACATCCATACATCCATAAACCTCCTCTTTCGTCTTCCTCTAAGCCTCTTGCCTGGCAGTTCCAAACTCAGCATCCTTCTACCAATATATTCGCTATCTCTCCTCTGGACATGTCCAAACCATCTCAGTCTGGCCTCTCTGACTTTATCTCCAAAACCTCTAACATGTGCTGTCCCTCTGATGTACTCATTCCAGATCCTATCCATTCTGGTCACTCCCAAACAGAACCTCAGCATCCTCATCTCTGCTACCTCCAGCTCTGTCTCCTGTCTTTTCCTCAGTGACACTGTCTCTAGACCAAACAACATCGCTGGTCTCACCACAGTTTTGTACACCTTTTCTTTCATTTTAGCTGAAACTCTTCTATCACACATCACAACTGACACTTTTCTCCACCCGTTCCATCCTGCCTGTACACGCTCCATCACCTCTTTTCCACGCATTCACACATGTACTCTGTCTTACTGCGGCTAACCTTCATTCTTCTCCTTTCCAGGAAAAACCTCCACTAGCTTCTCCTCCACCCGTTCCCTGCTCTCACTACAGATCGCAATGTCATCTGCAAACATCATAGTCCATGGAGATTCCTGTCTAACCTCATTTGTCAGCCTGTCCATCACCATAGCGAACAAGAAGGAGCTCAGAGCTGATTCCTGATGCAGTCCCACCTCCACCTTCAACTCCTCTGTCACACCTACAGCACACTTCACCACTGTCTTACAGTCCTCTTACATGTCCTGCACCGCTCTAATATACTTCTCTGCCACTCCAGACTATACAATACCAGAGTTCCTCTCTTGGCACCCTTTCATAAGCTTTCTCCAGATCTACAAAAACACAATGCAGCTCCCTCTGGCCTTCTCTGTACTTCTCTATCAACATCCTCAAAGCAAATACTGCATCTGTAGTGCTCCTTTTTGGCAAGAAACCATAACCTGCTGCACGCCCTTCTCATCTCTGTCTCTCTGTTTTTGCCAACCTGTATAGATCAGTCTCTCCCTCCTTCCTGTCCAACCTAGCATACAAGTTATCATAAGCCCCTTGTTTGGTTTTTGCAACCTCTACTTTCACCTTACGCTGCATCTCCCTGTACTCTTGTCTACTCTCCTCAGTCCTCTCAGTTTCCCATTTCTTCTTAGCTAACCTCTTTTTTTGTATACATTCCTGCACCTCCTCATTCCACCACCAAGTTTCCTTATCTACTTTCCTTTCAGATGACACACCAAGTACTCTCCTACCTATCTCCCTGATCACATTAGCAGTAGTTGTCCAGTCATCTGAAAGACACCCAGAGCCTCTTAACTCCTTCCTAAAAGTCATGCAACACTCCTCCTTTTTCAGCTTCCACCATTTCGTCCTCTGCTCTGCCTTTGTCCTCTTCATATTCCTCACCACTCTCGCCTACCACTACCTTGAAGTCAGTCATCTCCTTCAGATTACACCGTCTACACAAGATGTAGTCTACCAGTGTGCTCCTTCCTCCATTCTCATAGGTCACCCTATGTTCCCACCTCTTCTGGAACAAAGTATTCACTATAGCCATTTCCATCCCTTTTGCAAAGTCAACCACCATCTGTCCTTCTGCCTTCCTCTCCTAGATACCAAACCTGCCCATCACCTCCTCATCACCTCTCTTTCCTGCACCAACATGTCCACTGAGGTCTGCACCAATGACAACTCTCTCACTTCTAGATATGCTCTGCATCACTTCATCAAAGTCCTACCAGAATTTCTCCTTCTCCTCCAGCTCATATCCCACCTGTGGAGTATACCCACTAACAACATTGAACATCACACCTTCAATTTCTAGCTTCAGACACATCACTCTGTCTGACACTCTTTTTACCTCCAGGACATTCCTAACAAACTCCTCCTTCAAGATAACTCATACTCCATTTCTTTTCCTATCTAAACCATGATAAAACAACTTGAACCCTGCTCCTAAACTTCTAGCCTTGCTACCTTTCCACCTGGTCTCCTGGACACACAGTATGTCTACCTTCCTTCTCTGCATCATGTCAACCAACTCTCTACCTTTTCCTGTCATAGTTCCAACATTCAACGTCCCTACTCTCAGTCCTATACTCTTGGCGTTCCTCTTCTCTCTCTTCCTACGAACACAGTTTCCTCCTTTCCTTCTTCGACCAACGTTAGTACAATTTTCACCGGTACCCTGTTGGTGAAAAGCACTGATGGCGGCTGTTGTTAACCCGGGCCTCGACCAATCCCGTACGGAAGTCATAGATTTTATGTGCATGTTTGATTTGGCAAAACTTTTACGTCGGATGCCCTTCCTGACACAACCCCCTGTATTTATCCAGGCTTGGGACCGGCACAATAAGACACTGGCTTGTGCCCTCATGCGGCTACATTCTCACCATTCTCTAATAAACAGAATTATTAGCTTGAGTCATACTAAATTTACATGTTGCATTGACTCATATGAAAGCCTCCTGAAGTTGTTCACCAGCAGTTAACTGGTGTTTTGAAATAAATAAATGTACAGTAACTGACAGCACACCTCGTCTCTTCCACTAAACCACACTGGTTGAACTTCATACCTTCAGGTATGAATGACCAAACAAGGTCATCTTCCTGTAGGACTGGGCATTCTGGCCATTCCCTTCCGTCTCTTTATCAGTCTGATAAAATGCTCAGCTTTTCCCTTTCTGTGATTGTCCTTCAGGGAGGAAACACAGACAGCTGAGTCTGGGAAAGGCAAGACAGGAAACCTTCCTTGGGCTCATTTATCTAGTGAAGGTTTGATGCTGGCGCTAATGTGTAAAATTCTGCTTATAATCCTTAATGAAGTTTACTATTTTAGCAATCAGGGATTATTTGATCATTAATAATTAATACAGTACAAACAGAGCTTCTTCTCAGCAGACGATTTGCTTTAAAAGCTGCAGTGACACACCAGCTATGTGAGTCGTTCATCAGTCAGTCAGTCTTCATAAACTGTTTTATCATGCACCACCTTTATTGACATCAAGTCCTTTTCTAATCACAGAGTTATTAGCTCTGCACGCACAGCACAGCCTCTGACAGCAAACACCAGCATGATTATCTGTTAGAGGAAGGTGCTTCACTTTCCTGTCGGCCACAAACAAAACTATACTGGAGTTGTGTTTTAAGTGTCACAATACTTACACTGAGCATCATCCTCTGACAGAGCTATGCTCACCTGCGAACCAGAAATGGTGCACTATACATGCATTTATAATTAGTTTGAATCATAATACTTCTCATTATGATCTCACCATATGCCATATGACGTCACATCTATCAGTACTCCAGCAAAAGTTTACAAGATCAGCTTCATTCATGAACACATGCATTGAAGCAGTTTCAGTTCCCACTGCGTGAATGAAGATTTTAAGTAGATAAGTAACTGACATATTGGATCATACTGTTATGTTCTATAAATCCTCCCTCAGTCGAACATGTCATTCATAGGTTTCAAGCTCTGATAATTATGTTCAGGCTTGACTAAATGTTGTCAAATACACACAACAAAGCAGTGCAAAAAATATGTCTAGCCTGAATGGAAATTACGTTTGTGATGTTCTTTGGGACAAGTCTAGTGCATAGACTCACTAAATAAATGACTGAGAACATGACCAGAGGATCATCCCTTTATGTTAATGGTTTTTCAGTCAGTTGGCAGACAGTGTTGGAACATGCAATATCCTGTTACTGACCCAGCCTCAGGAAAGAAACTCTGAACATTTCCTATGCGTGATCTTGACTTGTTTGCACAGCGTAAACTGTATCATCTACTAATTGTATACACACAAAGCCTGTCATAGTCCTCGTTGTTCTGGCTTGAGGGATGCCACAGCCAGGTTAGCTCAGCTGTAACCTTCTGGGAGATTGGACAAACGTAGGCGTAAACATGTAATTATTACCACTTTCAAACTAATAGTGGTGACCTCAGAGCAGCCTGAAAGAAAAAAATTCCAAGTTGGTAATTGCTTTCATAGAAACTTGTTTGTGATCACTGGAAACTCTCTGACTGTTAATGTTCAGTCTTTGTCCAGACATGCACAGTTGTCGCCACAGTGTAGCCAGTCCAAGCACACAATTTTTTTTTATAGAAGTTTAACAATTAAATGTCTCGCAAGAAATATTTAAAAAAACAGGAAAATGTTTTATCACAAATCTTAATTTAATCATTTATCATATACTTTTACTTTTATTTTTCTCAGGATTTATTACAAAAACACCAAAAGATGGTAACAACATTTCTCAGTATGATAGCAATTCACAAAGTGAAGTTTTGTTCTTGTCTTCCTCACATTCTACATCACTCCCCAGTTATTTCCTGCACTTGGTGACATCAGAATAGCTTTGGGCCCCTGGCTATTTATTCATTATCAAGTGCAAGACAGGAGCAAGCACAAAAAACTGTGAAGCCATAATCTGTTTAAAAATTTGCCGGCCTCCTAATCAATCTAAATATAAAGAGCTTGAATCGGATCCCCTGGCTGACAAATGGCACGGATTTGCAAGATTTCTTAAGAGCACAGGAATAAGAGTGCAAACAACATGCATGCCTGGGCCACGTCAGGGTGGAGCTGCAGCAAGGGTGACATCCAATTAAAGAAGAAAAGAAGACAAAGATGTTCCTCACTGGCCAGGGTGTGTACACTACAAGTATGTGAGACATAATACAGCTATGAGACATTACTGCAAGACAAATATCTTTTGTACATCTGGGTGCACACACCTGCAGATGAACCCCAGGAGTGGACAGAAACATGTAACTGATTTATTCACGGAAACCGGATTTTTACCACAAAAGATCTCTGTCTCTAGGGATCAGATCAATTTCATTGCATGTAACGATAAAATTATACAATCCTTTCTTCCAAATTTTTGGGGAGGTTTTTGGACTGTCAGCAAAACAAGAAATCTAAAAATGCTGCTTTATTCCATGACAAACTGTGACTTTGTAAATAAAATTGTAAATCTAAATCACAGACCAAGACAAATTAAAGGGAAAGTAAAGTTAATTTTAAAAGTTATTAATCATTATGAAAAATAGAGGAAAAAACAAATTTTATATGTGTAGCATCATCCCTTTGGTCAGAAAAGCTTAAAATCTGTGCCGCAGGAGCTTCGGCATTCAGTGGTCATGTGGGCGTCATACGTCACTGACGCCCAACATAGCTTGACAGCCATAGAAGACAATGCAATCCACGACACGATTAACTCTGTAAACATAAGGGTTACCTGCGAGGTTAACAGTTGTGTCAACAGAACATCAAGAAAACACAAAGACAAGGACCTATCCTTCTTTAGAATACCCACGTGACCTCATGGGTCACGCCCACGTGACCACTGAATAACGAAGCTGCTGCGGCGCAGATTTTAAGCTTTTCGGACCAAAGGGATGATGCTACACATATAAAAATTATTTTTTCTTCTACTTTTCATAATGATGAATAAGATATATGTCACTTAAAATTAACTTTACTGTCCCTTTAAACATTTTCTGTTTCACATTTAGCAAAGTGCACTAAGCACGGACAGACAATACCAACGCTTTAATTTAGCAGACAGCTAGGTGTGAATTTATTGTTGGAGGTTAGGCTGACCTGCAGATTAATACACATTTGGTGCTTTAGTGCAGTATTTCCAAACACTTAGGTTAGTCTCTCAAGTTGCATGTGTCACTAAGCTAAGTACCGTTAAAACAGGTATGAAATGCCCACAGCTCATACATCTCAGGATCCTTCAGCTTTATCTTCAGATGCTTTGGGACTGTTCTGCTCTCCACAACTCAAAGGTGTGTGTGGGATCCCCTCAAAATAAACCATGATTCCCTTGTTCACCATAAAGAGGGAACATATCACCTGGTACAGTACCGTGGCTCACTGATCTATGTCTGGCTGATAGTAGAAGTCTTGGAAGAATAAAACACAACCTTTCACTGAGGACAACTGAGCTTTGTAAGATTGAAGAAATCCATACTTTGTCTTAGGAATAATGGCAAACTATATTGTTATATAATATAATTTTACACCAGTGGTTTGGAAACATACTGTGAGTTTGACCTCACTGGTTTTAGTGAACCAAGCTCTCTCTTTTTCTCTGGTTGTATCTCAGCAGCAGGGTGTTCCACTTCCTGCGGACTCTGACGATGTGAAGCCTGGATGTGGGAGACTCTATGCTCCGGCTTAGAGAAAATCCCTCTAATGAATACAGACTGGATTATACACAGGACAGGTCAGCACCAGAGACACACCAATGAAGGATGTACAATTTATCAGCATCACTCCTCATGGAAAAACATGTCATTTGAAACACAATGTAGTTATGAGTCATTGGATATTGTCGCCTCTAATCCTCTTATCACTATTTTTATTTCCCACCCTGAATTCTACTTTCAACACAGATGCAACACTTTGCCAGTAACTGTGGGGAAAAAAGACCAAAGCCTCAGAAAAGAGTCTGCAGCAAATTCTAATTGGATTGATCCACACACAGCTGAATTTAGCCGTCCATGAAATATTCATGCAGGAGAAATATGCCCATGAGGCCTAAAGACCATTCTGCTTTATTATACGTCCAGCATCACCCACACTGCGATCCAGCTGGACAGCTGTTTGCACTCTGCTCAGTGAAGGGATAAACAACCAATTAGGAGAGGCCTTAGCTCTGACTTGAGATCACCGGATAGAGATACATTGACCTACAAGCTTAAGCACAATATCTGCAAAAACTCAAAATAAAAATAGTGAAAAACTGCTCCTTTTGGATTTTCCTTCAAAACATGCTAAACATTAGAAAATTAATAAAAATCCCAATACGTCTGTAGGAGCTGTACAACAAAAACATGATGTGTGGTAAAAAATATTTTACATAACATTTCAGACGCATTTGCCTTCGTAGGACAACCCAGCCAAATTGATTGAATAAAGTGCTTGCAGCTTTGGAATAAGCAAATCGCTGGCCTTATCTTTGGACATGCTGCTCTGGGAGTGTTGCAACATACTGGCACAACACGGTTGTTACCTTTTAATGCTTATCATTCTCTCAGTGCAGTAATTTGTGTGATGGATAAAATATGCATTAACATTTAAATTCTAAACAAATGTCCTCCCGGACACAACGGTCACACAGTTAGCCACAGGCACCCAGACACACTTCCTGTTCGTAGCAAACATACGGTGTATCGTTGACTGTCAATAAAATTTGTCAATGTCAGCCTCTGTTTTCATGGCACGCTGGAGGCAATTATTGGAGGAGACTCACTGACATGCTTCCGTTACATTTCATAGCTGTGCAAGACAGTTAGATGAAACGTGTGGATGAGGGCGCACACACATTGACCTTCCTGCTTTGCACAGCTTTTTGTTTGTGTGAGAGGCACCACAACACTGACACTGCAGCCCTAATGGACATTTACACAACCCGGCTGTCATATTTATGAATCCCACCTTGATGTGCTGTTCACCATGATGACCTGTGTGTGTGTGTGTGTGTGTGCGTGCGTGCGTGCGTGCGTGCGTGCGTGCGTGAGTGTGTCACCAAGGACACTTTTTCATCAGCTGCCTGAGACGGAACACAATAAATACGTAACTAGTTTAGTAATGTGGGCTAAATCAGTTAAAGAGCTTGTCCAGATCTGCTCGCATGCCCGGTAGCTGTGAAAGGACTATCCTGCTCGGCCAGAAGGATGCTGGACCCAGAGAGCAGCTGGTCAATGTGTAGAAGAGTTTCTATGTATAGCCCAGTGGGGCAATTAACTTTTCTTCTCAGAGAACAAATAATTGTAGATGGTTGAGAAAATATCATCATGCAAGAATCTTGTTACGTCAACCGATGACAGCAATGGGAGTTGCTCATCCTGTGGTATAATACATGCTAGTGTTTATTACTATTGATCAATTTAGATTTTTGAATTGACTAAATGTAGAGTATTGATTTTTGTACGTGAATTACCTTGTACTGTTTTTTTTGTCTGTTAGATTTCAAAGATTATTCAAAGATTTGCATGAGCTCTTCTATTGAACGCCAAATCAAATTAAAAATTGAATTAAATTTTTATGACCATGAATATTGTCAGACTCTACTTTTACGATAACAAACTGAAAAATGTCTGAAGCAGGGGCACGCTTGGTAACACAGACTCATTTATAACAGTTTTTTCCATGGAGAAAATTTACGTAATCATATTAGAAACTCTTCTGCACATTGACATCCCGTGTTCTTTCACATTTCAGGACCCAAATTATACAACTTTATTGTTCCTTCAAAAAATGCACATGTTGCAATTGGCTTCAAATTAACCTCACTGTCAGTTCATAAACCTCTGTCAGAAACAGCAACAAAAGTCAAAATATAACACTGTTTTTCTTTGAGCTCTGTTAGTTAAAGTAGAGGAGGACGCAGAACAACAACATGTAAACGGGTGAGTGCTTCAAGTGTTCGAGTAAGAGTGTCCAAGTTAGAGTAGGATCTGCTGGTCACCCATCTTCTTGTATGTGTCCTTACTTGTAAAAACAGAATAAATCACTGAGCTGGTGTAGCAGCATAGTGTGACCTCCCATTACTGAGAGGAGCGGAGTGGGGTGGAGGGGGCTAGTAAGAGGGGTTGTGTGAAAGACGAGGGAATGTCTGAG
This sequence comes from Antennarius maculatus, assembly GCA_013358685.1. Lineage (NCBI taxonomy): Eukaryota > Metazoa > Chordata > Actinopteri > Lophiiformes > Antennariidae > Antennarius > Antennarius maculatus. The sequence goes on from CM023609.1 coordinate 9,598,853, forward strand.
CACAAAAAAATACACCCCAGAAAAGGCAGGGCAGGATGGGGATGGGGTACTGAATGCAGAAAAGTGGGTGTAGCGAGAAGGATTTGGACCAAGAGGCAGAAGAAAGAACTGGCCGGTGATCTCAGCAGTGATGCAAATATTGAGCTCAAAGCAGAGAAGGAATGTGAGGAGGGGGAAAGATTGATTACCAGGATTATTGGCCAGTAAAAGAAGGAGGAAATGTGTCTTGTTCCTCAATACTCTCAATGTAATAAAGGCACACATTACACTCTTATACTTGTAAGTGCAATAAAGAAACCTGTAAACACATACTGGAAAATGACTGTTTGTGTACAATTAATGCATTAAACAAAGCACAATCCAGCATCCACAACGTAGCAACATCTGTTTGAAGATACATTTCCTGCTGGAGTCCAGTAGCTTTATGTATTTTTCTAACTAACACCCTATTTAAAAACCACCCACGATGATTCAGTGACATACAAAGAGCTCCTATATTTGCCAAATGAGGATCCAAAATTGTGCACGCTCTCGCTGCAGCATTTTTCACTTTGGCTGTCATCCCAGTCGCTGCCATTCATCATCTCCAACAGAAAAGGATGTAGTGGCGTTACCAAGTGTTCCTGGACAAGACATACAGTTTCCCAGAGGAGTGGGAGAGTACAGGCATTCTGTGTCACTGAGTCAGTGGATTCACAGGGAAGTCGGAGTTCGTCATAGCTGACCTCACAGAGCAGACATTGGCCTGTTGAAATGCTTCTGTGCTTGAATCATATCAGCAAACAGAAGCAGACGTCTGCCTGGTGCATCTTCCTCCCTACAACAGCCAACAACGCTGGCCAAAAATGACGTAGGGCAGCCGGTGATGCAGCAGTGAGTCCCCAAGGAAACAGTTAATGTGACTAAAGGAGAAGAACAATTGGTGGAGACTGAGCCATGCAAAGGAATTTCCTCACAATAATGTGTGAAACAGGATTTTCTTTAATTCACTTCCTCATTGAGGTAACATGCTGGGCCGCCGTTCAGCTGTGGCATCCGTCATGTAAAATATCTGAAGTGTAACTCTTCCACTGCAAAGCCTCTCCACTGTCCTTGCACATGAGTATGATGACATGTCAGCCATGATAGTCACATACGATTATAAAGAAAAGAAGTTTCTAATGAAAAGTAGGTGAAAAAATCAACATCAGATTAGTTGGAACCTCAAATTCACCTTCACCCATGAACAGATGAGTTGATTTCAGTGGAAATGTTTTCTTAAAAACAAGGTTAATAGATGATGATGATGATGATGATGATGATGATGATGATGATGATGATGATGATGTTAATTTTTGCTGAGACTTATACCTCCGGCTCGTCTTGAAGCCCAAGACGAGCCGATCATTATCGTCCAGCTTATGCTGGCTACCGGCAACAGGCAGGGTACACCCCGGAAAGGATGCCAGCTTATCGCAGGGCCACATGAAAGACAATCGCTCACACACACACACACACACACACACACACACACACACACACACACACACACACACACCTTCAGCACCTTCAGGCAATTTGGTGTGACCAATTTACCTAAGCTGTGTGTTTTTGGAGGTGGGAGGAAGCTGGAAAACCCAGAGAAGAACCCACACAGACACACACAAAAAATGACAATCAAATAAGCATTTATCAAAACAAGTGCAGATTAATCTTAATATCTGATACGAATAACGTAACATGATTCAAACCAAACTACCTTTGAGAACACTGATTTTGTGATTTTGATGTCTTAAAAACTGTTTCACACATAACTCTGAACCAGTGATAACTGCCAAGGACCCACTAGTTGTATTTTTTTACTTCTTTCTGGTCCAGATGAGAAACAAGCCACATTTTTCAGGCCATTCAATTCCTAGTGATTCCCCTGCCAATGATTAGTCAGATGAAATACGTTATTTGTTAAAGGATCTTGGTATGGGCGAGATATAAACAGCTCAGACAACATGTTTCTCGTCTGTCTCCCGGTCATGTTTGACGGTCACTTACTTTCTCCTGTACTCGTCCCTCTCCCTCTTGACTTTAGCCAACACGTTGTACACGGCTCTCACTTCTGGAGTAATGGTGTCTATTTGCACCCCGACGCCGTCCGGGTGAGTCCACGTCACCCCGGGCCCGTGGAGGGTCTCAACGCGCTCCCCTTGCCTCCGGACGTGCGTAAAACTCCAGATGGTGCCGGGCAGTCGCGACTCGGGACCGTCCGTCTGCACAGCGACTTCTCGGGCGTAAAGGTGTTGGTATTGCTGTTTTTGCGTAGCTTTCTGAAGCTGGCTCTCCAACAGATTGTTTCTCCTCTCCAGTTCATGGACTTTGGCGAGGAAGCAGCGGAATCGCAGGTTGAGGGTCTTCAGCACATGGATGTTGGAGCCCAAGTCATTTCGCAGGGCGCTGGTCACTGCAACCGACCCGGGAAGGACGTTACAGACCGGACCGGGAGGAATGTCGGTGAAAATTAGCGAGTTCATGGTGGTAAAATAAAGTGTACCTCTGTCTAGCTTGAATGGAATAAGAAAAACTGTTTTTATTTTCGCATACTCCCTCACAACTCCACTCTCACTGGACGAGTTTCTCCTCGCAAAGAGGATGCTGACGGTGGATGAAAGGCGTTACACCCGGTGACCATCACCGTCTCTGCCGGGTCCTCCCGATATGAGCCTCTGCAGCAGCAAATAATGAATGCAGAAAGACCTTTAGGAGGCACCGAGGACATTATCCTCCGAATGAATGAGAGCTTTGACGCAGACAGCATTAAGCCTCAGCAGCAGGCTAATTCCCGTCATTCTCATCTCTGCGCTCGGTGTCGCGTCGTCAGGAGCCGCTGATGCTGCGCTGCGCTCAGATATCCTGAGGAAGATCGTCCACCTCCGCTCTCCACTGTTCTGTTACTGTGGATCTACCCAGCCTCCATGGGGTGCAGTTGGCTGGGAGCAGGATGCGGGACCGCAGGGCCCGGCCTTTCCGTGGTGTGCGCGGATCATGTTGCAATGTGCTAAACTCGGCACCATCAGCCGCTTGGGCCCCTCCCATGTCCCGCCCCTTTGTGACACGCCGGTGTTTGGAGACAGAAAACGATTTTACCTTAAAAGATAGAATTAACGCAACGTGGGACTGAGTTTGCTTTTTTTTTCACTTTGGATATATATTATTTAGGCATATTGTTAATAATAAAGCTGTTATGTTATTACGTGACTATTACGTTACACGACTATAGATTGTATATTCGTGTGTCTCTATTTATCTATACATACATACAGTACATACATACCAGTGCCGCGTGGTCATGGTGGCAGGTGAGGCCGTGCCTTACCTGCCTTACCTGCCTCACCTGCCACCTCACCGTCCCTTTCTTACCACTACTGTTTATTTTTCTTCTTCGTGCTACCGCTATTTTTATTTTTCTTCTTCGTGACAGCGGTTCGCTTTGGCCTGGGGAATTAAGTTCAGCATCCGCTGATATCTGGCGCCATCTAGCGTTGTGAATGGGTATAATGTCTAGACATCGAATGTAAGACGACCCTATCTTTTTCAGTCTTATTTCAGTACAAAAAACACCGTCTTATATTCGGGCCAATACGGGACATATACAGTATATATACTCACACACACATATATATACAGCATATATACACATATACAGCATATACACATACTGTATAAATATATACACATATATACGCATGAATATATATATATATTACAGTATATACACATATATACATATACACATATATACACATATATATATAAACACACATACTGTATATATGTATACATACGTGTATATATATATGTATATGTATCTGGGCTTGTGATAGCCATTCGCCACTTCGCCATAGGCGAATTAAATTCCAGATTGCCTACAAGATTTTTAGACTGTGTAGCAACAGTGGCGTTCTTATTTTTACGGAAAAAGGCCAAAAACTAAAACTTTTTCGTCGCTAGCAGCGCTTGCTATTTCTGCTAGCAAGCGCGCGCTTGCTATTTTGCTAGCGAGCGGCGCTAGCGCCGCTATTTCCGCTAGCGAGCGGCGCTAGGGCCGCTATTTCCGCATGCAGATGGAATTTAGCCGAAGCATGCCGATGAAAATAGCCGAAGTGACCCGAACGCTCCCAATCATTAAATATGCACTCGAGTCATAACCGCCTCTCATCCAATGAAAAACAAAAATATTGTTTTTTTACAAGCTGAACCCGCAAATTGGTGTACGACAAGGCAAGGACAATCAATCAAAAGAATCCAGTGTTTTATAGTAGAGTTTGTGTTAAAAAGAAGTTTTGTGAATGCTGAGAGGGGGGAGGAGTGGCGACAGACCAATCAGAAGGTAAATGAAAGATATTATCAATACTTGTTGGTAGTCTTAGACTTTTGATCCCCATAAGGAATAACCAGCGATGCATGTAAATATACTGCATATTCACCTCACTCGCTTCACGCCTTTTTAAATTGAAATGGAAAATCATGTTATTGAATTTAAAAAAATAAACTATGGCTTACCAATGGTGTTGGTGGTGGTCAAAGTTAAAATGTCTTCTAGTCTAAGTAAAACTTACAAGTGAACATTGAGTAATATTTTGTATGACTGTATCTTCACATAGTGAATGCAAGTTTTCTTACATTTCTACCTGCATAAAGTAGGATAGAAATAAAGATAGTTAAGCTTGAACTGTTGACTTTAGTGTACTTTTGTAGGTAAACTGAACAGAAGATTTTGCCCTCAGAATGCACCAGAATGCAAGAAAACAACCCCATTTTCTAAAAAATACCCCGGGGGAGGTCCCCCGGACCCCTCCAGTGGGGGGAGGTATCCTCCCCCGAGACGAACGTCGGTCGGTGGCTTTTTGTGGCTTGCTCAATTCTTTTACACTGAGCCACAGTAGCTTAGTCATACTAGCTCCTAGTGCAAGCCCAGTATATGTGTATATATATGTATATATACACACATATGTAGCTATATATATATACACTGTACACATATACTGTATATAGTGTACACATACAGTATATACTGTACACACACATATATATACATATATACACACTGTATATATACACACACTGTATATATACATATATATATACACACACATACATATACACATAATGTATATATACACATATATACTGTATATACATACATAATGTGTGTGTGTGTGTGTGTAAATATATATATATATATATATATATATATACACATACACATACATACACTTGTATATTAATCATATCTAATCTTAATTGATATATTTGCATCCTATGGCCACCCCCTTCTTCAGGTCATTATGATGCAGTACGGCAGCAAAGAAGTCCAGGCAAAATTAGATGTCCTTTTCCTGATCTTCCAATATATTCAATAAGAGACTCAGATGCAGGAGCAGGCTGGTATTTGGGCGCGGGGACTGGAGCAAGCTGGCGTCTGGTGGTGGGGACGGGAGCAGGCCGATGTCTGGGCGCGGGGACCGGAACAGGCTGAGGTCGGGGTGCGGGGATAGGAGCTGACACTAGAACAAGCTCGGGGACAAGCAAAGAAACTGGAACTGGAATTCCAGCGTGGGCCGACAACCATTTCAAGGTAGCTATTCCCTGCCGCTTTAACTCTGCAGCCCGTTCCGGATCCAAGAGCTCCTTGCTAGCCAGGGCAGCAAGAAGGTCGGTGTCCGCTGGGTCCAGAGTTGGCCGTTTCATTCTGTCACGAAGGGCGGGATATGGGCCCAAATGCAGGACACGGTTGGCACAGCTTTTGTCCATGATTTAATCAAAACTTATCAGAACTTAAACTCCAGACAGGTAAGAATCAACACAAAACATAAACAGAATCAAGACGGAACTACAAACAGATCTACCAGGCAAAACTTCAGGTCAAAATTTCAGGAACGAACCAGCAAAGAGCTCCGACACAACCTGGCTTAAAAAGCCTCATGGTGATCACCCCCAATCGAGTCCAGGTGTGAAGACCAGCAACGGGTGTGGGAATGAGCAACAGGTGTGGAGAGGACCAACAGGTGTGGAGAGGACCAACAGGTGTGGAGAGGACCAACAGGTGTGGAGCTGAGGCTCCACCCATAAGTTTGGCTTCTCCCCCTGCAACTCACCAGCACAGCCACACCGAACCGTGACAGACAGAAATCACACCATGTGGTTAAGTCACCTGGCCTTGTTTACATGTCAGAGTTGTGGCTTTTTTGGCTACAATTCCTGAAGACCACTTCTGGCCAGACTTCTGTGGACAGTTGATGGGTGTGCCTGGGTGTCTCTGGCTTCTGTTACTTCCGACCACTGACGGCATTAATGGACATCTCTTGACTTTGAAGTGAATCCAGCATAATCTTTAATCTGCTGCACAAAGTTTCCTAGGCCTACCACTGCATCTACCGATGTCGACATCCATAGATGCATACCTGTTTTTTGTTTTTGTTTGTTTGTTTGTTCTTCAGTACAGCATGAACTGCAGTTTTTGAAAACCTGAGTCTAATTTGAAATCTTTGCCAGGTAGAGACCTCGCAGATGCAGCATAACTACTTTGTGTCTTGTTGCTGTACTCAGTCTGACTATGTTATATGATCTGTGGCATGAAACTGTAATCCACAACCTCACCTTAGAAGAGTTTGGCTTTTCTTCACCATTTTAAAGCCATTTTTAAATTATTCCGGACATGTCCCACTGGGAGGAAACTCCAGACATGCTGGAGGGATTACACCTCATGGCTGACTTGGAAATTCTTTGGTGTGCCCCTGAAGGGATGAGACTGCTGCCCCCACAATCCATACGATGGATGGATCGATAGATGGCTGGCTGACTGGCTGGCTGCTGGCTGGCTGGCTGGCTGGATGGATGGATGGATGGATGCACATTAATTATTGACTGGTAGCTAAAAATACTGTTTTAAGGATTTAGCACAGGGTACGATAATTTATTATCAAGTTAGTGCTTCTGGAAAATTGTTTTCTGCAGTGCATGCTGCCATTAGTTTTCTGAATGAGGAAAATGGTTCTCTCCAAATTTACTTAATTGATTTTTGATTCATCACATTTCTCCACCCCCCTCCCTCCATGCTCAATGCAAGCCAGAAAACAAGTCCAGGCAAACTCAGGCATGCCCTTCTCCTTGAATCTCTATATTATATAAATTGTATTTGCAATGGAAAGAAATATCTAAAGTATAATGTTAATGTGTGGTTGTATAGTATGGCTGTATTATGATGCCACATTACTTTGGCTCAGGATCCTCTAGCAGTTCACTTCTAAGAAAGTCCAGGAACAAAGGTGCTTTAAATTACATACATACATAACATACACACATCTTCAATACCCGCTTCTTCCTCTGTCGTGGGTCTCAGGGTTTCTGGTGCCTATCTCAGTGAACGTGGGGCGTGAGGCAGGGTACACTCCAGGCATGACCCCAGTGAACCGCGGTGCTCTAAAACATTATTCGATAAAACAGATGAAATGTTTCATTATAGTCATGCTGATGTTTGAATATAATGTAGAGGCTAAGCCAAGCTTTAGGGTGCTGAAGTATTCCCCTGCACCTATGTTAATGACGCTCTGATGCACTCCCTTGTAATCAAAAGTCAGACACGCCACTTTATTCTTGATTACTCTGTTTTATTATCATCATGTTTCTCAGGTAACTCAATTAATATTTTACATTGTAAATTTAAGTATAGGTTTAAATAAGTTATGTTGTACCGGAGCAACCCTGTCAATTATTAAAAAGGTATATGAAATAACAGATGGGTTGTGACCAATGTTCCCTCTAATTTTTCATGTGTCCGGGCAAACACACAAGCTTCCTGAGCACACTGCGGACCACTGTGAGCAACATCAGATGTGCATCCTGTGGCCACAAAAGTATCACACTTATTCAAAACCTTGGATCATACCAGCTTATTAAAAGAATCATATCACAGAAGCAATTTTCATTGGTTTATTTTTAATTTAATTTGGTGGAGAGTCCTTGCCCCAAGTGGAGGAGTTTAAGTATCTTGGGGTCTTGTTCACGAGTGAGGGAAGGATGGAACGTGAACGTGCAGCTTCTGCAGTGATGCAGTCGCTGTATAGGTCCGGTGTGGTGAAGAAAGAGCTGAGTTGTAAGACGAAGCTCTCGATTCACCGGTCAATCTATGTTTCTACTCTCACCTGTGGTCATGAGCTTTGGGTCATGACCAAAAGGACAAGATCCCGGATACAAGCGGCTGAAATGAGTTTCTTCCGTAGAGTGGCTGGGTGCACCCTTAGAGATAGGGTGAGGAACTCAGTCACCAGGGAGGAGCTCGGAGTAGAGCCACTGCTCCTCCGCCTCGAGCGGAGCCGGCTGATGTGGCTTGGACATCTGTTCCGGACGCCTCCTGGACGCCTCTCTGGGGAGGTATTCCGGCCATGTTCTACCGGGAGGAGACCTCGAGGAAGACCTAGGATACGCTGGAGGGACTATGTCTCTCGGCTGGCCTGGGAACGCCTTCGGGCTCCCCCCGGAGGGGCTGGAGGAGGTGTCTGGGGAGAGGAAAGTATGGGCATCCCTGCTGAGACTGTTGCCCCCACGACCCGGCCCCAGATAAGCGGTTGATAATGGATGGATGGATGGATGGATGGATGGATATTTTTAATTTAAGTGATTTGGCCCACTTTAAAAGGAAAAGACAAAAATCTTGTTCTTCATGAGATGTGTAGTATGTTATATGTAAGGGTTCGGCTTTGGCCATGGGAAGAGAGCTGCTTTGGCTGGTGGGGTCCAGTTGTGGCTTTAACGCAGCCTTACGGTCTTGTTCTGGAAGAAATGACACATATACACCTTTCAGACATAACATTTTGATCACATTAAAACATTCACATTTTGCACAATGACGTGCACTGTTGCTTGTGGTACAGTGTAAATGTCTGTACCTCTTTCTAAATATCTAATTACTCTTTTATTAGCATTTTTACTACCCATAAATTATCTCGTATTAACAGCATTTAATGATAAATATCCATAACTAGAAAAATCTCAATAAATGTCATTAGAATATGCACAAATCTGACTTAAACTTTACCTTATTTTTCACGTGTTTGTATACTTTGTCCAGGTTAATGGCTTCATCTGCTTCTTGTTATGAACTTTCTCAAAAAGAAAAAAATCTCAGAAAGTTTCACCACTTGTTTTTCTATTTGCATGGCATGTTACAGAGAACACGTTACAATTTTCCAATCTATGGAAATCTTAATCTGTGGGGTGTTATTGTTACACTTTTATATTATTCCAAATACTATTGCCATGTTAGCGTAATCGGGTTTTATCCATGGTCCTGAAGCCTAACAACATCTTCATCTTCCACTTCGCCGCCTGCACAGAAAATTAACGTTTCATGTTTTTTTGAGTTTCTATGCAAGTTTACGTTAAACTGTTTGGAATTTAGGCCCACAGTAATTAATTGAAGGGTTCTAGCTCCCCGTGACTCGCTACGGCGGATGAAGTAGTGATTAGACGATGGATGGATGGGTTGTTGTTGTTTTTTTTAGTCAGGCACTAGACGGTGACCTTCAGTCAGCGGAAACGTGGGGTCCTTTCACTTCACCCCGGCGTGTGTTGCTCAAATATCGTGGGTTGAAACCATGCCGAAGTCAAAGAGGGACAAAAAAGGTAAGCAAGTTTATTAAAATAAAAATAGGCACACAGACATTCTGCAGATAAACATTAGCATGCTGTCAGACACGGCCGCCAGGTTTGTTCGGGGGAAACAATGTTTAAAGCGGTTCTGTAAAAGTCTAGATGACTGATACCAGCTGAGCTCACACACTGATTCACTAATTTCACGTGGTCTCTCCTGCAGTTTCATTAACAAAAACAGCCAAGAAAGGACTGGAATTAAAACAAAAATTAATCGAGGAGGTGAGTGTTGCTGCTCTGGTCTGCTGTCGGCCATTGCCATGTGCTAACAACGGTTAGCTGAAGCTGCTAACATGTTTCTCACTAAATTCTCCGTTTGTTTTAGTTACGGAAATGTGTGGACACCTACACAAATTTGTTTATATTCTCCGTGGCCAATATGAGGAATAACAAGCTAAAAGACATCAGGACAGCGTGGAAGCACAGCAGGTAAAGACATCAGTCCATTGGTTCAATTGCTTAAAGGAGCACTTCACCACATTTCTCTATGGAGCATTCATGGTTACTGCTCTGCATGTTGAAACTGCCGTTTGTAGTTATGATGTGTTGTCTGTGTGTTGAGGGAAACGTTTTCAAAGTCTGAGACAACTCTGACGGTGTTTTCAGCAGTATATTAGAGATTATATGGTGTACTCATGAAATGGTTCAGCTTTAGCTCCTGTAATTTAGAGAGTTAATTTTCTCTGACTAAATTATCAGAATTTAAGAAAGTTCAACACAAATCAGTGGTGCATTCCCAAACAGGTTAATAATAATATTAATTATTTGTATTTACACTTATTATTTTTTATTATTTATATTTACATTTATATTTACACTTTCCGTGTAAATATAAATAGGTAGCTTTAGGAATTTAAATTGACAATTAAAGCAGTTAGGTTACATACTGTAGATTTGTCCCGACAGTAAACAGGATAACGACATTGATCCAGTTGAGGAACAGAGGATGGAGAATCAGAGGGAGATGGACAAGTTGTGGCAGCTTATGATGCAACAAAGTGCCGGAGGAACTGAAGGAGATTAATGACTGCAAAGCGCTGGCAGTACGGGGACACACTGCACTGAAAATGAGTTAATGTCTGAATCAAACATTTTTTAAAATTGACAGACTGCAATGTTTACTTGTTATGACTAGAATCCAGATTGGGAAACTGCCTTTTCCTTGATTTATGGTGATATGCCCCAGTTTTTCTCCGCTGTCATCATGCATTGGGTGAATGACAGGAAGGGAAACACGAGGTCAGTTTTTTTTCTTCAAGAACGGAAAAAAACAAACAAAAAAAAAAACGGTATTAACCGGTTTCCAATTGTTTTTGGTTCCGATTCTCTTCCGGAACAGAAACGTAAAGTTTTCATTCTTGTTTTCAGTTTTGTTTTTGTTCCTGGCAAAATACCAAGAGTATCTGGTTTTTGTTCCATGAACTGGATCAAAGCCCTGGTGCATTCATAGTAATAGGATGTATCATCTTTTTGACTGGAATCTAATCTGTTCCCCAGATTCTTCTTTGGCAAAAACAAAGTCATGATGATTGCCTTGGGTAAAGGAGAGACAGATGAATATAAAGATAATTTGCATAAGGTGGGATTGGTTTTAGTTGTTCTTAGAAAATATTTCAATATAGCACAAATATATATTATTCAAATTGTCTTGACAATTGCAGATTTGCAAATATCTACGAGGAGAGGTGGGAGTTCTATTCACAAATAAAACGAAGGAAGAAGTACAAGAGTAAGTAAAGCTTCACATAATACACCACTGTTGGAATGACTTTGAATGTTGTCACTAAATTGGGGTGGTGATGATGATGCTTATAATTTTTGCCGATAGGTATTTTGATCACTTTAAAGAGATGGATTATGCACGGGCGGGGAACCACGCACAGATGGACATAACTCTGGATGAGGGTCCCCTAGAACAGTTTTCTCACTCAATGGAGCCCCAGCTGAGGCAGTTAGGGCTTCCCACTGCTCTCAAAAAAGGTGAGCTTGACTTTATTCTACCTTTTTCTGTTGTCAACAAATCCTATAAGGACCAAACTAATCTAAACGAAAGACGGTTCTTCAATGCTTTCTGATTTCCTTCTCTGTCTGCAGCACTTAGCCCAGAGTCTGTTTGTTCTAAATTCAGAGAATACTTATGTTTCTTACTCAATGCCACATTTTGTTTCATCTGTTCTAATAGGTGTGGTGACACTGCTGAAAGACTATGATGTCTGTAAGGAGGGAGATGTGCTGACACCTGAGCAGGCTCGTATTCTGGTAAATCCTTTTCTCTGGTTGCAGAAAGTCTCACCTATGATGTGGTGCGTTTGTGTGTGTTTCAACAGAAATTTTTATTTTTTGGTCTATAGAAACTCCTGGGTATTGAGATGGCAGAGTTCAAGGTGCAGATCAAATGTATGTGGAACTCAGAAACAGGCGCGTTTGAGAAGTTTGCTGGCGAAGATGAGTCTACGCAAGATAACGAAGACAACAACAGCAGTGATGATGTAGAGTGAAATCTCTGCAGGGTTCTGAGCTTATATGTTGTTTTTTAGCCATCTTGGCCGGGGAAGGACTTTCTTGTTGAAACCATTTATCTGGACTGCCATCCTGGAGTGTATAATCTTTTCTCCTCCGTGACCACCACTAAATATGACCCTCTGTCCCCCACCTTGAATTGTAACTTTGGACTGAATTGCTCATCAGCAAGCAAACCTATACGGACATTTGTAAGAAAAAACATTTATAAATATGTATTTTTCTTTTCTAGAAATTCTTGTCTTCAATTTTACATTTATAAATGACAATTTTAGGCAGATCTTCCATGGTTGAAGAAATGATTTTCGTTTGCAGTACACATTGTGATCATCAGGTAATTTTACGATTTTCACATTTACACAGTTAAATGCTCAAAAGCATTGATCCTGTTTTCCATCTGATAAGTGGTAGTCAAGAAAGATTGTAATTACAAGAACAGGTGAAATTGATATCAACTTATCTATTAATGTATTAACTCATGGTATTAATCTTTTACGAAGCTTTTAGCTCTTTAGCGAAAATAGTTTGGACACTCGTGGGCAACAAGATTCCAGGCCTCATCAAAGGCAGTGACCACACTTTCGTCCAGAGGACCTTCCTCTACAGCAGGCAAGTTTTGCTGAAGTTGCTCTCTAGTTGACATCCCAATGATGACTCCGTCACCACGCTCACCCTGGAATATTAAAATTTAGTGATCAAAGAAAAACAAGACGCTGTGAAATCACGGATGACAGGATATTCAAGTACTACAAGGCAGTTTTCAGCGCACATCTTAATTTTCTCACATCAAACTATTTTGATTCTACAATAGTCTGAGCAGAATGTCAGACAAGGATTTATCTTCATTCAAGAAATACAATAACTACAAAGCTTTTTTTTTAAAAAAAAAAAAAACTAATACTAAACACTTTACAATAGAAGTGGAGAGCTGCTGAATCCTTTGAGGATCTCCTCTGTCATGTCTTACACAGAGGAAGCACAGGGTGAGGTCTTAGAGGTGGACTCGTCCATCACCCAAGCTGAAGTCACCGAGGTGGTTGCCAAACTCCTCGGTGGCAAAGCACCGGGGGTGGATGAGATTCATCCGGAGTACCTAAAGTCTCTGGATGTGCAGGGACTTGCGTGGTTGACACGTCTCTGTAACATCGCATGGTAGTCGGGGACAGTACCTCTGGATTGGCAGACCAGGGTGGTGGTCCCTCTTTTCAAAAAGGGGGACCGGAGGGTGTGTTCCAACTATCGGGGGATCACACTCCTCAGCCTCCCAGGGAAAGTCTATTCCAGGGTACTGGAGAGGAGGATTAGACCTATAATCGAATCGCGGATTCAGGAGGAACAAAGCGGTTTTCGTCCCGGTCGTGGAACACTGGACCAGCTCTACATTCTCCATTGAGTGCTCGAGGGTTCATGGGAGTTTGCCCAACCAGTCCACATGTATTTTGTGGATCTAGAGAAGGTATTCGATCGTGTCCCTCGTGGTATCTTGTGGGGAGTGCTTTGGAAGTATGGGATTCGGGGCCCTTTGCTGAGGGCTGTCGAGTCTCTATGACCGAAGCCAGAGCTAAGTCAGACCTGTTCCAGGTGCATGTTGGACTCCGGCAGGGCTGCCCTCTATCATCGGTTCTGTTCATAATCTTTATGGACAGAATTTCTAGGCGCAGCCAGGATCCGGAGGGAGTCCGGTTTGGGGACCAAAGGATTTCATCTCTGCTTTTTGCAGACAATGTCCTGTTGGCCTCACCAAACCTGGACCTTCAGCGTGCACTGGAACGGTTTGCAGCTGAGTGTGACGCGAGTTGGATGACGAGCAGCACCTCTAAATCCGAGGCCATGGTTCTGGACCGGAAAAGGGTGGTGTGCCCTCTTCAGGTTGGTGGAGAGTCTTTGCCCCAAGTGGAATTTAAGTATTTTGTTCACTAGTCTTGTTCACTAGTGAGGGAAGGGTGGAACGTGAGATTGACAGACGGATTGGTGCAGCTTCTGCATTGATGCAGTTGCTGTATATGTCTGTCGTGGTGAAGGAACTGAGTCGCAAGACGAAGCTCTCGATTTACCGGTCAATCTATGTTCCTACTCACCTATGGTCATGAGCTTTGGGTCATGACTGAAAGGACAAGGTCCCGGATACAAGCGGCTAAAATGAGTTTCCTCATTCCTCATCGTACAGAGGCTGGGCGAACCCTTAGAGAAAGGGTAAGGAGCCCAGTCACCAGGGAGGAGCTCGGAGTAGAGCCGCTGCGCCTCCGCCTCGAGCGGAGCCAACTGAGGTGGCTTGGGCATCTGTTCCGGATGCCTCCTGGACGCCTCCTTGGGGAGGCGTCCAAGGTCCTAACGGGAGGGACTTTGAAGACCTAGTACACGCTGAAGGGACTATGTCTCTCGGCTGGCCTGGGAACGCCTCGAGCTCCCCCCAGAGGAGCTGGTGGAGGTGTGGGGAGAGGGAAGTATGGGCATCCCTCCTGAGACTGTTGCCCCTGTGACCCGGCCCCGGATAAGTGGTAGATGATGGATGGAAAACTAAACAATTTTCCAAAAGTATTAACTCTAATTTAAACTACTCTCCCTGTGCAAAAGTTATATTGATTCACATCACTGCAGCTGTCCATGCACAGAAGATACCTTCAATTGTGAGTGGTGGTACAGCCAACGGATAGCAGCAGAACCCAGGGTCGGTTTCTTGGAACCATATGCTGTCTCCAGGGCCTTGAGAACGAGATCTATTCCCTGGAAATGACTTTGCTTCCAGTATCTGACAAGAGGAAGAAGGCTTTTTTTTTTTGTTGCTTGATTGGTGTTGACTAGTAGACAAGATTATATAGCTTCTTATTGTGTGCATAATATCACAAATAGATAGCTGGTCATTCACCTTTTTTGGTATGCTTCAGCAAACCTGTCAGTGAAGAATCGTCCTTCAGGCCGAGAACTATCTTTGTCTTCGTAACGGTATTTCCCTGTCAGAAGACCACCTGCCCAGGAGAAGTGATGTCAAAATACAAACAAACTAAAGTTATTTAAGGCCTGGTTGTGTCGCTCATAGCAAAGATTTTTATGTTGATATTAAGAAAGGTTAAGGCTTTGATCATGGTTGCAAATGTAAAATTTAAATGGCGATACTTCCAACTTTAGTGGTGTCAAAATTTGAAATTGCTGCATTCGAAAGATTACAGATTTCATGAATGAAAAATTAACATTAGTATGCAAGCACTTGATTATCATGATTTTATGGTATAGTTAGTGGTCAAGATTTAATAACTTTACATGCATTGGGCAACCAACACCACTTCTAAGATTCACCGTTACAAGTACAGTATTTTCAGCACTATAAGGCGCACCTAAAAGCCTATAATTTTTTCATAAACCCTCAGTCCGCCTTATAATCCGGTGCATCTTATATATGGATTAATAATGATATTAATATTGGTTAAAAACAAGATCGCTGGATAAAAGCCGGCAGTCTTGCCGGCTGTCCTGCCGCGTTACGCCACCAGGAGGCACCCTAAGAGGAAAAGCTGGCCAGACTACGCCCCCTAGCAACAGTAGTCAAGGGACGTCGCCGAAGTCCCGGCTCTCATCGACCTGCTGTCTGACGGAAGAGCAGCCTGCGGAGAGCCCTGGTGTCTGGCTACGATAACGTAGAAAAATATAGGGCATTTTCAACAATTCTATTAATAAAGTTTGACTGACTGATCTCAGTATTTCCCAACCACTTTGGCGCCGGAAATAACCCACTTTAAACTTAATTGGTCTAAGAATGCCATTGTCGAGTGTCAGTGCTGTAATCTGGAATCTAGAGACGGTCCATTCTATTAGTCTGCGGAAACACACGGAGAAACTGGCATAAAGGTGAATGAAAGACCCTCAAAGCTGAATTTACAGCCTTTTCTGAAATTTCAAGAGCAGACACTGCTAGACAAAGGTGTCTGGTGTGCTGCAATTGATTTGCAAATGTAGTTGATACCTGTGGGGGGGGGGGGCAGAGGTGCGCACTTTAAACTTGTGTATTCTGTCTGGCAGCGACGTGCTCTGAGATTCACGGCGGTGAATTAACACCGACGTTAAAGTCGGTTCTAAGGCCCCGTCCACACAATGACAGAACTTTTTGAAAACGCAACTTTTTCTGTTGCGTTTACGCCTTCCGTCCACACGACAGATATCCGTCCACACGCAGATATCCGGAACGAAAACGCAACTTTTTGAAAACGCTGGGCCTGCAACTTTTTGTATCCGGGGGGTGTGTCCCTGGGACCAAAACCGCTGTGACGTCATGCATGTGACCCGTGTCTACGTGTACAAACGGAGCTAAAACCGGCTATTTTCTGATGTATAACAGCTACACGTCGAAGATGCGTTGATAAACATGCTTTGCACTTAAATATTTGTTCGTCTGTTTCTTTATGTTTCATAAAGCTTATATATGTATTTATTTATTCATTCATTCACGTTCCTCGCCAAAGACGCCGACTCCAGTCCTGGGTCGGACCGGGATGTGCTGTCTGCTGGTGGGAGAACTCAGTGATGGAGGTTGTCCTTCAGGAGAAACAGCGTGAATTTCCACACGTCCCGGTCCTCCTGTCGTTCTCGGAGTCCACACGTAAAATGCACTGATGCGTTTACGTGTGGACGGAGATTTTTTTGAAAACGCTGTCGTGTGGACGCGAATCGTTTTCGATGCGTTTTCAAAAAGTTGTTTTCAAAAAGTTCCGTCATCGTGTGGACGGGGCCCAAGTAAAACAGAGTGTCACATTTGCTAGTAAATTGGCAGCCTGACATTAAAAACTGGTTAAAAATTGTTTTTGACACACAGTGCATAGTGTAACGTGGGTGAGACTTTAACATGAAATGACGAAATCTGAGGCACAGTTCTGATCAATGAAGGCCTTTTACTGCAACTCCAATGTTAATTACATTACAGTGGAGTGTCATGAAAACAGGAGTACCTCTCAGTCATGGTGCCGCACAAACGCTAGTCAACAACATTGACAACAGTTAACACGACAAGCAAATGAACATCCCACCACCACAACACAGTACACACATAACTAGACAGCTCCAGAACTGGCCATAATAACAGTTCCCAGCCCGCCCCATCACACTTGCACGGCATGCTGGGAAGTCCTCGGGCACCATTCTCCAAGACACGCTACAATAGCTTCACCTCCGACTGGACTACCGATCAAAATAAGATTTAATTATTTTGATCGAACTACAGATCAGAAAATAATTCACCCTGTTCGAACTGAGTAGTCCATGACTTCTGTTAGGATTTGGCGCTATAGAAATAAAATCAAATTTGACTGTTTTTAGATACTTTTGAACTACAGTATTTTGTAGTACTTTTATCAGTAAATCTCAGCAGCAAAGGAAAAAACCCATGCGTGTTGACTTCTTTCTAAGATGGCCAAGTGATCAAGCCATCAGGTTTCCTAGATGAGGTTCAGAATGGCTTCATCAAAATAACAATTGGGACGTTCACAACTGACTAAAGGTACTCCCAGTCATGAATGCTCCATCTAGTGGACGGATAGCGCAACTACAGCTGCCAGGTTGTTGTTTTTTTTAGATCTATTTTAACTTTTTAATTATGTGCGCCTTATAATCTGTTGCACCTTATATATGAAATAAATTTGAAAATAAATAATTCATTAAATGTGTGCCTTATAATCCATTGCACCTTATAGTGCATAAAAAACTGTACCTGCTATAGCGTTGTATGCATAGAATTTGATTCCGTAGTGTCTCAAACATGGAAACAACTCAGTCTCAACTTGCCTCGTAGTGGCATTATACATCCCCTGCAAAAGGTAGGTTTAAGTTGGAGTGAAACTATGACAATCAAAGACAAAGAGTTTTGTCTAAATTAAGAAGACATATGTTGGACCAGGCATTGTAGCATATTTTTTTAATTTGTTCTATAGAACTTTTCAAAGCTATTACTTTGATAAACTGATCCTCCATAAGCAGTTGAACAAAAAAAAAAGGTTAACTGTAAATGCAATTTCTAGACTAAACAAGCAAAATGGCAACAAAGATCATATGGAGACGGAACTGGTAAAGAAACAGTTGATTTACTTAAACAGCAATGGTGAATGGTGATGAAACTATATAGTTTGAAAATATCAGAATACCTGAAAGACAGTGGGAGCAATCCAGTTATTGTGTTTGCAGATGCACATTATTTCAGCCACTTCCCATGATGCATAATTGGAAAGGCCCAACTCCTTGAATTTTCCCTAAGGATAAAATTTTCATATGAAGTAATATCATGAATTATAGACAAGAAAGCAGCATGATAGCAATACCAGTTCAACGAACGACAACATTTCCCTATTGAGGGTTCAATATGGTAATGTGATAGACCAAGTTTTGTCTGTCTGTAAAGGAATTGAAAAGGTTATCAACAGATTTAGTCAGGATAATTTCTTATAGAGGTGGAAGTTTAAATTTTGAGGTAGATTCTGTTATGGATGTCTCATCATTGCAAAGTAGATCCTTCTAAATTTCAGACGTGACACTACCACTGATATGTAGCTGTGACATGCAAATTCCGACAAAATCTATTCAAACGTATTTCCTACTTATTTTACTCATCCAATGGAACTCTCATAATTTGGTACGACTCTCTAGTGCCTAAAACTGGCTATGTGATTTCCTTGTTTGTCTTCATTTTTGTTCTTTTGGAAGTGATCATGTTACTATATATTGTCTTACGACTAAAATTACCTTTGACCCATTGATTCAGAATAGAAACCTATCACTGCAGCTTGATAAAAATATTTGAAAATAATGGGGAATCAGGATCACTCAACCTTTTTATGTCTGGAAAAGGCCAGAGGTTGGAGCAACATGCATACAAGAAACATAGATTCTGTTATTACTAGGCATGATTTGACGAAGGACGATCATCAGTAGATGAAAACGATGGTGCAGATGTTTTCAGAAGTTAAAGTCTGCACTTATATATACAGTTGTCGAGGAAGAATTTCAGTCAGTTAATTCCGCGTGTGGGGTTTGGTTAGGGTTAGGGTGGGGGATCTTAAAGCTTCTGATGCACACCAGAATCTGTCTTCTCAATCTGTGATTCTGGGTGGAAATAAAGAAGTGAATGGAGCTGTAATTTATCTTTTGACGTCATCACAAGGACATGATAAATTGCCAGTCATCACTATTATATTGAACCTGAACTACATTTAAAATGAGATTTAAATATTTTGTTTTGCTTTGAGGCACTGGATACATCAGTTTCTACCGTGAATTTTCTACTTTTTTGTTTTTAATGCTGAACGATACTATTGGAATTTCTGACCAACTGAGTTCCTATAGGTGGATATAAAAAATGTAGGGAAAAGTAGATTTAGACTAAACTGTACTGGCTGGTCCGGTGTGTGTCAGTGAAGTGTTTAATACCAAAACTTTGGCCCTTTAGGGGGTTAATAAGTACTTTGAAACAAAGAAGTTGAACTTGATTATGTACTCTGCCGAAAGACAGGTGATGTAAATTTAGAATCAGTCAGACAGATATAATTTATCTGTGAAAGGAATGAAGTTATATTTTGAGAAAAAAATTAAGACATTGTGAAAAATTGTGTTTTTGTTGAGAACTCATATCATACTGATGATAAACACATGGTTCCCAATGCTGGAGGCAGATTTCCAGGATCAAGGAATTTGTTAGTATTAACTTAACGTCACAGTGACATCCCCAAAATGTTTGCTATAATCTGGGTGCAATAAAAAACAACAACTCGTGATCTCATGATTAATTAGGAAAGTCATCTATTTACCTCTTTGTGAAGGTCGTTGCAAGCTCTGAGTGTGTCCTGGATGGGGGTTTGATGGTCAGGGACGTGAAGGTAGAAAATTTCCACGCAATCCTTCTGCATCCTCCTGAGGGACGTTTCCAGCTGTGAGCGGACACACTCTGGTCTCAGAGTCATCCCATACCAGGGGTTGGCCTTGGTAGCTATCTATGCTCACTGTCACACAAAAAGTGACTTGATTTGATTAAGGAAACTGATTCTTGAACATGGATATCAATCAGAAGGAGTGTAACACAAATGTTAAAAACAGCAGGGGTGCCAATAGCACAGTGGTTTAGACTCGTATGCAGAGTTACAAGTTCAAAGAACAGGTTGCGCCATGCAAGCAAACAGTCATCAAATGTTTTATGATAACTTGGATTTTGAACCTCACATTTATATCAAGGAACAAACAGCCATGGATTATCTTCTGTAAAATGCAGGGAACTTGCACTGGAGTTTGTGAGCAAGAATAGTATTTCAGTTCCTAAACTCCACTGAGCAAAGAGAGCAGGTTAGTTATTTTTATTGTTATTTTATATTACATTTACATTATATTACATTACAGCTCTGCATTTATAGAGAGCTCCACATATAAACTTTGTTCCAACATTTCAACTCTGCACCTCCTTGGACCTCCAGGAAGTGTCATGTCAACTTTGAAATTGATCAGAACTGATCTCAGTTGGCAAATTACTATCGCACTGTTAATTTGTATAACAACGTTCTAAATTCCCCCCCCCCACCTCCATGAATAAGATGTGACCTCATTCATGTGTGTACTTATTAACAATTTACATCATGAACCACATGGGAGACTATGAGCCTGTCTGTTATATGCAGGTCTGGTCAAAATTTTTCATTCAGATTACAGATTACCAGTTAAAAATCACAGCATAACTTCAAATAGTTTATGTTGGCCCTACAATATACAAGTACATTCTTAAAATCTACACATGACAAATAATGTAATTGACAAAACAAATTTCAGGTGATTGTATATAAGAACTCAAGCACAAAAATTAAAGTTACAATGAGACAAAAAGTGTTACAATCCTCTCTCCCCTATATGTAGTTTCAGTATTTGAAAGGAATACACATTTAAAGTGCAGTGAAATAACCACATGTATAGTGTTGCATGTTAGGCCTCACCTGTTTTGGGGAGGTTCAAACCCCCTATGAACATTTCTGTCTTGCCACCCAGATACATGAAGGCTGTGTCAAGCCTGTTGTGTCCCCTGTCCAGGAAAGTCTTCACAATTTCCATGTTCTCTGCTTCATGTCGACTACCCAGTGAAGAAGTTCCCAGTATGGTGACTGGCCTTAGAGACATATTTGCTGAGCAAGCTTCTGTGAACAAATAAGAAGGTATTTTATGCAGTGCTTCCATTAGGTGTAGTCTTTTTTTCATCCATTCCAAAGCTTGATCACATTTTCCTTTTTGGGGGTTTTGTTCCAGTCATAATCCATTTGTTGTCACATTCCTGCCACCTTGTGGTTATCTTAGCCAGTTATTGTCGGTCAGTTTTTATAGTCGTTTGATGTAAACCATGGCATGCTAAAGAATAGAGCCTTTCTGACTGGATATTTTTAAAAATCTGTAAAAAAGCTGAAATACTTTTTGTACTTTCAGTTTTTAATACAATTAAAGTCCTGCACCAGATCTGTAGTCTACATTATGCTCAACCTGGCTGGTCTTATGAAACACTTTTTGTACAGTTACACTGCTTCAGAAAGTACAAGAAAAAATATCAGAATAAATAGAAAAGAATATATATATGTGGATACCCCCCCTGTGGGTAGGTATCCCCCAAACAACGAGCATTGTTTTACACCCCCCAACAATTGAAAACTTGCATTCACTATGTGAAGATACAGTCATACAAATATATTACTCAACGTTTACTTGTAAGTTTTACTTGCCATTATAGCAAGCCGCTGCCTTGGACACAGAATGTGGCTTTTTGTGGCTTACTCAATTCTTTTACACTGAGCCACAGTGGCTTAGTCATACTACCTCCTAGTGCAAGCCCAGAAATCCCATGTTTCATAAGTTTGCGTTAGCTTAGCTCCGTTGTTATCCATGAGCTCTTGTTGTCCATAACAATTTTCAGAAAACACAGTGTGATTATCTCACCAGCCGTCTGATAATTTTTACACAATAAGCCACGAGTTTTTGCCCAGCAAAGACTGAGGAAGCAGGTCCATGCTCAGCGCTGAAAAATCAACCGTTTTATCATGAAAAACAAGGGTGCAAAATACGAGAATTAGAGCGAAATATGCAGTGGTGAAGTTACTGAAAGTTAAAAAAAATTGCAGACAATGGCGATCGATCCGTAACGTGAGCACACGGGGGAGGGCAGTGTTGATTGGTCAGCTCACACGGAGGAGGGAATAGGGAAAGCTCGGAGGAGGGGGGGGGGGAGCTGAGAGCTACGCCCCATTAAAACCGGCCGTCACAGAGCAGTGGAGGATTTGTCAATATTCAATAAAAGATATTGAGGGCCACGGATCACTTTGAGGATCACATTCCAAATACAGTGTAATTGGACATCTGGCAGCTGAATGACATGAATTTAAAAAAAAGCATAATATGGGACCTTTTAGACAAGGGTTGCCTGCCCCTCTGTCTTCCTGAAGTCCACCACCAGTTCTTGACATTTCAAGGCAGAATGAGTTCATGTCACAATAAAACTACTAACTCAGTCAATGTGTAGATTATGCTTCATCAACCACGGTTGACCTAAAACTAAAAGTGACTGAAGAGAGGGGATTACACACAGCTGCATTTATTCAGAATGATTTCTTGAAATGTCAAAGGCAATGGGAACTACGTGGTGAGTTACAATTGATTTGCTGCCATCTTGTGCTCAAACTATTAATGACATGGAAAAACATGATAGCAGATGGCAGAATGATTGGACACCAGCACTATCCCATTTAGGAAGAATTCGTTTTTGGGTTAGGATTACATTTTGTGTTAATTCACTGTTTTAATACAGTACACAAGTAGATCAGTCATAAGTTTGGAAAGTCTATAGGGCCCTCAAATCTACTTTGGCTGTAATTATCTAATTATGTCGACCATAGAAATATGGTGATTTATCAAAATCCTTGCCTGCCAATAGCTGTAAATGCTGCAGATATCCAAAGCAAAGATAACAACTTTGTGTGATATCCAGCATCGTGTGTGTGTCAGGTTGGAGTGACTGAATGAATGAGTGAATTATAGCAACAGTTTGCTCTACATTCTAACTCTCAGATTATGTTAACCAGGTAGCTGGATCCGCAATGATACAGGTAATAAAAGTTAATGAGTTGACTAGTTTGATGATGTTCTAACAAACAGTGGCTTTTGAGTGTGTCTGTGTACATTTTTTATTTTCATGGATGTCCTGGTACTCCTCCGAAAGCTGCCACCTTATCGTGGTGGGGGAGTTTGAGTACCCGAATGATCCCAGGAGCTATGTTGCTGGGGGCTTTACGCTCCTGCTAGGGTCTCCCTTGGCAAACAGGTCCTGGACGACGTGGGCCCAACCTCCGGTGGATTCACCACCCGCCGAGGAAACTGTAGGGGACGGGTGCAGTGTGGATTGGATGGCAGTCGTCAGCATGGGGCTCGACAACCCAATCCCCAGACAAAGAGTCTAGCTCTAGGGACATGGAATGTCACCTCGCTGAGGGGAAAGGAGCCAGAGCTTTGAGGGAGGTTGAGAGGTACCGACTAGATATAGTCGGGCTCACCTCCACCCACAGCTTGGGCTCTGGAACCCAAACCCTTGAGAGGGGCTGGACTCTCCACTTTTCCGGTATTGTCCAAGGTGAGAGGCGGCGGGCTGGTGTGGGCTTGCTTGTGGCCCCACAGCTCAGCCGTCATATGTTGGAGTTCACCCCGCTGAACGAGAGGATTGCGTTCCTGCGCCTTCGGGTTGGGGACAGGTGTCTCACTGTTGTTTCGGCCAACGGGCCAAATGGTAGTGCAAAATACCCGGCCTTCCTGGAGTCCCTGGGAGGAGTACTGAATAGTGCTCCGACTGGGGACTCCATTGTTCTCCTTGGGGACTTCAACACTCACGTGGGCAATGACAGTGAGACCTGGAAAGGGGTGAATGGGATGAATGGCCTCCCCGATCTGAACACGAGTGGTGTTCTGTTATTGGACTTCTGTGCTAGTCACAGTTTGTCCATGACAAACACCTTGTTCAGCCACAGGGATGTCCATAAGTCCACATGGCACCAGGACACCCTAGGCCGGAGGTCGATGATTGACTTCGTTTATCATCAGACCTCCGACCGCGTGTGTTGGACACTCGGGGGAAGAGAGGGGCAGAGCTGTCAACCGATCACCACCTGGTGGTGGGTTGGATCCGCTGGCCGAGCAGGAGGCCGGACAGGCCTCCTGCTCGGCCTCCTGAAGCAGTGTTTTGAGAGTCTGCTGGGAACGTCTGGCAGAACTGTCAGTGAGGTTTTCAACTCTCACCTCCGGGAGTGCTTCTTCCAGGTCCCGCATGAGGCTGGGGACATTGAGTCAGAGTGGACCAGGATCTCCGCCTCCATTGTCAAAGCGGCTGCTCGGAGCTGTGCTCGCAAGGTCTCTGGTGCCTGTCGCGGCGGTAACCCCCGAACCCAGTGGTAGACACCGGAAGTAAGGGATGCCGTCAAGTCAAGCTGAAGAAGGAGTCCTATCAAGTCTTGTTGAATTGTAGGACTCCGGGGGCAGGTGACAGGTACAGGCAGGCCAGGCGTACTGCGGCTCGAGTAGTAGCGGAGGCAAAAACTCGGGACTGGGAGGAGTTCGGAGTGTCCATGGAGGAAGACTATCTGTCAACCTCAAAGAAATTCTGGCAAACCATTCGGCGCCTCAGGAGGGGAAAGCGGTGCACAGCCAACACTGTTTACAATAGAGGTGGAGAGCTGCTGACCTCGACTAAGGATATTGTCGGGCGGTGGAAAGAATACTTTGAGGATCTCCTCAATCCCGCTGTCATGTCTTACACAGAGGAAGCACAGGGTGAGGTCTTAGAGGTGGACTCGTCCATCACCCAAGCTGAAGTCACCGAGGTGGTTGCCAAACTCCTCAGTGGCATGGCATGGCAGTCGGGGACAGTACCTCTGGATTGGCAGACCAGGGCGGTGGTCCCTCTTTTCAAAAAGGGGGACGGGAGGGTGTGTTCCAACTATAGGGGGATCACACTCTTCAGTCTCCCGGGCAAAGTCTATTCCAGGGTACTGGAGAGGAGGATTAGACTGATAGTCGAACGGCGGATTCAGGAGGAACAATGTGGTTTTCGTCCCAGTCGTGGAACACTGGACCAGCTCTACCGGGAGGAACCTTGAGGAAGACCTCGGACACGCTGAAGGGACTATGTCTCTCGGCTGGCCTGGGTACGCCTCGGGCTCCCCCCAGAGGAGCTGGAGGAGGTGTCTGGGGAGAGGAAAGTATGGGCATCCCTGCTGAGACTGTTGCCCCTGCGACCCGGCCCCGGATAAGCGGTTGATGATGGATGGATGGATGGATGGATGGATGTCCTGGTGTTACCCCCAGCCTTTACAACGTCCTGGTTCAGCTTGGCATCAGCTCAACCACTGATTGATAATGCTTCAAATAAAGTGACATCCATTGATAGGACATATTTTCTTTTGTCTGCATGTATTTTCATAGTTTAACAGCATAAAAGGGGGTAAACTTTTTATGAGGTCAATGTTCAATTTAGTCTTACAGAAAAATCTTTTTTACATATTTTATTGCATGCATGTGCCCATCACCGGCCTTCTCTGGGAACTAAATTGTCACAGAGGGAAGTGCTGCACCTTTTTGTGTTAATGGGGAAACCAGAAGTAGACAGGGAGAGAAAACACTAACAGGGTAGTGGATATGCAGACAGTGCTGTTTCATTATTTTAACAAGTGACGTCTTTATACCAATGTTATAAAACACCTGATTAGTGGCGGTCCTGACAGTATAGAATAGGCCACCGAAGGAAGACAGAGGGCATGAGGTAGGTGTGATGTCAGAAGAGAGACTCGTCACATTCTGACAGGACCCAACAGTTCTCAACAATTGGACTTGACAGAAGCTGGTAGGCCCTGAACCAACATGCATGTTTGATGGAAACAAACACCTAGAGAGACTACCAGAACCCAGCAGGGCCACGCTAGCTGAGTACCCTCAACCCCAGCAGCCAGGAGCATCCAGAAGCCATCACCTGAAGAGCCATGGGGGGCACGGAGAACCACGCAGACCATGAGACCATGAGGAGGCAGCAGCAGCCACCTCTAAGGCGCCCGGGACAAGTCCAGGGGGCACGGGGTTTCTTTTCATACCTTGTCATTGTTTACGTAACTTATTAATTATCTATGCACACATGTTTCCAAAGTTTAGAGGAATTTTGGGCTTTTTTAAGATTGGAATGGAATAAATTCTTAAGTTATTTTAAATGGGAAAAATTCTTTTGAGTTACAAGCAGATTGACTTGCGAGCTCAGTCACAGAACAAATTAAACTGGTATCTCAAGGCACTTGTTACGGATTCCAAAGGAAGCAGGTGCGAGAGTCTGAGTGTCAATTAATAACAAACTTTTAATTAGTCCAAAAATCAAAAACAGGCAGGGGTCAAAACCAGAAGGTCAGGACAAAGACGGTACAAAGACGGTAGGCAAAAAACGTATACCAACAAACAGGCCATGGGCATAAAAGACAAAATCCTGGTCAAAACAGGCAGAGGTCAAAATCCAGAAAATCACAGAAAAGGCAAGGCAAAAATTGTGATCATAAGAAAGCGGTCTAGGAATAACAATTTGACAAACACGTCTCTGCTCAAACACTTACTACACTGCGACAGCGATGAACTGAAATGAAGGACCTTAATAGACCAGGGTGCTAAACTAGGTTCAGGTGCAACTGATGATTAACTAATTGGCTAATGGGAAAGAACTAAACACGGATTGGCTAAAGACCAAACAGGGAAAACAAAACAGGTGTCGTGAATAACGAATGTGGCAGTGACAGAAAACCAGAAAGTACATGAACTGAAAACCAATAAACAAAAGACAAAGTCCGTAATGTATGAAAAAGGCAGAACAGAACATGGCAGATGCAGATCATCATAGCACTACTGTTTGCTGCCCTGTTTTTGTTTTTTGTATTTTGCAAAATGCTGTCCACATACAGTATATTTGGATGTCTGGCAAAGCTTTACACTTTACACTTACTTGACTAATTTTCTTGGTCAAGTTAGACTTAATTGTGAGGAGTGGTACTTGATACGTATTTTTTGCCAGTCTTTCAACATTTTTTACAATAAATTTATAACTGTCATATATA
The DNA here is from genome assembly GCA_013358685.1 of Antennarius maculatus. Classification (NCBI taxonomy): domain Eukaryota; kingdom Metazoa; phylum Chordata; class Actinopteri; order Lophiiformes; family Antennariidae; genus Antennarius; species Antennarius maculatus. The sequence goes on from CM023609.1 coordinate 9,626,173, forward strand.
TACTGTATAAACATGTGTATATATACATATATACAGTATACAGTATATATACACACACACACACATATATACACACACACATATACAAATATATATATATATATATATATATATATATATATATATATATATATATATATATATAGGCTAATGGCAATCGTGAGGAGGCCACAAGGAAGTCATCCACAGCCAAATACCTCCAGAGAGTAAGGCAAGTCCTGAGAAGTCAGCTGAATGGCAAGAACAAGGTCCGAGCCATCAAGATGTATGCACTGCCGGTCATCAGATACCCCGCTGGGATCATAAGCTGGCCAAAGGAGATAGAAGCCACAGATATCAAGACTAGAAAGCTCCTCACCATGCATGGAGGGTTTCACCCCAAGTCCAGCACCCTGAGGCTGTACACTAAGCGGAAAGAGGGGGTCGAGGACTAGTGAGCATCAGGGCCACTGTCCAGGATGAGACATCAAAAATCCAAGAGTACATCAGGAAGATGGCCCCAACAGATGCACTGCTCAGTGAATGCCTTAGACAACAGAAACCTGAGGAGGAAGAGGAGGAGGAGGAGACAACATGGAGGGACAAGCCCCTACACGGCATGTACCACCGTCAGATAGAGGAAGTGGCTGATATCAAGAAGACCTACCAATGGCTGAATAAAGCTAGACTGACAGACAGCACAGAGGCACTGATCATGGCAGCACAAGAACAGGCCCTAAGTACAAGAGCAATAGAGGCCAATATCTACCACAGTAGATCTGACCCAAGGTGCAGGCTATGTAAAGAAGCCCCAGAGTCAGTCCAGCATGTGGTAGCAGGGTGTAAGATGCTCGCCAGCTCAGCATACATGGAAAGGCACAACCAAGTAGCCGTGATAGTGTACAGGAACATCTGTACCCAGTATGGACTAGAAGTACCCAAATCCCAGTGGGACATACCACCAAAGGTGGCTGAGAACAACAAGGCTAAGATCCTGTGGGACTTCAGCTTCCAGACTGACAAACAGCTGCTGGCTGACAAACCGGACATAGTGATGGTGGACAAAGAGCAGAAGAGAGCAGTGGTGATAGATGTGGCGATTCCAGCTGACGCCAACATCAGGAAGAAGGAACACGAAAAGATTGAGAAGTATCAAGGGTTGAAAGAACAGCTGGAACATATGTGGAAGGTCAAGGTTAATGTGGTCCCTGTGGTAGTAGGAGCACTTGGGGCAGTGACCCCCAAACTGGAAGAGTGGCTCCAGCAGATTCCTGGAACATATGAAGCCTCAGTCCAGAAGAGCGCAGTCCTAGGAACAGCTAAGATACTGCGCAGAACCCTCAGACTCCCAGGCCTCTGGTAGAGGACCCGAGCTTGAGGATGACACACAGATACCACCCCACAAGGGTGAGAGGGACATTTTTTTATATATATATACAGTATATACAGACATATCAGTATGTTTGATTGACTTTGATTTACGCCCCGTCCACACGATGCCGGAACTTATTGAAAACGCAACAATTTTCACCCTGCATCGAAAACGATTCGTGTCCACACAACAGCGTTTTCAAAAAGTATCGGCATCAGTGCGTTAATCAACACGTGTGTACGCAGAACAACTCCGAGAACGACAGGAGAGAGGCCCGGGACGTGTGGAAATTCACGCTGTTTTTCCTGTAGGACGACCTCCATCACTGAGTTCTCCCACCAGCAGACAGCGCGTCCCGGGCTGACCCAGAACTGGCGTCGGCGTCTTTGGCGAGGAACGTGAATGAATGAATGAATGAATGAATAAATACATAAACTTTACGACACATAAATAAAGAAACAGACGAATAAATATTTAAGTGCAAAGCCTGTTTATCAACGCATCTTCGACGTGTAGCTGTTATACATCAGAAAATAGCCGGTTTTAGCTCCGTTTTTACATGTAGACACGGGTCATATGCATGACGTCACAGCGGTTTTCCTCGCAGGGACACGCCCCCCGGATACAGAAAGTTGCGGGTACAGCGTCCAGTGTCCACACGACAACACAGACCCAGCGTTTTAAAAATAAAATCCACCTTGGCCAGCGTTTTCAAAAAGTTGCGTTTACGTTCCGGATATCTGCGTTGTTGTGTGGACGGAAGGCGTAAACGCAACAAAAAAAGTTGCTTTTTCAAAAACTTCCGGCATCGTGTGGACGGGGCCTTATAGTTTTTTTTTTTACCAGGGATTCACCATTAGTTTTTTAACTGAATAAACAAGTATCAGGAACCCCAGTTGGATGTGAAACTATATACTGTACATGTAGCGGTTCGTACTTTGCGTTGTGTGTTTGTTTTTTTTTTTTAGTTTTCAACAAATGATGAATCCACTCGTGTGTTATCAACTTCCAGCCTCCAGCGAATGACGATCACAATCCTCATCAAATTGCCTAATGAGGGAAAAGACAATTTAAATTTTAAACAGTCGCGGTAAAGCACAACGTTAGACAGGACCTTACGACTGCCACCGCTATTCGTCTAGCCCCCAACAAGGAAGATTGATCCCACCCACGGCAGACACGTACCTGTCTCAGCCGCGGCCATTACCGACTGAGGAGGGGCCCCCAGGTATTCAGGACACCACCACCAGAGTACCATAGGGGGAGCTCTAACAACTTATCAGACCATGAGAAGTGCAAACGAACTCCGCTACATACAGGTGGATATTTGAGAGGTTAGTGTGTGTAGGACACTAGTTTGGTCCAGTAGGTGTCACCTGTGTCCTTTGTATTACAGACAGCAAGAGAAGAAGCTTTTGCTTAGTTGACTGGTATTGCAGGACTGAGAAGCATCAACAGTTTTCTTCATTAGTATGTATAACTTCTAAGTTATTAAAAAATAACAAAATTGTCTCATCTCAATAGAGTATAACTTTATTTATCCCTTAAGGAGGTTCCATCAGGGAAATTAATTTCTCTTTTGCACACAGCACAGTGAGTACACAAGACACAGAAAAAGCACACAGAAAGCACCAGCACATAGACAGTAGTACAACACCAAATAGAAAGATTAATAGATAACCCATCAAGAATATACAAATAGAAAATCATAAATAGGCATAGCAATAAAAAAAATAAACAGGCCTAGTTAACTATGGGTATAGTGAAATGTCTATAGTGTTTGCATTGTTTTTGCTGTATTGTTTGTGTCATCCCTCAGCTCTTGTGTGAACTTTCTTCTTCTTCATCTACCCCAGAGAGGAGTTGAGCAGTTTAATGTCTCGGGGGATGAAGGAGTTCTTAAAGGGACAGTAAAGTTAATTTTAAGTGACAAATATGTTATTCATCCTTATGAAAAATAGAAAAAAAAAAAATTTATATGTGTAGCATGGGCGTCATATGTCACTGGGGCCAAACAGAGCTTAGCAGCCATAAGAAACAATGCAATTCTAGACGCGATTAACACCAAAAGTATCATGGTTACCTGCGCGGTGAACGGTTGTGTCAACAGAACAGCAAAAAGACACAACTTTCAAATAAATTCACTGTGGAATTACTAACAACCAGAGTTGTTAGTAATTCCACACAGTCCAATAGTAATAAATGGCGGTTAGCTCAATGCTAACATAATATGGACAATCCCATTGACGGGCTAGCGCGTTAGCATTTTTAGCGCGATTCTAAAGAATGGTATTCTAAAGAATGATAAGTCCTTGTCTTGGCATCTTTTTGTTGTTCTGTTGACACAACCGTTCACCGCGCAGGTAATCATTAGACTTTTGGTGTTAATCGCGTCTAGAATTGTACTGTTTCTTATGGCTGCTAAACTATGTTTGACCCCAGTGACGTATGACGCCCACTTGACCACTGAATGCAGAAGCTGCTGCGACGCAGATTTTAAGCTTTTTTGACCAAACAGATGATGCTACACACATAAAATTTATTTTTTCTTCTGTTTTTCATAATGATGAATAACATACAGTATATGTCACTTAAAATTAACTTTATTGTCCCTTTAAGTTTGTCCTACATGTTGGGAGGCGCAGCCTCTGGCTGGTCAGGCTTCTCTGGTTGTTGGTAACGGTGTGCAGATGGTGGCTGACATTGTACATGATGTCCAGCAGTTTGTCCAAGGTTCTCTTCTCTGCCGCCAGCTTCATCCCGACCACCGAGGTGGCCCTCCTGATCAGCTTCTCCAGCCTGGTCAGATCCGCCTTAGTCACACTCCCTCCCCAACACACCACAGCGAACGACAGGACGCTGGCGACCACAGACTGATAGAACATCCACAGGAGCTTCCTGCAGATGTTGAATGCCCTCAGCCTTGACAGAAAGTACATCCTGCTCTGAGCTTTCTTGTACAGCTGCCTCGTGTTGCTGGTCCAGTACAGCTTGTTGTCTGGCAACAGCCCAAGATAGATAGATAGATAGATAGATACTTTATTAATCCCGAAGGAAATTGCATTAAGATATTTATAGGTCTGCACAATCTCCACCTCCTCCGTTCCTATCAGAACTAGGTTGGGGTCTGTTCCTCCTGAAGTCAATGACCAGCTCTTTAGTTTTGGAGGTGTTGAGCTTCAGGCTGTTGCTGTGACACTAGTCAACAAAGTTCCTCACCAGGCATCTATACTCCTCCTTCTCATTGCCCTGATACATCCCTCGATAGCTATGTCATCTGCGTACTTCTGGATGTGACATAGTTCTGAGTTGTAGCAGAAGTCCGCCGTTTACAGGGAGAAGAGGATTGGGGACAAGACAGTCCCCTGTGGAGCACCGATGCAGCTGACCACAGTATCAGACATGGCGTCCTTTAGCCTGACGAACTGTGGTCTGTCGGTGAGGTAGTCTTGGATCCAAGCAACCAGGCTGGGGTCCATCCAGCCCTGTATCCTACAGGGCTGGATGGTGCTAAAGGCACTTGAAAAATCCAGAAAAAGGATCCTCACAGTGCCGCTTTCCTTGTCCAGATGCGAGTGGGCTTGGTGTAGTATGTGGAGGATGGCGTCTTCCACGCCGACCTTTTCCCGGCAGGCAAACTGTAGAGTCCTCGGCATGTTGCACCTAAGGCCTGAGGAGATTGAGGAAGAGCCGCTCCAGAGTCTTCATCAGATGCGATGTGAGCGCCACCGGTCGGAAGTCGTTGGGCCAGTTCTTTTTTGGGAACTGGAACGATGCACGACATCTTCCAGAGGGTGGGCACCTTCCTCTCACCTGAACGTGTTTTAGGAGCTCATGAATGAATTCACAGATGGAAATACCATCATGGGCAAGTCAGCAAAGAGATTGGAGGGAACAACCTGCTGCACCAACTGTTAAAAAATGACTGACACCTTGTGACTTAGTGGAGACATTTGACATGGAATTAAAAAGAGAGTTGTTTCTCCTCTGTTAAGCATAAAATTTGCATAAAGTAAATGTGTACATAAATTAAAGTTTGCATATGCTGTCATTTAACATTTGTCACCTTCGGAAAACATGTTAGTTTTAACTTCATTAGTTTATGCATTTTTAAATAGTCTGTGAATCTAATATTTGTAAGTTTTTATGATTGACGAACACAGTTTTTAAATTTTTTTAAATGCTGTCTTGTTTTTTTCTTTGCCGAGTTATCATTAATAATAAAATTTGTCTTAATGTGTTTGCTCCTTAATCACTTAATCACTCTTTATATGTCTGATGCATTGGTTCTCTGCTGGAAATCAGTGGACTTCTTCTTCCAGGTAAGGATAAAGTTACTGACTGAGTAGATGTTGGTGCTAAGACACCAGCAATGCATGTGTGTCATAGGTTTGTCATGGTGAAGAAAAAGTCGAACTCTGTGGCACAAGTCTACATTTTCTGCTCAAAAAATCTGGATGTCAGATTAATAAAATCAGATATAATTTTTGCTACTGTTCAGACTCACTGATTATATGAGCCCTGAGATGTCTGAGAGCCTGATCCAACTTAAACACCATGCTGTGTGTCTGTCAGCCTCGGAGGCTGCACCTTCAGCTTCAGTGTGGTCAGGAACACACATGTGTGCAATGAAAGCTTTGTTTGGAGTACAGCAGCAGTCAGATGTGGCCGCTGACCCTTTGACCGGAGCACCAATTGTTTGCCTTGCAGAGTGACCGCTAAACACTTCACCCCCCCCCTACACACACACACACACACACACACACACACACACACACACACACACACACACACACACACACACACACACACACAAAGCCAGACGCGACCCAGACATCCTCTAGTGGACCACAAGCGACTGCGTTTCACTCAGCCTTCCTAAAATTCCACACCTATCACGGTGGTTTCTAAGTGCTGTCCGTGCGCGACTGTTTCTCCGCCTGTGCGCTCACTTCTCATCTCCTCTCACTCATTTCCACCTGCTTTGGCCTTTTTTTTTTTTTTGAGGGGGGGATCCTACAAGTGTGTAAAAGGCTTCTGAAGTTGTGAATAATAAATGCCACCCTCTCTACCCCCACTTCCCAAAGCGCAGCCATCATTACCAAGTCAATGGAGGAAGGCAGGACGCGCTCAGCCTCTCCGAGCTCCGCGCGTCAGTCTAACATCTGCAGTGACGAAGCGAAGGTGAGCTGAAGTTGAAGTCAGTGACTCACACGGCTGGGACGGACTAAATACACCGCCTGGGATGGCTGCGACGTTTGTGGAGAACGTGTATTATTTTCACTCAGAAGATCCCTTACGCTCTTAATAGGCGCGTCCATTCGACCGTCCATTTTTTAATTAACTTGGTCTTTAAACCCACTTTTTTTTTTTTTAATAAACTGTTTTTCTCATGATTACGTTTTTTCAAACTGTAATCATAGAAGAAAGAAAAAAAGATGGATATTTTTATTTTTGCTGTTTTTTTGATATTTATTGACGCGACTCGTGCGCTGCGTTATGGTACGGCCAACAATCTCCAGCCCTATATGTGAGTAGCTATTTATGTGTGCTTTGTTCATGAACGAACTGTCTTCTATTTTCGTTATGCACATATATTTAGGGATGCTAATTACTCTCTCCATCCTTTGTGACATGTTTTAATTGTCTCACATTTCCTTGGTAGTCGGTCAAAGCCACCGGTTCACATGCTTGTGTAGAAACGTTTTGTCTGTTCCACAGGTATCAAACACAAACTGAATGACAAATTGTATTAAGATGTTGTGTTCTTATCACAAACATTTGCTGCTTTATAGCTGGATTGACTATATATTAGATGTTAATATATTCTAATAATTCCATGATGATGGTCTGAACATGTTCAAGTCTGCTCAAGTTCTTCTTTACAGTACCTTAAACTGAAGAGACATACAATTATGACAAGACTTTTACATCTCTAATTAATAAATGAAGCGCTTTAATTATGAGCGCAGACTTTCATTACCTATAACAATAAGGTATTTCATAAGCACTCATGTGTACTGCTGGATGTTATAGTGATTACAATGTTTATGAGATAAGCAGCTGGATGCTGTCTTAGGATTCCTGCTGATCGCTGTACGCTGAACCTTCCTGCCAGTCCTTGGAGAATTACCAAAGGAGAAAATGTTTCAAACATCATGTTGCTCTTTTTTTAAATTTTTTTTATGTGGTTTGTCTGACCAATACAAAAAAAGAAAAACAAAACTTGTCAATGGCTAGTCAGCCTCTTACCCCAAAGAGTCATTGGGTTAGACGGATGAGACAACAAAATCTGAGCTTTCCATATTTTGCACAGAGCTTAAACTGTTAAATGTCTCCAGAAATTGGTATGATTCACAGCATGTCCAGTGAAAATACACACCAGTAATCCTTCTTGTGAATAATGTAGGTAAATAATTAATTTGTTTTTTAAAAATTTTCTGACCATTTAATGCTTTTGTTACCTAGCAAACCTGATTTCCTTCCAATTTATTTTACTTTATTTTTTTCAAGTATTCTTTCCGTTTTGCATTTTGCATTGAAACCCTATTTCATTTCTCACCTTCTAAAAGACTTTCCCATGAGTTTAGGTTGAAGTACAGGTACTGTCTTGTAGAGGTGGAGTTCATCTTTCTGTTTAGTCTTTAAAAAAACCAGACACCATAAGCAGCCTTACACAGGTACAGACACAGGTAATGTCCTCATTAGCATTACATCATTGACGAGTAGAAAATGCTAGGCACAAACTGTGTCCAACGATCGTTGACATTACAATTTCTACTGCACTAATGAATTGTCAAGATGCCATTTGTATATCTGTAAAAACACTAAGGAATATTTTAACATCTTAAGTGTTTTTTTTAACCACTGTTTTCATTCTAGGCCCAATGTATGTGTGGAGAGGGAGGTGACGCTGGTCGCCCAGAGGCAGCCATGCGTGCAGGCCTTCACACGTATGGTTAAAGTGTGGAAGCAAGGTTGTGTGGGACAATCGTGGTGCATGGGATATGAGAGGAGGTGAGTAATGCCCCTCATTAAAATTTGTCTCTTTTTCCGTCTCTGCAGTCAAAATATCTGACTTCTTACAGAAACACTCCCATCCTCAAATCTAGTGGTTGTTTTTTGGCAATCAAGCTCCAGCTTGAGCAAAGCATTAATTAATGGTTTGTTGTTGTCTCCTTGACTCATGTAACAAAAAAAAATTATGAGAGAGGGCGCGATCCTTATTTTAACTCCACTGCAAACAGGATGACATCTCACCCCCTGATCTCTGCTTTCCTCATCCCTCTTCATCTCTTTGCTCTTGTTCTGTAATCACAGCTTTGAACCTCACTCTAAGTTAAGTGCAAGGTGTAGCCCCACTCCATCAGGGGTTACCAACTACTTAACACACATGTCTGCAGCCCACATTCCTTTGGTGGTGCAATGCTAACATTTTAAACTATCACTAAGAGCCAGTTTCAAGATTTTCTCACTGTCTTGCTCTTGCTCGCTTTCTCTGCATTATTTACTGACTGCTTTGAAGGTAACCAAGTCCACAATTACTCGCTGTAAACAAAACATGTTTCTACAATGTGTAATCAGTGTGGCGCAATGAGAAGGGTCCCAAAGTAAAAGAAGGCACTGCTCTTTAACAATCCTTCAGTCTTCCACTTTAAAACAGTGGAAAGGTGTTGCTTTAAGGCTTCTCAAAGGACTGGGAATCATTAGACTGGACTGTTTGTTTTTCCAGAGTTGCTGATATTCAGATCACAATGCATAGGATAATCAGTTAACATCAACACCACAAATTGCACCTCGCTGGACATCCAACATACCTACACTCTCCTATATATATACTGTATATATATCATGACACAACATCATTTCTTCTTAAAGAAGAAATATCATTTCTTTATTGTGTGTAATCTTTATCCTGCAGAAACTCAAATTTCAACTTTTGTACACTCAGGAACCGGATAAGATGCAAAGACGAGAGAGAAGGCCAGTTTGAGTAAGACCATAGATCAAAGCTTTGATCTTTGACCTATGCAAGTAGGTCAGGGTTAAATTTTTGATTCAGGGCTGTCGTGGGACGTTGCAGTCTGCGACTGCATATGTTTTTGTTTCTTATTGTGAATAACAGTCATAATTTGATGCCTTATTTTAGTCGTCTAGTCTCGTTTAGGCTAGTGTAGTCATGTCTTGCCTTGTTTTCATAACAATTGATCCTCATCTCATCTAATGTTCACATTGAGATAGCTTCTAGTATAAAATAAGCTTCTATATAACAAGATGTTTTAATAACATACCTAATCTTTCTCATTCTAACAGGACAGCGTACTACACGGCATATAGACAAGTGTACAGGCAGGATTATCAGATGGTGTACAAGTGTTGCCCTGGATGGTCTCAGCTGAATGGAGAAGCGGGTTGTCTGTATCGTAAGTATCCACAGATATTCAGATATGCAATTTTGTTCTATGAAGTAAAAACATAGAACATTTATATTAACTATGACATTGTTTGTAACAGAGAATGGAGGTGGATTTCTTTGCTGAAATGGAATATATATTTTCTTGATTCAGCAGGAGGAGGAAGTGCTTTAAACACCACCTTGGCACAAACTTTTCAAATAAAAATGTTCAGGAAAAGGTCCAAAAGGTGAAGAGGTGCTCTGCCACTCAGACTCCTCTGCAGATGTTATCAGTCAGTGCCGTGCCCACAAAGCTTGTGTTGTTACAACCGCTGCACAAAGGTTAAGACGAGGCAAGTAGGGTAAAAAAAACCTCAAGTGTGAAAAAGGCTTTAAGTGTGATCTATGGTCTTGAATGAGGTTAGAATAATAATAATAGTATCTAATAATAATAGTATCTAATAATAATAATAATAATGATAATAATGATAATAATAATAATAATAATAATAATAATAATAATAATAATAATAATAATAATAATAGTAATAATAATAGTAATAATAAAAATAGTTAAAAAAAAGTGAGGTCATCTTGGGGCGGCAGTGGGTCAGTGGTAGAGCGTGCGGTAGAGCGGGTCGTCCAATGATTTGAGATCGTTCGATTCCCGCTTCTGCCCAAAACACCCGAAGGTGAGCTGACAGTGGGAGGTGTCAGCTCACCTCTGGAGCACTGCCGAGGCGCCCTTGAGCAAGGCGCCGTCCCCCTTACAAGTTGCTCATTTGGGGCGCACCAAGCAGAAGCTGCCCGCCACTCTACCTCCTTTGCATGAGTACAGGCCCCATGTGTGTGTGTGTGTGTGTGTGTGTGTGTGTGTGTGTGTGTGTGTGTGTGTGTGTTCAAGGCCTGTACACACTAACTAACATGCATGTGATTTGATCTGGACTAACTAGAGTGTGCCACTAATTTCCCTTCAGGGATTACTTGAGTATATAAAATTAAAAATAAAAAAATGTTGTGACATGTTTTGGTGTGTTTGTGTGTGTGTGCGTGTGTGTATGTGTGTGTGCATAGCAGTAAATACTTCCTGCTCAGGCTGTACTAATTACATAATTAACAGCACGTTCAATGTACGTAGACATGAAGGTGCCACTGCCACCTACTGTAGCTGATGTGCAATTACACTTTATTCTGGTACATCAGAAACAAATGATAGCTTTGCTGTGAATGTTCCCGAGTGTGGCACGCGCCCCCCCAGTCACCTCATCGCGTCCCCATTGGAGGGAGCCCCACTAGTTGAGAATCATGGTTTTATTTCAAAGTTAAGTAAAGCTCCATTAAAGCTCTCAGTCTTCACTCTCCCTGTTCGGCTCTGGTCCCATGTTGGTGTCCTGGCTCTCCTGTTTATGGCAATGCCACTTTTAGAGCCAGTGATTCAGATCGCCTGGCCTGCATACCACAGACACGCCCCTGGCAAAGCCTTCCTGCGAAGACATTGTCACCTTATTGGGGACTGACAGCAGAGTTCTCACTTTTTTCTTTTGGTACCTAACCTGGAACCGACCCATCACTACTACAGTCCTATTACTCACTGGTATACATTTCTGATTAGAGGTGGCTGGGGTGGGCTGCAAGAGAAGATCTGCTGGATGTGCCTGTCATCAGTGTCTTATTATGGTATCTATGCTCTTTTCAAAGAGCTCTTTGTTTCCAACAAAAATGCTGCAGTGCTAAATTATACAAGAATTATTCTTTCTGCTCCCCAACGAGCAGGGTTTGTTTTAAAACACTCACAAAGAAATGTCTCCAATAGACATTCCTCAGGACGGACCAGTGTCGGCCCCTCTGAGTGTGGGGGTGCTTCTGTTTTTTATGACAATGGCTGCTCTCTTCAGTGCAAGACAGGGCTTTTATCTCTGTTACCAAAGATATGGCAGAGCTTTGAGAAGGCACAAACTAATCACCCTTTTCCCCAAGCCAGGATAAAAGGATAAAATTCAGGATAAAAGGAAGTTCACACCACAGTAGCCCCTCTCCCACTCTCTACTGTACCTCAGTCAGCACAGTGCAGTCATCCACAAGAAAAAATCTGCTCTGCAAAATGTACAGCTTTAGGAAATTCCCCCCAAAAAGGGCAGGTTGGGATGGTGGGAATGCTTTGTGCTGATATAGTGATTTAGTGTCTGGCACATCTGAAGGTTTTTACTCTCTTGTGTTTCTTCCTTTTGTTTGTGTGACTGTTCCCTCGTAAAATTTCAGTGTCAGGCAATTAGACGAATGATTTGTGGTTATTGTGAGGGGAAGAGAGGGTCTAATCTTGTTGTTGATACGGTACACACAGCAGCAGGACAGATATTGAAATTTGGGTTTCAAGTTTGCCCTTCCTCTTTATAAAACCAAAAGTCATGAATGGCCCCAGTTGTTGCTTTCTTCCACTCTTTCCCTGCTATAATTAGTCATGAAAGATTATACTACCGGAATGCAATAGTCTCCTTAGTTCCATTTGTTCTTCCACTACTTTTACTGTCTTTCTCTTGTTTACCACACATGTATGTTCCAGGCTACTGTCATCCCTCTATGAAACATTATGAGTTTGAAATTCTATTTTTTTCATAAATACTTATACTTTCCAGTAATAAACACTGCACAAAATGAGGAGTAAGAGCTCTGCAGTTCATTCACTGTGTACATCTACTCATCTGCAGACAATTAAATAATGTTTGAACTCCATCATCAATTACAAATGAACACCTTCATTGAGTTTATAAAATATTAAGCGGGCGTTACAGTTGCTGTGTCCCACATGTCAGACATCTATTTTTTTTTTATCTCTTGTCGCTGAGCCAAAGATAGTCAGTATTCTTAGATCTTAATCTTTTTGAAGTTTTTTACAATATTTTTAGTGCCTCCTTGTCAACTGAAAGGTGACTTTTGTGTGTTTTGTAAAGCCTCCAATTGGCTGGATAACTGTTTGGTGTTCTTGAAAGTAAAGGGCTCTTGACTTTTTGGTAGAAACTTCCTCCACTTAAATGTTTGGAGGACCGCTCAATCATTGAGTTCAACCTCTTACCCCAGCAAGCAGCCACAGGCCAGTTGAGGACATACAGGGTTGTTAGGAATGGAAACAAGCAGTTATTTTGATTGACAGCCACAATTAGCTTTGTGACAAAGGTTGAAGGACAATTGGCTTCTCCAGTTTGTTGTTCTTGTTAAATACTGAACAGGAACGGGCTCCCATCTTATGGCGGGATGCAGGCAGGGGAGTGTAGCTGCATGTGAAACGGGCTCAGTGGTCAGAAAAGAGGAAATGGTACATGGGTGGTCCGTGTGTGTGTGTGTGTGTGTGTGTGTGTGTGTGTGTGTGTGTGTGTGTGTGTGTGTGTGTGTGTGTGTGTGTGTGTGCGTGTCCAGCTGAATGCAAACAAATATGGAATCAGACACACAAAAACACAGGCAGGAAAGCAACCAAATAAAACTGCATCATGATACATTTTATTCCAACAGTGATGCAGTAAATAGTTTGGTCTGTCACATCACTGTCTCTGGTCACAAAGACATTTTACAGTAGATGTAGGGAGCAGCATTGGCAAAGTTATTAAAGTCACTTTGTGTCTGGTGAATAAACATGATTCAGCAAATCACATGACCTTATTTTCCAGTGTCAGGTGTGAGATTGTGATTGTGGCTGCGTAATGGATTTTAGCTGCGTAGTGAATTGTGGCTGAGCAGTAGATATGTACAATTTCCTCCGGGATTAATAAAGTATTTATCTATCTATCTAGAAAAAGGCCAAGCTAGCCAACTTGATCATCAGTCGATGGCAAAGTGGTCTCAAGTCCTTTTAAAGAGCCCATTTATGTCTTTGATAAGAACAAATTCTTCTGCTCCTTTCAAATAATGTCCATGTTAAAAGAAGGTAATATCATCAAGATTCATCTGTGAATATGTGCACAAATTGAAATTATACTTCAGTCTATTCCAAGCAGCTAACTTTGTGTAAGAACAGCATTTTCGTATTACTGCCAGACATGAAGGAACCTCTGTTATATTGGAGCAAAGGAAATAGAGTGGACAAAGTTTTTTTTCTCACAGGAATGCGTGTAACTAGTCTGACAGTATGATATATGGTGCAAAGAATAGCTCAGATATTCTAATTGCATGGTCTTCCCACGAAAACATTTTTTTTTTTTGCTAAGCATTATTTTGCCTGTTTTGTAACAGAATTTAGTTTAAACAGTGTTTTAAGTCTTTCAAAGAAACCTGTCAGGAATCATCTGACATCGCTTGTCCCAGTTTTCCCAGGAATTCTTTGAAATGACACATTCTTTTACATAGCAAAACATGATTTGTTGCCTCAAACTACAGTGCTCGGCTCCACATATACCAATTATGGAGGCCTGAGCTCAGGCCTTTGTGTCTGTGATGTGCCCTAAATGTGGTCTCCCTCTGGGTCACACTCTGGGGGTTAAAGAGATCAGTAGATCCTAAACAAACATGGGGCTGCCCCTGTGACGATGTGGTCATCCCCTTCAGAAGCAGTAAGGCTGAGACCTGCTCGTAGGTTTTAATTTTCTGGCTGTGAGTCGCTGGCCCCTGCTCTTTCTGTCTCTTCTGTGGAAGCAGCTAATCCTCTCAGAGGAGGCGTCTTTGTGACAGACTGGAGGCATTCGCAGCAGCAGATGAGAGGTAGTTTTATGCCATGCTGGATGCCACATTAAGAAATTATTTCAGGGAAGATTAAGCTGAGTGAGGGGCTCAGTATGGGGGCAGAACAAAAATGCCCTGGTTAGCTGCCAACAATCCTGCGTCTAACATCTCAGAAGGGGGAAAGCACATTCCCCCGTCGATCATTAGCTGTGCTATCGTGGAGTGACTGAAAAACAATGCTGTTGGTAATTTAGTTCATTTTGATTCCAAAATAATTTTGGTATATCCCTTTAATTTGATCACTCTCAGCTGGTGGTGAAAGAACAATCCAAAAAGCCCTTGACTTGAACCAGTGAAAAGGTCTTTTTATTGGTAACCTGCAGCCAAAGGTCAGAGGTTTTGCATTGGCTTTTGGGTTGTAGATACAGTCATGAGGATCTGAGGATGACAAGATTTAGGTACGGAGTAGAAGAACTGTGTTTGGCTGTGTTCAACAGGTTACTTCAATCAGGACAGAGTTATGGCTGAAATAACAATTAACATTTATTACATCAGAAGGTATTTGATCGTTAGGCTGTCTTTGGTGCTTACACTCTTGAGGAGATTTCGACCCCTTGAGATGCTGGGTGGTGATGGCTGATAACTGCTGAATTTGATGGTTGGTGAAATTTGTGACTCGATCATACGCTAACACGCAGGTGGAAGGTGCACGTCATAGCAGCGTGAGCGAATTAGAGCCATGGAGAGAATCATGTATAAAAAGACAGCATCAAGATGATTGGCTAACAATCAGATCTATGGTGGTGGAAATCATCATAAGGTGAACATAGGATGATGAAGACAGTCAAATTCTGAATTGACATTAAGACTACATATAATAAAATATTATATTGTGTTAATATAGTATATAATTTAACTGAACATCTGCTAGGTGTGAGCGAACCCAACCTCTGATTTTTACGTGTGTGTGTGTGTGTGTCTGTCTGTCTGTCTGTGCACGTGTGTGTGTGTGTTATTTTGCTGTGGTCTCCCCGGATGGTCCAGCTGTGGAGCAGGTGTCTGAGGTCGGGGCCAGATGACTTGAAGTGGATGTTTAGACTGTGACTGAAACAACTCGGACACATTGATGACATGACTTCAGCTCATCTGTTTCTATTAAGAGACCTCGTCTTTTCCTGTCCTTTGTCTGGAAATGTTATGTAATTCCTCCTGGTCAAGATGCTGTGTGTCCTTCAATCAACGCCCCCCAGCTCATTACTAAGAAGAGGATCTGGAGTGGAATTTTGTATTTGTCTAATGGGAGTAATACCTGTTTTAAATGACCAATGGATCAGCCAGAACAAATAGAAGTTGCCACATTATTGCAGTAAATCAATATAAATAAATCAGGTGATAGCATTTTTTCTGATAAAATAATTTAAGTGTGATTTAACAACTTATTTATCAAAATTCTTTATTAATTTTTTTAAAGTTTTAGATCCTAGGTATTTCTTGTACTATAAAGGTAAAAAGAAAATAGTGGGAGTGAAGCATGAACACATAAATAAATGTGACTTTGAAATCAGTGCTGGTGCAGAAAAAAGTTAAATGAGAAAGAAAGAAACCATGAATGAGAGCAGATAAAATAGTTGAGTATACTTTGTAAGATACTTAATAAGATGATGTCAATATGACCATAAATATTACAAGAAGTTACAGCAGGAGAGATGCAACATTGGCTGCAGAGGCTCAGGTGGTAGAGGAGGTTGTCCAATGATCCTAGGATTGGCGATTTGAATCCTGCTCCCCCCGTTGTCTGTCCTTGTGTCCTTGGGAATTTTACTCTTCTTGCCTCCAGTGAGGAACTCGCTAGTGTTTGAATGTGTGTAAGTGTTACGGTGGTGGTCGGAGTAGTTTACCATCACCAAGTATGAATGAGGAATGAATGAATAATGGAATGACTGTGAGTCTCTTGAATAAAGTGCTGTACAAATCAAATCCATTATTATGATTATTATTAAAATTGACCTGAATTCTGTAGGCAGGGACTGAACTTTGAATTCCTGATAAGATTAGTTTTTCCTGTCTCGGTGTCCGCATGCTGCCAATCTGACAGAGAAATAACAGTCATCAGTCGTGTGGATCCGTCATCACTGAACGCTGTGCTCCGCTCAGGAGGGGACAAACAACAGGCTGCTTCAAACAGCTGTGTGTTGCTTCTCTGTTATATTAGCAGCAAGACCTCAACACACATAAAACGACTGTGCCTGTACTTTATGTGAGAGCCTGTCATGATTAATGTGAGTGTTGTGGTGGATTCACATGTTCTGAGCTACATGGTGGCTCTTACTGTTTATGCGAGCTGGATTCTTTGAATTTCATGTCTTAACTAGCGAGAGCAGTTTGACTCACAGGGATTTATGGACACAGGGCCGCTGGCTCCTGGAGATGGATGAGCCACGCTCACCTCCGAGGGTCACTGATTTTATCCAATGCTTCAATCATGCACATCTGTATGATTGCTTTTCGTGGAATCTGATCAATGTTCAGTCAATCAATCAAGGTCACTCTCAGGCAATTTTCAGGGACTTTACAGGAAAGGAGCAGCTGTTACTGCCACTCACACTAAACACTATGATTCACCAAAATGGTGTCTAGCAATTTCTTTCACTGGGCCAAAAGCCTTGTCTGTTCAAAGAGAGCCAAGTGTTGGATTCCTTTTACATTGGTTAGTGTGAATGGAGGAACATCAAGGTCCCTCTTCAGTCTGGAGCTAACAGGCCGGTGATAAGGCTCAGATAGAAAGAGTTCTGTGTTTGAAACTGTTGACATTTCTTGACAGCAGCCAGGTGTCTGTGCTTCACTCACTAATTTCTATACCACATTTCTGTCCAAATCACGCAGCGGTGTGTAGCTACGGAGTGTGTTTCAACGGGGGCCACTGTCGGGAGGGGTCCAGCCAGCTTTGTGACTGTCCTCCAGGGTTCAATGGACCCAGCTGCCAGTATGGTGAGTAGGAACATCCTGAGTCACGTCCAGGATCTGCTCTGCTTCTCCTCCCTGTATTTTCTAGTCATCATGTTAGAAGAGCATATCGGAGTAGAAAAATTACTGTTTATGGAATTATAACTAAGTTTATAATTTTGAAAATATCTACAATAGAAGAAATAGAAGAATCCTAAAAGCATCCTTACAGTCTGATGGAAACTGATGCCAGTTTGCCTTTAGATCAAAAACTGGCAAAATCCAGCTTTTTCCAGCAGCTGTGGTTCGGATCCTTTGAGGCCATCCTGTCTGAGGGTTCCTGCTGACCACCATTAATGTAATCACCTTTGTAATGAATGAGACTCTCCTCACATCAGCAGTGTGCTTTTAACCACCAGCCAAATATTTTATCAGTGAATCCATTGTTGGATTTGAGCAGTTGAAGTAAAACAGTAGATGAGTTTGTTGTTTTTTTTTCTGATAAGACCACTCAACAGGAAATTCCTTACAGTGTAAATTTTTTTTTTTTGCCAGAATCCTCGTCTCTCTCTCTAAAGTTATGAACACTGACATGAATCAATTCAAAATTGAGTACAAATCAAAATCATACATTATTCTGAAGTGACTTTCGGACCTCTGGCAAGCATCCAGAAAAGAAGTTTAGCTTTAACGGCCCAACTTTTACTTAAATGTGATTTTCTCAGGAGGTCATTGGAGCAGTGGATGACACCTCCTAACACCTTTCACCATTCTACATGTTCATTACCTCCGCAGTCATTTTTGGACTTGTGATCAAGCCTTTAGAAACCCAGCAGTGACAGCACCCTCTACATGACCAGAGCTCTCTGTGGTAGCTTAGCTGACCTGGCTTACTCTTAATTACTTCATGCTTGAGTGAAAGTCTTAATAACAAGTAGAAAATATCCCCGAACAATCTTTACAACAGAAGTGATGGATTTATGTTATACAAGAACAGTTTCACCCTACAGGTAATGTAGGGACACCTGTGCAAGGGTTGAGTTATTATAACATTCTATCACTTGAATAAGGACTATACAGTGGTACCTCTACTTACGAATGTCTCTACTTATGAAATTTTCTACTTACTAAATTTCTCAGCAGGAAAATATTACCCCTACTTACGAAAGAAATTTCGACTTACGTAAGGTAAAAACACAGTATCGGTTGATACTCGCAGCTCCCACAGGTTCCTGAAGGCAACAGTCTCATAGCTGCTCTGCCATTGGCTATTACCTAGTATCTTCCTGGCGTCCCATTGGCTAAGAGGGATGCCACTCCACCTCTGTGTGGCGCTAGATAGGTGTCTATGAAGCGTCCTCTTCATTCCGCTCTTGACCCGTGAGGTGTTCTGATAGTTTAGCGCAAATATACTGTATTAACTTTTTGAGTATTTGCTATGGACCCCAAGAAAGTGACAGAGAACAGAGGAAAAGAAAACACGAAGAAAATAGTTTTTTTGTCCATACAAACAAAGCAAGTGATAATAGAAATGCATGAAAAAGGGATTTGTTTGGTTGATCTCGCCAAAGAATGTGGCTGTAATGCATCTACAATCGCCACGTTATTAAAACAAAAGGAAGTTTAAGGAGTTTAAGGCATCCGTGGGTGGTTGGAGACGTTCTAAAGGAGGACTGGAATTCACTCTGTTGTTCATGGTGAGGCAAGTAACGCATGAACCAAAGAGGGCAAAAAACAATGAGGACAGTAGTTAAAAGGTAATTAATCATCATTTTTATTCTTTACTCTATTCTTTGTTTTTTACAGTATGCATAACTCTCATTTATTGTGTAATAATCTAATTGTAACATGCATTTGTTACATGTTTTGATGTATTTTTATGCTTTATAAAACATTTATGTCAGAATTTTTTGGGGCTTGGAACAGATTTTTTACTTACGTAATTTCTTCCGGAACCAATTAATTTCGTAAGTAGAGATACCACTGTACATCATTACATTACATTCACTATTACAGCTTAGAGTTATCTTCAATTATCAAATGTCAATGTGGTTGACACCTACAAGTTAACTTGTCCTTTGTGTCTTTTGGATAATTATTTTTATCCAAACATAACTGTGAGTTTTAGTGTAATTAATTGCAGTATTCCCTCGCGCATTTGCGCATCAACACGCGCGACTTCACCTCATGGCGAATTTTTAGTAGGTGGTCACATGATACCGTACACAAGTCGATAAGAGGGTGGGAAAAGGTAATACAGACAGAAGGTGGTTTAATATCAGTATGGGGAGGGCTCATAAACGTTTAAATTACCATAAATGATAAGATAAATAGTTTGTCGCTATATTGCGGAATTCGTTATTCGCGTGAGGTTCCTGGAACGCATTAACTGCGAGTAACGAGGGCGTACGGTATATCAAACACAAACACACATCTGAACACTTTGACCTGTGTGTAGGCAGGAGTTAGCTGGAGCCCAACACTGCAAAGCATGTGACATCTGACCCGCCACACCGACCCTCGCATACAGAACCCCTGGGTGATATTACAGATCTCAATACAGACATGCCTCTAGACTCTGTGTGAACATTCTCTTCAGTTCCCAGAAATATCCGATTGTATCACAGTGTAGTGAACACAGGGGGAATCAATCTGTCGAAATTATTAAGATTCTGATGCACTCCTAAACCTGAGGTGATGAAATGAAGAATCTTAAGCCTCACATCCAGATTCTATCAGTAAATTCCAAAGTGTTTGCCAAAGAATAATGTTTGAACAGAATACAGTAGTCTTTAATTGTAATTAGTCCAATTCTCACCTCTGATGCACTGATAAACATCTCTGCCCATCAATAGTAAATGACAAACGTATGAGTGAAATAGTTTGTCACCAGTGATCTTTGTTTTTCAGTGACACGAAACAGACAGTTTCCTCATAAACTGCTTGGACATTTCCTCCTGTGTGCCGTCAGTGTTGTTGCATCAGTGTCGGGACAGAAACACTGCTTTTCTAAGATAGGACAACATAATAAAGATCAGTTCTTTTTCTCTTCTGAACAGTCCTACAGTTAAACAGATCTGTAATATTATATTTACTCTAATCATTCGTTTCTTTTTCGCATGTTTCTTTAGAAAACACAGACCACTTTCAAAACCTTCTGTTGCCACATTATAGATCTCAAATAACACATAAATACTGGAAGATAAAGTCTGCGTGTGAAGCTCATGGTCTGACCGCCAGACTCACAGTCGGGGTTCTGGTGCTGTTTGCACCTCCTTGTAAAGGTGCAAACAGTCCTGAAAGACTAAAACTAAAACCAATCCTCTTGATGTGGGAGCATGTTGGAAGAGGACAAATTGTGCTGAAACACCCCCAGGACTCTTTTCTTCTTTTCTGCTCATCACTACTTTAAATATCTTCCTTTTCCATTCATCTTTCTGCAGCCCCAGAGCTACGATGTTTGATATCAGAAACAGCATCAACAGCCCCCTTCCCTTCTCACACATTGACATCCACCACTATTGTTCTGCAGTGTGAATGATAGGTGTCACTAGTGGGCACCTAAGGGGCCCTCCCTGGTGCAGAGCTATGCAGCAGACCCCCACACCCTGACCCTCCCTCTATTGGAGCCTATCAGTCCGTAAACTTCTCTGGCAGTTCTACTGCCCTGTGATTGTCATAGAAAGGGCTGCTAGATGAAGGGTGTGGGGGCCACGGGTGAACCCACCTGACCTCAGGCAACATTATGAAGATGGGATTCTTTCTCAGGAATACACGAACAGCTGTCACAGTTTTTAGGACTTGCATGTCCCAAATACAGGTTACATCAGAGATGAAGAATACCTGCAGGCAACGACACTGAGCCAGTGATGGCTCTGATGTTTGGTTCAGCCATTATAAGGACAATCTTGCACAGTTATTATTCATTTATTCATTTGACACTCTAAATGAACCATGTACAATAAAATAATATAAATATACATTTGATGCATTGTACCACAGTTATAATGCATCAAATGCATATCAAAAAGTTTCTATAACCAACATTTTGGAACCTTGAATGAATTTAATTTAATTTAATGTAACGTTTATCTAATCAGGTAGGTCAGTTCCTACTTCCAGTGTTGACCTGGCCAAAAGGCAGCATAAGAGGACTTGCATTAAAGCAATAAAAACAAAACCAATACAACATCATTCACACAGAAAACACAATACACAACCAACACAAGGAGAGATGTTAAAACTAAGTGGCTAAATGAGTGCTAACCTTGTGAATGGAGGATGTGATGGAGGACCAATGGGCAGATCCACAGCGATCCCCTCATCTAATGTTGCCATGTCGCTGGTAGCTTTTTTTGATGTTTGCTATAACAATTGGTTTGTGTGTTTATGTCATTTAAAGGGGAAATTAGTGTTCTCTGAAGCTGTTTTATCAGCACTGGGTCAGAGCAATGTGTAAAGCTATAATTACTGTTTGTTTTGTGTTTGTGACTCATCTCTGTGATAAAGGGAGGACCGCTGCCCTCAGGCATGTCTCGTCCTTTCAGAGACGATAAATGAGTCACCTGCTCTGTGTTCATTCTTTCCAAACCCTGTTACCTCCTTACAGTAGAACAGATCCTCTAAAGATTACGCGAAGCTGGCATGACTGATGGAGACCTCTCAGTACAAGTCAGGGTACTTGTGTAAATAACATTCAATAAGTGCTCGAAGGTTCTGACAGAAAGAAAACAGATTGAGGTTATTTTTTCCTCATCCTTTTTCTTTCTGTTCTCTTTAGAGAAATGTTTTAATTTTATATTTTCTGGTTATACAGCTCAGTGCTGAAAGATTCAACCTCTTTGCCCTCATATTTGTATAATTTACTTATCAATTAATCTAGTGGACATAGTAGATAAAGGGTGATCCTTTCCTGTAGCTGAGTACCTGTGCATATACAAAGATCTCTGAAGACCTTTTTAAATCCTCTTTCTTGTCAACATCCAGTGGGATTTAGACACTCGGTGCCTGATGCACTCTGGATCCAGCCTGTCATCAGGAGACAAGTGGTATCCTCTGGGATCAACAGCTTCCAAGGCTTTTAGACCTCTGGCAGGGCAGATGTCTTCATACCAGCTGACATCTGGGCTCAGCTGCAGACAAAAGACAAATGGGTAGACAGAAAGGCAGGCAGACAATTTCTGTAACACGAAACTTCATCGTCATAGTTAAAGAATCTTTAAGTTACGTTTCAATCTCCCCAGTGTGTCTGGTCCTGATCTAAAAAGTCAATTTAAAATTTTCTATAATACATAATACTGAGGGGGAAAATTCTCTTAACGCAATGTTTGTTCCTTTCCCACAGTTTTGGCTTGTTTTTACTTGACTTTGTTTGGTGGTCCCACTCTGAGAAATGTTTTGCTGAACGAACTATGGTTCTTTTTTATCTTGTAAGCCTTTTTCATTTATTTGTTCATTCTGAATTCTTTCTGGACCATCTATTAGCTTGTGTCTTGACTGGGGTCACTGAAGTGCCAAGAGGACCAGTGTGTTCTAGACTTCACTCTACTTTGACCAACTAATGATGATCATTATCATTATTTTGTAATGGTCCCAGGCCCATGCCTCATATCTCAACCACAGTGGTGACCTGTCCAAAACTTTAAGTCAGTGCAAATATTATTTCAAATAAAATGTCAACTTACATGAATTGATCCTCTGCAATTGCAATTGTCTCAAATAAAGCTCTTTGTTTGATTTACACTCGTTTTATATATATATAAATATAAATAACTGATCTTAGAATCGGATATATTCATGGAATAAAACCCACAGACTGCTAAAAGCCATCCATCCATCCATCCATCCATCCATCCATCCATCCATCCATCCATCCATCCATCCATCCATCCATCCATCCATCCATTTTTTTCCCGCTTTATCTGCCGCAGCAGGTCACGGGAAGCTGGAGCCTATCCCAGCTGGCATAGGCCAGTCTCTAGTTATTCCAGAAATATCTGATATAGAATTGATAGGGACATTTTGTGTTAAGAACAGCACCTGTTGGATTCTCACCAATAACAGAGTCATGTCATATAATCCATAAATATTATAGTGTATTATATTATATATATTTTTTATTTTATGAAGTAGGTGGGAGGCCAAACTTTTATTTAGCAGTAATTTGGTCTGACTGCTGTTTGGCAACACTCTGCATATTCTGGTCTTATCTAAGAGAATCATTGAGAAGTTGCATTCATGCTAGCATGATTTCAAGATCAGAACAGCAACCCTGGGCCTTCTGTAGGGTTTCATTGTTTTGTTAACGGCCACTTGTTGAGTTGCTCAGAATCTTTAAAGCCCAGACTTGAACCCGGATTTAGGGATAGCTGTAGAACATTAGTTTTATTTTAGCTGATCACCTACATCTGACTTCTAGCTGCTTCCTGTAGTCTTTTAAAAATAATCTAAAATTGGTGACGTTAAATGGAAAATAACTTTATGATACACATTACTGGATAAATATAAACATATAATTTATTTCTTCCATTATTCATTTTTTTCTTTCAAGATGGCAGGTGAGCCTGTGCCTCACCTGCCAAATTATCTTAAAGCAAGTCATGGGGAATTCTTAACTCATCCTTGTTTGTTGACTCGTGATAAATGCTGTGTGCATATCTTTACTGCTCGCCAACATGTTTTCCCTTCAGCCATTACATGCCTGTCATGGATGCAAGATTTATCCTGTCTTAGTCACGGTAGCCACTGTAACACATTTTGGTAATACGTGACCAGAAATGTGATTTTTCATGCCTCCAAGAAGTTGAATTTGTCATTTATACATTTAGTTGTATGTTAGGCTTCTTGGACATTGCTTCTTGACTGGGGTTTTTCTATTGAAATACGACAGCAGTATGATGTTTCTTATTTTTCAGCCTTACAAAGATGAAACACACCTTTGGTTACAGTAGTTTAGTGTCACTGTGTGCTGAGTGAAGCTGATTTATGTAACAATGGTGACTTTAGTGCTCTCCCTCTGCACTATAGGAGAACAGAGTGGTTAGAGGTCAAGCCAACATGTGGCTCCAGGTTGTGCAACTTAAGAGGCAGCAATGGTAATGAACAGCATCTAAACCTATAGAAAAATGTGTATTAACAACTATCATCACTGCTGCTTCTCAAGCCGTTTACAGACTGACAGTGACAGGAGGCGCAGATGGTATTTGTGATGTTTAAAGGATGCAGGTCTACAAGGGACTGTGTTGTAACAGAGAACATCGTTTTAGCATCTGGTAAAGTCATTTCACACATGCTGCTCAGTCTGGAGAGGGTTTGACTGATTGACCAGTGGATGTTTAATTATTCTTTTGATATGTTCATAGTATATGTTCATGACATCTGAGAGGTGCTTTCAGTGTGTTGACCCTGGGACATTAGCCATTGTAAAATACATTATTGAACTCTCATTGACTGAGTTTTACTAAGGATTGAGAAAAACACAACACAAACCTCTATGATGAGCTAAATCACACTAGAATCCTTATGGTAATATGAAGGAAGATTTTCTAATCCCAGTCTGTTTGTGGTCGGACAGAATTAATTTAGAGGCTTCCCTTGAGGCGCCTTTATGTTCCTCCTCTATGTTAAAGATGCAGATTCATATGATACAGATACATATAATATAACATTAATTATGAAATGAAAGACACAAAGGGTCCTTAATTCTGCAATTAAATGGAAATTATATATATATGATATGGTTGATATGGAGTTTGCTCTGCCTCACGCCCCAAGACAAATTGGGATAGGCTCCAGCTTCCCATGGCCCACTACAGCGAATGAAGCGGTTCGGAAGATGAATGAATGGTTGATAACCGATTCTATGGAGAAGTATCACCAGAAAACTGATGGCAGTGTAGCTCCAGTTTAAGCATACATGTTTCCCATTCAAAAAGGGATGTAACAGATGTGTTCTTTCACATTTGTAAAGTTAGCAAAACATGGACCTTCACTATGAAGCTTCAGGTACCTCCTGAAGCCTCGATGCAAACATCTCACCTCAAAGTTTTCTTGAGTACAGCGCCACGAAGACAGTCGGACAGACTAGATTATTTAAAATTTTAACTTGTACCTTGATCCATTTGCACATTATAATCTGTTATTCTCCATCATTTCCTTTTCTTCCCTTCTGTTTTTTCTCTCCATTGTTTGGCTGCATGCTTGATCCCCCGTTCTGTCAAACACTGAGATGTATTCTAATTGACCCTTTTAGTTCCAGTCACTGAAAGGTCACAGGAAGTCACCTTTGTGTTCACAGCAATTATCTTATTTATTTTTTTAAATGTGAATGTTATTTTGTATTAAGACTGGAAATCAGATTTGGTATAATTTCCTAAGCCATGCCGGAAGTTCGTTCCAGGAACTGATCCCCAAAGCCAGCAAAGAAAACCTAAACGTAAAAAAGGCGTTTCTTTACATGATGTTTGATTAAGTTCCTGCACATTCAGAATCCAGGAAATGGATTACGAATGTGCTACTGATCGACTGGTGTAGCACCAAAAACCTTTTTACACTCCAGTAACACATTTGGATTTCAAGTTGTTGTGACTGTTTCTGATTCACCTTTGGCAGCTTCATCATAGAGACGATTCCGGGAACATCAGTCCTTTAATTTTTTATTTATTTTTTGTTGGATGTTGAAAAATGTTCACACCCCATAATTCACGTGACTATGTTTTATTTTGGTTAGCTACACATAGCTAAATCTGAGCATGAAAGACTGTAAGGACCTGAGATTGTAAAGCTGTGTGACGCCCAGCTGCAGCCGTTAGTCACTCATGACTGGTGTGTTCCCCCTCCGCTGGGAGGTTAAAGGTAATGGACATCAGGGCAGCAGGTTAAACAACTGCAAAAGTTTGCCATGTTTATTTCCTCTCATCAATGCTTGGCTAGGATGCACTCACTGCTTTAAAGTTTAAAATGGGAGAGAAATGTTGTAAATGTCAAATGGGATGATAATGGGATGGTAAATGCTCAGAAAGATCACAAGTGATCTAAATCATTGTCAGGGTTTCCCTTTTCCACTGCGATGGATTTAACAGGCTGCAGCTGAACTGTCTGTGAACGGATTCGAGTCTGCTATTTTACTTACAGAGAATGATATCTTAAGTCCAAACCATAAAAACACAAGAGGAGAGTGAAGAATTTTAAACCAAGAGCTGTTTTAACAGCAAACAAAGTCAGGCGGTGATGTAATCTTTCTATTTATAACAGTTTTTGGAGTGATTTAATCTCTCCCATCAGCCTTAAATTGGAATCTAAATGGACCATTCACAGAGCCACTGATGTGCATCCTACTTTTTTGTCATTTCAAAGTTTAATCCGATCTTTGACTATTGTCAGTAGCCAGCATAGCGTGACGTCCAGCACAGCTGAACTGAAGGAGGCCGTGAGAGATGTAAGCGTTGGCTGGAGAACCAGAATGTTGTAGCAAATGTTTTCTCATGCATTCCTCACCTGTTTGTCCTGAACTGATTCCGATTCTTTGTTTTACTACCTCCTTGGTTTGGGACAATGAGAAGGAAAAAGAATAAGGAACAGTCATCACTTCACAAACTGTATTGTTTTCACCTAACCAACGGTGCCAAAAAAGCTCTAAGTTCAGTTTTTATAAAGTAGAGCGAAGGAGTGACTTCTCTGATGTCAGAACCTAGTGAGACATTTCTACCTTACTTTGAGTTGTTGTATCTAAATGCTCAGATATTCCTGTTAAACTCTGGCAAACTGAATTGCCTTGTTCCTCTGAGGTAAAGACAGGGATCTCTAATGAGAGGGAGGCCATTGCAGTCAGGGTGGGGTACATCCCTGCCCGGTACCTACCATTGCATCCTGTGCAGCACCCTAATCTCCCATAATTGCACTGCTTCTGGCCTCCCTCTCTGTCTCATTAGGCTCTTTACTGCATTCTTGATGAAAGGTTGCTACTAGTCATGCACACAAGGGCATCAAGCCTGGTCAACTGGCAGTGACAGGAGTTTGCACTGATGACGAGTGTGACAAGAGTGTGGACTGATCCCTTTATTTGTCAGTGGTGCCCAGTTTCTTCCTCCTTTTCACTTTGCTGAGGAGTCCAAATCTTCCATTTTTCTTCCTTATCAGCTCCTTTTGGACTCTGCTTGACCCTAAATCTTTGTTTCCCTCTGCCAACAGCATTTGTTTCCTCTGTTGCATATGATCTCCATTTGGAAGCCACTTCACTTAGAACACGTTTACACAAAGTAGTCTCTGCATTTTACTGATGTTTTTGATTTGAGGCTTATATCAAGTAATCACACCTTTGCCTGAAGAATTATGGAAACACTACAAGCCTGATGTTCATGAAATTTGGGGAAAGGAGGAGGCAAAGGCCAAGAGAGAACTGATCAAATTTTGAAGTGGGTGTGAATCATAGGTCAGATAAATTTTATCTTTAGTAAATGGGTAGGACTTATTTACACATGGTCAATCCTCCTTTATACTGATGGTTCAGCTACGCACAATCATATTCTCACACAATTGTTACATCCCGCTTCAAATCTGTGATGTAATTATCAGTGTTCGTGTGTTCGTCCGTCTGTCCGTTAGTTATTCCACCAAATATATTCGCAACCATTGCAGGTAGAAAGATGAAGCAAAAAACACATTACTCAGGCAGCAAAGGGGATGAAAATATTTGCATGCACGCAAATATGAATGAAGAATATGTAATACGGATGGCAAGGATGACCCTTTTATATGGGGAATATGCCCATATTCTCCATATAAAATGTGACCTGTGTGTATAACAAAATGTGTGACACGACACTAAAGATTATATATTTATAATGTAATGACAGTCGTGTGACTCCTCAAACTGACATAAAGGGACATAGAAAGAAGACATGTCACTCTATTGGAATTAGAGAAACACAAATGACTCAGTTCCGTAGGAACGAGTATCTGTTGATGAATCAGCACCAAGCTCAGACTCAACCTTTATCAAGTTAGTCGTAGATCCTCTAGTGTTAATATGTCTTTGGCTGCGGTTCATTTGCGCCATTAAAAATGATTTCATAGTTAGATTCTATGTTTAATTCTGAAACCATTGGAAGACATAAACTTCTCTGTCAGTCGGAAAAACTCCACCAGGTGATGGTGGACCCCACTGCCTCTGGATCACATGATGACAGGACCTTGTGTTCTGGGCTGCTGTTGCCTTTGCAATAATCCATAATCAGTGTCCCCCCCCCCCCAACCACACACACACACACACACACACACACACACACACACACACACACACACACACACACACACCATGGCATGACAGTCTGTCATTTATCTGCTGCCTTTTGTCCTGTAGGCAAATGTCTCAGAGCAACCCCTCTGCTCCGGCGCTGTACATACCACAGCAGCGTTTCTCACACACGCGACATAGAAGAGGCAGGCTGGAAACCATAGCAAGAAATTTTTGGATTTATGCTGGTCTCCGTGTTTTGTCTCTGGCACTCAAACCTTCTTGGTCATAGCTGGAGAGGACAGGTCCTTACAGGTAGAGCATGGATGGAGCACACGCATAGGGTCAAAGGGTAATCCCCGCAGGACCACCACTGGTATTTTTTTTCCTCCTGTTCGTTTGTGTAGATCATTAAATGTAATTTTAGAGACATGCATAGATTCATGACGGTGGCCTACTTTCTGTGTTGCCGTCTGTAACTTTTACTGACTGTAATGGGTGAGTGTCAAGTGAAAAACCTTTGACCATTCACAGGCTTTTAAAGGGACATTCTTCATAAGACTTAGTGCTGGTTGAGGCGCTTTCATCTAATGACTGCAACCAGCAGAGACATGAAAGTAAACCGAGTTTGTCTTTTCTCATCTTACAACTCTCAGGTTTCCAGTTTAAGGTTTTATTTTATGCTAAACGCTCTGTGTCTCTGCAGTCGTTTGTCGCGATGAAGACAAAAAAAAATTGACGCTTGCATGAATGAGAAGCAGCTGGATCCTCAGAATTCAGCATCCCGTAATTCAGAGACTTACATTTCAGTCCCTACCATCGATTGTACCCACAGGAAACACACTTAATTAGAGCAGGGATTAAATGGGTTTAGGACTCAGTATAACAAAATGTTCACAAAAAACAAACTTCAACTTCAGTGTCTTTGATATCGTGTAACATTCCGTTGATGTCAAACACAAATAATGAAATATACGGTTCAGTGGCGGCTAATGAACTTCACATAGACCACAAAGTGACGGATATTTTGATGGATATTTCTACCCAGGAGTCAGACGTCTTCTCTGAGGACAACATTCTGCTGCTTGTCTGCACTTTCTTGTCAACACATGCCTGAGAAGAAGTTCTGAATAAAAACAAAACACAACTGTGAAAATAGGAAGATAACCAGGGAATTTAAGTTCTGGCTATCTACATTTTCACATGAGAAACTTCAATGAGGCTTCAACACCTGGGGATTTAAGATACGCTGTAGTTTTGATGTTTTTTTTTCCAGAATCTGCACAAGACTATTTCTAATTCTTTATAGTATACTGCACTTTCATTTTCTCAATGAACTGATTGATCTGTAAAACAACAGAACATGGTTAAAAATGCCCGATAGAAACGCAGAGCTCATCGTTCCATCACCACATGTCATCATGAATTTAGATTGTTTTTATTGAAGGAGTACAGTTTGGGCACATTCATCCCCATTAGTGGTGCAGTGGTTTACAATGCTCATGCTTTGGCTTCACCACTGAGACGTGTGGTTGCCTTTAGGTTGTTTGTAAGAAAATATTTAGGAAAGAAAATAAAGTGCCTGTGAATGCGGTTCCCTGCTGTGATGCCCCGTCCTCTGTGGTTAGGATATCAACTCCAACCTTAAGAGACCATTAATGACTTCATGGAAACGTTAGAGGTTTACAAAAGAGGATATAGCATCTTAAACACATCAGGTATTTATGTGCGGTTGGTCCTTTGTCATTAACAGTGTTTTAACTCTTTAGTTTCAGAACAGCCACACTACGTCTGAAGGACAGCACCACTTCACAGCTCAGTTGGCCACAATTACAGGGACCACAGGAAGAAAGTTGTGCCCAAAGCTGGCATTGAGAATGAATCATACAGGATTAGGGGTTAGAGTGTGGAAGTTAGACGCGTAATTCAGCATGCATAGTTTAGTGGGATAGTCAGAGCAAGATGCACACATAGTTTAATGAGGCCTTCTTTGAATTCTTAATAGAATATTTTGAAAGTAAGTTTAGGAATGAATAACAGCTGAGCGTTATCACATAGTTTTATTCTGTTGACCTGGACTATGATTGATGTAACAAAAGATTAACAGCAGGGGGCATTGTTGAACCGATACCTCGCATAGGAGAAGTACATACCGTGCCCTAAATGTCTTACAAAGCATTTAATGCTTCCTGTGTACTTTGTTTTACACCTGATTTTGCTGTGTCAATCTGACCAGCTGCTTCCATCACTCTAAGTAACATCACCTCTTAAAGATTGTACACAAATAATCTTAGACGGTTGGTGCTGTCGTAGTTCCTTATTTTATTTGCTTCCAATTTATGTGGACCTGAATCATTAGCCTGATCTTCAAAATGTCATTTTTCTGCCTCGTTTGGCTTGGAAGTCTTTTAATTTCACATGGAGCACAGAATTCCCAACAGAAATACATTGCATGGAAGTGAGTACTCATACAATATAGACCCAATGAACTAAACTGCAGAAGGAATGGTTGGATGAATGATTTAAAGGCATCTTTGTGGTTCTCATGATATCTGATTCCTGAATAAAATCCATATGAAGTTCATGTGCAGTTAAGCGTCTATAAAATCACTTCTATAATAACTCCTGTGAGTTTGAGTGAGCGTATTGCAGCAGTTCATCTGTTCATCTGCCAGCTGGACAGGTTAAAGAAAGTATTTTGTGTAGTTTTTTTTCTTAACTTTTGTCATTTAACAGCATGATAATTCAACCATGCACATCAGACATAAAATGACTTCAGTAAAGACACGCTTGTAGCACAATTCCAAAGTAACGATGAAACAAACAGACATAAACAGACTCAAAAAAGGAGATTAAAGACTTAAGGTAGAAAAAGAAGAACTTAAACCTGTAGAATAAATACAGTACAGTGAAATCCAAGATGTGGTTAACTTGTTCCAAATAGAACATATTTGCTAAAATTATAGCTTTCTATCACAACACGTGGCCTACATAAAACTCTTCAAGGGTCAACTGCACTGGAAAGCAAAGATAAGGATGGGTTTCCTCTGAAAGACTGTGAAGTAAATTGTCAGTTTTGGTGATAGGCAGTCAATTTGTTTGTCAGACAAGATGCTGTCACAATCAGAGAGAGAAATCCTTCCCTAAATGAAACATCTGACTCAAATATTTCTAAGAGCGTCTAGCCAGTCGCTGTCTTCATAGCACCTGGTAAATGAAAGCAGCTGTGAGAATGGCAGGGAATCTAACTAGGAATGAACACTAGAAAAGCACATTATTACACCAAGCTTTTACACCAGGGCCCTAAAAGGAAACAGATCGGGCTATCATCGACATCTACCCTCCAGATTCTGGAACGCTGCTGCAATTTTCCAGTCCATGACCCCCGGTGATAATATCAGTGGTCTTTTCGGCCCCCTTGTGGGCTACCAAGACTTTAGTGCAGTCCCATCCTTATCACAGGAAGTCACACAACACAGGAATGCAAAGCCAGAGGTTTGCTGCAGCGAACCCGTCAGGAGCAAAATGTTGTTTTTTTTAATTCCTTACTTGAATGCTTTGGGACAGAGAATCTGCTCCAGGAAAACATCTTTACTGATTCTACAGATGCATCTTTATAGAGTTCATTAAGGAAGACATAATAACACTGAGCAATTTGACAAACATGAATCGCGCCAGGGTTTTTAACATTGAACTACGTACAGAATCGTTCCGTTCACACAGACACACATGAGAATGTCAGTTATATCGTCAGATCAAACACTCAATGCTCACACATGCCAGTCTAAACAATTGTCAGCTCCAGTAAACGTATGGGATTTGAATGTTCTACTCATTTCCTGAAATGTAATGTTTCATTAAGTGTTTTTGATGCTAAATGATGTGAGCCGCCTCTAAACCTGCTCTCAGATCCAGTCTCCTTTCACTGGGTTTGACGAATACTGTCAGAATCTCTCAATTACATGAATTAGAAGGTTTATTTTTGAAGGCTATTTCTGTTACTGCTTTTTTTTTTCCCCCCTGGTTTTGTGTTACTGATGCAGCCTGCATAAAGATGATTATTTGATATTCACACTTTTTGTGTATTTTTCTGCCGACTGAGATGTCTCTCATTCAAACTGAAGACTGTATTTTTACGCACAGAACAAAGACAGTGTTTTTCAGGTCTCTCCAGGAAGGAATTTCCAGTCCTTCCGTCCAGTAACTCTTTCCATGGATGTGTGTGCGTGCCAGAAGGCTTTGATTGAAAAAATTCAAGGAAACGCATCCTTTTATTTGATTGCATGATCACAGAATTGAAAGCAGTTCATAAAAACAGTTGTGATTGTGATGAAGGACTTCATCACTTCTGTCACACATATGAACATCCACCACACTGTGAAAAGGTCCTGTGCGGATCTCCCTACATGTGCTTGACCCTGATCTTTGGCCTTTAACCCTGACCTGGGGCATAAATTCAGACACTCTGGGTCAGGCATCTGATCTCATTTTGGAAACTATGCCCTCCCAGAGGCTCCGGTCAGGGAGAAGAAACCTGGTGAGCTGACGTCCACCAGGAGGAGTCGGTAGTTAAATACGATTCTGTTTTCGTAACTCTCTCTCTTTATGTGTATGATCACCCTGCTGGAGGTTCAGCTTGGTGACAGATTGATGGATGGGTGAGGATGACGTAAAAGGACATTCCTGAAGGAATGAAATTAAGGTGCATCCTTTGCTTCAACCCCCCCCCCCCCAACTCGCTCAAGTCCTCAGAGATCAATGAGTTTAATGTTCAGAGAAAATACTTTAGATAATGGAAATGTCTCCGTTTTGAATTTATCATATTTTATCATAAAAAACTGGTGATACCAAGGTATTTCTTCATTTCAAACATGAAACCTGTTTTTGAGTTTCTTCTAATGTTTCATTATAGATAGATAGATATATACTTTATTAATCCCGGAGGAAATTGCACTTAGTTGTTGCATTAGTTGCATTAGTTGCATTAGTTGCATTAGCCCGTTTAATATCTGTTTCATAAAAAATAAGGAGTTCTTGGCCCTTCTGACAAAAAGAATCTGTTGTATTAACCCCCTCTCTTCCTGACTTGAACATTTCAGCATTCCTGCTTGCCTATTGGGCAGGCAGACTTAGAGAATGATGAGCGTGACACTGACCCTGGTCAGACCCCTGCTAAAGCTGCCACACAGGTGTGTGGCCTCAGGGGCATGATGGGGGGAGACAGGCGTCCTCTCACGCAACTAACACGAGACCAACACGGTCACACGGCAGATTTCACCCCTGGACCCCTCAGGGTCTCTAATCCCGCCCTTGATTTCAGGTCGCATCCTGATCCGTCACCAGCTGCTCTGTTTTTCTTTGGTTGTTTCTGCTAAATTCCCTTCAAACCTGCAAACATGACAGTGAAGCCGGACTTTGCTCTCTTTCTTTAGCTGGAGTTTAGATGAATAAAGAATGAGTGGATAAATACAGTGACTGGACTTGTGTTTCAATGTTGACTTAAAATTGTTGTTGATATTTTGTGTGATGCACTGTGGGTTTTATGACACTTTTAAATACTTGGCAGTAGAAATAGTTGGTGGTGTAACCTTTTCCAGATGTTGTGAACTTGTTTAATTAGCTGGTTAACTGCTGGCGTCTTCTTGTGCAGATATGTGCTTGAGGGGAGCCGTGGGGGGTGGGGGGTCTTTGCACTTGTACTCTTCGGTACTGTAACTCTCGTTTTTTATGTGCATTTAAAGGAGGTTTATTAACTGTTTAGGGCCAAGAGGATTCGTCCACCTTTATGTCTCCATGGCTTTCAGTTTTAAGTCTAAAATTCCTAGAATCAGCTCAGTGTCATCAAAAACACGGCTACTGTGTGAACTGAGAAACTGCAGTGTCCTGAAACAAGTTTTAAATCTGAACTACCCATAACACCCCAGTGCTTTCCTTCTAAATATTAAGGTCTCATCATGCTGAGGCTCTGCAGCAGAAATTTGGGAGGATGCTGTCAGCGTTGTATCTGACCCCAGTCAATATGTCTGGTTTGGAAACTGGAGGTTTTTTTTTTTTACCTGGTTTAGTTGTTGACAGCTTTGCCAGGATATTTGGCTGATGGAAATGAAATGGAAAAAAAAAAAACTTGATGTGATGTGTTTTTTTTGGAGGTTCTGCTTCATGTCGGAGTAATTTCACTGGTTTGATGTGATTTGGACAACGTGCCACTGCTGCATGTTTCCTTTTCTTCCACTAAAAATATTATTTATATATTTTCATCCTATTTTGGATGTATTAGTGCTATGATTTTTTTTTCCATTTTCCATTTTCCCTCAAGTTACTAACCAGCAGGAGAGTTTTAAGATGGAAATATCAGCTAAACTTCCTGCAGTAATTGTCATAAATTTCCAGCCACTTGCTCGTTTTCCACGTTTTGGAATAGCTGCATCCAAATTTATCCACAGAAAACATCAGAAAGTTAATCAGACATGAACAGGAAAACTTCTTTTTCCCATTTTCCATGCTCTTTGCTCCTGCTCCTTTTTTTTTTCCAGTTTCAAAGCTTAAGATTTACAGTTTTTCCACAATAATCTTTGACTTTTTTATAGCTTCTGTTTTTATTTCTTTATGTCTTTATTTATTATTTTGTAGAATTAACTCTGACCTTTTTTGTCCTCATTAGATGTGAATGAATGTGAGGAGACGAACGGAGGTTGTGAAGCTCTCTGCTGTAACACCATTGGGAGTTTCTACTGCAGATGTCCTCCTGGGCAGAAACTGAATGAAGATGGCAAAACCTGTCAAGGTGAGTGCTTCATGTTGTTTGATATGTGTGGTGTGAGGACAATATTGGTAATTAGACAATCATATACTCAATTATATACATCTTTGATCAAATTTTACATCTCCATCTTGCACCATTATTTAAAATGAATTGTGTGACCAAACACCTGACATGGTACTGATGACCCGCACCTTTTATTAGCTTGTGCATAAACATAAATTGTGAAAAGTTTAAAGACAGCTGCTACAATGCAGGTGTGCTACTGGATAGCCAGAGACCACATACCCGTCCCTCAGCAAGAAAACTGGGCAGTTTAAAGTCCAATACTTCAGGTGCACCTGGCTCTGAAAGTGAACAGGAGATGACACTGATTAGTGTAATTCATGTTGCGCCTCAAATACTGCAGCTGATGATGGGACTCCAAAATTGATCAAGCATTGTTTATGCCAATGAATGTTTGTACTCTGTATTCTGAACATTTTTATTTCGCATGTGATGGTTTTTAATTTGATATTTTGTGTATTTTTTGTTGTTGTATGTAGATTCTGCAGCCAGTCAACATGAAACAATTGAATTTTGAGTGTAGTGAAGTCCCGCAAACAGTTCTTTTATAAATATGATCAAAGGATTTTCTTTAGTCTGATGATTGATCATTATGAAGAATTAGCTGCCTCCTGAAATTTTTCTAATTGCGTTTCATTTTGCTCCGTCATAGTTTGATACCTGTGATTAGAAAACGTGGACCAGTGGTGGTTTAATTAGAGTAATGATTCATCTATACAGCTGCCAAGCCTAGAGAGGAGACACTGGACGTCTCTGCTGGAGTTACCAGAGATCTGATCCAGGTCACGGTTAACAAGGGAGTTGATGGGAATGTTGTCACAGCTGGCTCTCATAGTTCTCTGCCCTCCTCCGATGATGTAGCGATCTGCAGCACTAATGTTGTTGTGTAGATCTGGGGGTAAAAGAAGCAGGATTAAGTTTGTGGATGTTTAATTCAGAGCTTCATGTGTGATGCTGTGACATCTCTCCTTGTGGCTGATGGTTTGTAGGTAGGATGCTCTGGAGTCAAAGCTTCATGAGTCTACATGACAGGCAAGATCATTCATTGGCTATTCAGAATAAACGGTTGCGGGAGTTGGACCATACCCAGCCACACTCATTTGGGAATCCTGTTCTTGGCAACACGGTATGATTTTTTTTAATGAAAGACATCTGCTGTGGGATTTTCATAAAGTATTGCTGGCGTGGACTAGAAACAGACAAATACATCTTTTGTTAGGTGAAAAAAAAAACAAAACTTCAACACAAAAAAACCTAATCCTATATACAACTTTATTCCTTGTGGAGCGTTCCCCAGATTTCAGCTCCTGGTCAAATTCCATTTTATTCATACTTTTATACAAAATGGCACTTACCCAACAGTAACTGCTGTCAAGCTGAGTGCAGCACAGCAGTGTCAACATTTTAGCCGTCATGGCAAATGGACTTTACAACTCAAAGCATTGTAAGCATGAAGGTTGGATTAATAGTCTGCAGTGCTTGGCACCTGCCTTAAAACTGAACTACAGTGTTGTGCTTGTGTGTTTGAGCACTGTCTTCCAAAACCGACAGGTTTTCATGGTCGGGACACTTCCTGTGAAGATTAAATCACCTTTTTGTTCCCTGGTTGTCTTCAGGGGTTTTCTGGTATCACATGTGCTGACTCATTACTCTTTTAATGTTCATTGTTTCAGATGCTCGCAGCCTTTTGTAATATCTGTACAGATGCACGTCACAGAAGCCAACAGGTTTTATGGGTCTAAGATGTGAAGCTCTTGATATGTGCAGAGGTCCCTAAGGTTGCCTTTTGTTCAAATCAGAGAAGTGATATCAACTGTGAACATGCTTTACATGTTATACAGTCTATAAATTGCAGTCATGGTTCTGCTGCTGTTTGTATTTATGTGTGCTGGTAGGAGAAGAGAACATACACAGTGTTTTTCAGCTGAAAAGATTCATTTAGTTTTCATTCTTCCTTATTCTGTAGCACCTGAGTGACAGTAAACTACAGTAGTCTGGTATTACAGCGTTGTTGATGGAGCAGCCTCAGTCTCCGTGGAAAGAACAGAATTGTCTATTCAGTGTTGGATCAAAGTTTGATGTGAGAGATTTTGGGCTTCTCCCTCCCATCGTACAGTTGATGGGAGGGCGAAAGAGAAATGGAGATGGAGGAAGAGAGAAAAACATCAGGAGGCAGAGAGAAGAAGTAGTTACCGCATTACATCAGACCGGGCTTCAGCACCTGGAGAGCTGCTCATGTTCATTTCAATTTTTCCAAGCTAATTCACCTCAAAACATTTTTTTGAGAGTTTTTCATTTTTATTTTCATTTTTATTTTATTTTTTATTTTTGGCTATGGCATTGTCCTTAGAGCGATGGATTATCTTTTTCATATTAATTGAGGTATTGGTATTTCTGACATCTGCTGCAAACTATCCATACAGTTACTATAGAAGAATTTGCTATAGGCCACACTGTTACCATGGATACTACAGCCACAGATTTGTCTACCTGCCAGCAGGTAAGTAATCGATCTAAAGGAATGACGCGTTTGGGTGCGTCCTCAAGAGGAATAAAACATAATATTCAGCTGTTCAATGTTGGAGTAATGTTGGTATTTTATTTACAATAAATTAATTCGCAATCTCAAAAAAATGTTTACTTCTTGTTTTGTTTTTAGAACATAAATTAACTTTACTAAGGATTGTAAAATTATTTTTAGTGAAGCTTATACTTTAATAGTTTTATCATATTATTACGGTAATTGGGATATAAGTCAGGTGATGTTTACTCCATTCTGACTGCTTGTGTCTGTCCTCTGCCAGACTGGCTAATCAGGCCCACTGATAACTATGTCTGCTGCTTGATGCCCCCTCCCCCCCCCACTGAACCCCCCCACCCCCACCTACGATAACTCCCTGTGATCAGAGTGGAAGATGACGGCTTTTCTCAACAAAAATTAGACCACATGAGACATGAGCTGTGAATCATGGGAGGTGATTGGTCGTGTTAACCCAAACAGGGCTGGAGACCAGAGACCCTCTCAACAGATTAAGTCAATATTATTTCATGTTTGGCAGGAATGCTGCGCTTTGGGATCAATGCATGAGATGAAACATGTTTTGCATTTACGATTACTTCAATGCTGTTAATCCCGCTAATCTACAGGGTTATGCTTAGATGTCAGCGTTGGAGATAAGTCAAGAGTTTTTTTCTTTTTTGTCATCTTTGCACAATAAACAAGTCACTTTTTTGGAAACACTCCATAACAGTTCTCCGTGAAGAGAGCTGCATGCTGAAGGTGGCTGTGAAGAGAGAATTAATGTGCCATCTCTATAAGCCAATGACTGCTGAGGCTTGGCTCGGAGCTCACTGGGTATCATGTTTTGGAGGTTGGAAGGGATGCATCAACTGCATGCTGCAGTGGAGAGAGTAAAAACCAACCCAAAGGTGGCAGGAAGCATGGACGGAAAAAAGAAAGGACAGCTCCTGCCAGCTGTCCTGGATAAAGTCGAGCCGTAGTTTGGCAGCAGAGCCATGAAGAAGAGGAAAGTTTAAAAGCTCCTTTCTGCGCCAAGCACCGTATTTGAAGATGTGGTATGTTACTGGGAGAAGATGAGTTCAGCCACAGGATAGTTTTGTGATCAAGCCATGGAGGGCTGGTTTTACTGGAACCATTAAAGAAGAATTTATTTCCTTAATGCTGATCCATTGCAATGCTAATACAATCCTATCATATACTAGTCAGAGTTTCATGTATCATATTAACAACTAAAGGATCAAAAGCGTTGTTCTTCTTTCATGGTAATCTGCTGCATCCGGGTCCTGTAAAGACGTGACTTATGGTTGTGAAGCAGGATTTACTGTGAACCACGTGTTTATACTGTGGGAACGTTGGGACAATGATGACTTTGTGTGAAACATTCAGAATGAGGATCAGATGGGGACTGATGCCTTAATGCTTGCTCGGGTGGTAGAGAAGATCATCCAATAATCGAAAGGCTGCCTGTTTGAATCCCTCCTCATCCCACTCATTCTCGTGTGTTTGGTGGTGGTCAGAGAGCCTGTTGGTGAGTCTGTCTCAGGGTAGCACTGATCACAGATAATTATTATTATTGATTAATTAGTTAATTAATTAATTAATTAATTGTCAACCGCTTCATCCGCTGTGGCGGGGAGCTGGAGCCTGTTCCAGTTGACTGAGGGCGTGAGGCGAGGGCAAACTCCAGGCGCGACGCCAGTGCACCGTGGAGCTACACAGAGACACAGACAATCACGCACGCAGACACTTAATTTGCAAAGGGCAATTAACCTGAAATGCATGTTTTTGGAGCTGGGAGGAAGCCGGAGAACCCGGAGAGAACCCATGCAGACTTGGGGAGAACATGCAAACTCCGCACAGAGCGGGACTCCAACCCAGAACTGCCTTGCTGTGCGGCGACAGCTCTACCCACTGCGCCACCATCCCGCTCTTTTATTATTTATTTATTCATTTTTATTTATGTATCTTTCGAACCGTTTTGTCCGCCGTAGCGGGTCACGGGGAAATGGAGCCTATCCCAGCTGTCTTAGGGAGTGAGGCGGGGGAAACTCCGGGCGCGATGCCAGTGCGCTGTGGATTATTATTATTCTTGTTATTATTATTATTATTATTATTATTATTATTATTAATAATAATAATATATCAATAATAGTAAAAATAATAATGGTTATTATTATTATTACTATTATTATTATTGTTATTATTATTATTAATATTATTAATATTAACAATAATTAATAATAATGATAATAATAATAATAATAATAATACATAGCTTACTGTATATTATTATTACACAGTGGACTATGAGGATCATAGACACCAAATTCCTTCTAATGTTACAGACAAAATCTCTTCTGGTAAATCAGGTAAAGGCACAACTGGCGGTAAAATAATAATTATATTAATAATAAAAATTCTGGTATTATAGGGCTTTTCACAAAAACAATAGCAAGAAATAATTGGAATATAAATTAATTTAACCATGAATTAAATCTTTGATAAATATTGTAATGGAAATCTGTCTCAATATCTCAGTATCCACAAGTCTGCCATTAAGTTAAGAATAAAAACTTCAATAAAATGCAAAAGTCTTTCCTTAATTTGTCTGGCCCTGTAAATGTAATGTCATTAATTTATGCAAATCCGTGGGAACATAAAGTTTCACCAGTCACCATTCCACTGGACTGAGGGAGGAGACCACACTAAGTGGCGGGACATTAAGCGTCACAAATATTTAGAAATCATTTATGAGGTTTATTTACACTAATAGCATTATTTCATTTTTTCAATGTAGTGTGCAAAGACCAAATATGTGTTGCCTGGTGGGAAGGTTTGTAAAAAAAAAAAACAGAAGAAAAAGGGAAATTCTCATCATAAAATAAAACCACCATGAAAAAAAAAAATCTCTTTTTTTTGCAGGAATTTATGTCGCAGTTTTTTGCTGCAGGTAGCTGCTTGAGATGGACAGATGTTTGCTTTGGCACTGACTTTTAATCCTTTATGATATGCAGACTTAGTTATTTCCTTTTATTTGGTAACTTGTCACTACTTGTCATGTCCTATTTTTTCTGATGTTGATAGCAGCAGACAGGCTGTTAGCAGACGTCCAGCGTATCCAGGCTTCATAAATCAGCTCAAATCTTGTAGGGCTAATTTGTCTCTGACCCCTGAATTAATAGAAGATTTTGAACATTTTCAAATCTGTTCACAGGGTGAGGCCAGCTTGTGTTGTTCTCAACCACTTTCTCAGACAGAGAAGCCCATTCTTCTGTTTGTTTGTAATCTCAACGCTTAGCTGAGAGGAATGTTTACATTATGCATCCTCTGATTTAAGTTTCCATACGCTTGCTGCGACCAAGGGATGCCAAAAAGAAGCGGAGGAATTTAAATTTGGTTTTAAACATTCGGTAGTTGTTACCACATGGAGGATTTGCTTGAGCTTCCATGTACTTGTGGAATATTTTCCCTTCTCATCCATCATGTCCTTTCTTCTTGAGTACATCTTAATCCTAAAACCTGCATTAGACTCCGATCTCTGCTTGGCAACTCGTTCAAGCTTTATTTTTGTGACCAACTTTTTTTTCCCCTAATGAGAGGATTTAGTGAAATTGCACTCATTTCTCTTGTGTCTGACTCCTGCCTGTGTCTCTCTGTCTTCTCGCTCCTTCGCTGCAGATATTGATGAGTGCCAGGTGCATAATGGAGGCTGTCAGCACAGATGTGTGAACACCAGGGGGTCCTACTACTGTGAATGCCATCCAGGCTCTCGCTTACATGTGGACGGACGCACCTGTCTCGGTAAGAGAAGGAAAACATGAAATAAAATCATTTATCTGCATTTTGAATTAATAAGCACATAAAGAAGTGAAGTAAAACATGAATCCGTGTCTCATTCTTCTTTTAATCCAACTGTAAACAGGATAGGAAAGCTGTTATTACCGTCATGGATGTTGGTTTGTTTCTTTGTTTATTAGAAAGACGACCCTGCAAAAACTTTGTGGTGCTCTGGAGCTGACTTCTAGCTTTGTTCAGCCTCGGCGATACTATTCTAGTTTGGTCACACATACTTTTCAACATGGACGGATTATAAAAAACCACATTGTAGTAGATAGCTCTTTTTTTTTAAACAGCCTTTTTTTGTGAGATGACTCAATTAGGGTTTTTATTCCCATCTGTGTAAACCTTGAATGCATTTAAAACTCAGTTGTTTTGGAGAATATTTGTACTGAGGCTGCAGCTAAATTGTTTCAACCATCCATAAATCTACCGATTCCTCCAGTGAGTGTTTGTTGCAGGGTGGAATGTTGGGATGGTGAAAATTG
This sequence comes from Antennarius maculatus, assembly GCA_013358685.1. NCBI lineage: Eukaryota > Metazoa > Chordata > Actinopteri > Lophiiformes > Antennariidae > Antennarius > Antennarius maculatus. The sequence goes on from CM023609.1 coordinate 9,668,414, forward strand.
ACACAATCACAATTTCCTGTAATTAAATTAGTGTTTTGTTTTACTGATAACCCATGACCAAAATAAATTTAGATAATGGGCACTAAGGTATGAAAATCAAGGTGAACACTCATCTGAGATCATGTTTGGCTTTATAATTTTCTTTATAAATTGATTATTAGATTTGGTGATCAGATTTCCCCAGACTCTGTTCCTGCCCCGTCTTCACAGAAATGCCCCTCAGAGGATTCCTCCAGTAAATATTGAAGTGACTGCATTACCTTCACAGCCGACTGTATTATTCTAGTATGGAAGGTGTCAAATATCACATTGATACGAAGTGCTTATAAATTAAAAAACATGACTTGACAGAAGTTAGTTTTGCTGTAATTTAATGTTAACTTGTTCTGTTAACGCTTTATCTGCCAGCTAAAGCCTAAAGTTTATTCCATTCAGCAGAAACCACTTAGTGTCCCCCAGCAGTCTAGAGGAACGTTGTGTCATTCCATTAAAAGCTTCACATAATCGACCAGAAGTTCCTCTGGTAACGGAATGAAGGATGAATCTGTTACTGTTTTATTTATGACACAGATTATAGTAGGATAATAATCATTAGCACTTCTACAGTATACCTGAGATGAGCAGATGGTGAAATAAAAGTTATATCTTGCTGTGAGAAAAAGTGGACAACCGTGTTTTATTCATCGTTTTGATGACAGTAGTTTTTACAGCTCATTTTTAGCCTTAAAAACTACCTTTCACCCCATAAATGTCCTCTTGTATTCTCTTCATTGCTTCTTGTGTTAAACTCATCGTTGCTTGTGGCCTCTGTAGTGCTTAGGTGGTCCAGTACTCATGTTTTTCTGGTCGCAGCAGATAAATTAGATTCGGGTGATTCAGAAATAGCTGACGGAGTATAAACCTGGCACCATCTTCTGCCATCAGGAATGTACACACATTCAGAGAGGAAATCATTGTGTGTTTCTTGGCCTGATGAGGTGTGTGTTGTTTCTTTGTCCCATAGAGCAGACACCATAGAGATGGGACCCAACTGTCCCTGAGGCTCTTGTGTGTGATAGCATGGAGAAATGACCGATCCCTCCAATCATAACAGAGAACATCTGGACCGACTCCCAGGTGAAGCTTGTCTGTGAGACTTCTCACCCGTTTGCTGACATTGGTATTCAGATTGAGCTCAGGCCAGACCCAAACTGATTACGCAGTGAAATCAATGTTGTTTTCTATATTATGGATGAATACTGGTTTTCTCAGGCATACTGGATGAGCGACAGCAGACATACCAGATTCAGTCTTGGCTCTTCTGGTCTGATCCAGCTCTTGATCTGCCACCAGAGGTCAGCTGTTAGCCCACACACTGAGCGCGTGGCTGAATAATATTTGAGCTGGAAAGCTCTGGATGGTTTGACACTTACCGTGATGGATAGATCGTGACTTGAGCCTTTAAATACAAAAGACACAGTCTATGAGAACGGCAGGATGTTCGGCCTCTACCTGTTGTTTTGTCTGATGGGACCGAGTCCAGGCCGTCGGCTGGGGTTTAATCTGTTGCTATGAGGAAAAGAAACACAGACGAGGGAAGATGATTGAACTGACTACCCTTGATCTCATCAGTGAACCGGCGTTGGCCCCGCTGCTCGAATCTCTGTGATTTTTGGTCTGTTTGTGGTGATCATCTCTCGTGGCTCAGAGGATAATAATTCTCTGAGGAATTCTCTGGGCTGCTTTTGGGAATGCCTGCAGGGTGAACACAACCTCTCAGAAACACTCCTGTAGATCGAATCAGAATTCAGACAGACCAGCAGTAAATGCTTCAGAGTTTCAACAAAGAAGCCTGATTGTCGACGATATCCTAACCTCCTCCTTTTCCCTTTACGTCTCTCCAGCCTCTTTGTCTCCGTCACATCAGTTCTCTTTATTTTCCTGTTTTGTTTTTTTTTAGCTGTGCGTTCGTGTGCCATCAGCAATGGAGGATGTGAACACTACTGCGTTCAACAGTCCGCTGCTTACTTCCGCTGTCGTTGCAAACCGCACTACATGCTGGAGGAGGACGGCAAGCACTGCAGATGTGAGTTCCAAATTCCAACACGGCAATTCACAGGACAGAAAGGAGGTTCAACAATGGATGTGTGTGGACGCGGGCAGAGCCAGTAGAGACATTATGACCGTGTTGATCATAACATTGAAAGCAGATTGTCTGCATCAGCTGCCAGTTTTAATTTTCTTGGAGGACGTCTGCTGGAGCAGGTTCAACTGTCACTCATGGAGTGAGATATTAAATCTGGGTGAAACAAAGCCGCTCGTTCGAAGTTTTCTTTTTCAAATTAGTATTAATTAGCATTTTGATGGTCTCGCTGTCCAAGCTCTGAGGCTGAGCCACTGAGTACGGCTCTCTGGAGTGGAAAATTATACATCTATGTATTTTAAAGCGTTTTCTTTCAGATGCTCTGTAATTGTTGGCTGTGAACCGCTTCCTCTAATTTTTGCTGCACTCACACGGTTCTCATCCCAGATGCAGGACAGGCTAGCACAAGTCAAAAACAGACGCAACTATGCACAGAGAATAACGAGATGATGTGAAGGTGGAGGGTGACGATGTGGATTTAAAGCTTTCCACATGTTCTGCATTAAGATGCCAGCTTTTTTTTTTTTTTTTTTAGTTTTTCCCACTAATATGCCAGAAGTGCTCCCGGATTGACTGACACCTGTGAAATTATGTGCAAATGTGTTCTTTTGTGGTACAGTGCAGGATCCCTGTGCACATCAGAACGGAGGCTGCATGCACACGTGTCGTGTTGATGGTGGCAGAGCTCACTGCGACTGTAAAGCTGGTTACATCCTGTTAGAAGATGACAAAACTTGCGAAGGTAAAACGCACCACTAATCACCTTTATTCAGCATAGCTCACCAGTGTTGGGTGGAAATAAATCTTAACGTTTATTATTCATATTTAATAGCTGTTCTGGAGCTTTTCTTCATGTCATATGGTCGCCATCAGCAGATGAAGTTCACCCAGCTGTCATGTTCACATCTGTCTGAACACTGAACAGATTTCCTGCCCAAATTGGCTAAAAAAATCATTGGAAAGGAATGGAAATTTAACTGAGCAAAATATATTCACTGCAGTGGAAAAGCATCTGAACAGCTACTAAATGATCCCTGTTGTGATTAAAACAAGTCTAGTCCTGTGGTTAAATAAATACGGAAAAAATCAAACAAACAGTCTGCAGAAAGGTCTTGGTTCTGTTGTGACCAACAACGTTTACAGTGTGTGACAGGCGTTCAGCTGCAGGCATGATTTTTCTTTACATCTGTGTGACACTGTTGGAGGAAACAATGTGGATTCAAACAATGTGGATTTCTTCATTCATTCTGTGTTTTGTTCACTTTATTTTTGTCCCAGATATCGATGAGTGTCAGGCAGTCGAGGCCAACTGCGCTCATGGCTGCCACAACACGCCAGGCTCGTACGCCTGTGTGTGTGACTCCGCCTACGAGCTGGGCTCAGATGGGAAGCAGTGTTACAGTCAGTTTCATGTCTCACACCTGTTATAACATTCATAGACAACTAACTTCGTAGCATTCGTCGAACACACACTTTTCACCTGTGAACCTCTCCCAGAGATTGAGATGGAGATTGTGAACAGCTGTGAGAACAACAACGGCGGCTGTTCGCACCACTGCCAGCATTCCACCAGCGGACCTGTTTGCTCCTGTAACCAAGGCTACAGACTGGATGATGACCTGAAAACCTGTGTTGGTGAGAGACAGTGATGCACTTGCACTGACTTACAAATGTCCGTCCCAATTTGATGGAAACAGGATAAGCGGTGCATTCCAGGTGTCCCTATTCCCAGCAGTAGCCTCTGGGTAGTTGTGAGGGAACCTGAGGTGTTTCAAATGACATACAGTAAATAATCCCTCCAGAAAGACCTTGGTCTCTCTCTGAGCTTACTCCCAGTTGGAAATGGTGAGAAAGCCTCCAAATGGAGTCACCCTGGACTATCCTAATCGGATTCCCGAACTACCTTTAACTGTCTCCTGACTTTAAAGGAGCTTGTGTCCTCTTGCGGCTACATTAAAGGAGCAGCAGCTATGAGCTCATTTAAATGTCTGGTCTAAGATGTCCTGGTCTTTAACCACAAGTATCTGCCTGAATGACCTTCTTGGAGCAGCGTCCTGTAGAGCCTACCACCTTTAGGGATTGGCGTTGAGATGGAGTGTAAAGCTTCCTGGCTGGCAGGAGATGGAAGGACTCTGGCCTTCCATCAGGTGTCAACACAGACCACGTTTAGAATTGTAGAATTACATCACCTGTGATGGAGATTTTACATTTCTTAACAACTCCCAAAGAGATTTTCAGGATCTGTGGGACTCTAATCTATATCTTAACACGTTCTGACAGCTTTCTCTAGAGAGTTTGGCCGTAGAAAATAGAAGTGAACATTTTACTGATATGAGCCGACATTCAAAAGGAAACTTTTCAACTGAGTGATATTTATGGATTTAAATGTTTCCTTCTCAAACTACTTGTAACTTTGCCCTTAAACAGCTATAAAACTTTTACGACTTACATTATGTCATAAAACATTTATGTGTCAGTGGGCAGGGCAGCTACGTACCGCACTTCATAAAGTTTGTCTGCTGCGTGTTGTGTTTGGCAGACGTGGATGAGTGTGGAGAGCAGAGCTCCTGCTGCGAACAGGATTGCACCAACTACCCCGGAGGATATGAATGCTACTGCTCGGCTGGATACAGGCTCAACTCAGATGGTTGTAGCTGTGATGGTACGTCCAAGGCGCTCACAGTCTGATGAGACTCATCAGTGAGGTCGCACAGCTCCACGTTGACTCTGAACACAACAACACAAACAGCAAGTACCGCCAAAGATGACTGGCTTTTCTAAACCCGTCTTCTTGATGTCATCCTGCTTGAATCTGTGTTGCTTAGATGTGGATGAGTGTCTGGCAGCTAATGGGGAGTGTGATCACACCTGTCAGAACAGCGCCGGGTCCTTTCAGTGTTTCTGTCGCCGGGGGTTCCGTTTGGACGAGGACCGACAATCCTGCATCCGTGAGTATTAGCGGTCAAGTGAAAGGGAGCAGTCATGAAGGATCCACACCAGTGTCCTGCAGAGAGGTGATCAGACTGTAGATGTGCAAAACCAGGTTAACATTGGTGTTATAGCCTGAGACAGTGTCCATAAACTAAGTAGTAGCGCTCAGATATAGAAGTTTAGTGTTATAATAATACAGTAAGATCAATGTATGAAAAGCACATGTTAATATTAACATTACACATGGCTATAAAACAGGACAGTGTGACAGTGAGCAAGTAGGAACAGTTATAATAAGTCTCCTGATGCTTCAGCTGCTGCATTAAATTATTTATCATTGATTTTATTGTAAACTTTTCCATCTTTTATACATCAAAATGTCTTCTTTTAGCAATAACAACACCACTGAATACCCTTTCAATACCATCTAGCATCTTGTTGTTTCCTCGATGTGCAGACATTTGTTATTGATTACTATCAGATCCAACTGGCTATGATGTAAACCTGTGATGGACACTTATTTTCCATCACTGCTCAAAAAGCATTTGAATGTTCTTTATTCTTTGTGTGAAAAAGTCACAGAAGGACAAAAATCTGTAGAGGTAGCCGTCTCAATGTTTTCTGTAGCACTTGTGCCTCTGAGCCTTAATGTAACACAACAGAAAAGATGAAATAAAAGATCAAACTCCAGCCTGATCATCATAACTCATATTATAAACAAATATAATTAATACAGTAGCCCACGTCATGGGAGCAGCATGGAGCTGGTAAATTACAAAATGTCTATTCTTCTTCGGAGATATTTTGAAACTGTGACAAAATTTAAAAAAACCCATCAAATTCTGTTGAATCAAAGCATCATGATGATGATATTTTAAAATGAATCTAGTTTCCTTTTAATTAAAAAAAATATTAACTTGAAAATTGTTATGAGGAAAAATCATAATTTTTTAAAAACTTTGTGAAAACCCCAAACACAGTGATAAACGGTGTGTATCATTCGTCCTACCTGTGCTGACTTTCTCCCCTTTGCCCCCCAGCTCTGGACGATGCTTTGGAGCTTCTGTCCAGCGGAGGCGCCAGTGAGTTGCCTCTGATTCGCCCTCAGCTCACCTTGGTGCAGGACTACGGCCAACCCCTAGAGCGCTACGACGACTATGAAGATGATGAAGGGGAGCTGAGAGCTGAAAGCAACCTGGTAGAGAAATTTGGTGAGTCCGTCCCAAACCGTCAACCGCTCATTATCATCAGCCGACCTGTATCTGATTACTGCGCTGTGACTCCTGGGAGGCAAAGCTGTCTGACAGATTCATTTACTGCAGGCAGGAATAGACCACATGCTGGGGGTTAATTATTGTTCTTCATGCTCCCAGACTGTCCAAACTTACTGTAGCACCGCAGCTTCCTGGCAGGAATGCTGAGGCTCATGTGTCCTGGCAGCTAAACTGAGCCCACAACAGAAGGTCAATCGCCCTGTTTAGTGTCACCCACACTGGATGGATTAGTTTGACAACAACAAAAGTTGAGCGTTTAATGTGACTCACTTAAGGTTCACTTAAAGAGTAAGAGCTGCAGAACAACAAACCTAAAGTCGCTCTACACTTGAAGTAAAAAATTCTCTTCTTTAGAACCACTGAGAAAATCAGAGATCAAATGTGAAAAGTCACAGAATACTGGCCAAGTAAAAGATGAATTCAAAGTGAATGAATGAATGAATGAATGAATGAATGAATGAATGAATGAATGAATGAATGAATGCTGATGAGTTGCTGATGTGTGTTAAAGGCTGAGTCTCATTCGGTTCTCTGTTCTCAGTGTGTTTGGATGACACTTTTGGAAACGACTGCAGCTTGACGTGTGAAGACTGTTCCAACGGAGGAAAATGTAATCCGTGGAAAACTGGCTGCGACTGCCCTGAGGGGTGGATAGGCGTCGTCTGCAACCAGAGTGAGAGTCCTGATGCACAAACACATGCACATGTGTACACCATCACTGCGGAGTTAAATCATGCGGACAGTCCTGACATTTGAGTCGTGATTAACCCGTTATTTTTCGATCATGCAGCCTGTTCCGAGGGGTACTTTGGTAAGAACTGCTCCTTCCCTTGTAAGTGTAAAAACGGTGCCAGCTGCGATCCTATCACTGGAAGCTGCCGATGTCCTCCTGGAGTCAGTGGGGACTTGTGCCAAGATGGTGAGCTGTCGTCTTAAAGTGTGTGCTCCTTTGTTTTCTTTGGAGGCATGTCTTTCCCACCAATCTGACCATTTCCTATATGCAGGATGTCCTAAGGGCTTCTACGGGAAGCAGTGCAATAAGAAGTGTAACTGTGCCAACAACGGGCGCTGCCACCGGACCTACGGCGCCTGTCTGTGTGATCCTGGACTCTACGGACGCTTCTGCCACCTTCGTGAGTTCCCTCGTCGTCTCTGGTCACAGCCTGAGACTCTCCAATGGAGAACCGTGGATCACATTTCATCCTCTGCAGTATTCTGATGAGAAACGTCATTTGTGCGTCTTCTCCTTGTCCTCTTTCCCTCAGCGTGTCCGAAGTGGACTTACGGCGCCGGCTGCTCTGAGGAGTGTCGATGCCTTCAGCAGCACACTCTGGAGTGTCACCGCCGCCATGGCACCTGTGTCTGCAAACCTGGTTACAAAGGCAATACCTGCAAGGAAGGTGAGGTAGCTTTAGATGAGCTTTATGTGAAGAAATACATGCATAACTAGACACAAATCAGCACAAGAGAAAACCCCTGCACTTGATCTTCATGTAGACATAGAGGTAATGAAAAGAGAAGGAAAAGTGTATATACTGTATGTCCACAAACGCTAAAATACAGACTGGAAGCTCCAGAATGTGACATTGTGTGATTTAGAAAAGGTCAAATCTGTAAAGGGTTTCTAAGTTGAACAAATGGTTGAGTCCAAGTGGAAGTAGATCCCCACTGAATAAAAGCCGATGCCATCGTTGTCCTGTTCTGTCACTAGAATGCGACCCAGGTACGTATGGCGCCGGCTGTGAGAAGAAGTGCTCCTGTCCACCAGGAGTGTCATGTGATCATGTGACCGGAGAGTGCCAACGAAAATGCCCTGCTGGGCGTCACGGGGAAAACTGTGATCAGGGTAAGTGTTTCCACAAATGGTTTTATCCTCCTTTTTGGCTTGGTTGTCTTCATCTTTTGTGCCGTGCGGTGATAAAAATCTCCCGTGTGACCGGTGTCAGACTGCCCCAAGGGGAGGTTCGGACCCGGCTGCATACATCCCTGTAACTGCACCAGCGCCCCATGTGACCGGGTGACGGGCCGATGCAAGTGTCCAGCAGGGACGTCAGGACAGTACTGTGAAAACTGTGAGTGAAACCCGGAGGTCATTTAGCTCTGTCATTTTCATTTTCATTGTTGCTGTTTATTGTTCACTTTAGTTTTTGTTGTAAAAGAGGTTTTCTATTTAAACAAAAGGGCATACTTTTGTATTTTTGCATCTAAAATATGACAAAACACCTCTCGTTTGTTGCCCTTGATAAAAGTCTGAACTAAAAGTACTTCCTGTTTCTTTTTTATTTTGACTTAAAGTATTTTGTAAGAATACAACTAAAATGTTTTCACACACCCAGATGTAGTTCAGTCGGTGATACTTGGGTGTTGCTTATGAAAAATGCTAATGTTACATGCTAATGTTACATGCTAATGATACATGCTGATGTTACATGCTAATGATACATGCTAATGTTACATGCTAATAATACATGCTAATGTTACATGCTAATGATACATGCTGATGTTACATGCTAATGATACATGCTAATGTTACATGCTAATAATACATGCTAATGTTGCATGCTAATGATACATGCTGATGTTACATGCTAATGATACATGCTAATGTTACATGCTAATGTTACATGCTAATAATACATGCTAATGTTAGATGCTAATGTTACATGCTAATGATACATGCTAATGTTACATGCTAATGATACATGCTGATGTTACATGCTAATTAAGGAGTGAATATCTTTTCCACAGTGTGTTCGGAGGGTTTCTGGGGTCTAGGCTGTACAGAAACTTGTCCAGTTTGTGTGAACGGAGGAGTGTGTGACAAACACAACGGCTCGTGCATCTGTCCTCCAGGGCTCATGGGAAAAGTGTGTCAAAACGGTGAGTTTGATCCGTGTGCATTTTTCATTTCCATGGCAATAGCCATTAACCTGTCAAACAACTAAGGAGTATGGCAGTTCTGCGGAAAACAGAGAGATTGCACTGTGGTGCAGTTTGAACAAGAAGTCAAGCAAGAGAGAAGAGAGCTGTTCTCTGAGGTTACAACTGGAATCCATCTGCTGCCCCGAAAGCCTCCTCAGATGGATTTTCACTGGGAAGAACAAACGGGATTCCATTTCAAACAGCCTAACTTGACGTCTGAATCATACAGCACAACCAAAGCTGTCAGGGAAACTCGCTGCTGTCTCGTACAACGTGGTGTTGTTGGTTACGGTAGATGGATCATGATGGTTAAGCTGTTGCTATTCCTTGTGCAGCGTGCCCGAGCGGACGTTTCGGCCAAGGGTGTCAAATGAAGTGTGTATGCGAGAACAACGCTCGCTGTGATGCGGTGAGTGGACGGTGTACCTGCGCTCCTGGATGGACTGGCAACAACTGCAGGAAAGGTAAATGAGATGGAAAACTTTGATCAGAGCAGATGGAACCAAATGTTTGTCAGGAACTGAAGAGAATCACGTGTTTGTCTTTGACAGCCTGTGATTCAGGACACTGGGGGGCAGACTGTGCAGAAACATGTGACTGCAGGAACGGCGACGGCAGCTGTGACGCTGTGACGGGCCAGTGCAACTGTGAAGCTGGTTACACTGGAGCACAATGTCATCAGAGTACGTAGGGATGTGTGTGTGTGTGTGTGTGTGTGTGTGTGTGTGTGTCTGTGTGTGTGTGTGTGTGTGTGTGCGTGTGTGTGACAGCATCTCAAAACCATGCTACAATCTGCAGGATCTGTTTTCTACACCTTGTCACCCACTAGAAGGTGTTTCTCAAAAACTGTGAAAGAAACAAAATATCCAGAAGACTTTGCTTGAAGTCATTTTAATAACAAAGGATTTGGTCTTGAACGAAGAGATATTTTTAATAATTTGAGTACAAATTGTTGACATTTGTTTTGTTTGTTGTATCTAATGAACATAATAGCTGTTTCATCTCTGCATAGTGTCATTCGCTAAACGACCACCAGATGGCACTAAAGTAATGACTTGAAATTCAACTCGGCACAATAGTCTCCGGATTCCTCGCACCTCCAAAAGCATGCGCTTCAGGTTAATTGGCTGGTCCCAAATTGCCTGTAGGAGTGAGTGTGTGTGTGTGTGCGTGGTTGTCTGTCTTTGTGTGTGGCTCAGCGGCGACTCACGCCCAACGCCAGCTGGGATAGGCTCCAGCTCCCCATGACCCGCTGCAGAGGATACAGCTGCAGAAAAATGAATGAACAATAATAATAATAAAGAACTGACAGTTTTACTGTGAAACTATGTCATTTTACACACAGCCTTTATACAATCTGACATTACACACTCAACGCTATTGGAAGCTAAATGTCACTAGCCTGCAAATCTAAGTTTGGTGCTTTTGTGTGCTTGTGATATCAGAGTGCCCTGCAGGTATATTTGGCCTGGGTTGTCGCTATCGGTGTCAGTGTGACAACAAGGCGATGTGTGACCATGTGAGTGGAGCTTGTACCTGCCAGGCAGGATGGACCGGGACCTTCTGTGAGAAACGTATGTGAAGAACTGTGATCACGAGGCCAAACTCATTAATCAGACATGTTAATGAGCTCGATGTTTGTGTATTTGTGCTGCAGCATGTCCTCAGGGTTTCTATGGGCTCGACTGTCAAGAGAAGTGTTTGTGCCTCAATGGCGGGAGCTGTGATCACGCCAGCGGAGTTTGCGTCTGTCCAGCCGGCTGGATCGGTTCTTTCTGCAACCTGAGTGAGTGGACGGTGCATCGGTGCTGGTGTTGCTCTACGTTCAGGAAAGTAAGGTGGAGTCAGAAGGGCAGGAAAAATGTTTGTTTGTTAGCATTAAAGAACCAAGAATATTTTTTGCATTGTTGATGGGCTGTGGAATCAAAAATACACTTGGTGTCAGAGTTATTTGGTAAAATCCATCCCAGTCACACATGAGAAAGCACTGACCTGATGTTCCCCATGCTAGGACCGCTATCAGTTACCAGACCGTGGAAGTTATTCTTTTGATCAGGTAAGTTCACGTGGAGGTAATGATATTGTTTTCCACCTCCTGGCAGCATGCCCAGCTGGTTCCTATGGGGAAGGATGTAACCAAACCTGTAGTTGCCATAACGATGGCATTTGCCACCCGGCCAGTGGACGGTGTGTTTGCCCGCCGGGCTGGACGGGATCCAACTGCTCCGAAGGTGAGTGACTGCAGCACAAAGCAAAGCAACCATCTATTTGACAGGTAAATGAGGCATCAACGGATGGTTTTGTGTGTTTTTCCAGAATGTTCTGCAGGGTTCTATGGGGCGGAGTGTGGACAGCGCTGCTTGTGTCAGAATGGAGCCACCTGCAACAAGACCAACGGAAAATGTAGATGTGCAAGTGGATGGATGGGCACAGCTTGTGAACTGGGTAGGACTCAGAAGAGTGTCACAAAACCACCTGCAGGATTATTCACAAGGATGTCACCGTTATGACAACATTACTACCTTACATTTATAACATAATCAACAAACATGACAACATTTTATAGGTTCTTTATTTTATGTACATATTCTTATTTGGGAGTAAATGTGATGATAATAATTTTTCGTAACAAGAAGCTGTGTGAAACCAGTCAGAACTTAAACTGATAGATGTTTAGAACAAACTTTCCAAAGACGTTCGGCCAACCTGAGCGTTTGTTTGAAACCTCTGTGGACGTCTGACTGATGGTTTGTGTTTCCTTGTCAGACTCAGCACAGCTGTCAGATTTCCAGTAGGGTCATTATTACCAAAGTGAACAGTGGAAAGGAAAGACCCGGCGCTTAAGATGCCAAAACTTCCCTTTAATCACAGTGACTGCCGCTATTTTTATATTCTACACACAAAACTTTGTCCATGGCTTCTTCTAGCTTCATAACAAGGGTTTATGATTTGTGGCTAAATCAAAGTTGGAAATGATAAATGAAGTTTCTAGCCAATCATTGTATTTATCTTTCGTTTCTCCAAGCATTCACATTATAATTCTCAAAACCTGTTATTAGCTATAAAAACCAGCTGACCAGAATGAACCCCCCCATACCTGAACTGAACAGAGCAGAAAGGATTCAGAGAACAGATGAACCTGATCATTTATTTTCTCGTAGACCTTGGATCAGCTCGCTAACGCTGAAGCCACGGTGTTGGTTAGTCTGTACAGAACAGCAGGAGGGTAAACGTCACCTGATCTCATGTTAACAGAGAAACTGCTGGTCTGTGGTTCATTCACCACGTTTGGGGGAAAACATCAGCCTGACTTAAATTACGTACCTCAGTCATTTGTTTTTATGCTGACAGTCTGGTTATTTGCTGGCATCTTGGTCCTTCACCACATACTACAAGCCTTCCTGGTAAAAACCCATCGACCTGATGATGACTTTCCATCCTGCTCTCCCCCCCGAGCTCCGCTTCACACACGATCCTGCCTGTTACAACCTCCCTATCCCTGTTCCTGCTCAGGGAACCTCTAATCCTGCTGCTGGAATGCCTTCCCGCCTCTAAATTTACCAACTCCATGCTGCGTCCAAATATAAATCATTTGGGGGAAAAAAAACAAACTAAAAACATGTTGCAGGCCTCAGCAGAAATATGACGAGGCAGGTTTTGCGTGTTGTGTGCAGTTCTCATGATGATGTGTTTGTTGTGCGTCTCGTTGTTGGTTTAGAATGTGTCGCCGGCCGGTTCGGGCCAGACTGCCAGCAGCAGTGTAAGTGTGAGAACGGAGGCCAGTGTGACAGGCAGTCGGGACGCTGCAGCTGCAGCACCGGCTGGATCGGAGAGCGCTGTCAGAAAGGTGAGCCCCCTGGGGTTTGGGGGGTGTTTTAGCACGGAGGAAACCATTAGACTGGAGATTTTGTGTAGTTTTGTTAATTATAACCTCTCATTTGCACCTTTTTCTACTCAGCATGTGCTCCAGGCCTGTTTGGTGCCAAGTGTGAGGAAAGATGTCAGTGTGCCCACGGGGCAACGTGTCACCACGTCACTGGAGAGTGTCAGTGTCCAGCAGGGTGGAGAGGAAAACTCTGTGACAAAGGTACAAACACACAAAGTTTGTGTTATTATTTTAATAAATAACATCCTGAAATGATTTTCAAACTTTGGTCAATGCTCGATGAATTAATGCTCTTAATGTTTACTTGCTTGATGTCATCAAGCTGTAATTCTACTAAAGCTTCTTCTTTTTATTCTACATGAGCATCACAGGACTGTAAAATGTTCTGAGGCTGAACTATTGTCTTCATCATATATGTATATTTTATCAGACTTCTTCTTATCAGGGTCGTCATACATTTGCATGAAACGACATTCTCTTATACGAAACAACGAAAGTCACAAATAAAAATTTAAACACACCAATGTTCTGTTACAAGAAGGGGTTTCCTGACATGATGGGGATAAAATGGAATGAGCAGAATTACATTTATTTCTAAATCACAATTCTAACACTTTATGTCTTTTTTTTTTATAGTATGTTTGCCAGACATGTATGGAAAAGACTGCGTGCAGCGCTGCACCTGTCCTCGGGGAACATCCTGCCACCACGTCTCTGGAGAATGTGGCTGTCCTCCAGGATTGACCGGGAATGGCTGTGAGCAGAGTGAGTCCTGCCAGACGATTACACTTCTGGGAGTTAAATAAACTTTGTTAGTTTTAAGAGCCTCACTCGGATTATGATAACTTGTACCTGAACCCTGTTCGTCCCTCTGCCAGCTTGTCTTCCTGGTACGTTTGGACAGAACTGTAACCAGGTCTGCCAGTGTTCCAAGACAAATCAACTCTGCCACCATGTGACTGGATCATGTTACTGCGCCCCAGGTTTCCATGGGCCCAGATGTGACCAAGGTAGGTAAAGCAACTACCCTATCCATCAGACTTCTCATTCTTGCATATAAAAGTCCTTTGAAGCTCCTAAACGTGACTCGGTGTTCAGTTTGTAAGGAGGGGCGTTACGGACCAGACTGCGAGAGGAAGTGCCAGTGTGAAAATGGAGGGAAGTGCGCTCCCTCCACCGGTGCTTGTGAATGTCCAGCGGGATTCATAGGAGCACGCTGCAACATCAGTGAGTCCATCTGAAGCTGTGATGGCGGATGAAGAAATAAATGATGTGTGATTATGGGATGTTGTGTCATCTGGTGTGTTCTGGATTGGGTGCAGCGTGTCCGGCTGGGCGCTACGGAGTCGACTGTGCTCAGGAGATGCGGTGTGGAGACGGAGCACAGAACGACCCGGTCAGCGGTCGCTGTCGGTGCGTCCCAGGACGTCGCGGAGAGGACTGTGGACACCGTGAGATTTTTTTTTTTCTACTTTACTCACAAACATAAATATGTTGGAAGTTTTTGATTTACAAATCAACAGTTTAGTGTGACTGGGTTTCCAGATTTTCATTGCAGATTTTCAAACAACAGGAACAAGTGGAACAAAATCATCTGGAATAAGAAGGAATAAAAAGAGTGGTGAAGACAAGTCAGGCCAGGGTGGGAGGGATTATATCTTTGTTCATATTCTTTCTGTCGGTGAATTTTTTACAAAGTGCATGTAGTATAGTTTAATTGGTTTTTTTATAATATCACCAAATGTCATACGTGACCTACTGAGTCCATCAGACTTCTGCTACCTGTGACTTCTTCACCTGCACTTTTTCCTTAATATCAGATCTCCACAGAGACCTGAGCTCATTTCTAGACTAGACTCTGTGCGCTTTGTGATGGATTGTGTTGGGCAGACAATTAGTAGTTTTTCCTGCTGTGCAGAAATGATGAGCAGTAAAATGTTCCCCCTAAAAGGATCCCAAGTGACAATATTTAATATTACCAGATTTTTGTTGTCTTGTTTACTTTAATTGAGTATTTTCTGCCACCAGGCTGCCCTCCAGGCTGGTTCGGGGAGGAGTGTGCACAACGCTGTAACTGCAGTAACGGCGGCGTTTGTGACCCGGCAACTGGCAACTGCACCTGTGGCCTTGGCTGGACCGGCACACACTGCGATAAAGGTTGGCAACACTCACAATGAGACGTGCAGTATTCTAATACAGGCTGGTTTTGTTTGTGAGACATGACTCTCTTTCCCATAAATCTTATTTTTCTTCTTTTCCTTTCGGCTTTTCCCTTCAGGGGTCGCCACAGCGAATCAGTTGCCTCCATCTAACCCTGTCTTCTGCATCCTCTTCTCTCACACCAACTACCTTCATGTCCTCTTTCACTACATCCATAAACCTCCTCTTTGGTCTTCCTCCAGGCCTCCTGCCTGGCAGTTCAAAACTCATTTGAACTCTTTCCCATACGTGAACTGCTGTATTATCTTGGATGCACACATAGAAGCTGGGGTGTTTATTTGACTTGTGGTGTGTCCGTCTCAGAATGTCCTGCAGGCACGTTTGGCGCCGGCTGCCAGCTGAAGTGTGACTGTCATAACAACAGCACGTGTGACAGAGTGATGGGGATGTGTCAGTGTGGTCCAGGCTACTATGGACATCTGTGTGAACATGGTGAGTACTGAGCAAACACACAAAAACAGATGAGAGATGTTGTTTTTTATTGTCAGCAAACAACAAAAAATAAACAGTGTAACTAATAACGAGTTTTGCTTCCATGGCTGAGGACGAGTGACGTTTCTCATTCCTCTGCGGCAGAGCTGCTTTGGGAGCTGCTCGTGACACCATTGAGTAGGAGAGAGGGAGGGAGGGAGGATAGAGGGGAGAGAAAGAACAGTGGCAGTAGTAATGGCAGGAGTGTAGCGGTGGTGCAGGGTGGGGTGACTTGACGCCACAGGAGCAGGTCTCTGGTCCGTCAGTGGCCAATGCAGCCCTGACAGGAGTGTGTGTGTCTAACGGGAGCACAGCAGCAGGGGAGGCCACCATGGAGTGCTAAAATGTGATCAGAACTTTTATGGAAATGTGTTAAGTACAAAAATGTATCAGCATATTTTACATTATTAGATATAATGTAGAAAACAGGTAGGTGAATATAGATGGATCAATATTTAACAATGTAGAGTCAGTTGAACAGAAATTAGTTATGTTTTGGTAGCTTACGTTTCAAATGGTAAAAGTTAGTCCCCTTTAGAGGGGCACCAGATTAATAATGAGGTCAAGTTCAGTCATTGTCAATCAGACTATTTTGATAAATGCATGTCCTTTATTGATCCTAAAGTGGGAAATTCACAATAATTAGGTTCCACTGAGATCTGAACCCAGATTGCTGGATTCAGAGTCCAGAGTGCCAACCATTACACCATGGAACCATGAATATCCCTCCATCCTCCTCAGCTTGTCCTCCTGGACTCCATGGCCTCCTCTGCCAGCTGCAGTGTGACTGTGTGAACGGCGCCTCCTGCCACCCTGCATCGGGCCAATGCATCTGTCCTCCGGGATTCCACGGGTCCCGCTGCCACAAAGGTCAGCCAGGTCACTGCAGAAAAACCCCACACTTTAACCAGATCACCCACCCATCCTTTTTAAAAATGTTCTTCCAGTGTGTGAACAGGGTTCCTACGGCCTCAGCTGTGCTAAAGTGTGCGACTGTGAGGACGCTCCGTGTGATCCTGTGACGGGAAGGTGCATCTGTCCCTCAGGGAGGACCGGACCCAGATGTGATATAGGTAATCCTTTTTAGGAACTAGGCAGACGTTTTACAAGCCCACCATTAATGAAACAAGCTGTGCCGCTTCCCTTGAGCTCTCAGAGATGGAGAGGTTTACTGCTGCTCCTTCTGCTGGAGGTATTTTGGTTTTCTAATTGTTCTGAAGGAAGAACTTTTAAAAAAAAATAGAAACTTAAAGGTGACAGTGTTAAATTAAACCTAAATGTCTTTGAAACTAATCGTACATTAATGAGTTTCAAATGATTTTACATGAACGGACTTTGCGTTGATCAATTAATTTCAAGAGATAAAAAATGTTCTTTGCTCAAGAATGTTTCAAAACTATATTTATAAAAACATATTTTAAGTTCTGAAAGTCATATGACAATCACTTTAATGCAAGGTATTGGAAACAACCTCAAACACAAAGTCAAGATAGTAAAAAAACCAAACATTTAATTGCACTGGAGTGGTGTGACTAATTCATATTTTGACATTAGGAAGTGGGAAGTTGGGTTTCAGCAGAGATGTTTCATACCGTACTTATGTCTTTATTCTATCAATACCATCAGATGATGGTGAAACAGAATGCTGACAGGTAGATGATTATTTTCTACCATTAGATCCACTGCCTGTCTTCATGCCAGGCTAGGCTAGGCTAATGCCCTGCTGGCAGCAGCTTCATATGGACGGCGCAGATAGGACAGAAAAGGCATTTCCTCACATGACTTTTCTTCTTCTTAAATGTTGTGTGTCTGTGTTCTCAGACTGCAGAGCCAATCGTTACGGACCAGACTGTGCAGAGGCCTGCGAGTGCGAGAACGGGGCCCAATGCGACCGGCGTAACGGCCGCTGCAGCTGCCTGCCCAGCTGGATCGGCCTGACCTGTCAAGAAGGTACAGTAACACAGACCGACCAACAGCCATCCCTTCTGTCCCTACGGTTATCTTTCTTCATCATTAAATCCACTCATCAGGTGTACAGTTTTCCCAACCCCCTGAGTCAGATGGGACGTGACATTTCAGCTGACTCGGTGAAATACGAGTAAATAACTAGATGAAGTGCTGACAGCAGTCCACTCGCCTACCGTCTGCAGTTTGGTGGTAGCTGCAGAGGTTGCACTTTCTCCTCTGTGTCATCTCTGTTCTGATCAGATAAGGTTGTTGTTCGTCTGCTGAGAACAACTAACGGCTCTTTCTACCTCTGCAGGTAGACCTCCAAGTCTTTCCCATGATAGAGAATCGCATCATGACAACTCTTTATAGCTCCGCCATCAAGCTGGAGGACTCCATTTAAACCGGAATGCATCTGATCTGTTTTAAAGACATGAAAGTTTGTGACAAGATGCTACAGGACCTGCATGGAAATAGACTCTCTGATGAGAGGTGCAGTTTCATGTCTGGACCTGAGCTGGATGACATTTCTTTTTTTGCGTGTCCGTGTCTTTTGAACTGTAAAAGCTTGTTTCGTTCATCATGACCTCTCTGCTACACTGATATTCCTGAGGTCAAAGAGGAATGTCGAACACAAAACTACAGACTGTCAGGAGATTGTGGTGGTGTCTTCTACACTTTGGGAATTTTTTGTTATATCATGTTTTTAAAATATCTTTTGTAGGTACTGTAAATAAATAATGCTCTAGTTTTTAAAGGAACTTTGTGATACTTTGCTGGAACACTTTTTGAATCCCTATTTCATCACCAGTCAGTACTATGAAGTTGTTTTTCAGTCTATACAATATGAAGTAATAATGTAACCCTATGGTGCTTTACTACAACGCTACAAAGAGGATGGTTATCCTCAGAATAGTACATTACTTTTTCGTAACCAAATATGCTTTTCATGGACAGCTGGAATTTTACAGTTCACTAAAGAATGTACAGTATATTTTGATTTGCAACACCTTCAAAGAAAATGTTTCAAATATTTGTGCATAGATGGATTCATATTTATATTTAACTCAGTTGTATGCAATTGAATATATCGCATTTTTTAAAAATGTATCTTTGTTTTCCTTTGATTCCACTGGAACTCATTCAAATCTCCAGTCCAGTAAACGCAAACTTCAATAAAGACAAACACCGAGGTTAGATTTTTACCATTCTTATTTTATCATTGTCATTTTCATTGATGATCAAAGCTGTACATCCGGTCTAAATTCATATTCAAGCACAGTGCAGATAGCAATGCCTGCAAAAGAAAATTAAAAAAAAAAAGGCAGAGGTGATCACAATCAGGAATATACAGAGGATAAACTATGTAGAGGAGATACCAGGTTGTCACTACGCCCGATTCCAAGTGAAGAGTCCACCAGCTCATTCACATCGTTCCTCATACAGCACACACAACACAAAAAAATGCTTCTTTTTGTCTTAAAATTGAGACAATACTGAAAAATGCAGCATGATGGAAAAAAAAAAACCTTCCTTTTTATGTGCTCTACTTCATTGAAGGCTAAAACATAAAAATATATTCTCTGTAGAACCTAGAGCCTTTGTAAAATAAGCTATCTTCATCTGTGGCTCTGGTGTCACTTCTCAATTACTCAATAAAATATTAGCAAATATTATTAATCCAGGACGACACAGAGCAGGACTTTCTCTGAAACAAGTGAGTGCACTACTTACACTTCAGCCTCAAAACATTAAAAGTTATTTCTACAATGTGCAGAAACCTTTTAACGACACAAAATGTTTGTCAGGTAAGCACGGTGTAAAATAACACTGATGGTCAAAAGAAATGCACAGCGATACCTTCGAAAAGACAAAATCGACATTTTTGGAAACAGTTACGCATTCTTGCCGAGGATTGGGTAACAAGAGTGATATCACTGTTATTTGTGCACCAAACAAAGTTAACAAAAACAGCTGTCACCTATCATAGCTTAGCACAAGGTTTTCAACATTGCTACCTCTGTGGTTTGAGGTTCTGTGCTGTGGAGGATTTTATTCCGGCCAGTAAATTTATAAATCCCAACACAAAAAAAAAAGTGTCGCTGCTCACATCATCACAAACTGCTGCAGCGTGTTCTGAGTTGTTAGCTTACACAATGATAACTAGTAAACTCCTGCTTAGATTGTGAGCAATGGCATGGCAACAGACAAAAGTTAATGATGCTAACTGCAGAAATGATTGTCTGGAGTTAGGAAATGTTTTAAACACAGACAACAGGTGACCATGTTTCCACCCTCTAAGCTATGTTTGCAGACTGCTGGCGGGAATATTAGCTTTGAATTTAGCAGACATGTATTATCAGTCTCATGTTTGTAACCTTTGGGAAAAACATACTTTCCCCCCCAAGTCTTCTACTTCCTCCCCACTCCCAACACGTGACACTATTGAGACACAGAAACTCCACAGACGAAATTAACATTGTGTTCTTTGTTTTTTATTTGCTTCTGATGAAAAAATGTCGGCTCGCGCCAGTTTTAGTCACTCAGGCACAGCAAATCAAACATATAAAGGGATCACTTTGTACAACAGGCTAAAGCCAGGGATTACTTCAGTTATCCCTCTTCCCACACACACACACACACACACACACACACACACACACACACAAACACAAACAGGAATAGCAGACACTAAATTGTTTTGCCGTTATTAAAAATCACTTAACGAAGTAACGAAGCGGGTCGTAAACATCATCTGCACAAATCCCTCACAGTAAAGTTCTCTTTGATTATCCCCTCCACTCCGCTGAGAAGCCACGTATCTCATTCAAATTATACTTGCACTAATGTGACAGTTTTATTATTTTGAGCTCGTTTTTTTTCTGCTAAGAATCAATAGGTTATCAGCTGTTAGTAAAGATTTCTTATCTACATGTTTTAATAAGCAGAATAGCATCACCTTACTTGCCTCATGGGTGCTGGAGGCTCGGTGAGATGGGTCCATGCTTTGAGGATGTATCACATGCTATCCACTTGTGCTTTAATCACAGTAAGAGCACCCAGAGGAGAAAGAAGGATATAGGGCCGCGTCAAATCTTGTAATACTCCTAAAATATCTCAGGTCGTATGTCGCCTGCAACAAACCTTACCAATCCTAAAGCAAGTCGATGTTCTATGCATTCTGTATATGAAGGACATATTTGTAACTAGTATAACAGCATTGTCAAGTATCCATATATTTGGAGTAAAGTCCATACTATAAGTAGATAACAAGCTTGACAGCACATGCGTCAAGTTCTATAATCTTGCAGGAAGTGAGTGAGACCGTGTTGTCAGAGATGAAGAAGATCTTTGGCTCAAGCCACACATAAATGTCACTGGTCCTCTCCAGTGTCCACACATGAAAGAAAGACAAACACAACCTCCTGACCATGTGCACACCAACACACAATTAAATCCGTCTGCTCTGCTCCCTGAGGTGCCGCCACTCACTGATTAATTGGACACACACTGCCTCCCTCGCCACAAATGCCACCTCCACCAGTCAGCGTTCATGTTTATCCCGGGAACACAAGGCCAGTCGGCCAAAAGGGGGCTGCCGTCCAGCTGCTCGGTGAAGCCAGCAGCCCACAACACAGTCCGATGCAACTGTAAATAAGGCAAAACACTTGAACAAAACTTGATCAAGGAGAAGTTTCCATGAGATACGTAGCCAAGACATGAACGCTAATCGTCAGGTTGGCTAACACAGTGAAATACGACTCTGCGACTGATTGAACACGACTATAGCTCCTACTGGTAGGAAGAACAAATAACTAATCTCTTCAGAGTCAGACAAGTTGCATCAGCTCCGGATTTGTTGTCAGACGATTCACGGTTCAACATGGATGAGGGTTGGTCTCAAAAAGAGGGTGGGAACCACCCACTCCTCATCCTCACTGAGTGTTGGAGCATCCAGCTGGACAAACATACCGCCACTGAAGACAGGAAGGATGAGAGGAGTAAACTATCAGGAGGCAATTTGATGCTATAGTGCAATGGCTGTGAGAGAAGTCAAACCCATCCTCTGCCTTCCTTAACACTACTCTCTAACATCTATACTGACAATACTAAAGTGCTGATTGTTAAAGCCCATGGGAAGGCTGGTACACGGATGACGGCGACAACACAAACAGCTCAGAGAAACCTTGAAGGACTCAGTACAGTACACACGTTTGTAAACAGAATGTTTGCATGGCTATGATACATGTGCAACAAAGTAGTTCTCGTATATCCCTACAGTATGACCTTAATCTTCCATTCAGTTGCATTCAATTTCAGAAAAAAAAATTAATCTGGCTGCCAAGCAAGCGTGTGCTTTTTTTTTCTTTTTTCAGAAATATATTTTTGTCTACGGATTTCAAAATGCGTTCAGCTGAATTGGATGTATAACAGATTTAGACATGAGAGCGTATCCCTAACGTCTTTTCCACTAAATCATTCTGACAATCCTTCCATCCCATGCAGGTGACTGCATCCCCCCCCCCCTCTTTTTCTTTTCTTATCTTATCCCTGTAACTCTAAATGAGGTGCCCTGGGTGGCCATGGTGTGGCCAGACTCATGCGGCAGGGTCTCACTCAGTAAAAGCTCAAGCAAACAGAGGATCAGGCAAAGGTGGGGCGCTGCTGCAGCCCGGGCCGAGCGCCGCGTTAGGAGCGGTAGTCCTTTTTACTGTACGGCTTGTTCCCCAGGATACTGTCCACCTCGTGTGTGATGGACGACGATAACTTTGGAAGAACCTGTGACAGGACAGACAAAGGGATGTGAGTGTAGTCAGGCATTGTTTAACAGTCCTTTAAAAGAGTTTTTGAGGATGCACATTAACAAATCTAAAGGGCACCAAACAAAGATTTGAGATTTTTTCTTGTTGTCTCATTCGCTGTGGTAACAAATCTAAAAATCTATTTTATAGATTGACAAACAAACAACAACTAAACATTTCTTGGGATATTAACGGTAAAAAGAAGTGAGTTTTATTTCATGTTTTTCAAATGAACTCAACCTTGAGTTTGTCTTTCATGTTCTTTCTCTTTTAGCTGCTTGTTGATTTGGTTTGGACCGATCCACATCAAACAGTAGAGTACGTATTCAGATATTTTATAAAACGTAAAATTCTATGTCACCAATAAGAAGCCCTGGCTTCAAAATCTGACACAAGAACAGCTAATGCTGGTAAAATACAGTTTATATAAGAAATACTGCAGAAAAAGCACCAAGTAAATTAAATGACATAATAAAAATCTGCTATTTATATATTTTATTCTGATAAAATATTTATAGTTTCTACTTCTACTGTATTTTTCCTTCAGAGTAAACCAGGAAAATTTTTAGAATGGATCAACAGAAAATATGAAGGGTAATTTGTTATATATGTTCTCTTCTTAAATTTTGGACTTTAAATCTATTACAAAATATATCCATAGCCATATATTTTCTGTTGAGTTGAGGGATTGTGTATCTATGTCAGGCTCCATTAGTAACATGTTCTTTAACATGAAAATTGTGTAGCCCTTGGGAAATAAGAACATAGCATTTTGAAATTAAAATATCACATTTACAAAGGGAGAGGGGACGGTGGGCACACATCATGCAGAAAGGAGCTGGGATGCTCTTCATTGTAGGCCAAACATAATGTGAGCAGAGGACATAAAGCCCCACCGGTCTGAAACCCCCCATTAAAGGAAAGCATCTTATAAGGCGAGGAGGAAGAAGTGGCCGTACGTTCGTCTCCAGTCCCCTAGGCAGCTGATACTCTGCTGACCTTATTAACTCGGTACAGTAAAGCAACCGAGCGTGCAGCAGCAAACTGCCCAAGAGGCTGAGCTGTACCCAGGAGAGGAGGCTGCTGCTACGGACTGTAAGGCACGGATACAGGCCTGATGAAACAGGTCAGGTCTCATTTCCACCACATTAAACCACTGAACAACAAACACGGGTCCACACAAACACAAACAAACTCGTTTTGGGGGCTCACCTGTATTGCTCCTATGTTTTCCATCAACTGGTCGGTGTTGGACGCCCCTAAAAGGACAGAGCTCACGCCCTCATTCCGTAGGCACCACGCTGCAGGAGACCAGCAAAAAGCATTGACACCCCAGCCACCACGACACAGCCACACTCACAGCAACACTCTGATTCACGCCATCAGACTCTGCAACGTTTCCACATCAACACTTCACAAATGTACAAAGGAAAATGAGTTGAATCAAAACATGATGATGAGGAGACATGGAAGCCACTCTCTTCCTGTCCACTAATGATGAAGGACAACAGTGGACTCAGTGCTCGCTAACACTCTACACACCACCACTGACAAATACCCCACCACCTGAAATTATTAAGAAGAAATGGTTTCATAACTTTATATGTTAATGGTGAAAGTATGAAATAGTAGGTAAGCAGATCCAAGATCAGTGCCTGACCCCTCTTACATTTAAATTCGCTTAAGTTATTATATAACTGTGATTTAATTCTATTAGTCAGCAACGTCATAACGTTGAACAAACAATGGAACACAAAAAACCCCAACAACAGTGAAGTAAAAAAATGTATTTCATCAGTAATGTCACGAATGAATATTTGAATATAAGAACAAAAAAATGTCCTGTTAGGACAGCGTGTTGGGAAAATATTTGGTAAATTTACTAAATTCCAAAACTGCTAATAATTTGCAAAAAGCACAAACTTATAACATAAGTACTCTCTCTTTAGTGAACTGCGGTAATAACAGGCTCTATTATACAACACAAAAGCTTTTGAGAATGAGGAAAATACATTTGTTGCAGATTAAAACGTGGGGGATGAAGAATTTTGCTGTAAAAACAGTGGGATTACATTTCTACTCAAATCTTGCACCAACATGGGAATATGATTCAAAATGACAGCAGTGGAAAATCTTCCACTGGACCGACACAAATATAAACCAGCGAGATGCAATAACATCTATTAAATCTTTCCTCGCTCTCATAACCACCGTCTGATTCTTGAATTTACCACCTGCTCCAGGAGCAGCGGATCTCAGTGTTGAGTCGAAGCCAGGAAGGAGCCTGTCATCATTTTGCAGTTTTCATTCAATACTGGAGTTTCACAGTGATGCAGAGGCCGACATGGTTGACATTAATCTACTGTGCTGCCCTGAGGAGCGCTAGAAGGATTTATGGTAAGTGGGAGAGATGAAGGGTCCCACTAATGGCCCGTGAAACCTAATCTATGACACTGACTGACTGCGAGGGTGAAGAATCTGCCACGATCCGAGCCAGATAGGACTGGGACCCCCAGATTTACTTTCCGCGTCCCTCATGTCTGACGATTTAACAGCTCTCACAGGACTGTGCATCTTAGAGGTTTGTGCATTTTCACTTTCCCTCCCTGCAGTGAATCAATATTGTCCACTCACGGGATTTATGTCCGAGATGCCATTTTAATGCTGACACCAAAAACTGTTAAATACATGTAAACACTGGGTAGAACCACAGACCTGCACATACTAACACAAACACTGTTAACACACTAGCATTTCAGATGTCTATTACTGTCTTAATGTATTCAAAATTGTTTAGAAGATATGTTCTATTATGTCCCTTTGATATACACTTTTATTTAATTCATACCCTACCTTTTTATTTGTATTTTCTAATTTCTGCTTCTGTCTTTAATGTGTTTTTAAAAGCTACCATCATGATGGCAAACACACACGCATGACAACACGACAAACAAAACGTCAGAGCAGACGGCTGCGGAGACGCCGCTGACCTCAGCCCAGCTGCGACAGAGGGACGGACAGACAGACAGAAAGAGAGAGAGCAGCAGAGTGTATCTGCGTACCGATGGCGAGTTGGGGCAGAGTGCAGCCCAGCCGCTCCGCGATTGCCTGCAGCTCTTTCAACTTCGCCTGCTGACGACGGCCCTCCTCACTCAAGATCTTGTCCTTTAACCACTGGTAACCCTGGCGAACACACGACATACCTGCTCAAAAACACAGCCCTGCTCACACAGCGTCTGTGTCACCAGGGCCTGCTTTTAGACAAGTGAATGTCTCCTGTTGTCAACACCTCAGCCAGGGAAACAGCTAAAACACTGCTAGCAAGGAAATGCTGGATCTTTGGTTAGTTGTTATAAAGTTACTTTAAAGGAACAGGAAGTCTCTGTATGTGATCAGCTCAGTAAAAACTTCTTTTATAGTATCAACAATCAGAAATTACACCAAAATGTTATTAGAAACCAAAGACCCAAAACACCACAAACAGCCACAGGCGACACTCAACCACACAGGAAGGAGCACATTACCCACACACACACCATGTAAAGTACTGCACAACATCAACATGGAGCTACTTCATGAAGCATGGAGAGGTCTAATCGACAGTCACTGACACACAATCAAAAGATACACAACATGCCACTTCACTACACGGATATATCATTACAGCGAGTGAGGTGTTCGCTTCATGAAGTCTTGTGGGACCTCTTACTATTTTGTTCAAATTCTGGATTTCTAAATTATTTTTTTAATAGCATCACTTGTCATTATGTAGAATCTGTAGTTGCTGAAAACGAAATTTCCCTGTGGGTTTCTAAGTGCTCACTGAACTAAATCATTAGAACTGCTCCTTCTTATTAATGTTCATTATTATGGATATAGCTGCAATATGATTAGATGGAAACAAACATTTTAAAAACGATTCCAGGTCACGTGTGCACCACTGGAATGCATTTATTTATCCATGCAGTTATTTAATTTTAATAAAAATTTTGGTATCCATAAATTAGATTAAAAAATAAGCTGATTAAATACAAATGTGCATATTTAGCACTGTTGTTGTGCTGTAAGTATGCATTTTTTTGGGGGGATATTTTCTTGTGTGCACCAAAATGTATTAAGCCAACACCAGCTGGCACATGGTATCAAACAGTGAAGCTCGGGAGAGGAATACAGGGTGGGGGGGATGGCATCAACACGGCACTGAAAACACACAGATACATGAGACGTGCACCTGTAAGACATAAACATATCGTCAACAAACAGAAGGGAAACGGAACAGTGGCAATGACACAGCACAAAGAAGTGAACGATGTTGGTCTACCTTCAGAGAAGCCCGTGAGTAGGGGGGTACCCTGCCATCGTATTTCCCTGAGATGATCCCACAGGCCAGAGGAGACCAGGTCATAGCCCCCACGCCTAGAGGTGAGAACATGTGATCGCCATTGCCCTCACAATGCCATACTTTCATGCACAGACGTTTCAATAAAAAACATTTTGTTGAATATGATACCATAAAAATGTTGTGTCTGTTGTGTATCGATGTACAAGATGGTCCTTAGGGAACCTAACTTGTGTTCTACCTTCTGTTTCTATGAGCCACAAAGAACAGAAATATCCTTCCTGAGTCTCTCAGGATTCATCCAGTTTTCTGCCTAGAGCCAAATATCCATCGCTGCTCACCGATCTTATGGAAGAGCTCAGGGAGCTGCACCTCCACCTTCTCTCTCTGGAACATATGGTACTCAGCCTGCTCACAGATGGGAGGAATTTGGTTGAACTGTCGTGCCACAGAGTACGCTTCCTGAGGGAAAACATTGAATAAAAAAAGATGAGGTTTATACTATATACTGTGCAGTACATATACATACAAGCAGGTTACATCAAAGTTATATATAACTTAAGATCTTTCTGATGGAAGAACAAATGTCCTTAAGCTATGCTTGGAATACTGTAAACATTTTGCCCTGTGTATGATTTTCGGGATACTATCTACCCAAATCAAATCAGTCCCACCATAATCTCCATTGGGCTCCATCGGGATGTACCCCAGTACATGGCCATGCCTTGGTTTATCACATGGGTCATTGCCCGAACTGTTTCTGTAAGTGGAAAAACAGAGGATCAACCATAAATGCTGAAATCACCCTGTGGTGTGTCATTATTTCTGGTACTCTACAAAGCACGTGACACTTTCCTGACGAATATTCACAGAAGAAAGACCTCTTGAATCTCAATGGAACGTTCTTGGCCAAAAAAAAAAAAAAAGAACGGAAAATAAAAACATCCGAACAGCCTACTCTTATTCTGAGCTGCTTCTTTTTTGAATGTATTTTAAAAAATGTGTCGGGTTTAATTTGCAATCTAAATGGATTGGGCTTTTTGGGCCAGAGGGAGAGGAAAAGCTGATTATGTTACAGTAATTGGAATGTGAGTAATTCATCCTGATGAGGGTGACATCTATTTATAAAAGGGCACACTTGAATGACGTTGATGAAAAACCCTAAGCAATATTTCTTATTTGATCTGCAACATGATACAGAAAAAACAGAACACACAGATGAAGGCAGGGACAACAAGCAACTTCACAAGGCTGACCAACTAGTTAAATATAGTTACAACACGGGGTTGAAAATAAGTTTTAATATTTTGATCAATAAAATGAAAAATACACCAGGGATTATTTTTTCCATTAATGTGATGAACAGGCTTGTCTGAATGTGACAGATTACTCTCATGTTATTGTGTCTGCACATCACTGTATTTCATCTAAATCCATCAGATAGGGAATTTTACTCTGCAGCCATATCTGACCATGTGTCACAGCTAAGATAATCTCACACTGTCCAACTTTAATTTCCGGCTTTATTGACAATTTGGTTTATTGGACTGTTGAACAAAAAAATAAAATGATATATGAAAGAAGGGGCTGAATCAGAGCGCATGAGACAGGGGTGTGTTGACCCGTTTATCTTTTCCCATTGCTGATGTGCTTTTCTAAAGTCTTTGGAAAGCTGGAGTGCCTTTGTACCATCTAGTGGGTTAAGAGGGTTTTTCTGTAAACTGACAGAACACAGCTCGGCTCTTCTTCGTCCTGTGTTATAGCCCTTAAGCTACTGCCAGAATAAAACGTGCCAGATGGTCTAACTGCTGCGGGTTTCAAGATGTAGTAGAGTCAGAGCTATTCAAGTGAAGAGTATAGTTTTGAAGTGCAGTTGGACGAATGAATTGCCTTGACTTTAATGACAGATAACAGCAGTGTCTACAAACTAAGAAGACATTAAAGCCTTTTTCAAAGAGCTGGAGTCAGCGAGAAAATCCTCCTGAAGACAGCGAGCGACCTCTGACCC
Source organism: Antennarius maculatus (assembly GCA_013358685.1). NCBI lineage: Eukaryota > Metazoa > Chordata > Actinopteri > Lophiiformes > Antennariidae > Antennarius > Antennarius maculatus. Next base: position 9,697,336 of record CM023609.1, read on the forward strand.
GATTTTCACCTAAAGAGGAACTCTGACACTGGAGCAGATGCCTGCTCTGAGCCCACACACAGTTAGCACTCTGCCATTTAAAGGTCTCTAGCATCAGTATCCATCCTCATTCTGACTCTGGAGGTGGGAGCACCAAGACAACATGCAGCATTTATAAATAGATATTTCAGTTACAAGAGTATATTTGAAACTTCATGTTTTCTGTAGTCATAGAGACAAGAAAGATAATTTTTATGGAAAATATGACAAAACACGAGGAAAACATACAAATTGTGCAAAACGCTAAGATGAGAAAAAGGGGATATTTGAAAAGATATAAAGGATAAGTATAGACGAGAGAAGTATTTACCTTCCATGGGTGTATTAGGGTCTGGTCTGTTTGCAAAAACCACATCCACATAGTCTAACTGCAGTCTTTCTAGTGAGGCCTTTAAACCTGGAATGACACACCAGATTCACACAGTAAGAATGATAGTCATTACACTACATTACTGTACATTCACCCTGTATATCTATACACACTGCTGAATAACAATCCAGAGGACTCTCGAATAATTTATTCCCACAAAGCTGTTGTACCTATAGGTTTTCTTGGAAACTTCAAAACAGTAAGTGTATAAATATTTAAAAATGCAGTTTGGATTCCCTCGAGTAAACGCAACTAATTAGGAAGTATTCTGTTGCTGCAGTGTTAACACTTCCTTCAATTAAATAATGTTTAATGCTGCTGCTTACCTTCTATAATGTGTTTTCGGGATAAGCCTCTTTCTGTCTCTGCTCTATGATGAAAAAAACAACAGACCTTAAATTACATTATCAACAATTACTTGAAATATGCCTGTGTTGACTCCCCTTGGCTCTCCAGTGAAACACAAGATCATTCTTCTGTGAAATATGATCCAATAAATGTTTCTGTTTTATTGGAAGTAACTGAAGGCAGATTAATCTGTTTGACACATGATGCTTTACAACACATATCAAACAAGCAGATAAAAAATGATACAGGAGGATTATTTCTGGTGTGAATACAAACTTTGCTAAAGAAGTAACAAGACGAAACTTACTTTCCACCCCAGAAGATCTTAGTTGTTATCACCAGACTTGAGCGCCTGAAAAATTAAAACCCATCTGTGACAAACAGAAGGAACTGCAGCAAAAAGCCTAGTTTAATGGAGTCAACTAAAGGTTGCACAAACCTGACATGTATTTCAAATGAGGAAGAAAAGCTCCTGAACATCAGTATTTGGTTTTCAACCCATGCTAAGCACCAAGCTTCTGTGAATGAGTGTTGTACACGTACAGGATAACGTGATGGAGCTAAACAAACGCCAAAACTGGGCTGACGGAGCAGAAGACAAGCACTAGAGGGTTATACTTTATTTAGTGGCTCTGAAGAGGGACACAGAAGTGTGGGAGTGGCTGCCCGTATTAATCTTTCATCTCCCAATCTTACCATTCCAATTTACACACAGGCAGCCTCCCAATAAGTGCAAAAAAAAAAGAAAGAAGACAAGATAAGGAGGCCAAAGGGTGGATATTAAAATCCACACACTCAATTAAAATGTCTCATACCTCCACCCTTTCTTCTTTATGATGTTTCCAAGCACCACCTCGGCCCTGCAAGGCAGACAAGACCGGTTTTAAAATGATAAGCGCCTTTACAGAGGAGTGATTTTGACCTCTGAATTAAATAAAACAGGCATGCTGTGTGAATGTACTGTAAAATGCATGAGACAACCTTCAGTGGAAGGACCACCTGTTTAGGGCTGGGGAGTGTGACTTATCTGTCAGGTCAGAGTCAGCGGGGCCGAAGCCCAGCTGTGTTGTGGAGACACGACTAAATCCCTCATTAGAAGCCACATGGGTGCTAATGAGCGACATCACAACCAACATGGGGCCCATTAGAGCCAGGCCGAAACCTGTCAGTCACAATTAATGACATTTCCTGACAACAGCTGTTTCATATAAAATGTGTTTGGATGCTCCAATGAGAGGAAAAATGATTAGTTTTGGGTAAACTGATAAAAACTGTTTTGATCGATGCAGTTTGCAAAGGGTCAAAAGTAGGTTTAAAAAGGTACATAAGATACTGTTATTCCCACCAATGTCACAGCGCATTAGTGATAGTATTGATGCGTCTCAGTCGAACAACAAAATAGTTCAGACGAGAATGATAGACTATTTGGTTTGCATTGAAGTCAGATACCGGGATGGCCAATTTAAAACTGCTAAAGGAAAGTTGTGGCATTTTTCAAATGTAGAACTCAAATCAAACGATTGATTTTATTATTGATCAGTTCGGCTGATGCCACTGAAACAAATTGAAGTGCTGTATGGAACATCATGTGGTAAGTGCTCAGCTGTCTTTGCTGTGTTTGAGGCTCGAGGCAGTGTCAAATTTATGTTGTTTATTCATCTATTTGTTCAAGTTGTTTGCTTTGGTGCTGCTGAATCCTGCTGCTAAAGGGGTCATTATTAAACATCTCTGCTGTCGGAGATGAGTGTGTGATTGGCCTTTAGGGATGTCTTTGCTGTCTGAGTGCCTTTCTAGAGTCTAACTTTCTTCTCCTTGACGGATGAGTTCAAATTAGAAATTGACTAGCTTCTCTCTATAACACCAGACAGATGTGATGTTGACTGTCTGTATACTGTGTTTATGCACGAAGTACTTAAATTTCAATGCGTTGACACTTGTAAATGATAGTAAGGAAGTATCCAAATACTATTTTTTGGAGTCTACTAATCCAGTATGTGACATTATCTCAGTTGGTGCACTTCTTGGGGCAGTTCCACGTCTACCATCTGGACCCACAGATCTTTTGACAACGAGCATCGAAACACTCCCAGAGGGCAATGTTGTGTCTTTGTGTGCACAAAGATACACGTGAGAGAGAGTGCAACATCTTCTCTGTGTGTCGTCCTGCTGAATGCAAGGTGAGTCATTTGAGAATCCACACATAGGCTCCAGTGGGTCTTTGTTCAGCCATCAATTAATTAAGTCTGTATTCCAGTCCTGAGTCAATGATATACAGTCAACCCGCGGTTTTCAAACATAATCCATTCCAGAAGTCTGTTCGAAAAGCGAGTTGTTCGAAATCCGAAACTATTTTTCCCATTATAATTATTGTAAATAATTTTAATCCGTTCCAAGTCTAAAAAACAAGTTTTTCTAAGTTTTTTTTTTACTGTTTTACACCATAAACTGCACTGTATACTGTTTACCATGAATAAAAAAGGGTAGAAATAGACACTGTGTTTTATTTTAATAAAATATATCCTATCAAACTTTGAACACGAATGCGCTACGGAGGAAACATCCTGGGCAGTTCGCTCCGCTCCCAAGTGAGTTGCGTTCAGGTACGCTCGGATTCTTTCGGTTTGGTCGAGAGTCGAATTTTGGTCGAGTACAGAGATGTAAAATTCTCGGATTTTCTGGTCGAAAACCGAATTGGTCAAGAACAGAAGCGTTCGAAAACCGAGGGTTGACTGTATCTCTAAGGATTAGACATATTACATCATGGGTTTAAAGTATTTTAGAACTGTCAGATTTCTCTGTAGTTATGTGTTCAATAAAACACAATATAGACTTTGTCATGAAATAACAAGTTAAACTAAAAAAGAAAGGAAACCCATTTTTAAAATTTCTTTTTTTATGTATTTGTTTATAGGCTTTATATGTGAGGTAGCTACATCATATGAACAAAACACGCTTATTAAAGCCATTATACATATGTATTTACATGCATCGGTATGGATGTGTTAGAACTATGAATCATCATATGGAAATGCTGAGCACATCTTACTAACCTGGGTTATATTGAACCTCCATGTCTTCAACACAAAAATCTCAATTATAACAGCCTGTTCATAAAGCTTTTAACACCACGTCACATTCTGAGTCGGACTTGCGTGAGGATTGCAGACAGGTTCTCACATGTATGGAATACAAATCATGTAGCTGTGCTTGATTTATCTTAGTCTTGTGTCTGTGTGTAATATAAGCTCCTCAGTGATGTCAGGATTAACACCTGTGCAGCACATACCGAGCTGTGTGACATGTCCTCCAAACGTGGGCACGTGCTCCAAAGATTTGTGTTGTTAGGTTTGTGGTATCACGTGATCAAAGTCAAAGTTAAGTGTCATATTTTTTTTGCCATGTGTTGAAAAAAATAAAGCTTTACAGCAGATGATGCAGTGCAGCAGTGATGTTCAACGACCATTGAGATATGGTGAAAACGTACTCCTTGTTTTAGTTTAGTTGTTAACTTTTAATTTTCTCCAGAGAGTACAATACTCTGACTCAACTCCGCAGACATAACAGCAATACCAGATTATTCTTGGAATAATTCAGTTAAAGGACTTGGTGCCGCTCATCAGAGAAACTGTTTGCAAAAGATAATCCTTTAGATTATTTCAAAGCGTCCAAATTACTGCAAAGCCAGATTAACCCTTGCTGGAAGTTAAACTGCAACCACACAAGGCACATTAGGTAATCCAGACATGCTTTCAGATCTAAAGAAATATCTACATTAGCTGTCATGTAAATTTAGACCATGACTATAAATATCTGAAGCCTCATGAGAGATCAACAATGACAAAGCGATGACAGCCACAAAACCCCCAACCCAAGGACAGAGACGTTTATCTGTTGTCTCTCTTAAACAGATCACTGGAATAGTTTACAAACACTGGAATAGTTTACAAACACATAAGAAAAAAACAAATAACAGTTTAATAACGTCCCAATGAAACCGTTGTTGGAGACGTTAGTAAAGAACTGGATTTTTTTTTTTTATGACAACTGTTTTCAAAAACACAGTTTACAGGAATGAACACCTATTGTGGGGTAAATTATGTTTTAAGCATTTGGATACATTGAAACTTGAAAGTTTTAGAGATCACCATACATGTTGCAACTGACACTCTGACACCTTTTTATTTTTTTAAAATTTTTTTAACCTTTTTTTAACCAGGTAAGTCAATTGAGAACCAAATCTTATTTACAATGACAACAGATCCACTCTCATCCTCATCGATGCTCATTTTAGAATCTCCAATTCATCTATTTTGCACGTTTTTGGAGGTGGAAGCTGGAGAACCTGGAGAGAATCCACGCAGACACAGGGAGAGCATGCAAACTCCTCACAGAAAAGCCCTCAGTTGGATTTGAACTGGAGACCTTCTAGCGAGGCTGCAGCGCTACCCACTGCATCACCGTACCGCTGCTTTCACAAGCGTTCATGAGCGAACAGCTTGGTAATATCTGGCCTTTCTGCTCACTGCGCATTGACCTGTAGCAACGGATATACTCACTTTCCAGCAGCGTAGACCTCCGCTGTGTCAAACAGATTGATGCCGTTTTCATAGGCTAGAGTCATCAGCTGCTCTGCCATCTGTTGAGACAGGTGAAGACGAGAAAGAAACAACTTATATCAGGTATTTAAACTTATCAGTCAAAAAATGTTTACTCACAGCAGAAGGTTCAAACTTCATATATTAGTAACTGTGGAAATGAGCTACAGCAGCTCGTTTCCACCACAAGTAAAAATAGTCATCCCAAGTCATTCTGGAGACCATATCACATGTTTCCATTCCCAAGCTTTGATTGATGGAAAATGACTGAATCCAACTGTTCTCACCTCATCTGTTATCTGTCCACCGAATGTTACCCATGTTCCTGCGGCGACAGAAAAAATGGGGTCAGGGTAAAACTACATGAACACATGTTTACATGTTCCAAAAACAAAACGATACTACAAAGGGCTTACGAGGAACAGGAACTAACAAAGAGAAGGACCTGACTTTGGAGAATATATTCAAGCTATTTTCAATATATTCAAGCACTCATGCAAAGTAAGTGAAACTTGATTTCACACTTGAAATCACTTTAATCTCCTTATTTAAAGATAAAAGACGATGGGGTTGAGAGTTCCCATCATAAATATGTTTGACAAATTCAACTTCTGACTGTGACTCTTACCTAATCCAAGACAGGACACCCGGAGGCCTGACTTCCCAAGATTTCTGTAATAAGAGAGAGAACAACATTAGCATGAACGTGACACAGAGGTCATAGATATTTGTGATTTTTCCATTCCGTCATCGACTCTGACCATGAAAGTAGAATCTGAACTGATAAATTAGAAAGTGTGTGTGTGATTTTAAATATTGGGAGAAACTCCAAGAGAAAGCAGCTCTTAAGTAGCCCATGACATCCCTTGAAACTTCAGGATTCTTCCACTGCCATTTGACTAAAATCCCTCACAGCGATGCGAAAGCTCAACTCGTCATTACAGCAGCTCCTAAAGCCGCCGTCTCTGAGCCCATCGCAGCTCAGAGAGACCCCTCTGCTGACAATCACAGATATGGTTGGGTCTCTGATTTTCTTTTGTGCAAGCTCGTGAACGTTTCTAAGATGCGTGTGGTTAATAGTAAAACGGCAACGCTGTCACAGATTTGTTTGAAGCACTCAGATAAAAATGTAAAAATGTACGGTGATATATTTTTTCTTAAACGTGTGTCTTCATACCATAATTGTTCTGATAATACTGATTTAAGGAAATACTAAGGAAGCTACTTCTGGTCAAGCTGTTTCAAAAGATAAACTGGCAGCATAAAGACATAAAAGAAGTGTGGCTGTGGAAATGATGTAACATGTGCAGGTGTCAAAGTGAGCATGTGGGAGGATATCTCATTTATTTTTATAAGACTGGCTGTATAGAAATACAGTAAAAGAGGATAGGACTTCAGATGGAGGATAGGTGTGTGGCAATAATCCACCGTGACTGCATCTGCATATGTGTGTGTGTGTGTGTGTGTGTGTAGGATGGAGGTGTAAAGCCAATATGAGATCACTGAATTGCTGCAGTGACTAAGAAGACACTCATCTCACCATGATCTTAACATCAAGTCCAAAAACACTGACTTAACATTTTTAAATAGATGTGGCTATGCTGCCCTCTTTGTAGGCTACATGTGGTTAGTAGTGAAACAAAAATGATTTTCAAACGCTTTTATTGATGCATTTTCATGAGCAGTCATTCTTATGTCGGAGTTAATCCAGCTAGATGTTCATTCTTTCTTCTTCTTCACTGAACCGCCAGATTCATGGAGAATCTTTCAATTCATTTGTCTTGTTTGATTTCCTACTTGAGATACATATTACCTTGAGGTTTCAGTGAGATCATATATTCAGATACCATGAAATCCAATGTAGCGTATGATTTTCGTAACTGCATATTTTAAACAGGCTTATTAAATGAGCCTATTAGGGCAGTACGGTCTGTAATCAAGTTTGAATGTGAAAGCCAAATGACACGACTCACAGGAGACCACTGGCCTATGTGTGAATATATGCAGCTATGAGGGGAAGGAGAGAGTGATAAAGGAATCAAGTGGGGCCACGTGCCATTTTGGTGCAACACGGTGACAAGGTTAACATAAGTACCCTTTGGGAAACCACTGGAGCTGATCTAACATTAACAGCCTCTTAATTGCATGTGTGTGTGTGTGTGTGTGTGTGTGTGTTTGAAAAGAGGATATTTGTTTAGTTCTGGCACTGAAATCTCTTCAACCATCTTCTGTTGAGGAAGACTTTAAATAATGTCGTACTACTCAGCATTGCATCTGTCTCAAGATGGAAAATAAATACTTTACACATTCAAGTACATATTTCATTATGTTACCTATGTCACAAACACATTTTTCTATTTTAGACCTTTCTGTGTACATTTTTAATTTTTAGTATTTAATACTTCAATTTTCCCATGCTACTCTTTTCAAACTTGTCAGCACATTCTATATACTTTATCTGCAAAAGTGTGTGTATATGTACCTTGCTGCCATAAGGCTCGGTATTTATTAATTTTGTCTAATCTAATCTGAAGATATTCTTCTATAGCATGTATTAATACATTAATCCATGTTACTAAAGAATGTTGAGGACACTAGAAGCTAGAGGGTATACCTACATAACTCAATAAACTAGCAGATTCTCTACGCATGCTTGGAGAGTTGCACCATTTTCCTCTGCATGTGTTAGGGCTTAACACAAAGCAACTCTTTTGCCAACTGTGCTTCATAACCATCAACTTCTGATACAGTACTAGTGCATGGAAGGACTTAACCCAACTAAATAATTAGTTGGGTTGATAATTAACAAAAATAATAAAATAAACATATGTCCATGTCATTCTTCTCCTAGTAAGGATGACTCTTTGTCACCATATTGTAGTGTTCAATATTTTACAGGATTGGCCTTGAATACTGCAGGGTATAGTGTATTGCTGCATCGACCCTCTGCCAGGCCCAGTAAGCAGTCAGGGGTCAAGTTTCCTGCTGAGTCTCAGCAGATATGAACCACAACAGTAAAGTCATCTATTTCACACCCTCCTCAATAATGAAGGAAACAACAGGACAGAACCGTAACCCCACTGCTGCTGCAGGGACAGAGCCAGTGAGCTTCAGGGTAAATGTGTCCAGTGACCACAGCACGTGTTCTTTAGGAGGGTTTACTTTGGAATACTAGGTAACCTTTGAGGTTTCCATTGACATCAGCCTCCTGATCCCACCCACCTTGAGTTGCGTGGAAGCGTATGGCATGGTGTGTAGGTGTATTTGCTTATATTGGACTTGGGGATCTATTTGGGGCTTGTTTACACACAGGTTACATTACACTTAAGCTTAGCATAATGAATGCGCCACTTTAAATCAATACTTTGGCAGTCACTGATTGAAGGTGACCCACTGTAAATAGAGGGAATAACATTAAGCCCCCCCCATATCAAGGTCACTGTAAAGAAGGAAGAGATCAGAGGTCGGACTTTCTTTCACTTTATTTTTGAACATTTCCCTCTTTAGCAGAAAAATATGAGATAAATAAGTTGAAGAATGCTTTAACACGGGATATCAGCACAGTAACAAAAAAATACACATATTCAAATTAGAAAGGCAAGTGGAGAGCCCATGTAGAACTGAGAATTGTGAAATATCTAAATTCTAATCACTTATTCTCCGTTCCCAGGAGCACCTAACTAGTTGATTTCATTCAGATCCGTTGAAAAGCAAGGTGCTGAAAACATAAAATTCTTTGCGCAGATAATAAGTAAAACAATATCAACTGTTGAGTGTTATTGCTAGCCGAGAGCAAATCTGTGTACATTATCTGAGCCAACAAAGGACTATGTCTTAAATGCACCTCCAGTGGGTCATTCAATGACAATTAAACACTAAAATAACTTCATCAGACTGATCAATACAGTTTAATGTGTCTTAACAGCAAATCACATGCATGTTTACTGCAAGATAAACTGGTGTTTATTATGCATATACTGTATTACATTTGTTCAGATTATACCACTGTGGAGTTCATAGAAGACAGGAATTTACTCAAACAGTCCCAGGAGGACTAAGTAAACAAGTACTTCTGAAAAAAGCTGATACTTCAAACAAGTTTCACAAGTACAAATTTACATGTTCCAACCAATGCTTTAAAAAAAAAAAAAAGGTAACTGCGAAAGGACTGCAATACATTCAGACCACTAAATAAATACAATTATGGTATCTATAAGGCACACATTCAGAGTTGTTGTGAGAAAACGAAACATTTGTCAGATAGTTCATTAAAAAAAATTAGCAGCACTTTTCATTTCAAACATATGAGCATTCTGTGAAGCATTCTCTAGATTAGCTTACGCTGTAAGAGACAAAAGCAGCCAGCATTCTGGTGGTCCTTATAAAATCACCATAGCAACACAACAGCAGCACAAATGAATTCATTGATTATTTACAAGATATGCAAAGTCCAACCTGTGGAATAATTTTGTGTATTATTTCTGACATAATTATATGTTGAATACCATGTTAATATATGTTCATTTGACTTCATTATGATCGCATTTTGAATTGCTGCTTAACCATGTTAGAAAAAAATGTCACCTTGATATTAATATTTGTCAAACATGATGTATGATAACGATGTTCAAGCAAAGCCTTCACAAAAAGGTGGAAGGATCAGAAAGCAATCCTCCAAGGAACTTTGTCTTTAGGTTAAAATGCAAGAAAAAAAACAAAACAATGTGACATGAAAGGCAAAGACCGGGTTCATTTAAAACTATCATTACAATATTGTTAACACCAGCTAGTTTTATTCAGTTCAACAGAAAATACCTATGAGCTAAAGAAACACCAACCAATGATTAATTCTCAATGAAGTTTTTAGACATGAAAGGAGAAATTTATACTCCTGTCATACCCTTTAAAACATACATGGAATTAAGAAAATGTGTTGATGTTACATCTGTTAATTTAAGATAATGACTGGATTTTTACTAAAACAGCAGCAGGCCTACCTTCCTTCCTGCTCTCTGACTATAAATTATATACCACTTAAGAGAGGTGTGAGAGCAAAGCCTCAAGAAAGATTAGAAACGCGAAGCATCCATAAGGAGTTGAAAAGAGGCTTAAAGTCAATGGCTGGGGAAGGACAGGGTGAGGTGTTGAATGAGAGAGTAAGGTCGCAGCGCCGTGAAGAGGAACGTGTTGAGAGACATGTTTACTGAGCAGAACTATTAATACTACCTCACCCGTGGCTTGGAATTCAGAAAAACACACATCCCAAATGCCAGTTGCTCGTGCTGGCTGCAGGTGGTTTACTCCTCCAAATGGGTTTATGTAACATTCATTCCACTTAAAGGACAGGAGAGGGGGAGGGAGACAGTAGAGAACTTAGAAAAGATGAGTCCCAGCAAAGACTACGACAATCATAAGGAATAACCAGAAGTTTCTCCTAAAAGTTAATGTTTCTCCATCCTCCATCCGAAACTTGCATTAAGACAGGATGCTGCCTCTGGCATTCAGTTATCTCCATTTCATTTCTTTGTTGTGAAATGTGCATTCTTATGTGCATGTACTACAGTATCCTACCATAATGTTCTAATTACATGCAGCCAGCTGGATGACCTTTTATTGTAGCTCAAAGCAAATAGGTTTAATACTCATTTCAGATTAAGGCTAGATGGATTTAGATAGGAGAGTTGTGACTAGAGTGAAATGGATAAACAATATTTAAGACGTTTAAGTTTAAATTAGCATGTTGCTGAAAATTTTTGATGCTATTTGGTCTTCTTGCAAAGAGTAAACAAGGAGCTAAAAATGCAATGAACACTTAAATTAGCATAAAGAATGGCAGGAAGAAGCAGTTGATCTAGTTCTTGTTGAGAGGAGCCTCCCAGTCATTTCTGCTCTTCACTTAGCTTGAAAGATCCATTATGCCCCATGGAGGCCATTAACAGCAAATGGTCCATTATACGCTGTATACTGGTATACTGTATCTGCTTCCAGCACCATGTTTGAGAAGAGCACGGGAACCTCCTGTAACTGATTTAATTTGGAGTATACCAACTTCACGCATGAAAACTGTACAGTTGGATGGAGCAACATCACTGCAGCACTTCTAGACAGCATTCAATGGCAGATACTTTGAATTTTTTTTTGCTTTTTTACTTGGGCGTAAGCAAGTTGTTGACTCAGTTTTCCTGAGGCTGAATTTGTTTTTTTGTCTAACTTATCTTCAGTGGGGATAAAGCCAATGCCCACAGTGATGGAAAATGTCATACGCTGGAGAGGAACAGAGAACCTTTTAGAACCATATGGAGGCTGGGCTTGCACTAGGAGCTAGTATGACTAAGCCACTGTGGCTCGGTGTAAAAGAATTGAGTAAGCCACAAAAAGCCACATTCTGTGTCCAAGACAGTGGCTTGCTATAATAGCAAGTAAAACTTACAAGTAAACATTGAAAAATACCAAGAATCAATTAAAATCAAAGTGTCTAAGTCAAAGTTAAAATGTGAGTTTTACTTGGACTAAAGTAAACATTGAGTAATATTTTGAATGACTGTATCTTCATATAGTGAATGCAAGTTTTCAATTGTTGGGGAGTGTTTAACCACACTCGTCGTAGAGGGATGTGGGGGGGATACACACCCACAGGGGGAATCCGGGGGGCCCCCCACGGGAAATTTTTTAGAAAATGGGGTTGTTTTCCTGCATTCTGGTGCATTCTGAAGGCAAAATCTTCTGTTCAGTTTACCTACAAAAATACACTAAAGTCAATAGTTCAAGCACAACTATCTTTATTTCTATCCTACTTTATGCAGGTATAAATGTGAGATTGAACAATTGAAAACTTGCATTCACTATGTGAAGATATAGTCATACAAAATATTACTTAATGTTTACTTGTAAGTTTTACTTGGACTAGAATACATTTTAACTTTGACTTAGACAATACCATTGGTATGCCATAGTTTAGTTTAGTTTTGTTTTTTAATTCGATAATATGATTTTTCATTTCAATTTAAAAAGGCATGAAAAATGGCAAGCGAAGTGAATACACATTTACATGCATCGCTGGTTATTCCTGCCGGTCATAGAGATCAAAAGTCTAAGACTACAAAAAAGTATTGATAATATCTTTCATTTACCTTCTGATCGGTCTGTCACCACTCCTACCCCCTCTCAGCATTCACCATTTGTTGTTCAATTAGAATTTTGACGCAAAATCTACTATAAAACACTCTATTCTCATTTTCCTTCAATCGAACGTCCTTGCCTTGTCGTATACCAATTTGCAGGTTTAGCTTGTAAAAAAAGAATCCTGTTTTTTTTAGTGCTGCCAGGCGATTAAAAAAATAATCTAATTAATCTCATTTTAATCTCATACCTGCTAAAGGCCCCCAAATAAAGAATTTGAATTCTAGGACATTACAAAATTGTAGTGCATGACTAATCAATAGAATGCACCAGGAAGAGAAGATTTGAAATCCACATTTTTATTGATTAAGTGTGCTTTATAAATGAAATTCAGAAGAAAAAAGGCCAAGCACATCAGCAAACTATTTAGGCCAGGTGCATTTCTAAAAAATGCAATACGAATAAAGTTAAATAAAATAAATAAAATTCAGAAATAAAATAAGGCTGAGTCTCAAATAGGCACATAAGCAGACTCTCAATCAAAATGAATACTAAAGCTGACTCAATACAGCAATTCAAAATGAATAGTATAACATGCCTCTAAATAAGGCATCAATAGCAAGATGCCAACAGGCTTTTCCTTTAAAAGGGTAAGCTAACATGTCCTTGACATGTTTTGCATTTAAATAATTCGTTAGGCTGGAGCTGCTTCGGTGATATGAAAATTCTCTTTTACAAAGGGTACAAATAATAATAACAACAACAATAATAATAATAATGGTTTATATTTATATAGCGCTTTTCTGGACACTCAAAGACGCTTTACATCGGATCCATTATTCATTCACTCCTCATTCATACTTGGTGATGGTAAACTACGTGTGTAGCCACAGCTGCCCTGGGGCAGACTGACGGAGGCGTCTACAGCGCAGATTGGCAGCGCAGAATCACTGCGTTTTTGTTGATAGTCCCGTCTTTGTTCTTTTTATAAATAAACTTTCCGCCCAAAGGTCCGAGTGGGCTTGCCTCGCTCTCCTGTGTCGCGTCCATCTCTGTTGTCAGTCGCCCTGCTTTTGACTAGTGGCGCAGGTACGAAGTGACGTGCCACTGCAGCCTACTGGTCACTCACTGGGCCAAATTTAAAATGATTGCGCATTGACTTGCCACTTGCGATTAATTGCGTTAATTTTTATAGCGCATTGATTTGCAGCATAATTAATTCATCTAATTAATGCGTTAAAGTGACAGCCCTAGTTTTTTTTTTATTGGGCGAGTGCATATTTAATAATCGTTCAGGAGCGTTCGGGGTCACTTCGGACATTTCCGTCGGCATGCGGAAATAGCAGCATGCTATTGTTTTCTTATGTTATCGCTCAGGGATTTTCACAAGTCCAAAAAAGTTGTAAGTTTTAGACTTTTTTTCTGAAAAATAAGAACGTCACTGTGGCTATACAAGCTAAAAACCTTGTAGCCATATGGAATTCACTTCGCCTATGGCAAAGTGGCGAATGGCTAGCGCAAGCCCAGGGAGGATTCCAAGCCCTATACTGTCCTGTCACAGTCAGCTACTATAAAATCCTAGCTTTTACTTGGCTAAAGGATACCACGGAGTATATTCACTTGTAAGGTGAATCAATGGAGGTCTTGGCAGTCAAGGCCATTTCACAAAAAGTTCTCAGGTCCAGATCCTGATTATCATTTGCACCTCTAGAATATACTTTGATGGTGAAAGTATATACTGTGGTGAAAATTTAATTAAAAATTGTCTATTAGTTTTTGTGTAATTCTGCTAAGGAATAGGCAAAGCAAACCAATAACATAATCTCCCTAGTAGGGGAAATAATCCTAAATCCAGTGGAAGATCTCTTCACCTCAAATTACACAGTGAAATGAGTAACTAATCTCAACAAACTAAGAACTTCTAGGACAATTGATTAATTATTCTTTGGTGCATATTTTCCTCAAAAACTGATCAAAAACTATTTCAACTTCTGAAATACAGTCAACCCTCGGTTTTCGAACACTTCTGTTCTCGACCAAATCGATTTTCGACCAGAAAATCCGAGAATATTACGTCTCTGAACTCGACCAAAATTCGACTCTCGACCAAACCGAAAGAAGCCGAGCGTACCTGAACGCGACTCACTCGGGATTCGAGCGAACTCGAATGCCCAGGATGCTTCCTCCGTAGCGCATTCGTGTTCAAAGTTCGATAGGATATCTTTTATTAAAATAAAACACAGTGTCTATTTCTACCCTTTTTTATTCATGGTGTAAACCGAAAGAAGCCGAGCGTACCTGAACGCAACTCACTTGGGAGCGGAGCGAACTGCCCAGGATGCTTCCTCCATAGCGCATTTGTGTTCGAAAGTTCAATAGGACATCTTTTAATAAAATAAAACACAATGTCTATTCCTACCCCTTTTTATTTATGGTAAACAGTATACAGTGCAGTTTTTGGTGTAAAATAGTAAAAAAAAAAATTAGAAAAAGTTGTTTTTTAGACTTGGAACGGATTAAAATTATTTACATTAATTATAATGGGAAAAATAGTTTCAGATTTCGAACAACTCGCTTTTCGAACAGCCTTCTGGAACGGATTATGTTTGAAAACTGAGGGTTGACTGTATAACAAGATACAAATAAAAAATAATATTTCTTTGGTGTTTCAACATGACATTTGAATAAATCCTTTTTTTTTGTGAAATGTGATGGGCATTTTACCCTCTCCTGGCACAAAATAACTGACTGAAAAAACAATATAAAGATTTATACTCAACATAACTAACCGTTCGTGTAGCTGTAATCACAAAGATAGTCAGAAGTATTTATACAAAAAGATTAAAGTAATAATCAGCTTGATGTTCTGACACCATCTTGATAATAAAAAGGTAATCGCAAATTTTGTATTCATGCAAAACAAACTGGTGTCATCTACACAATTTCACAACATTGAGATTAGGTATTCATAACGCACACGAAAAAGGATGATTTTGAGGCGTACTGTACTCTAGTACTTATAACGAGCCAAAGCTCGTCCTCATGCTAGAGAAAAGCCTTGCTTACAGTATATATGTGTTTTAATTTGTGCTCTACAGCTGCTTCATGATGAAATATGAATAAAGCAGCTGTAGAAATATGCAGAAGCAGCTAAAATACAAATTCAACCGTCAAAGCAAATCTGTTAGTTCGGAGAAAAAAATAGCGCTAACTTTCATAAATACTGTAATAATAATCAACTGTGGAACTTTAAATGCATAAAAACATGTCTGAATTTTGGCTACATTTTAGCATTCTATAATGCTAAGCGAACCATCATGAGTATTTATTTGTTTATATGGTTGTTATGGGTGACTCTTATAGAAAACAGAAATGTAAATCCTTAAACTCCTCCACATGACACAGCTTGAAGCAAATACAACTCCAGCGCTGAGTGAACAACACACACACACGCACACACACACACGCACAGACAAGCACCCCTCTTCATTAAACTATCAGTGAGGCAAAATAAGAACAGCTGTCTTCATTTTCTCCTTCAACATAACACAAGTGTGCCTCTCACATGCAGACATACTTATAGTCTTAACGTCAAACTATTCTACACCAACACAAACAAACCCTTGGTGCATACAGTTATATTCAAGCCTACATTAGTAAATGAACAATCTCACCATTTCCTCCACATGCCCACAGCAAACAGATGGTGAATATTCTGTGCACATTTAAGATGTAATGAAGTGGCTGCTGTGGCCTGAGTGGTATGGATCGGTCTTGGTGTTTACGTCAGATTGGATGCAATGTATTGCCATATGTGTGATCTATTTATTAGGGTATTATATTCAATTCATATTTACAATAGGAGTTTAGGATGTGAAAAGCTGGCTGCCGGATGAAGAGTACTAAGAATGCAGGAATACGTCCGAGCACTCACCCACACTCTCAGCACCCAAAATCTCACACCCACAGCATTTGTCACCCAAGCCTAGGAGATACATGCTATTGCATCTGTCTAACAAAATTTTGGCAAAATTATGCTCAGTTTTATCTGTCTAAAACAAGGCAAGGAAAAAGGTTTTCATACAATTAGACAGTCATGTCATTTTGGTATTATATAATATATACATATACGTGTGTATGTATATACATACACCTACACATACATACACCTACACATACATACGTGTATATACAGTATACACACATATACACACACATACATATACATACATACATACATACATACATACATACAGTACATGCATATATATACACATACATATACATACATACATATATATACACACATATACACATACATATATACTAATCTATTATATTATATACACATACATATATACACATATACACATACATATATATAATATATATTAATGTATTATATTATATACACACATATATATTAATCTATTATATACACAGACACATATATATATGTAATATTAAACCGTTACGTTGATTAGTACAAGCTGAATGTTTAATTTGTTTCAGCATTTTCCTCCTAAATCCGTCTTTGTAAATTCTGACAACAGGCTTATCTTCGATAGCGACACATTACAATGTTGCACAACTTAATGGTATGACTTTCATGCCACCTATAAACACGACATTGTTAGTAGACATTTACAGTTGCTGTAACTCACAGTCAACTTCAAAGTAAAATGGAGCTTTACCCATAAAATCCTACTGACAGTTGTGGCAGAGCAAAGTTTAGTTTACAAGCTCAAATGGACTAAAATATTGTCAACAGTGGTTTTTAGTGGGCTTTCACAATGCACAAAAAAAGAAAAGGCAGTCAAAAAGAGAAATGAAATGCATTTAAACTTGTTCACTATTATGTTACAGGGGTTCATTTGCTATGCTTAAGCAAATAAAAGTGGTTCTTGTAGAAGTGACTAACTTTCATGATTGTTGGTTTGGTTGCTTGAGAAAAGCTGAAAATGGAACATTTAAAGTTGGGGCTTTATGGGATTGACTCCCCACCTGCACTTCCTCCCCTGTCTCTCAGATATTCTTCCATTCCCACAGTAAGTCTACTTTACATAATCATAAGCCTTTTTGTGTGCTCCATTAATTCAGTCCTGACTGGAGTCATTTAATCATTCCTTGGAGGGGGTAGGAGCCCTCACATTCAAGTCTGGTGATTTTAACCTGTCATGTCATGCAGGCCCAGAACCGATCCCTCTGTACCTTCAAAAAATGTTCATTTTGATGGGTTTCTTTAGCCTCGAAAAGGAGGTTACTTCCAACCTAACCTGTCTCCATAGTGTGGACAATCTTGATTCTGGCATTGTACTGCCAATCAAGGAAAATGAGAGGACTGCATTAGAAGTAAAAGTAGCACTGTGAATTTGAAATTTTATGTGAAGAAAATCATGGAGAGTTGTGTTGTGTAGAGTTAGTATTTAATAACTTTTCTAAACTTATACAGGTGTTCTTTCATCAGAAAAATTGTGTCCAAGGACATGGATAGCAAAAGAAAAAAAAAAATCATGAATGTGCGAGGAAGCAAACTGAAAGAACCATTAAGATCTACCTGACCTTACCTTTACGTGTCATAAAAAACTTGCCGAATTAACTCTGTCCTTGGGTGAATTGAATGCAAACTATTGCCCATTAATTAAAGATGGAAAAGGAAGACTGATCCTATACTATACGTAAACTTTGGTGGGTCATAAAAAAAACAAAACTGTTGCCTCACGGATGAAAAAGGGAACTGTGCAGCCATTTTGAGGAGCATGCAAAGACACACAGTGCCATGAGCACAGATTACCTCAGTTTGCAGTACCTACTACCGTCTTTCCCAGTCTCTAAGCTGCTACTTTTTCCCCATGTTGTGAACTGTGCGGCATATACAATGCGGCTTATCTATAGATTTGACGGCCATCGGGGGGGCCAGAAAGTGAAAAACAAGACAAGCACAAGAGGTCAATACAAAAAAGAAGGCGCTAGTTTTAGGTGCACTCGCCGCAGCACTGAATGCGTAATTTTTGTCAAGCCCTCATCATGGAAAGTACCGGTACTCAAAGAAAGTACTGGTGCCACTCCAGGCACTGGCGTCGTGCCCGGAGTGTCCCCCGCCTCACGCCCTATGTCAGCTGGATGTCAGCTGGGATAGGCTCCAGCTCCCCGTGACCCGCTACAGTGGAGGTACATGAAGATGAATGAATGAATGAATGAATGAATGAATGAATGAATGAATGATGCAGCTTTTATTTTCAAAGCTATCGATCTTTCTATCCCGATGGGAAATAAAGCTGCTGCACGTAAACTTGGTGTTAATGAATCAATGGTAAGGCGTTGGAGATGGCAGCATGAAGAACTGATTCAATGCAAAAAGACAACAAAGGCTTTCAGAGGTCACAAAAGCAGATGGCCTGAACTAGAAAATGTTCTTGACGACTGGGTGAGCACACAGAGAGCAGACGGTCAAGGAGTATCCACCGTGCAGATCCGACTGATAGCTAAAGCTATTGTCAGTAAAATGTGCATTGAAGATTTTAAAGGTACACCGTCATGGTGGCTGTTTGTCAGCCACTCTTTCTTAAGTTGCAAACTTCCACAAATTTATGGGAACAAAAGTACATCATAAATACGGATTAAACACCTTTAACGTTTTACCTGCTGCTAACTAGAACTGTAAACAAGGCAGGCGCTTCATCCATTATGGTGAAAACAACCAGTCATGAGAGAATGCATTTCATGTGTGTTTTGAGCTGCACAAAAGCTTCCGCCGATGGTGATTTTTAAATGGATGACTTTGCCAAAAGAAAAACTCCCAAAAGGCATAGTCATTAAAGTTAACAAAAAAAGATGGATGATAGAAAGCCTAATGATTAAATGGCTGACGGAGTGCTGCAGTAAGCGTCTGGGAGGATTTTTTCACTGGAAAAAAGCATTGCTTGTTTTGGACAGGATGAGGGCCCATGTTACAGAATCTTTGAAAGCGGCGCTCAAGAGAACAAACTAGATTCCTGCTGTGATTCCTGGAGGTACAACCATGTCTTTGCAGCCAATCAACATCAGGGTGAATCGCGCATTTAAAGCAGCACTGAATGGGAGGCTCGGATGACCAGCGGCGACAAATCATTTACAAAAACTGTCTTTATGCAAAAATCATCCTTTTCTGAGGTATGCCAGTGGAGCAGTGTGAAAGAATCCACACTCACCAACGAGTTTCATAAGGATCGAACAATAGAGTCTGTTTTACATTCAATTTACGTATGATCCAATTAGTCGACTAATAAAAAGAAAAAACCGGTGGCTAGTCGATTATCAAAATCATTGTGTGTGGCAACTCTACCCTCTTCTCCCTTTGGTTTCATTCACATCTCTTCAAAATTATAAACAGCATATGCATGGCGCACTCGTCATTGAAACTCACATCGCATTTAGGCTTGTATTGTGATTATTACTCTTATTTTCATGAAGTGGACTACGGTAAACATACAGTTATTGCCAAATTAAATGTGAAGCCTTATGATGTGCTATAAAGACAACAGTAGTGAGGATGGGTGACGTGTTTCCCGAAATCAATGCTGCTTTTAAACTGTGCCTTTCACACATCAAGCTGCTTTTAGTTTGAAGGACTTTGGCTTGGAAAACATGAGTTGAAAAGACGAGAGACAAATTAGTGATTACAAAATTAACGGCTCCTGAACGAGCAAAACATTTTACATTTTGCTGCAGACCAATTCTAAATAGAGGTAGTCTTCAACATATGAACAACATTCGATTCATGAACATTGGGTGATACAAACAAACGCACACCACGATATCCGACTACTGCAGTTCCTCTTTTCACCGCAACCCCCGCCAAGCAACCTCGTTGCATTTGCGCATCTCCAACACTCATCTCCCCCTCTTGCGGTGACGATCTCTCCGAGGACAACTCTGTGTCTGACCAACAATAACACCCTCCAGCTCTAAAGGTAAGTCACATGCTCCTTGTTACAATACCGTACGGTGGTTTGTCAAGATCAACAGCTGACTCGGGATGCTGTTGTTGGAGGAGCTTAAAATACTGGTTAAGAGTTCCTTGAAGTGTCTCCTTCTCCTCAAGGATTAAATTATAAGGAACAAATGTTAAATTTTCTTTTTCACGGGTGGTTCTGGAACGCTGGATTACTGTAGTACTTTTGTATTTAGAGCAGTAATGACATTTAAATGACCTCAAATGACAATTATAGATTGAGATTGAATAAATAACTCACGAACAATTCAACTTACAAACCTCTCGTAACCAATTGTGTTTGTATGTTGAGGACTACCAGTACATGGAAGATTATTACAACAGTCAGTGTTTTTAAACACTACATTACGTTATGTTAACTAGAATAGAATATCAACGGAAATATCTAGTTTTTTTGGTCTTGGTCTGCAGTTGAGAGATGAGGGGGAGAGAGACTGCAGGTCATTTGCAAAATCATTCCTGCGAGAGTGAATCAATATAAAGCAATATAAAGCAGACACACAGCTTGGTCCAGATCATCATGTACCTTACCAAAGCTAAAGATAACATGAACTAATACCCTTACAAACACTGCCTGCAGATTTTCTATTCCTCCTCAATTATTCAATTTGTCATTCGCTCTTCTACTCTAACTAATTCAGTATGCCTTTAAAAGATATTCTATTTCATAATCTGCTTCCTTTATAGGCCCTGTGCAAAAACGACAATGTCTTAAATAATTCACCTCATAAATAGAAAGCATTTACATCTGAAATAAATGACTTTCAGCAAGTAAAGGTTTACCTAATTGTTCAGAACTGTAAATGCATTTGTAATTTGTAATAAACTAAAAGCAGTGCACACATATCCAATGAACCATCAAGCCAACACATTGTTGTGTGTGCAAAGCAATTATTATGCAAAATATTTGTCTCCACAGCATTCAACAGTGAATAGAGAGATGACCAATACAAAGAAGAAAACCCACATAAAGGAGACTGAGGAATTCTCAGTACAAATAAATGATAGTTTGTCATCAAAAGTTTGACCATTACAGCTTTCTTTGCTGGGCTTTGTTACTACTCCTACAACGGTTGGAGTACAAATGGCTGACAACCCATTTAATCTGAATTACATTGCACAACACATGGTTTTAAGATATTTTAGTACCAAGACCTGCTAGGATTTTGCTGGTTTTTGCTGTTGGGTTTAGGAAGGATATCAAATCAGTCACTAAACATAATGAAACACTTACAAAAACCTCTCAGCAATCAGATAGCATTTGCTAATTCTACTGGAATTAGAAACTGGCAAAAGTATATCAAGCGGAATATTGATCTTTCTTCCTCATGTCTGATACTGAGTGCAAAATCATTTGATTAATATTCCACAGCTATTTTAGCAGGGAAAGAAAATTAAATCAGTTTTTTATTTATTCAATTATTGTTTCGCATTTGGTTTAGTGTTTTTGGATAAACTTTTATAACTACCCATTCACATTTCACACATGCCCTACCTATACTTCATGCCAGTCCTCATGCTTTGCTCGCTGGAGGAAGGCACACTCTGAACGGAGAGCTGTCCCAGACTACGAGCCACCATCGCCACCGCTCTGAACTTGCTGCGGGTGCCTGTGTTAGGGCTGTTGGCATTCTGTCGGTTTAGCCGATCCTCTGTGTTGCGGTTCACCGCTCCACGATGGTCTGTGCACACTAATGACACCTGCATCCTGGATTTAGATTCCTCCGAAGACTGTGAGACAGTTCAGTCTTTAGGATGCAGCCACTGATAGAAGCTTCACACACAATGTGCCTCTGTATGAAATCACTGCTCAGCCACCAAGTGGCTGACCAGCTCCCAAAGAAAAAAGAGGGCTAAAAGGCGGAAGGACAGACTGCTGATCAGCTGAAAACAAACTCCACTCAAGGAAAGTTCAAATCCAAAGTTACAGCATCTGTGCACTGGATGATGTGGAAAACAAAATATGCAAATAGTGCAGTCTTCAAAATGCGTAAAATTTAAGTCCACAAAAAAATTCTAAAAACATGAACAATCTAAATTTAAAAATCAGAATCCAAGAAAACAGCTTGCATGAATTCCCCTCTTTTTGCGTGATTCATCTGGGTGTCCTCCTCTAGCTTTACCATTCAATCAGAGGCTCATGAGAAACTGAAAGATTTAGAGTCAATTTCCTTTTAAAGCTGAGCTCAGTGCTAGAGATAACACCTCTTGCCGCCAAGCTTTAAGAGTGAAAACGCAAAGATCCACACAAAGAGCTGGTGAGAATAATACACAAACACTCACTTCAAGGAGGTTTTCATCAACCCTTCTGTATCCGTCTTGGAAGCTGGGTAGGCTGCTGAATATTCTACTGGATGCTACTGCATGTTAGCAAATGGGCAACCTCATATTCACTTCCCTACTCTGACCGATGCCTGTATTAAACTTACATCTGTATGCCTTACTCTCATGAAAGAGAAGGCAAGAGGAAGGGGCTAGAGGGAGAGAGAAAGAGTATGAGAGAGATAAAGAGAGAGAGAGGTGGGAGGGATGTGCAAAGAAGCTATGAGGAAGAGTATTCAGAGAGCTACAGCAGCATGAAAGAGGAGGGCACTGAAATATGTGCATGCCGCATTTCTCTCAAGAAATTTATAGTGCATGCTTTTCTTCTATATGTTGCCCTCTAGTGTGGTTTAATATGGTGTATTCTGTCAGAAGAAAAAGGAAAGCTCACTGGACAGAAATCAGCAATAAGCCCATGGTCCCAGAAAGGGGGCTCTCACATGGGTCTGCTCAGCTGCCCATGAAATATTCATTATGTAACTTTATCTGTGACAATATATGTCCAAGGCAGCGCTGTCACAGACATAACTACAGCATTTTATCTTTAGTCCTGTAACTGCAATATTCTGAATGGATAGAAGAAATTACACATGTCACAATTTTTTCTGAACAAATGTGCAACTATGGGCGCAGAAGACAATGCCTGTACTCAATTATATAATATCTGTAATTGCTTGCTAGACATAGTTCTGAAGAACAATAAAGGAGCTCAACTACCTGTAAGTATGAATAGTAAAAATGTGATAATGGTTGGAAGTTGAAAGTAAACACTACAGTAATTGGACTCTATGCAACAGTGGCCACAGATTGAAGAGACAGTAGAAGACACATACGCTTCCAGTAATATAACACTGCAGCTTATCTAAGTGGACCAGCTCATGTGCCAGGCAGATAATTAAATGAGATACCATCTGAGAAGACATGTATAGCAAAGCAGTGGAAGAAGCGACCACCATCAAAGGAATCCAGCAAACGGGCAGTTGCTAACTGACAGCCCTATTCTTGGAGCTATGACCTTTTGCTCTTTGGACTTAAATGAGGTCCTGAGGGTAAGATGGTTTAATTCAACTGAAATTTATTTATATTTTCACACCATTGAGCAAAGGGC
Organism: Antennarius maculatus; assembly: GCA_013358685.1. NCBI lineage: Eukaryota > Metazoa > Chordata > Actinopteri > Lophiiformes > Antennariidae > Antennarius > Antennarius maculatus. The sequence goes on from CM023609.1 coordinate 9,721,230, forward strand.
AGAGAGGTCATGTGCAAGACAACCTTGTTGAAAGCTGCTTGTGCCAACAAAAACAAAACAACTTTAAGAGAAATACTCCATCATTTGAAATGTTGGGAAATATACCAATCAAAGCAGCAGTGGATGCAACATTTAGACAATATCAATGGACTCTTTGTGGGCTATGACTCTTTGTCTGGGTCATGCTGATGGGGAACACATTTCCTCCAACAACTCTCTGCGTATTTTGATGAAACTAACAGCAAGCTTGTCGGACCTGTCCTCTCTTTACCATGGGGTATGGTCCCTGCTCTCACCACCAGAGATATGGAAACGTGATGCTGAGCCCCACCCCCAGAAGTCATGACATGGGGGTGGGGTTGGGCCAGAAACAGGAGAGGCCAACCACACAAGCTCAGGCTGCACAGACACAATGTCAGTCCTGCCATACCAAGCCAACTTAATAAGGTTGAGAAAAATCACACAGCTATTTATGGGAACAAGTCAAACTGAACAATATGAGACTAATTATTTACATATAAAGTCTGTTCTCCAGGATTTTAATCAAACGTGTGATTCTGCTACTGGTTTAGATGACTACCAAAACCATGTGATGAACTGATTTCTTGTTGCTAGTAAATAAATGTTTTTAGATAACGCTTTATTTCACTGTGTAAGAAAATCTACTTATTTATTGACTGATATGCAATGCAGGTTACCTTAATCAATAGAGACATTGATCATCTGAGCATCTCATCAAAATGAATCCACATATAAAACACATAAAATTCACAACGCACTAGTCAGCATTCATGATATTCAGTCACTGCTAAAATCTAAAATGACAATAATTACACAACACAAAATCCACCAAAATTTTTTAATTAGTAAAAACACCAAGAGCTATAAACTGCCATGAATATACAGTACATGACCATAGCAACAAATAGTCAATCCAATAAACTCTACTTGACACATTTAGTAAGATGTAATAATTCACAACAAAAACAACTGCCAACTTTCTTCAGATTGATGGATTGGCATGGCTTTCAATTCCTTTGACTAGATACAGCGAGAAAAACACTGAACAGAAGTACCGCATGAACAGAGGAGACAATCATTAAAGACGACACCTTATCACTGCGCCATGACATGCATGGTTCTCTTGAAGATCAGCGAAACCTCATTACATTGCATCTCATTTGTCAGAATTCTGTGACACCTTTTTCAACAGGAGTCCACCTAATGTGTAACACTCTTGCAGTGCACTTATGTTACTGCTGGAGGGAAGGTCTGTCATTTGTGTGAGATGACGCACCTCCACGTTTGCTTCACTTGTGAACTTTTCACTTACATGACAGCCAGTTGCACCACAGAGGACACGTTAGCCCCTGGCTGGCGACTGAACCAAGAGACAAAGGCAGTGCTGACAAATGTTGACACATTATCTCACTCAGTCTTACATTCACATTTACATCAGGATTTCATTTTCCCTAAGCTGACACTACCGGCCTGAACTATGAGCAGTTTTTCTTCATTCATCATAATCTGCTGTAGGAAACGGATGAAATTCCATGATTTGGGAGTCATAAGATAAATCAGCTGTAAAGAATGCTGATCTAAAAATAAAAAAGTCCAATCTTTACATAATGCCTTAGAGTCCCACTGTCTTCTTCTCCTTTTGGCTTTTCCCTTCAGGGGTCGCTACAGCGAATCAGTTGCCTCCATCTAACCCCTGTCTTCTGCATCCTTTTCTCTAACTACTAACTACCTTCATGTCCTCTTTCACTACATCCATAAACCTCCTCTTTGGTCTTCCTCTAGGCCTCCAGCCTTGCAGTTCAAAACCAGTGTCCAAACCATTTCAGTTTAGCCTCTCTGACTTTATCTTCAAAACCTCTAACATGTGCTGTCCCTCTGATGTACTCATTCCTGATTCTATCCATCCTGGTCACTCCCAAAGAGAACCTCAGCATCGTCATCTCTGCTGCCTCCAGCTCTGTCTCCTCTTTTCCCCAGTGACACTGTCTCTAGACCAAACAACATCGCTTGTCTCACCACAGTTTTGTACACCTTTCCTTTCATTTTAGCTGGAACTCTTCTATCACACATCACACGGGACACTTTTCTCCACTCGTTCCATCCTGACTGTACACGCTTCTTCTCCTTTTTTCCACACTGCCCATTGCTCTGGACTGTTGACCCTAGGTACTTAAAATCCTCCACCTTCTTGATCTCTTCTCCCTGTAACCTCACTCTTCCACTTGGGTCCCTCTCATTCACATACATGTACTCTGTTTTACCCGCAGTAAACCTTCATTCCTCTCCTTTCCAGGACAAACCTTCACCTCTCTAGCTTCTCCTCCACTTGTTCCTTGCTCTCACTACAGATTACAATGTCATCTGCAAACATCATAGTCCATTGAGACTCCTGTCTAACCTCGTCTGTCAGTCTATCTGTCACCATAGCGAACAATAAGGGGCTCAGAGCTGATCCCTGACGGAGTCCCACCTCCACCTTGAACTCCTCTGTCAAATCTACAGCACACCTCACCACTGTCTTATAGTCCTCATACACATCCTGCATCGCTTTAACATACTTCTCTGCCACTCCAGACTTTCTCATATAATACCACAGTTCCTCCCTGTCATAAGCTTTCTCCATATCTACAAAAACACAATGCAGCTCCCTTCTACCTTCTCTGCACTTCTCTATCAATATCCGCAATGCAAATACTGTATCTGTAGTACTCTTGTTGGCAAACCAAACTGCTGCTCACAAATGCTCACTTCTGCCCTTAGTCCAGCTTCAAGTACTCTTTCCCATAACTTCATGTCATGGCTCATCAGCTTTATTCCTCTGTAGTTGCCACAACTCTCTACATCTTCTTCTTCTTTTCCTTTCGGCTTTTCCCTTCAGGGGTCGCCACAGCGAATCAATTGCCTCCATCTAACCCTGTCCTTTGCATCCTCTTCTCTCACACCAACTACCTTCATGTCCTCTTTCACTACATCCATAAACCTCCTCTTTGGTCTTCCTCTAGGCCTCCTGCCTGGCAGTTCAAAACTCAGCATCCTTCTACCAATATATTCACTATCTCTCCTCTGGACATGTCCAAACCATCTCAGTCTGGCCTCTCTGACTTTATCTCCAAAACCTCTAACATGTGCTGTCCCTCTGATGTACTCATTCCTGATCCTATCCTTCCTGGTCACTCCCAGAGAGAACCTCAGCATCTTCATCTCTGCTACCTCCAGCTCTGCCTCCTGTCTTTTCCTCAGTGACACTGTCTCTAGACCAAACAACATTGCTGGTCTCACCACAGTTTTGTACACCTTTCCTTTAATTTTAGCTGAAACTCTTCTATCACACATCACATCTGACACTTTTCTCCACCCGTTCCATCCTGCCTGCACACGTTTCTTCACCTCTTTTCCCCACTCTCCATTGCTCTGGACTGTTGACCCCAAGTACTTAAAATCCTCCACCTTCTTGATCTCTTCTCCCTGTAACCTCACTCTTCCACCTTGGTCCCTCTCATTCGCACACATGTACTCTGTCTTACTGCGGCTAACCTTCATCCCTCTCCTTTCCAGGACAAACCTCCACCTCTCTAGCTTCTCCTCCACCTCTTCCCTACTCTCACTGCAGATCACAATGTCATCTGCAAACATCATAGTCCATGGAGATTCCTGTCTAACCTCGTCTGTCAGCCTGTCCATCACCATAGCAAACAAGAGGGGGCTCAGAGCTGAACCCTGAAGCAGTCCCACCTCCACCTTGAACTCCTCTGTCACACCTACAGCACACCTCACCACTGTCTTACAGTCCTCATACATAACATACTTCTCTGGCACTCCAGACTTCCTCATACAATACCACAGTTCCTCTCTGGGCACCCTGTCATAAGCTTTCTCCAGATCTACAAAAACACAATGCAGCTCCGTCTGGCCTTCTCTGTACTTCTCTATCAACATCCTCAAAGCAAATACTGCAGCTGTAGTACTCTTTTTTGGCATGAAACCATACTGCTGCTCACAAATGCTAACTTCTGCCCTTAGTCTAGCTTCCACTACTCTTTCCCATAACTTCATTGTATGGCTCATCAGCTTTATTCCTCTGTAGTTGCCACAACTCTGCACATCTCCCTTGTTCTTAAAAATGGGCACCAGCACACTTCTCCACTCCTCAGGCATCTTCTCAACAAGATCCTGTTGAACAACCCAGTCAGAAACTCTACAGCCACCTTTCCTAGACACTTCCATACTTCCACAGGTTTATCATCAGGACCAAGTGCCTTTCCACTCTTCATCCTCTTCAAGGCCCTCCTCACTTCATCCTGAGTAATCTTTGCTACTTCCTGGTCCACACCATCCACCTCTCCTAGGCTTTGTTCTCTCTCATTTTCCTCATTCATCAACTCTTCAAAGTACTCTTTCCATCTTCTCATCACACTACTGGCACCTGCCAATACACTTCCATCCCTATCCTTAATCACCCTAACCTGCTGCAAGTCATTCACATCTCTGTCTCTCTGTCTTGCCAACTTGTATAGATCAGTATCTCCCTCCTTACTGTCCAACCTAACATTCAAGTCATCATAAGCCCCTTGTTTGGCCTTTGCTACCTCTACTTTCTCCTTACGCTGCATCTCCCTGTACTCCTGTCTCCTCTCTTCAATCCTCTCAGTGTCCCACTTCTTCTTAGCTAACCTCTTTCTCTGCATACACTCCTGTACCTCCTCATTCTATGACCAAGTCTCCTTATCTACTTTCCTTCCAGATGACACACCAAGTACTCTCCTACCTGTCTCCCTGATCACATTAGCTATAGTTATGCAGTCATCTGGAAGCACCTCCTGACCACCCAGAGCCTGTCTTAACTCCTTCCCCAAGTCCTGCAACATTATTCCTTTTTCAGCTTCCACCATTTCGTCCTCTGCTCTGGCCTCATCATCTTCCTTACCACCAGAGTCATCCTACACACCACCATCCTATGCTGTTTGGCTACACTCTCGCCTACCACTACTTTGCAGTCACTGATCTCCTTCAGATTATACCGTCTACACAAGACGTAGTCTACCTGTGTACTCCTACTCTACTCTTATAGGTCACCCTATGTTCCTGCCTCTTCTGGAAGAAAGTATTCACTATAGTCGTTTCCATCCTTTTTGCAACGTCAACTACCATCTGTTCTTCTGCATTCCTCTCCTGGATACCAAACTGCCCATCACCTCCTCATCACCTGTGTGTCCTGCACCAACATGTACATTGAAATATGCACCAATGACTACTCTCTCACTTCTAGGTATGCTCTGCATCACTTCATCAAAGTCCAAACAGAATTTCTCCTTCTCACATCTCACACCCTACCTGTGGAGCATACCCACTAACAACACTGAACATCACACCTTAGATTTCTAGCTTCAGACTTGTCACTATTTGACATTCTTTTAACCACCAGGACCTTCCTAACAAACTCCTTCAAGATAACTCCTACTCCATTTCTCTATCTATCTACACCATGATAGAAAAACTTGAAAAACTTCTAACCTTGCTACCTTTCCACCTGGTTTCCTGACACACAGTATGTCTACCTTCCTCCTCTGCATCATGTCAACCAACTCTCTACCTTTTCCTGTCCTAGTTACAACATTCAACGTCCCTACTCTCAGTCATATATTCTTGGTGTTCCTCTTCTCTCTCTTCCTATGAACACACTTTCTTCCTCTCCTTGTTTGAGAGTCCAATTTCCACCAGCACCCTGTAGGTGAACAGCACCGATGGCGGTCAAGATTAACCCGGACCTCGACCAATCCGGTATGGTCATAGTCAAGTCATAGATTTGATTCACATGTTTGATTTGGCAAAAGTTTTACATCGGATGCCCTTCCTGACATAACCCTCAGTATTTATCTGGGCTTGGGACTGGCACAATAAGACACTAGCTTGTGCCCTATTGTGGCTACTGCAAAATCGATAATTAGTGACACTGTGGTTACGCTTTTAGGCATTTGATTAATTTGGAATTTTCTCAACACAATGCAGTCGTACAATAATAAGTCATTTTTGTATAATTGCAAAGGAATAAAAAAGAACGACATCTGAAAAATAAACCTGTTCTCACTGTTACTGCTGGTTTCAGTAGCTTGTCACTGGATAGCAAAGCTGAATAAATTTTATTGGCAAGAAAAAGAATCCATTTCCTCCTACTTCATATCATCACAAAGCTCCACCATATGTTTTGGCCCTTTTTTTGCGCCTTGATTAAGTACCTGATTCATGACTACCTAAAATTTGTCTGAGCTGTTAAAATCTCTCTCAGACACTCAATCACTGGTTGAATGCACAGCGCTGATAGGGCCCTATTCTTCATTCAACATGTGGGGGAGGAAAAAGAGAGACAGCAGAATATTTGTGGTTCTCGGATCACAACCACAAAATCAAATACAGTTAATATAAATATTACACCTTTCATTTTCAACCACGTAAAATATACATAGGAGAAATCTAAAACAAAATATCCAGATTCGCAAGGGCTAACAGCTTTACACACAACCAACCAGCCATAAAAATAGGTTGGCCACTTATGGATAATTCTACATCCCCTCCTGTCAATAGCCGAAGACAAATCTTCAGAACACAGACGCTGACACAATTAAAATTATTGGCGTTCCCCTGCTCATTCTTGCAGTCCCAATCAGAAAGAAGCTTTGGAAATCAATAATACCATATAATGAGGCCTCAGTAGTCCATCTTAGCAAACCATTGTGTTCCAAACCACAGCCTCCATACTGCAGCTGAGGGCCACAGAGGCAGAGCGAGAGAAGACAACAAATGGTAGGAACTACCCCGACCACTGAGGTACAAAGGGGTACCATCACCATCAAAGGGCAATACCCTTTTAACACTACAGCATATTGTAATAAAATTAGGCTTTGGCATTTAAAAATAATTTCTAAGATGTATACAACACAATACTATCAACACTCAAAAAAATAAGACCAACGTGATTTTTTTCACACCACTAAAGACTTTCACATGTGTTACTGCAAAGTGACCCAAGGGTGAAAACAATGTATACCAGTGGAACCAACCACTGAATGGCACAGTGAAAGTTTGGAATGGCTTTGTGTGTTTGACCATGAACTGCATTGAGATGCTGCACCAGGACCGAAAAAAACCTCCAGTGTGGCTGTGTTAAAGCAGCTCTGTAAGGAAGATTGGGCCTGACTGACGCACCAGAAACTTATGTCCAGTTATCAGACGTTGGTTGCAGTGGCACTAGTTTCAAATAATTACAACCATATCAAGAAATTCCACATTCTGAAAACATCACAGTCTACAGAACTTCAGAAAATACCTGAGGAAGAAAAATGTAATTTATGTAAATAGGGATATCAGTTGAAGTGCAGCTCGCTGAAAAGGCAGACAAAGCAGATAGCGTTGTGGTGATGAGGCAGACTTAACTCATTTTATGATTGACATTTAGATGAAAATGAGCCAAAGTAAGTAATGGATAGAAAGATAAACTACTTGTTTTAGCCAGTTACGTTCATCTAGTGAATAGTTACTGATACTGGTCACTTAGCTTTCGGATAATCTTTTCACCTACATAAACTTAAAACTTGCATTTTACTTTTGCTCAGATTGCTTTGTTTTACATTAAAGTCTGAAGATGTGGGACTTCTGCAGGACTGGGTTCAATGCTTCTTCACACCACAGTACCTCCATTAAGCTGTGATTACAATGTTTGAAGTTATTTCAGCCTGACCTCTTTAGTAGATAGTTTAGTAGATTCTGGCTTTCTATAGGTTTCTGTAGGGACTACAACAGAGATACTTTTATAGATTCAATCGAAATCTGCCAGCCAGCTGTTCAATAGAGGTTTAAGTTCGACTTACCAAGGGTTTAACTGAACAGCATTAGTGAGGATCTGAGTAACTAAGTGAAAATGATGGCTGATCTAAGATTGGGTAATGAGGTTTGAGAGGGTGTGCATCTCTGTGAGTGGGTGAAAAGGCTTAAGAGCGTTAATGGAAAGTGATGTGTGGTCAGACAGATTGACAGTGTTGATCGACAGATGTGGTAATCCTTCTCTAATGCACCCTGAGGCTGCGTCTAAACATTTGGAATGGTTGACATCACATAGTTTCATCACTGTAATGAGGATGTAATTAACTGAAGCATAATACATGGTAGGATATTTTGTCTGTAGATTATTTTAGCATGGATTCTTTTTTTGTCTAGAGTTTCATTCTACAAATCAATGGCTACCAACTGCTGATCTGAATGACTTCAACTGCGCAAAATAAGTTTACATAAATGTCTTAAGAACAGAGAAAATTGGGTTTAGCTAATGCTAAATACAATCTGAGTGATTCTGGACATTCCTGAGGAAAGAAAACCGTCAAAGGGGACAGAGGTCACATCTGTGAGCAGTGAGTGCTGCAATTCTTAACTCTCCAGTGAACATGACAGATTCCCAGCAGACAGCAGGGCTCAGGAGGAGATGTCGTTTCAGCTGTCCCCGCTGACTTGATTTACGATAGCTGAGACAATCAAAAAATAGAGGACAGAAAATCCCTCTTCTTATGCAATATAAAGCCCTTGTTACGTCTTTTTGCATTACCCACAGAGACCTTAATAAACAAAATCCTATGGGATTTCAAACATGAGGAAAAGAGTGAGTTTTCCACATTTATAAGGCTGATGATTTAAAGGGTTAACTATATATATCCCTACCTATATATTTGAATAAGCTGACTGGAAAACCTCACGCTTCTGGCGTCTACCCGGAAGTTTCGGTCTTCACATATGTCCATGTCTCTCACTTACGGAGCCGTTTTGGCTTCGTCAAACATAGCTGTTTATATTTTTTGATTGTGACGGACGTCACAATGTCGTGTGCCAAACCCCGATGCTTTATTCACCGGGACCGAACTCACGAAGTCTACCCGGATGGCCAGACTGTAATGCCGAAGCTGCCTTCGTCTTCGCGTTTGTCAGGAGCCGTTACGGCTTCGTCAGAAAAAGCGGTTTGTTTTGCTTTGACGGAGAAGAAAGAAAAAAGAAAACAAAGTCTGATATTGTTTTATCGTGGAATTTCCACGGGTTCCCGCTAGTTATATAAACACACACACGTATGCAGTGCGCGATCGCGCATCAACGATTGTGACTCCACCTCATCGCGGATTTTTGGTCAGCATTCACCTGATACCATACGCGCATTCTTTTGGCTGACGGCATCCGGAAATGTGCTCGTTCCGTCAGTCTTGTACTTTCTTGAGACAGAAAAGTGCTTTAAACAGTCGATAAGAGTGTGGGAAAAGGTAATACCGATAGAAGGGGGCTTAATATCAGTATGGGGAGGGTTCATAAACATTTAAATTACTCTAAATAATAAGATAAATAGTTCGTTGCTCAATCACGGAATTTTTTAATCACGTATGGTTCCTGAAACGCATTAACCGTGAGTACCGAGGGCGCACTGTATATTCATAAATATATGCTGGCCATTACAAAATAGCAGAAAGCTTGCAGTCATGTCAGAGATTCAACTCTGCCTGTGTAACAAGGTGTTCTCACACCCTGCAGCCTTGAGCCACACAGTCGCCGTTTAATCTGAAGGAGAGAGTGAAAAGAAGAAGCAGAGTAATCTGTCATGGTCAATGGAAGAGCCTCCTGACTGCCTCTGCGTATTTGTCATAGTTAAGGAAAGTATTCACAGAGAAGTGTTGCTAGGCAGAAATTTTAAAACTATACCCATTTCAGCATATAGACCCTGATTCAAGCACTTAAAATCCCATCATCCATTGTTTAAATGTGCTTTAAGAAACCTGAGATGAGGGACTAATGAAGGGACTTGGTCCATAGCCAAGCATTAGAAAATAAATTAAGGTATGATAACCAAATAATTCAACACTATAAAGAAATAGTCACTATAAAGATGTAATGATCACCATTACATATTTCTTTAGAAATGTGATTTATAAACCAGTCTCCTCTCCTACATGTTACTTAAAAGTAATACATGTTTGCATTAAAATGGAATCATCTATATCAAAAACTTACAAGTTAAAGTCAATGTTCTATTGCTTTATACCACCTGAACATTTTCCTCTGATGTTTTTGACATGCGAGTGTAGAACAAAAGGGGTTAAACCACGTTTATGACAAGGACGGTTATTATTTCTCAGCCTAATTCTGTGTCCCTGTATGACCCTTACCACTATTGCATATGGACTCAAAGCTCTTTAATGCTCTATAATGTGGTCAGACAGCTGTTAGTAAATCCCTGACCTTGACCTTGTGGTCAGTCTGAAACCCTTTTTCTGATGGTCCTATCCACAAGTCCTAATCTTATCTCAGTCCCAAACACTATGACAAGTTCAAATAACAGAAACTGAAAGGACATGTAAGGCCAAATGCAATTAACATTAATGCTGCACCTTACCAGCAAAAGTCAAGAATGTGATTAAAAGACAAGGAAAAGGAAAGTAACTGGGTAAAACTGTTGTTTGAAAGAAACAGATTCAGCCAAAATGCATTCAGTGTGCCATCAGTGATTGAGGCTGCATTCAGACTGCAGGCAAATCAGATTCCAATAAGATTTCCTTTCACATCCGATTTTTAGCGCTGACTGTCCACACGGTTTTTAGCAAGTGTCCAAATGGGATCTTGCTCAATTGGCTCTTGTGTTGCATAGAGCGATGTCAATGGGCAGTCAGACCTGATCAGTGTGTTTGGAGCTGTTCAGACGGAGACGCATCTGTCCAAATGCAATTTGAAACTACTTCCAAAAAATGATTTCAAACAGTCTCGCAAAAATGGAATTTCATGTGGTATATGACTGTTCAGACTACAAGAGACATCCGCTTTCAATCGGATTTTGGCTGACAGACTGAACGCCGCCAGACAGTTCATAAAAGATGACAAATATTTTGAAAAAGGAAGGACAGAGCTTCCAATCAATATAATGAAGTAAGTAAAAAAACACGATTTGATTTTATACTTTGTGGTGCGACAATCCTTGCATCAGAGGTAGCATGTTTTGCTCTATTTCTCAAAGATAAGGTGACGTGTGAAATTAAAAACCTCAATAAACTTGCACGAGTGGCAAAATTACACAAATTTACTAAACACTGAACATTCCCACTTCACTGGGATGCCTTCCACTTGTGAAAAAAAAACAAACAAAACTTTTTTAATCCTAGCCTCATCTCATAATTTAAATATACTTGATTTTTCTGGAGGGCCTACTGTTATTTATGCAAATACAAACCATGAGATAAAACTAATCTAAAAAAATTATACAGAATATCCTTGTGCTGAATGAGAGGCCCAAGGAGAACTTTACAGCAAAACTTCTAATTATATTCACAGATTAAATCTGACAGTTTCGGAAATGTGTGCTGAATGTTGTTAAGTAACAACTTTATGGGATCCAAAGTGACAATGGCACAATTCTAAAGCCTGAGTGTCTTAAAAGCTGAGGACAATGGAGAGGGCCTCCTACATCCTGTCACTACTGGGTATTCATAAAGTAAGAGAGCATTTCCCCTGCAGCCTGCAGTGACACAGACGCACGCACGCACGCTCACGCACGCTCACACACACACACACACACACACACACACACACACACACACACACACACACACACACACCCGTTCCTGCAACAATTCTGCAGTAAGATGAAGCAGAAGAACAGGTATATTCTTACAGTTTGTGTGTGAATATAAACAGCAGGGATATGATACTAAATTCTACATTGTCAAAAAAGGCAAAAACAAATTATTAGAGAGCTGCAACGCTGTAAATAAGTGATCAACAATTTTAACAGTGAGGACCAGGAGAGGCCACCACCGGAATAAACCCCTAAACCACATCTGTCCCTCCTTTGATGAAGATAAACCATGGCCAGTACTGCAGCTCTCATCAATGTGAGAGACTGAGAAAGTGAGCTTGAGGTACAGCAGTGGATGAACACAGGTTGGGTTGCAGTCCATTCAGCTGCATCCAGCTGCAGCTGTATAAATGAGTCCGTGGCTAAATTTAGCTCTGGAGTAGGGGATTGCCTGAAGAAAAACGTCACAGTGGCCCGAGCTGATACATGTGCACTAGAGCTGCTGAGATTGAGATTGAATACCTAACAGAGATGATGTGTGTATTTTTCAAGAGGTTTGCGTGTGTTTATAAGCGGGATATAGGGCAAAGAGTGAGGAAAGGTTTCAGTCTGTGAGAAAGAGGCAAATTTTAACATGTTAAGTAAACATATTTGAATGACGCTTTGAAGCAGAAGCAATGAACTTAAAATAATAGGAAGGCAGCACTCAGACAGCCGCCACCTAAAGTAGCTCATTTTCCCCATTATGTCAATGCGCTTAAAAACAAAGGCTCTGTGATTGCTTGACCCTCATAATGAAAATCCACTCTTAGAATATAAAATATCACTTTGATAGTCATTCAAGAATCCAATATTGATATTCTCTGCAGCATCTAATTCAGTACCCTTTATAGTGCTCCAGACTGAAGGATCACAGTTGTCTTCACGGTCAGTCTTCAATCTTCTAAATTTGTTTATCATTTTTTGAGTAATCTTGCTTAAATTTAGCCAGACAAATAAAGTTTAAGTGTAGGACTACAAAAAATGATTCACTGTATTCAATTCATTTAGACATTTAACATGTTTGTGCTCAATTACCATAAAAGACCATTTACACCATCTAGTGGAAATCAGGTGCTATCAAAAACAACTGCTCAAAAGGGATTCAAATAATTTATATATACACATACTGTACACTTTTTCTTATTTTACTAACTGTTTATCCTGTTTAGGGTTGCAGGATGGGCTGAAGCCTGTCCCTGCTGACATTGACCAGGAGGTGGGGTCAGCCCTGGATAAGTTGACAGTTTATCACAGGGCGTGAAACTCACACAATCTGTCTCACTCACATTCATGTCTATGAGCAATTCTGTGAATGAAGTTAACTGGACTTGGAGAAAAAGCTCCAAGACCTTTCATCCCTCATCCAAAACTCTTCTTCAGTTGTTGACTGTACATGCAGGAGCTTTCCTGACACCTAGTGGCAAAACTTCAATTAACGCATCACTAACCCCATTTAAACATGGCACCAATTGGAATTTTTCTATGTTATAAAGCCACTTTAGTTATGTCAGCTAAAAATGTGGTAAAATAACTTTATTCAAAGGATCTTAGATATTGTGTTTCCACCTGAACAATAAGTCTTTTACAAAGAGCTGGAAAGCTGCATTGTACATTAAGGAACAGATTATGGTCAAACATAGATTTAAATGTAGAAGGCCTAAGTGGAAGGCATTACTATGTCCATTAGTGTTAAGTCACTCTTGAAATCTATATTTCTCCAGTCTAACTCTATATAGCTCACACAGGAGACTTCCTGTTTCACATCTCTAAACTACAGGCTCCTTCACTGCTGCACATATCCTTCACAAAAGGATAGTTTTCCAGCGTCATTGTAGTCCTGCGCAGTAGGACCATTTTGTTGCAAGGACAATATAATGGAAACAGATCAATAATTTTTCTTAACATGAATTACAGAGCAGTTATTATCACATTCAACCAAGTATTTCAAAGCTGGACAATGGCTTCTGACCACCGATACACATGGGCTAGTACATGATAATTAAAGACTACTATCATATTAATCATACTAATTTATGTGGGAAAATAAAACTTGATATTTCCTTGTGATGTAAAATATCATCGGAATAGTAAAACTGAAATAAAAGCATGTGTAAAGAGAAAGTCAGGGAGTCTAAAGGCAGATGAAACTTTAATAGAACCTTATTTGCCTGCGTTTGTTGGAGAAGATGATGGCAGTGCCAAGAATTGTTAAATGCATCTCAGTAGCAAAGCTGGCTTGCTTTCCTGACAACACATTTAAAATAATGATGAGTGTAAGTCAGAGGTTGCATGTTCTTGCTGACCCAGTTCCACTACTAATTACAGAATTGTGGGTGATCCCGATCCTGGCAGGATTGCCTCCATTAGATGAGCTGATACTGTGGTAGTAAGCCAATACTAATAATTACACATGACTCAAACCCCCCCAAATAAATAATTAAATGTAAAGAAAACATACACTTACATTTTTTGAACAGCTTTTGTGTTAATTATAACAGGAGACACTATGACATAAGTGAAGAATTACACATGCACCTTTATATAATATTCATCCAGCTTTCACCATGCAACCCCACCCCCATGAGTGGATGACTAGGCTTTACAAAACAGGGAGGCATCTAAGGGCAACATGGTGTAACGGTGGTGGAGACATATAACGTTGCCTGTAAGTGATAGTAAATCTTTTTTAATCCTGGAAATGGCAACAGCAGACGAACATATAGTGTTCAAGTCACTGGTCGCACTCAGAAACAACAGCAGCCTGGCCTGTAAGTGATGAATGTCCTCCACAAAAACATCAGGCTAGCAGAACCTATTGGAAACCCAACAGCTGATAGGCCTGCTGCAATGGCCTAGAAGCACTACATAAAGTAGCCCATGAATCTATGGGTTGATGGTGAAGAGAAAATGTGAGTTTCAAATTTCATTCCTTTTTCATGACTGGTAGCACATGAAAAAAGTACTCGAAACACACTATTGATTACTTTATAAAGACATACTGTATAATGACCAGCGTCATATTGTTCAGTAACAGTCATGTGACTGGGTATTTCCAAAGAGAGAAAATTGTTCTATCAGCTTCAATGGGCAGAACTATTTCAAAAAACAGGAACACCTATTCAGAGAGAAGGAGAGACCATCTCTATGATGAAGGGGAAGAGGATAATATAGTTTGAGTGAGATGTTACAGGCCAGGTAACTGCTTAAGGAGCAGTCTGTCTGTCCCGTGTAGTTGGGGAAGTAGTGCATCAACCTAGATGGTATGAATAAGACGTGGGTGCTAGTACCCTTATGAGCGCATGACAGTGAAACTGAAATTTAAATGCAAGAGGGATAATATTTTTCTTCATCTGTTTCCAATTAGAGATAAGAGCAAAGACCTTTGATATCTGACCTCACTTGACCACAGAGCTGCTCTCACCTGCTGCTTCTCAGTGCCTCTCTCTCTTTCCAAGAGTACAAGTCACCGTCAAGCTCTGCCTCTGTCTTACCTGTACTTCATGCCCGTCTGATAGGACACACACTCTTCCAGCGCCAGGCCGTTCATCTTCAGAAAATCTTCCATGTTCTTAATCTGAGCAGCAACTCTCTGTTCTCGGAGTCTCTGCAGCTCAGCCTGGTCATGCGGCCTTGCCGGTGGCTGGTTGAGCCCTTGGTCTGAGTGGTAGCGGTTGATCCCGCTCCGGATGCTCTCGCTGTACGTCATAGACAGCATCTTGCCACTTCCACTGCTGCTGCTCTTCCGAACACCAGTGCCTGGCACTGCCGGTTTAGGTATCTGCAGGTTTTCAGGAGGACAATAACTGGACTTGCGTCTGCCTGGAGGCCCTTGGGGGCCTCCAGCATACCCTCCTGCAAACATACCACCCCCTCTAAGTTTCTTTCTTGTGATGCAAAAACGACTCGTGCAATGAAGAATCAAGTAAGGACATGAAGGACGCAAAGAGCTGCAGGACACAGCCAACTCCTTAAATAGCACCTGCTCCCATAAAAAAAAAAAAACCCAGCTCTCCTGCTTGGGGCAGCACACCGCCATGCATCCTGTAATCAGAGTCGCATGACATAACCCTGCACCACCCTCTCTTGTCAGGTACAATGGCAGGGTTACACTGATAGGGAGCATTCAGGTAACTTCTTGTGATTAAAGAGAAGGACCAAAGAGGCTGCATGCTATCTGCAAACAAGGGCATTTAAACATGCACCATTCAAGAGGAAGGGATCGCATTCTTGAGATAACTTTATTTTGACAGCAGTGAGAGGGAGAGTCATAACTGAATAGCAGATTATATAATTTAAATGTGTCCCATAAAAATGTACTACAAGTTGATTTGTTCTGAAAGATACAGATGGACACAACAGCTATACATTGTATGATCTGTATTTACTGAGGTGTTTAAATGTGGGGATTTATTTTCAAATTCAGGGAGAACCAATCATCCCCCTTTTCGAAGCTACTGCTTTTACCAGCATGTCTTCTTCCATTTTATGCAAGCCTATTTTTGGGGGGGTTATTTAGTCTTTCAAATATTCAGATCCACAAGAAAGTACTGTACTGAATGTAATCACATGAAAACTGCAGGCCATCAACTAACACTGCAGGAATGAAGAGGTCGTTCTAAAATAATATACAAGTACTGTACATACTTTTTTCCCTATCACCTGAAGGGTAGTTTATCCATTGAAATTATTTTAGTGTGTTGTTGAGCTTTGGAGATTAAATATGGACATTTCTGTTGAACATTAGGGAGCCAGATGGTACTTAAAGAAAAGTACAAACAGATTTAGTTGAAACCCTCTGCCATGCCAGAAATTATGAACTACTGAGTCCCGTGACCCGCTGCGGCGGATAAAGCGGAAGAAAATGGATGGACAGATGAGTCAAGAAGATCCACAGAATGATTTGCTCTCTGCAGAAGAACACTGAATCACTGCATGGGAGGACAGGGACAGAGGTGGATGAGAGGCGTCTGCTTGTGACAGATTGTAAATGTCAACTTTTGGCCAACATGTTTGGCAGATTAGTTCTGTTTACTAGAATTTCCTTCTGTGTAATGCTCTTTGCTAGAAAGTAAATAGTTCCATCATGAAATCAAGATCTGTGAATTATTTAAAGTAAGTGGTTGATTTCAGGAAAGAGACATTGATGTGAAGTTTCTCACACAATGTTACTGGTTGTTGTTGGGTTTTTTTTTTGGTGCTTTGTGTAAGTGATACCTAGTTAAACTATATTTATGAGAGATACTGTACATCCAAAACTCAAGCCACACCAAATAAAGCACATCTACAGATTGTAAAAGAGGTAAGAGGAAAAGAGCATTTTTGATTTGGGGGTGATCTGTCTCTTTAATACTGAGCACTGATAAGTGCCAAGCACAAAGCCACTTCCTGGTAAAGGCAATAAATGCCGAGACAGCATATTTCACCTTAATGCGCTGATATAAAATGATCTGACCTACAGATAAGGCTGGATGGTACAGCAAATTCATTATACAATTATTCATGTCAGCAAATGTTCATCACAAATTACAGAGTAAATCTAACAGTCTTAAGAGCATCTTTATGACTGAGGCCCAAAGAAACCAGAGGATTAATAAAGTTGACTAGAAAAAGAACATAAATATTTCACAGTGCAAGCATTTCCCAAATAAAAAATATTTTAGTAAATAAAATAACTATAAAACATCAACCAAATGTGAAAGGTTAACTTTGAAAGCATTATTTAAATCACGGTGTGATCACTGAGATGATATAATTTCAGTTAGACGAAAGATGTTGTGGTCCTAGTCAAGACATCATTTTACCTCTTTTGCAAACAATAAGCTTAACTATGAGTTCTCTTCCAACCATTACAAACTAGGTGTAGATGAATGGACAACACCAAGTTTCTGTAAACAGGCTACAAAACAAAGAGGAGACTGGTATCACACTGTCTACACGATGTTATGTCAGAGTAAAATATTTTTAGCGTACAATCGGTTACTTTTTGCAGAATTTTTAGTGTATCCCCATCAAGGTTGTTCTCTTGTGTAGCTTCACCTGCAGAGTCTACTGAAGTTAGTCTATATATTATTTTTAGAAAAAAAGATAAAAAGTTCAGATCTTCAAAAAAAGTAAATACATTTAAAAAATACATTTAGCAGTTTATGAATTTTACAAAACAATGACCAAGCATGAAAAAACATCCCAGAACAGCCTTCCTTAGTCTATCTCATCAAAGCACAGGCAACATCACATAAAGAAGACCTTCTATAGACTAACTAAATAAAGATACAACTCACATTTTATACCATACTCATTACCCTGAAAAAGAAACGCTTTCCCTCCAATGACACGTCCAGTCCCTTCTCTATGCGCACTATTAGAATAATGTCTATTTTAATGGTAAGATGAAATATAAAATAAGCTCTAATGATATAAAACATCAACAGCACTTTGCCTCTGACCAGAAGACAACAGACGAGATGACATCAAAAGTCCATTACAAACTAATATAACAGTAAACAGACTGCTCGATCTCCATTAAACATGAAACATATAGCCAATAAAGTCCAGAACTCCAACAATATCTGTTCAGAATTCCAACATGGAATTAAAAAGTCAACGCCAATGACACCACTACATTGTGAAATGATTTGGATATTGCTCATAAATTTTCTATTAATTTCAAATATTCCAAAAATCTTCTCCCAAACAGCTGTTTTCCTCACAAAAATACTGAGGGCATACCCGTAAGTATAGTAAGATGCTTCACACTGGGCAGCATGCTTCTATAAATCCGCAGACATACCTCATCTTTCTGTCAACATACACACAAACATTCTGATGTGGACCTGAGTACAAATCTGCTCTCGAACTCACCCGGTTTCTTGGGGGTCGGCTCATGAGCGAGCTTGTGGGGTGTCCGTCTGCTCTTATAAACACACACTGCAGACGAAGATGATGATGGTCCACCCAAACTGGGAGTGTCTAACTAGGAAATGTCTAAACCAATTAGTGTATAATAGAGTGCATCCCTTCCCTTCCCTGACCACTTGGACTTTACTCTATCCCCACAACCACCACCTCTCCTCCTCCCCTCCCTGTGAGATCACATGGAAGAAATCCATTTATGTCGTTTAGTGGCCCGTCTTGTTTCTGCTACCCACAGCAAATAATATCAGCCTTGAATTATTCACAATGCTTTTGCACTAAAAGCCTCCAATTGTTGTTCCACAGGAAAGAATACTTAAAGATGGACAATAATGTGGGTGTTTGGTGTGCACATGACATACACAGGGTGAAACAAACGGCACACACACACACACACACACACACACACACACACACACACACACACACAGAAAAAAACCACAACAATTAAATGCGCCTTAAAGCATTAGGTTACAATCGGACTCTCTTTATGACGCAGTGTCACACACCTGTATAAAGATTATTGAAAAATATTAACGGGTACCAACACGTCAACAAAAAATTCACTGAAAAAACAAAATGGCCTCTTGTCTTTTTGATGGGACAGAACCATCTCTCTGGGATTTCTACAAGGTTCACACAATTGCAAAAATGTTTAAAATATGAATAACTGTCTCATTCTATCAGGAAACAGTCAATAGTATAAAGGTTAAAACCCCTGCATGGTTTTACTCATGCATCTCAGTTTTTTAGTTCTTGTCTAACACTATATAACAATACAGTAATCCCTTGCTTACTCACACTTCAAGATGCACGGCTTCACTACATCACAGATTATTAGTAGGTAGTCACGTGACACCGCACATGCATGCTATTAGCTGACAGCATCCTTATGTGCACTGCGTTCCGACTCACGGTTCCGCCTGCAACTTTTCTTTAATAGAAAAGTACTTCAAACAGTCTATAAGAGTGTGGGAAAAGGTAATGCAGGTACAAGGTGGTGTAATATCAGTATGAGGAGGGTTGATAAAAGTTTAAATAACCGTAAATAATAAAATAGTTTTGTTGCAATATTGCAAAACTTAATTTTTCACGGAAGGTCCAGGAACTAATTAATCATGAGTAACAACTGATTACTGTAATTCCTAATGCTAGGTAATGAATGTTCTAATTAGTAATGTATTTAGGTTCTTCCTCAAACAGACATTGCCCGTCATCATCATCAGATCCCAAGTAATTGCAGGGGGTGGTTACCAGCAACAGAACTTCACAAATCTGGTAGTCCTGAAAAAAGGTAAAGAAATGCCTCCTGTGCATAAAATCAACTCTTAAAACTTTAACAACACGTACATAACAGCAGCATTTTCCCAGTTGTAAATGCCCGTTTATCGCCTCATCTCTATATGGCAGTTTGTGAGGCTAGTGACATCATTAAGGAGACAACAATCAATCACAGAGCACTCATTTAAATGTATGTTTCATCTATCCAGCCTTGTGTATACAGCATGGAACATGTACATTAGTGACAACACGTCACTGCACAGGACATTCTGCTTAGCCCATCATGTTTACAGGAATCTTAAAACGTCATTTCCAGCTCACCTGCAGCTGCTTTCAGTGACAGGTGATCCCATAACTTTTCAGGAAATCTGTTCGCATGAACTGATGATGGGCTCAGTTTATTTCTTCCTAAACATTTTCACACTTTCAAGTAGAGAATTGTGTTAATTGCGTCTTGTTGTGCCAGAAATCCTGAAGTCCACGCTGCTTAAATTACTTGGGGTAAAAAACACCCCCCCCAAAAAAAACGAAAAAACAACAATATTAAAGATGGTAGTGTTGAGTCATAAAATTACGATTTCCTAAATTCATATACAAGACATGCAGAGTTCAAAAGTCACCATCAACATAAAGCACTCAGTCCATTGAGACCCGTAAACTGGAATAACAACATTCAAAGCCAGAAAGACATTAGTAAAGAGCATTATTTAAAAATCATGAAGGGGAAGATGAAATGGCCGTCAGTACAGTAAGTCATAGAC
Organism: Antennarius maculatus; assembly: GCA_013358685.1. Lineage (NCBI taxonomy): Eukaryota > Metazoa > Chordata > Actinopteri > Lophiiformes > Antennariidae > Antennarius > Antennarius maculatus. The sequence goes on from CM023609.1 coordinate 9,741,831, forward strand.
AGACGTCAAACTGTAAAGACAAGATATTTAAAAAATATTTGGATATTTAAATACTTAAAAAGAAAAAAGGGGAAAATAAGGTAGTATCATAATTGAATATTATCAGCTTCAATTCCTCAAATCGAGCTCAAATCACATTAGTTTGCTGCATCCTTTTAAGTAATGCTACGTGTGCAACTATCATGGTTCTCATATTACATCTTAAGTAATGCAATGTTGCAATGACTGAGTAAAAAGATGGATTTTGCTTCCCAGCATTAGCCTCTCCCTGTCACAACAATGGTCAGAGATAGGGGCTCAATCGATCCCCGTCCGACCAACCAGGGCAGCAGCTGGTGAGACTATTTGCACTTTAAAAAGGACAGAAATGTGCAAGGCGCAAAGATGAAAATCCAATAGCCCACTCAATAGCAGAACAACCACATAGTCAGGGCGTTTTTTTAATTTGATTCAGCAAAATTGGTCGTGATACACTGCCTGGCCAAAAAAAAAGTCACACACTCTAATGTTTCGTGGGACTGCCTATGGCTTTGATTGCGGTGCGCATTTGCCGTAGCATTGTTTCAACAACCTCGTACAACGTCACAGCATTTATTTTTGTCCAGAATTGCATTAATTTTTGGCCGAGTTCTTGTATTGACGATAGGAGTAAACCACTCTGCAAGGTCTTCTTCAGCACATCCCATAGACTTTGAATGGGTTAAGCTCAGGACTGTGGGGGTCAATTGATGTGTCAAAATGATTCTTCACGCTCCCTGGACCACTCTTTCACAATTAGAGTCCGATAAATTTTGGCATTGTTGTCCTGGAATATGATCGTGCCATCTGGGAGAAAAAATCCATTTATGGGATAGCCTGGTCATTCGGTACATTTAGATACTCAGCTGACTTAATTTTTTTGCTGAACAATATTGCTGAGCCTAGACTTGACCAACTGAAGCAACCCCTGATCATAACAATGCAATTTGCTTATTGAAACCCAAACGGTGACTTTTTTTTTGGCCGGGCAGTGTATAAAATCCACCAATCTGATCCAACTTTAAAGTAGCAGAAAAACGAAGTATCTAAAAATCACACTCACTACTAGAGTAGTGATGACCAGCTAGCCCATTCTAAGAGCTTATGTCATCCTCACTAGGGTTCAGAGTTCAATAAGGAAATGATGGGTGGAAGAAATAATTGCTTCTGACAACATACTAAAGACTTGAAATCAGATTAGAGAGACCCACACATGGAATATCAGTATGGTCATCAGTGGGTGTCTCATGTTTCAAAGATAAAAAAAATAAAATAAATAAAACTCAGACCAGTCTTGTTGATTCAATGATTTTGTGAGCAACCTTGAAACTAAATACATTATTGCCTCTATCAGGTTAAAGCTGGATAGTGCATTGCCTGCTGAACAGTAGAATATAAGTATTATCCATGCTGCAGCGGTTTACTAATGGATGTATGATTTTCATGTCAGAACAACTCATTTATGGAGCAGGGTTATCATAATGAATTAAATTATGTACCGCAAATACATGGAATTCGTTCAAAAATCAAACTTTGCAGAAAGTGAGCTGGACTGATACCTGTAGAACTGCAGCTGACGCTTGGGGCTCCCATAGCGAGCGCTGAGTAATAAGGGCAAAGAAGAAGAAAGGAAAGCTTTGGTTAATACATGGAGGAAAGGGGAAAAGTTAGTAGTGGGTAAGATTTAAAACCCCCATTATGATAACAAAGAATGAAGATTATAAGTCAATTACGGTACACAATAAGAGTAAAGCAGAAAGAAATAGAAAGTTTAGTAGAAATTCCACACAAAGACAACATGATTTATATATGCTGTTATGCTGCAGCTGTCTGGTCAATATGGAATCAGACAAAGGTCTGAAAATAACAGAATCCTCTATGCTACATTTCCTGAATTCCCAAATGATGTGCAAACCTAAGTCTTCAATACGTGGATCTACCTGAGATACGTTCATAATCTGGGTATAATGAATAGATCATTAAGATTTGGATCAAACTATGTCTGGGTTATTTAAATAAGAAGTTCTAAAAATATTCCATTGCAGTTTTGATGTTGGGTGCATTCCTACAAATCAAATAACAATCTTTAGTTTATGAAGAATTTTTTAAAAATTCATTGATCAATGTTGTGTAAAACATAATGTAATGACTAAAAGAGTTGTTTGATTTAGACTAGACAGCAGTTTTCTTGGCACAGCAGCAGTGAAATCATCAACTTGCATGTCTGTATTAGGAAGATTACTTTGTGCATTTGAAGTTTTGTTTCATGGAGCTTGAAGATACTTATTCAGATGTATAAAAAGAGTGTATATTACAATTATAATTACTCAACTGTTACTAGGTGTGTATAACAAAGGTATGTCTACCATTACAAAGAGAACATAATTACACATCAGCTGATTTTTGTGATGGTAACAGGGGAAAATAGCAGTCAAACATTTCCAGTTTTTGCATTGAAATGTGTGCTATGTTGTGACCTTAGTCAAGCCTATAAAAAGTCAGAGGGCAAAAAGACCGAGAAAGAAGTTCTTGTAAAACACATTCTTCAAAGATTATCAGCCTCTAGTGCCATCCTGTGGTGATCTACTAGAGCGTATAAATAAATTCAAGGGGATAAGTATAAATTATGTATACATAAGTACACAGCCTTTAGTAGTAACAGTAAAGACAACACATTATGAGACGAGATTATGAGATGGCAGCTTTGTTTTAGTGCCATGTTACAAACACTGTTCGGAAAAAAGCAGTAATCAAAATGTTTAAAAATCTTTTTGTGTATTTTTCTGTGTAAATATCTCATGTTACAACAACGTGACACATGTGGCTTATAGATAGGTGTGGCCTAGATGTACAAGTTTTTTTTCCTTTTAAGATTTGGTTGGTTTGGTGTATATTCTGGTGCACTCAGTAGTCCAGAATTTAAGGTACTTTTTCTGAGTTGAAAATATACTTAATTCTTAAAATTAAGTTCATGTGTTTAGGTTATTTTGTTGAGATGTCAAACACATTTATCCACGTACTTAAGGTTCTATAGAGTACTATACAGCAGACATGGCAACTGAGGGCACACGCTGCACTTAACAAGCAGAATATCATGTAATGGATGAAATTTCAAATGAACACCTGTATATCATGCCAGGTGAGCCAGTCTGTCGGAGGGAGAGACGAGCAGGGGAGTCTGTGGTCGATTCAGGATACATGGAGACAGGAGGGGACGGGTGTGGCCAACCTGCCAGGGGTCGAGGTCTTTCGTCTTACAGTTGATCAACAGTCAGATGCTCTGTAAAGAGAAAACACAGTCAATTTGCTTATATGCTTATTAACGATAATTAAAAAATAAAACCACATTCTCACCTGAATGAGATCAATAAAAGATCTCCAACCAAACTGTCTCATTTCATGGCACTGAGATTTAAGAAAAAAAAACTAGAACCAATGCAGTCACAGACTGCAACACCCCTAAATTCAAAATTTTACCCTGACCTACTTGCATAGATAAACGATCAACGCTAGTGCTTTGACCTACTTTCATAGATCAAAGCACTAGCTTCAATCTATGGTCCTACTCACACTGGCCTTCTCCCTCGTCTTTCTATCTTATCCGGTTCCTGAGTGTACAAAAATTGAAATTTGACCTAGTTTTCTCAAAGTCAAGGTCATCATCTCATTTTCACCCCCTTTGCCGCCCAAGTAATGTGTTTTCTGTTTCATCTTTCTATCTGCAACAGTTGCAAAGATATTTGGTGGACTAACGGGACGGACGAACGGATGAACACACAAACGCTGACAATTACAATACATCACCGCTTTGAAGTGGGATGTAATTAAATCTTCCATGTTCTACAGAGGAAAAGAACTGCTCTTCACAAATTCCAGACTTGGCATTTGAACCATGATAACAATGTGATTGTAAGATATCCATCAACAGGTTAAGGTCACTTAACATTGCCTGTCATTCAGAATATGCAGTATGTTTTCCAGTCAGAAAATAATGACTGTGTTACTAACTGTAGCTGAAAGACTTGCTTTGAGTGTTCACTATGTTGAGTAAGACATTAGATCTATTCCTGGATCAATTGTACAGACTGGTGGAGGAACGCAGGCAGACAGGAAATCCACAGCCTGTTTTTGCCACAAGATTTTTCAATACAGTAATACCTCGCTTATTTACCTCTTGAAGCCATGCTTCAAGAGGCATGGCTTCATTACATCACGGATTTTGAGTATGTAGTCACGTGATACCGTATGCGCATGCTATTGGCTGACAGCATCCATGAGTGTGCTTTGTTGTGAGAGTCACGGAATGCAGCGCACTTCTGCGTATTAAAGAAACACTTTTCTTTACTACAACAGTGTTTTAAACTGCCTACAAGAGTGTGGGAAATGCTACAGATAAAAGGTGGTATGGGTAGGGTTCATAAACATTTACATTAGCGTATATAATCAAATAAATAGTTTTTCGCTATCACAATTTCTATGTTGGTGTTGGCTGCACTCACCATACTCAACCACCTACACTAAAAGACTACCAATGAAAACATCAAACTTTTTCATTAATGACCAAACCAGACAAAGTCATGAGGATGAAAGAGGGACTTAAGCAATGACGTGCCAACATTCCACCATTCCACGGAGGCAGGGCTCCATAACAAGCTGCCTGGAACAATCCAATCCGTCCTCTAGTTGACCAATGGCATTTGGTCTCAAAACAGGTACCTCTCAAGTTTCTCCCCATCAGTACATGTTAGCAGTGTGGTTCAGGATGTTGACAGCAGGAAAGTGCAACAAAGACCACAAGTCCATTAGCAAACCAAACAGGGAACAAGACTCAGATTTGCATCAACTACTTCCTGTTAGACAGAATTTCTTGTGTGCAAAACATTAGTAACATTAGCTCATTCAATGGCTGTGTAACTGAAAGAAAATCAGTAACTGTTTAGGAGAGGGGGTTATGTGAAACGATTTGACATGGTATCACCTTTTTCAAAAGAATTGCTACTTGTCTCCACCACTAGATGGAGTCATATACCCACTCTGGAGTTCAATTACAAAAGCCTTAGACCAAAATGACCTGTGAAGATTCCCCCACCTCTGCAGCAAAGACATTCTCACAATGAAGGCTTGGTAAAGAGATTACAGACTACGACTACTACTATGTATTTAAGAACTAGTTCTACATACAGAACACACTGGTGCTGCAGTAAACTAGAGCAAATGCCAGGGAGGGGAAACTGTTACCCACTACTAAAAGGTGGACTTGCGCCATCCAACAGCAGATCTGTTTTGTATATGTGGACTCATGACAGTAAAGTGGAGTCGATACAGTGCTTGGAGTGACTTGATTCTATGAATAATTCAAAGTATCTGCCCAAGAAGCGGGCCACGGCTGCAGAGCTGGGCATCAATAAGGGTCAAGTGGAAAGGTTATGTGTGCCTACCCTCCACTAAAGGACTCTTAAAATACAACCTCATAACATTTTTGAATCTGCAACCTGATAAGAAGTGGTTTAAGCCCAGTTTGCTGTTACCAACACATTTAAAGTAGGACTGCAGAGAGAATGGCCTCGCTGTCACCGACAAAGCAGTGAGCTGCGACGCATCGTGTTACTCATTTCCACCAGTGGCAGCGCAGTCATAGCTCGTAACTGACATGATACCATGAAGGTGACTTTCTAATCTCATCAGTTTCCTTGGAAGTGAATTAGGTGTCCCACATTCCCAAGGACTTATTTATAGAGCCCTGCTCACTTCGTTTCAATCATACCAGTAAGAACCATCAGTGATGATGATGATGCCATGACCCTGATAGATGAAACCCATTGTAATAGATCTCAAGGCGGAATACAAAGGTATAGGTTGGCAAGATGACTTTTTTATAGAGGATTTTTTGTTCTCCATCTCACATCAGAATCAACTGAATATAATTTGGTTTATGATTGTTGGATTGTTGTGACAAAAACTTAAATGAATGTATTAATCACCTTCAGCTTGGGTAAATGAATATTTTACAACACTTCCTAAAATCACACCAAGTCATCAATCAAGCAGTACTTTTAAATTTGATAAACAAGCATGTAGGTAATTACCATGATACTTTGATTTAACAAAAAAATTAGAAAATATCTTGCCTTTTGTGTAAGTCATTCAGCCATTACAAAAAAAATCAAGATTTGAAGAACAATAGGCTGGGCTTGCGCTAGCCATTCGCCACAGGCGAAGTAAATTCCATATGGCTACAAGGTTTTTAGCTTGTGTAGCCACAGTGGCCTTCTTATTTTTAGGAAAAAATGTCTATAACTTACAACTTTTTTGGACGCGTGAAAATCCCCGAGCGATAACGTAAGAAAACAATAGCATGCTGCTATTTCTGCATGCCGACAGAAATAACCGAAGTGACCCGAACGCTCCCGATCATTCAATATGCACTCAGGTCAGTGACCGCCTCTCGCCAAATAAAAAAAACTAGGGCTGTCACTTTAACGTGTTAATTAGATTAATTACGCTGCAAATTAACGGGCTATAAAAATTAAGGCAATTAATGACAAGCGGCAAGTCAATGCGCAAGCATTTTAAATTTGGCCCATTGAGTGACCTATAGGCTGCAGCAGCACGTCACTTCCTACCTGCACCACTAGTCAAAAGCACAGTGACTGACAACAGAGATGGACAAGACACAGGAGAGCGAGGCAAGCCCACTTGGACCTTTGGGTGGAAAGTTTATTTATAAAAAGAACAAAGACGGGACTATCAACAAAAACGCAGTGACTCTGCGCTGCCAATCTGCGCTGTAGATGCCTCATTCAGTCTGCCCCAGGGCAGCCGTGGCTACACACGTAGCTTACCATCACCAAGTACGAATGAGGAGTGAATGAATAATGGATCCGATGTAAAGCGTCTTTGAGTGTCCAGAAAAGCGCTATATAAATATAAACCATTATTATTATTATTGTTGTTGTTGTTATTATTTGTACCCTTTGTAAAAGAGAATTTTCATATCACCGAAGCAGCTCCAGCCTAACGTATCATTTAAATGCAAAACATGTCAAGGACAAAGAGTTGAACGTTAGCTTACCCTTTTAAAGGAAAAGCCTGTTGGCATCTTGCTATTTAGCTGCCTTATTTAGAGGCATGTTATACTATTCATTTTGAATTGCTGTATTGAGTCAGCTTTAGTATTCATTTTGATTGAGTCTGCTTATGGGCCTATTTGAGACTCAGCCTTATTTTATTTCTGAATTTTATTTATTTTATTTAACTGTATTCGTATTGCATTTTTGAGAAATGCACCTGGCCTAATTTGGTTTGCTGATGTGCTTGGCCTTTTTTCTTTTGAATTTCATTTATAAAGCACACTTAACCAATAAAAGCGGATTTCAAATCTTCTCTTCTTGGTGCATTCTATTGATTAGTCGTGCACTACAATTTTGTAATGTCCTAGAATTTAAATTCTTTATTTGGGGGCCTTTAGCAGGTATGAGATTAAAATGTGATTAATTAGATTAATTAATTACAAATCCTGCAATTAATTTTTTTAATCGCCTCACAGCACTACAAAAACAGGATTATTTTTTTTAAAAGCTAAACCCGCGAATCGGTGTACGACAAGGCAAGGACGATCGATCGAAAGAAAATGAGAATAGTGTTTTATGGTAGATTTTGCATTAAAATTCTAATTGAACAACAAATGGTGAATGCTGAGAGGGGACAGGAGTGGTGACAGACCAATCAGAAGGTAAATGAAAGATATTATCAATACTTTTTTGTAGTCTTAGTCTTTTGATCTCTTTGACCGGCAGGAATAACCAGCGATGCATGTAAATGTGTATTCACTTTGCGTGCTATTTTTCATGCCTTTTGAAATTGAAATGAAAAATCATATTCTTGAATTAAAAAAAATAAACTATGGCATACCAATGGTATTGTATAAGTTAAAATGTCTTCTAGTCTAAGTAAAACTTACAAGTAAACACTGAGTAATATTTTGTATGACTATCTTCACATGGTGAATGCAAGTTTTCAATTGTTCAATCTCACATTTATACCTGCATAAAGTAGGATAGAAATAAAGACAGTTAAGCTTGAACTACTGACTTTAATATATTTTTGTAGGCAAATTGAACAGAAGATTTTGCCCTCAGAATGCACCAGAATGCAGGATAATAACCCCATTTTCCATTTTCTAAAAAATTTCCCGTGGGGGGGTATCCCCCCCACACACCCCTGCAATGAGTGTGGTTTTACAACCCTCAACAATTGAAAACTTGCATTCACTATGTGAAGATACACTCATTCAAAATATTACTCAATGTTTACTTGTAAGTTTTACTTGCTATTATAGCAAGCCGCTGTCTTGGACACAGAATGTGGCTTTTTGTGGCTTACTCAATTATTTTACACTGAGCCACAGTGGCTTAATCATACTACCTCCTAGTGCAAGCCCAGATAGGTGACCAATTAAGATAAAACAAGTAAAAAATGAAGACTGTATTTTCATAATCTTCATTCATTCACCTTCTTGGTTCTTCATTCTTACGAAATATATGTTTCACAGAATGATTTGTGCACACTGTGCGGTAAAAGACTAATTTTACCCGTTTTATCACTATGAGCAGAATTCCCTTTTCCCAAAGTTTCTCCAAAACTACCGTACAAGACAGCCCAACTACATTTAGCTTATCCAGTAGCTTAACCCAAATTCTTAACTAGGTTAATCAAACACAACCAAGCATACTTGCATTGCAGTATGAGTAACATTTATGATGATGAAGTTAGGACACCACATGAGGCCATCCAGCTTCCAGCGTCTGCTTTTCCTCTCTCTGTAGTACAATGCAGTAGGTCATCGGTTGTTTTGACCCATTTAGAAACTGCACAAAACATTTTGTGTTATCACCTGATCACTGTGCTACAGCACATAGTAGAGCAATGCGCCAGTCTCTCAGATTCCTGTAGTGAGCTGCAGTTTGAGAGGATGCTGCTGCTGACTGCAGCAATGCGGTATGCAACAAACTCATCCTGACTCAAATTAGAGGGCTTAGATTTACTGCACTAATAGGCCAAGGTGCACTTTGTAGATTAAATTAGAGATGGAGAAAAAGATTTAATTGATTTACAAATTTTCAGGCAAGAGTAATTAAAACAAGTAAACATATTTTAGACCTGCATTTGTATTTTGATAACAATTATTTTTAATTAAACAACATGCACGGAGATTTGAGCCTAAATTTGTCTTGTAAAGGGAAATTACTTTACAATGGATTTTCTGGTTTGAACTTTATTATCTCACCAATAATCTTGAGCATGTAGCAACACACCCACAACAACACAGTCCCATGCATTTTCAGTGCAATGCTATTGTTGAACTGAAGAGGGACCTGAAGCAAGAGTTATATGTTTCCGACATGTCTGCTTATGATGTAATTTCAAACTTTTTCACTGTGATTCAAAAACAGGAATGAGCAATATGCACTTTATTTACCTAGAAAAATAAAAAATAAAGCAATATGTGCAATTAGATTTCATTTTCACGTTATCGTGCAATTAAAAAGTGTGTGTAGTCCTTTACAAAAACTTGACAGGAATATTTGATGTTTCAGTGTAACTCAAGATACAACTGACTAATTTTGTCCAACCTTTATTTGTTTTCTGATCATGGGAAAAGGAAAGGCATGATAGGACAGCTCTCCAATATCAATAACACATTAAAAAGGGTCACATTATGAAAAACTCATTTTTTCTCTACATAAATTTTATTGTCCTCCTTAATCCTACCAACTCCTAGAATGACGAAAACAAATGGGTTATGCATCGACTGTACAGCCCACAAACTCGTGAAACAGCATGAACACGCTGATCAGAATCCATTCCTTTCATGACGTAACAACAGGAGTGATAGACTTATCCCAACACCGTCTGCTCGAGAACACTCCCTTCTCCCTGTATACGGGGGGCATTCATTTCCGAGGTGAAGTTCGGTGTGTAGCAATGTCGTCGCACAGAGCTGGACATAAAAATTGCTCTTCTTCTTCTTTTCCTTTCGGCTTTTCCCTTCAGGAGTCCCCACAGCGAATCAGTTGCCTCCATCTAACCCTGTCTTCTGCATCCTCTTCTCTCACACCAACTACCTTCATGTCCTCTTTCACTGCATCCATAAACCTCATCTTTGGTCTTCCTCTAGGCCTCCTGCCTGGCCGTTAAAAACTCGGCATCCTTCCACCAATATATTCACTATCTCTCCTCTAGACATGTCCAAACCATCTCAATCTGGCCTCTCTGACTTGATCTGCAAAACCTCTAACATGTGCTGTCCCTCTGATGTACTCACTCCTGATCCTGTCCTTCCTGGTCACTCCCAAAGAGAACCTCAGCATCTTCATCTCTGCTACCTCCAGCTCTGTCTCCTGTCCTTTCCTCAGTGACACTGTCTCTAGACCAAACAACATCGCTGGTGTCACCACAGTTTTGTACACTTTTCCTTTGATTTTAGCTGAAACTCTTCCATCACACATCACAACTGACACTTTCCTCCACCTGTTCCATCCTGCCTGTACATGCTTCTTCACCTCTTTTCCACACTCTCCATTGCTCTAGACTGTTGACCATAAGTACTTAAAATCTTCCACCTTGATCTCTTCTCCCTGTAACCTCACTCTTCCACTTGGGTCCGTCTCATTCACACACGTACTCTGTCTTACTGCAGCTAACCTTCATTCCTCTCCTTTCCAGGACAAACCTCCACCGCTCTAGCTTCTCCTCCACCTGTTCCCTGCTCTCACTGCAGATCACATTCATACAAATTGCTCAGTTGTTACAAATCAACATTACTGCTTTTATTCTGTCCCAGCCAAAGAAGAACAGAGGAGGCCGCGATTGAGTTTCACTTTTAATGACAATGTGCAAGCTACGTTACCGCTAAACATTAGCCTTTGCTACCGTTAGCCACATCCTTTTTGCAGTAGAGCTCATTTGAGTGACTTTTAGACACCTGAAATTCCGGACCATGAGTCAGTTTGGGGCAAAAAAATTCATGTGGATGAACCTTTAATGATTACATTACTAAGTTGAATGAAAACCATTCATTAGATTTTTGAACACTGACATGTTGCATTAATTCACCGCACATCTGTTCAGTGTCATAATAAAATAGTTTTTGTTTGTATTTAACAGATTCTTTGACTATTGATTAATTTTATCGATGCAAGATTAAAAAATAAACAGAATTTATTACATTACACCTGCAGAAAGGTGATGGTCAATGCCACATCGATCAGACAAGCTGAATTCATGACATACACATATCTCCTTGTCACTGTTAAAATTGTCTCATACATCTCAGTCACAAAAGGCTACCCTTCATGCTCTCTATCCAGAAATCCACCTACACCCAGCCTGAGTGACTTCCCTCATGAGACAGGGCTTACGTGAGCAAAGCAGACAGGAAGGCAATGTTGGCCTGGAAAGCACAGCACGGTGTTGCGTAGTATGTTGGCAGCTGTGAAAAACACACACAGGCCCAAGCAGATGGCTTTAGAAGAGGGAGACAGGCTAACAGACGAGTGTTGGGGATATCCTACATTTCAGTTCAGTCAGGCAGTGAGTGAGAGAGAGCTAACCAAGCTTTGTTCTCTCTCAGACAACAAGGTAGATACAGATGGAATCTCCTCTCCTTCATGTCTGTGACATTTATCAAAACCATGTCAGTACATCATTTTATTCTGATCAGTCTATTTTATAGGGCTGTATAAATGGTCTCCTTTGTGTTTGACTGTGGAGTGCCCTTGACCAAAAAACAATTTCAGTCATTGTTTGTCCACAAAAAAAACAGCAATTTGCATAAACAGTCTGTTTATATTGAGGGGGCAGCTCAGTGTTTTACAGATTACATGAACTTTTGTGTGGACACCGTGGCCCTGTCAGGACAGCCAGGTGTTACCCCAAAAACAAACCCTGGGTAACAAAGAAGTCAAGGCTTTCCTGAACAGGAAGAAGCGGGCATTCAAAAGCAAGATCAAGGAGGGGATGAGGAAGGCCCAGCAGGAAATGAGACTCTGCCTGAGGGAGGCCAAGGAGGCGTACAGGAGGAAGCTGGAGAAGCAGCTGGGGCGTAACCAAGTGCAGGAGGAATGGAATGAGAACCATCACCAGACACGGAAAAGGGTGCAGCACTGTGGAGGGGAATAGTGAATGAGCGAATGAACTAAACAGCTTTTTCAATCGGTTCAGCTCCCCCACCACTCCCGGCTCCTCATCCCAGGCCTCTCCCGGCCCTGCGGACCGCTCCACTGATGCTCCCGCCTCCTGTGCTTCCTCTCCTTCCACCCCTGCAACTTCTCCCGAGCCACTCCAAAGGCTGCGAAGCTCAACGGCCCGACCTCAATCACTGGACTTCCAACCTCGCCTTGACCTCCTGCTTCCACCAAAACAGAGACGTCATTATTGCAGACCTGGTGACGACAACACTGCGGAGGCTCCATCCTTATAAGCCGGCTGGACCGGATAAGGTCTCCCCTAGACTCCTGTGCCTGTGCTTTGGAACTAGGGGAACCCCTACAGCAATTGCTCAACCTCAGTCTGCGGCTGGGGAGGGTCCCGTCACTGTGGAAGACCTCCTGCATTGTCCCTGTACCCAAGACAGGACGTCCTACTGAGCTCAACGACCACTGACCGGTCGCTCTTACCTCCCACGTAATGAAGACCCTAGGGCGACTGGTCCTGGAGCTCATGTGTCCACAGGTGCAGGGTGCAATGGACCTTTGCCTATCAGGTCAAGGTTGGGGTTGACGACGCTGTCTTGTACCTCCTTCACCATGTGCTCTCCTACCTGGATGCCGGGGGCTGTGCCTTCAGGGTGCTCTTCGACTTTTCGAGCGCCTTCAACACCATCCAGTCCCGGCTCCTGCAGGATAAACTGACCTCCATGGCTGTGGACCCCTACCTCGTGAACTGGATCATGGACTATCTTACGGACAGACCCCAGTACGGGGACTGTTTTTCTTCTATGGTGACCAGCAGCAAGGGGGCTCCCCCATTCTCTTCACCCTCTACACATCGGACTTCAACCACAACTCGGATACATGCCACATACAGAAGTACTCCGATGACACTGCGATCGTGGCATGTATCCGAGAGGGTGATGAGGGGGAGAACAGGGCATTGGTGGCTGACTTCGTGGAGTGGTGCCAACAGAACCAGCTCCAGCTTAACGTCTCCAAGACAAAGGAGATGGTGCTGGATTTCCGGCGGACACCCCCCTCTCCACAGCCAGTGATCATCGAGGGCAGTGAGGTGGAGGTGGTAGGAAACTATAAGTACCTGGGACTGCAGCTAGATAGCAGACTGGACTGGTCACTCAACTCGGACTGTGTGTATAAGAAGGGGCAGAGCAGGATGTACTTCCTGAGGAGGCTGGCCTCCTTCAACATTTGTCTTAAGCTCCTTCTCATGTTCTATCAGTCCGTAGTCTCCAGTTTGCTGCCATACACCATGGTGTGTTGGGGTGGTGGGGCCAGGAAAAGAGATATGGACCGTCTTAACAGACTCATTTGCAGAGCAGGCTCAGTGGTCGGGCTGAGCCTGGACTATGTGGAGACACTTCTGGAGAGCAGGATCATGTTTAAAGTCAGGGCTATCATGAACAACACCAGCCACCCCCTGCACACCACCTTCTATCAGCAGAGAAGCACTTTCAGCCACAGACTGCTGTCACATAGGCTGAGGTCCTCCTTCGTGCCCCGTGCCATCAGGGGGTACAATGATTCTCTCAGGAGGAGCGGGGGGGAGGTGGTGAGTTCAGCATGCGGTTGAATGGAGGGGAGGAGATGGGATGTCAGCCTGTGCTGCAGGGTAGTAGGGCCAAGGTGCAGTGTAGTGGAGCCAAGGTGCAGTGTAGTGGGGACAAGGGGTTGTGATAGGCGGATCTCTCCAGGCTGGAGAAGCTGATCAGGCGGGCCAGCTCGGCTGTCGGGATGAAGCTGGATCCTCTGGTAACGGTGGCAGAGAACCTTGCACAAACTGCTGGACATCATGGACAATGCCAGCCACCCTCTGGACACAGTTACCAGCAACCAGGGAAGCCTGAGAAGCCTGACCAGCCAGAGGCTGCGCCTCCCAATATGCAGGGCAAACAGACTTAAGAACTTGTTCATCCCCCGAGCCATTAAACTGTTCAACTCCTGTCTGGGGGAGATGAAGAAAGTCCACACAAGAGCTGAGGGAGACACTATACCCATACTTAACTAAGCATGTTTATTTTTTTTACTTCTATGCCTATTTATGATTTTGTGTATATTCTTGATGGGTTATTTATTCATCTTTCTATTTAGTGTTGTACTACTTTCTATGTGCTGGTGCTTTCTGTGTGCTTGTTCTGTGTTTTGTGTACTCACTGTGCTGTGTGAGAAATTAATTTCCCTGATGGAACCTCCTTAAAGGGACAAATAGTTATACTCTATTAGATAGTGACACCTTATATTTTTGACCATTGTGTTATTAGATAGATATTAGATATTAGATGTTGTGATATTAAATGGTGACACCTTACATTGTAAGGAGGGTGTACCTTAAACCACCATATGGGCCTCCTGCTAATTTTCACTTGCACTTTTTTTTTTTAATTTAATTTTATACTGTTTATATTTTAGTTACAGTTTAGTATATGTCTTGTTAATGCTGCATGTGTCTGTCAGTGTAGTGTATGTCTTGTGGTATGTCTAGTGATGTCAGTGTTTCTTTTTCTCCTGGTGTTTATCCAGTATTTATTCATGTAATGCCTGAGTGGTGGATATGTGCAATTTCCTCCGGGATTGATGAAGTATATATCTAGCTATATAGCAAACTTCTAATACAAGCTAAAGGTTGAAAATAAAAATGAGGATGGTGCTGTCAGAAGATCCTCGGACAACTGCTTTACACACAGACATTCACCAAACATTATGTTAAAACTGAAAACCATGTCCATCGTCATCTGCTGTGACCTGGGCTACACAGATCAACGTTCAATGGCAAAGGTCTATACACTGAAATAAGAATCTTTAAGACTGCAATTACATATTATCCTGTCTGTGTTCCCAATTGTCAGCAACAGATATGCAAAGTATTAATTTTCTTTTGCCCTGACCTGACCTTTTCTACAAAAAAGAATCAGTATCCCTTGAAGTCTACGAACACAGTTTTTTCTACCACCTGGTTATATAATATGGGATGTATGATCCAGATTTGCTTGTTTCACTGACGCATCAAAGTGAATGGGCATTCTGTATATCTCTGATATGCTTTTCTGCTAACTTAGAGTGAAACCTTAACATTCAACTATGGTGCTGTACAAACTACAGAAAAAAAAAGTATAATTTAAGAAGTGCTGATTTCAGGTCATTTACAAATGTGAAAGTAATTGTGATTGAAAGTTGGGGCGGCAGTGGCTCAGTGATAAAGCAGGGGGTAGAGCAGGTCGCCCAATGTTCCTAATATCGGCGGTTCGATTCCCGCTTCCACCCAAAAAAACACAAGGAGTGTGAGCTGACAATGGGAGGTGTCAGCTCACCTCTGGAGCACTGCCGAGGCTCCCTTGAGCAAGGTGCCGTCCCCCTTTATAAATTACTTATTTGGGGCGCTTCACAAGAGGGTCTGCCCGCTACTCCCTCCCCCTGCATGCCTATGGGCCCCCTTGTGTGCGCGTGCTACAGGGGCCTGTACAAACTAACATGTATGCATGCGTTTGAAGTATTACTAACTAGAGTGTGCTCTTTATACATATACTGTATAAGAAAATAATAAGATAAATTAAAAAATTATAGAATCACAAAAAGCACAGCTAACTTTGACCTGATAAGCTGAAATGAAGCCTTTGGTAGACCTACAGAGAAAGAACATGTTGTAGCAAGCCAGGAGCACCGAGACACACTGCAGTAGAAATATGAAACCATCGTTCTCCTGTTCTGGGTCTATCACAGCTCTTTGTCTGAATACCAAAGACAAATTAAGACGATGCAAATGAGGCCTTGTGACACAAGTGTGATTTAGAAGGTATTGTATCTCATCTCGACTTCATACCAATGCACTTGGTAGATGGTATCTGAACTGAAAACGTCCAGAGACTGGACAGGTACCGTGTGTGTGTTATGGGCCTGTACTCACACACGTGTGTGTACATATATATATATATATATATATATATATATATATATATACACATTACATACACACACACACACACACACAAACACACGTGTCACTAACAACCAGTGTGTATGGAGTGGAAAATAAAGTAAACTTCCTTTCATCTTATTTAATTTCATGGACAGGCTGGGTAGCTTTACATTGGATTCTGAGGTTCCACTGACTATGTTTAAACTTGTAACCTTAAAAACAGAAATTTCAGGGTACTTTAATGAAAGTAAAATATTCGTATGATCCTGTCAGTAAGGAGACTACCAGTGGAGCTAATGTCCAATGGTAGGAAACATCATACAGTGGCTAATTACAGTGACTGTTACACTCTCAGCTTGATGGATGCTGAGCCCAAACAGCCAGCTTCGGATCATCCCACAGATTTTTAATTTTATTCAAGTCTGGGGACCGGGCTTGCCATCCCAAAACATTTTACTTGCTCATTTGCATGGCTGCCAGAGTAGATTTTGAGCAATATTTTAAATCATTGTCTTGTTAAAATATCCAGCCATGGCGTAACTTCAACTTTGTGACTGATTATTGAATCAGTCACAAAGTTGAAGTTCTCAAGAATTTGCTTATATTGAAAGATTCAAGATTAAAGCACACTTTATTATCCACACAAATGGGGAAATTATCTTGTACATGCATATACTGTACGTGTTAGTAGCACACACAAACGCTGTATACAGGCCCCTGTAAACACAACACACTAGGGGCCTGCTGGCATGCAATTAATCACATCATTCAGTACTGGGAGAGGCGGAGTGATAGGTCACGACTTTGGGTTGCGCCCCAATGAGCAGATTATGGGGGGACAGGGGACCACAACCCTACACCAAATTATACTGTAAATATAAATTTTTCTTAGAATGCTGTGTTCTTTGGTCGCCATGCATAATGCCCCTTGTTATGACCAAATAACCCAATCTTTGTTTCATCAGTCCACAACACCTCATTCCAAAATCAAACTGGCTTGTCCAGAAGCACTTTTGCATAGCTCAAGTGTGTTAGTGGCATGTGTGCAGCAAGGGTTTCATCTGCATCACTCTCCTGTACAGCTACTCCTTGTGCAAAGTGCACCGAATTGTTGAACTGTGCACAGTGACACCATCTGCAGCCAAATTTTGTTGTAGTTCTTTGGTGGTGGTCTGTCAGTTGACTTTGACCATTCTCACGATTCCTCCATCTTTACTTCTGATATTTTCCTTGGCTTGCCACGTCTCAACTCACCGTAGTGTGAATTGTAAATAGTCTTCTGTTCCTGTTCCTATTCCTCATTCTCTATTATTCTCTTCCACCTTCAATGCACCGACACCGCGTCAAGTTCCTCGACAGTCATTTTTACTGTACTTGGCAATAAAACCTTTTCTGATTTCTGACCTTTACAAGAATTGTGTTTGTGGAAATGTGCTTCCATTTCCTCGCTATGTTCCTCACAGTGAAAAATGACAGCTGAAATCTCTGAGATAGCTTTTTGGAGCCTTCCACTAAACCATGATGTTGGACAATCTTTTCTTTCAGGTCATTTGAGAGACCCCCATATTGCCACTCTTCACAGGAGATTCAAAGAGAAAGACAACATCCTATCAGCCACCTTAAATACCTTTTCTCGTGATGACTGGATCCTCTGTTTATGAAGTTCAAGGCTTGATGAGCTAACCAACCCAATTTTGTGTTCCAAGTAACCAGTGCTAACAAGGTATAGGGAGTCAACTGTTCATTTTTGTTTTGATGCAAAATGAACATCTTCCGTTAGTCCAATAAAGCAATTTGACTTCTGAAGTTGCTGATCCAAACTCCCAATGATTTATAAATGGAAATTTGGAAATTGTCATGGGTACCCAACTTTTTTCTTACCACTGTAATAAAACATATAATAATCTGTGATAAATGTCATTTTTTCACTGTATTATACCAAAAAGTACAATTAAATACAAATACAGGTAGTCCTCAAGATACGAGCATCCAACTTAAAAATATTTACAAATAAGAACAAAGACGTGCTGCTACATCTGATCACTGTAGTTCCCATTTCTGCCACAACCCAAGCCAAGCAGCACCTCATACGCACGACAATCTCTCTTGACAACTCAGCCTCTCACAGACAATAACTCCTCCCTCCTCCTTCTCTTCCTTAGCACTAAAGCTATGTTACATTCTAGTATTACAGGATTTTACTTTATTTTACTGTATCTGTGTGTTTTTATGTCCTGTAATTGAAACCATAGCTGGACAGACTGTTCGTGCTAGCCAGCTAGTTTCACTCAGAATTCGTTGCCGTTTTCTGTGTCTTTCCTGCTGTTTGGACTCTGCTCAAAAACGTGATAACTGTTGGAACAATTATGACACTCTAAAATTATGTTAACTGGAAAGTCCATGTATAGTTAGTGATGGGCAGATGAAGCCCCATGAAGCATTGAAGCAATTCATCCCAATCGGTTCACTGCGGTTCGAAGCTTCTTGAGGCTTCATTTGCTCTAGTATGATGTCTACTGGATGCTAAAATATCAGTTGGAATGAGTTTGAAGTGTGTGTCATTTTGCAGGAAGCCTGTGAATAAAACTGTCAGCAAAATAAAGTATGCAAAACATGTATATTTTAGTGATGGCATTACACTGTGTGTGTATAAAAACTAAAAAATAAAATAAATAAATCTATTAATAATTCCCATAGTTGGTGTGAGAGAAGAGGATGCAGAAGACAGGGGTTAGATGGAGGCAACTGATTCGCTGTGGCGACCCCTGAAGGGAAAAGCCATAAGGAGAAGAATAACTCCCGTAGGAAAATTACTTTTGTTGAACTCCAACTGCTTGTCCACGTATACAGTATTCACTCACACACACACACACACACACACACACACACATACACAGACACACACTGGGCTTGCGCTAGCCATTCGCCACTTCTCCATAGGCGAAGTAAATTCCATATGGCTACAAGGATTTTAGCTTGTGTAGCCACAGTGGCGTTCTTATTTTTAGGAGAAAAAGTCTAAAACTTACAACTTTTTTGGACTCGCGAAAATCCCTGAGCGATAACATAAGAAAACAATAGCATGCGGCTATTTCTGCATGCCAACAGAAATAGGCATGCAGAAATAGCCTGCATGCCTATTTCTGGGCAAAGTGACTCGAACGCTCCCGATCATTAGATATGCACTCGGCTCATGACCGCCTCTCGCCCAATAAAAAAAAACAGGATTCTTTTTTTTACAAGCTAAACCCACGAATTGGTGTACGACAAGGCAAGGACAATCGATCGAAAGAAAATGAGAATAGAGTGTTTTATAGTAGATTTTGCGTTAAAATTCTAATTGAACAACAAATGGTGAATGCTGAGGGGGTAGGAGTCGTGACAGACCGATCAGAAGGTAAATGAAAGATATTATCAATACTTTTTTGTACTCTTAGACTTTTGGTCCCTATGACGGGCAGGAATAACCAGCGATGCATTTAAATGTGTAAATGTAAATTTAAATGTGCTTGCTATTTTATATGCCTTTTTAAATTGAAATGAAAAATCATATCAAATAAAAAAAAACAAAACTAAACTATGGCATAGCAATGGTATGGTGTTGTCTAAGTTAAAGTTAAAATGTCTTCTAGCCCAAGTAAACCTTACAAATAAACATTGATTTTAATAAATTTGATTGAAGTGTCTACTTCAGTGGTTTTTAACCTTGTTGGAGGTACCGAACCCTGCCGGTTTCATATGCTCATTCACCAAACCCTTCTTTAGTAAAAAAATAAAAAAGTGTTTTTTTTTTCTAAATTTGAGACATAAGTACCGGTATATATTTTACTGGTGTATTTAATGAATTGTGCATTAATGTCACCTTTTTCAAAGAACAAAACCAAGACAGTGCATGAACTCACATGAAATGACCTACCTGCAAATCAGTTTGACTTCTGCTGTTGTTACTGAGAGACCAGTTCAGATATGTGTGGCTTCACCTTGGCAAGTGCTACTCTAATGTCATTTTCACAGCAAAGTCTGTTTCTTTTGTTTTCCATGCAGCTTAAGAAAGTGTTCCTTTATTTTTGCCAATGCGAGACTAGAGTTGCTCAACTTGACATTGCAAATCATGCAGAACGCTGACTCCCATCATGTTCCGTTATACAGTACATGTAAATTCACGTTGCACATATTCGTCCGACAACTTTCTTTTTTTGCTCAACATAGTTACTATGAATTAAAATATTAAGAAAGCAATCAGATGACGTATCATCATTCATTCATTCATTCATTTTCTGCCGCCTCATCCGCCGTAGCGGGTCATGGGGAGCTGGAGCCCATCTCAGCTGGCATAGGGCGTGAGGCAGGGAACACTCCGGGCACGACGCCAGTGCACCGCGAGCCACACACAAAGACAGACAACCATGCACACACACACTCACTCCTACGGGCAATTTGGGACCAGCCAATCAACTTGAAGCGCATGCTTTTGGAGGTGGGAGGAAGCCGGAGAACCTGGAGAGAACCCACGCAAACACGGGGACAGCATGCAAACTCCACACAGAGCGGGACTCAAATCCGTATCCGCCGTGTTGTGAGGCGACAGCGCTAAACACTGCGCCACCGTGCCGCCCACTTCCCATCATAAAAGGCATAAATAGACTACTGAGGTCACAAAATCCCATGTAGCACAAGTAGGCTAATTGACATAGCGTGATCACCTGCAGCCAGTGATGGCTAAGGGGGCGTGTCATCACGAAATAACACGATGTCTCAAACGTACACAGTGATTCCTGTATGTTTATTTTGTCTTGACCGCCGTCTCCGCCGAACCAGAGACCGACTCACCGAACACCTAGGGTTCGATCAAACCCAGGTTAGGGACCACTGGTCTAAGTCAAAGTTAAAATGTCTTCTAGTCCAAGTAAAACTTACAAGTAAAAATTGAGTAATCTTTTTTATGACTGTATCTTCACATAAGTGCATGCAAGTTTTCAATTGTTCAATCACATTTTCTGTATGCCTGCATAAAGTAGGATAGAAATTAAGATAGTTAAGCCTGAACTGTTGACTTTAGTGTATTTTTGTAGATAAACTGTACAGAAGATTTTGCCCTCAGAATGCACCAGAATGTAGGAAAACCCCATTTTTCTAAAAAATTTCCCGTGGGAGGTCCCTGGATCCCCCCTGTGGGGAGTATCCCCCCCCCACACCCCCACAAGGAGCATGGTTTTACAACCCCCAACAACTGAAAACTTGCATTCACTATGTGAAGATACAGTCAAACAAAATATTACTCAATGTTTACTTTTAAGTTTTACTTGGACTAGAAGACATTTAACTTTGACTTACACACTTTGATTTTAATAAATTTGATTCTTAGTATTACTCAATGTTTACTTTAAAGTTTTACTTGCTATAATATCAAGCCGCTGTCTTGGACACAAAATGTGGCTTTTTGTGGCTTACTCAGTTCGTTTACACTGAGCCACAGTGGCCTAGTCATACTACCTCCTAGTGCAAGCCTAGCCACACACACACACACACACACACACACACACACACACACACAATCTGCAAACTGAGGAGAGCAAGAGCCCAACTCCCCATCATGCTCACCTTCTACAGAGGCACCATCAAGAGCATCTTGACCAGCTGCATCACTGTGTGGTACGGCACCTGCACCGTTTCCTGCCGTAAGACCCTGCAGCGCATCATGAGAGCAGCTGAAAAGATCACTGGTGTCTCTCTCCCTTCCCTCACAGACATTTACAACACCCGCCTCACCTGCAAAGCCATCAGCATTGCAGGTGATCCCACCCACCCCTCTCACAGCCTTTTCAGCCTGCTGCCATCAGGTAGGAGACTGCAGAGTCTGCGGGCCAAAACCTGCCTGTGTTGTCCTGCCTGCGTTGTCCTGTCTGTGTTGTACTGCCTGTTTTACTGCCTGTTTACCATGGATCAGAGAGGACTGCAATTTCATCTGTGCTGTATGTCGTGCATATATGGTACACTTGACAATAAAGCTGACTTTGACTTGACACACACATGCACACACAGTATGGAAAATGATCATTTGGACAGGACAAAAATGAAAATACAGTAAACACGTACAGTGAGGGGAGGGTGGTTGGGGTATGGACAATGATTGTGCTTTTGTAACGTTGAGGTATAGCCAGTGATTATGCTTGGGTCATATCATTGGTTTATATTTAAAAACAACATACAGGGAGACACCTCCCCGGATAGAAAAAGTTTCGGTCAAAGCGTCCACACAACAACGCAGACACCGCGTTTTCAAAAAACTTCGCTATGGCCAGTGTTTTCATCCCGGATATCTACGTTGTCATGTGGACGAAAGGCATTACCGCAACAAAAAGCCTCGCGGCCCGATGCCTTACGCCATATTGTTCACCTGATTCCTTCTGGCAGATGCGCCGTGATTGGTTGGGCGCTTGATTTGACAGGTAGTGGGTGGAGTTAAAAAGCGTGACAGCGTGAATTTTCAAGCGAGCCTGTTGTGACCACAGAGTAGACTTCAATAGATTTTTCCTCAAAAAAAACAGAAAATCTCTTGGATACACCCCAGAAGGCTGTTCAGAGAATGACTGTAAGCTAACAAGCAAAGAGCAGGTAAAATGATAGCAGCAGAGTTGTTCAGAAACATAAATTATGGGAATCGATGGAAACCAGAGAGTTCAGGCAAATCAGCAAGGAGACAACACAATGGCTGACACAGAAATTCAAAATAAACTCTATTTGTCTTTCTGGAAAAAAATTAGGAAAAAATTTACCTTGCTCAAGTAAATTTAACAAAGAAGTGCTTCTTAATTGTTCTCTGTTGAGCCCCCCTAGAGAGACGAAACAATTTTATGCGCCCCACCCTCCAGAACACAGATGTTCACTGGTGTGTGTGTGTTTCTAAGTACACGATGTACACATCAATTCAAAAAACACCATAGCAGAGGAGCTAACGTGCTCCAATAACGGACATAAAAGTGCCACTGCCACCTATACAGATGTGCATTTACACTTTATTTAAGTAAAGCAATGGAAAAGCAAACAACACCTTTGCTGTGAATATTCTCCAGGGAAACATGTGCTCCCCTGGAATTTCTCCACACCCCCTTGCGTGCCCCACTATTTGAGACGCTACACCTTAAATTCTTAAATTGAAAGTCCCAGTGAAGCATTCTGCTGCCACTTTACTTGACAAAGACATAATTCCCCTATTCCTATTGAAAGGTCAATGAGAAGCTGAGATATATGGAGGGGATATTAAGTCTTACCTTTCTAACAGGCCATGGTTTGACATGACAAGCAATACTATAAAGGTAAGGTTACACAGCAATGTGGGGCTCCGTACAATATATATACAGTGCGTCCTCGTTCTTTCTTGTTATTTACGGTAATTTAAACATTTATGACCCTCCCCATAGTGATATTAAACCACTTTCTATCTGTATTAGCTTTTCCCACACTCTTATTGACTGTTTAAAGCCCTTTTGTTTCTCTGGTAAATCCGAGACTCACGGTACCAAGCGCACTTCCGGATGCCGTCAGCCAATAGAATGCACGTATGGCATCATGGACTGCCTACCAAAAATCTGTGATGAGATGAAGTTGCGAGAGTTAATGTGTGAATGCGCGAGGGTGCACTTACTCATGATATGATTCATCCATCCATCCATCCATCCATTCTCTACCGCTTATCCGGGGTCGGGTCGCGGGGGCAGCAGCTTGAGCAGGGAAGCCCAGACTTCCCTCTCCCTAGCCACTTCGTCCAGCTCCTCCGGGAGAATCCCAAGACGTTCCCAGGCCAGCCGGGAGACATAGTCTCTCCAGCGTGTCCTGGGTCGTCCCCTGGGCCTCCTCCCGGTAGGACGTGCCCGGAACACCTCACCAGGGAGGCGTCCAGGAGGCATCCTGACCAGATGCCCGAGCCACCTCATCTGGCTCCTCTCGATGCAGAGGAGCAGTGGCTTGACTCCGAGTCCCTCCCGGATGACCAAACTTCTCACCCTATCTCTGAGGGAGAGCCCGGACACCCTGCGGAGGAAACTCATTTCGGCCGCTTGTATCCTGGATCTCGTTCTTTCGGTCACGACCCACAGCTCGTGACCAAAGGTGAGGGCAGGAACGTAGATCGAACGGTAAATCGAGAGCTTTGCCTTTCGGCTCAGCTCCTTCTTCACCACGACGGACCGATACAGAGCCCGCATCACTGCAGACGCTGCACCGATCCGCCTGTCGATCTCCCGTTCCATCGTACCCTCACTCGTGAACGAGACCCCGAGATACCTGAACTCCTCCACTTGGGGTAGGATCTCATCCCCAACCCGGAGAGGGCACTCCACCCTTTTCTGACTAAGGACCATGGTCTCAGATTTGGAGGTGCTAATTCTCATCCCAACCGCTTCACACTCGGCTGCGAACCGTTCCAGTGAGAGTTGGAGATCACGGCTTGATGAAGCCAACAGCACCACGTCATCTGCAAAAAGCAGAGACGCAATACTGAGGCCACCAAACCGGACACCCTCAACGCCTTGGCTGCGCCTAGAAATTCTGTCCATAAAAGTTATGAACAGAATCGGTGACAAAGGGCAGCCTTGGCGGAGTCCAACCCTCACTGGAAACGAATCCGACTTACTGCCGGCAATGCGGACCAAACTCTGACATCGGTCGTACAGGGACCGAACAGCCCTTATCAAGGGGTTCGGTACCCCATATTCCCGAAGCACCCCCCACAGAACCCCCCGAGGAACACGGTCGAACGCCTTCTCCAAGTCCACAAAACACATGTAGACTGGTTGGGCGAACTCCCATGCCCCCTCAAGGACCCTGCGGAGGGTGTAGAGCTGGTCCACTGTTCCACGGCCAGGACGAAAACCACATTGCTCCTCCTGAATCCGAGATTCGACTTCCCGACGGACCCTCCTCTCCAGAACCCCTGAATAGACCTTACCAGGGAGGCTGAGGAGTGTGATCCCCCTGTAGTTGGAACACACCCTCCGGTCCCCCTTCTTAAAAAGGGGGACCACCACCCCAGTCTGCCAATCCAGAGGCACTGTCCCCGACGTCCACGCGATGTTGCAGAGGCGTGTCAACCAGGACAGCCCCACAACATCCAGAGCCTTTAGGAACTCCGGGCGGATCTCATCCACCCCCGGGGCCCTGCCACCGAGGAGCTTTTTAACTACCTCGGTGACCTCAACCCCAGAGATAGGAGAGCCCGCCTCAGAGAACCCAGACTCTGCTTCCTCATGGGAAGGCGTGTCGTCGGAATTGAGGAGGTCTTCCAAGTATTCTCCCCTCCGAGTCACAACGTCCCGAGTTGAGGTCAGCAGCGCCCCATCCCCACTATACACAGTGTTGATGCTGCACTGCTTCCCCCTCCTGAGACGTCTGATGGTGGACCAGAATCTCCTCGAAGCCGTCTGGAAGTCGTCCTCCAAGGCCTCACCGAACTCCTCCCACGCCCGAGTTTTTGCTTGGCCAGCCGGTACCTATCAGCTGCCTCAGGAGTTCCACAGGCCAAAAAGGCCCGATAGGACTCCTTCTTCAGCTTGACGGCATCCCTTACCGCTGATGTCCACCAGCGGGTTCTGGGGTTGCCGCCACGACAGGCACCGACCACCTTACGGCCACAGCTGCGGTCGGCCGCTTCGACAATGGAGGCGCGGAACATGGTCCACTCAGACTCAATGTCCCCCGCCTCCCCCGGAACGTGGGTGAAGTTCTGCCGGAGGTGGGAGTTGAAACTCCTTCTGACAGGGGATTCCGCCAGGCGTTCCCAGCAGACCCTCACAATACGTTTGGGTCTGCCAGGTCGGACCGGCATCTTCCCCCACCATCGGAGCCAACACACCACCAGGTGGTGATCGGTTGACAGCTCCGCCCCTCTCTTCGCCCGAGTGTCCAAGACATGCGGCCGCAGGTCCGATGACACGACCACAAAGTCAATCATCGAACTGCGGCCTAGGGTGTCCTGGTGCCAAGTGTACGTATGGACACCCTTATGTCTGAACATGGTGTTCATTATGGACAGTCCGTGACGAGCACAGAAGTCCAATAACTGAACACCATTTGGGTTCTGATCGGGGGGGCCGTTCTTCCCAATCACGCCCTTCCAGGTCTCACTGTCATTGCCCACATGAGCATTGAAGTCCCCCTGCAGAACGATGGAGTCCCCAGTGGGAGCGCTCTCCAGCACCCCCTCCAAGGACTCCAAAAAGGGTGGGTACTCTGAACTGCTGTTTGGTGCATAAGCACAAACAACAGTCAGGACCCGTCCCCCCACCCGAAGGCGGAGGGAGGCTACCCTCTCGTCCACCGGGGTGAACCCCAATGTACAGGCGCCAAGCCGGGGGGCTATAAGTATACCCACACCTGCTCGGCGTCTCTCACCATGAGCAACTCCAGAGTGGAAGAGAGTCCAACCCCTCTCGAGAGGACTGGTACAAGAGCCCAAGCTGTGTGTGGAGGTGAGCCCGACTATATCTAGTCGGAACTTCTCGACCTCACACACCAGCTCGGGCTCCTTCCCTGCCAGAGAGGTGACATTCCACGTCCCAAGAGCCAGCTTCTGTAGCCGGGGATCGGATCGCCAAGGTTCCCGCCTTCGGCCACCGCCCAGCTCACAGTGCACCCGACCCCTATGGCCCCTCTCACAGGTGGTGAGCCCATGGGAAGGGGGACCCACGTTGTCCTTTCGGGCTGCGCCCGACCGGGCCCCATGGGTGCAGGCCCGGCCACCAGGCGCTCGCCTTCGAGCCCCACCTCCAGGCCTGGCTCCAGAGGGGGGCCCCGGTGGCCCGCATCCGGGCAAGGGAAAACGTGTTCCACTGTTTTGATTCATCATGAGGGGTCTGTGAGCCGTCCTTTGTCTGGTCCCTCACCTAGGACCTGTTTGTCATGGGTGACCCTGCCAGGGGCACAAAGCCCCAGACAACTTAGCTCCTGGGATCATTGGGACACACAAACCCCTCCACCACAATAAGGTGACGACTCAAGGAGGAGATGATATGATTCAAAGGAAGTATAAAATAACTAACCAATAAAATATGCTGCAGCAGTTTACTGAAAACAGTCTGCTTAAGTGGTCAACTACATTCACTCCTTACTCCTAATTGCCGTTCTTATTAACATAGTGAGAAGAATGTTTAATACATTATCTAAAAATAGCAGGAATGAGAATTAAGTGTTAGTGTGAAATTTATGAAAATATTACATGTCATGAGCAGCACGGTAGCACAATGGGTATTGGTGTCACTGCACAGCGATGTGGTTCTGGGTTCGAGTCCAGCTCTGTGCGGAGTTTGCATGTTCTCGCCATGTCTGTGTGGTTCTCTCCAGGTTCTCTGGCTTCCTCCCACCTCCAAAAACATGCGCTGCAGGTAATTGGCTGGTCCCAAATTGCCCGTAAGTGTGAGTGTCCCCTGCCTTATGCCCCCAGTTGGCTGGGACAGGCTCCAGCATCCTGCCACCAGCGACGTTGGTTGAGGCGGGTTTAGAAGATGAAAAAATGAAATCTCACATACAGTACACTAAATAAAAGAGAAAATTATGAGGCTGATTCATCAATGATTCAAAAGCGAAATGGCAAAATTCAACATGTCCATCTAGTCTGTTATTACCTCCAACTGATTTCTGAGAAAGGGCATCAAATTACTCTCCGTCAGTAGCGACCAATGCACTGGACTGTATAAAAAGCAAAACTTCAACAATAAGCAACATTCATACTTTCAATATAGAACTTCATATTAACAAGAAATGCACTGAGAGAAGGCCCAAGAAACAACTAACACATGTATGATACAAATAATATAATTGTTGCCATTTTACAACACACTGTGGAAATAATTTGCTCTACTAAATTTGTGGCCCGCAGAAACAAATGAAATCTCCTCAACACTGTATTCCCAGTCATTAAATAAAGTCAGAGTCTGCATGGGAACCATGCATGAAAAATATGTTTAAGGAAGAGGAGGATTAATTTCCTGGACAAGTATGTAGAACTATCTAACTATGCTTATCTACCCTGAGGCAATGTGGATTGGCAATGCCTATTTTTCTGCAATGAGGCAAAAGGGCTGCAAAGAAACACCCATTTGGCTCAGAGGTAACTCAGATTCTGATGGAAGAAAACAGAATGAAAGGATGATGTACTACAAAAGGTGCTGATCAGCTACATGCAGATCTGATTTACTTATTGATGACTTGACAGGTACCTCTCTGTTCCTCCCGCGCGCACGCACACGCACATATACACACACACACACACACAAATTCCTAGCAGCTCCTCTTAATGATGAAGCCCTGCTCCTTATAATAGTTACAAAGTGGAAACATCATTCCCTTATCTTTGTGACTCTAGCATTTGTTCTCCAGAGGGCTTTGCAAGTAATTGCTTAATAAAGTAACTCAACATGTTGTATGACTCAAAGAGCCAAAGGTAAACACAGCACTTCTGTATCACAAACAGCTTGTTACTGAACTATTTGTCTTTGTGTTATGGAAGCAGAGAATTGCTTTCAAACATTATCACAGCACCAACAAAGGGGCTACTTTGCAGCAATTTTTTTTTTTTTTTAAAGAGCCTCTTATCAAAGGCTTGCCAAATTTAATGGCAACATGCAAGTGCCCATGCACTGACTGTATTGTAATATATGGATTAATCTATGCATGTTTAAAACATAACGCCATTTGAATTTTCATAGACAGAAGAAGGTCTGGTACAACAGTCCATCTGCCTGCTTCCTTTCTGCTCAAGCATGCACCGAAATGAGATTACGTAGATAAACTGAGTGGCTGAGCAGTCAAGCATAAGAATGGTCGTTTCCTGGACCATACAAGGTCAGCACTGTTTATGAATGTCCACCTATACCCTTAGTTTGTGTCATAAACAATCGAATGGTATTTTCACTGTTTTGTTTACTGATTAATTTGTCCCCGAGGCAAAAGCAGCTACGCAGTGTGCTTCTGTGTAAATCAAGGCACTTTTTTGATTGTATGTGTAAGTGCAATATGTCCATGTGTTACAGTGAATTAGAGGTAAGATCTTACGTCCGAGCCTGAGTTCGGGTCGGGTCGGACTTTAACACCCTCTGGCTCGGGTCGGGCTGGATTTTTTTAGACTCGGGCTCGGGCTTAAGATCTTAAGATCCAAGCCCGAGCCGGCCCGAACTTTTTAATAAATATATATTTATATATCTCAAATGATCTATGGATATTAAAGAATACCCTTATAAAATAAATAATTTAGGTAAAACAGAGAAGGCGCTGTATGAGAAACATCCATCTAATACCTGCTCAGTTCCGTCCGTGCGTCAGCTGTATCTTCTCCTGTCACTTTACCTTTCCGATCATACATGCTGAAAGTAGAGGTAAGATCTTAAGCCCGAATCCAAGCTCGACCCGGACCGAATTTCGGCCCGGGTCGGGCTCAAAATGTCAATAATTACGTTCGGGTCAGGTCGCGTTGGGCTTTAATACCCTCGGGCTCAGGTCAGGTTGGCTTTTAATACCCACGGGCTCGGGTCGGGCTTTAACACGCTCGGGCTTGGGTTGGGTCGGATTTTTTAGGCCCGATCTTACCTCTACAGTGAATAAATGTGCCATCTGTACTATTACACTGAGGTTGGTAAACTGTGACTCTAACAGCAGGTAATGAGCAGGTCTGAGAGGATATTAAACACTACCGTATTGGCCCAAATATAAGACGGTGTTTTTTGCATTGAAATAATAATGAAAAAGTGGGGGTCGTCTTACATTCGGGGTCTAGACATTATACCCATTCACAACGCTAGATGGCGACAGATATCTTTAAAGCGAATGCAGAACTTAACTCCCCAGGCCAAAGTCAAACCCTGTCACAAAGAAGAAAAATAAAAATAGCGGTAGCACGAAGAAGAAAAATACAAATAGCGGTAAGAAAGAAAAGAGAAGAGATAAAAGAAAATGGAGAAGCATAGCGACAATCTGGAGAAAAGCGGGTTGAAGATCGGGCCAGGTTAATTTGGTGTCCAAAAAGTCTTTTTTCAAACTTGAGTCTTCAAAAAGAGGGGGTCGTCTTATAATCAGGGTCGTCTTATATTCAGGCCAATACGGTATTTAAAACAGCACTCCAAGATTAAATGCTATATTTGTCTAGGGTCAACTGTTGTAGTTGTTGTTGTTCATATCCAGTCAGAAATCTTGGTGTATCCATGCCTGGGTGGATGCCTTTAAGACGGTGGCATGTGGCGACCCCTGAAGGGAAAAGCCGAAAAGGAAAGAAGAAGAAGAAGACAGTCCATGTCACATTTTCAGGTATGAATTTAATTTAGTTTAATTTAATCTCAAAAAAGAGTGTAGTTATAAGACTGGAATACAAAAGGCTAGAGTGAAGCTCAAGACAAGTTCTAATCAAGTAGACCTCATCAGACCTCATATTCTTCAAAGCTTCATTCTTTTCAGTTTGAAAATAATCCCTGAGAGTCATCATTACCTATCTCAATATCTGTACCTCACTTTCTGTCTCTGCCTCCAGCAGTGCGGTCCATCTGTCTCTCAACCTGTTTCAGTATTCCCTCTCCTTTTCTTGAGAACAAAATAAATTTAACATGATAAAGCATACAGAAGTTGAGATAGAGAAGTAATATAGTTTGTAAGCATCAAAGTTGTAAAAGAGTAATTACAGCCATAACACAACAAGGTGTTCAAACTTGTTATGATCCATGTTAACTTAAATTTGTGCTACAGTGACCATGTACACTTGTTTTGTGCTGCATTACCTCGTGAACTGGATTACGGACTACCTAACGGACAGACACCAGTACGTCCGTATGGGGGACTGTTTTTCTTCTATGGTGACCAGCGCCACAGGGGACCGTGCTCTCCCCCATTCTCTTCACCCTCTACACATTGGACTTCAACCACAACTCGGATACATGCCACATACAGAAGTACTCCGATGACACTGCGATCGTGGCATGTATCCGAGAGGGTGATGAGGGGGAGAACAGGGCATTGGTGGCTGACTTCGTGGAGTGGTGCCAACAGAACCAGCTCCAGCTCAACGTCTCCAAGACAAAGGAGATGGTGCTGGATTTCCGGAGGGCACCTCCCTCTCCACAGCCAGTGATCATCGAGGGCAGTGAGGTGGAGGTGGTAGGAAACTATAAGTACCTGGGACTGCAGCTAGATAGCAGACTGGACTGGTCACTCAACTCGGACTGTGTGTATAAGAAGGGGCAGAGCAGGATGTACTTCCTGAGGAGGCTGGCCTCCTTCAACATCTGTCCTAAGCTCCTTCTCATGTTCCATCAGTCCGTAGTCTCCAGTGTGCCGTCATACGCCATGGTGTGTTGGGGTGGTGGGGCCAGGAAATAAGATATGGACCATCTTAACAGACTCATTTGCAGAGCGGGCTCAGTGGTCAGGCTGAGCCTGGACTATGTGGAGACAGTTCTGCAGAGCAGGACCATGTCTAAAGTTAACGTTATCATGAACAACACCAGCCACCCCCTGCACACCACCTTCTCCCAGCAGAGAAGCACCTTCAGCGGCAGACTGCTGTCATACAGTGCCTCCACAGAGAGGCGGACGTCCTCCTTCGTGCCCTGTGCCATCAGGGGGTACAATGACTCTCTCAGGAGGAGTGGGGGGGGAGGTGGCAAGGTCAGCACGCGGTTAAATGGATTTAATTTAATTTTATACTGTTTATATTTTAGTTATAGTTTAGTATATGTCCTGTTAATGCTGTTTGTGTCTGTTAGTGTAATGTATGTCTTGTGGCATGTCCTGTGATGTAAGTGTTTCTTTTTCTCCTGGTGTTTATCCAGTATTTATTCATTATGTAATGCCGGAGCAGTGGATATGTGCAATTTCCTCCTGGATTAATAAAGTATCTATCTATCTATCTATCTATCTATCTATCTATCTATCTATCATTAACCATATATAACCGACCTCTATGTCCCAATGATACACAAGTGACATTATACACAAGTGACATTCTGCACAGGTGCTTCCCTATGCAGACCCATTAGTCAGTCATGTTTTTGGACAATGCAGAAAAGATGGCTGTATGGTGGACATTAACACTCCTCTGTACTCAGATGCCAAAGATTTTACTGCTTTAAGCCACTTCAGAATGCAATACACCTTGATAAATTAAAAACTTACAAGGGAATGACAGATCCACCAGTTTTAATGGTATTCATCAGACCAGTCAGTTAAGAAAAAATGTCAATCATTTTTTTAAGTCGGCAGAACATGTCTACTCTGAGTGAATCAATAGTGACAACGGACTGGAAAAGATTTTTGATAGACAAGCACAGGGCGATGTCAAATGCTTACCCATCCCTTGAAATATTGGTAGTCCTCAAGATATGAACATCCAATTTACAAACATTTGTAGATACAAACGCAAGTCGCCATGTCCGACCACTGTAGTTCCCCTTTCTGCCGCAATGCCCGCCGATCAGCATCGATGGCACGCATATTTCCAACACTCATCTCCCCCAGTTCGTTCTGGTACATGTCTCTGTGAGTATCTCAGCACGTCCGGCTTCATACCTTGGATACTTTACAGTTTGTCATGGCTGATAAAGCAATGGCTAGTGTTAGTGGTTTTGGCAAAAAGCATAAGGCATATTGTCACCACTACCATAGTGGTAGTGGTGACAATCTCTCCAATGACAAGTCTGCCTCTCACTAACAATAACTCCTCCCTCCTCCTCTTTGTTTGCTCTAAAAGTAAGTTACATTACAAAACTACAGTATTTTCTTTCATTTGTGAGTTGTTTTATTCATTCATTTTTCATTCATTTTTTACTGCTTTGTCCGCCGCAGCCGGTCACGGGGAGCTGGAGCCTATCCCAGCCGGAATAGGGCATGAGGCGGGGGACACTCCAGGCTGACGCCAGTGCGCCGCGGAGCCACACACAAAGACGGACAACCACGCACACACACACACTCACTCCTACAGGCAATTTCGGACCAGCCAATTAACCTGAAGCGCATGTTTTTGGAGGTGGGAGGAAGCCGGAGAACCTGGAGAGAACCCACGCAGACACGGGGAGAACATGCAAACTCCACACAGAGCGGGATTCGAACCCGGACCCGCCGTGTTGTGTGATGACAGTGCTACCCACTGCGCCACCGTGCTGCCCAGAAAGGTTAACTTGAAACTTGAAAGGTTCTGAGGTTGAATTTGTGACTAAAGGCAGGTATTGCCTGATGTCTCTGTTTGACTGGTCACTTGGGGACTGAGCTACCAGGTAGCTCAGTCCACTAGGTCTTGGGCTGGGTGGCCGGTTCGAGACGTGTGTGGGCCAGTTCACCTCCAAAGCACTGCCAAGGTGCCCTTGAGCAAGACACCCAACACCTACAAGTTGTTCATCTGGGCGAACCAAGAAGTAGTTGATTTCTGCTCTACCTCTTATTATTCAATATATGCCTACAAGCCCCTTGTGTGTGTTTTGGGCCTGTATACATACGTGTGTGATTGATAATATCTAGAGTGGAAAAATAATTTCCCCTACGAGTGATTAATAAAGATTTACTACCACTACTACTACTACTACTACTACTACTACTACTACCACTGGGGTTTGATCAATGATGGTCAGAATAATCTGTTGACAGATCTGGTTACTCTTAAATCAGGCCACTCTTAGAGGAGTTTTTCAAAATAAGACACAGTGCCACGTGAAATTCACAAATCGCGATACGTGTTTGCATCACGTGACAAAATGCACGAATCGCGAGACATGTTCGATTCACATGAATAAATGCATCCCTGCTTGTACGATGGCGACTATATGGACAGAGATGCGGCGCCTGCCAAGTGATTATACCAATAAAAGCCATTTGAACCGCTTGTCTTAGATCAAATGTAAACAATCATCTCTCCGGTTTTCCAGGGTCGATCGGCTGCAAATAAAAACCGGAAGACAGTTTCACATCTATACTGTTGCGTGAACATGTGCACAGCAATCCACGTGAGTATTTGTTACGAACGGTTTAAAAACATTGTGATCTGAACGCGGGGGCGCGATCATAGTGCAATAACGGTTAAAGGCCGGCACGATGGCGCACTGTCTCCGCACAGCAAGGCTGTTCCCGGTTCAAATCCTGCTCTGTGCGGAGTTTGCATGTTCTCCCCATGTCTGCGTGGGTTCTCTTCAGGTTCTCCGGCTTCCTGCCACCTCCAAAAACATGAACTTCTGGCAACTTGTCAGTTTCAAATTGCCGTAGGTGTGAAGGTTTGCATGAGTGGTTGTCTGTCTACATGTGGCTCTGCGGTACACTGGTGCCGGGCCCAGAGTGTACCCCGCCTCACATCCCAAGTCAGCTGGGATAGGCTCCAACACCCCATAACGGAGGAAGAAGCAGGTATAGAAAATGGATAGGTGAATGGAAATTGCTTAAACAGGAACAAATGTGCAGCAGGTACAGACAGTATGTCCTCTACATGATATTGACTACAATACTTTATGTTAATTTGTATGTTAATGATGGCCTACATGCATAGTCCCCAGAAGAATCAACTTATGAAACCCATCTTACTTTGAAAAGTAACTCACTGCTCAGAACATCCGTCCAGTTTTTCATATTAAAACTAGCATCAACAGCTTAACTGCAAATTCAGAGGGTAACTGTGTGTTTAGTTTCTTACATAAGTAACATGGAATGAAAAAAAGGAACGCTAAGGAATAACAGTAGAACTTCACATATTAATCTGATGTCTTGTTTTTCCTTTTGAAATTTTGCTTGCGAGGGCTTGTCTTGGCAGTGCATTTCCTTAAAATCTTTATGAAATAAAGTAAAATTTCATTACTTCTCCAGCATCGCCACATGAATTTTAACCTTGTAGATTTGTTAAATCAGTATTCACAACATAAATCTAACTTGTTTTTTTAGTCTGCATTGACATTTCAGTAAAATCTATTCATTCAGTGCAATCGATTCACAATTGATTTACAAGCCCAGTGAAAGAAGACGCCAGCACATGAATCTGTCTTTTTTCTGCTCATTACAGAGCATTCAACAGCTTATTGCACCAAACTGGATGCCTGCAGTCTGCCTCCCCTGTGCTTTTG
The DNA here is from genome assembly GCA_013358685.1 of Antennarius maculatus. Lineage (NCBI taxonomy): Eukaryota > Metazoa > Chordata > Actinopteri > Lophiiformes > Antennariidae > Antennarius > Antennarius maculatus. The sequence goes on from CM023609.1 coordinate 9,777,062, forward strand.
TCTTGGGCCAGAGCCCATGGGCAGAAAACATGATACGTAAAAAAAAAAAAGTGCATGGCAAGCACACGCACACATGCACACACACACACACACACACACACACACACACACACACACACACACACACACACACAGGTATGGATACTTGCCCACAAAATCAGCCTCAGCTGAAAAGCCCCACAAATACACTTAAATGACAGAGTAATTTGATAACGTGAATTACTGTCAGACCCTCTCAGCAACATACAAACAGTAAAAGCAGGGTGTTGTTGTCTGGGCGACTGCAACAGATCGAAATGCAGCAGAGATGGCAGCAGGGCAGGTAAGGTGAAAAGCAGAGAAACCTCCTTCATGAACATGGGTATATGGAGATGTTTATTTTTTAATCACATTTCCTTTCATCCTACTTATTTAAGGGTGATTTTTCAGAATTCCTGCAGCATTGACAAAGCATGGGACAGCTTAGAGACAGACATAGAGATGAGAGTAGATGAAGAGAGTTTTCGATGCAACAGCACCTCTACCAAGTGCAAAGACAGCCCCGAGACACTCAGAGGTGTGGAGAGGGAGATCTGCTACATCACTAGCATAATACACTAATGTTAATGCTGCTGCACACAAATAATATGGCAATTGCTACCCTCTAGAAAGAAGCAAGCACAACCAGCCTGTGACAAGAGGCAGAAAGAAAGATGAGGCAGAGAGAAAGACAAAGAGACGAAAAGGAAGGAGACAAAGAGAAAAATGCCAAAGACACGCACCCTCAAAACTAACGATGAGGCTTTTAAAAATACCCACCTCAGCTGACTGATTATTCCTGATGCAGTGAACACAACCAGGGAGTAAAAGCAGAATGCAGTAATGCTGTAATGGTGGACCAGCAGAAAATCCAAGAGATTGAGAAGGAAAACAGAGTGAAGACAAATGATAGAATATGGGTGAATGTGAGATCCTGTGTGCCTGAGATGAGCATGTGTGTCTGACAACAGAAATAAAGACTAACAGACAAAAAAGTGAGACAAGACAGACAGAAGAGGGGCTGGGATGGGGGAGACAAACAGAAAGAAAGAAACAGAGAAAAGAGAATAAATGTGTGATCTTGAGAGTCACTCAGGAGAGCAGATGCATTAAAGGATATGTCCCTCCCTCTTTCCGCTACACACACACCCCCCTCTCTTTGCAAAGTCAGCATTTGAGTAAGCATGCTTTTAGTGAATCAGTGAGCTGTAAATGATGAAAGATAGTTAGGTTGGGCCAGCGGAAAGGAAGCATGATGCTAGTATGTTAATTTTATTTTTTTTATGATAAAATGATCCAAGAAATAGCTAACTTCCAAATGTAGCTGTAGCTGTAGCTCTGAGAACCAGGGGAAACAACACCTTTAAAATCACAGTGTAAAGTCTGAAACACTAAACCCTGGGGTTATGACCATCACCACCATCAAATACTGTCTACTGCAGGGCTGGGCTCATTAGCATGAGAACCAGTTGTTTTCATGCTTCTTTTTTAGCTATAGCAGTACATATACATTTTAGACAGCTAACTAAGGCATGGCCTGTCACTCAATACGCAGGCTTCCTCACAAGAAGAAGAAGAAGTACACTTTATTAATCCCACAAGGGGAAATTACATTGTCTCTCAGGTAGTATGTACAATCTGTGTTAGTTTTGTAACAGTATATACAGGCCCCCTGAACACTGCACACAAGGGGGCCTGTAAGCATGCAGTTAATACACACAACAAACTACACACATTGGGAGGCAGAGTGACGGGCAGCAGCTTCCGAATGCACCCCAAATTGAGCAGGTTGTAGGGGGACGGCGCCTTGCTCAGGGGCGCCTCGGCAGTGGCTGGGAGCTGCCACTGTCAGCTGTCAGCTCACACTCCTGGTAGCATCATGGCGGGAGCGGGATTCGATCCACTGATGGCTGGGGTGATTTGTCTGCAGGACATCTGCTCTACTGCTGAGCCACTGCCGCCCCAAGGAAACAATCATACTGAGTTTGCGTACTCATGCTCATAAACATTATTCTGATGCCACTATACTGGAAAGAACTTTATGACAATGTAACATTAACTTCTGTTAGTTAAGCAAACAGGACAGAGAACAAACAGGTCAGCGAGCGCCTGGTGGCCGGGTCTGCTACGGGGCCCGGCCGGGCTCAGCCCGAAAAGGCAACGTGGAGTCTTCCCACTCCTGTGGACCCACCACCCGCAGGGCAGACCGATGGGGTCGGGTGCGCTGCCATATGGGTGGCAGTGACGACAGAGGGTCACGACGGACCAGACCCAGGTGGCAGAAGCTGGCTTTGGTGACGTGGAATGTCACCTCACTGGCGGGGAAGGAGCCAGAGCTTGTGTTTGAGGTGGAGCGTTACCAGTTGGATCTGGTGGGGCTTACCTCCACGCATAGCCTCGGTTCTGGATCCAAACTCCTGGATAGGGGCTGGACCTTGTTTTACTCCGGAGTTGCATCAGGCGTGAGGCGCAGGGCGGGTGTGGGGATACTCATAAGCCCCCGGCTGAGCGCCGCTGTGTTGGATTTTACCCCGGTGAATGAGAGGGTCACCTCCCTACACCTTAAGGCTGTGGGAGGGAAAACTCTGACCGTTATTTGTGCATACGCACCAAATATCTGTTCAGAGTATTCGGCCTTCTTGGGGTCCCTAAATTGGGTCCTTGAAGAGATCCCTGCAGGGGACTCCATTGTTCTCTTGGGGGATTTCAATGCACACGTCAGCAATGATGGAGACACTTGGAGGGGCGTGATTGGGAGGAATGGCCTCCCTAATCTAAACCTGAGCGGTGTTATGTTGTTGGACTTCTGTGCTAGTCACAGATTGTTCATAACTAACACCATGTTCGAACACAAGAATGCTCACAAGTGTACCCGGTACCAGAGCACCCTGGGTCAGAGGTCAATGATTGATCTTGTGATCGTATCAGCTGACCTTCGACCGTGTGTTTTGGACACTCAGGTGAAGAGAGGGGCAGAGCTGTCAACTGATCACCACCTGGTGGTGAGTTGGGTCCGTTGGCGGAGGAAACCTTTGGATAGACCTGGTAAGCCCAAACGAGTAGTACGGGGGAACTGGGAACGTCTGGAGGAGGACTCAGTCCGCGAGGCCTTCAATTCACACCTCCGAAGGAGCTTCTCGTGCATCCCTGTGGAGGCTGTGGTCTCAAGGTCTTGGGTGCCTCAAGGGCCGGTAACCCTCGAACACGTGGTGGACCCCGGTGGTCAGGGAAGCCGTCCGACTGAAGGAGGCCTTCAGGGGCATGTTTTCCCTGGTGACTCCTGAAGCAGTTGCAGGGTACCGACTGGCCAAAAGGACTGCAGCCTCGGCTGTGATGGAGGCAAAACAGAGGGTGTGGGAGGAGTTCGGAGAGGCCAAGGAGAAGGACTATCGGACGGCACCAAAGTTCTTCTGGATGACTGTCCGACACCTCAGGAGGGGGAAACGGGGGACCATCCAAGCTGTATACAGCAAAGATGGGACACTGTTGACTTCGACTGAGGAGGTTGTCGGTCGATGGAAGGAACACTTTGAGGAACTCCTGAATCCAACTACCCCAACTGACCCGTCCTCTGTTGCAGAGGCAGAGCTGGAGGATGATGGGGGATCAGAGTCAATCTCTCGGGGCGAAGTCACCGAGATAGTTAAACAACTTCACGGTGGCAAAGCCCCGGGTGTTGATGAGATTCGCCCGAAAATGCTGAAGGCTCTGGGTGTTGAGGGGCTGTCATGGATGACACACCTCTTTAACATTGCGTGGAAGTCTGGGACAGTGCCGAAAGAGTGGCAGACTGGGGTGGTGGTTGCTCTTTTTAAAAAGGGGGACCAGAGGGTGTGTGCCAACTACAGGGGCATCACACTCCTCAGCCTCCCAGGGAAAGTTTACTCCAAGGTGCTGGAAAGGAGGGTCAGGCCAATTGTCGAGCCTCAGATTGAGGAGGAACAATGTGGGTTCCGTCCTGGTCGTGAAACAACGGACCAACTTTTTACTCTCACAGGGATCCTAGAGGGGGCTTGGGAGTATGCCCATCCAGTCTACATGTGTTTTGTAGACTAGGAGAAGGCGTACGATTGAGTCCTCAGGGATATACTGTGGGAAGTACTGCGGGAGTATGGGGTGAGAAAGAAAGAAACATAGAGGGCCATCCAATCCCTCTACACCCAAAGTGAGAGCTGCGTTCGGGTTCTCGGCAGTAAGTCAGACTTGTTCCGAGTAGCTGTTGGCCTTCACCAGGTCTGCGCTATATCACCAATTCTGTTCGTGATTTTCATGGACAGGATATCGAGGCGTAGTCGTGGTGAGGAGGCTTTACAGTTTGGTGGCCTGAGGATTGCTTCACTGCTTTTTGCAGATGATGTGGTCCTGTTTGTGTCATCAGCCTGTGACCTGCAGCGCTCACTGGTCCAGGTTTGCAGTCGAGTGTGAAGCGGCGGGGATGAGGATTAGCACCTCCAAATCTGAGGCCATGGTCCTCAGCAGGAAACCAGTGTACTGCCTTCTCCGAGTGGGGAATGAGGTCCTTCCACAAGTGAAAGAGTTTAAGTATCTTGGGGTCCTGTTCACGAGTGAGGGAACAATGGAGCATGAGATTGGACGGAGAATTGGGGCAGCAGGAGCGGTATTGCAGTCGCTTTACTGCACTGTTGTCACAAAGAGGGAGCTAAGCCGAGACGCGAAGCTCTCCATCTACCGTTCAATCTTCGTTCCTACCCTGACCTATGGTCATGAGCAATGGGTCATGACCGAAAGAATGAGATCGCGGATACAAGCGGCTGAAATGGGCTTTCTCAGGCGGATAGCTGGTGTCTCCCTTAGAGATAGGGTGAGTAACACTGCTGTTCGCGAAGGGCTCAGAGTAGAGCCGCTGCTCCTTCGCGTGGAAAGGAGTCAGTTGAGGTGGTTGGGGCATCTGGTGTGGATGCCTCCGGGCCGCCTCTATAGGGAGGTGTTTCTGGCACATCCAGCTGGGAGGAGACCTTGGGGCAGATCCAGGACCAGGTGGAGGGATTATATCTCAACACTGGCCTGGGAACGCCTTGGGATCCCCCAGTCACAGCTGGTGGATGTGGCCAGGGAAAGGGAAGTTTGGGGCTCCCTGTTGAAACTGCTGCCCTGCGACCTGACTAAGGATAAGCGGCGGAAGATGGATGGATGGATGGATAGTCAAGTAAAACTGCTGTAACTCTTTGCTTGCACTAGGAGCTAGTATGACTAAGCCACTGTGGCTCAGTGTAAAATAATTGAGCAAGCCACAAAAAGCCACACTCTGTGCCCAAGACAGTGGCGCAGCGCGCGGACAACCAATGCTCGTTGCGGGGGTGTGGGGGGGAACCCCCCCCCCGGCACACCCCCCATTTTCTAAAACAACCCCATTTTAAAAAATGGGGTTGTTTTCCTGCATTCTGGTGCATTCTGAGGGAAAAATCTTCTGTTCAGTTTACCTACAAAAATACACTGAAGTCAACAGTTCAAGTTTAACTATCTTTATTTCTGTCCTACTTTATGCAGGTATGAATGTGAGATTCAACAATTAAAAACTTGAATTCACTATGCGAAGATAGTCATACAAAATATTACTCAATGTCTACTTGTAAGTTTTACTTGGACTAGAAGACATTTTAACTTTGACCACCACCAACACCATTGGTATGACATAGTTTATTTTATTTATTTATTATTAATTCAATAACATGATTTTTCATTTCAATTTAAAAAGGCATGAAAAATAGCAAGCGAGGTGAATACACATTTACGTGCATCACTGGTTATTCCTGCCGGTCATAGGCTGGGCTTGTGCTAGCCATTCGCCACTTTGCCATAGGCAAAGTAAATTCCAGATTGGCTACAAGGTTTTTAGACTGTGTAGCCACAGTGGCATTCTTGTTTTTACAGAAAAAAGGCTAAAACTTACAACTATGTCGCTCACTAGCGGAAATAGCGAGCGCCGCTAGTGAGCGCCGCTAACGAGCGCCGCTAACGAGCGCCGCTACTGCGCTAGCACCACTACTTCCGCTAGCGCAGGCGCTAGCGCCGCTACTTCTGCTAGCGCCGCTACTTCTGCTAGCGCCGCTACTTCCGCTAGCGCCGCTACTTCCGCTAGCGAGCGGCACGAGCGAGCGGCGCTAGTGGAAATAGCGCCGCTCGCTAGCAGAAATAGTGCTGCTAGCGCCGCTATTTCCGCATGCCGACGGAATTTAGCCAAAGCATGCCGACGGAAATAGCCGAAGTGACCCGAACGCTCCCGATCATTAAATATAGGTGCTAGCGCCTCTCGCTAGCGGAAATAGCTAGCGGAGATAGCTAGCGGAAATAGCGAGCAGAAATAGCGAGCGCCGCTCGCTAGCGGAAGTAAAGGCGCTAGCGCCGCTCGCTAGCGGAGGTAGTGGTGCTAGCCCCGCTCGCTAGCGGAAATAGCGAGCGAAAAAGTTGTAAGTTTTAGCCTTTTTTCCGTAAAAATAAGAACGCCACTGTGGCTACGCAGTCTAAAAACTTTGTAGCCAATCTGGAATTTACTTCGCCTATGGCGAAGTGGTAAATGGCTAGCGCAAGCCCAGGAACTATGTTGTGGTTAAGTGGAAGGAGATAGGAAAAACAGCTCTACACACTTGAAGGACATGAGTTCAAAGAGTTTGCTAATACTAGCGGAGATATGATCTCAGGTTTTTAGCTTTTTCTCAGAGTACCAAATCCCAAATATGAGATTCACAGCAGACACTCCATCAGAGACACTTCACTAAAGATCCCGAACTCAGTGAAACAGCACATCAACTGCCTGTTGCATGACAATTCATTACTTATGTTTGGACCACAAGTGTTAGACCAGTGTCTCTTGTCAGTTTAACTGTGCAGTGGATTGATGAGGATTTTACTCAATGGAGTTATTCAACATGAAAGGCAGTTTCAAGGTCCATCTACTAACCATGTACCAGCAGGTCCTTTTGAGAATACACTTCAGACAAAGGTTGCAATGGTATAAATATTCAGTATGAATACCCTCTCAGAAGATACCATAGCATCACAAACTACAGTAATTTATTGTTATTGCTATTACTGTTATTATTATGACTGCTGTTACTTTTGTGATAATATTCTGGGTGTGGAGATCAGTGATATCTCATTTTCTCTCTCTGCCATTCAGTTGTTTATATTTTTCTCTCTGACAGGCAGTCCAAAAGTAACAATAGCCTTCATCTTTTTTTCTACCAAGTTAAATTGTACATGGTATGAATATCAATCCTCAATACTGGCAACTTCTCAAATGCATCCTAGGCTACTCCTAGGATGCTATAAAATTCAGAAGAATTAAAATAAAAAGGAGGGAAAAAAGATGAAGAAGATTGTCAATAGAACTACACCTGCTTCTCAATTACACACCAAAGCCAGTCAGGCATGATGAAACCTGTGCAGGCAACCTAGTCAGAGTCGTCTCAACGCTCTGCACAGTCTGATTAACAACTTTTTCACAATTAAATAAGTTTTTGTTGTTTTTCTTTTTAACTCTTTCCGGTGACGTATATGTAATTTAGTCCTTTTCTGAAAAAAACTCATTTAACTCATAGTTTTGAGTACACTGGTTTAAATGCCAGGTCTGTTGATGGGCAACTTAATTCAAGCAGTCATACACTTCTTAGAAAATCGGTTGTTCCGTTCCCAACCAGTCTACATGTTGAAGTGTCTTTGGGCAAAATACTGACCCTAAGTTGCTCCCAGTGGTTGTGTGTGTGAATGGTCACTACTTATCTTAATCTTAATTGAATGTCACCACCCTATGACTGGGTGAATGCTGGCTTATGTTGTGGTATGTCACGCTAAAACGTTACTACATGAGCACAGTCCATATACCATTCCTAACCTCCAGTTATACAATTTAATTTTCAAGACAGACTTCTCATCGGGCATGGACACCAAAAGGAATGTGGACTTGGTCTAGTTGGAGGTCTCATTGGCCTGCTAGTACTCCAGGACAGTGCAATGGTCAGGGAAAGACTGTACCTCATCTTACAAAGTACAGTAGATGAAATGAAAGGTGGGTGGGACAGGAAGAAAGATAAAGACAATTTAATGCCAATTTCTTCCATTTATTTTTCCATATTTATGTAATTACTAGGAAGCAATTATGTTGCCAATGCCAGGAGGAGACTGAGGATGCACAAAATCGTAGATTTACTCAAACTGCTCTTCGGTGCAGTTTGCTCTGGGCACCATGAAACTGAACAGGCCGCTGAGCAGGTAGCTGGCCTCAGGGCTGACACCGTCAAATACAGCACAGTCCATCATGTGTTTATGACTAGCCTGATCCAAGGACATTTTTAGAAGTATTGTGTCAGCATATAACTGATTCATGCAGATGCTTTACCGTAAAAGCATTGAAGCCTGAAGAAGAACGCATGTATTTTTAGAAGAACCATCTGAATTGAGCATAACTTAAATAGAAAAACATAGAAATTTGTGCAGTCTAGAATGAAAATGAGACGGGATAGTGTTATAAGCAAAATTTCCCCATGGTTCTTTGAGATGCTGTGGTCAGAGTGAGGCGTGCCATCAAGTGGTGCTAAGTAACTATCAAATTCTGGGCTTGTGCTAGCCATTCGCCACTTCGCCTATGGCCACTTCGCCTATGGCGAAGTGGCGAAGTAAATTCCAGATTGGCTACAAGGTTTTTAGACTGTGTAGCCACAGTGGCGTTCTTATTTTTACGGAAAAAAGGCTAAAACTTACAACTTTTTCGCTGGCTAGAGCTGCACCCGAGCAGCGCTCGATATTTCCGCTAGCGAGCGGCGCTAGCGCTGCCGATGTTATTTAGCCGAAGCATGCCGACGGAAATAGCCGAAGTGACCCGAACGCTCCCCATCATTAAATATGGACTCGGGTCATAAACTCCTCTCGTCCAATGAAAAACAAAAATATTGTTTTTTTTATAAGCTGAACCCGCGAATTGGTGTACGACAAGGCGAGGACGGTCGATCAAAAGAATCCAGTGTTTTATAGTTGAGTTTGTGTTAAAATTCTCATTAATAAACAAATGGTGAATGCAGAGAGGGGGTAGGAGTGGTGACAGACCGATCAGAAGGTAAATGAAAGATATTATCGATACTTGTTTGTAGTCTTAGACTTTTGATCTCTATGACCGGCAGGAATAATCAGCCATGCATGTAAATATGCATTCACCTCGCTTGCTATTTTTCATGCCTTTTTAAATTGAAATGAAAATTTATGTTATTGAATTTAAAAAATAAATAAACTACGGCATATTAATGGTGGTGGTGGTGGTCAAAGTTAAAATGTCTTCTAGCTTAAGTAAAACTTACAAATAAACATTGAGTAATATTTTGTATCACTGTATCTTCACATAGAACACATACTGAATGCAAGTTTTCAATTGTTGAATATCACATTTATACCTGCATAAAGTAGGATAGAGATAAAGATAGTTAAGCTTGAACTGTTGACTTTAGTGCATTTTTGTAGGTAAACTGAACAGAAGATTTTTCCCTCAGAATGCACCAGAATGCAGGAAAACAACCCCATTTTCTAAAAAATTTCACAGGGGAGGCCCCCTGGACCCCCCCAGTGGGGGGGTTGCCCCCCCCCGTGACGAGCATCGGTCGTCCGCACGCTGCGCCACTGTCTTGGACACAGAGTGTGGCTTTTTGTGGCCTGCTCAATTCTTTTACACTGAGCCACAGTGGCTTAGTCATACTAGCTCCTACTGCAAGCCCAGAAATTGTATTTGATATCATTTCCTTTTGCTATCAGACAATACAATGTTCACCTTCTAAAACATAACGTTCACACAGATTATAGATCTCTATGCAAAGTTAGCTATCTTTCATTAACATACTGTTTCACCATTTACTCATTTTAGTCAATAGCAAAGAAAAGGTGAAGAATCTTACAGAGACAGTAAGGATGAATTGTTGCGCATTAATCAAATGAGATCTTGTGACCAGCCTTGGTAGATCATGACCATCCACCAAATAAAGACAGAGGACAATAAGGAGCATCAGCTGATAAATCTGAGCACCTTCACACTAAGTTAACATGCATTCTGTTGTTCTGTAACAGCAGCAGAATGAAATCTTGCTTTACTAGTCCTTCACTTGCTATTCACACACCAGGCACTCATGAGTTCAGCCCTGGTTTACCGTTTTGCTAGTTTTTGCTGCCTAATTTTTAAACACTCTTCAAAAAAATATTCTTTGATATACAGAATATTTTTCTGGTTTATGTATGTTGTCAGAATTCAGAAGAGGTTCTTTTAGATTAATATTACCTTATTTTCTTCACCCTATGTGTGTGTCTGTGTGTTGCCTCGTGCTGGAGGGTACAGCTACAGCTTCACTGTTGCGCACCACTGTCTCTAGCCTCTCTCTCCGAGATCAAGTCAGTCACGACATGTCCAACTTCTGCTTCAAGCCAGAATATAGCTCTGCAGCTCACTCATCTTCAATCATGACACCAAGCACGGTGAGGTATCTGATATGGCCTGTTGTGGGATCTTGTCCCACACCTACAGTAACAATTCCAGTTCAATTTCCAAACAATACTCTTTCCTAAAATTTGAAATTGATTCAAATTCAACTATAAAGTAACAAAGTAACAAAAACAGTTTGACAGCTTGGGGTCTTTTTTGTTCGTCTGTCTGTCCGTTAGTATGTCCACCAAATATCTTCGCAACCATTGCAGATAGAAAGATGAAACAAAAAGCACATTGCTCACCGGCAAAGAGGATCAAAATGAGATGATGACCTTGACCTTGAGAAAACTAGGTCAAGGTTAAATTTCAACTTTTGTACACTCAGGAACCGGATAAGATAGAAAGATGATGGAGAAGGCCAGTAAATCAAAGCTAGTGCTTTGATCTATGACAGAAGGCCAGAGCACTAGCTTTGATCTCTGACCTATGCCAGTATGTCAGGGTAGAATTTTTAATTCAGGGGTGTTGCGAGATGTTGCAGTCTGTCACTGCCTTGTTTAACTTGTATTAGCCGTCTTTCTCAGTTGGTTACACCACCAAATGATTTACTTTTTTGTTCTAGACATGCTGGATATTTATGAAGTCCAATTTCTATTATATGATATTGGATTGTTTTTCAGCTATTTTTACTCATTATCAAAGCAAATAAATGACATCTGAATTATTAGTATTAATAAAATTCATGAATTCATTGTGCAGACAGCATGCTATGCCAAGCTGTAACTCTGATGTTTATGGTGGTGGTGGTGGTGGTGGGGGGGTTGGCAGGACTGGACAAGAGAACCCCTTCCTAAAACTAGAAATACCTCCAAACTACACAAAGGCCAACAAACAATAAGGGTCATTATTACTATGCAATGTACATTATAGATCATGCTTGTCAATATACTGTAGTGCGCAGTCGTTCTTTGCGGTTTAGGCGTTCCAGGAACCACACATGATTAAGGAATCTGTGATCGAGATCGCGATCTGTTTATCTTCTTATTTACGGTAATTTATACTTTTATGAACCCTCCCCATACTGATATTAAACCACTTTCCATCTGTATTACCTTTTCCCACACTCTTATCGACTGTTTAAATCACTTTTGTGTCTCACGAAAGTCCAAGACTGACGGAACGGAGTGCACTTCCGAGTGCCGTTAGCCAATAGAATGCGCGTACTGTATCACGTGACTACCGACCAAAAATCCGCGATGATGTGGAGTCACGAGCATTGATGCGAGAATGCGCACTGTATACCACGCAGCGTGGGAAATGACAGCTCCATAAAGGATGGAACAAAGTACAGTTTAAAATTCCATTTTTACACAATCTTCTTCTTCTGGGCTTGCACTAGGAGCTAGTATGACTAAGCCACTGTGGCTCAGTATAAAAGAATTGAGCCAGCCACAAAAAGCCACACTCTGTGTCCAAGACAGTGGCGCAGTGCACAGACGACCTGACGCTCGTTGTGGGGGGCATGGGGGGTTCGGGGGGCCTCCCCCGGGAAATTTTTTAGAAAATGGGGTTGTTTTCCTGCATTCTGAGGGCAAAATCTTCTGTTCAGTTTACCTACAAAAATACACTAAAGTCAACAGTTCATGCTTAACTATATTTCTGTCCTACTTTATGCAGGTATGAATGTGAGATTCAACAATTGAAAACTTGAATTCACTATGTGAAGATACAGTCATACAAAATATTACTCAATGTTTACTCGTAAGTTTTACTTAGACTAGAAGACATTTTTACTTTGACCACCACCAACACCATTGGTATGCCATGGTTTATTTTATTTTTTTTGATTGAATAACATGATTTTTCATTTCAATTTAAAAAGGCATGAAAAGTAGAAAGTGAGGTGAATACATATTTACATGCATCGCTGGTTATTCCTGCCGGTCACAGGGACCAAAAGTCTAAGACTATAAACATGTATTGATAATATCTTTCACTTACCTTCTGATCAGTCTGTCACCACTCCTACCCCCTCTCAGCATTCACCATTTGTTTACTAATGAGGATTTTAACACAAATTCTACTATAAAACACTGGATTCCTCGCCTTGTCATACACAAATTCGCGGGTTCAGCTTGTAAAAAGACAATATTTTTGTTTTTCATTGGACGAGAGGAGGTTATGACCCGAGTGCATATTTAATGATGGGAAGCGTTCGGGTCACTTTGGCTATTTCCATCGGCATCTTCTTCTTTTACTTTCGGCTTTTCCCTTCAGGGGTCACCACAGCGAATCAATTTCCTCCATCTAATTCTGTCCATTGCATCCTCTTCTCTCAAGAGGAGAAGCATGCTCCTAGGCATGCTTATGCTAAATTCCGTTGGCATGCGGAAATAGCGGTGCTAGCTCTGCTCGGTAGCAGAAGTAGCGGCGTTAGCGCCACTCACTAGCGGAAGGAGCGGCGCTAGCGGAAATAGCGAGCGCTGCTAGCGAGCGGCGGTTCAGCTTATAAAAAAACCAATATTTTTGTTTTTCATTGGACGAGAGGAGGTTATGACCCGAGTCCATATTTAATGATGGGGAGCCTTCGGGTCACTTCGCTATTTCCGTCGGCATGCTTCAGCTAAATAACATCGCCAGCGCCAGCGCCGCTCGCTGGCGGAAATAGCGAGCGCTGCTAGGGAGCAGCGCTAGCCAGCGAAAAAGTTGTAAGTTTTAGCCTTTTTTCCGTAAAAATAAGAACGCCACTGTGGCTACACAGTCTAAAAACCTTGTAGCCAATCTGGAATTTACTTCGCCTATGGCGAAGTAAATTCGAATGGCGCTAGCCATTCGCTAGCTAGGCGAATGGCGCTAGCCCAGTTCTTCTTTTCCTTTCGGCTTTTCTCTTCATGGATCACCACAGTGAATCAACTGCCTTTTTACAAAATCAATCTTTAAATATATAGATAACAGGAATGTGGTGAAAAAGCTAGTTTTTCACAACAGATGACTGTTAACTACTGCTTCCACCACCATGGCCATTGTTGAAACAAATAATGCCAATTGAATGACAACAAATGTATGGATATTCCAAGTGTTTGCTATAAGCATGCCCACCACCAACTGTACTTCAGACGTTTTGTTTGTTATGTCTGTGTATTATGTTTATAAAATCAACAATGATATATGAACAGATTATATCAAGAATAAAAGACTAGAAATAGTAATGATAAAGACAGCTTGGTTTCTGTAAAAGCCTTTGACCAAGAGTGGATGACAATAATTGAAAAAATTGAGACATTGTGTCTACTCCATATAACACATCATTTAAATATGCCCATAGACGTCACTGACAAAAAACAAAAACGCACAAATTATAAAAAGAAAGAAAGTGAGCCAAAGAGTGAGAGAAAGAGAGGGAGAGAGAGAGAGAGAGAGAGAGAGAGAGAGAACAAGTAAGAAATCTGATGATGGCAACAAGATCAATCAACAGCTACATCACATGACAACAGTATTCATGTTATGCAGTCATTGACAGAACACTACACACCTAGACTGCATCTCCATATGAGTTGGGAAATATATCCCTGCATAACTCAGTTTGGCTTATTTCTTATTCCTCCCAAGTCAATCAGGGCACAACAGTAAGAATCAACTGTAGAACCTGGATAAGTAAATTCACATTGGACTGGAAAATCAAGCAATCATTTTCATGATCTGGTAAGTTGTTCAAAATAACGTGACTAGCTTTTTTTGTTGAGCATTGCGCTTGTGAGTTACTAAGCAAACCTATCAATGAAAAATGATTAATTAGGTGGCATTAGAAATTATACATGAAAATCCAAAATTTTCCATGAGGTGGATGAATGTCACATTATTCAACAGCCCTCACTGTAAACCTCTGACAAGGCAGCTCTGTTTTACCATTATGTCATTGCACCCAAAAGTAATAGACCCACAATAGTTGGACCTATTCACATGAATCAACGTAGAACTCACACCTTGACTTATGAATCACATTGGTGTCATTATTAGTTTGAGGTTAACAATTTAAGTTGTTCATTCATGTTGTTATTTTTCAGGATTTAGCTCTGTAGATTTGTAAGATAGGTGAAATTTCTAACCCTATCATCACAGTTTGAGTTCATAGTTTTACTCATTTTAATATATTCATACTTCATATATCGTATCAATCAACTTCATTACTCTCCTCAAATGTTTATTTTTACCATTAAACCAACAACTTGTTACTCGGACACTGCAGTATCATCTATCCTGCAGGATGTTCCTGACATTCTGTAAGCATCCTTTCCATAATCAATCAATCCACCCTTTACTGCCAACACCTGCACTCTGGTTTCAGGGCCCACCAGAGCACAGAGAGTGCCTTGCTTAATGTGTCAAATGAGGTGGTTTTTGCTGATCTCATCAATTGTGCCTCCCCAATTCTCAATGACCACATGGTTGCATAAGCACAACACAACGTCATCCTGTAACCAGTAACGTCAATCCTACTTCAGATACTGACCACTTCAAAAAGTTGCCAACATTTTGTTTTGGAACCACATTCTGTTCCAATGAATGGCTGAGTAATTCAAGACTGAGTACTATTAAGGATTTCAACTGGAATTCATCTCAACAGGAAATCAAGCCGTATGATCTGTTTTCACTCTTGTGTCGATGACACACACACTTGTACTGTACATGAAGACAGACTGTCAACCATCTTCATCATCCACCTCTATTTCAACTTCAATCCTCTCCTGTCAACTAAATAGTTCCAATACAGAGGCTATTGTCACAACACACTAGATACAGTCATCCCTGATAATCTCAATAACATTCTAAAATCAAGACACACCATCCTCCTCAGTCACTTATCTTGTTTAACATGGCCTTCACCTCATGTTTAAGGATCTTGTCATATATGTTTGTAAAACCACATTTCTACACCTGAAAACCATCGCAAGCCTCCCTCCATACCTCAGTTTGTCCAAAGCTGAGGAACTTATCCATGCCTTTATCTCCACCTGACTCCCAACAAGATTTAGACCCCATAAAAGTGCTGCAAAGCCAGTAACAAAAACGCATAACCACATCACACCAGTCTTCTATTCCCTGCTCTGGCTCCCCTTCATCACAAGAATTCAATAAAAAAAACTGTCTCCAAATATACTAGTTGATCCATGGCCACATCCCAGGTTACCTGAAGGATTGGGTCACCCCACCCACTCCAGTGTGCTCCCTCCATAACACAGAAAATACCAATTGCTGACCGCCAGGACCAGTCTCCACACAATGGGAAATTGAGCATCCTCACAGCTGCACCACATCTGTGGAGTAGCCCTCCCTTTACACCTGAAGGTGACAGACTCCTTTACTGACAGTCATAAAGTTTTTCACCACATTCTCTGATTTTTGTTTTGCACTTTCGCTTTACAGTATTAGTACTATCAACAATAGACACTAAGTATGATCCAAAATACCCATCAATCCGCATTAAAAAAATTCATTCATTCATCGTCTACCGCTTTTGGCCACTGTGACGGGGAGCTGGAGCCTATCCCAGCTGGCTTAGGGCGTGAGGCGGGGGAAACTCTGTGCCACGGTGCCACACAGAGACAAACATGCACGCTCACACCTACAGACACTTTGAAGCCACCTAACCGACCCAAAGCGCATGTTTTTGGAGGTGGGAGGAAGCTGGAGAACCCGGAGAGAACCCACGCAGACATGGGGAGAACATGCAAACTCCACAAAGAGCAGGACGTAAACTCAGCTGTGCGGCGGCAGCGCTACCTGCTGCGCCACCGTGCATATGAAAATTCCATTACAAAATTCTGACTGTGATGATTGTTATTCTTCCTAATTTCTTTACAAAACACAATAGAAACACTTTTCTATATTTTAATTAATGTTCATAAGAAGGATGTTTATATACGTAAAACAAATTATTCCACTGTAATGAAGTATTTCATTTAATTCCTGTAGGGGCCATGATAACAATTAGTATTATGACTATAATTATAAAAATAGCATGACTATTAGTGAAATACATACAGTAACCTTATGAAATTGTTTTCTTAATCCATACTTGAGTTTAACAACACAACTTTGAAACTGGTCCTATATTCAAAATCATGTAATTTTACAGTGTCTACTATAACAATAATGAGGCACTATGTTGCATTTTTGGAAGGAAAAGCCTTAATCACACAACTACTTCAACAAATTCATTACATCAAATTTATTACAACAGACATATCAAATGCAGCAAATTCACAAATCTTGCTTTGACAATGCCGTAATCTTCTCACCTTTGCCTCTGAATGGCTTGGCATGACTATAAACTTTAATTCTTGGAGTCCCTCACAAAAAATGACAAGGCAGTCAGAGACTGCAACATCCCGTGACATCACATTTTTATTCCTCCTGCTTCCTGAAAATGTTGCTTTTTGTTTCGTGATTATATCTCATCAGGTTTCCGAGATGTGTACCTAAAAAGGTCTAAAAGTGAAAATTTGACAAGGTCAAGATCTATTTTTCATCCCCTTGTCTCCCTGAATATAACGCCTTTTGTTTCGTCTTTCTATCTTATCCGGTTTCGGAGATTTGTGAATAAAAAAAGCTCCAAATGTTGAAATTTGACCTTAACCTAGTCTTCTCAAGGTCAAGTTCATCATTTCATTTTCATCCCCTTTGCCGCCCAAGTGATGTGCTTTTTCTTTCATCTTTCTGTCTGCAACGGTTGTAAGGATATTTGGTGGACGGACGGATGGACGAACACACAAGTACTGACAATTACAATACATCACCGCTTCGCATTGGTGTGACACTCCAGAAGTGTCACCCCAAGACAGTCCGAGTCCGAATAGAGTGGAGCAACGTGTGGCTTGTGAGCTGACAGGAACATGAAAGAGACCATATTTCTCCTCTTCCAGCTTCTCTGCATTGGCTTCCATGAATCCCAGGATAGAGATTCAAGTTGTCCTGCTCACACACAAAGCACTAAATGGCCAGGCTCCATATCTGAATGACATTTTAGTGCTTTATCATTCCACTAGAATTCTCCGGTCCAAACTTGCAGCCTTACTGGTAGATCCCAAGATTTTAGAAAGTAGTCTGGGAGTTAAAGCTATGGCCCCTCATCACCTCCCACCTCAAGTCAGAGGGACAGACACAATCTCAGTGTTTAATAGTAGGCTTCCTATTTGTTAAAGCTTACAGTTAGGGCTGGCTCTGTCAGGTCCATAGTCATACTGCTACAGACTCGACTGCCGAGGCCCCTCTACTAATCTACAGTATCTAGTCCTTATTCCACTTCGACTCATACTTTACCATGACTCAGTTTCCTTGTCAATCAGGCCCCATTCAGACTGCAGGCATATCAGATTTCCTTCTATATCTGATTTTTAGGGATGACTGTTCACACTGTTTTAAGGAAGTGACCAAATGCGATGGGGTTCTGTTCAGACTCGCCCACATTATCAGCCGACCTGACAGGTTGCCGTAGCAACGATTTTGGGGCGGAGTCGTCGTTTAGTGCGCGTAATGCGTGAGGTCATATAATTGCGACGCGGCAACAACAACAACAACGAACGTGAAGTTTTGTTACCTTAGTGTATTGGCGATATCACAAACACCAGACACCGTCAATTTCTTCTTCCGTGTTTTACCACTCTGTAATGCGCACCTCTCTTCCTTCTAGCGCCTCCCTCTTGAGCCGCAAATATGACGTCGTGGTCAGTCATATCCAATTGAAGTGTTGGGAGCTGTTTAAACTCCAGACACCTCTGTACCTATCCAAAACGAAACTACCTCCCGAATGTGGGTTCAATCCGACCCGCAAAAATCTGATTGGGACTGTTCAGACTACACACGAGATATGCAACATTAACCTGGATGGGATAAAAATCGGATATAGGCTACTAGTCTGAACAAGGCCCAAGATCACCCCGAGGAGTTTTCTCAATGGACTTCCTCTGCCTTCTTCTTCTTTTCCTTTCGGCTTTTCCCTTCAGGGGTTGCCACAGCGAATCAGTTGCCTCCATCTAACCCTGTCTTCTGCATCCTCTTCTCTCACACCAACTACCTTCATGTCCTCGTTCACTACATCCATAAACCTCCTCTTTGGTCTTCTTCTTGGCCTCCTGCCTGGCAGTTTAAAAATCAGCATCCTTCTACCAATATATTCACTATCTCTCCTCTGGACATGGCCAAACCATCTCAGTCTGGCCTCTCTGACATTATCTGCAAAACCTCTAACATGTGCTGTCCCTCTGATGTGCTCATTCCTGATCCTATCTATCCTGGTCACTCCCAAAGAGAACCTCAGCATCTTCATCTCTGCTACCTTCAGCTCTGCCTCCTGTCTTTTCCTCAGTGACACTGTCCCTAGACTAAACGACATCGCTGGTCTCACCACAGTTTTGTACACCTTTCCTTTCATTTTTGCTGAAACTCTTCCATCTGCCTTAAAGTGTCACAATTTCCTGTTGTCGTTGCAGTGACTTTTCCATTAGAAACCTGCTATATATATGGAGATGTGACCATGTGTGCCTGACTAACAGGAACAAGTGGCCATAATCCTGACCTGGGTTACATTTCGATTCCTGTGCTGCACTTGTGTACACCTCTTCAATAACGGACTCTGTTCAACCACCATGGCCTTTGATTGTAGCGCTCTGCACTTGTACCATTTATTGCAAGTTTACCCATCTTAGGGAGAGGGATTCCTCAATGGCGGTTCTCCCAGATGTTTCTTCTCTATTGTCCCTGCAAGGTATTCAAGAAGATTTTCCTGATCTGGTTAAAGGGAGTAAAGGTAGAGTGTCGCTCTATTCATTCATTCATTTTTATACCTGCTTCTTCTGCTTTCGTGTGTCGCAGGGGGTTGCTGGAGCCTATCCCAGCCGAATGGGGCTGTGAGGCAGGGTATACTCTGGGCACATGCACCATGGGGTGTCCCTCTATACAGGTTGCAAATCCCTCAGGCACAAATTCTCAATTGTGAATTTGGGCTATACAATTGAAATTAAATTTACTGATTTAAACTGGAAATTTCAAAAAATGTGAGAACTGTGTTAACGCTTGGTAATTATAATTGTGAACAAACTAACAACATGTGTTTTTTAACTGGTTTTCACAATGTGATTGAAATACGTGATAATATATGCTTACGTGCCAATTTAGCTACCAATAAAATATCTTCATAGGCATGTTGCAGAGCTCAGGATAAGCTACAAAATCTATTCAGCCGTTCCCTTCACTGGAGTCCACCTTTTAATTTTTTTTTTAATCCACTCAAAACATTTTGAATCATCTTGCATGCAAATATGCACAAAAAAGGTACTGATCACATATCCTCCTCCAACTTCTGCTGTCTTTTTAACCATAGTATGGGAAAAATGATTTAATCAATTGATTAACTTACATATGCAAATAAAGGTTCATTCAACCTTTGCAAACCAATTTGACAGAATATGATCTATAGTTGATATAAATTGTACAATTATCTGTAGCAATACTTCATTCTCCACATTAGGTGAGGTGCCAGAGTCAGACAAACCTAACAAGTTGTTACCAATGATATATGCTTGTGTTTAATGAAATTCAAAGTGCCTGTACATTTTCAAGCACCTTTTAGAAAGTGTAAATGGAACTCAGTCAAATAATATCACTAAGGTAAATGTGTGTGTATGTGTGTATGTGTGTGTGTGTGTGTGTGTGGGGGGGGTAATCAGGAGCTGGAAAGTGCAGCACAATAATTGCATCATTAACTAAACCAATGACTCATGGTGACTTCAGCTTTTACCCGCCACTCCCCCATCCTCTGCCCCATCCACAAATAGGGAGTCAGGCCTCCAGCTCTTCACTCTACAGCTGCTCAAGCAGAATAATTCTAACATGTTATGTGCAACAGTGCAAAACGTGAACGCTCCAGAAATATCTAACTGAGAAACACAGCATTAATAAGATGGTGCTATAGAATTGTCATCAAAACACATAGCACTGATCCATCTTCCAGAGAGTGGCAAACATCATTGCTTACTCATGAAAACCAGGCAGCAAACATTATAGCTCAGGTGCACAAAGTAACAATGTTTCAATATTCAGACATGAGCCCATATAAAATGCTGAGGACTCGTTTGGCACACAAATAACATGAACCATCTTTCAGTATTTACAGATTCTAACAATCAAATGAGTGAGTTTGTGTTGTATGTAGATGTTTGTGATTTTAATTGTAAATAATGCTCTAATGATCCACTGCAATGTGATCAATGTTTTGTAGTATTTTTTAGATTATTTGTAGTTGGCTTTACAGTGGTGCATTGGGTGAACCCTGACTTGGACAGATTTTCAATGACTTCCAGAAATTCGCAGTCGGCCGGCTTCCGAGCAATTGCAAATTCAGTCGAACTGAAAATAGCATGTGTTTCATTTCCTGCACTTGTCTGTTAAGTGAAAGAGACGAAGGTGACACTTGTGCTCCTTCCTGTGTCAAACGGCAGCATGATCTTGTCGGGCCTGTCGTTATTTTTGCTTGAAGCTGAGGTGCTTTCAGAGAGAAATCAGGAACAGATGTCAACGCCTTGTGATCAAGACACTCATACTACGATGACCTTAACTTCAAACCCGCTACGTGATGCTTATTTGTACGTGGCACGTGCTTGACGGCGCTTTTCCTCGTTGTCACGGTGATGCCCCGCGCTCACGAGATTAATTTATCTGATCTCTGCCGCACTGTTGTAGCATTTTAGCTCCAGTCATTGAACGCAGCACAGACTGGCTGCGTCTGCTGCTGCTTTGAGCTTGTGGAACTGACGTCTCCATGTCGGATCACATCTGCAGAACGCTCCCTCAATGTTAAGACACGTTCTTGTGTTTCCACGAACGTTCACGTGTGTGGACTCCGAACACAGCTATAAATAACGAGCACAAATCGGACATCACCTCAGGCTAATTCTGCCCGGGCGAACCGAGACGTTGATGTCAATCCATGATGCCAGACTGAGGCGAACTTGATGCTCACCACTCAGCATACTTAGCAAGCCAATCACGACCATCACTACTGCTAGCAGCGAACACCCATGACTTTAATGATGTAACACCTGTCCGTGTATGACTTAAGGCAACGTCACACTGTCGTGTTAATTTTAACCCAGCTGTAGTTTACGTGCTAGTGTTTAAGGGTGGCTTTGACTGCCTTGTCTATGTAAATTAGCTGTCATGGAAATAATTTCGCGCTCTCGAAGCCATTTCGCCGCAATACTGTCGTCATTGAAGATGTGGGTAACCTATATTACACTTACACTACAGCAAGGTGAAGCCAAACGACTTACCTGTGTCGTAATCCTTCTCTTCCGTTTTAACTCTGTGAAGACCCTCTATATTTTGTTACTGAAACACAACCACCACGCGCCGCTTCAGCGTCCCGCCCCTATGGCTAACGGAGCGCTGCTATTGGTCTATTAGAATACAATAGGAACTAAACTCTGGTCTCTCATTGGCCAGATGAGCAGCTCATCTATTTGGATTGTGCTTCCCGCTTTCTCCGTGCCCCTAAATACATTTAGATTACTCTGCCTATATTTAGGTGTCAACAACTACAGCTAGCTGGTGAAGCAGAGACACAGTGACCTCTAGTACTAATAAACCATCAGAATAAAAAACAGACTGTTAACCACACCAGCTCTTTAATGGAGATAATAAAAGATGTTAATTTACAAGCAATTAAACAAAATAATCTATTTCCATCCCGCAATTATCTTTATTGTATTTGATAAATAACAGAAGCCCTTTTCATTCCAAAATGGAAAAGACAAAAACTGTCAGAACAGAAACAGTGCTATGCTCCAGAGAATCTTTGACTTGCCAAAAGTGACTTTTTACACTCTTTGAATGAGCTGCAATGAATTACCGCAGCATGGTCAGACTCGTGTAGCAGGCAGTGCTGCTTACAACTGAAAATGGCCACAGTCAGTCTTTCATAATAAGGGGTGCTTTGACAGTAGCTGCAACCTCTGCCCCCACAAGTTCTTCCACAATCTTAAGGGCAAACTCAAAACTGGTTCCTGGCCCACGGCTGGTGATGTAATGTCCATCCTTCTGTACTCTGGCCTCTGAATATTTATAGTGGTCTAAAAAAAGACAAAGCACAATACCATGAGCACAATCACAGTCCAAAAACTTCAGGCTATAGACTGAAAGCCATACAATTCAGATAGACATCACATTGCTATAAGCATTTACACACTATAATTTAAACTGACCCAGTTTTGGCATATTTTGTCAAATTCTTTAGTGGTGTGCTATTCGCTACTGCAGTGGCATGATTTCTCAGGGGAGAGAAACGGCTAGCAGAGCACCATCTACTGCCCTTTACAGCAAAATACAATAACACATGTCCTTTGTCTGCGCTCAAAAGGTTCAAATGACTGCATATACAGTACATTGCGACAAATTTGCCAACCTTTGTCAGCATTTATTTACCTCCATCCATCATCTTGTCCTTCATGGCAGGATGGGTGGTTACTGTGCTCCCATACCCAATGCCATGTGCCAGAAGAGCAGTGGGACCTGCAGAAGAGCAGAGACATTTCAACTTTTGTTAGCCGTTTCCTGTCCTAACGTGACACTTTTATGAAAGCCAACGTGTTTCGTAATTTGTGTCAATTCATTTTGTTGTTAAACAGTGTGAAAAAGGATTTAGAAAACGAAAGCATGGGTAAAATCTGTTAACTACTGATAGTCTTTAAGTTGAAAACACACTAAAGATTGTAAATTCTGCCTTTCAAATTTATATAGTTTATATTTGGTACAAAAAATTAAAAGTATAAGAAATGATATTTGATAACTGTGTCCTTGTCCTCAACTGTAGGGTCGTTTCTAATAATACATGCATACAGTATACAGTTTCAGCCTTTCACTAGTCTCTGCAGCACATCAAACAAAGGGAGAAAAGGAGAGGTTGAAGACACTGGCTCCTGCTGCATTAACTTTGGCAATGTCCTAGCACTGCAGTACACTCATCTAAAAACTGTTAATAAATAGAAAGCTATTGATTATACTCTTTGGCTGGCTTCTCATGCAGTCTCAGGATCAGTTTTTCCCCAGGCAGATCAGGAGGCTGCCAGTTAAAGTCATGCAACTCCTGTTAGTGCCAGCTCCCACCTAAAGGACCAGATGTCAAAGTCAAAAAGCAAGGTGTGTGTGGAGAAGGGTGACGACAACCATCACTGAAGTATCTGGTCAACCCTGAAAAATTATACAAAAAATTTTTTTGGATATGACCTTCCATGTATGCAGCAAATATCACCTAAAATGAATGAATTAAGAACTGTAGACTTTTCGGTTTACAGTGCGCCCTCGCGCATTCACGCATCAATGCTCGCGACTTCACCTCATCGTGGATTTTTGGTAGGATTTTTGATACCGTACGTGCATTCTATTGGCTTATGATATCCAGAAGTGCGTTACACTCCGTGAGTCTCTCACTTACATGAGACACAAAAGTGCTTTAAACAGTCTATCAGAGTGTGGGAAAAGGTAATACAGATAGAAGATGGTTTAATATCTGTATGGGGAGGGTTCATAAACGTTTAAATTACCATAAATAATAAGATAAATAGTTTGTCATTCTATTGTGGAATTCGTTAATCGCTTGTGGTTCCTGGAACGCATTACCCGCGAGGAGCGAGGGAGCACTGTAGTTTGTTAATCAGTCCTTTTTGAAGAAACATGTCGTGATAGTAATTTGGCCATATGGCAAGATATTTTCACTTTCAGACAGAATAATGATTTATGGCCCTTTTGTTGAAACTGAATATTCCTGGGTATTTCTCTTATTTTATAGGACATCCTTCAATCCTCTTTGGTTCCCATTCCCATTAGGGTTTAGTGTCCTTTGATTTTGTACAGTGGCTGTCAGGTAAAATGTCAGTGCTTGTTGGTTGACTCAGGGACAGTTATTCGTCAAGCCCTTTATTCAAAATGAAAAAAAAAAAAAATTCACACTTAACCAGCAATTCAGGACACATGCTGTAACTGTTTTTGAATACTGTATGTGATTACAGAGGATGGATTTAAAGGGATAGTTCAGCGTAAAAGAAAAATACACATTTCCTCACCTATTGCACTACAGTATTAGACTTTCTAGAATGCATAACACAAATACCCAAGGTAATAAAATGTGTCATGCATAGCCAAGAGAGTCAGACTTTCATAGACCAGAAGCTTTGTTGGCTAGCTGCTCATCCATGAGTACGCTTTCTGCAAACTTCCTTTGGTGTAATAAAACATAAAATAATTCCTAAATAAAATTGCTTAAATAACCATATCATGACTTCTGGAAGCAAATACACTAATTGTTACCTCACATTAATGATTAAATGGATAAACAGCCTAACACATTAGGAATACACTATATGCACATAGACATACCTTTTGTGGTTTTTAGGATTTTATCAGTCTTTTTAACAGCCGTTTTAGCAGGCTAAACTTAATAAAACTGTGAGTAGTTTTAGCAGGCTACTGAGTCTCAACACCTGGTTACAGACAGCCCATTCCTCTCACAATGCGGTTTAATTGACAATTTTAACCTTTTCTGGAACCGCGGGTCATTTTTTAGCAGAGATGGAATTCACCCCAGTCCACTTGGTTCCTGTGCCATAGCAGCAAATATCTTCCATGCTGTTACCATTAACTGTTAAAACAGTAGCACATGACAAATCATTCCAGAATTGCACCTGGACACAACAGTTACTGGACACAACTTTTCCACTCTGCCCCCATCATGCACCCCTCTGCTGACCAGCATCCCTTGTTGTAAGTACTTGGACACCTCCAGCTCATCCATCCCTGTTTTAATCACCACTAGACACATCAAATGGACTTCTAGAATACATCGTAATAATCTCAAGACTGTACACAGACATAGACCACCAACAACAAATCCACCCCTCAACACCACTCTGCACATGGCACTTCTTAATGTCCGGTCTCTTTTAAACAATCATTTCTTATAAATGACCTGATTTTAGAGAACAACGTCCAATGCATGTTTTTAACCGAGACATGGCTCGGCACAGGTGGTCTAGCAACACTTGCGGAAGCATTCCACCCAACTATAAATTTTTATACTTTTTCAAGACTGATAGAAAAGGTGGGGGAACAGCAACCAATAGATTTTAAAGACTGTACATTTGATAAATATTCATTTTTTGAATATCATGCATTTGTTTTTAACAGCCCTCCCATTTTATGTATGACTGTCTACAAGCCTCCTAAATGATGTTCTTTTATCTCAGATTTTTCTGAAGTCCTCTCAATCATCCACACCAGCTACAGTAAGAGTATTATCAAAGGCAATTTTAACATTCACGTAGACAATCAATCAGATTCTTTTACCTCAGATTTTGTAAACATGTTGAACTGAATGGATTTTAACCAGCACATCACCCTGACAACCCACAACAGAGGCCATACATTAAACCTTGTAATAACTCACGGCTTATCTATCAGGGTCTCCTCTGTTGTGGACGTTGGCATATCTGATCATTACCGTGTATATTTTGCGTCAAATTGTCTTATAAAACAAGATATTCCACAACAAACTGTGAGGAAGCGCTATATTACCTCGGAAGTGGCTACAAATGTTATTCACCTTTTACAAGACATTCTAGGAGATATTTTACCCTCCTCTTGTGATTTTTTGGTTGACATTTTTAACAGTAAACTCAAGTCCATTCTTGATTCAGTTGCCCCTTCAAAAGTGAAAAAAAAATATTTTCTAATCCAACACCTCCCTGGATAAATGGAGAAATCAAAATATTAAAGAGAAACTGTAGGATAGCTCAGAGATGATGGAGGAAAAACAAATTAACCATTAACTACCAAATTTACCGTGAACAGCTCATTATCTATCATAAGGCAATAAAGCAATCAAGACAAGCGCATTTTTCAAATCTCATCCCAAACAATCCACAACTTACTTTTTCAACAATTGATCGTTTAATCAATCCCATTTTTAATATCACAAATACTATGTCATCCTACTCAAAGTGTGAGGAATTTGCAGCCCACTTTAATACTAAAATTGATACCATACACTGTCAAACTGTGGATTCTAATACCAATGCACCTCTCATTACAAGTGAGGAAACACTAAAGAAATTTGTCTTGGTTGATGCTGAGATGTTGATAAAAGTTATTTCTCAACTTAAACCCACAACCTGCGTTTTAGGTCCCATCCACACATCCTTCTTTAAATCAGTTTATGGCTTCTTGGACCATAATTTACTCAACATTATTAATTGTTCGCTTCAGACGGGTGTTTTCCCATTCTCTCTCAAAACTGCAATGGTTAAACCCATTCTGAAGAGAAACAATTTAGATCCATCAGTCCTCAGTAATTACAGACCTGTATCCAATCTGCCATTTTTAAGTAAGATTTTAGAGAAACTTGTTTTTAATCAGCTGAATGATTTTTTAAACTCTCGTAACATTTTTGAAAAATATCAATCTGGTTTTCGGGCCAAACACAGTACAGAGACGGCATTAACAAAAGTTGTCAATAATTTAAGGTGCAATATGGACATGAAAAAACTTTCTTTTCTTGTTTTGCTTGACATCAGTGCAGCGTTCAACACGGATGATCACGCAATTCTCATGGACAGACTTTATACCCTGATTGGCATCTCTGGTACTGTTTTAAATTGGTTTAAGTCATATCTTACTGGAAGAGAATTTTTTATAAGCATGGACGAATATTCCTCTAAGAGCTATGAACTGAAGTGTGGTGTCCCCCAAGGCTCAATTTTAGGTCCAACTCTTTGTAATCTTTATATGTTACCACTGGGGGATGTCATCAGGAGGCACAGCATTAATTTCCATACTTATGCTGATGACACACAGCTTTACATAGCTGTGTCCCCTGATGACACTGGGCCAATAGATGCCCTCTTAAAATGCATTTTAGATATTAAGTTATGGATGGCAGGTAACTTCTTACAGCTCAACCACGACAAAACAGAAGTAATTGTCATCGGTCCTGAAGCACACCGAGAAAAACTTAATTTAAAACTCAAAGCCCTGGCCTTTAAGACATCTCAGCATGTAAAAAACTTTGTGTTGGTTTGAGATAAAAATGGTCTTATCCTGACAATGTTCTTTAGATGATAAAAACCACTCTTAACCGTACTTTTGATATGAGCATTAAAATTTAATTTAGAATCTAGAATAACACCAGAGACACTAATGCATGCTTTTATTACTTGTAGAATTAATTACTGCAACGCTCTTCTTTCTGGTCTCTCCAAAAAAAGCACTACTCCATTACAACATCTCCAAAACTCAGCTGCGTGAGTTCTGACGAGGGCCAGAAAGAGAGCTCACATTACACCAATTTGAAAGTGTCTTTACTGGTTACCTGTACGCTTCAGAATCGATTTTAAGATCCTTTTAATGGTTTTTAAAGCTCTTAATGGTCTTGGTCCTAATTATTTATATGATTTGCTTTTAACATATACACCTTCTAGATCTCGCAGGTCTTCAGGCACTCCCCTTTAAATTACTCCAAAAGTTTTAGCCAAAACATATGGCGAGGCCTTCTTTAACCACTACAGCCCAAATTTGTGGAACAGTTTGCCTGAGGACATGAGGAAAACAGAGACTGTGGACATTTTTAAAAGCAAACTCAAGACCCACCTGGCTTTTAACTAAAAATGTATTTATCTATTTATTTACTTTTTTTTAAAAATCATTGCTTTTAACCTTTTAGTCTAGCTTGTGTGTATGTTGGGGATGAGGGGGGATTTTTCCTGTAAACTGCTTTTGTATTGTTTTTATGTAAAGCACTTTGGGCAACTCACTTTGTATGAAAAGCACTTTATAAATAAGTTTGATTGATTGATTGATTGATTGATTGATTGATTGATTGATAGTGAGAGATTGATACAAAACATGCTGTGATGTGAAGTTTATTAATTTACTGGCTAAAAACTGATCTCCCTATGAAAAATGACTTTTTTAAAATTTAAAGTTGAAATTCTTGTGAATGTACTATTTCACATAGCAAATTGTCAGACTTACAGTAAATGCATTTTATAGGAAGAGAAACTTTGTAAAATTGTGTTACAGTACATTCAAATTTAACACATATGTCAAAACTGCAGCTTATTTCAAATAATACTTTTAGATGTCCTAAAACTGTACCTGCACAGATGGCTGCTATCAGACCTTTTCTGCCATCTTGATCCTTCAGAACCTCCTTCACCAGAGCAGACTGGAAGACAGCATGGAGACCAGGTGCACACAGTTACTGGCAAGCAAGTGTTTGCACAGCAATATGCTGACTTTGGCACAACCCAAAAAAATTGCCCATGATTTAAAAATATCATAAATAACTTATGGCATGTCAAAACCAATAATGTAATAACAGCCGATAATGTAATAAATTTGTCCTTTTTGAAATATAATGGGCCAATAACATAACAACTGTCCAATAACATAATAAAAGTCCTGGATCAATAACGTAATAATTTTTTGCTATTAACGTAATAATTTATTAGGTTATTGCTCTGGTAAAAAGAAAAAAGGAAAACCCTAACCCAAAAATTATTTATCGGTTCAGGACTTTTTTTACATTTATTGGCCAGTTATTATGTTATTGGCACATTCTATTTCAAAAAGGGCAAATTTATTTCATTATTGGCTATTACAATATTGCCTTCAACATGACATTTTCAGCACATGGAACTGCTCAATGAAATTGGTGATTTCAACACGTGGTCATTTCTAGACCTGATCTAGATCATTTAGATAAAATTGAAAACATTAACTTAAAATTGTAGCTTTAGAAATGGTTGATGAGGAAGACTTTCCTCTGTGCTGCCAATATGTCTGCAGGAGAGAGAATACTATACCACCAAAAAAAACTACATAACAGAAGCTAACTCAAATGAACTAAAATTATAGGTACGCACACCTATTTTTTGAAATAGTTTATGTAAATGATAGCATAATTTTCCAGTCATTAACCATTAGAGTATAATTTTAAGAGTATAATGATAACAGTATTTTTTCAAAAATAAACACGCACTGCTCCAAATTGTTACACAAATATACAAATATCGTCAAATCAAAAGTTATTTAAATCAAAAACACCTTTCATAGATCATGTTATGTTTTAAATCTAGACTCAAAACGTATCTGTTCTCCCTAACATATAACTAATATTGGGGGGGGGGCAGTCTCAATGTTTAGGTTTAGCCTAGTCCTGCCAACGAGCCGTAGGATTTCTTACTTAGGCCCCTGTCTCCCATTAATCCTCTGCCATTCTGGTGCCCCTAGCACCACTCTCGCCCCTGCTCTTTCTATTTCTCTCCCTCCCCCTCCTGTTCTCTCTTTGCGTGGTGGATCATCGGCAATTGGTGACCTCTGTCTGCTTCATCGGCTGGTGGTGACTCACTCTACTGGATGGATCAGCATGCTTTTGTCATACATTATTGTTATTGTTACTGTCATTGTTATTATTGTGTTGATAATCTGTACATGCTATATCTATTGCTTCATCTGTCCACTCCTGGAAGAGGGGTCCCTCCTCTGTAGTCTTCCTGAGGTTTCTCCCATCCATTTTTTTCCCCTGTTAAAAGGGTTTTGGGGGGAGTTGTTTCTTATCCGATGTGAGGGTCGTACTGCTCGCGTACACAAAGGTCAGAGGGATATCGTCCACGTGCAGATTGTAAAGCCCTTTGAGACATTTTTTGTGAATATGGGCTATATAAGAATAAATAAACTTGAAACATAGCACCCCTTATTTGGTAGCTGTTTCACAATTCTTGCTTCCATTGAACTTAAGGAGAATTTTCTTTAATTTGTAAGATGGATATAAGAATAACCTCCCACAGCTGCTGTTTGGATGTGATCCGCCTCCCTCCCTCACAGATCTTTTGCTTGATGGTCCCAAGGTTCTCAACAGGTTGAGTTCAGGGGACTTTATCAGGGGCTCTAAAGGGGTCCACCAGCTCTCTTGTCATGATTCTGGCCCCAAACACAACTGCTGCCTCCCTGCTGACGTTGCAGCCTTGTTGGGACACGGTGGACGTCTGCCAACCATCCACTACTCCCTCCATAGACCATCCAGGGCTGCATGGCACTCATCAGTGAACAAGACTGTTTGAAAATGATTCTTCATGTATTTCTGGGCCCACAGCCACCATTTCTGCTCGTGATCATTGTTTAAGGGTGGCCGTTTAGACGTTTTATTCATAACTGCAAGCCTCTGTAGGATCCTACACTTTGATGCTCGCAGGATAAAGCGGTTCAGAAAATGAATGAATGAAAAGGAACTGTTTGGTTATTTCACAACAGCTTCCTGCAGCCTTTTTATGCAAGAGCCATTGTTAATGGTTTGAATTAGAAAGGTCTTACCAAAAACACCAAAGACAAATTTCTATGTTTTTTTCACCCAGAATATTTTTAATCTAGTCCTGTGTGATGTAATAGAGCATAGTAAGTATCAAGTAATAGTGATACCAAGTATCACTATTCTTCTTGTGCGTTGGTATTTTTCTGTTGGAAAATGGCAATATCTTAACGGACGAATTCTTAGAGCTGTGGTTCTCGTCCATTTTGTTCTACCTGCAGAAGAACAGAAGAGCCGTCTGGCTGAGAACAGAGCTCTAGTAGAACCACAACAGCACACCTAAGTGTGATTGGGAGTTTAATATGAAAACTCACAACACTTGCCTTGATACAGAACATCTAAAACAGACCGGGGATAAAAATGATGATTTGCCCCTCTCACATATTCAAATATTTCTCACCTCTGCCAGATTCTGGGCCCCTGGCATCCCACCTGGCAGAAGCACCACATCATAAGGCCCCTGGGACGCAAAACACGGAACACAGAGAGAATGAAGCTGCAAATACCAGCTGATATACTTGGATTCTGGTAGTAATCTATGTAGAACATAAGGCCTTCACTTGCATTACGACAGTGTGTTGTCTAACCTTATTCCGAGCATCCTCCAAGCTGTCGTCAGGACAAATGACGACGTTCCTGCTGCACTGGACCGGCTCTCTGCCCGTCAGACCCGCCACCGTCACGGCGATCTGGAGAGTAGAACCACCATTCTGTCAGCTGATGAAGACTTTATTCTGAAATTTAATGACGATGGACTTTGACATTTAACGCGGCCTGAATTTGCAGACACGTCAGACGGAGGCCAAGTGCGTCAGTAGTAAAAAAATAAAAAATAAAAAAAATAAATACAAATACAGAAGACGGTCAAGTTGCATCATTAATGAGTTTTGCTTCTTTTCGCACCTGTTTGCACGTCAGTTCGACCCTGTTAGTAATATCGTTTTTGAAAACGTCAGCTCAGCTTCTGCTGATCTTTATTCTGCTGTACTTTACTCCAAACATTAGACGCTACCATTAGGACCCAGTAACACATCGGGCATGACGGCGGCTGACGAGTTAAATGTCTACATTCACTCTGTAGCTAATGCTAGCTGTGTAGCTAATGCTAGCTGTGTAACAAGCTTGCAGGCTAGTTACAAACCCCGGCTCTACGCATGATGTCCACAGGAATAACCGTTTCCATCTCTTCTGCTCCTTTAGACAGGATTACCAACGCTCTCTTGCTCGCCATGGCTAACTTGTCGGTTCTGGATCACGAACAAACCCAAACGAAGCGTTCAGGTTCAGCTTGTAAAGGCAACCCGCACGCAGCGCAGTGGAGCCTCGACAGGAGTCGGGTTGCCAAATTTCACCTTTGTATCCCCCTTTACTGACGACGCTGCGTGAACTGACAGAGCAGAAAAGCTTTCTAAAAAGTAAAACTATTGGATCTATGTTTATTGAGTGCTCGTCAGGAGTGTAACCCATGTGTGTGTATTGTGTCAGCATGCGGTCAAGAGTGACTTGTTTTTATTGACTTATTGTGATTCATGAGTTAAACTGTATGGCGTATTAAAGGTGACTTGAGCATGTGTGAGGAAAGCCTGTAGTCTGCAGCATTAATATTTACACCCCGCTTCAAAGCGGTGATGTATTGTGATTGTCAGTGTTCGTGTGTTCGTCTGTTCGTTAGTTAGTGAATCCAACAAATATCTTTGCAACCGTTGCAGATAGAAAGATGAACAAAAAGCACATTACTCGGGCAGCAAAGGGGATGAAAATGAGATGATGACCTTGACCTTGAGAAAAGCAGGCTAAGGTCAAATTTCAACTTTTGTAGTCTCAGGAACCAGATAAGATAGAAAGACGAGGGAGAAGGCCAGCATGAGTAAGACCGTAGATCAAAAGCTAGTGCTTTGATCAATGACAGTAGGTCAGAGCACTAGTTTTGATCTTTGACCTATGTAAGTAGGTCAGGATAACATTTTGAATTCAGGGGAAAGCAGACTTCAGAATTGTGTTTGCCATGTCAAGGGATGTTGCAGTCTGCCTTGGTTCTAGTTTTACGTTGTTCTGGTATTTATTGGATTTGTTTTTTTATCTGGGTCGAAATTGGTGTTAGGAGACTCTGATTCTAATAATGTGATTATTGTCTCTATTACGTGCATGTTAGGTTATAAACTGTGTTTTGGATGTTTCAGCTTTGTTTTCGATATCAATTTATTAACCAATAGTTGTATTTGGTGTTTTGTTGAGCTAAAAGACGATTTACATCAAATTTACATATTCGTGGTGGAAACGGTGTGAACGGAAGTTGAGAAACTGATGATTTTCATGATAAAAGCATCCCGTTGGCGGACCATTATGAGCATTTAACAGGATCCATAGAAACAAGAAGTGGTATTTTAAGTAATTTTAAATGAATGTTATTTAGTACAGTAACTCAGTTTTACAGTACCTCAGTTAATTGAATAACAGTGGAGAACATGCACTGTGGCTTTTGTAAAGTGAAAATAACTGTCTCAATCAAAGTTGCATTTTTTGTTGAAAAAAATAGAGGAATCTTAATCCAGAAAATAATTACAACTATGCAGCTCTTAAGACTGTGTTAATTAAGTCAAATTTTTAGAAGAATTTTGTATACCATTTTATAATGGTTAAACACTTGGTTTTTACTGTGGCCTTTAATAACATATAGTACATTCCTGCGTCCAGCAGATGGAGACATTAACCAAGGAGTGTGGCTGAGGGGCCAGGGGTTTGGCAGTAATGTTCCCCAGTCCCCTGAATACAAGTGAAAAATGTTACTCGGACACTAAGGTGACAACACATACAAAACAATAATAAATTCATGTAGCCTCCCAGTTAATCACAGGATTATCATCAGCTCCAGATGCATTTAAAATAGCTAATTCATTCGTGCAATTTAATGTGGTTTAGAAAACAACTCCAGGCAGCAGGTCACCAAGTGCACCAAGTTCTTCAAGTTCTGTCTGAGAACACCTGCACCAAAACTCTTAAGACAGTTAGGGAATTATATTCCAGCGTAAATCCTAGACTTAATGTCTGGGGCTTTAGTGTGCAGGCACCCATCTTAGTTAATGTGCCTCTGTGCATTCCTCTGCTAAGATTCACTTTCATATTTGTGCGACAATCTAGAGCCCAGTGAAACGGCAGATTAGACAAAAGCGTAGGGGGTGCTGGCAGCAGATTGTTTATTGCGTGCTTCTGAGTGAATCCAAGAGGCAGCGGTGATTACCAACATATGCAGCTGGGGATCAGCTGAACCAGACCCACAGTGACACTCCAGCTCATTTTCATTCATTAATTCACATATGTACATTTACTAATTCCTTTTCCTATGTAATTATAAAGTGTGAGATTGCATTGAAGAAATATCTAAAAAAAAAAAAAAAAAAAAAGAGTTACAAAAGCACTGATGGCAAATGATGATGTTTTCTTTAGAAGTGGCGATGATAATGTGTTTAGTGCTGAGAGCCACAGATGGGCTAAAAAGTTCGAAAAATACTGCTGAGAAACAAGCAAACGCATTTTTGCTATTTTTTTAGGAGTTCATTGACTCTAGGAAAAATATTAAAAACAAACCACGTCAGAGCTATCCTTTAAATTATTTAAAATATTGTTAGGTGTAAACATACATAATTTGTACAAAAGTGTCACCTATTGATTAATCATTATTAATATTAATGGAGCACAATATAGTCAGTATGGACTCATTGGCATTTGTGAGATTAGCCTGTGAAGCAAAGCCCTGCACAACACTGGATTCTTTCCCTTATTATTATTATGACTATTATTATTCTCAAGTGCGTCCTCACGTCTGCATCACCAGGCCTTGTGCTGCTTTATCTGGCCCTCTGCAGAACTCTGCTCCAAACCAGAATGGATTCTGAAATCAAACCTTTGGGGAGATGCGAAAACAAGAACTTTTTTTTCTAAGATGGGGACAAAAAGAAAATCTTCAAACTAAAATGAAGGAATTCCACAAATTACCGTTGTGACAAAGTAATCCTTTTACTGATATGCAGCTTTAGGAACATGGAAACAGCATGCTAATATGGATGTAGCTTACAAGCAGAGGCTCTTTATTGTTAAGATATGTGCAGCAAACAGTGTTTCAGAAAAAGTGCCATAAAAAGTAACCAATTTGTTTTGTCTACCAGAAAAGATCAAGATTTCCAGATGTTTTTATCTATTTATTTTTGTATTTCTCCATTTCATCTCATTTCTGTCCAACTAGTTTCTCTTCCTAGTGATATCATGGCAATATGCAAAGCTTTCAATGCTGCCATCACAAATGTAATGAAAATTTAGAAGCAATTTTATCTAAATTTGCACCAACTTTTTCTTGTACCTGTTTTATACATTGTAAATCACTGAGTACATGGGATGATTGACAAGCATATAATCTGGATTACATCTTGATGCTATTACCTTATGCTGCACAGATCTGAGGTGACAGCTGGGGTACAGTTAGGAGATCTGAGGCAAAAGGTGACATTGAATTTTATACACCTGTGTCGACAGTCAGCATTCCTCTTATGGGCACAAGATGGCGCCAGTAGAGTGAGTTCAAATCAGAGCAGGATAGTTCACATGAGAGGCCAACTAGGTGAGAATAGTGACCTCAACCAGCTAGTAACAATAGTAAAAATGATAATAATATTATAAAATAAAAGCTGCCTTTATCAGACAAGAATAAGAGCATCACATCTGTGATAAATGAACTTTATGTATCAGAAGGATGGAGTGTATTTCTGATAAACTGAAGATTTGCTTGTCTACGTACCAACATCCATTAAATATTTGATGTTAAATGCCCGAGAATTAACCAAAATTAGATCGTTCAAACACAACCCATGACAAATTATTTTCAGCTACACAGCTAGACTTACAAATTAAAGGATCACATTAACGTGTTGTTTAGATTATTGAGTATGTTTAACAACATGAACCAGAATTGCCTCACAGTCATTTTCCTGACTACAATAATCTGCCTATCCTCAAATTAAGCTCCCTCCCATACTATATAATGGGGTGGCAGGGGGGGCAAAAGTGACTCTGTTTTCATTATTGCCCCCCCCCCCCATCACAAGGAGTATCAGTGTGTGTTGCTCTCAGCTCCTCTCTATTAGCTGCCTTAATGCTGTACCCATCTTCAAACAGGAATGCTGATGATGCTGGCCCTGCAGCGGTGCGTCCCCCCAGCCCCAGCCCCAGCCCCGGCCTGCTGCTCTGCACACAGGGCCATAAAGACACAAGGAGGATTAATGTTGTGTGCCTAACATATTGGTTGCCAGAGAGCGAGAGGGCCATGCCGATGGGCTCAACCACAACCATGCTCAGCTCCGCTCGGTCTTGTCGAAGTCCCCCCCCCCCCCGCTTGGGCTTCCCTACGGTCCGCTCTCTCACAGGGAGCTCTGTGGATGTGTGATAGACTCTGAGTGGGTGAATTCATGTTGATGCTAAAGAGGCAGAGGACGCAGACAGATAATCCACGGCTTAAGCAGTGCTGCAGAAACTTTCCCCCTTAAACAAGGGAACATATGTGCAAACAGTTAAATTTAATTCAATCACATTCTTCTGTGTGCTGTGCATATTTTTTTGCTGAAGACTTTCCCACAGTGAACTCTAACAGGAAGTTTCAACTGCTTGACTAGTAGACACTGGAAAATTACCATCAGTAAACCCACAGTCGTGTAGCTTATAGCCTACACAGAAAACTGACGGTCCAACACAAGGGTAGGACAGTGTCTCTCTGTGTCGGTTCATCCCACTCACCATCCATGGAAAAATATGGTTTTACACCAAGTATATGCAGGATAATGGCCTTACAGTATGTTTACGGATATGTCTCCCACTACAAACAGCGCGTTTATCCACAAGGAACACCATATAATTGTACAAGTATGATAAACAGGGGATGTGGTCTTGTAAATGTTGTCACATTAGATAAGAGTACAACATGTGAGATTACTGTGAAGAAACATGGCTGCGATGCAAGCCTGTGAGGACAATAGTGTCTGCTTTGATGGAGAGCCATGTACAGAACAGGACAGGTGAACCAAACAGCTGTTACCCCCATTTTTCCCTTAAAAACCCCAGCGTGACAGATCAGGCCATGGCTCTCATACGTAGCGGCCTGCTTTTCACACGGTAGCTGTCTCAGGCCACATCACACACGTCTTTTCGATGGTCCATTTTGTGAGTTGGATAATGAAATTTATGCTGAAGACCCCAGAATTTGCAGACATATGGTGGCCATTAATGCTTCTTTCCCCCCTTTCCGACCGCAGCCCTCTGCCAGACAGTATGTGCTGTTCCCACCTGTCTGTTTTAGGTCCTCTTCACTCCTCAGGCTGTTTGCCTTTTACCTCTGTCACGCCAAGCAAGATTCACACAGCAGCATTAACGGCTGTGTGCAGAAGAAAGGCCATGTTCTGTTAATACTTGGCTAAGTTTACATGTTCATTCACACTTGATTATGGGGGAAGCCCTGAGTTCTGAATGGTTCCAGTATGTCAGAGAGGCCCAGCAAAGGCATTTCTGATGCTGAACAGCAGATTCTGTACATAATGGAAAGACAGTACTTAGCAAAAAAAAAAAAGGTTGTAGCATCAGTTCATAAATAAACTGAAACTGTTCAAGAACAAAAAATATTTTTAATAAAAAAAGGAAACCTCTCATATTATAGAGTTCAATAAATGTATCCTGCTGATGGAGACTGCTTTATTTATTATGTCTGGAATATGTGTTGATGTTTTACATGTTTGTGGTATTCCTTCATATATTTACAGCAGAACTTAGAATGTGACAAATTTTGAAACATTAGAATTCTGGTCAGGTATATTTTTTTTAGACCTATAGTTTATTGGTGGCAGTATGCTCCATTTTTTGCAGAATACACCAACACCTCTGAAAACAGATGATAAAAGAGGGAAGTGGAAGCTGAAGAGTCTCTGCCTGTAAAGTGTTATGGAGGTAAATTAGCATACAGGTGTAGACTGTACTTACCTGTCTAAGCCTTTATAATTAATACCGTTTACCAGTTCCTGCTGAGCTTTCAGACCATTATCCTAATTCTGAAATTGACTGAATACAATTTATTTCATCTCTTACTTTTTATGTAAATACTGCATTATCTGACTCAATGCCTGAGTCGTTTCTAAACAGTTTTCTCTTAAAACTTCTTCAAATTGGTGTAAAGACATTCCCACAAAAACTAGTATTTCTTTGTAATTGTCAAAGAGGATATTTCCAGCTCAGTTTGTAATTTTTCCGGGTTTTATACAAGACAAACTCCCAACAAACAAACCTACACAATCTCAATTAGGTCTGTTTTCCCCCTCATCATTTCCACACTCTTGATTTCCATTTTAAAAGCAGAGTGATGTATTCCTATGATTGGAAATGTTCAATGCACTTCTGAAAGTGGGTGCACTGTCCTTCGCAGATAAGGTTGCGAATGTAAGATCTGTCCCTCTGAAATAGAAGCCTGACAAACAGCGCTGTCTCTCCCAGGCACAGTGGGAGAGGAGTGTGCTCCGATAGAAGTCTTTGAGACCAGCCTTTTTAATATTGGCGCCGCTGTAACATCAGTAAGGTGACATTTCGGCAGCACCATCAAGATCCAACAGTGGCCATGCCGCTTCAACAATCAATTATCCATGCATAACATCCCACCAGTGTGTGCGACATGAATCAGTCCTGGTCCAGGCTTCTCCTCTGCCTTGATTCTTAAGAGAAGGGAGACCTTTCATTCGACCCTTAAGAAAGAGAGAAACATTCTGTGTGCTGATAAGAGAGTGAAGAGAGGAAAGTAATAAAACACGCTGAATCAGGGTTGATATTTATTTGCATTATCTTTAGAAGAACTCAGATTGGCTTCATTCCTCTGACTGTGAATTGTGAGCCAGAGAGGACAATAGCCATCTCCAAGAAAAAACTAACATTATGATTGCAGGCAGAAGGCATTCAATACATTCTTTGTATTGCTTGCTGGACTACAAGGATGAATGCATGTTATCTGTTGCCCAAGGAGAAGGAAATATGTACATTTCACAGCACATATTACTCAAATTTGTTTTTGAGACCAGTATAGTTGTTTTATGATTGTTATCAATGCCATGGCTATATGTAATCTATTTCCACAAATAACTGACATGAATGACATCTATGCAGACCGTGGGTTCTGCCTATATTTATCATCTTCTCCAGCTCAAAGCAAGCCCGTACATCAGACGGTTCTTCCAAACCCACTGGTACCAGGATGTGATGCTGCACCAGTATGTATAGTGAAGTGTTTAATGGTGACAGACTGCAACATATCAAACTTACAGCATTGGTTTTGTAGCTCCAATGCATGCCTATAAGTTGTGGTAATGAAAGCCAAAGTTCAGCTTGTATACAACGTGTATTGTGTTAAGTATACGATTTCAGGTGTTGAAATCTCACATAAAAAGAAAGTTTGAGTCGGAGCACCCAGTTTGGCGCAGCAGTCGACTCCTTGAATGCAGACGCTGTCTCCTGTGTTTGACAAACAGCACCATTCCCCCACTCGCCTTCATTTCCATCTGTATGCTATCACTTGGCTGTCAGCGGCCGGGTTGGCCTGTAGTTCGCAGGATGAAAGGGAGAGAGATCCTGTTGAGTGAATAATCTTGCCAGTTTACAGAAGAGAGTGGATGTCAACTTGACAGACTGTGAGTAGCACACAGATTTGGGATTCATGGGCAATCCCATAGTCCCCTTAAATTCAGACGTGTGAATGTGAAATCAATAGTACATCCATACAACAGTTTGTTTGCTGGACCCTGGAACGCTTTGTTATGAAAATAAGAGTCATGGATCTTCACCTTATGGATTGAGCACACAGAATAGGGACTATAAACATGGGCTTTCAGCTTAAAAAGCCTGATCTTTTTTTTTTTTTTTTTTTTTTTTATTAAATACCCCATTCACATACTTGCATTTACCAACACAATGTCATTTAGGAACATGACACCAATGAGAATGATCAGGTGCAGTGTTGGATATAATAAGAAATCCCTCTTGTGTAAAATTCTTAATTATATTCTCAGTGAGTGGGTTCATTTTAATTACCATATTCACCTGTGAATGCTTCTGCTCCAAAGTGTCTCATCCTGATGGTAAAGCTCACCATTTGAAACATGTCTCCTGGACATCACTCGCACTACATACAATCCACATTATGACACCATGTCACCGCAATCTGTATATCATAGAAGATATTCAATGGACTTGGGTGACACCTTTATAGACGTTCATCACGGTGTATGTACTCTGTAACGTAGATGTCTGGGTTGGCACCACCATCATGCCTTGCTGTTTATTTGATATGCAAAGGAGTGCTGTGGAGCAGCTCCACGGTTTCTGCTAAAGTACTTTACTCCTCACATAACCCAAAGTGGCAGCAGCAGCATCGGGATGAGCTCCAAGAGCGAGGTGGCTCCCTCTCAGTAATTTATAATGCACTTAACTCCTCTACCCTGTTGATTGTCTGCATTACCAAGAATCAAACACAAGGCAAAACAAATAAAAAATGCCACTTTTTATTCTGCTTTAACACCATCGAAAGCACAAGTCTTTCATTATGTTCCTGCTCATTCACATCAGGGTCTGCGTGGAACAGAGACAGGGATTACAGCTGCAAAGGAAAACCACTTCAAACTGCTTCCATAAACACCATCAAAGAACGGCGTCTTGTAAAGCCTGGGTGGAAAAAAAAGTGAAGCGCGGAAAAATAAACATAAACATGTCAGTTTAATTGTGATTCAATTCACTAGTTTGGAAAAATGCCAAAAATATTAGTATGTTTAACAGTGCAGTGCTGTAAGGTTAGTGAAACACACACAGCAGGGATTCCTGCCACGCCCTTCACGCCCTCACATCTAACCCCAGCCTTCCCAGAATCCCATGCTGTTGTATAGAGAGTCGTGAGGACTGCCCATCGCTCGGGGTGGAGGCCATTATTAAATGTGCTCTGTGGAGGACGTGCAGGTAGCTCCCAGGATCAGACACAGGGAGAGCGAGAGAGGGGGCTGTTTGGCTTAAGTGTTTTTTATTAGGATAGATGGAGACCTAAGCTCCATAACACGGCTTCAAACCTTTCTCCCAGACAGGGGCCCACTTTCCCTTCTCACCGCACAGGCACATATGAAAACATCGACCCTTTCTAGACACGGCTCAAACATGGCATGTTCTCCAGTTTCACCAGGTTCTCCTCTCTCCTTTTCAAAATACAAAAGCCTGTGATGGAATTCTGCAATTTCCTTCACCGTCTTCAACAAGCTCGTTTTTTGCAGTAATTAGTGTTACTGTGAAAGGCACTACGTATTATTGAGACTTGATGAGAGGAATATGTATTGTATGTTCTTACTAGTAATGTAAAATTAATGACACACTCAGGAGAACTCTGCTTGAGATCTTATTTTGTGTCGATGCTCCAACCGGAAAGTTAAAAAAGAAACTTAAAGGGACTCAGACAAATTTGACTTTTCACTCCATTCCTGCTAAATATCTTTCTTTCCAAGTTTCAGCACAGCTGGCATCAAGAAATAACTTCTTCTTCCAGTTGTAACAGTATGTTGACATGTGTTAAACATGCTTTTACATTACCAGTACATATTACTGGCAATAGAACACTCTAAACACGTGTCATCATATGTTTAAGTTCAGCATCAATCTTTCCCTTAATCTGATGACAGGGAGCCATTTTAAAAAAAAACTGCTTTATTAGATTGAATATGAAAATGTATCCGACAGACAGGGTGCATGGTTATATTACAGCAGTTTCATATGTATTGCGTTATCTCTATAAAGTGCATAAGAGATAGAAGAAAATATTTTATATGACACTTTACCTTGTCTTGACCTCGCTGTTGTCATCGGTGGAAAAAAGTTCCCATCTGGCTTGCCATCACTTCAAATGCTGCTGTTAAACATGTGGGAACGTCAGCACTATGGGCTCAAACTGGCACTGAAGGGAAAGAAAAAGAGGGAGGAATACTGTAGTAGGAAAGAGGGATGCATTTGCTTGAAAGATCCAGCTGTTCGGCCATCCAAACCCTGGGAAAGTCTGACAGTGCTGTTAATGTATGGGTGATCACCTCGCCAGCACATCAGCTTGACTTATAAAGCCTCTTAAAAATGCTGGGAACAGGTGGACGTAGAAGTTTAGCAAAGGGTGAAAGGGGCCGTATGCCAGGTCTGCTCTCTCTGCCAACTTTCTGTGATGCTTTGAAACTCCCCCCTCCTCCACCCTCCTTCTTTTCTTAACCCCCTACAGTGCAATAACTCACTTTTATTTTCTTAATTTCTCCACATTCTTTTTTAAACATCTTTTAAATCACAATCCCCATTCCTCTCTTTAATGCAGAGATGTCTTCCACATGCTCTGTATATTGTATAAAGTAGTTTTTATTGGTGTACTCACATTGATATGTATAAAAGAAAAAAGTCATTCCAAAACTCTAATGTTGGTGCGATGCGGGTGAGACTGTACAGCAGTGTATATATCGACTTCTCTGTTTCTGTAATGTTTCATTGAATAAAACAAACAGTGGGCCCCTCAATCCAGTTTCATCCATAACCTCTGAAATGAGACTTTATGTTTCATACAAACGCCATTGCAGTTACATCAATAATCCTGCAAATGAAATCGATTTCTCCTCTCGCTCTTCCAATTCTGATCACAGCTGGGTTCCCCATATGGAGTATTAATAGGGTGGAGCACCTCAAGCCTGATCTAAAGCTGGAGAATTCTGGGCACACCACAACATTAAATCCCACTGTAATTACCTTCATGCAAACACGGGGGCCCTCTCTAACACAACGCGGGTTGAAGATTGGGATTTATGTGCATTGTTTTTGATGCTGGAATTGATCTTGAAAATTGTTTGGTGCAATTTACCAAGATGCCTAACAAAATTGAAAAGCATTGACTGTGTGGCATACAAATGGCTTGTTGTGATGAGAACAATATACAAGCTCTTGGTGGCTCATCTATATTTTTGACAGCAGTGAAAATGTTCTACAAAAAACAAAAAAAACAATTGGTGATTATTTGATTTTCCATAGATTCAAATTATGGCGATCACTGATCTTGACAATCGTCACTCATCGTTTTACTTAACAAGAAATTCTCCGTATCAGAGATTAATCCAAATTTACCAACGCCGATAGCTCAGCAACCGCTTCTTCTCCATTAGCGTAGACATGTATTTGAGCTATATTTTAGCACACTGAATGAAATGCCATTCTGTCACTAGATTATGCTATCTGACATAAGACTATTGTCTCAATTCCCTTAGGCTGCGGTGGAGGGAAAAAAAATCACTAAACATTCACAGGACCAGGGTATATCCTGTCTTACAGATGTCGCTATCCCATCATGCACACTCCAGCCTTCTCTCTCCAGCAGGTGGGGGTGGTCATGCACCACGCAACACAGTTATGGGTTTAAGGCTGAAATCTACATACTGAAATGACTTCAGCTCTCTCACACAATGCCAAAGTTGCTGGAAGTCCGATGAGTTTATTTCATCAATTCCAGAAATGCTGCAGAGAGAGAGAGAGAGAGGGAGAAAGAGAGAGTCTGTGTTAATATACAATTGCCTATGTCCATCATCCCGTGAGTGTGTGTGCGTGTGAAGGCTATATGTGCACTTCTATCCCGTCTGCACGTGTGGATGTGTGGAGGTGGGTTTGATGTGGATCCTCTCTGCCCTCTGAGCCTCACACTGACTGCTGTCCATCTGCTCCAGGGTCTCAGGTGTGTGTTATCTCTTTCTGTGCCCCTGGGAACTTTCAACAGATATGCCAGTCAGCCTGGGCTGAACTGCTCTTGTAAATTACTCACTAAACAGCCCTGCCCTGGATTCTGCATTTGGGGGAAAATCAATTATTTGACCCCCCCCCCCCCCCCCTTACATTTCACAGTCCATTTTCGGCATGCTGGGGCCAATTACATCCAGCAGAAAGACTACTCTTTATGTCATTCCCAAGATGACCTCCATCTTGAAGCTCCACACGGAGCACTGTTAATGCACCAACTACAAGCACTTGTGCCACGAAGGAGCGTGCTAATGTACTGGTTACCCACACTTTATCCACACCAAGCACACAAATACAGCAGCTGAGAGGCAGTTCCACAGCCCCACACAGCCAGCTGCAGTGTCTCTCGACTGGGAGGTGATCACGCCGTGTCCAGCACACTGAGTGAACGCCACTGACGGTTTGACAGCCCTAATGAAAGCTGATTACCAGGAGGCATCTATTAATTTGTCCTTAATCATGACAAAGAGAGTCTGTGGCTAACAGCTGTGAAATGGCAGCCGCCACGCGGAAATGAGGCTCAGGGAAAGGCTGGGGACAAGGGGTTAGACCCTGCGCTGTCATTAACTGCCTGCCATTATATGTGCTCGCTCAGAGCTTAGCTACAGGTAACTCAATAAGATAACACAGACTGTGCTCTGCCCTGGTCTTTGTGAAAAGCTATTGCTGTGAATCCTGGGCGGCTGGGCGAAGAATAGGAGGATATTGGTTTGCATGCTCCGAGCAGGAATTCTTATGATCCAGGTGAGAAGCTGACAGTAACGGGTTTAAGCTCTGTTCCTTCATCTGTTGGACGGGCGCTGAGGGAAAAGTCAATCATGGTTGAACAGGTCACTGAATAATGAACTGAGCTGGCTTTTCAAAAAGAGACACAGTGCAACAAATGTAAGCTCAGGCCCTATTTTTAGACTTTTGTCATATAAAGCTATAAATGACAAATCTGTCTCTGGCTGGAAATCAACTGATAAGAAAGCTAAAACAAATACTGACTCCAGTATTCACATGTTTCATGCAG
Source organism: Antennarius maculatus (assembly GCA_013358685.1). Lineage (NCBI taxonomy): Eukaryota > Metazoa > Chordata > Actinopteri > Lophiiformes > Antennariidae > Antennarius > Antennarius maculatus. The sequence continues at coordinate 9,821,777 of CM023609.1, forward strand.
GGAAATCCTGCATAGTGAAATCACGATCATTAGAGCATTTATGACTGTGACAAATCCTGAATGGATCTTCTTTTTTTTTGCAGGTTGGTGAAGGCCAGGGGAGGAGGCCCCTCATCTTAAGCATCTGGCAGGTTAGAGCCTGATGTGGTTTTTCAGGCCCTCATGAGGGGAGATGACTGAAGGAGCTGTTACAATCTATGCAACGTAAAACAAAATAGTCTTCTCCCTTTGACCTAAACTACATTAAACCCAATTTAGAGTTGTTGTTGTGACTCTTTGTCTGTATTTTTATGTTTACAGAACATGAATGACTGTGTGGACACAGCATACTGTAATCACAGTAAGTGGATTGTATTCAATCAAATGTTTCATTTTTTTAGCTGTTGCCTGGAAACAATTGGACTACAACACAGTGGTGAACACATCAGTTCTGCTTTGTTCTCTTACAGCAATGCTCTTCTTGATTGATTGTTGTCTTTTTCATCATGTGTGATCAAAATTAATCAGATATACTGTATTTGGACCAATCAAATGCGGTCACAGACACATGTTTCCTGTACGTATTCAGAAAAGATTTGACATGGGCACACAATTGACTTGTGATTGTGAAATCCGCACATGACGGTGGTTTGCTATGTGAAATGTTCACCAGCACTTTTCTATTCCTTTTCAATACGAATGGTGATGAGTGGTTTTTAGTTAAAGAAGGACTCAAGAGGTGAACAATTTCCCTTTTCAAATTCCATCCATCCATCCATCCATCCATCCATCCATCCATCCATCCATCCATCCATCCATCCATCCATCCATCCATCCATCCATCCATCCATCCATCCATCCATCCATCCATTCATCCATCCATCCATCCATCCATCCATCCATCCATCATCAACCGCTTATCCAGGGCCGAGTCGCGGGCGCAACAGTCTCAGCAGGGATACCCATACTTTCCTCTCCCCAGACACCTCCTCCAGCTCCTCCGGGGAGAGCCCGAGGCATTCCCAGGCCAGCCGAGAGACATAGTCCCTCCAGCGTATCCTAGGTCTTCCTCGAGGTCTCATCCCGGTAGGACATGCCCGGAACACCTCCAGGAGGCATCCGGAACAGATGCCCGAGCCACCTCAGCTGGCTCCGCTCAAGGTGGAGGAGCAGAGGCTCTACTCCGAGCTCCTCCCTGGTAACTGAGCTCCTCACCCTATCTTTAAGGGTGTGCCCAGCCACTCTACGAAACTCATTTCAGCCGCTTGTATCCGGGATCTTGTCCTTTCGGTCATGACCCAAAGCTCATGGCCATAGGTGAGAGTAGGAACGTAGATTGACCGGTAAATCGAGAGCTACGTCTTACGACTCAGACTCTTTTCAAATTCCATCCATTTGTAATACAATTTTACGGTGGGGATTGCATGTGTGAAATAACGAATTTTGATAATGTACATCTTGACACACTGCACACACCTAATTAACTCTCTTATTCTGTAAATTTTTTAAATTTAACTGTAAATGTACAAGAATAATAAATGTAACAATAAAAATATTTATATTTATATTGTACATGAATGTTCTGTTTTTAATTTCAGTTTTCAAATTTCCTACAGTCTACAAATATGCATCGTGATTCGAAGAAGACTGTAGAGCCTGGATGTAACATGACAAACAAGGCATAACATTTCGTTTGGCTCCGTACGAATTAATCAGTGGAAATGGGCAGACATGTAGAGCAAACATGTCTGCCCATTCCCACTGATAAGACTCTGCTTAGACACTGATGGAAGCCATGATTCAATTAGATGCTGAGCTTTTGGAGAGGCGACAAGTCTTTCAGGTCAGAAGGGAGAAGGAACTTGAGAGGTGAGAGGTGATGATGACAGCAAAAACACAATATATAGTGAGACATAATATGTGATCAGATTATACTTTATTTTCTATTCAGATGAATATTCTTGAAAACATTGCAACTGCGCTCGATGTGTATTATTTATAGGATTCAAGAGGATGAAACTCTGTAAACCATTTGATCCACTGAATGTGAGTACAGTATATTTTACATTCCACTTCTGATGCTTTGCGCAGTGTACTTTAAATCTGTGCTGCACATGGAGGAAAAATAACATTATTTGCCAAAATTTACATCTCATGGTAGAATAAAATCCAGGTAGTCAATAAACATATTTTTGCTTTTTCATGGTTAAATGCTGCCAGCTGGTCATCTGCTGACCTAAACACACAAGATGGACAAGACTGTGTAGTTAGAAAGATTAAAAAACCTCACGAGTCTCACTTCAACCATTTCCTCTGCATACCTGGACAGTTAAAGAAGCAAATGCTGTACGACCACCAATGAGCTGGGATCTGTTCCAGGTACATTCAATGTAAATAAATAGATCAGACAAAAAACAGCCGACTGAAAGTTTGGCTCTTATTCACCACATTCACAAAGCGCAGGGCACAATGAGAAACCAAATATTGAATTTTAATGGATTTTTCATGCAAACAAAAATATCACATTAATAATGACAAATTCAGCATAATTTTTTTACAGAACAAATGTATTTGTTATATATCCATGTTTTTGAGAACCAGTGTGTTCCTTAAAAATAAATGTCTTTAAACATTCTGGATTTCCGACAAATTATCACCAAGGATCATTTTCTCAACAACCAGGATCACACACAAAAACAAATACTGTACAGCAATTTTGATAAAACTGGATAGAAGATTGTGTTTTTGAGCAGATGCACATTTTCGTTTTATTTAACGCTGACTATGTTTTCTGACATGTTCTTTTGCAGAAACTGCTCAACCTACTGTAGGATTGTTTGAGTTTGGTCAAGTGCTGTTCTGGGTTGTTTTGTTTTAAATAGTAGCAGCACTGAATCACACCTTAAGCTTTGTTACAATAGGTGATGAAACAAGTATAACCTGCATTTGGTTTGCAATCAAATAAGTTAAAAGACATCTTAAAGTTCAGCGATAACCTACAAAATGGTGTATAGATATTCACAGTTTCAGTGGCAGATTAGGAGTCAACCAAAGACTAAAATCCAGTCATTATTGCCGTCCAGTGACTCACTCAGTATTTTTTTGGACACTCAACTATGATGCATTTTCAATTTGACTGCAATGAAGGATGGTGGAATGCAGCTCAGTGAGTGTTTCTATAGTTTTGCTGAGGGTTCGGTGGGTGTTGTTGGTTTGTGGTTGGAGCATCAGGGGGTTCTGGAGCACCGCAGGCGTCATGCTGAGTCCCCTGGTGCTGCCTCCTCTCATCTATGAGAAGAGTCTCTTCTCCCCTGCTAAGTTTGCAAAGTCCAATTTTCAGCTAATATGGAGGTCGTAACAGCAGGCGCAGAGGGCGTAGTAGGACATAATGGCTATGGGATTGTAAATATTGGTTTTAGAGAGACACAATTGGAGGGCAAGCGGAGAGAAATTTCCATAGAGTATGCGCTAGCACCATTGGAGGCTTTGGTGCGGCAGAATAGATTTTCCATTCTAGTGTGTCACATTAGATTTTCGGAGGTGCTCAGTGGCAGGTACATGTCATTAGTAACACTTTAGCACAGTAATGAACCCTTTTATTTATCCGGTGCTTCTCTCATGAATGAATAAGGAGCTACTCCCCAACTGTGCCCAGCCGTGAGGAGCAGACAGAGCAGGCAGAGGGAAATGGAGGGGCAAGAGAGAGAGAGAGAGAGAGAGAGAGGGAGAGAGAGAGAGAAGGAGAGAGAGAGAGAGAGAGAGAGAGAGAGAGAGAAGGGGAGAGCCTGGAGCACCATGAGATAAAAAAAGGGGAACACGGAGCCCTAGGGAATGCTGAAGAGGGTTAAATGATCATTATTGTGACACTCGCATACACACATGATCCCATATGCATCAGTGAACAATAGCTCATACACACACACATGCACAGAAACACACACTTGCATGCACACTCCCACCTCTGCTCCCTGGGGTCCTGATCTGACACTCTATTTACACACACATTTACACAGTCTACTCCCTCCTTTATAAAGCTGACAGGTACTTAAGCAGTACATTACTCCAAGGAGCTCAGGCCTTATGGCGGTGTAACCAAACTGTCCATTCACTGCTGGCCTTGTCTCAGTGTGCATTCAATAACGGCCTCGGAGAGATGCACCGGTAATGAGCGCTTGTAACTGGGCAGGTAGGCTGGCAGTTTGACGCGAAACATCAGGAGACTTTTAAGATGGCCCAGGTTCACTGAGGAGAAAAGGAAACGATGTCAGGGATCAGCAGCTTAAACAGAAACAGAAAGCCTTGATGGAGTGTTAGTCAAACAGGAGCAGTTCCCCAGACCTGCCCGTTAAAGGTTTTACCTGCACTTGATTAGAAATCGGCTGTCTGGGCTGGTTTATCAGAGCCCTGATGTCACCGAGAACCAATGCATTTCTGTCTCAGTTCAGTCACTTCAACCAATGCCACACAGGTGGCAAACCTCAATCTTAGCACCTCTTCCTCGTACCTCTCAGATCCCAGCCTGGTGCAGTGAAGCGGTTAGTGTGGCAATGGTTGGTGTGGTCAGGGCCCCATGTCACCCCCAGCATCCTCAGTGTTCATTTCCCTTTCATCTTCAGTGTGAAATCGCTGCCGGTGCAGCACTGACCTCAGCATTAAGAGGTCAACTATTGAAATCTGATGTGAGCCTCTCTGGCTGAGGGACTTCAACAGATGGAAGCAGAGAGGGAAGGCAAGAAATGGAAGGGGAGAGGAGGCACTTAAAAAAAATCATCTTAACAAGTCACCCATTAAAAGTATGTTAAGAATCTGTCAGTGGGGCGAAAATTAGTTTCTGACTTCTGGATGGAGAGTAATTATTTTTACTTTTAAGTATAGGTACTCTAAAGTTTAGCAATTTTGGGGGAAAATCCTCTTCATACCTCTGTAACATCAGCAGAAGAATTTATTAGTCTGTAATGGACATAAGACAGTTGTCAATTTACTGGAAGTCACTTTCAGTATTTGCTCTGCATAGCTCTCCAACAGTTTGTAGTTTAGTCCACATATTACATCACATATTAGAAAACATCCCGTGTTTTACTTTCAGACTTTCCCCGGTAAAGAGCATACATATCTCTAAGTAAAGCAAGTTTTAAAAAAATCTTCAAACTTTGTAGCTTCTGGCAGCTTTCAACTAAATAAAAGACATAACTTCCTGTCTCTATGTATTGCAAACATAAGGTTCTGCATTTAAAGCCAATTCGACACCTCATCTCAGTATGAATCCCCTCCGAAAGCATGTGTGATATGAAGCGTCAGAGAAGTTTGAGGTCTTGTCTTATATTTCCCATCGGCTACACTTTCATCCCTCTCTATGCAACAGACCACCCCTAGCAGCCCTGCCCAAACAAGGTGTCTTGCCTTCAACAGTGTCCTCTCTGAAGAATCTGAGGAGCTCAGAATCAGCCGAAACTTTGGATCTCAAACACAAACATCTTTTATTCAAAGGGTGTCTGTAATCACAAATAAATAGCATTTTTAGAGATGAGCATGCGGCACAAGGGAGCGAGGAGCCTATCTCAGGAGCAGATAACTGGTAGATATGATTCCTTAGATAAGAGGCAGTAATTTGGCTTTTAGAGATAGCTCTGGGGGCCGCTGAGCTGAGCAGCGCTGATTTACTGTGTGTATGGGAGGTTGTTTTTTTCCACATTTTTATCTCTCCTGTTGAAGAGCTTTTCATCTCTGGTGATATTCTCCCTTTTTTATGTATTTCCCCAGAAGGTGAGATCACAAACCCAGAGAAGGCAGAGTGGCATGTTTTAAAGCGATGGACAAAATACAAATATTTGAAAATGTATTTCATGGCAATTATGTCAGGTTTCATGGCCTTGGCACAGGACTGAGGCACAGCCTGGATGCCTTAATTTGTATAGAAACTGTAATCATTTGTTCATTTCAAGGTGAAAATTGCATTTTTTAATTTAAATTGTATCCTGCATGATAGGCTATTATCTAGAAAAATTGTCACTGTGTATGGCGGTCTATGCCCTGCCGTCATGCCTGTTTAGAGCCCACCTCTCCTGAGAAAGGGCTTAAATATGAATCTCCTGACTGAATGCACCCAGCTTGTTCTTCACTTAGGGCCGCCATTTCACTCATTTACATTTTTGTTATTAATATTAATTACTTTCAGAGAGCACAGCTCAGATTCTGAATGTAAATCAAGCTTGGCTACAGTGCGATTCTTATTTCTGATTTCTTAGATTTTTTGTCTTTACTTGAGCCCTTTGTGCTTTTTCTAAATGTAATATATAAATGTAATATATAGATGTAGTATATAAATGTAATATATATATATATATATATAAATGTCTTTTTATTGTTCATAATTGTAAAGTTAAATATATATATTTAACTTGATGTATATATATATATATTTACAACTTTACAATTCTGAACAATAAAAAGACATTTTTGATTTCTTCATCTTTATCATTTAGAATTTGTCTACATTTACCAGCTCCCTTTCACTTTATAGTCATATTTAAATTTCTTACTTTATAATCATATTTAAATTTTAACAACAATTTGTTATCACAGGTTCAAAGGAGGTGTGCAATGCATACATGGGCAAACCTGTCCAGTTGTGTCTCAAACCAAAAAGAATGAAAATAAGTAAAATACGACACACTTTTGGTTAAATCAGATGACTTTGAGCTATGACAACACCTCAGATGAGCTTTTACTTTCTTCTTACACGTGACAGATTGTCTCTCTGTACCTCAGAAGGGTAAGCATGAAATTCAAAACACCTAAAAATGTTCTGAAAATACACAGTGGGGTGGGAGATGTGTGCACACCAAGCTGAGTCTGTGTCTGTGTCAGTGGGATCCTTGAGGTGACGAGCACAAAGCTGCGGCTCAGGTACACGGCGTATGCCGGCATAATTACAGGATTTGGAGGATTATTATACTGTAAGTGCTTTCATGGCGACAGCTGGGAGCTTTTTCTCCCTATGACACATAATCTCAAAGAATAAAACCAAGACCCCCAGAGCATCTCTTAATCATTTCTTAGCATACCTGCACACGGCTCTTAACTCTCTTTCTGGATACAGATTTGTAAAATTAGAATATAATTATCATATTTGGTATAAATCATTCTAGAGTCATGTGTTCCAACATGTATTTTCTTTAAAATGTGGACATGCATTTCTCCCTGGAGGCCCCAGCTGGTCGTTTGTGTTCCTCTTCTGCAGGGCTTTCCTGACTCTTCAGCACCAGTTATTTACAGCGTCACAGCATGGTCAGGTTTAGGAGCCTGGTTCTAAATTAGATCTGAATCAGAGTCTCTATTCCACGGCTCAGTCTGAAAGTGAGTATGACCAGACTGAAGCTGTGGCTTCACTATCGCTGCTTCCTGAGCGATAGGGCCTCCTGGTCTCTACATTACGGCTCAGGAGTTTCATTTCCATCCCTGTGATCTAAACAAACCCATTACCGCCAGCCAGTTATACACAGGGGCAGTACCCAAGCCCTGGGCCTGAGGACACAGCCCGCGGCTAAGCTACCGTGGCATAGAGCCACCTTCAATGACCGTACGTCCATATAGAGAGGAGAGAGGAGGAACAGAGAGCTCGGGCCTCTGCACTTTATCTAAACCACTCCAGAAAAGCGAGTGGAATCGGCTCTTGTGGGCTCTGTTTATCCTCTGCTCCTGTAGTCAATCAATTAGGGGATCAAAGGAGGAGATGAGGGAAGTGTCACAAAGCTCTCCCACACACCAGCGCCTGAGCTGCCACCTCGTCCAGTCTGAGTGACAGCGGGACCAGAGGGAGACAAAAGTCTCAGGCCGACACCTCAGGAGACAAGCTGGAGCAAAGGGGACAAGCATAGCACATGCTAAGGTCTAATCTGGACAACCAGAACACAAACTTTTTGAGGAATATATGAGGGATGACATACTGCAGGCAAACAGCCACCTACGAATGCAAATTAAAAATGTTGAAAGGATCCACTAAGATTGAACTCAGGAAAAGTTTACTTTAATGACTCAGTATTCCACCATATTCCTCTATTATTGGCACGCGTCTTCGAACCCGAGAATATTTTTAATGCTTGTGTTGTAATTAAGCGCGGATGAAAATTTTCATTTGCATCAAATTGAAGTGAGCCTCAGTGATATAATGTAGTGATAACGCCACCGTTTGAGCTGATTTTAATCTGTCGGTCTAAAGGAATGTCTGAATGTCTGTCTGTTTATACTCGCTGAGCTGTTCAAATCTGTCAAATAATTATCAATTTATGAAGAATCAATAATACTTACTGTTTATATAGAAGTTTATTCAGATTGATTACTTACTTTATTTAGCATCAAATTTATCTTCTAATACAGTTTGGTGTTAATGATGTTAATACTTGTGATTTGTGATGCTTTTAATTAGTTTCATTTAATTGCAAATGAACAGTAAAGTATTGGTTATTATTTTTGTGATATATTAAATGCAAAAATCCCACAATGAGACTTGGCATAGTTTTCTGCATCAGCTAATTTACACAAGATTATGTGCAGACATTCTACAGCAGTAGTGATGGTGGACACATCCAGCGTGTTTCAAATCTGTCAGGACTGAATGAACATACAGAGGGTGTGCTCGACATACCTCCAGCAGCGCTGAGGGTGAAAAGCTGAATGAGCCCAACTGTTCTGATGTGTAATTTAAAGCAGAGTGAATGTTTCCGCACCACACCAGTTAGTTCCCTTGCAGTCACACCATACCGCAGAGATTTGCAGACAACATTCCCCAGCCAGCGACGGGAGAGGGTGGCTCTGCTGGTCAGTGGAAAGAATGAATGACTTCCTACAGCTGCAACCAGACACGCTCAGTCTGTGTCTGTGAATCTGGGACATCTCGGCTCTCATCACTCCGTAATCACATCGACAGCTCTGGAACAGTCGCTGGTGGATCTCTGGCTCCACTAATGTGTTTGAACACATATGGACACACACAGGGAAGAGCCAGCGATGTGCATCACTTATATAAGCAAACAGCTTGTACACAGGTGCGCTCATAAACGTCACTCTTGGGCTGCAACAATCATTGTCATTCTAGATTTATAGTTTCATATATGTCAAATAAATACAAAAATTGCCCATCAGTCATTACACAGATTTTTGTCCAACTAACAGTCAGAAACACATGACTTAAAATAGAGAGAGAGCTGTTTCTTACATTTTTGAGGCAGTAACCAATTGTTGTTGGTTCAAGTTTCATAAAAAATTAAATTATCTAACTTTATAAAATTGAAGAATTTTCTCTCTTTCCAAAAACAAAATTAGACAACTTTATAAATGCAAGCACATAGACACATGGTAAAAGTAAATAGAATGAACAATATGTCTAATGAAACACTGAAAAAAACACACACAATAAAAATGACAGAAATGGCAGCATTAATTTTGGATCTTTAATTGATAACAGTTACGCCAGTGTTACAGTAAACACACCAACAGGCTGAAGGTAGTAAATACCAGTACAAGTTTCCCACTACTCTAATACTTCATACAGCAGAATAAATTATACCATGATAATATACATACATGCCAAACAGAAAAGGAGTAAAGCAAAGCACAGATGTCAGAAAGCAACTAAACAGGTTAAGGGTCGAACATGTGGGAGGGGGATAAGGATTGAATGCCTTAAATATCCAAATGTTTATTGACGCAGGTGTTAAAAATGGGTTTGATACACTAAAGACGAGTCTAAAATTCTTCCTTTTTAAAATATACACGAGTGAGGCCTATAAGCGGAGCAGCTGGAGCTGCAGCGATTCAGTGCAGAGTCGCTTGGAATTTTTCTCCTGAAGTCTTATTGGTCCACAACACAAACGGGACTCCGTTCACCTTCCCAGAGCAAAAAGTCTTCACCAGCTTCATCGACCTCGTTATCGTCATCATTGTTCCCACCCTTAGGTCTCATTCCTGTGTGTTCTGATCTGACGTCCAGTGGTTGAAAACACCCTAAAATGCACTGATGCAAGAAGATGTTTCATCCAACCACCTTCCAAATCTGGAACTGCCTTGAGGTCCCGGGAGTCTAACTGTGTCACCAAGCCTTTACTTTCCACAGAGCTCGGGTTGATCCACTTTTATACACTTTTAATTGGAACATTTTTAATGGAATTTTATATTCAACTAATTCATACAAATGCATTCTCACCTGGGCCCAAAGTAGGAACAAAACTTTCGGCCAAATCAATTAAATACAGTTATAACCAACAGAAAACAAGCCAGTTAAGGAAACTCAAATAACACATTTACCTCCACAGATCCGTCGCTCACCTGTCACTCAACATAGTTTTGTTTTAGTATAAAACATACTCTTTATTAACAAGCAATACACAATTTGCTCCAGCTACTGTACAGTTTTCAGCTTTAAATGGGTGACTGAGAGCTGAATCCTGGCTTGAGATAAAGTAGACATTTCTGTGTACATCATCATCACACTGTTGCCAGTGAAACAAATCACCCACATCTCAAGAGAACAGCTGGTCTTGGATTGTGCCAAAAGTCAACTATGAGTGCTACACAAATGTCTCATATCCACTATTCATTAAATTTTTTCTTCTTTTTGTACATTACAGTGAGTCAAAGCAGAGGATTAGGGTTGACTGAAACCAAGGAGTGTGTTACCTGTGTTTTTTCCACAAGTGACTGGATTATATGATTTTCCAGAGTGCAAGTGACTGGCACAGCTTGTGTCCTTTTTCATGTGATAAAGGAAAGCACTGGAATGCTTATAATATATACATAGATGGAGCCTTTGGAATGTCAGAGGAATGTTTGCTTGGTCTAAGAGTGGAAAGAAACCGAAGGTACATTAAAAAAATCATTTCATTTTACTGATAGTGGGAAGGGTAACTGCGAATTAGCGTTGACATTATTTTTGTGTGATTTAATCTGCTTTACCCTGTTAAAGTCACACGAGGTTCCCTGGAAGAGGGGATTTGGGAGGTGGGTCGGTGGGAGCTAGCCCTCCTCGGCATGGTCCATATTTATAAACAAAATACATTAATTTCCCCAATCCTGTTTTTGCAAACAATGCATCCTTCCCAATGGACCACTGCTAAGGATGGGATGGAGGTTAGAAGGGGAAAGCTATTGGCCGCCAAAACGCTGCTTCAATTCCCTGTAGAATCCATCCAGTCAGACTTCCCACAGTGTGGCCAAGTTCTTTAGGAATGTCAAGATGAATATGAAAGAGGGAAGGTCAAATCACAAATGAACATTGGAGCTCAGGGAACAGGCAGAGGGAAAGCAGCTTGGAAAACAATCATCCTCTCGTGTGACTGTGTGCCGACACACAAAGTATGAATACGCAACAGACACTCGCTCTCAGTTGTCCACACTGTGTTTTACACACAAACATCTAACAGGGAAAAGAGATACAAGGGGAATCAAAGAACAACATAAATCACATTAACAATAATAATATAACAGCAACAATAATCTTAGCAATATCAAAAAGGAACAAGAAGAAGTCATTCAAATGATATTGGCTTTGTTGAATACTATGAACAGCAATGTCAAAGTACATGTTGTTGATGGCTCTAAATGTGTGCTGGACTGCAGCCATGGCAAAGAGGAACTGGGGCCATAGCAGCCCAATTTCCTCAGGTGTACTGGGGGTTTTGTGGCTGGAGTTGGGGGGGGGGACAAGATGCCCAAATATTAAGAAGAGGGGATGTGAGCAGCTTGGCAGTTGACAATGACACGAAAAGTTTAGTTCCACTCCCCAGAAAACCTTGTCAGACACGGCGAGGCTGCACGTCTGTGTGCTGATGTCACGGCCAAGTTGCAGGTGAGCTGGACTTGCAGTCCACACTTTATGGAGCATGAAGGTTGGTGACAGCAGGTGGAGGAGGGCGGTGCACTGTGTGTGTGGGGAGGGGAGGCTTTAGTAGGCCTGTCCCGTCTCCACCTGCAGCAGTCCCAACACAGCTGAGTGGTCTCCGAGTTTCATCCTCCTCTGGGTGGACAAACTCACATTCTTAGCCAGGTAGTCTACGGCAGCTGCACAGGGACAAAAAGACGAACAAGCTCTTGTTAGACAGGTGGCAGATTCCTGACACAAGTTCCATTCACTCTCATTTCATTTCTCTGATTAAGGCTGAAATAAGTTGTGGCAGAAACAAGTGAGTCAAATGAAAAACAATTCACACACAGAGAGAGTGAAGGATAGAATGCCCCTCCCCGGTCCCTTGTTCGAGGTTGGCACGCCGCTGGCACGAGCAACGTGCATCCTAGTAAAGTCTCCATGCTGTCAGTCAGACGGGCCCCCGTGTGTGTTCTGTGTGCCAGTCTTCATTACACTTGGCATCTTTGATTTCATGCCCTCCACACTCCACATGGCCAATCATTTTCATCCGCAGACAGCAGCTCTCTCCTCTCTCTTCCATTCATTACCCATCCACTGTGCTCAATCATCATCTTAATTAACCTCACATCAGCTCACATCCGCACTGCCGTCAGTTTCCTGGTGCTGACAAAACGCTGAGGCGCGCACACACACACACACACACACACACACACACACACACACACACACACACACACACACACACACACACACACACACACACACAAGCACACACAGACACACAAAAATGTGACGGATTGGCGCGTGCTCAATCACGCACCACGGCACAAACATATTTAGAAAAAGGACAGCAGAAGATGCACAATGCAACAGATCACAACTAGACACGATATATAAATACAAACAAATGTTGGCTAGTTGTCACTGGCTAGCCTGTTGGGGTAAGTGTGCTTTAATTTTACCTCTCATGACTGGCTGTGACAGCATCAGTCAATTATGGTAATCTAATAAAGCAAACTCTTTCCTGGCCTGAGGGTATGTGTATTTGTGTGTGTGATGGAGAACAGAGAAAGAGGGAAAGAGGGAGAGGTGGGCAAGAGGACACTGTGGCCCCTGAGGGTGTGCCGTTCTTTGAAGTGGCCCTCTTCTCTTTCCCATCCAAGTGGAGTGGGGTGTGACTAAGGCAGTTCTCTGGGAAGATGGTCGTGGTTTTGTTGTGAAGGGGGGTCTTTATCAAGAGCACGTGTCTGCTTCCACCGGACATGGGGCAAAGGTCAGGAAGTTCTTTTGCCTGGGAGCCCGGCATCACTTTGTCAGCGCTTTAAATCTAGTCTAGTACTATTGAAAAAGATGACCTGTTGTTGTTGATGCAGTGATTCCAGCTCAACTCTCAACACTGTATGTAGTATAAAGATGAATGTAGGGTTTACTCACTCTGGCCATACTGGCTATACTGGTAGCCTGCAGTGACGGGGTCCACGCTGTAGCTGGTGGCGCTGTAGGTGGGGGGGCAGTAAGACTGGGAGGATGCCAGGCTGTCCACACTCTTGATGGTGTCAGAGCGCTGGCTGCAGCTGGCTGAGATGGGGTTGGAGCTCTCCAGGCTGCTGTGCAGGGGGGAAATGGAAAAGTCGTGCTGTGGCTGGGAGGGAACAGCGCTGGGGTTGCTCAGGATACTCATCACCTGGGGGTAAGGGGGGAATGGAGGATGTTATAAATTTGGAAAATTGAGGATCAAAGCATTGACAGAGTTGAGGGAAAGTACTTTTTCCTTCAAATATAGAGCCATCCTGGCACTTCACGGTGCAAATGCCAATAGAAATATATGCCATTTCAACTTTAAAAGAGGGACAGGGAGAAAGTGCCACTTCTTTTTTTAAGAGGAGGAGGAAGGACACAAGGAGGGTGTTGAGGTTAGAAAAAAGAGACAGGGAACAAGAGAGACAGTTTCCATTAACTGGTGCTGCCAGTAAGTGTTCTGCTGTGGGACAGAAGGGTCCCAGGGTGATAATAGACTCACTATTTGTGCCAGACATCCCCTGTCCCAGAGCCTGAGGCCTGAGCCCAAGCCTACAGCACAACAAGCACCGAGGGAGTCTCTAATCCCTCGCCCCTAGCCTACCCATCTCATGAATAGTAATGTAGTTGGAACTGGTAAATGATCCCCTCAGATCCCTGCACAAAGTAGGCTCCACAAACCTTACTGAGGGGCCCGCTGATACTGCAGGTTGAGGCTAGTCTGAATATCACAGGGTGTATATTATTCATAGAGCATAAAAGCTTCCAATTCAATATTCTAGATTAATGTAATAGCATGTGACATTCGTCAGAAGAAGGTCTGAAAGTACGTTAAAATGGAAGAGATTTCCTCTAGTGCTACTCTGGTTGAAAGCAGAGCAGCCAAAACACTGTGGAGAATTTTGTTTTTTTTATGTTGAGAGTTTCTTAAAGCGAAAAGGGAAAGTTAAGTGTGTGTGTGTGTGCATGCATCTGAATAGGGGTGCTAAAAAGGGAATTGTCCTGCACATGGTGTCCTCCTATAGCGGGGAAGCCTTCTATTCAACATCAGGTTCATGTTGAGTTTTGCTATGCTGCGCTGGCCCTTGACCTTTCTGCTGCTAAACCAATTAGCCTATCATGGAGGTGGTTACACAGTGTTGATACACATGCAGACATATGTTTGCATGCATGCGCACACAAACAGATAAATGTGTGCACAGACACATGGGCAGAAAACATAGCAGCGGCAAGCCAAATGGACCACAAGTGATGCACGAAGCCAGGAATATCACACCGAGGGGAAATTAACCATATTCAGCAAATTCATCATATCTTTAGTGAAAGCCTCCCAGGAAATATAAAGCACTCGAAGCACATCAGTAACATAAAGGCCGGTTACTCATTTCCACATGTTAATTCTATCAGTATGGAAACCCCCACCCTATCTTCTCCACATCTGTGGACAAAGCATGTGACATGTATCCATAAGTGGGAGATTCATGACTCTCTTCAAGCTGGACACATGTGATGCTCCCTCACATATGGGGCTGGAGCACAGACAGCGGCAGTATTATGTCCTGATGGTTGGTACTGGCTAAAGTTAAGGGGTAGAGCTTGTTAAGTGTCCTGAGCGAGACAGCTGAAGGGCATGAGTCCATTTTAGTCATTGGCTAATTGAAGTTTGATTGCATCGCTTCCTCATGAAATAGATTAGCCAACAATTGGCTTGAAAATTATTCACGCTCATAAAAGTTCTTCAAAAGAAAAATGGCTTCTTATCATTGAAATTGTACCATTTTTTGCTATTTTAGTGAATTAGGGCGGGTCAAAGACTTGAGACTATAATAAGTGTTGTCATCTGTGAGGATGACACCAATCTTCAGTTTTTCTGCCTAAAAAGAATTCTGTCTTCATAATTTGAGATTTGTTAGAAGGTAGGAGGTTGACTCCATCGGCTCGGTTCACTTACATTTTGAGTTCATGAGACTGTAAAAAAATCTAAATTCTTTTCCAAATTGTCTTCTCAGTCTGATGAGGGTGCTGGTTGAGGTGAATGTGGTGTCATATCTCCAGGTCAGCCAGTGTTTAAGTCACTTCAATAACTGCAAACTTCTATAGTATTTTAGATCTTTCTTTAATGTATTCGGTTAATTGTATGGCTTTGTCTCATAAGTGTCTGCATGTTGTTCTAGTTTTTTTTACATTCAGGGTGAAATGATACCAAGTCACATATGCTGGTATAGGATGCATTTTGGAATTGTATGTCGTTTCTGTCGTCAAGACAAACTTGAAACAAAAGATTAGGAATTTACTCTCATAGATGAAGAAAGACTTTTTTTTTGTTGTTATTCATTTTGAAACATTTGATAGAGTCTTGCTGGTGGAGTCTTGGTGCACAGACATGTTTCCGTATGCACAAAAAAAGCATTAAACAACACTTCTGGAGTGGGAATTAGTGAACAATTTAGGAGCTGAGAAAAAAACAAACACATTAATTTTCATACATTTTACACCATTACAAAAAGCATTTCCTTCCTTCTTCACCCTTTCTCCCTCCCTCTTCCCTCCCTCTACCTCCCTCTCTTTCCTTGCAAGCAGCATCCTCAGCAGCTCAGAGTTCGTTTGTTGTCTGACGTTGTGTGAGTGCTGGTTTGGGAGAGATAATGTGAGCCAGGACCTAGTTTAAAGGACACTGCTCCAGGGCGTTCCTTGCTTCTATCACCCCCTCCCCTCATCCTCTACTTCTTCTTTTTCCGCTCCCTCTCTACAGATAGATTACTTTATAAATAATAATAAAAAAGTAATTAATTCTCTCAACTTCTGAGCCCTCCAGCCTGTGGCAAAGTGAATGGGAAAGTGTAAATTGATACAATGTGCATCCTTTCAGATAAATAAATAGCAGACTTGAGACACAGAAAGAGTCTCTTTCATACTTCCTTAATTTCTACAACAGTCAAATTATATATTTTTTTGTCCATGTGAATGTTTGACGAGATGTTCTTTGTTGAATTTCTCTCCAGAACAAAACATAGTGACACAAACAGAGCCGACAGAAACACTAGGCTTGCTACAGGAAGAAATAAAAAATAACAGGAAAAATGTCAGCAAAAAAATGTGCTACAAAATTAAATGTTTTACCAAGACTTGTTGGTGTTAATTCACAGCAGCTATGTATATCTAATATCTTTTGTATTATTGAAAAACACCTTTGTGTCTTTCTATTCTTGCATCTCAATAAAAATATATATTGACCATTTGTTGCCGTTGAATGCATTACGTGAATGAGCCCATAAATTCTAGCGTTGGACTAAAACAACACAACCTTAAAAATGTATAAAGAAAATGGAGCAGTGAAAATATGATAGCCTAGAGAAAAGCAGGCAGAGGAGAGAGGAGAAAGTGATACATGGAGAGTGAGGGGAAAGTGGCGGCTATGGGAAGTACAAAGACTCCTGTAGGACTCCGCTGGCCTGAGGGCTAGCCTGCCTGGAGAGCTGATAGGAGCCCCTTCTGTTCTATTCCCGGCGCCAGCGCCAACACACCCCACTCCACAAATACTCTTAATCTGGGCAAGACTGGATTAGTTCCTCTGTCACCGATAGCTCCCTGTTCTGCCCAAATCAAAATGCCCCCAAGATGTACCTTTAAGTTAGGCAGAGGTCAGAGGGGCAGACAGGGAAAAATGAGCACTCCAAATGTCTGTAAGTTATCTGCGTGCTGCAGAATAACATCTTGCACCTTAGCAGATCTGCCAGGTTGATACTCACTTCAGCAGAGAACGATTAAAGATTATGAGCGGTGACAGTGAATTTTAGATCAATATTTGAAGGCCAGTCCTGGGGGTGTGATTATTTAAAGAGAATAGTGTTTCATTCTGGGACCCAGGATTAACACAGATCCCATGTTTGTAAGTGTGTGACCTCGAGAGCAGCTGAAATATCGAACAAAGACTAAAATATGAATATACACAGATGTACACAGGCATTCTTAATATTGTCTTTTCTAAATTGATGTTTAACTTTTATTGGTTCAAAATTCGTATCCAAATAAATCCCAAATAAACACCTTAAAAGTTAAAACAAAACATTAAGGAGGGCAATAACACATAAAAAAAAAAATAGCAGGGACAAGTCAGTCAACTCCTAGCACCACAATGTTCCACCCTTCCCCCCATCTCCCACATGAGAGGCCCGGCCCAGCGGGCAGTAAGTCCCCTCATCTGAGCAGACAAAATGACTATTTAAAAATAACAGTGATTGCATAAATTGAATTAAAGCGTTTTGGTCACGGTGGAGGTGGCGCGAGGGGTGGCGTGGGGCCGGAGCACACTGCCGTGATGGTGGCAGGCAGCAGATGACGGGCTCTGGCCTGCATGCCACTGCGTTAATTGGCTGTGGCACATTAATAAAAACTGAAAAGTGTCTTCCACCAGCGCCACAGGATGAAGAGACAGAAGCAGAATGAGAGGTAAAACGGGAGGAAGGGCGGGGAATAGCAAGGGAGGGACGGAGATGGGTCTTTGAGGACTGGGGAGTAAACTGGGGGTTGGGGTAGTGCTGCTAATTGTGTTCAATTAATTGGCTGATTGGCACTGACAGAATCTGGGCATTGACAAGGCAGCCACAGATGAGGGTGATTAGTGGGCACTGGAACAAGCTGTCACTCCTCACAACATGTTAGCCATCCCGCGCCTGTGCCTCTCCTCCCTGTGCTCCACGGAGGTGTTCATGCATACAAAGAAAGCTCAAACCAGCAGGAATAGAATAGAGTCTGTTTATTTTAGGGTTGTCTTCTCGCCTTCTCTATGCTCTTGCAAATTTTCATTAAACTAAATCCTCTCCAGCCAACTTCAGCTCTTGCTAACCTTGTTCAAGGCATGTTCAGGGCAGACTAGACACCGGTGTCCCTCACTCCACACATCTCGTGGTATAAGCTATAAACGTGGCCCCGCACTAACCAGAGGTTAATATGCCGTTTATTGGACTGCAATTGGAGAATGTGTGGGGAGCAACCGTCTATTCTCTGCTAGTGATATGCTTGAGTAACTATGGGATGGATTCAGCCACTGGGAACAAGAGAGGCCCCTTCAAAGCACCACACACACACACACACACACACACACACACACACACACACACACACACACACACACACACACACACACACACACACACACACACAGACAGGCACACATCTTCAACTCTCCACACTTTGCACAAATGCCTCTTCTAAATTAAACGGCAGATTTTCTGATTCCAGGAGAGTGGTTTCTGCGAGGCAGGTCCTGTGTGTGTGTGTGTGTGAGTGTGTGTGTGTGTGTGTGTGTGTATGTGAGGGAGCTGCTTCACAAGGAAAGCGAGGCGGATTGAGGGAGTGAAAGAGAAACAAGGGGGAGGAAGAGGAGGAGGAGAAGAAGAGAAGGGAAAAGGTGGGAGTTGTTTGCTAAAACCAGCAGGGGCCACATCTAGTGAAAAATGTCAGGTCAAATTGTTCTTGACAGTGTTAATGTCTGCACCTCATAGCCATAATTACATGTAAATAAATAGTGAAATAGCTCTCAGCTGGAGACTGAGAGGGGAGCGCTGCTGCATCAGACAACCAGCTGAGGACCCAACAACCTCTCAAATTTTCCTCTTATTGTCGAATAGAAGAGAGGAAGAGACCGAAGGAGACACATACATGGAAACATGCTGGCAACAGATATTTCAACATTTTTTATACAAACGCAAGGACAGTGAATAGTGAAAACAGTGAATATTCCATCAACTTTATAAAAGGACTATGGTCATGATTTGTCAAGAAGTCAATGAGGAGGATGCAGAAGAAGATGGGGGAAGGAACGACAGATTGAGAAAATGTGGGTGAGAGACAAAGTCAGAGAGAGTATTAATCACAGCTATGCACCTGTCACAGTGGCATCTGGAACTAAAAGAAACCACATGCACTAGACAACATCCTGAGACCTCCGGCTAGCAGGACAGGTTCACTGCAAAAACTCCACTACTTCTTCGTCCGGCCATCCATTACTCTGTGCAACCTGACCTGTGGCCCAGAAAAGATGGGACATCCATTTGATTTATTATTATTATTACTATTATTATTATTCATTCATTCATTTTCATGTACCGCCGCTGTATCTGCCGTAGCGGGTCACGGGGAGCTGGAGGCTATCCCAGCTGACATGGGGCGTGAGGCGGGGAACATTCCGGGCATGACATAATTATTATCACATGTAATAATAATAATAATAATAATAATAATAATAATAATAATAATAATAATAATAATAATAATAATAATTATTATTATTATTATTATTATTATTATTATTATTATTATCATCATCATCATCATCATCATCATCATCATCGTCATTATTATTATTATTATTATTATTATTATCATCATTATTATTATTATACATATCATCTTCAAATTGTGAATGTATGAGTCTGGATATCTGAGCAGATGAGTGTGTGACACAGTGTATGCCAGTGTGTAATAGGTATTTTAGATAGGATCGATGTCTGCGCCTATATTTTAATAAAAGAAGTACCACTCTCCACCTTATAGGCATTTCCACTGCGTGGGACACACAGCATGTGAATCAGTCTCAGTCATTTTCCTCCTTAAATCCCCATCTTCTAGGATTTACTGAAATTCATATTGGCTGCCTCTGCAAGATAAATGTAAATCACATTCCCTTATATTTACTATTTATCAGGATGCAGCAGCTCACTTTCAGCAGGAAATATCTCTCACCCGCACACAAACATCCTTGCATTTAAATAGCATTTTATTGTCCGCCATAGCCTTTCATCTGGGCGTAGGGAGAAGAGCTGCCTCTCCAGGGGAGAGAGTTGGAGCAAGAGAGGAAGGTGGGGAGAGAGCAAAGCACTATTGGCAAGGCATCATGAGATGACAAAACGCCAAATGGAGCGCAGGAAGGTTGGTAGGTGAAAAATAGCTCATGAATACATAAAGCTGAGACCAAAAATATTTTGGAATGAAAAAGAAAATGGCTCCACTGAGAGCTCTGGAGACCTGAAAGATGGAGCGAGCAACAAATGGCTCAGGAATACAGACAGCATGGAAGCTGCACCACTGTCTCAGCCACGGGCAGATGAGGCTCACATGTAAAACTACAGCTATGACCAGGATGCACTCTTTATACAAAAATTATATTGGTGAAGACACACCTCATAAAAGCATATATTATATGCAGATACATTCCTGTGGAGGCTGCAGGAACCAAGGCCAACGCAACATGAAGACCACAATGTGTGCAGAGGTACATATCTGGTGTCAAAGACACATAATCTTTCCTCAGAGTTCAAAACTGTTGCAAAAACAACAGCAAACACTAATAATCTGTGCAGAAACAGTATAGCCAGTGGATATGATTTACAGTCCCTGGATTTTCTTGGCAGCTGCCGACAGCAGGTCTCTTTTTTCTGAAAGCCTCTTACATCTTTTTTTATAGTTGCCAAATTGAAACAGTATTTGTTTTAATGGGAGTTCTAATTAACCAGTATGTATTCCCCCTCTTGCTATGCAAGTAGCTGAGCTATGAATGCAGGCGATGTGCTCATCCTCTTTGATTTGTTGTCAGTGGAGCCTGCCAGCTGACACAGTGCCCGGTGAGAGGCTTAATGCCCAAGTTTTAATAATGTGGGGGACTACATGAATCTCCCTCTCTCATTGGTATTCAGGTGCAGAATGTCTTGTTAGAAGTCAGGGAGGGAGGCGGAATGAAGCCAGAGCTCCAGATTGTTCGGTACATTTTCCCCTCTCCATTTTTTTTTTTTTTTTTTGGCAACGGCAGAGCTTGCTTCTTAAAAATAATTCATCCAGTTTTTTAAAAGAAGCGTCTGCGCTAGCTAATGGAAGAGCAGCAGCACAGTTTGGAGTCTCCCCTGGCTTATCTCGCTCAGACAGTTGTGGGGAGTCGCTGGTGAGCATGGTGTCAGCGTGCGTGGTACGGTGCAGCGCCGCGCGGGAAGGCAGGCCTGGGGACACAGATCAAAGGGAGGCAGGGGTGAGAGCCGCTGTGTCTCTGATCCCGTGTGTGTGTGTGTGTGTGTGTGTGTGTGTGTGTGTGTGTGTGTGTGTGTGTGTGTGTGTGATTGTGCGAAGGCCCGGCCCACTCACACAGCCCAAAGGCCCTCCTCAGATACACGCACATCCTTGTCATTCCAAAACACACACTTTTATAAAACTGCAAAACTGAAAAAAAGTTCCACAGAAAACTTTGTGAACTTCCTTCCTCATAACAGCGGTGAGATCTCCATCCTATAGAGGTTGCTGGAATTCGCCCCATCGCTTCTACCTGTCCATACAGAATAACCTGAACGCTGTGTAACATCTATGCAAAGCATTCAGCAGCGCATTTCTCACTTTTCCTGACCTGGTGTCACTGCTTCCACAGGTTTCTCCGTGGAGGGAACCCCTTACTCTGAAACTGAGCTCCTCTCTCGTGGCTTCAGCTTTCAGCCATGGTGCTGTTTTCTTCTCTTTCCCAGCAGGTGTCCTTGTCATGCAATAATGAGGAATTCACCCCAAACATCTCCCACATATACGTACAATGCCCATGCAGCCTGCTTCAAAGAATCATTTGAAACGTATGTTTACCAGGTTTTCTTGTAAATATACAAAATGCATGAAAGGTGATAAAAAAAGGTGATGTTTCCCTGAAGAGCATGATATTCCCAGCTAAATCACATATTTATTTGTTTTCTGGTAAGGAGTGTGCAAAAATCTAATTTGCGGCATAGTGAATCGGCCTAAAAAGTGAGAACAAAGTCAAACTTAAAGATATTATTATAATGAAAGAATAAACAGCAAATTCTCTATCCTCAGGTAGAGAAAGGTATTTTCTGGATGTCAGTCCTATGTGCCCTTGCCTTTCCTTCCATCCTCACCCACTGTGCCACTAAATGAAAGAAGACCGACAACAAAACACACTTCTGGTTTCATACCTTTTCGCCACCCATACACGGCTTCACTCTCAGCACACCAAATATACCGCCGCCCAAAATATGTTGTATATCCTACAATAACAGCAGCCAGTTTGAGTGTGCATGGCTTTTCTGCCGCCTGTAATGGGAAAATGTGTGCAGTCGGGATAGGTTATGGGATTGGGATGGACGGGAGCTCCTGTCGGGATTGCTGAACACTGCAGGATTCCATTACAGACTTGGCACCTCGTCCCTGCAGCCCATTTACTGGGAATCAGAGAATTTTTGTCGATCTTTACAGCAACAGCTAGGCCATCAATGCCAGACACTTGAAGAAATAGCTTGCACATTCCAATGCACAAGCATATCTCCCACAAGCAGATGCTGTCTGTAACTTACAATTTCAAATTCTCATTTCTATCTAGAGAGATAGTTCCTTTGTAATTCTTTTTTTTTTTTTACTACAGGGATAGAAAACAGGGGGGAAAAAAATTAAAACATGCTGTAAATCATGACGGGTACATCATATTCCAAACCTCAAACATATTTGATGTTAAAGTAAAATGTCTTTGAAAGCAACGACAAAGTGTAAACTAACTCAGACCAGATAAACTAAAGCTGTTATCATGTGAGTTTTGTGTGTTGAGAGTTTTATGTGGATGGCTGCGTGTTTGTGCAGAGGCCAAGAGAGATGAGGGCTGTCCAACCCAGCAGGACGCTGCAGCATATAGTGAACTCTGATTCTGCTGTCAGTGGAAACATTCATCTCCATGCTGAGACACTGATAGGAATGCCACACCACTCAATGCAGTGCAAGCATGTTGTGTTGCTTCACACATTTATATCGCTTTAAAAAATCAATACAGAAAATCCGCAATTCAAGCCCTAAATAAATACATGTAAAATATATTAAAAACATTTCAGGTGGGTTTCTTTTTAAAAGGATTTTAATCAAACCCACTTGATAGAGTAATTGAATAGTGAAAATCCATGCTGTACAGTTGCCCAAAGGCTCCTGTCCTAATCCTCACTATGACAGGAAATGTTTAATATCCCAGCACATTCCTGAATGCCGATGAAGAGAGGGAGAGAAAGCGACGGTGTGCCCCATGCCAGTATTAGAGAGAGCCATTAATGAAAAGAAAAAAAAAAAAAAAAAGACTCCATGTTCTTGGTGTTTTTCTGCAGGTTTGCAGTGAGAGCATTAGCAGTTAAAGCCCCTGTGCCACGATTAACAATCAAACACGCTGTGAGCCTCCATGTTATCCTCCGTCGCTCCAGCAGGAGAGAAAATCTCTTTTTTGTCACAAAATCCTTAATTCTTTCTTCTCTGAAGAAAGAGGGTAATACCAAGAATGTTTCCAATCTGCTTTGAGAAATATTTGAAGAAGAAAAAAAAAAACTCCCAATAAAACACGTGTGAACGACGGGGTAATTGTGGACAAATGCAGCATTGAAATTCATTTTCAACTCTTTACACACCATTTCAATCTTATTTTCTGCCTGTTAACCACATCTTGTTGGTGAGGGTGGGCAAGACTGGCCAGTATTGATGGGTAATTGTGTATAATTCACTCCGTACACACGATTTGCATCAATACAAATCATTTTTCATTCTGCGCTTCTTAAAGCTCAACCTTTACCATTGAGTCCCATTTAAACGCTCATTAATTGTGGTGTCCAAAGAGGTTAAAATCCAACGCTTTTCAGGGGAGGATGCAAACAAACCCATTCATATAGAGCAGCACATTAAGCACCATACATATCTGGGCTTCTATACATTTAACATTATATTAGAAAAAGCTAAGTCTTCATTAGGAGCAGGCGGACAGGATGAACCTGCAGGACATCTTCACATGAACACAAGACATTGCTTCTGTCACTCTGCCTAGAAATCATTCCGGAAAGAGACGAGGAAAATCACACATAGAAGTGGAGTCTTTCAGCTGCAGACAATTATGTGAAGAAAAAAATGATGGGCCTACATTTATAAGCTTTAGCTAATTATTTCATCTGCATGTGCTCGCTCTGTGCTGCACAGGATTTAGACGTCCCAGGAAAGTCGAAACTGCTGTTTGGAGCAGCTCGAGCACTTGCAGTACTATCAAGATGAAATTTAATTTGTTGATGTTAATCCAATTGTTTTATAAATGTAGCAATTTGGAGTAGCTAAAATAAATCTCAGGCTTTGGTAGGCGAACATAAAAGCCCACACTGGGGCAGTTATTTTGCTGAACATGCTGTTTCTGAATTTTAATTGAAGTCAAATAAAATTACATGTTCCGAACAGCGAAAGGAGGTGGAGGATGGGAGGTGGTAGAGTTGGGGATTTGAACGCACACCTCTTAGGAAAGATTTTACACAGTTGAAGACGATTTTACCTGCGGGGAGAGCCCATTTCCGACGGGGTTCATGTGGTTACTGGATGCTGAGGGGCTCATGAAGGAATCAGAATAGCTGGAGAAGCTGTGGCGATTGGATGAGAGGCCGTAAGCAGAGCCGCTGTCAGCACTCAGACCTCCCTGGTGCATCGAGGATGGAGGCAGGGGTTGGGGTCTGTGCAATGTGCTTCCCTCTACCAGCAAGAGCAACACAAACAAATAGGTAAACGAGAATCAAGGGAAAATACGTGTGTGTGAATTTCTTTTGGAAAGTGGTGCATTTTAAAATTTCCCAAAGTGTGTCTTAATGCACAAAAAGGGTTTTCACTGGACTCACAAAATAAACAAAAGCTTGTTTCCTTTCAGCTGTGATTAATATCTGAATATAAACATAACTTGCTGCATGGTTCTTATATTTTCCACATGGTTGTGATGCTTTCGAAACGAGCAGAAAATATGGATGACATCCCACAAAAAATTTAACTAATGTAATCTTTATGTAAATTAGATTAAAATCGGAGTACAGAACATGCTGTATATGTCTGTCATGCTGCGCGTGGAGTTGTGGGACTTACCCTGCGATAGTGTGGTGCTGGGGTAGCTGGAGTCTGGTAGCTGGTACGTGGGTAAAGTTGGCATCCCTGTAGGGGGGAATCCTCCCGGCAGTAGGTGGTTGAACGCTGCTAGCTGATTGGCTCCGGCCTGTTTACGCCACCGAGCTCGCCTGTTGCTAAACCAAACCTGTATCGAGGAAAACACACAAAACTTGTTTTGTTTCATTCATTCATTTTATATCTCAATGATTTCCTTCTGCTTTACTTTTATTTTTATTCCCTTCTTCAAACTGACTGTTTGACAGGAGCAGGCCTTTGGTTTTGTCTGCTGGCTCCTGCCACCTCTGATTAATCTCCCCGTTAGTGTGAGTGGTGGTGCTGGTGGTAGTGGCGAGTCTGTGGCCCCTGTGGGAGCAGCCAAAGAGGCTCAGTGGTCCGTCCCTGTTGTTCTTAAGTGGCTGAAGCTGTGATCTGTGTAAACACACTGCCCTAAGCCTCCTTCAGAGGGAAGGAGTCATTTAAAGGTCAGATGTAGGGCACTAGCCTCCACATTACACACCTCAAACACTTGTGAAGCTTCATGCTTTAAGAGAAGTAATTTTTGGAGATAGTACATTTACACTGGGCTGTTTGAATGTGGTTGTTTTTCAAGCTTTAAAAGTCACATTGAAAGAAAGAACGTGTTTAAACTTTTGGGTTACGACGCAAAGTTGCCGAGGCTGCAAATGGCAAAATGCTCACAAAATGAGCAGCACCAAATTCCACGAATGAAAGGCGGAAAAATAGGACTCTTTTGAAACGCAAAGATTTACACATTTTAAAAAGGCTTCTGCTTCAACAAAACATGAATATAATCAGGGCCTTTTGAAAAGAGCCAGCAACCTGTTCCATTTAACCAAGACAAGGCCTGAGCTTCACTGCGTGCTAAGGGTGAAGGACATTGATCTATGCCTCGCACAGGCAATTCATCAGAGTTTAATACACTGTCAGTGCAGTTCATCTACTGTTGTGTCTCAAACGGCCCAGGCTATTGTGCGAGCACATGAAAGAGAGGGACAAAGGCCCCTCCATACGCCACAGAGAACAGTGGACACAAAGAGGGGGCGTCCCTTTTAAACAGGTCTTAAAGAGGGACACTTTCAAGGGGACTTAGACAGCGACATACTCACTGCTTTTTTGGGGGCTGCCTCTTTTTTGTACACACAAACATACATATAAACTCGTATAGGCCTACAAGGGATCTCAGTCCGACAGAGATCTCAATCTGAACGTGTTTCTTTTTCTGCTGCCTCTGGAAAGACCAGCTGATTTTCTTTTTTTAGCCTATAGTGACTTAAGTCTTGAGAGCTTGCTAGAAAGAAAACGGCGCACTGTGTGCAATAAATGCTGGAAAAATCAACAGGAAATCTTTATCACAGGCCTGAATGTGTCTAAACGCCCCGTTTGAATCCCTCAATCATTTATTCTTAAACAAATGCGGAGAGTGGCTCCAGTTTAGATTCTGCTATTGGGATCTAGTGGAGCGTGGTCCGAGGTCTGAACTAAGCTCCTACTGGGCCAGACGAACAGCTGCATGGGCCAGGGGAGGGAACGAGGGGGCACACTCGTCTACCACACACCCCGTCACCCCACCCCTCAGTGCCACTTCACCTCTGACCTCATCCACCCATCCCACCCCTCTTTTATGTTCTCTTTAACTTCCTACCCCTTTGTCAGCCACACGGAGGAAGGAGGTGTTCCATCTTGCAAACACAGAACTTAAAATTGAAGTCAAGTTTTTCACCATTTCTCTGTGGTGTTTACTGGTGCAGGCCACAGTCTCACAATCCTACTAATGTTTCTAGTGCATGAGCAGAATTGCAGTTATGGAATCGCATTTCTTTGCAAAAACATAATCCCAGTGTCATCCCAGGGTTCCACAGTGGAATTGAGATCCGTTTATATTTTACTGATAAAAACAGTGTAAAAATAGAGCTTGTTCAGTGGTTACATGTTTATGTATTCATTTTGGTTAAAAAAAAAGAGACTTGTAGCGTCATACAGGAAATTTACTGCCATATCACTGCCATGTGACATACATAAAACAAAAAAAAACTGTTTCCTTTGTGGTGCAGTTTGTGAAATATCTATATGCCACTAAATTGTTTAGCAATAGTTGGCTTTGGTTAAACATTACAAAAATAAATACTTCAATTCAAAGTTGCTACTGAATTTTTAATTATTAAATAAAAACTCAAATCTTTTCTTGACCCTGACCAAGAGCTACAAATGATACAAACCTAATAAAAAATTTTGTCGTACTGTAGTTGGTACAGAAAGACCATAATGTAGAGGTTTGGTTGACGCCTCAGGTACTTCACACATGTTCATTAATAATGTTCTTTATGTTACTGAGGTTTCTTTCAACATGTATTGCTTCCATGTGAGCAGATTATCGTAACCTTCCTTCTATGGATGGGTTTGTCTGATCACAATCCCTTCAGCTGCCAGAAAAAGTCACACAGGGCTCAATGAAGGATAAACCCAAAAATCACAGCTTTTACGTTAACACACTGGACTTAGCAAACTACTCAACAGGCTGCAGCTCTGTTGAGAACAGTGTGTATGATATAACATATGAGTGACGTCCAACAGTCATCAGGGTCTGAGTACGTACACAAGAGTTCCACTCACTATCACACATACACACACATAACCAGCACACACACTACAAACACACATTCAGTCTCACACAGACTAACACACAGCCTGAAGCTGAGGATTTGAGGCTGCGCTCTGGAACCTGATCACAAAGTCACCTTGGACCACAGATTCTCCTCTGCTCTCCCCAATCCGGTTTAATTCTCTGCAGTACAGAGAGCTGCAGCGCTCCTCCATGTCTGTGTATCTACCTACAAGTGTGCTGCACAATTCATGTGGCTCACACATTTCACTTTCACAGACTGATAGGTTTCAACGAATGCAACGCTTTTCTACCTGCACTTCAGGGACAAAGTCTGGAGGTGTAGTAGTTACTCATCATCAGAGTTGAAGAAGGCATTAAGATTAGGGTGAACACTGCTGTAGGAGGGAGGTCCAGCTGCAAACCTCAAACCTGCAATCGGAAAACAGAGCTGCAGCAACCACAATGCTCGGTTTCAGTCCTCAGTTCAAGCCATCAAACGGTATCTGGCATTTTAGCATTTTGTTATCTCAGATCAGTCATGAAACAGAATCTAAAACGTACATGTGTTACACTAAACTACATCAAAAAACCTCTCAATGCTGTTTCCCGTAAATAGAAGCACTCATGTTTCAGAATTCCCCATTCACACAATCCTCTATGAATTATTTTGCCAAAGACAAGCAGTGAATATGTGACGCCTTTCAGGAGCCAATTTGCAACATTCGGAAGATGAATAGCTGGAGCCGAGATAATGACAAAACAGAATGTACTGCTGCTGACTTCATATCCACAAAAACACACAGGGGTGATGCAACCAGTCTCAACGTACAAATCCTCTTCTGCCTCATACCACGCAATGCCCCCCCCCCCCCCCACACACACACACACCTCCCCCTCTTTCCTTCCCCTCATCTTTTCCCCCTCTCCCTCTGATTCCCTCCCTGCTTGCCTTCCAGACTGGCACTATGCTAATTAAAGTAGCTAGGAGTGTGAATTTAAGAGGAGACTGGGATTAGCTTGATAAGTATCAGGAGTACAGAAGCACTGTACCAAAGTCATTTAAATTCTAATAATAAGAAACTGTTAGAACATTCACACTGATGCATTGCAACAATTTCTTCCCTACAATCTACACAAATCCTATTTATTCCTTTATGAAACATAAACCCATACTGGCGGGAATACAGTTGCCTGTTGGGTCTGGTTGTCACCGCTCAGCTCCATTGTGATTTTCTCTCTAGCTGCTAGTACTCAACTGATATTATAACAATCAGAAACTGTGTAGTACCTTCTGGAACCTCCCTGTGGGATTATTCCTTCACTCGCTATGTTAAAAACACATTTAAGAGCATCAGCATGAGTTTGAATTGACTGCTCTGTCCCATAAACCCATGAAGGCCACTCCACATTATCTTTTGCCTGTGCTCATCCCATACATCTAAGAGGCCAACACAAGCCAAGTATAAGGATAGAAACGTTTTACTAAATCGATTTGCACGCTTTGTAAAAAGCAATACTTATACCTTATTAGATTCCACTAAGTATAATGGCTACATGCAGAATGTTTATTGGTAATGAAAGAGGATCTATGTGACAGACTTGTAAAGTGAGCTGCAGGCGGCGGGCGGAGATGATGAGTCTCAGCCCAGACTCGGGAGTCACTCTCTTTAAAACTTCAGTCTGAAGAAGGGAGAAAGTAATTTGCTTCATCTGTGAGTGCTGATTTATAGTGGCCTGTAGCCTATCGCCTGCACGCCTTCCCCACCCTAACCCCACCTGGTGCACCTCTCACAGGGAGCAGACAAATGATGCTCTCTTCTCTAATAGCTCATGGAAAGGTTTGGCTGCCTGCTCCTGTTAAAACTGAAGGGTTATCAGATGGAAAGTGGCAGCACGCACTGCATCAGCTGAGCAGAGACTGAAGGTAGACTTGGCAGTATCCCCTCCCAGTGAGACAGCCTGGAACTAATTGCTGAGAGATACGGATCATATCCCACAATTTGTCAGTGAGGGTGATAAAACCATTGCAGTGCTTGTGGTGGTGAAGCAGCGCTGGTAGCTCTGCTGGACGGGCAGCGGGGCTGATAAAGATGGATGGTTAAAAGGGTCTTAAAATGGCAGGCAAGGGCACACACAAGGGACTTAGCTCTGTTTATGAGTTTAGGTTGTGAATCAGCGCTAAGCCAAACACTGATCACTTCCACGAGGAACGAGCAGTTTAATTTACAACACAGCTTTGGGCTGTGGCGGTTGAGTGCAGCCTCATTAAAGCACTTTACCTCTGCATCCAACCTGAACCAACTGTTCCACACATTACCATCCTGTTAATGACAAACAGGTACAAAAAGTAAATTTAAAATACGACTCTTTCGGAGCACCAACCCCCCCTGCCTGTAGTTTCTTTTTCAGGTCCAAACACTGGTTAGTGTGGGGACGACATCTGGAAGATGCGTCATTGCAGCTGTGCAGGAGAAGCCCTGCTCTCAGGCCAAAGGGTCTCCTCTCTTCTGCCTCTCATTGGCCTTTTGGGCACCTTTGTGGAAGACCAGCTGGTGGACATTCAGAAACAACACTCGTGTGCACTCACCATCAAAGTCACAGAAACACCATTCATCCTCATGAAGGTTACCTTACCTATTATTTTCATAACAGTAAATTGCTGAGGGTAGTTTCCAATTCTCAGTCCATGCCTGTTTAATAATTCTTGTCAGATGCTTTTGGCGAAATGCTATGACAAAAGTAACACACTTAATATTTTTCCTTCTATATAATATCCCTCGTATTAGTACTCTGAAGCAGCAGCACCCCGTCTTCAGAACCAGCTGAGACAATTACGTTTGATTTGACCTTTGGAAACCCTCAAAGTCTGCAGAATTAGATTATGAGGAAAACAGCATTAACAAATTATGCCATGACTGAGGTTTTCACATGACACTGTTTAAATCTATTATCTAACTGCAAATATGTTGCTGTCACAGATTTTTCTTGTGTCTCTTGCATTTATGTGGCGATAGTTTCTGTATAGTTTTATCAAAAGTATATTTAAAAAATAGTGACAAAAAAAGGTTCCCGTCATGTTGACCTTAAACTAAACTAGAATAATTAATTTGTATATAAGCCGTGAGCTTTAAAGAGGAACCTTCTAGTGTTTCATCTTGCAGTTTGTACAATTTCATGCTTATACCAGCATATTATGGTTGTTGGATTTCAGTCAACAAAATGTGAAATAAAATTGTGCGGACTCTTATTTTTTGGTTGTGTCAAACTTGATATTTAGTTAAAAAAGTATATATATATATATATACACACACACACACTGTATATACACATATATATACTGTATATAATATATACAGTATATATATGTGTGTGTGTGTGTGTGTATATATATATATATATATATATATATATATATATACATAATTTACATGCTAAATCTTTCTTTTAAACAACCATGAAATAAATTCCTCCTTCCTTGAGTGAGGCATTAAAAACTCAGACATACAGGACATCCCTGCATGCTGGGCGGTTTTAAGATGGACAAAGACATGTGTGGAATTAGTTACCCCGACTGCATGTTTGTAGTGTGATGAACAGTTAGCATGCGGTGAGGAGTTTGGGGGCTTCAGAAGGAGTGTGAATGACGGTTGTAAGAGGAGAGGGGTGCCCCAGACCTCTTTTTTTTTACTAGCGACTGATTGATTAATGTTGTTGTCGGGGCATACAGTCCCCAGAGAGGATGAGGAACCCTGTGTGATATGTGGAGGGTTTTACAAGCAGCGGCGAGCTTGAAAGTGATGGGATGAGATCCTGGCCAAAGGCCGAAATGAGAAATCCACCAGGAATGCATTCCCTTTCTCTCTTCTCCTCTTTTTTCTCTCTCTCCATCTTTGAGAGAACAGCTGCTGCTATAACTCTACTGTACATTTCTTCCTTCAATCTTACACATTGCTGCTTGTCAGACGTATTTCTGGGTGTTAATTATGAAGGCTAATAAGCATTAAACTTAAACACACACATGAGTAAATCATTGCTGTGGCTAGAGGATGTCAGTATCGTAATGTTTTCAGAAGTAGACCCTTATGGCGTGACATGAAGATTCTACTTGAACAAATGGAAATGTGCTTTTGCCGTTCAGGCAGTATGGATCCCTGTGAGGCCTGCACCAGGTCTGAACTACTAAAGCAGGCTGTCAATGACAGCTGGAGTTTCTACAGTTAGACTAGCTTCAGAACTCGTTCTCAAAAAATTTGAAAACAAATATTTCCGTGGGCGATCCAGATATTTTTGTTTTATTTGTCTAGGTTGGATAACATGTAACACTTATATTTCTCCCTCCAACCCAACAGAATGAAACTGAATCATAGCCTCTGTGTGAGAAAACACAAAGTCCATACATATTGTCAAAACCATTGAAGGTGATGCGTTGCTTGGTTTTTACTAGTGGTTGAGAAGTTCAGCATCTCTGTGACATAAGTTCAATTGCATTTATTTAATGACGCCATTGAGTCTTGGAGCCGAGTATCTGTATGATACGTCGACATGATAACCTCATTCATTTGGTACCACTGTATTTACAATACATGTTTGAGGAGGTAAAAGACAGCGCCTGTTGTCACTGCTAGGGTCTCACCTGTACTCTGGCCTCTGTGAGTTTAGTCCTCTGTGCCAGCTCCTCTCTGGTGTAGATGTCTGGGTAATGTGTCCGTTCAAACGCCTTCTCCAGCTCCTCTAGCTGCTCAGCAGTGAAGGTGGTGCGACTGCGTCTCTGCTTCCTCTTCAGGGGCAGGTCGGGTTCTGAGTCCACATCTGACCCATCATCTGTGCGGTTACCTGAGGTAAGACAATAAAAGAAAGAAGGCCACCTGTGTGTTCATGAAATGGAAACAAGTAAATGAGTATTTTATATAAATTAACAGAGGTATGATTTAAGACAATAGCATCGAATTCATGCTTAAACTGAAGAAGAAGATACATTAACAGCATTATTTGCATTCTGGAGCTTCTTTTGTTGCTCCACAGAGCAGGACTGACGACATACTGTAGAAGATTCAAATGACAGCTTTTCCTCGCCCAACATACAACTGGAAGAATATCTTTTTAATCTTAGGATTTTTATTTAATATAGAAGAGACCCCGTTACACAATCCTGCCTCTGTGAGGGCTCCCAGAGGCTGTGCAGGCAGAGGCTGAGGGGAAGCGGGGGCGTTGTTGGGGTTAATCTGCAGAGGCCACCTTGATGCTCTCACCCTGCTTTTCTCTCTCATTGGCCCAGGGCACACTGCTCATACACAGCACAGCCAAAGTGTACAAAATAGAACACAATATCACACCAAAACCATTCAGCCCCATGTGCTTCCATCTGCTGTCATTAAGTGAATTAAAACATATTTTACATTACTTTTAAGGCATTCAACTAAGCTAAATTTTTGCTCGAGGAACATAGATACAGCACAAAGCTGTACAATCCGGGCCGACAGGGAATTTTTTGACAGCAAATACGCATTACCATTGCACATTACCATTATAACTGAATTTAGAAAATTGCATCATTTTCACCTCCTCTGCATGTCTATTCAAAATACATGGCCCTTTTCATTTCATGTCATAAAATTTATATTTTCATAATTTCCTCATTGAGACATTGACAAGACAGCATGACGTGCCAGTGTTGCTCCAGGCCTAGTTGGATTGCATCATGCACAGTCCAGAAAGTGTGGGAGAGAGAAATAAAGGGAGATATGGAAGACGAGGGTGCATGAAGAGATTTCTGCTTCTGACAGAGGCCGCTTGCCATTCAGCTCAAGTGAAAACTATAACGCTCAAAAAGTGTCTTGACTGACTAAGTTTCTGCGATCTAAGTCATTGTTTCACAGCGGTGATCTCTGTTTATAGCTCCTCTCCAGTTAAATCTTCCATCATAAGTGGACAAAAGACTACTCAAACCTAGCTAGCAAATAACAACTGTGAGAACAAAAGAGCAACAAAGCTGGCAGAGTCTCAAGGCCAGCTCCAGAGTTTAATTAAACAAGGAATTATGGGATTATATGGAGGCTATTATTACAGGCCACTCTACGAGTCTTCTACGAACATTTTCTGTCCCCCTGAGCTCATGCTCAATGATTCTCTGCGGATTACGTGTGGCTGCAGGACATGAGGCCGCATTCATTAAATCAATTCTTCAGTCTTATCCATTTTAATAAAGATTGATTCTTGAAGCACAGACTCACTCCGGCACTGAACACCCTTGAACATACAAAGTTGAATATGTACATACACCACATATCCCTTTGTTGGTTTTCATGAGGATGCGTATATCCATTTGCCGTGTAACTTGCCATGACGACACTTGAGACCAGCCAAACAGTCTGCAGATCGTTTTCCAAAGTCACCTCTGTGTCCTACAGGGAGACTCGGTGGGGGCAGAGTAGACACATACTCCAGGGGCTCGGAGTAAGACACTAAAGTCTTCCCCTCAAATTATTTTCTTTTCCTCCCTTTTGTCTGAGGCACTTTCACAGATTTTATTTTGCACGTGAACCGCAACGACAATCTGTGTCACATTTAGCATGCTATTAGGCTAATGACTGATAAACCTCATCAGACAATAGTTTGTACCGCTGCTCTCCATTAAGCCCTCTAGAGCCAACACATCTGCTCTTGTACATGAACCAGAAGTGCAAGGTCAAAAGCCCTGCCTGTAATGACTAATATTCAAATATTAAATACTGTTTGGAACCAACTAAGATTGGTGGTGGACAGAAAACTCATCTGTATTGTGACTACATTTGGAAAGTAGATGACAGAAAACGTATGTCTTGCTTAATCTTCATTGAGATATCAAACAGTCTGTAAACGATTCTGGTCAAAATACAGCGGAGATATAATCATCTGTCCAATGTGCAGATGCTTAGAAACTGGTTTAAGTGCATAAACACAGAAAAAAATAAAACCATTGTGCCCTTCACAATGTACCAATCGCAGTAATCAAAGACATAATAAGATTCCGTGAACAAAACCCCTGAAGGCCTGTGGAGGTCAATTCCTTAACAAGTGACAAAAAGGTACATTCTGATTAGACGTCTGTATAACAGAGCAATGGTAATTCCATTCATGGGTTCATGGGATATTGATAAACTGCTCATGCCTTGTTTCATTAAGTATCATCCAATTAGAATCTAATTAAATGCCATCCAGTGGGCATGATTACCGTTTACTCTCCTCCAGGGGCCGTCTGAGTTTGTTCCCTGATATTGATTTAAAATTGCACCCATTGTAAACAGAATTCAATCAGGTTTGCTACTTGCTTTGTCTGGGTTAAATGCTTGAATGTAATTAAGAATACCATTGGGTATGGTCTGAGTAAAACTGTAATGAATGTCTATTAAAGTGTTGATTTTAATACATGAGGCAGCTTAAAAATTTAATTGAAGAGGTGTAGTCAAGCTAATATTGATGCTACGTGCAAATCACACAAAGATGGATGGCACTTTGGCTGATAGAAGCATCCATTTTTTAAAAGATTTTTTCCTTTTTTGTTTTGTTTTGTTTTGTTTTGTTTTGTTTTGTTTTGTTTTGTTTTGTTTTGTTTTGTTTTGTTTTGTTTTGTTTTGTTTTGTTACATCCGGCTTCAAAGCGGTGATGTATTGTAATTGTCAGTGTTCGTATGTTCGTTCGTTTGTTTGTTCGTTTGTTCATTTGTTCGTTCATTCGTTCGTTCATTCGTTCATTCGTTCATTCCTCTGTCCGTTAGTGTGTCCACCAAATATCTTCGCAACTGTTGCAGATAGACAGATGAAACAAAATGCACATTGCTCGGGCAGGAAAAGGGGAAGAAAATGAGATGATGACCTTGACCTTGAGAAAACTAGGTTAAGGTTAAATTTAAACTTTTGTACACTCAAAACCGGGTAAGATAGAAAGACCAGGGAGAAGGCCAGTGTGAGTAAGACCGTAGATCAAAGCTAGTCCTTTGATCTATGACAGTAGGTCAGAGCACTAGCTTTGATCTTTGACCTATGCAAGTAGGTATGGGTAGAATTTTGAATTCAGGGGTGTCGCGGGACGTTGCAGTCTGTGACTGCCTTGGTTCTGGTTTTGTTTTGTTTCACTGCTCTGATGTGGTTGATTCCATACTGGGAATTCCTAAGAACATGGATCTCACCCAGTCTTTTCCCCCTGGTGTGACTTTAATGATGCTCATTTCAGGCCTGACCTGATAAAGCTGCTCTTAAAGGACTTGTGCTTCTAGTTAATAGTTCTGAGGTCAGTCTGAGGTTTAAAGTCTGCTCTGTCCTCTGATGGTCCTCCGGTGACCCTGTAGACAGGTTCCTCAGACACCAGGCAGATGGGATCCTCATCATCAGACCCCTCCTCTCCTCACGTTGACCCCCTTCCAACATTCTCCTGCAGCCATTCTTCTCTGCTTCTCCCTCGAACTCTTCTCGTCCTCCATCTTAACCCCTGAGACACTGAACTTTAAGCTGATTAAACACACAGCTGTCTGCTCAATGCAGGCAATTAACCAAGTGATCTTTGAGGTTACGCATTTATGATACACAGCCAGAAACTTCTGGCTGACCAGACTGCTCAGAAATATTGGATGAATATGTGCATCTGATGCTTTGAGTGAAAAATCCGTGGCCATAACACTGGGGAACAGTTCCTAATGAAGGATTACCACTAAGATTATGAACAAAAAAATCAATTATATTTTCCAAAACTGCATGAAAGTGTCCAACTTTCTGCATCCTGTTAATAATTACGCACTGTTAAAAGGTGTCTGGATCAGTAACTAAAAGAAAAACCAATCCAACTAACTAAACCTGTTAAAAAACCAGACAAACAAATCTCCCTTTGAAGCCATGCAGACGTTTTTATGCCTCATCTCACCTGTGAGCAGTATTTACCTTAACTTCCGTCGTGTTCATCCTAGTCACTGGCAGTGTCAAACTGTCTCACATATCATAATCCATGGCCTCGATATTAACCATACCTTTGCAAACTATCCAAAATAGAGGGACAAAAACAGACAGGGTTTTGGCAGTGTAACATTAGCTCATAATGGCTCGTTTTGAAAAGCATATTAGTTCCAGCATAATTACAATCAGTCCTCATGCTCTGTGTTTTGCAGGCATTCACAGGACCAGCCTCTGAGCACCAAGTCACACCAGTTGACTGTGACTGACAGCAGATTTAGTTCAAAATGCTGTTTTTTCTTCCCTCTTTTTTCCCCACAGGACAAAAATAACATCTTTTGAACAACATCCTTTCTCCCTATTTATGTTGACTTGTTTATTTTGTGTCTACCTTTTGTCGTACTTGATGCTGCAATTATACTTTTTGTCAGTCAGAGGGGGTGAATATCAAAAGGCCTAATTATGCAAACAGGGCTATGATAAGAGGCATCTGCCTGAGATGGGATCTGCTATCTCTGACATGCATCTGTCTCTGTGCTGTCTTTGGGGCTCCAGGCCTGAATATAAACAGCCTTGCCTGTCCCCAGGATTGCATACGATTCAACTACCAACACTGGAGTGGAGAGATGTTTGGAGGGTGGGGGGTGTGGGGGGGGGTGTTCGTGCAGCAACATCAAATAACTAACAACTTCCCCATTTGCATTTTTCTGAAAATGGTGCAGCATCTCTGTTTAATGCACTTGCCTGTTCAAGCCAAAGGGGTTGCCAAGTTAAAGCAGGCATGTGATTCAAGGCATTTACTAAAGGATGTATCTGAGATAGGAGCCCGATGTGAATACAAGATAGACGACAACGATAACCGAAATGTTCAAAAACACGGTCCCTATGAATAATCTTTTCCCGTAATTATCAAGTGAAAAACAAAAACAAAAATGAAAGTGAGTACAGCCTCAGCATGACTCTTGCACATATATATTAGATTAAAATAGTCAGATCAACTTACAAAGCCATTTGCATGAAGAGTGCATATGCGTCAAAAATCCAGTGAAAGGTTTACTTGGTTTGGGAACGCGTCAAAATGCATCATCAATTTCTCCTGGTTGCAGGTGACCTTCTCTGGGTCGTAATTTGACATTTAGCTGAAATTGAATCTGGGTGAGATGAGATGAGATGTGTAACTATACATGAGAATAATAAAACTCCACTGTCTATCTGGAATAAAATCACTCTCAGCTCACCTTTATGGACATATGTCTTTGAATTCAGCTTTGTCTCATGCCTATCATGTCAATTACTGGTTTATAACAGGAAGCTAAGGGTCAAGGGCACTTGAAATCAATTTTAAGTAGTCAGATGGAAAAAAATGGAAAAAAGAAAGACAAATTTTGAAGCAACAACATAATATTTTTTTTCACTTTAACACAATAGATAGGTGGTAGAACTTCAGTCTGAACAACGGACGGATGGAAATGAAAATGGCTGTCTGTGGTGTCAACACTGATGTCAGTTTGAGCAACATTCTCCAGAAAAATTCAAAGACTTTTCATCCCTTGTCTCTCAGACAAAATCACATTCTTTAGAAAACGAGTAGGGGACTTGAAAAAGAGAAGAAAAATGCAAGTGAGGAAAAAAAAGATGGGAGCCTCTATAATCTTTGGGTCTCACAACAAACAATTAGCCCCCTTTTCTCTGTTTGAGGTGGGGAGAAAGTGGGAGACGGAGGGGCAGGGGGGCAAGAAAAAGCAGAGGAGACATAGAAGGAGAAGCCGAAAGCAGTGCTCTTTTATGGCTCTTGTCATATGGATGAAGGCGCGGCGCGTCCATGAGAGCGCACGCTCACCTTCAACAACAGGGCGTCCACTGGGCCTCCCAGCCCTTTCAGCCCAGAGAGACGAGCTCCTCAGGGGGCCATTAGAGCATGAATAGGGGCCTGACAGCCCTGTGCAGCTCCGCAGGGCATCCATAAACGCTGACATATTGACTCCCCATGCCCCTGCGCTGCCTGAGTGTGAAAGCGTGAAGGGCTTGTTGGTTCGTTTTCTTTTTTGTATACTTCTGACTAAGACTTGGGGATCAGTGTCAACATAAATGTTTGTTTTTAGGATTTAAAAAAAAAATTTGTTTAGAACTGTCTCACACCTTTTCACGTAGAAGCCATGAGGAATGCATGTCTTATATTACAAACATGTCATTAGTCATTAATCCTTACATATTAACTATTACTAACTCATTCAATTGTCATTATGGTTCCCACTGTGGCAGTGTTATTGAGAAAAATCCAAATTAACATCTGAGAGAACCACATGGAGCCATCACGACACGAGAGGACGCAGAATATGAACATCACTAGAAGGACTGTTGCCTCCTCCTTTCCCACTAAGACTGAGCTTTGCATCAGTTTTCCTCTTCTGTCGAGCATAATGTCACTGCCTGAGCTTGAGTCTCTGCTAATTGAGGTCACAGCAAAAGTAATGAAATTAACAGAGAGTACAGGAAAGTAAAAAGGAGTCCATGGGGGTCTCTGCCAAATGGCACAGGAGCCACAGCCTCGGTCCCCCAGCAAAGAGCTCGAAAAACCTTTGCAGGAAATCAAACAGTAACGTCTCAGGGCTATGAGCCGAGGTCTCCTGGAGGAACAAATCATTTTCTCAACAAAGCCAAAGAGAGATTACTGGGCACAGTATAGGAATGCACAACGGACATTTTTTTGCGCCCAAGGGAAGTTTCCTAAATTTCTGAACAGCAAATATTGTGGAAAAGTTGGTCAGACATAGAGGACACTAGGAAGACAAGAAGACTTTTGAAAAATGATGGAAACTTAACTAAAACCTTGCTGTCAATTTGCTGTCATAAAAGCTCAAACTAAAATTTATGAGCCGATGTTCTCTTTACAGAAAACACTACATACTGCAATATGTTCATTGGACTGTTGCTAGAGCAACGCTGGTCTGTTTACTTATTTACACTGTTATTTGCTTATTTTGTGAACCCTGACAATGAATTATCTCTGTAATTAGATTTAAAAAAAGTGTATTTTAAAAAAAACACTCCTAAATGCATATTTACAGTAGGATGCTTCTCCCTGGTCCTGCTAATGCTTTACAGTGCTTGGCATTCATTTCTGAGATGTCTCCATATTGAGGGACTGTAATGTGGCACAGTAGCAAAGCTTTTTACACTGAGACTACGTATTCCCCAAGGAGAGAATGACTGACGATGCAGAAATAAGCCCATTAGTAGAAAATAGGGGACAACATTTGAAGTTGTTATTTTGTCTGCGAGGACGGGAGCTCCACCCCAGTGTTTGGACAACCGCTTACACATTTTAACTTGGTGGGAGAAAACACATTTCTGATTTGCAACACTCAGGGAACATGTTTATTGTCCTAGTGGATTTGAAAAAAACAAAAACAAAAACATGTACAATTAAAACAAATGAATATTTCAGTGGTGAAGCAGATCAAGAGCATAAAATGTGAATTGATGTGGCCCTAAGTAGCATAGGCTAATGGCAATTTTTAGACTAGCAGACCATGGTTGATGCCTCTCATTCACCACTGAGGGAGAGCACA
Source organism: Antennarius maculatus (assembly GCA_013358685.1). NCBI lineage: Eukaryota > Metazoa > Chordata > Actinopteri > Lophiiformes > Antennariidae > Antennarius > Antennarius maculatus. The sequence goes on from CM023609.1 coordinate 9,862,163, forward strand.
GCCTCACTGTGCTAAACGTAATTACTGTTGCACATTATGTGGGCTATTCCTGCATTGTAATAAAATTAGCCAGAAATGCTTTTTGTCTTTTCTAATGCAGCTCCATGGTAACCAGTGGACGGTCATAATGCAACACACTGTCCCGATCTGCGCCAGCTGTCAGAGTTTGACACCCTTGGGTGGCAAAGCGAATTGGAGGAAGCTACGTTTCTTTCAATAAATTATGCGGCTGTGACCTGCTCATCCATCACATAATTTAATATGGACATAATAATGTCCGGATGTACTGTATACCAATTTTTGTGATCCTTCTGATTCACTATTTGGCAGAATAACAAAGATTTAATCACCGAGACACGAGTCCGGTTATGATTACATTGTCCATCCAAAAACCTCCACGAGATTATCTCAGACAGGCAAGAAATTCAATTGCTCCATATAGTTTATGCCTCAAGCCGCAGAAAAAAATCTTAGGAATGTAAAATGCTGCAAAAGCTCAACCTTTAGCCAAAGCAAAAAACTAAAGCATTTACTTCAGTAAATTAATTTTATCTAAAATACAACAAGGAAACAAAAATGTCTAAAACATACAAGCCCATATACTGAGAGATATTTGTGGAACGGGGCATTTACTGTGAGAGGCTGTAAAAGACAGAAAAAAAGAAATACGAATTAATCGAAAACTAGTCTCCAGATAGAATTATACCAAAATTAAACTGAATAATTAGTTGGTCCTTCAAACACCATACTTTTGTGATGGTTTGACATTATCTGTCGTCTCGACGTAACGTTCACGTGTTGATATGGCTGATAACTTAGGTGAAATTGTCATAATTTATGGAGTCAGAAACCAAACTGAATATTCTTTAATGCTGAGATTCACCTGTTAAATACAAAAACGAAAATACATAATAAATAAATAATCAATGTTTGTCACATCTTCTCTATTTTGTGCCATGTTCTATAAATTGTTTTATTGCTCGCTGACAAGATTATTGCTTTCTGACTGTCTATAGAGGTCGTGGGGTCACTTAACTACCCTGGTTTATTACAGCGACATGGAGTGTGTGCAGAACAACTATAGCAGGAGGTTTGCTCCAGTGGAAGTTAGCTTAATTGAACTGGTTCTTTGTTTTCCATTTTAGTCTTTCTGGAGGTCAGGAGGAAAGAAGCCAAAAGGACATTTCAAAGCAATTAAATGACATTTCTATCTTCTAACTACAGGTCTTTCCATTAAAACCTTTGAAACTAATCTCCCGACGGAGGACACTCATCTCTCCTTGTGGCGTGGCCAGGAATCAACAGTGAGAGATATATAAATGGTCTTTAGAAAACATTGGACCTCTTGTCAAGACACATACCTACTCAAGACCGGCAATAGTCCGCATGTGTACTCATTCCCATCCCATTTCCTGTGCTGTCTTTGCTAAAACGCTCCTGTCTAATGAGGTGGTGGGGCTGCAATCCCACAGTGCCAAGATGAGCTCTGTCATCCCTGAGCGGTGTTCTCCCTGAGGACAACCCAGCCCGCTGTCGTAGGCAATACGCACCAATCAGCTTTCATTACAACACCAAATCTATCAATGGACTGTCCACCACAAGTGCAGTTAACACCCAACTGCCCAGGAGAAGAATTACGCGTCTCAGGGACCCCCTGCCAAACTTAATTGGATTGCCAATATGGCCCAGAGACATTTGAGAAGTCAAGAAAAACAATGGAGGAGAAAATATATAATCCAAAGCCATAATGATGACTCCACTCAGTAAACTAACACAGTATTGATCGTCTTCTTCTTTTTGTTTGTTTAGTAAAGCCTCATCCCTGCTAATAGCTGTCTCAGAGTGTAATCTCTCCCTTGTCCTCCCCCTCCTCTCCTCCCCCTCCACATTCCCTATTATGTGGCTCCTTTCAGCACGCCTCACATAGTTTAGGTTCAGTGTCGCACTGGGGTACAGGGCATGGGACTGGGGACCAATTGTTTGCTAATGTTGACACCTGCCAGAGCAGGCTTGGTCTATTTGGGGCCCGCCAAGCTGCAAACTGGATGCTCCCCCTCTTTAGCGAGATTAAGTGTGGGTTGCTGAGGTCACAAATCACTGGACCCCCTCTGATGTTGTGAGGCACAGAGCCAGAGACTGAGAAGACTAAAAGAGAAAGCTGGAGAGGGAGGGACAGGGGAGGGAAGAAGGATAAAGAGTGACAGTCTATTGTTCACTGAATAGGACGGGAATAATGTATCTTCTTGAGTCCGCGTAACCAGTGTGCCCCTATTCAGAAATAAATAAATAAATAAAATATCAACAATGAAGCCATATTGCCAAAGCTCACAATAGCTTTACGCCTTTCTTTGTGTCTTCTTTCGGGTGCATAAATGATCAGAAATATCTTAAATCTGTTTGCTTAAAAAGCATCACGAAAAAGGAAAGACAAATTCTTCACACTCTGCTCTCGGTCTCCAACAAACACCTTTTGCAATTTCCACACTCAGACTTAAGCAATAGTAGGAGAAAAAGGATGTAAGACATTAAACCACCTGATTTTCCTTTACTTTTATTTAATTTTCTTCTTTTTTTTTCCCGATGATCCACAGGACAAACGGTCTGGACTTGACTGCCACCAAATACAAAGATGATAACAAATAATATTAGCAGAGAAAAATTTTCTGTCTTCTAACTTCTGACCTCTTTGAAGTTTAAGTGCCCACGTAGAGTTAAGTCTACAGAAAAACAGTGTGGTCATGACAGACAGTGCCCAGCACCCTCCCTCCTTTGCAGATGTACATTAATGCAAAGAGAGGCAGAGATGTGAGCGGCAGCAGAAGCCTCCTCTCTCCCTTTAAACTGCTGCTGTCCAGCCTGATCGTGTCAGTTTGAAGGCCCCTATTCAAAAGTATTCATGCATCTGCCTTTGAGGCACAATAGCAGCTAGTTTATAAACTGTCTGCCGAGGCTCCCAAAGGCTTTAGTTCTTATTGTTTTGAGGCCCTTAATAAACTTTTTGGAGGAGTTCATCAACTTGCCTGAATAGACTATGCAGCAAGTCTCAAGACTGAAAATAACAGAAAGGCCTTTTCTCCTCCCTCTTCTTTCTCTCTTCCTTTTCTAGTCACTGTTTGTCACACAATGGGGAGAGTAGGTTGTCAGACATCACAGGGATGTTTTTGTCCCAATACAAGAAAAAAGTATTCAATAAATGGAGAACGCAGTTTCTTAAAATAAGAACTGGTGAAAATTGTATATTTGCATTTGCACAGGAAGTATGGGTCGATCAGCAAGACTGAAGTTAAAAAAAGGTGTTTACAAACTAAAAAGAAACGGCATGTTTGTGAAATAATTGTGGACATAATAACATATATAGTGTATATATCATAGACATTATAGATTCTTTCATTTTAACCCTTACTTATTCTAAAAAGGTCTATTTACAAATACAAAACACAAATGTATATGAAATTTCTCTTGTGTATTTAAAAACTTAAACATTTGGTGACACCTGTCAAACAGGCCGAGATGGGATGCAATAAGATGTCATTTTGGCTGTAAGCCATTAATCCCCTGTTATACCTTTAAACTCTGAGGACAGAAAGAGACAAATTTGAAAGTCTTTAATACATGTCTGTTGTAATTAATTTCATACCTAATTACAGGAAAGCTACATAGTCTATGCAGCCCGGTCTGTTTAGCCCGCTGGATGGTCATAATTAAAGTAATAGCGGAAAAAAGCCTGCTTAGAAAACAAAGGCCTGCAGCAGCCCGATTCAAAAACTCTACCATCCAACCAGCCTCCATCCTCCACCCCTACCACCCCAGTCTGACCCAAAAAAGCCTTATTGGTTGCCCCGGATCAACCGCCTACTGTTTCCCACCGATGCTTTTGGTGCGTTTTAGCACCCTAATTAGATGTGACAAGTTCAACGAGAGGGTTCCACAGGAGGAAAAGCTGGTCAAGTTATGATTTCCGAGTCAGACTCACAGGGGAACGTGTGGACAGCTGATTCCTGTCATCCTCATTCATCTTCTTCCAGCTAATTAAACACCACTGCTGACAAAGCCCCGGCAATTTTGGAAATATATTAGTGGAAATGGAAATCATTTAGTACTGGTATATTTACACTGCCTGCAACCATACTGTTGCTATTGAGTCAAACTATTATTATTATATATATTATCATAGTTAATAACAATAATAATAATAATAATAATAATAATAATAATAATAATAATAATAATAATAATAATAATAATAATAATAATGGAAGCCTGTTTACCCTGTATAGATATCTAATATAATCTCTGGTTTTATATTGAAATTATTGATGACAATTTCCAAAACAAAAATGTAATAAATAATTAATAAGGTAATTTCCTAGACTATCAACAGAAAACCTGCCACATAAATTGAACTTAAAAAAACATAAAAATAAAAAAAAATCTGGTAATACCTCTCTAACTACAAAATAAAATGATCTATAACATTTAAAATAATCTGACATGTTTAAACTGCATTAGCTATTGATACTAACTCCAGCCACCCATTGCTTCAAAATAATTACACCAAGATCAAATTAAGTACAATAAAGTGGATGCCAACAATCACTAACATCCCACCTGTTGACATGTGCTGTGCTGTGCTGCGTGTGTGTGTGTGTGTGTGTGTGCGTGTGTGTGTGTGTGTGTGTGTATGAGAGAGAGAGAGAGAGAGAGAGAGAGAGAGAGAGAGAGAGAAGAGAAGAGAAGAGAAGAGAAGAGAAGAGAAGAGAAGAGAAGAGAAGAGAAGAGAAGAGAAGAGAAGAGAAGAGAAGAGAAGAGAAGAGAAGAGAAGAGAAGAGAAGAGAAGAGAAGAGAAAGAGGGAGATGGGGGTGATGGAGTCAAATTTGGGCTAAGCAAAGAAAATGTGAGAGTTTATATTTATTTGGGCCCTCGGCCCCGGAGGCGCAGCGCAGGATCCTGAAGGATCCATTGTGAAAATTGGCGGAATAAAACACAGACAGAAATGAGCGGCGCGCCGCAGCGCCCTGCTGTTGTGACAGGATACCTGGAGGGCAGCGCTTCCTCTTTAATTTGTCTCGTATGCTTTGAGACCGCCAAGCAGACATTGAATCTTCAGAGTGTTCGTAGGCCTACTGAATTCAATTCTCGATGGTGAAATTATATGCTATAATTAAATATCATATCATTTAAAATGCTTGGTGGCGCAGGGCATCTTATCAACTTGGTCTTTGGCGTCGTCGTTCGTATCACATTAATAGGAATAACATCTAAAATTGGTCTCTCTGCACTTATGGGGGAATTTTAACTTAACAAAGGGCACCTATGGGTTTACAGCTTATATTCTGATATTTTCGAGCAGGAAATGTTAACCTTGAAATCTGCGCCTAACAATGTGTGATCATAACCCCATAAATGAGGGGAGAAATTGAATCCTTTTAAGTTATTAAGCAGGAAAGGATTATAAACTCGTCTTTATAAATGAGCTAGAAATCCCCATGTCTTCCGCTGTACACTTTAAAGTTTCCCACAAGAAGCTGGAGAGGAAAGATTGGCCCTTTTCAAGAGCCCCACAAGAGATGGAAAAATCATTTTTGTGCCTAGATAGGGAGTCGTCCCAAATGGTAAGCGCCACTTTAATTAATAGACAGCCTTGAGAGGTATCACTGTCACCCTGGATAATGGCGACACAGCCCGTGTTTGTGCACCCATGAATATTTCTGATGTGATCAAAGTCAAATGCCAGCACAGAGTGAATTTAAGTCTACTCCGTTTTTTTTTTATTTTTTATTCAGCGTAATGCTGCCGACACTTTAAGCCTGTGACACTGAGATGCCTCCCAGTACAGTAGGCCTACAAGCCTTAAATACACACCTTAAATACAGTCTTTACTGACAGTCAAAAGCTTTCGTGTTATTTGCTCGTTCCCAATCTGGAAACTCGTTTGTTTATGTGTTCACTGCGCGTCACCGTCAAATATCTCCACACATCATTAACAACGAATTAAGCTGTAGGCCTAATATATTAATGCTGAATCTAAAAATAAATTCTAGATCAGGTGAAAATGCTTACACTTAGATATTTTTTTCAGTATAGAGTTCCACACTTTTATAGAAATAATCAATCAAAAAAAAAGATATGCTTATAATTTAGGCTAATTTAGGCTGCTGTAAGAGGCGTGGAAATAAAAGCCCACAATAAATGCAATTTAATCTACAATAACTAATGCTCGCAACGCCCCATATTTTTATGCATTTTCTTACTCTGATACGCAGTTATTATTATTGTTATTACTATTATTATTATTATTATTATTATTATTATTATTATTATTATTATTATTATTATTATTATTACTATTATTATTATTATTATTATTACTACTACTACTACTACTATTACTATTATTATTATTAGCAGCAGTAGTAATAGTAATAGTAGTATAGTAGTCGTCATATTTGTTGTTGTTTTTGTTGGGGTTGTTGTTTCTTATGGCTCCTGCCCCCTTTATATGAAATGTAGGCCTGCCGTTGTAAATTCCAGTGAAATGTGTTCTGCGTGGCTGTGGGGACAGGGGAGGTTAATCCGAGTTTAATGCAGTGGAGCACAGCGCAGGGTCTGGACTATGATGGGTATGTTATCTCTGCCCAACATTTGGGTCTCCCTCAATTTCCACTCAGCCAAATAGCTGCGAGAAAGTGCAGATGGAGTCACTCTGAATGCCTGAGGAAAAACCGTTATTAGCTAAATAAGTTCCCCATCCTGCCAGTGAATCTCCCTCACACTGTTCTAGATGGGTTTGTTTGAAGTGTCTCTCGCTTCATTCCCCTGTCCTCCTCATTCAGCGCGGCTTTACAGCTGAAATAGAGCTACATTATATTACCATATACTTAGAGACAGGCTGTGTGTGTGTGTGTGTGTGTGTGTGTGTGTGTGTGTGTGTGTGTGTGTGTGTGTGTGTGTGTGTGTTTGTATTTGACGGTATAGGACCGTAGAGAAAAGCTCTTTTTAAGACTAAACACAAACTTCTTTATTTTGTTCATTAATTGATGACAAACATAAAACCCTGTTCTTGTATGTGTTTGATTTTATTTTAGTGTACACTTTTTTGGAGGTTGTCTCAAGATATTTAGATACGTCACAAAAAAGTTAGACACAAATGAAATGAAAAAAAAATCTAGACGCATGTTGTTGTTTTTTTTTCACTGCTCATGATTTGCACCTTATATCCTGGCATTAGAAATGACATTTCATCCCCTGTAACAGTAGCATCCCCGCCTCGATCTGCCTCAGTCTGACATCCTCACACCTCTGCGCCACTCCTGTCACTGTGGACTCCTGACCCTCGGAAATAATCCCACCTGGCATCTGTTTAATTGGTTTGAGGACCTCAGGTAATCCTGCGATTTGCTGAAGTGTCCATCGCCTGTCTGCACCTCAATCATGTTGGTCTGAGGCAGATGGACGCCAGGCAGCTGATTCACCTTCTCACTGGGTGGGATGGTGCGAGACAAAAGGACACCGCAGTGTGCACATATAGTGAATGACCATTCCCTTTTTTGCCGGTAATTAAATGTTGGAGTAGAATTTAACAGCATTTTAAAAATAAGCGAGTACAAACCCTCAGAACGCAGGGTGGACTAGATCTCCCTCCGTGACTATTAAAATTACCAGGATAAAAAGGCAGAATACAGCAGTGTGAAAACGTGCCACAATTTTCGATGCATTGTTTATTTGATTTAAATTACTCCACATTCTTCGGGAAATAGCTCATAAACACGGGTTTAATAAAACTAGATTAGAGCTTGTGATGTAACCTCTGAGAAAATCAAATGCATGAGCCTAATAAACAAATAGATAAATAAATAAAGTCTTAAAATCTGGATAAGTAAATGAAAAAAAAAAAGTGAATTTTGTGCCCTGGGCGAGCCACTGTGAGCTCCGCTCTAAGATGAAAGTGAAAAGAAATAAAGGGCTCTATTTAATCTGCTTTAAACCCCTCTCCACATAAGGGCTGTGCTTCAAACTCGCAGAGTGAGGGGCTGATTGGGGATAAATACATTTCTTACCATGCCTGGCAGCTATTACACCCGGTACGAACACAGCACCTATTCAGCAGCCGTCGTTTCCAGCGCGTACTCTAATAAGTATTAACATTATTAGATGCCATCCGAATGCCGGTAGTCTAAACTGCTTTACGTGGAGGCTGCGTTCTTTTTATAGCAAAGTAATTGAGTTCCAAATTAAAATACTAGCAGCTATTTGAAGAAGAAGAAAAAAAAAAAACAGAAGCAGGAATATAAAAAAAAAAAAACAGTAGAAAGTTAATAAATTGCAGATAATGTAGTTAACACACTTTAGTTAAACAATCACGCAACGCAGTCATCGGTTTAACGCGTATCTGCTGTGCGTAACGAGCGTTGTTTGTTTTGGTTTTTTTTTTTTTTTTTAATGCTGGTTATTTTCCTGCAAACGGGCTCTACGCAGCATCCAGACGCTAGAAATAGCTGCAAAAAGGTGAGGTTTTTCAAATAACATCTATGCGTGGTGTGAAAGAAAAAAAGAACGTTTTCACGCTATCAACTGATTATTCTCCAACTAGCCATTATATCAAATTACAAAACTATCTACCAGCGGGGCGCACTGAATAATTCATCTCCTCTTATGTCTCTCCTTGCCTTTTGTCCAAAGTTTTCTCTCTTTCACCCGGTTTTTTGAATGAGAAAGGACGGACCCATATTCTCCTTTTCGCTGTCCTGCTCTCCAGGATTTGCTTTTGTACCCCAGACTCTTCCCTTTATAAAAGCATCAATAGAGGAGGGGGGGGGGGCTTTGCGCGTGAAGTCCATCTTCAAGTTTGAAACATTTCTGGCAGTACCTTTTTTTTTAATGAAGCTTTTGTGAACTCTTATCTAAAGCCCATTCAGTCATTCAGTCATGTTTGATCATCAAAACGGGCCAGCCTCTATATCGTTGGAAGATGCGGATTTTTTTACTCCACCGATAACGCCCCCCCCCCCAAACCAAAAATAATTAAATAAATTAATTAAAAAGTACACAAAATTAATAAAAAGAAGACAATAAATCAGTTGAGTTTAGACTTCTAAAAGGCTATTCTTTCACGCATTAACTAATTTTAAATTGAATTAAATTATATTGAAAAACGAAAAAAATATATTGGAAAACGACATAGAAAAAACAAACAAATTAGTGCATATTATATTTAAAATATCGACCAGAAAAACACAAGATGTACCTGTACAGTTTAATTTAGACAAATACAATTAGTGACTAAAAATATAATACCTGCCTCAAATTCTCTCCTCGCGGCGTCATTCATGAAAAAAAAAAAAAAAAAAAAAAAAAAAAAAAAAAAAAAATATATATATATATATATATATATATATATATATATATATATATATATATATATATATATATATATATAAATTGATTTCCACTTAAACTGACAAGTGGTGAAATGTCAGTGAACTGACATCGATTGTGAAATGGGTCAACTGTCAGCTGTCGTTTAGAGGTCGTTAAATGAGTGAATGAATGAGAAGGAATTCGCCACACAAATTAATTTTCTGCAGTTAAATACCTTCTGCCAAGGATCTCATAAATAATTGAGTGAATGAACAACTGCTGGCTCGGAGTTAAAAGCAAGAATGAATTCTCTGCGTTTAGCTGTAATTTGGATGCGGGACATTTTCCCAAGAGGACGAAAAGAAGGAAGTCTATTTAAAACACTTACATCCTTCTTACAAGACTGTCAATTACTTTAATAATAATAATAATAATAATAATAATAATAATAATAATAATAATAATAATAATAATAATAATAATAATAATAATAATAATAATTCGTTATTCAGACAAATACAGAAGGGCCAGATACTTTCTGCTGTTAACTTACATTTATCACCGAGGATGCCATCGATGCTATGCTTTGTTTTCTTTTCTCCATCTTCATCCTTCTTATCACAGTCATCCTCGTCATCTTTTTTGCCAAATCGGGCCCTCAAAACGCGGCTGATGGAGCTCACTAATGGCAACAAAAAGGTAAATGGATGATTAGCCCTAAAACCCATAAAAGAACCATATAATCCTATCATACATTTTTTTTAGTAGGACACCATAGAAAAATAGCACAAAGTTTTACATGAAGCAGCTGGCGTGTTGAATGTTATTTTTTTAGGTAAATACTAAAGGAGCACAGTCACACCATATGTGTAAGTCGTTAAAAATAGTTCGAGGTCAAATTTCCCAGCATGGTGATTTTTTTTTTTTTTTTCTGTGTCAAACAGCAGTACGTGTCCGTCCTGTTACATTAAACATGATGTCATTTAACATGTTGGATTCTGTGGTTTGATGCTGCAATGTTCGCTCGTAATAAGAAAAAAAAAGTGCAGCTTACCAGATGAAGCCTCACCTGAAGGAACAGTGCTTCTGTCGCACACCCCGTCCTTCAGCAGCTTGTCCCGGATCTCCCAGCTGAACATGCCGGGGTTCTCCCTCTTGTACTCCTCGATCCGCTTCTCCACGTCTGGAGTTGCCACCTGCTTTAGGTTTGAAGTGGAACGACGAACGAGAAGAGACAGAAAAAAGCAGGGGAGAGGGGAGGGGGCATCCAAGATAGTTTTAATTGGAAGAAAATTAAACTGAGATCTTATAGCATAAAAAATCGAGGATATATTATAGGATATATGTATTTTTTTTCTTTATGCGAGTAAAACATCACTAAACAGCACTGTAGAATTAATTCGACTATTTCTATTTAAACATCAGAGAAAAGTTGTCTCCATATAAAACATAAAGGTAACCTATATAATATCATGTCGGACAGATATAGCTGTACTAAATGAGCTTGTACTATAATACGATACCATAATAAATAAAATAAAGTGAAATTTTATTTTATTCTTTGACAAATTCACGATTTTTTTGTGAATGATTATGCAGCACATTTTATATTTGTACGAATATTTGTTATATAATTATATAATAATGATAATAATAATAATTATTATTATAAAACTATTATTATTATTATTATTATTATTATTATTATTATTATTAATATTATTATTATTATTATTATTATTATTATTATTATTATTATTATTATTATACAGTGTTGAGCTCCAACAGGCTGTTAAAACAACACATCTTTGCGCTCAGGTCCCTGCTGATGGACCCACACTGACCCACGGGCCCGCTCACGGACCCCACTCACCCTTGGCTTGCTGCCTCCGATGGCCCCCGGACGGATGGAGCCGGTCTCCTGGTATCGGCAGAGGATCTTGGAGACGCAACCGTGCGAAACTCGCAGCTGTCGCGAGATTACGCAGGGTCGGATGCCATGGTGGGCCATCTCCACTATCTTGTGTCGGATGTGATTTGGCAGGGGCCTCCCGTTGATAAACACACCACCGAGCTGGTTCACCCTCCCCTGGCCCAGCGGGGTGGACACTGCGCCACAATAAACAATAAAAGTCTCACAAAAACAATAAAAAACAACAACACTGATCAAATTGCTCACTTTCGTTGCAAGTTCCAGGTCAAGATGTGGCGGATTCAGCAACGTGTTGAATTTAAATAATAACATTAATGCCACGTTAGTGACTTTTAACGGGAGGCAGTTTATTCACATGATCATTTCAGACATTTTCAAGAGAACCCAATCCAGCGTCTGTCTGGCGCACAGGATGCATCCGAGGCCACTCCACCATCCAATATCACATTCAAGAGACCCTAAAGAGGGTGACACTTCCAACCTTGATTATTCCTAGTCATGCTGTACAAATATTGATGTGATCCTTTGAGCCATATCTTTGCTGTGTGTATTATTACCGTTTCCAGCAACAGGACACTTGAACAAATCCCGGAGCTCGAGTAACTTGGAGCAACGTGGTTTTTGCACATTTCAGTCTGGAGCACTTGAGCACGAACAGGGTGTAATGGGAAAACTGTTTCCATAAATATATGCAAATACAACGCGGTCCTTTTTCCGCCCATATGTTCAGACGAGTCAAGAGTGGGCGTTGAAGTTTTTTTTTTTTTTTAATTACAAATTAGATTGCTTTTATATGAACGCATTGTAATTAAATGGTAATTACTAATAACTATTCTTTAGAAATCATAAAAAAAGATGTTTATTCGTTAGATTGGTAGCAGTTCAGTAGAATAAATTCATAAATCATTTTTAAGTTTAAATTATGAATAACAACATTTTTTTTCTGTGACCTAAAAGGCAAAACATGCAGACATACTATAAAATAAAAATAAACACAAACACATGAAATAAACAATAAATATTGTAATCAGAGGGAATAATTTATTAATGTTGTTATAATAAACAGGTGATAGAATATTGATCTCATAATTAAAACAACAGCTGTAAACACATAATGAACAAACTTCAGCATCACAACGGAATGAATCAACACACTTAATATTTAAGTATTTTCATACAGGCTGCGATTATTTCCAGAAAATTGTACTAATGCTTCACTGCAGCAACAACTCACTTGTGATTTAAGTTGTTGTCTTTAATCATCGCTGACTGGAGGCGCGTTTTTTTCGCCCTCCCTTTAATTTCCCAGTGTGACACCGGTAAGGCGCTGCTCTGTGAGCCTTAAGCTGACAGAATGCTCTACTCAGGAGTTTGGTCGTAGCAGCCAAGTTCAAACATAAATCACATGTTGTTGATTCTCTTACCTTCCAGGGGGAAGCCGGTCCGGGGGTAGTTCTGGCCGGGCGCAGGGCGCATCATCCGAGGCACTGTTCCTGGTAAAGTAGCCATTACGCAGCTACTGAGACGAAACAATCTAACAGACTCGTACCAGCTTTGTTCACAAAGTCCAAAGTCAGAAAAGGAATGTCTTCAAAATGCTCAACAAGATGCTGAAGTCTGCTGTCAAATCCCCAATCCAAGGCGGAGAATCTGGACAAGCCCTTCTTCCACTGGGAAAAGAAGTGATGCTCTCCTCTGGATCGAACGACGGCTCGAAATCAAAATAAATAACAGCAGATACAAATGGGATAAAAATCTGCAAAATAGAGTCGCTACACCTAAAGCTGTGTACGTGAGTAACAAAGATTCAATGTTACTCGTTTCCCTTGGTGTAGTTTGGTTTCAGTAGAATGTCTGCCGGCTGGTTGGAAGTAGTTTAAGTGGCCAACTTTAGTGCTTGTCGGAGGAGGAGACAGCCGAGCGCTCCCATAGGCTCCCTGGCCTTTCTTTTATGGATGAAAGAGAGTGGGTTTAGCCAGGAGCCAAGCGACCAATCACAGCGAGCCATTCCACTTTTAATTCACTGCTGTCTTCCTCATAAGATTCCACAAAAACCGCTACAAAATGTTATTAAATACAAATGTTATCCTAAATCCTGTCACGTCAAAGTGTTTCTGCTGCCATGACATTCAGACATTCAAACCTGTGGAATATTAATGCCTTTCAAATTAAGATTTAAAAAAAAAAAAAAAAATCCTTTCTGTCTTCCTTTTTCTTTCTTTCTTTCTTTGACAAAGACTGGATGTTAAAAAATATAACCCAGTGTGTTACAAACTATGTTTACAAAACAAATGGCGGAATCTGTCATCCTGAAACTAAAACAATAATCAATATTGTAAAAACAATTATTGTTATTATTGTTATTTGTTCATATTGTTTGCAGAATTGAATGAAAATAGTAATATTTGGAAAAATATCTTAATTATTTGACAAAAATCTTTCTGTTTATGACAAATCGTTCAGCGCAAAAGGTGTTATTTTTCACAGCTGTGTTCGCAGAGCTTCGCGTGAATAAAGAAAAATCACGAAAAAAGAAAAAAAACAAAAAACAAAAACTGCATCTGAAACCGATGATGTGGATTCTTTGTGTACAAAAGCGCAGCCCTGGATGGCGAAGGTTAGACTAGAAAATGCTTTTGGCTTGTTAACCTTTCAATTAATTGTGCGCAGCGTGAACATCTCAATTGCTCCTAAAGCTTTTGTGGTAAATTACAACAGTTGGATCGACCCGCTATTGATGACAACAGGTTGACTTGCCCTCCAGTACGCACCACGGTAATTGTTTAAAGGTAATTGTTGAAAATAATGCGCTACTATTAAATTCGAATAAAAAGAGCACATATGGCACAGAAGGAGAGGTGCATGTGTCAGCTCTGTGGGCCCACCGTGCATATAAAATTGTGTGACAATTGCCGTGGAAAACACTCCTGGTGGAAGGCAATTTCACAAATAATTTTAGCAACAATTAGGGAGTGTGGAGGGGTGAAATGGCGATTTCACATGCAGATGTGCCGGTGGGAACGATCTGGTACCCTGCCGAACAGCTATGACCCTCACTCTCCCGCTTTGGTTTGCTTCACACGGGACAGAGAAGCACAAAGAGAGCGCCTCACCCTCCTGGGGGGGCGCACAGAGCACTGGATTAAGTCAAGCGTCAATCATGTGAAATGCAAACAACAGCAAGTTTCTCTTATGTTGTTCTTTTATTATTTTCTCCCTCCTTGTTTCTACTTTTGTCTCTGAAGCTACAATCAGGTTTATTTTTCACATCACCTTCAGGTAAAAACAACAATTTCATCTCTCAAATATTACCAGTACACCTCTTCAAGGTCCTGTTCCTGTTATTCTAATAATCAATAGTCTTCTGCTCTTCATTTATTTTTGAAAGGTAAAAGAAAAGAGTTAAAAGAGCAAAGAGAAAATAGTTTGGAAAATGTAAAAAATTTTGTACAACATTGTTTTTTTAAGGTTTATATTGACACAAAGTCACAGGTTCTTTACTCGCGTCAAACAGTTTAACTGCTAAATAATAAACTGATGTTTTTCTTTGTTCTAAATTATCACAAGATTCTCCAACATTCATGTGATTCTACAATTTTTTTTTATATTTTCATAAAAGTTCCACAACCACACATTTCTATCCAATTCTGTTCTATGAAAATTCTCAAAGGTGTAAGATGATGTATTAAACTCACGTATATATTGTCAGGTTACGCAGGTGTGTAGTGAAGCTAGAAAACTTAGGCCTGTGATCAAACAATTTAGTTTAATTTTAGTACATCTGAGAGAAATGAAATTAAAATGTCTACACTGCAGGAAAACAGTCTTTTCTAATCATTAAAGTGTTCATTTTTTGGTAATTTGATCAGGCTTTAAGACATAAGTCCATATCCACAGATTAGATTTTCCATCAACTGGTTTATTTTAGAATCTGGTATATTTCATATGATGGCTATATCGCTCAAAACAATAGCTTTATTGTCCTATTGTGTGGATAAATGTGAAAATACAATGACACCAAAAGTGTCATTTGACTGACAGTCCTCTTCTCACCCGTAGCCTCTTTTATCCTGCTTGTTTTCTACTCAGCATCTGTAAGAAACTCTGGTTTGCTTTCAGCTGCAGCAAAGAGGAAAACACTCCATCTCTCTCCATACTGTCTCCAATCTTATCTTGATCACGACTGCTCTTCAAACACTTTGCTACATAGCCTCACATTATTTGTGTTATGGCAATTACCAGGTTTTTTTGGGTTTTTTTTTTTGGCTTGTAGGTGAACGTCCTACCCCCATCTACATGTGGCTTATGTGTACACAACCAGAGATCCACACTGAACAGCACAAAGAGAAAACACCTTTGATAAAGGCATCGCCAATTAAGACGTTATCTTTGTCTCAGATGAATAAAGAAGCACAGGAATTAAGTGTGTATAAACGTTTTTTTAAAATACATATAAATTTTAACAGCTTGTTTATCTGCTCACAAGCAGGGATAGAGTGATGAATGCGACCAAATATCACCTTTTGTTTTTTGTGAATGGTGTACAGAACATGTTTGGATAATGTGCTTTTTTAAAAGATGTCTTTCAGGAGTAACACACCTCTACTCAGTCTCATCTGTGTAATGTTTCCTTCTAAAAATAGAATAGAAATAATTCCTTTTCCCCTGATTTATAGATTATATCCTAATTTAGTAAAGGTAAATGATCAAAATGTTATTAAATGTAAAGACAGGATATTCCAAAATTAGTATACAGTACTACCAAATTCAAGAGTAAACGTTAAACAGGCTCTGTGATTATAAACAATCTTAATTCTGCATTAGTGCTCAAAACACGAAGCATAAGCTGCTTTCACCCTCTTATGATGTCTTGACTGCTATTCACACAAAAATGGTCACAAAAAATACAACACAGAGTTCTCAAGGGGAAAGTTTCAAGTTCTCCAAAATTTAAAGTTGAGGTATTACGTTCCATCCATTCATACTGTAGCTCCAATTCCAGGCCCTCGGCTCTGGAGAGGCTCCTGACGTTACGACGTGCTGCCTCCACAGTGACAAGGCCTGCGCTTCAACCACAGCCCTGTTAGCATGTCGAGACATTTTCACATCTGCTCAGAATTATCCAAATGTGTAATCACTTCCTTATGGGAATTATTTTATCACGATAGAGAGAGAAAGCGTAAAAAATGTGCTCTTAGGAGGAGACTGGTGAAAAGCTTACCCTGTCTTGTAACTTTAATTAAAGAAAGCTGATTTGTGATATTGATCTCATTATGTGTGGCACTGGGAGGAGCTCGATCAGACATGTAGGGCCTGACAAGGTGATGTTTGGTTAATAGGGAGAACAGAGCACGAGCATTCCTCACACTCATTTGGAACAAGTTAGCCATACGTGTGAACCTTGCTTGAACTCTCGCAGTTCAGTCTCCTTCTCTGTGGGACTTCATACTGTAGTACATATAAGACAGTTAAAATAGAAAAAACTCTGCAAAGGTGTGGCAGCTGCTGTGGAAGATGGAAAAACGATACAATCATATAGAAAGTATAAAGAGCACAATTAAAAGAAAGTCACATTTGTGAAATCATTTCTTTGTATTTGGAAAATACTGGAAACTTTTGAGTCTTTGGAGTTAACAAAAAAAAAGCATCATATGAAAACCAAAGTCAGAGGAAAGAGGAGCAGTCTTTGTAAGCCCACAGCTGCAGAGTCACAAATAGATGTTAAAATTTGAGGCATCCAAATCCAGAAAGACTGTAAACTGCTGTTTAAGAACTAAAACATCCCACAAGTTCATGCTTTCCAGCATCACCGTGTTCTACGTTTGCACAGCATGTGTGGTAGGAGAGCAGGAAAACAACATGTGTTAGCTGACATCTGAATCTGACATCTGAGTTATGAGACGTGGAGGCATCTATAATTCAGGTAGTGATCAAACACAGACGACGGCCACTCATCGAGGGCAGATCTCACTTCTAAGGAAATCAGAAGTATCAGAGGGATTGTAAAGCCAACAAGGGAAATGCCAAACAACCTTACAGCTCTTGTAAAACCAGGAAGACAACTTAGTCATATCAGTACAAGCTGAAGGAAAAAGGGACAAAGTACAAGTCGCATCCATGTTGCAGTATCATCGACACACCCATCAGTTGTGCAGAGACAGTCTCTTTGGTAGAAGGTGAGGTGTGCGGGTGGCATCACACAGGTGGACTCAGCTGGATGGGTGCAGGTGGGTGCAGGGGTGGCAATGGTAGGCTGGGGGTTGATCTGTGGCAGAATGGGTGACATCCTGTCGCTGCTCATTATAGTGTGAATTCTGTGTCTCCTCAAATACACCTTCACTTGGCAAAAGCAGCACAAGCTGGAGATGCCACACTGGAAACAGATATTTCTGAAGGAAAGAAAGGGACAAGTTGACCACAAAGAAACAAGGAAGACAATTAAGATGCCGACAAGGCACTGTACAAAAAGCAACAATCTGAAGTCTTGAAACCAGAACGCTCCGTGATTTCAGAGCCAGGAAGCAGCGGGAAACAGATGAGCAGAGAAACACAAGGCACACGACAAAGCAACGACAATGCCTGTTGAATCCCAGGGATTGCAGGAAGTGGAAGAGCGGTGCTTTATCCTCTTCTTACAATATTCTAAGAAACCTGCAGTCTGTACATCCCCGAGACTGTTATCACCCAACAGCAGAGCTCACCTGTCCTCGTCTGTTCATTGCAACAGAAACCCATCAAAGAGCCCTTTTCTGTTTTGCTGTCACACGAAACAACACTTTCTGTTGAACACCAGTTTGTTTAACATTAGTTGTGGGAGCATGGCATCGGTCATGAGAGTTTACCGTGATGCCTGTACTCTTCTTCTGCATAAACAGGCTACCATGCCACAACCATCTGCTGATCTTGTCTTTGATGATTCGCCTCAGATTGGCACAAATGCATTGAAATAATGCAACATCTAAATGGTGTATAACTTGTCATGGCCGCCTACAACATCCCTAAGATGTGTCAGCTTTTGGTTTTATGTCAGTTTCTTTAGAGTTTTGCATTATTACAGTTACGTAAGCAGCAACTCTGTATTGCTACTGGCCGTTCAAGAAACAGGTTACACTAACACCCAAACGTGGAAGATCAGAGAACAGATTTCCCTAAAGCGTGATTGAAAATGACAGAAACTAAATCTGAATTTGTCCCAGGTAATATTTGTCAGTCTTCCTCAAATCCCTTCAAAGGTTTGACGGGAAAACAACCAGGAGGTATACTTTTTAAACTGGGATGTTTTTATTGGTCAAATTAAAACTAGAATCTGCTTTTAAGTTTGTCAAATGTAGACTCTTTGTGCTCCATCCAAAAAAAAAAAACTTAAATAAGGCAAATAAAGTAAGGCTTCCTCACCAAGACACACAGATTATTTAGCATTAAAAATATTTAAAACTTTACTAGTATGGCTGCAATGCGTACTATGGCTGGCTAGTATCATTTCATGACAGTGGCCAGCGTTACAGTCCATTTTACACAACCAAGAATGCTGTGTGTTTGTGTGTGTATGTGTGGCATGTGATGGGAGCAAATTGCGTGGGTATCACGCTCTGATGTGCATGCCGAATCCACTTGTCGTCTCACACAGCTACCAGTCCGGCTGTGTCGTCCTCAGCTCTGCCTGCAATGGTCTGGCTAGAGCAGCAGCACAGGAAGCAGGTCGTGACCTCATCCCGACCAAATCACAATGTGACCAAATAGTACCTGAGCCAGCTGTAGGCATCCTGCCTGCCCTCAGCAACCTTCATTGTTTTATGATGAAATTTATTACCAATCTCAAGTAAAAGTATAGGTGTCTTATTTAAAGTCAAGTCATACAATAGACATTTTAATCACTATTAATTAAATACATTTTTTAGGAGCATAATGACCTTTATGTGCTTTCATGGGAAATTGAGTGGCCAAAAATGAGAAAGTACAGTAGAAAGAGTTTTCCTCCTGATGTAACTTTGCTCATATTATGTATTCATGTTCATATATCGATCAAATGATCTGTAAATTAATCACAATCTGAAGCACAACCATAAGTGTGCAATAAATAAAGATGTTAAAAAGTAAAATATTTTTGAAATGCAGTGCAGAAGTAACACAAATTAGTGGAAAAACTGAATATTCAAGCAAGACAAAAAAAAAAAAAGTACCTCAAAAATTGAGTTTTTTACACTCTTGGAGCATGACATTTGCCACATGTTCCATGTTTGTCCATGTTTATCTTTGAGTTAGTTTTATTTTAAAACCATACCCTACTGAACGCTAATGGAGATAATGTCTCCGGTCTAGAAGAGAGACATGTTCCAATGGTTTAAGGACTGTTAAATGTGCGGTTGTTTGTGCCTTCAAAATATAATTAAAACAAATTTAGTAGTTATACAAGCATAAAGATGGTTATACAAGCATAAATATTTGTTTTTATAATTGACCAAATGGATTAAATCATTGCACAACCTCCTATTTCCAGTAGCAATGAAGAGGCCAGTCACTAAAACCTAATGAGAAAAGTGTGTAATAAGCCACGCAGTAGAATGTATTAAACTCAATAAGGGTCGGAGACTTTCTGAAATCAAAAGCTATTATGGGGTTTGTGTCGTGAAAAATTTGACTAATATGGTTGCTGACCACTTGAGGTAAACTTTTAATCTCATAAGATGATCATCATAAAGTCATAATTAAATGTGGTACTTGGTTGGGACGAACGCTACATTTCCTCTCAATTCCTCAGAACAGACAACATTTTCACTTTCATCACAGGATGCAAGAGAAGATGAAAAAGTAGCAGAAAAAGAAAAAGTCTCTTTGTTAATGAAGATAAAAGTAATGCCTTCATTTTCCATGCCATCACAATTTGTTTCACTGCAACCATCTGAAAGATTCTTTCCAGAGAAAGGAGATCACTTGACCCCCATCTTTAACTGAATCCTGTCTTTCCATTAGGTGCTCTCTGCAACCATAACATTTATCTCTGCTCGACATCGACACACATGCTTAAAAAAAGCAGTGGGCACCACAAAGATCTTACAGACTACAAGTCACATGGTGTCCATAATTCAAAGGATCCATTATTCTGAATAACCATGCCAAAGAATCGTATGGATATGGTGTTCCTTTTAAACAACAATCTTGAGACCGCATTACAAATCTGACGTGTGTTTGGAAGTTTAAATCTAAAGTTAACTTTACAGGATTGTTTCCTTCAAACTGCGTTTTGATACAGCTTCATCATTATCAACATTCAGTTCAGAACAACCTGATCAGATGTGTTCTCTCAGAAGTTACTCTTCTTTATTTCAATGACTTTCAGTCTAAGTCAATTAAATACAAATTCTCTATACTACTGGTGTTTACATTATAGGTCATTAGAGTTTATTGCAGAAGAAACTCCATTCGTCACATAAAATTTTATACATTATGTCACAAAAAATTATTATCTGCTTTTGTCCCATCTGTGAGGAGCACTGGGCTGCCCTCATGGCTCCTGGGAAAAGTATCTCGCTCAATGACACATCAACATGTAGACCGGGGGACAGAGTCTGGGACAATACAATGTCCAACAAGAAGACGACACTCCTACCACCTAAGTCACAGTTATTAAGAGACTAAAATCTGTAGAAATGTTTTTATACAGTGTCTATAGTGCTATCTCTCAGTTGTACAGTAAACAGACACACACCCACAGACCTCAAACCCACAACCAATCAATGGAAAAACATCCACTATTATTTCCATACTCTATTGTCAAAAGGTCCAGCTTAGGTAAGCTTTACACTAACGGCATAAGAAGGTCAATGGTGAGTTTTAGAGACAGTTGTTCTTGTTTTAACGTCTTTCAAAATTAGAATGGCTGCTTCCCCTCCCTTTTCAGTATTTGTGCAAAGATAAACTACAAGCTAATGGCTGCAGTCTCATTTTTATTGGCAAATTTATAGATCAAATAAACATTTTCATCTGTTTCACAACCAAAACTTGATTGATCATCTTTCTGAGGATGTCAAAACTCTGATAAAGGTTTGGTGTGTGACAGTGGACATCGTGATTGTCTAAAGTGGCTGCTAAAATTATGACAGAAACCACAAGGCTTGCTCCTCAGCTTTTGAACAGATATGCAGAGCCGCATTAATAAGGTATCCTCACCTAAATGATATAGAATGTTAAGTTTTTTTCTCTCTCTAAAAGGGTAAAAAATTGTCCTTGGCACAATATGAAAGTGATATTTTGTAATTTTAATGCGTTATTATTTTTGGACAACATGTTTGTACCGGAGAGAAAGTGAGAAAGGTTGTGACTCAATGATGTGTTCCTACTGTCCCCATTTCAAACCCTGAGGTTCAAAATGGATCCCAGTTACTCATCCATCCCTCCTGTTCAGTTGGTGTCTGAGCGACTGAATCAATGGTTATCGATAATGAGACGCCACACGAGGTGTCAGCCTCTGTTTCCACTGTATGGATGCATCGGTGAATGGCTAAATTCTGGCTTGTTTTGTGTTTGTGGAGAGATCATTCAATCTAGAATGGCATTGTACAGCATAAGTAAGTCCGTTTACTATATTCGAAGTAGTAGAATCAGAGTGACATTCTTTAACTATCATTAAACACAGTTTACAAACTGTACGTTCATTTACAGTCCACAAGTTGCAAATGTTAAGCAATTTACAGACAAAGCTGATTTTTTGTATGTTTTCATTCCTATCCAGAAATATACTGTGAATATAGTCATGAACTGTAAATAATGAAACTATGCAGGTGAAGTTGTGGCGAGTTCCTCAGTGTCAGGTTACCAGAAAATGTTTTACTTCCATGCACAACCACAATGAGACGATCAATAGAGAATTACATGTACATGTACATTTAAGTGTTAGGTAACACACAATCTAAGACCAAGCTCAGTCCTTAATAGATATTGGTGATCTTCCACATAATCAAATTAAACTCAGACATCTTTGGTTACAATGTGCAGTCTTCTTTGTTTAAAAAGGATCTTTCTTGCTTTTTCCAAGTAAAATATTTGGTCATCTGAGCATCTCTAACTGAAATTTCACAGAAGATTAGAGTAGGAACAACTTGTCTTGATATCCCAAAGAGCATGGGGTCCTCACGAGAGAGTGAGCCACAACTAGAATCAATGTCACCGTTCAGATAATCATGCATTGCAGATTTACCATGTAAGATGCATTTTGTTTGCTACCTAACTGTGTAAAGCCTCCATTCATTTTCTGATTTTTCCATGGAAAAGAAAAATGTGGTCAGTTCAATAATGACGCCTTCCTCTTGAAGTTCCATAACGGGTTTTTAGAGGCAAATGTTTTGCAGTATGTTGTTTGGTTGCTGAATAGAGTTCTGTGTTATATGCAGATTGTGTGTTTGTTCTAAATTTAATTTGAAAGCAGTTTGTCTTTATTATTTGAGATGTTCTACTTGAATGGGAAAATATTTGTTTTTTCAACAGTTTACAATTAATTTGATGACAACACAGATAAAATTGTTAAAGTGCAAACCTAGTTGATTCCATTAAATCAACAAACAACCTAATTAAAAAACTAACTTTTGTTTAATATCATTCAGAATTATCTTTTCATTTCAAAGCAGTCAAAAGTCATAAATTCCTTTACAAGAAGAAACACAAGGGTTGTATGAT
Source organism: Antennarius maculatus (assembly GCA_013358685.1). Taxonomy (NCBI): domain Eukaryota; kingdom Metazoa; phylum Chordata; class Actinopteri; order Lophiiformes; family Antennariidae; genus Antennarius; species Antennarius maculatus. The sequence continues at coordinate 9,885,124 of CM023609.1, forward strand.
TGTCAGAATTAATACAATTCATCTTTTTGGACAGTCTTCAGTGACCTCCACTCTTGAAAACCATGTGTTTGTCACACCCACACAGACACACACAGAAAAACAAGCTTTACACAACAGGAGTGTGAAATCACCATGTTCCAAGACTGGGGGGTTGGGGGTAGCTGCACTCCCAGTGTGAAGAAATCTCACTCAGATGCACTCAGATGACATCAGTGAAAGGGATGACCCGTGAATTCATGAACACTCTCAGGAAATCAGTGTTTCATCTTTGCTGGGGTCAACAGTGGAAACCGATTTAAAACTTGCATTTCTGTTGTAAGACACACAAAACTCAGAAAATCGAAATGACTAAAAGAAGAACGTAAAAGTTGACATGTCTAACAACACAATTATAATGAGAGAACCTATAACATCAACACATCTTTTAGAGGTCATCACTATATATATAGCAGCTGCTTATATCAATTTAGTCACACTTAAGATATTCTTAAACTGCGGAAAAATGACATCAACATTGTCATCGACTATGTTTGACTACCTTTTACACATTTACATGTTACAAGACTGTGAGTTGGCTGTGGTTCAGATGGTAGAGTGGATCATCCAATAACCTCAGGGTTGGTGGTTCAAATCCCACTCCACTCCAATCGTTCTCCTTGGGCAACACACTTCGCCCACCTTAATTCCAGTGTCTCACACTGATCTATGAATGTGAATGTATGAATATCAGGTCATCAAATGAGAAGTGGTTCTCAACTGACCTACCTGTTGAAATAAAGGTAAAAAAAAAGAGTCCATTTAAAATGAGAATAAATGCAATGGCAACTAGAACCAAGGCAGTCACAGACTGCAACATCTCGCGACACCCCAAATTCAACATTTTACCCTGACCTACTTGCGTAGGTCAAAGATCAAGGCTAGTCCTCTGACCTACTTTCATAGATCAAAGCACTAGCTTTGATCTATCGTCTTACTCATACTGGCCTTCTCCCTTGTCTTTCTATCTTATCCGGTTCCTGAGTGTACAAAAGTTGAAAGTTGACCTTGACCTAGTTTTCCCAAGGTCAAGGTCATCATCTCATTTTCAACCCCCTTGCCCCCTGAGTAATGTGTTTTTTGTTTCATCTTTCTATCTGCAACGGTTGCGAAGATATTTGGTGGACTAATGGACGGACGGACAGACAAACGGACAAACACACGAACACTGATAATTATAATACATCACTGCTTTGAAGCGGGATGTAATAAATGCTTAAGAACTACACTATGTTTAGTGGCTACTAATTTATAAATCAACATACAAACCAAGAGCTTTTGTACACTCATGAACCAGATAAGATAGAAAGACGAGGGAGGTCAGTGTAAGACCATAGATCAAAGCTAGTGCTTTGATTTACCTATGCACTAGCTTTGATCTATGATCTGTGATCTATGGTCAAAGTTCCTGCCCAAAAAAAAACACCCAGTGTGAGCTGAGAATGGGAGGTGTCAGTTCACCTCTGGAGCACTGCCGAGACGCCCTTGAGCAAGGCGCCGTCCCCCTCACAAGCTGCTCATTTGGGCGCTCCACAAAGGGGTTGCCCGCCACTCTACCTCCCATTGCATGCTTACAGGCCCCCTTGTGTGTGGTTGTGTGTATTACAGGAGCCTGTACACACTAATATGTATGCGTGTGATTGACTAACAAAAAAACTAGAGTGTGCGTTCTTACTTTCCCTTCGGGGATTATAACAGTGCCCGTAGGAGTGACTGTGTGTGTGCATGGTTGTCTGTCTTTGGCTCCGCGGTGCACTGGCATCGTGCCCGGAGTGTCCCCTGCCTCACGCCCTATGCCAGCTGAGATAGGCTCCAGCTCCCCGTGACCCACTACGGCGGATAAAGCGGCAGATAATGAATGAAAATTAATAAAATTAAGATTAAAAAAAAAATTAAAGATGGTGCATAGCTTTGACCTACCCTGAAAGGTCAAAGCTATGTGCTTGTCAGGTACAGAACTACTTTCAGGGTACTCTGACCTACCTTTCGCAGGATGTTGCAGTCTCCGACTTCCTTGTTATTATTACTATTATTATTATTATTATTATTATTATTATTATTATTATTATTATTATTATTAGTAGTAGTAGTAGTAGTAGTAGTAGTAGTAGTAGTAATAGTAGTAGTAGTGGTAATAGTAGTATGATAATGCTACATTTTGAGAACAGTGATGTAAAAAATTTGTATTGCATAAATTTTTAAATCCTGTTAATGCTCTGAGTGCCTTACTTTTGTGTGCATAAATACATATATTATACTACATTTTATGTGAGAATTAAATATCTTATGTAATATCCACACACGCAAAATACTTTCAGAAGCACAAGTTTGCATAAATTCTTTATCACCTTAAGTCAGTCTGAAAATATTTCAGAGCAACAAGCAACCCGTCAAACGTAAAGGTTCACTGACAGCAGAACGAGTTTACTTCTCAGAGCAGAACAACAGCGCCATCTAGAGTTATCGCGATGCAATGAAGTCAACAGTGACGTCATTTCCTGTTTAAACATGGCGGCGCTCTGACGAATGTCACACATGTCTGACATATAATCGCTTACGTTTATTGGACCAACTTTTTTTTTAGCAACAAACGCGACATTTGGAAAGGTTGAGCTTCACTGTGTGCAGCGGCTGAGGAGGTAGTTCAGAGGCTCCGACCGATCTGTGAACCACGTGGTGTCTCTGACAAGACTCTGTCCTCTGCTAACCGTCCTGCTACACCTCTGACATCCAATGATACTTTAGCTTGAACTACCCGTTAAAAACGCACCGCTGCTTTGTCTGTCTGTAAAGAGATATTGACAGGTGAACAGGTTTGATTGTGAGCTTTTTGTGTTTTGTGTTGCAGGTTAACCAGCTGACACCATGGTTCATCTGTGTGAGTACACACACACACACACACACACACACACACAGTCTCCCTTAGACAAGGTCACCCGTAGAACACACGGGAGTCACATTTTTCACGTTTGGACGACACGTACAGACGGGATCACTTCCTCATGTAGTCTTTATACGGCTTCCCAGTAACACACTGCAAAGAGCACAAGCAGCACTAAGAAACAACAACTGAGTAGGATTCATTAGTGAATGTTCAGTTATTTAACAGATAAAATTGTTTAATTGATTATTTTCATCAGGATGTCTGTCATTCAGTTCCAAACAATCTGTTGTTGGAAGAGCGTGTTTTTTCATGTGGGTTTTTAAGATGAGTCTCAAATGTAGTCCGTATTTTTAAGAATATATTTCAGAATATTTATTGAAAATGATATAGGCATCCATTTCTTTTTAAATTTCCATTGAAATAATGTTTTCTCCATATTGTATCATGTAACATTCAAATTTTGGGTCCACAGAAAATTGTGGCTGGAAGTATAGATGATGCCGTATCCAAAAGATTTTCGTTACTCAAAGCACGCTCAAAGCACTGAGGGACACATCATTCACTGATGTATTTACATAACAGTTTTGTGTTGATTTGTTACCTTCAGAAAACCCTCGTTCATTATCCCTCATTGATTATCCTGTTTTAGAGGGTGTGCGCTAGTTCTGTCAGTATTTTAGAAGTGGCAGTTTCACATTCCTTTGGTTTGAATGCATTGCTGTACACTGAGAGATTTTTTCCTGACGTACCCCATTCATACCAGTAGAGTAAATACTAAAACATTTATCAATGTTTAACTAACACCAAGTATTGCAAGAGCAAATAACTGTAATTACAGTTCAGAACCTGTTATTGATTGGATGTCACAATGTGTTTCACATTGGTGTTGAGAGACTCTAGACAACATACATTTAAGCCTGAAATTATTCCTAACCCTGATTAATTTTGACTTAAAGTTATTTTTTTTATCCAACCAGCAAGATTTTTCTTGATTGAAAATGCCACAGGTGTCTCCAAGAAACATAATAAGACTGTGAACAAGAGTAGAATCATTGTAGAAAAAAACCATTTCTCAACTTTTATTTCCATTTGAACAAAAAGTGATGAAGTGGAGAAGAGAAGGAGAACTTATGTCCTCTCTGGTCTGCATCCGTGGTACAAGGAATGTGCAGTGTCTTGGACTGTCCGCCTGTCTGGGGGGGTTAGGGCCAGCGGAGCCCAGATTCATCAGGATGACCTCGGTGTTGATCCTTTTATACTTTTTCACCTCTCTCACTATCCTCCTGAGCAGCACAGGAAGATTCACATTTTCAACCATGTCCTCTGGATTTTCCACAGTGCAGAAAACATCTATTTTTTAATAATACTTCTTCTTTGGAACTCGAAAACATTCACAAATGGCCTTTTGACTTTTTCCTGACTTGTGAGCAGCCACATTGCCCAGCCACAGGTCTTCAGTTAACGCTCTTGTCTTAGCCATGACTGTCCACAAACCAGCTGCAGAGAGCTGCTGTTCCCACCTGCTGAGTTGATTTAAACAACAGTTCCCAGTGAGTCAAGGTAATAAGAATGTTTTAGAACAATCTGGACTATTTAAAATGGTTAAGAGCTTTGGATTTCCTCATAGAATATGACAAGTTGCATAATGAATGATTTTGGACACGCCACATGCTTCCATGTTATCTTTTATCTTCTGGGAGTCGCCCGTGTCGTTTCCAATCAAGAAAAAACTTGCTAGTTGAATAAAAGTAATTTTCAGTCACAATTTGTCTGGGGAGGGCGGCACGGTGGCGCAATGTTTAGCGCTGTCGCCTCACAACACGGCAGGTCCGGGTTCGAGTCCCGCTCTGTGCGGAGTTTGCATGCTCTCCCCGTGTCCACGTGGGTTCTCTCTGGGTTCTCCGGCTTCCTCCCACCTCCAAAAACATGCGCTTTAGGTTGATCGGCCGGTCCCAAATTGCCCGTAGGAGTGAGTGTGTGTGTGCGTGTTTGTATGTCTTTGTATGTGGTTCTGTGGTGCACTGGCGTCATGCCCTGAGTGTCCCCCGCCTCACGTCCTATGCCAGCTGGGATAGGCTCCAGCTCCCCATGACCCGCTACGGCGGATACAGCGGCGATACATGAAAATGAATGAATGAATGAATTTATCTGGGGAATGGATACTTTCAGGCTTAACTTTATGTAGTCTGTACAGACCTGTAAAGATACAACACACAATTAAAAAAATGGAAAAGAAAACACGTACTGATCCTAAACTACAGGTTTCCACCACACTTACCATCCCTTCATCTTGTTTGTTAAGGGTGTAATTTTGATCGAAGCAGGACAGCATCAGATATGTGAAAGTTGTGGTGTCCACTTCTTCTTTTCCTTTTGGCTTTTCCCTTCAGGGGTCGCCACAGCGAATCAACCGCCTCCATCTAACCCTGTCTTCTGCATCCTCTTCTCTCACACCAACTACCTTCATGTCCTCTTTCACTACATCCATAAACCTCCTCTTTGGTCTTCCTCTAGGCCTCCTGCCTGGCACTTCAAAACTCAGCATCCTTCTACCAATATATTCACTATCTCTCCTCTGGACATGTCCAAACCATCTCAGTCTGGCCTCTCTGACTTTATCTCCAAAACCTCTAACATGTGCTGTCCCTCTGATGTACTCATTCCTGATCCTATCCTTCCTGGTCACTCCCAGAGAGAACCTCAGCATCTTCATCTCTGCTACCTCCAGCTCTGCCTCCTGTCTTTTCCTCAGTGACACTGTCTCTAGACCAAACAACATCGCTGGTCTCACCACAGTTTTGTACACCTTTCCTTTCATTTTAGCTGAAACTCTTCTATCACACATCACACCTGACACTTTTCTCCACCCATACCACTAAGAGACATCAAATTAAATCCCAGTTTCAAGAAATGACTTGATAAAGTTACAATGTATTTAGGTGTTTTTCTTTGACAATACTAACTGTGTTTATTTCTCTTTGCAGCATCCTTCCTACTAAATAAATATGTTGGAGGTCGTGTAGTTGTCAGGTTGGCTCTTGCAGGCCACAAACAAGCAAACAGACCCTTTTATCGTATTGTGGCTGCTTACAACAAAAGGCCCAGAGATGGGAAATATATAGAACAGCTTGGTTCCTATGACCCCCTCCCAAACATCTACAATGAAAAACTTATTGGCTTCAACTACGACCGAATGAAGCACTGGATCGCCTGCGGCGCACAACCAACAAAGCCGGTGGCTAAACTCCTAGGTGTGTATTCTCCACATTCACCACTTGTTCTAATGAGTTTGACCAGCATTGATCAATTTCATTGTGGGCCTGTCCAAAGAATTATGAAGCTCTGTTTGTTTTGTCAAGGAGGTCAGTGATTTGTGGAAATAATTCTTTCTGCAAACTATTCTTGGAAACTGTTCTCTATTTTCATAAACGATGACAAAGGTCAAGTACTATTGCATGGTAATGGTGCACTCAATCACCTTATGCCTGGCCTCTTGTTTAAATCATTGTGCAAATTAGATTTAATATGCCTTTTATTGTCACAACAAACATCTGATATAAACTACAAGGAATTGATATCTTAAAATCATGGTGTTTTATATTTTTATATTCCAAAGGTTTCAAGCAATTCTTGGTTTCATCCAAAATTTGTTAGAAAATTGATGTGAAAATTGTATTCTTCCTCTGTTGTCTCTGTCTGCATGAAGGATTGGCTGGATTTTTCCCTCTGCACCCCATGACAATAATGGAGGCTCAGCGCAAAAGAGTCCAAACAGCGCTGACAGACAGTGCACCAGCAACAAATGATGGTCTGGAGGATAAACAGGAGGAGGTCGAAGTGTGAGAAATAAACCTGGAAACTTTGGGAACTTGAGGATGTCACACTTTTTTGGAGAGACAGTTATTTGTTGTGATGTTGCTCGATGCTTTGAACAATTCTTATTAAAGCTTGAACCAAGGCAGTCACAGCCTGCATCATCCCGCGACTTAGACTGACCTACTTCTGCTTAGATAGATCAAAGATCAAAGCTAGTGCTCTGACTTACTGTCATTAATCAGAGCACTAGCTTTGATCTATGGTCTTACTCACACTGGCCTTCCCCCTTGTCTGTGTATCTTATCCGGTTCCTGAGTGTGCAAAAGTTAAACTTTGACCTTGATCTAGGTTTCTCAAGGTCAAGGTATTTATGTCATTTTCATCCCCTTTGCCACCCGAGTAATTTGTTTCTTGTTTCATCTTTCTATCTCCAACGGTTGCAAAGATATTTGGTAGACATACTAACGGACGTACGAATTAACAAACACTGACAATTACAATACATCACCTCTTTGAAGCAGGATGTAACTGGACAAATGCACCAGCTTTGGGTTTTGTTTCTGAGAATGGAAGTCTAAAGAGGCAGGTGTATTTACAACTTTATTAGACTTAAATAAATAACTACCGTCAGTATTTTGTTTGGGGATGATATTTATTATGCTTTCCTCCAGTCTGAATTACTTCAAAAGTAATTATAGCAAAATATGTTTTGATCTATTTTAGCCTGATTTGTGAACTGTGCAATAATTCATCTTTATTTTTTCTGGCTTTTCTTTTTTTTGACCAGCGTCTATATGAATATGGACGCATGAATCAGTCATAAATAATGTCCAACACACAAAAAAACAAAAATGGAGGGGTTTGTTGATAGGATTTAGCTTTATAACACAGACTTCCTCTGTGACCAAGGATCCCACACTCATTGTAAATTGGAAAATACAACAGAACTCACAATCTGCAACAATAATGTCGAAATTGTGACACAAAATCTGTCTTTGTAAAGTAGTCTATGTACCGCGGAGCCACATAGAAACAAACACTCACGCACACACTCACTCCTACGGTCAATTTGGGACCGGCCAATCAACCTGAAGCGCATGCTTTTGGAGGAAGCTGGAGAACCTGGAGAGAACCCACGCAGACACGGGGAGAGCATGCAGACTTCGCACAGAGCGGGACTCGAACCCGAGTCCTCTGTGTTGTGAGGCGACAGCGCTACCCACTGCGCCACCGTACCGCCCCTTCTGATTTTTCCTGTATGGATATACTGCATACTGCAGCCCCAGTTTGGCCAGTATCTGGGTCTTTTGATCCATCTGTGAATATTATTTGGTTATTGCCATATTTCTCTTCCAAGTATTTCATGGCTATGAACCCAGCTGTGCTTTGTCTCTTCATTTCCTTAAGAAGTTTCTTGATTTCAAGATTTACTTCTGGCATCACAAAATTAAATTATTAAATTATTCACTTTTTTGCATTTATTAACAAGCCTGTCTATATCCTGTCTCCACGTTAGTTTTCATCTATCCACAATCCCAGAAATCTTACTGTTCCAACATGTTCTATTTTTTGGCCATATATACAATTCCACTTCCTTACGTCTTCTTGCAAAGCATATTGTCTGTGTGTTGCTCACTGAGAATTTAAATCCCCAGCACTCTGCCCACCGTTCTACTGTCCCAATAGCACTCTGCAGTTTCTGCTGTAAATATTGTATATTGCGCCCCCTAACCCACAAGGCCCCATCATCCGCAAATAACGACTTCCCTACGCTTGATGAAGATGCTGAGGTTCTCTCTGGGAGTGACCAGGAAGGATAGGATCAGGAATGAGTACATCAGAGGGACAGCACATGTTAGAGGTTTTGGAGATAAAGTCAGAGAGGCCAGACTGAGATGGTTTGGACATGTCCAGAGGAGAGATAGTGAATATATTGGTAGAAGGATGCTGAGTTTTGAACTACCAGGCAGGAGGCCTAGAGGAAGACCAAAGAGGAGGTTTATGGATGTAGTGAAAGAGGACATGAAGGTAGTTGGTGTGAGAGAAGAGGATGCAGAAGACAGGGTTAGATGGAGGACACTGATTCGCTGTGGCGACCCCTGAAGGGAAAAGCCGAAAGGAAAAGAAGAAGATCATTTATCATAATATTAAACAATGTTGGACTGCACACACTTCCTTGGGGAGTTCCATTCTCTACACTGTACTGTCTGGAGTAATTTGTGCCCACTCGCACCTCAATCTTCCTTTCAAACGGAAAGCTCAACACCCATTTGTACATATTTCCTGTGATTCCCATTTTGCTCATTTTCATGAGGAGACCTTCCTTCCACAGCATATCATATGCCTTTTCAACGTCAAAGAAGACTGCTAGAACTATTTCTTTATTAGCGTGAGCTTTCCTAATCTCTGACTCTAACACTAATACATTATCCATAGTCCCTCTTCCTTTGCGAAAACCACTTTGGTACTTTGACATGAGGTTTTTGTTCTCCAAATAGTAATTTAGCCACTCCATTACCATTCGCTCCATTACTTTCCCCAACTGAGATGTCAGTGCAATGGGTCTATAGCTTGCTGGGTCTGACTGGTCTTTCCCTGGTTTTGGTATAGGGACTATTATTAATTCCTTCCACTTGGCAAAAAAACCCCTAGTAGAACAGCTGAACTTTATTTAGGGTTAATCAGAGGAGCCTTCATTGGTGACAGGTGAGTGCTGACACCAGTTAAACATGAGTTTGAATGTTACTGGTCCAATCTGAACACAGCCACATCCCCAGTCGTGGCGGTGTGCACACTTGCAACCACATAACCTCAGTTGTTTATTTTTGGTATGTTTTTCAGTTGGGTTATACAGGTTATAGGTCACAATAAAGTTAGAAAAAGTTGTGGAAATATATGTCTTGATGTCATTTTTTATATCATGAGAACCTGGCATTTGAACAGGGGTGTGTAAACTTTATCCACTGTGAACCTAGTGGAGAGAAGTCATGTATTACACATTGAGGTATAGGTACTTTATAAGTTTGTCACATTTAAACCATTACATGCTTGGACATATCCATATTCCAAATTACATATTTGATGTGCCTATTGGATAAGAAATCAGTAATTTGAGCAAAAACACTTTATTTACAACACACAGTTGAAAGTCCATAGTGGATATGTGCAATTTCCTCCGGGATTAATAAAGTATATATCGATATCTGTCTATCAAAAACAAATGCAAACCGACTTTCCTGGCCTCAACTGCAGTTTTATTGCCAATTCTGGCCAAGGAGGCTCGCAGCAAAGTGAGACACCACAGAAGAGGAAAGCGCTCAGGTACGCTGGTGCGTCTCCGCCGGCGTGGACTACGCACAGCGCTCCCCAGAATATTCCTCTCTAACGTGCGCTCACTCTGCAACAAAATGGACGAGCTGAGCCTGCTGCTAAACATGAACAGGGATTTTTCTACGTCCTGCTTCTTGTGCTTTATGGAAACGTGGCTTTGCGATCTCATTCCGGACTCTGTGCTTCACCTGAGCGGGTTCGATTTCTACAGAGCGGACAGGAACGGCGCTTTCCGGCAAGGAGGTGGAATTTACTTTTACATCCGCAACGGCTGGTGCAACGATGTGACAGTACTAACTCAGCACTGTTCCCCGGACCTGGAAGCCCTCATCATCAACTACAAGCCCTTCCACTCGCCCCGTGAGTTTCTCCTCATTCATTCTCGTCGGTGTTTACATCCCGCCGGAAGCCAACATGTGCGAGGCGCAGCGCGCTCTGGCCGACGAAATACTGAGAGCAGAACGTGCACACCCGGATGCCTTAGTTACTGTCCTCGGGGATTTTAACAAAGGTAATCTCTCCCAAGACCTCCCAAAGTTCAGACAGCCCATCAAGTTCCCCACCAGAGAAGGGAACGTCCTGGACCACTGCTACTCCACCATCAGCGGTGCGTACCACGCTGTTCCCCGCGCTGGACTGGACCAGTCCGACCACATCATGGTGCATCTGATTCCTGCCTACAGGCAGAAATGAAATCTGCAAACCTGTTGTGAGGACATCCAAGAAGTGGACCAGTGATGCAGTGAGGGAACTTCAGGAGTGTTTGGACTGCACGGATTGGGATGTTTTTAGGTCTGCCACCAACAGCCTAGATGAGTACATGGACACGGTGACATTCTTCATCGCCTTCAGTGAGGACAGCGTCATCCCAACATGCACCAGGGTTAGCTACAACAATGACAAACCCTGGTGCACAGCCACACTCAGAAGGCTCAGGTCAGAGAAGGAGGCTGCATTCAGAAGTGGGGACAGAGAGAGATACAAGGAGGCCAAGTACAGATTGGGTAAGGAGGTGAAAAGAGCCAAATTTGCAAACGGTAAGAGGATGGAAGAACAATTCTCAGCCAAGGACTCTGCCTCTGTCTGGAGAGGGCTCTAGGTTAACCAATTACAACGCTAGAGCCCCCCACTCTGTCATCGACCTACGTCTGGCCAACAGCCTTAACGACTATTACTGTCGTTTTGAAAAACAATGGGACAGACCTGACACCCCCATCACTATCAACGACCAGCCACTGGCCAGCAGCCCCATCCCCTCCACCACTGTCTCATCTGGTCCTTCACCGCCCCACACCTCAGCTCCACCCCCCCTTCCCACACCTCTCCTTATCAAAGAAAGAGAGGTGAGGAGTTTCTTCCAACGACTCAACCGCCGCAAGGCTGCAGGCCCAGACTCTGTCTCTCACTCCACCTTGAAGCATTGCGCCAACCAGCTGTCTCCGGTGTTCACTCACATCTTCAACACCTCACTGGAGACCTGTCACGTACCAGCGTACTTCAAGACTTCAGCCATTGTCCCATTCCCCAAGAAGACAAGGATCACAGGACTTAAGGACTATAGATTAGTCGCTCTGACATCTGTGGTCATGAAGTCCTTTGAGTGCCTTGTCTTGACCCACCTCAAGGACATTACTGCAACCTCCTGGACCCTCTACAGTTCGCCTACAGATCCAACAGATCCTTAGATGATGCTGTAAACATGGCGCTACACTTTGTCCTCAAGCACCTGGACTCCCCAGGATCCTACGCCAGGATTCTGTTTGTGGACTTCAGCTCTGCTTTCAATACAATCGTCCCAGCTCTGCTCCATGACAAGCTCTCCCAGCTGAATGTGCCCGACCCCATGTGCAGGTGGATTACGGACTTCCTGACAGACAGACAGCAGTTCGTGAGGCTGGGAAAGCATGTCTCCGACACCCCGACCATCAGCACTGGATCCCCTCAAGGCTGTGTTCTTTCCCCTCTGCTCTTAGCCCTGTACACCAACTGCTGCACATCTGGTCACCAGTCTGTCAAACTCCTGAAGTTTGCTGACGACACCACCCTCATCAGCCTCATCTCTGATGGGGATGAGTCGGCCTACAGAAGGGAGTTGGACCGACTGGTATCATGGTGCAGCAGGAACAACCTGGAGCTCAACGCTCTCATGACAGTGGAGATGATAGTGGACTTCAGGAAAGACCCTCCTGCCCTCCCCCCCATCATCATCTGTGACACTCCAGTGACCCCTGTAGAGTTCTTCCGCTTCCTGGGCACCACCATCTCCTGGGAGCTCAAATGGGAGCAGAACATCAGCTCCCTCACCAAGAAGGCTCAGCAGAAGATGTATTTTTTGTGGCAGCTGAAGAAGTTTCACCTCCCTGTGAAGATGCTGGTGAACGTCTATACTGCCACCATTCAATCAATTCTTACATCCTCCATGACAGTGTGGTTTGCTGCAGCCACGGCCAGGGACAAGGCCAAGCCGCAGCGTGTCATCCGCTCTGCGGAGAAGGTGATCGGCTGCAGCTTTCCACACCTCCAGGAACTGTTCGACACAAGAACCCTTAGACGTGCAGCCAGGATTGCTGCTGACCCCTGTCCTCCCGGCTACAACCTGTTCCAGACCCTCAAGAGGCTATGGTCCATCCGGACCAAGACCTCATGCCACAAAAATAGCTTCTTACCCACTGCAGTCAGCCTCATGAACAATGCCCCCCCCCAGGTAACCATCCGCTCCTCACCGCTCTGCAGGCAGCATATACTGGATTGAAACTAATTGTAAATGTAAAACAAAATTCTAAATTGCCAGATATGTCACTGTAAACAAGTATGTGGTGTCACCATTATTAATAGGTGATAAATCATTACTTTCCAGGATCACACCTACAAAAATCCCAACTCCATCCACTTGTGATTTGTTCTTTATCCACTTTAGAGGTAAGATCTTACGCCCGAGCCCGACCCGACCCGAATTTCGGGTCGGGTCGAGCTCAAAATTCAACAATGACTTTCAGGTTGGGTCGGGCTTCAATACCGTCGGGTTCGGTTCGGGTCGGGCTGGATTTTTTTTGGAGTCGGATCGGGCTTAAGATCTTAACACCCAAGCCCAAACCGGCCCGAACTTTTTAAATAAATTTATATTTATATATTATGTATCTCAAACGATGTATGGGTATTAAACTAAGGAATACCCTTATAAAATAAATAATTTAGGTAAAACATAGAAGTTGCTGTATGAGAAACATCCATCTATAGTACCTGCTCAGTTCCCTCCGTGCATCAGCTGTATTTTCTCTTTTCACTTTACCTTTCCGATCATATGAAAGTAGAGGTAAGATCTTAAGCCCGAATCCAAGCCCGAAATTCTGGCCAGTTCAGGCTCAAAATGTCAATAATTACGTTCGGGTCAGGCTTTAATACCGTTGGGCTCGGTTCGGGTTGGGCCGAGTTGGACTTTAATACTGTCGGGCTCGGTTTGGGTTGGGCTGGATTTTTTAGGCCCGATCTTACCTCTAATCCACTTAAATTTTACGGTTGGGGATCATTTAAAAAAAAACATGCACTGGGTGTGATTATAGTTTCAATGACCTACACAAACTTCTCTAGTGCCATGCCACAATACAAAAAAAGGTTTGCCCAGGGAGGGACTTAAACAACCTCAGTTCAGCAGTTGAAAATTGATGACAGAACAGATCTGATCCTCATACAGTATTTGTTATGTGGCCCACATCCACCTCTTGGATCCAAATAAACTGCTAATTTACTGTCAATTTTTAGAGACAGCATCCATAGCATAATGCGAGACTAAATGAAATTTGATGAACATTTAAGTTTTCATTCACCGCATTGCATTCAAGTCTACGGACTGATATTAATGCAGTTAAATAATTTTAACTTTGTTTCTTTTGATGGTTACCTAAATTTGGATGACAATGAAAAAGTGGATTTGTTTGGAAACCTATAAGTGGAGGACACTTTTAATCTTTTCTATATTTTTTACCTCTGTGGTCATTGCGCTTATTGACTTTCACATTTTCTTCATACAAAAACAAGGTAAGTCTGTTGTTCCTGCTATTATTTGAATAACCAGGTGAGCCATCAATAAATATTGTGTCTGTTTTCAATACTACTGTATGACTTTTTACCCACTGCAGTAAGTATGCTGTATTACCCAATACAGCATAAGTGTACATTACCCTGAAAGTTGGCCATTATAAATTGCACCTCTGGCAGTATGGTACTTTAATGTTTAAAATTAATTAAAACAATAGAAATAAAATGTGTAACTTTTATTGGAACACAGTACATGAGTTAGTGATTTCAGAACATTACTGTTCACATGAATTCTTATATTAATCAGCCTTTTAAGCTTTTCACAAATATACGTCAGTGTCTTCGATAGCTTGTTTATGTGTAATATTAAAAAGAACTTCAAGTACACTATTAGCTCATTCACTGCCAGCCTTTTCAGATCAGAGAACCCTACACTAGCAGTGGTTCTAGAACATTTTGACCAGTCGTTCAAGACCCAAGAACATTGTGTTCTTTGTAAATACCAAAACTTTCAAAAGAAAGAGTGGTCTCCTTTCATCAAAAAAACGTTTGCTTCTACCTTATTCTTTTCTTCAGTAGTCGGCAGTAGATTATAGACTAGTTACACAAAACACACAAGTGTTTGACCAAAAAACTGAGAAAACGAGTAGAGCAGCGACTTTTACGTTATTTTTTTGATTTAGTGACACTTAAAAAATGGACAGAGCTATCCTTCCATTGAGCAACAGTCAAAAAAAAAAACAACTGATGAAGCACTTTTGATGGTAAGGTAATTTCATTGCAAATATATAAACCTCTACATTTGACAAAATCATAATTTCTTTACTGTTACAGCCTTAACAAATGCAGCAAACTCCACTGAAGCTTTCTGGCGTCCAGAAGTTGCAGTGACGGGGATGTGATTCAGACCATAATGTCGGTGAACAATAGTTGTGAACAGTTAGAATTTATATTGACTTCAAAATGTGCCTGTTGTAAAAAAATATTTTTATTGTTGAAGAAAGAGTTTTTAATTTTATGTGAGCGAAGGGGCCAGTCTGTCCACAATAAAAGTACACCTAACATTAAAATTATGTCATGTTAACACTGCAGATTGAACTTACTGCATTTTTGGAGCTAGTGCCTAAGGAAAGTGACAAATAATCTCAGGCCCAAAACATGTTGAATTCATGCAAGTAAGGTTGCTTTGCATTTGTTGACATACGTGTTTATCATGTTAAACAGGAAATCATAATGAAAACAAAGACCAACGTAATGACGGATGGGGGAAACTACAAAAAATAGACAACAATGAAGAAAATAATCCATCCAACGACAACATGAGAGAGAATGGAGTGTCAGAGCAAAATGCAAGTCAAACGCTAGAATTTTGGGCAAACATAGTTGATGATATGTCTACAAGGACTTTTGCAAATTGTGCACTGACAGGTAAAGCAAATCATCAACATTCCAACAGGCTCACATCTGGTGGAATGTCAAAAATCACAGTGGCGTCACCCACCTCAACAACAGCAGTGTCTCCACAATCCAGCCATTTCACAAGTACAACTTCCAGTTCCATTCCTGTCAGAACAGTCAGGACTCCACTGCCAACAACAAGCTCTAGAAAATCCAAAATAGTAACCTCATTACCAGAGTCAAAATCACGTTCCTCACCAATAGTGATGTCAAGAACTACTGCCTCGTCATTCAGCACCAATGCCTTACCAAGGACTACAAGCAGATATCATTCCAGGACCTCTGCGACGTCCTCCACAGAAAAGCTGGTTTCACAGAGCTCGTCTTCTGCAATCACTTCAGTAACACCTGATTTTACTGAAACAAGCCATGTAAACAAAATGGAAAAAACATCCCAAATTCCTACCAACAGTAAACCTCCAGTGATAAGCCATGGAACATCTACTACAATGCAACCCCTGTCAGAGCCACCGGGTACTGCCTTGACAACAGTGACGCCCACAGGAACAACTGAGTCAACAATCTCAGCATCACACTTCACTACAAATGCAGTAACAGGCACAACAAACCATCAACATCCCACAACTCTCACTTCTTCAACAAGTACGTTGGTGTCACCGTCCTCAGCAACAGCAGTGTCTCCACAATCCAGCCATTTCACAAGTACAGCTCCCAGCCACACTCTTGAAACAACACCAACATCAGCTGGCAGTACTACACTGCCAACAACAAGCTCTGAAAAATTATCAAAAATAGGATCCTCATTGCCAGAGTCAAAGTCACTGTCCTCAATTACAGTGACGTCTTCAAGAACTACTGGATCGATAGTCCCAGCCTCGTCATTCAACACCAATGCCTTGCCAAGGACTACAAGCAGAGATCATTCCAAGACCTCTGCAACGTCCTCCACAGAAAAGCTGGTTTCACAGAGCTTGTCTTCTGCAATCACTTCAGTAACACCTGATTTTATTGAAACAAGCCCTGGAAACAAAATGGAAAAAACATCCCAAATTCGTACCTACAGTAAACCTCCAGTGATAAGCCATGGAACATCTGCTACAATGCAACCCCTGTCAGAGCCACCGGGTACTGCCTTGACAACAGTGACGCCCACAGGAACAACTGAGTCAACAATCTCAGCATCACATTTCACTACAAATGCAGTAACAGGCACAACAAACCATCAACATCCCACAACTCTCACTTCTTCAACAAGTACGTTGGTGTCACCGTCCTCAGCAACAGCAGTGTCTCCACAATCCAGCCATTTCACAAGTACAGCTCCCAGCCACACTCCTGAAACAACACCAACATCAGCTGGCAGTACTACACTGCCAACAACAAGCTCTGAAAAATTATCAACAATAGGATCCTCATTGCCAGAGTCAAAGTCACTGTCCTCAATTACAGTGACGTCTTCAAGAACTACTGGATCGATAGTCCCAGCCTCGTCATTCAACACCAATGCCTTGCCAAGGAATACAAGCAGAGATCATTCCAAGACCTCTGCAACGTCCTCCACAGAAAAGCTGGTTTCACAGAGCTTGTCTTCTGCAATCACTTCAGTAACACCTGATTTTATTGAAACAAGCCCTGGAAACAAAATGGAAAAAACATCCCAAATTCGTACCTACAGTAAACCTCCAGTGATAAGCCATGGAACATCTGCTACAATGCAACCCCTGTCAGAGCCACCGGGTACTGCCTTGACAACAGTGACGCCCACAGGAACAACTGAGTCAACAATCTCAGCATCACACTTCACTACAAATGCAGTAACAGGCACAACAAACCATCAACATCCCACAACTCTCACTTCTTCAACGAGTACGTTGGTGTCACCGTCCTCAGCAACAGCAGTGTCTCCACAATCCAGCCATTTCACAAGTACAGCTCCCAGCCACACTCCTGAAACAACACCAACATCAGCTGGCAGTACTACACTGCCAACAACAAGCTCTGAAAAATTATCAAAAATAGGATCCTCATTGCCAGAGTCAAAGTCACCGTCCTCAATTACAGTGACGTCTTCAAGAACCACTGGAACGATAGTCCCAGCCTCGTCATTCAACACCAATGCCTTGCCAAGGACTACAAGCAGAGATCATTCCAGGACCTCTGCGACGTCCTCCACAGAAAAGCTGGTTTCACAGAGCTTGTCTTCTGCAATCACTTCAGTAACACCTGATTTTACTGAAACAAGCCCTGGAAACAAAATGGAAAAAACATCCCAAATTCCTACCAACAGTAAACCTCCAGTGATAAGCCATGGAACATCTACTACAATGCAACCCCTGTCAGAGCCACCGGGTACTGCCTTGACAACAGTGACATCCACAGGAACAACTGAGTCAACAATCTCAGCATCACATTTCACTACAAATGCAGTAACAGGCACAACAAACCATCAACATCCCACAACTCTCACTTCTTCAACAAGTACGTTGGTGTCACCCTCCTCAGCAACAGCAGTGTCTCCACAATCCAGCCATTTAACAAGTACAGCTCCCAGCCACACTCCTGAAACAACACCAACATCAGCTGGCAGTACAACACTGCCAACAACAAGCTCTGAAAAATTATCAACAATAGGATCCTCATTGCCAGAGTCAAAGTCACCGTCCTCAATTACAGTGACGTCTTCAAGAACTACTGGATCGATAGTCCCAGCCTCGTCATTCAGCAACAATGCCTTGCCAAGGACTACAAGCAGATATCATTCCAGGACCTCTGCAACGTCCTCCACAGAAATGCTCGTTTCACAGAGCTCGTCTTCTGCAATCACTTCAGTAACACCTGATTTTACCGAAACAAGCCCTGGAAACAAAATGGATAAAACATCCCAAATTCCTACCAACAGTAAACCTCCAGTGATAAGCTATGGAACATCTACTACAATGCAACCCCTGTCAGAGCCACCGGGTACTGCCTTGACAACAGTGACGCCCACAGGAACAACTGAGTCAACAATCTCAGCATCACATTTCACTACAAATGCAGTAACAGGCACAACAAACCATCAACATCCCACAACTCTCACTTCTTCAACAAGTACGTTGGTGTCACCGTCCTCAGCAACAGCAGTGTCTCCACAATCCAGCCATTTCACAAGTACAGCTCCCAGCCACACTCCTGAAACAACACCAACATCAGCTGGCAGTACTACACTGCCAACAACAAGCTCTGAAAAATTATCAACAATAGGATCCTCATTGCCAGAGTCAAAGTCACCGTCCTCAATTACAGTGACGTCTTCAAGAACTACTGGATCGATAGTCCCAGCCTCGTCATTCAACACCAATGCCTTACCAAGGACTACAAGCAGATATCATTCCAGGACCTCTGCGACGTCCTCCACAGAAAAGCTCGTTTCACAGAGCTCGTCTTATGCAATCACTTCAGTAACACCTGATTTTACTGAAACAAGCCCTGGAAACAAAATGGAAAAAACATCCCAAATTCCTACCAACAGTAAACCTCCAGTGATAAGCCATGGAACATCTACTACAATGCAACCCCTGTCAGAGCCACCGGGTACTGCCTTGACAACAGTGACATCCACAGGAACAACTGAGTCAACAATCTCAGCATCACATTTCACTACAAATGCAGTAACAGGCACAACAAACCATCAACATCCCACAACTCTCACTTCTTCAACAAGTACGTTGGTGTCACCCTCCTCAGCAACAGCAGTGTCTCCACAATCCAGCCATTTAACAAGTACAGCTCCCAGCCACACTCCTGAAACAACACCAACATCAGCTGGCAGTACAACACTGCCAACAACAAGCTCTGAAAAATTATCAACAATAGGATCCTCATTGCCAGAGTCAAAGTCACCGTCCTCAATTACAGTGACGTCTTCAAGAACTACTGGATCGATAGTCCCAGCCTCGTCATTCAGCAACAATGCCTTGCCAAGGACTACAAGCAGATATCATTCCAGGACCTCTGCAACGTCCTCCACAGAAATGCTCGTTTCACAGAGCTCGTCTTCTGCAATCACTTCAGTAACACCTGATTTTACCGAAACAAGCCCTGGAAACAAAATGGATAAAACATCCCAAATTCCTACCAACAGTAAACCTCCAGTGATAAGCTATGGAACATCTACTACAATGCAACCCCTGTCAGAGCCACCGGGTACTGCCTTGACAACAGTGACGCCCACAGGAACAACTGAGTCAACAATCTCAGCATCACATTTCACTACAAATGCAGTAACAGGCACAACAAACCATCAACATCCCACAACTCTCACTTCTTCAACAAGTACGTTGGTGTCACCGTCCTCAGCAACAGCAGTGTCTCCACAATCCAGCCATTTCACAAGTACAGCTCCCAGCCACACTCCTGAAACAACACCAACATCAGCTGGCAGTACTACACTGCCAACAACAAGCTCTGAAAAATTATCAACAATAGGATCCTCATTGCCAGAGTCAAAGTCACCGTCCTCAATTACAGTGACGTCTTCAAGAACTACTGGATCGATAGTCCCAGCCTCGTCATTCAACACCAATGCCTTACCAAGGACTACAAGCAGATATCATTCCAGGACCTCTGCGACGTCCTCCACAGAAAAGCTCGTTTCACAGAGCTCGTCTTATGCAATCACTTCAGTAACACCTGATTTTACTGAAACAAGCCCTGGAAACAAAATGGAAAAAACATCCCAAATTCCTACCAACAGTAAACCTCCAGTGATAAGCCATGGAACATCTACTACAATGCAACCCCTGTCAGAGCCACCGGGTACTGCCTTGACAACAGTGACATCCACAGGAACAACTGAGTCAACAATCTCAGCATCACATTTCACTACAAATGCAGTAACAGGCACAACAAACCATCAACATCCCACAACTCTCACTTCTTCAACAAGTACGTTGGTGTCACCCTCCTCAGCAACAGCAGTGTCTCCACAATCCAGCCATTTAACAAGTACAGCTCCCAGCCACACTCCTGAAACAACACCAACATCAGCTGGCAGTACAACACTGCCAACAACAAGCTCTGAAAAATTATCAACAATAGGATCCTCATTGCCAGAGTCAAAGTCACCGTCCTCAATTACAGTGACGTCTTCAAGAACTACTGGATCGATAGTCCCAGCCTCGTCATTCAGCAACAATGCCTTGCCAAGGACTACAAGCAGATATCATTCCAGGACCTCTGCAACGTCCTCCACAGAAATGCTCGTTTCACAGAGCTCGTCTTCTGCAATCACTTCAGTAACACCTGATTTTACCGAAACAAGCCCTGGAAACAAAATGGATAAAACATCCCAAATTCCTACCAACAGTAAACCTCCAGTGATAAGCTATGGAACATCTACTACAATGCAACCCCTGTCAGAGCCACCGGGTACTGCCTTGACAACAGTGACGCCCACAGGAACAACTGAGTCAACAATCTCAGCATCACATTTCACTACAAATGCAGTAACAGGCACAACAAACCATCAACATCCCACAACTCTCACTTCTTCAACAATTACGTTGGTGTCACCCTCCTCAGCAACAGCAGTGTCTCCACAATCCAGCCATTTAACAAGTACAGCTCCCAGCCACACTCCTGAAACAACACCAACATCAGCTGGCAGTACTACACTGCCAACAACAAGCTCTGAAAAATTATCAACAATAGGATCCTCATTGCCAGAGTCAAAGTCACCGTCCTCAATTACAGTGACGTCTTCAAGAACTACTGGATCGATAGTCCCAGCCTCGTCATTCAGCACCAATGCCTTGCCAAGGACTACAAGCAGATATCATTCCAGGACCTCTCCAATGTCCTCCACAGAAAAGCTGGTTTCACAGAGCTCGTCTTCTGCAATCACTTTAGTAACACCTGATTTTACTGAAACAAGCCCTGGAAACAAAATGGATAAAACATCCCAAATTCCTACCAACAGTAAACCTCCAGTGATAAGCCATGGAACATCTACTACAATGCAACCCCTGTCAGAGCCACCGGGTACTGCCTTGACAACAGTGACGCCCACAGGAACAACTGAGTCAACAATCTCAGCATCACATTTCACTACAAATGCAGTAACAGGCACAACAAACCATCAACATCCCACAACTCTCACTTCTTCAACAAGTACGTTGGTGTCACCGTCCTCAGCAACAGCAGTGTCTCCACAATCCAGCCATTTCACAAGTACAGCTCCCAGCCACACTCCTGAAATAACACCAACATCAGCTGGCAGTACTACACTGCCAACAACAAGCTCTGAAAAATTATCAACCATAGGATCCTCATTGCCAGAGTCAAAGTCACCTTCCTCAATTACAGTGACGTCTTCAAGAACTACTGGATCGATAGTCCCAGCCTCGTCATTCAGCACCAATGCCTTGCCAAGGACTACAAGCAGATATCATTCCAGGACCTCTGCAACGTCCTCCACAGAAAAGCTGGTTTCACAGAGCTCGTCTTCTGCAATCACTTCAGTAACACCTGATTTTACTGAAACAAGCCCTGGAAACAAAATGGAAAAAACATCCCAAATTCCTACCAACAGTAAACCTCCAGTGACAAGCCATGGAACATCTACTACAATGCAACGCGTGTCAGTAACACCTAATACGCCATCTTCAGTCTCCTCCAAAGGTACAGCTTTTACAGTGTTCACAACTGCACCTGCAAGAGAGGCAACATCAAGGGGGCAAACAAGTGGAAGCACACAAGCAGCTTCCCCAAGTAGACCAACTTCAAACACTTTGTCGTCAGCGGAGATGAACAGCACAAATACACTTACAACAATCAGTCATTCAATGTATTCAATTTCTCCTCTTTCATATACACCTGCCGATTTTTCAACTCCATTTACAACACCTCAGTGTAATGATAAGGATTGTCCTGGATGTACTGGTAGCTGTACATTTAACCAAAGAGTGGGAAGATGTCAGTGCCTCTGTCAGCAGTTTGTCTTTGGAGATAGCTGCACTTTTGGAATGAACGACATATCCCCTCACATTGGTGAGTCTTTTCATATCAGTTATTTCATATCAGATATCCATATATTCCAAATACATTTGGAATATATGGATTTGTTATGTACTTTTATATTATTTTCAGATGAGATCATTTGATATGAATGCAATGTCTTAAATGTCTATCAAAACAAAAGTATTTTCATTATTTTGCAGTTACCGGAGGAATACCAACTCGAAAAACAAATTTCATTTTTGAAATTAATATCACTTTTCAGTCAGCTTTTGAAGATTTGAACTCGCCTCAAGCAAGAAAATTCATCAGGATATTAGAGCATGAGGTAGTATTGTTCATTGTCAGATGGCTACTTGATTAACACACAATGAGTGATTGTAGTACAGTATTTATTTAATCACTTATAATCCATTGCCAATAATTGAAATAACTGTTCTTCACCATTTGTCTTATGAAATTTTTTCAGTGTTGATAACCAAAAATATGGATTTACTTCCACGCCTATGCTATATTTACTTCTCTATGTTACAGCTTGAAGCCCTATGCAAAGAAGCAGATCGTCAAAGCTTTAAAACTGTATCCATCATCAAGTTAACGTAGGTTTTCATGAAGTATATCTAATGAAATTATTATCAAGGCAAGGTGCTTTCTATTAGTTATTTCTTTCTTTCTGCTGTAGACCAGGAAGTGTTGTTGCAGAGAGCCGGGCTGAATACATCTATGCAAACAATGAAACTCAAATCCAGTTTGTCAACACTCAGCTTCAAAGGGTGTTGACGGATATCTTGACGAACACAAGTAACCTCAATGACATATCTCAGGCCTTCAATGCAAGCGTGCAATTTAAGGGGATCACCTTCCCGTTACCTGAGATTAACAGTAAGTTTACTCTGTCAGTCCTTAGCGTTTGTATTTGAATCAGCACTGCATTGTGTTTCTTTAATCAATAGACTCAATCCTCTCTGGTATTTCCACAAAATGACAAATATACCTCTTTTTTCCCTTAGATATCACAAACTTGAGGCCTTTTGTCAACTGCTCTCAATTTTCTAATTACACTGCTGAGATTACTAATGGTCAGTGGCAATGTGTTGCACCTTGCAAAAAAAACCCTGATTACTGTCATCAGCATGGAGACTGTTTTAACAACATTTACAAAGGGCCAACCTGTAGGTAAGCTAAAAAATCTGATTTGAATTAATTTCAAAGACTTTAAATCTGTCATTTTTCCAAAATATTTTTATAATGGTTCACATTTATGTCCTTCCAACCCAGGTGCTATGAGTCGAGCCTGAAACAGTATTATGGCCCACATTGTGACATCTTTCGTTATGGTCCAGGTTTCTACGGAGCATTATTTGGATCATTGACAGGAGCTTTTCTGCTTTTCATTATCATTATCAGTACTGTCATCGCTAAAAAGAGATGTACAAGGGTTTGGTGAGTTGTGATTCCCAAAACCCTTCTTCATATATAATATTGTATAAAAGACCACAACTGTGTCTTGTAACCTGTAATAAAAAAAGCAAACATTCCAATGTGACACTTTTGAAACACTATTTTAGGAAAAGAAGAAACTCTCATAACAGAAGACTGTCAGTTTTTGATGAAGATTTCTTTGACTTTTCTGGTATGAGTTTTTTTCTTGTAGTTTTTCTTTTAAAAAAGATAAATAATAAAAAAACAATTTCTTAGTAAGGTGTGCAGCTTTATAAATTTCAACATTTTCATTCACATTCTGTTCCCCAGGTGAACACAAATTTGGTTTGCCAGGCAAATATTCATCAAAGAGTCTCAGGACACATCTACAAAATGTTGACACCCAATTGTAGGCATTTTTCTTTACTATTTAGATATTACTTATAATACCATGGTTTGTCTTCAGGTGTACAAAAACTAAAGCCTATACTAACATATGAATATGAAATTATTAAAACCTTGACATTACTGTTCTTGTGGGGTTTTTGTCTCAGGTCAAAATAAAACATCTAGAGGTTTTGAAGATCAACTGTAGATGACGACCAGGCCGCAAAAATGTTTCTTGTTCTTTATGCTGCCAAAAAATGGAAAATCTGTGTGATTAACTATGAAATGCATATGTATTGTAATTACTTTGTGGTTATATATTTAGAATTTTATTTACAGCTTATAATTGTAAGTCGTTGTAGCCTCTTATGTTCTAACAAAATTACATCTCAATTCAAATAAGTGTCAGTTCATTCACATATTATTGTATCTATTTAAGGTTTCTTCAGTTCTTCAGTTTTGGTTTCTTTTGTTTGTTTGTTTATACCATACCATTTCTTGTGATACCATTAGTCCACACTTGCTTGAAAAATGAATAAAAATGAAATTATGTGTGTTAATATACTGTAATGTTACATGTGTCCATGTGTCCTATATGTTATATGTTTAACAAAGTAGTTAACTTCACTTGTCCTTGTTGTGAACAACTGAATCTTTCTCTGACCCCCCCATAGAATCATGTTTTATGACATGTTACCAGTTAACCTATTCAATCATCCTAATCAACCCATAACACAGAAAGACAACCTGCAACCTGCTCCAACTTCCATCCATCCATCCATCCATCCATCCATCCATCCATCCATCCATCCATTCTCTTCCGCTTATCCGGGGTCGGGTCGCGGGGGCAGCAGCTTAAGCAGGGAAGCCCAGACTTCCCTCTCCCTAGCCACTTCGTCCAGCTCCTCCGGGAGAATCCCAAGGCGTTCCCAGGCCAGCCGGGAGACATAGTCTCTCCAGCGTGTCCTGGGTCGTCCCCGGGGCCTTCTCTCGGTAGGACGTGCCCGGAACACCTTACCAGGGAGGCGTCCAGGAGGCATCCTAACCAGATGCCCGAGCCACCTCATCTGGCTCCTCTCGATGCGGAGGAGCAGCGGCTCGAGTCTGAGTCCCTCCCGGATGACCGAACTTCTCACCCTATCTCTAAGGGAGAGCCCAGACACCCTGCGGAGGAAACCCATTTCGGCTGCTTGCATCCGGGATCTCGTTCTTTCGGTCACGACCCACAGCTCGTGACAATAGCTGAGGGCAGGAACGTAGATCGACAGGTAAATCGAGAGCTTTGCCTTTCGGCTCAGCTCCTTCTGGGACGACGGACCGATACAGCGTCCGCATCACTGCAGAGGCTGCACCGATCCGCCTGTCAATCTCCCGTTCCATCGTACCCTCACTCGTGAACGAGACCCCGAGATACTCGAACTCATCCACTAGGGGCAGGATCTCATCCCCAACCCGGAGAGGGCACTCCACCCTTTTCCAACTGAGGACCATGGTCTCAGATTTGGAGGTGCTGATTCTCATCCCAACCGCTTCACACTTGGCTGCGAACCGCTCCAGTGAGAGTTGGAGATCACGGCTTGATGAAGCCAACAGCACCACGTCATCTGCAAAAAGCAGAGACGCAATACTGAGGCCACCAAACCGGACACCCTCAACGCCTTGGCTGCGCCTAGAAATTCTGTCCATACCAACTATGCAAGTTGTGCTCCAACTCGCATAGCTTTTTCTTGTTCTTGTCCCAAATTATCTGAAACTTCATATTCAGAATATTCACGTATTCATGAAAACCAATGAAGCTGAAGGGCCAGAAAATTAACTGTATTGTTTGTTTTTTATATACTCGAGTGGTCCGCAAAGGAAAATTAGTGGCACACCCTAGTTAGTCCAGATCAAATCACATGCATGTTAGCTAGTGTGTACAGGCCCTGAACACACACACACACACACAGGGGGCCTGTACTCATGCAAGGAGGTACAGTGGCGGGCAGCTCCTGCTTGGTGCGCCCCAAATGAGCAACTTGTAAGGGGGACGGCACCTTGCTCAAGGGCGCCTCGCTCAAGGGCGCCTCGGCAGTGCTTCAGAGGTGAGCTGACACCTCCCAGTGTCAGCTCACCTCCAGGTGTTTTGGGTGGGAGCGGGAATCGAACTGCCAATCTCAGATCATTGGATGACCCGCTCTATCGCACGCTCTACCTCTGAGCCACTGCCTTACTGTGGGCGGCAGTGGCTCAGAGGTAGAGCAGATGCCTTGTAGACAGATCGCCCCAGCCATCGGTGCATCGAATCCCCCTCCCGCTAGGATATCACCGGAGAGTGAGCCGGCGTTGGGAGGTGTCAGCTCACCTCCCAGCCACTGCCGAGGCGCTCTTGAGCAAGGCACCGTCCCCCCTACAAGCTGTTCAATTGGGGCACGTTCCGAAAAACGTCACTCTGCCTCCTAATGTACATTCTGATGTTGTGTACTAACTGCATGCTTACAGGCCCCCTTGTGTGCTGTGTTACAGGGGACTGTATACACTGACTATTAAACTTACTCAAAATTGTATATATGTATAAATGTATATACCTGAGTGACCATGTAACCTCTTCCTTGGAGGGATTAATAAAGTATACTTCTTCTGTTTTGTTTGGCATCTTATGTTGTAATTGTTCTTTATACAACCTCAGAACATTTTTTCTTTTTACTCTGGTTACTTTTTTACTGAAATTTCTCATCATAGCACTTGCCATGGCATTACAGGAAACATTAGTTTATGATACATCTCAACGATGCATCATAAACTAATAAAAATACATCCTTGAATCTTAAGAATTAAAACACACTGGATGGACAAAATTAAAATCATCTTTACATTTGGTCATTTAGTCTTGAGCAATCAAACATAATAGCCATGTAATGTTTTTGTGTTTCTTTTTAAAGAACTAGGTTCATATCAATTTGTGCCCACAAGTGAAAATCAGTATCCAAGTTGAATGGGACACGTTGCCTTTGGTCAAAGTCAGTACAATATTTTGCCACTAGATGACGTACAAACTCTAGTTTTAATGATGTTCTACTTTTGGACCGTGAGATGGGATTGTCTTTACTTCCATTGTTATCATTGCAGTGACCATCAGTATCAGTAATACCAGCTTTATCAAACAGGCCAATATAACCTAACCTAATTCATTTTTATGCCGCTCTACCAAATCTACAGCCCATTCCAGTGTTCCAAAACATCTATATATCACTAATAGATTTACTTTCATTCCTAACTAAAAATAAAGACGTTTTCTTTACAACTACTCTGACCTCAATAAAAGTTAGGCAGCAGCACATTGGTCTAGGTTAAATATTGGCAACTCTGTCCAACCCTCACAGCAAACGATAAGAAAAGTTGCAACGAAAAGAAAACTGAATATAGACAAAGGAACAGAAAACATTTTAAACTCTAGATGTGTCTCACATACAACCCTGTGAGGCTTACTCCTGGCAGGATAATTATTTGACCACTAACGGGCTGCATGGCTCAGTGTCACTGTGGGCTCAATGCCCAACCACATAGACTCAGGTCAAGAGTAAAACACTTGCAACATTGTGAAGTCCTTAAAACCCTGGCACAAATCTGAGTGCCATCGAACATCTAAGCAGTCATGCAGGAGGAGAACATGTCATAACCAGGAAGAGGAAGGCAATATACTGTACACCTGTCAGGCGACCATTGTAAGTCATTCTTCTCTCTCTGGATAGAGGCCAGTCACAATAAGGCAGAGCAAGAGGGTGTGTGGGTGATAAACAGGCCAAATGACTGAGTTTAGACTTTAGGTTTGACAGATTCAAGAAACAGATTTAAACCGGGTCATAAATAAGTCATTTTATTTTGCTTTTTTTCAAAGACTATATACGTATCTATTCATAGCAACAAATGGAATTGTTAAATACTGTACACAGCATACTGTACTCTCCCAGTGCATGTCTTCACCACAGCAGAGAAGTTGTTTCTTGATAAACTACTCTTCATTCTGTTTTATTATTTCAAATAAGACATATGAATACCTTAAGATTACATAGTATCAGTATATGATGTAAACATTTTTCAGACATTTAAGTCAATAGCAACATTGTGTTGACAAGTTTGTGTGAACAGAGAGGAGACAAAAAGCAGATTTCAGTGCCCGTTTGACCTTATTTTTATGTTTCTTAAACTGGACACTGTGTTCGATTCTAGGATTACTTCCAATACATGTGCAACATTTATTATAACATCCTGACAACTCTTGAATAACCTACAACAGTAAAAGTCTTATATTTTCTAGCCTGCCAGCGGCCAGTCTCTCAGACCACACCCACTGCAATCATGTACGACAGGAATGCATGAGCAGAACAGGAAAGTCTGTGTAAGGTAGGTAAACCCTGCACTGTCTTTATAATGTGTCTGTATTAACAGATTATGTTAACATCTCTGTAATCTAAATGATCTGAATACTCTTTTTTAAGCATTTCCTCTTAGAACCGACTGTGTTACCCTTAAATGATGCCTAACTCAACTACACATTTGTGTAAATTTATATGAAGATGGATACCAAATTTCAACGATTAAATTGCCAAAATTTGTCTTTATTAATGGGAGAGTGTGTGAAATATAGGATTAATATCAAAGGGAGGTAGTACTTGAGGCAAATTAGATCCAAGCAATAACTCACAGCTTGATCAAAATAAGCTTCTCCAACTGTTTGGTGGAATCTCAGTAAGAATAGCATACATTCACATAATGTTCAACAGGTCAATTTCTGTGCGACAAAACAGACCTGGTCAATGAAGGAAAGCAATCAAATATGTGCACTTCTAGAGGGTTGTACTCAAAGGCAGGCACTGCAAATAAGCAGAGCACAGTAACAAGTATTTTTAACAATTTTACTACAAACTGTAAAAATGTCATTTCATCACTTTTCCAGCTGCTGTTCCAATGCAATTTTGCACAAACATTGACACACATTCATATACAGTCATGCACACACATCTACAAACAAGTATACCATAAACGCTGCACAAGACATTCTAAAGAAAATGTGCATAGCTACCAGTGATGTACCCACCTCTTATTACAAAACGTAAAATGACAATGAGTGATGTGGGAAACACACTTTTGCACAGATGCAGAGACCTGAGCAGAACTGTAACTTCATGGAGGCAGAGAAACAATATCAGTATTTATAATAACAAACAGAATGGAGACTTGTGTGCGAGCATCCTTCATTTTTGTTAAGAGTTAATTGGCCTTGTACTCAAACTTCATATTTTAAGTGATACATGGTTATTTTAATGACCTTTAGTCCATCCTTGTGAGATACAAAAGCAGCATCTATGTTGTCTCACAAAACATCCTAAACCTTCCAGACACAGCAAACACTGAGCACAAGGTCCAAGGCCCGCTTGTACCTTCAGCCTAAACCACATCGTCAAAAAAACAAAGACCACAACATTGAATGTCACAAAATAAAAATCTTATAAAAATAAGCTCTACAATGTTGAATTTTGCCCACAAGAGACACAGTTTTAACATAAAGCATCTCATTTGTGGTAGTTGTTCCAACATTACCAGTAACTGAATACAGTGTGCACATACCCTGTGTCTTCAGAATACATAGGGGGTTAAAATAACATAAGCAGCAGTTTGAGAATGGTTAGCATCCAGTTTCACCTTTTATTCCAAGTTGGGGGTTTTTGTACAGTGGAGTCATGAGCTACTTCCAATAAATATTTTCAAACTAAATGCACTTGTGGTTTCCTCCTGGTGTGACAGTCCCAGTCTGACTCTGATACATCTGTATCGTGAACCGAGGTGTTGTCCATAGCACGAAGAAACTTCTCTACACACGGTGAGTCCATGAAAGCTGGTCGATCAGGCAGAAGATAGTAATGTGTAGTGCTGGCCTTTTTTCCATTCTCCATAATAGGGAGAATGCAGGGGGAACCCCACTGTAAACCTCTGTAGCTTACATACTTTGGGTCCGGTGCAAAGCTTTGAGTTGGGGGCATCACCCCATTCACGTATGTGGGGAGGACCTTGGGGCTTGGGGTGCGGGAGCTGCCTCTGGACAAAGGTTCCCGTGGGGGCACCTTGGGTGGTTTGTCCTCATTGCTGTAAGCCCCTGACGAGACCTCTGCTGACCAGAGGCGATAGTCTCCCGTCTTCATTGTTCGGGGAGGGATTGGGGGTGGGACCTCGGGCTTATCCATACTGCTGGTGTGGCGTTTGCTATACGTAAGACGCAGCAACGAGGACTTGTTAAAAGATCCGGCGGGGCCAGAATGTGAGCGCCGAAGCCTCCTCTGAGCTTTGTCCTGCTGTCTCTGACAGGCCACCTGCTCAGGTAACTCTGGCCGATGCTGCTCACACTGCCCACGCAGATCCTGTGCAGAATGTGGCTCATGCTGCTGCTGTTGGGGTTGCTTTGGAGTTTGTGGTCCCAGTGGACCATCGTAGTAAGCATAGTTTATCTGCCCACAGTCCCTGAAGCTTCTCCGACTAGGGACTCCATATCGAAAAGGAGACGATTTGGAACAGTGATCAGACACCAGGCGGCAGCTGTCGTCTGAACTCGTGAAAAATTCTACCTCGTTGTCCATAGCTTGCTCGTGGCAGATGTCTGTTTTTGTAGGGATTGGGGGCAAAGGCTTGGAGCATCTGCCTGGTGTCTGTGGTGGACTGCTGCACTCGCACACCGACAGCCTCTGAAATGAGGGAACGACCTGGTCGTCATCAGCAGGGCTCGGGGTGGAAGATTCAGTACCACTGGACAGGGAAAGGTGGGATGGCCTGGACTTCTTTGGGGGCAATCTTTGTGAGCTAGGACTGTGTTTATGTCCTGTCAGAGAGGTAAAATGGAACAAAACAATAACATTAATGACACAGTATTACATTATTAAAATTTTTAATGTACAGCTTAACTACATCTTATAGTAAATGACTCTGTGGACTAGTAGGTTCTCTTCTACATTTCTGATTGACTTACTTTCATAACTTTGACAGGGTGTAGATGGCCCCTTTAGCTGGGCACGAGAGCTGTGATCTGTGTGAGCTGTGTCCATAGTGAAGTAGAAGCTGTTAAAAATGATTATTACCAGTTTAAATAAGCTGTATTATAGTGCATGTCCTCAGACTTACAAAAACTATAACATTTTAGCATGCAAATTTGAAAAGACATCCATTCATTAAAGTTTTTACCCCAGTATTCACTACAACACTTACTTGTCCACCTCATGGCGATAGTTCCAAGAGGGTTTGGATCCAGCCATGGTGTGACAGTCGCTACCCCTCAGGAAGGGGTTTTCTATGGGAAAAGAGATCTCCTGAGCAGTCAGGCCCACTGTGGACATGCTCCAGGCACACACGGGTCGCATCAAAGCCAGGAAACACTCAGATCACCCGGCTGGCTGCCCCTGTTTCTGGTGTCCCTGTAACACAGCCAAGACAGCCATGAAGGACGGTTGTAAGGAGGTTAAAGGCAAAAGCAGATGAGGCAAAAAAGAATATGCATCAGCATATTGAAAAATACTCTCTGAAAGCAGAGCCAACATTCTCCAGTGAAGCCGAGAAAGACAGACGATCTGTTTATTACAATACAGAGCAAGTATGCCCACTAAAACAAACAGTCACGGCTTTGTGAGGTTTTTTTTTTCTCAAAAGAGAAGAAGAAAAATGACAAATGCTCAGTATGACAATATTTTAAGATCCTTGTGTTCCAGCACAACAAAATGACACATAATGAGCAGTGTGTTATTCATGTTTTGGTATTACTATAGTTTGAAAAACAAAAACAAAAAAAAGCTTGAAATTGAAACAAACTAAATCAATCCCAGAGTAAACGTTACCCCATAGCTGGCCTGAAGTAGCAGGAATGTGGAGACACAGATTTGACAAGCTTTTAAATAAAAATCTTGTTTTCACCTAATCAGAAATTAGAAAAAGTTAACTGTTTGACAGTGCACCTACAATATTTAAACTGATAATCAAATACAGCAAGCTTTCACCAACAAAGGATTTCAATACTTACAGAACGATCTATACATTTCACCTATAACACGTGTTGTTAAAGCCGAAGTTTAGGTCTGACTGAATTAACTGACTTTCAGGCTTCTCTTTCTACAGCCTGGGCCTCCACTCCTAATAAGTTTATTTTAAAACTCAACTGTGCTCTGCACCAACGCTGAAATCTGGCTTGTCCTGAAGAGCAGAGGAAAGGGCTCCTCTTGTTACCAGAGATATACCTGATGTTGCAAGAGCTCCTCAAGTCAAATGACCTGAACGTTCATGTCATGTCAAGTATGTGTCAGAGTTGAGTAAACAATGTATACAGTATTCAGAAAAGAAGAGACAATACAACATTTTGGTATTCTTCACATCTGCAAGCAAATATAAGCTTTTCCTCATTCATACTAAATCTGTTCAGTAAATGCTTAAGTTGATTAAAATGTGCCTAAATATTACTTTAAAATATGTGTAGTCTTTTATTTTCAGGCAGGTGTAGCATGCGTAACCATAGGTATTTTTGTTGCATGCGTTGTCTTGAATTCACATTGCTACCAGCATGCATTGTTGCAGAAAGCCTCCGAATGACCTCAGTGCCCTATCAGAAGCCTTCTCCACGAATCCTGTAGTTCAGAATGCAAGAAAACAGGTGCACCTCTGGTCCCGATGGTCAGCTCCTCTGCAGACCGCAAATGAAGTGTGTGCACACACCCGGGGATGTGTTGTTCTCCTCATAATGTAGGAGTGATGACTGAGAGCAACATCCCCCCCTGTTCAGGGTCTCCTCCGAGCCATGTTTATGTGCTACCCTGACAGCTGGTGAGAAACAAAGCCCTAAAACAACAGGAAGCCTGGGGCATCAGCCTCAGCCAAATTGCCCAACATGGCATGCAATCTGTCGATTCGGTTCGGCGGGGACGGGAAGCAATATGATCCTCGATAATGAACCCCCCGGGGCTTGTGCTTCCTCTTGCAACAGGTGCAAAGACAGCTCATCTGGCAGTTAACCATAAGGGCATTTACAGGCAACAGGATTAAATAAATTACATTTAGTCATGTGGAGTGTTAACTTGCTTGAAGAATTCTTTAAATCATTTGATTTTTTTCATAGTTTTGCATCATAAAGTCTTTGTATGATCAAATCTGATGTTCAGTCTTAGTTTGAGGGTGGAGGTAACAGAGGCTGTGGGTATTTGTTGGACTGGATGAGGGGAGTCTGACGCAATTGGCAGTGATGTAAAACATCAGCGGACAGCTCGCCGTTTTGATTCAGGATTTAGTCGTCACACACAGCCCTTGAAAGAAGGAGTTCACACCCCGCTCATGACACCCCTGCAGCGGTTTCCGAGCAACCATACCCGCTCTACCTGTGCTGCAAGCAAACAGTGCGCACACCCCCTCACTTTACTGGATTGAGATAATAATGGTTAAAAGCCCTCTAGCAGGCAGGTGACTCACACCACAACACTCAGATCAGCTATCTGGCTTGCTCATTTTAAAATATTTATATATATATATATATATATATATATATATATATATATACACACACATATATATACACATATATATATTATACTGTATATAATTCTTTTGTTCAGTATGAAAAAATACAAGTAGATCATAGCACACTAAATATCAAACTGTCTTTGGCCTGTTCCACTTCATAAAAACAGACCAAATGAATTTGCTTGTTTTAAAGAACTGACACAAACTAATAGATTAAATTAAATCTGACTAATGGAATCCCCTGGATTAAGAACAAGGAATCAGTCGTTGAGTAGGTCAGAGGAAATTTAACCATAAAAGACAAAACGCACAAAAATATATGAGCTGAAGTTGCATCAATCGGGGGTGTTGTCATGCTGACACCACCCCTCCAGAGGGTCTTAGAGACTAGACATGGTTCCTCAGCCCAAACCAGCTCTTTCTAATCGGTTGGTGAACTCACCTATAAAACGTCGCTGTTCTCCTCCGCTGACTCCTACACTCCTGTTTGGTCAAATATAGCTCCTCGGTTCCTTTTGGGAGGGGGGCGGTGTGACAGTGAGCTCTTGATTTCTATCGCATCAGGAACAGGACGCGCGCATTTGGTGACGTTCTAGTTAAAATGTGACACTTCTAGGTGAGTGTGATATTGTAGCAATGTTTTATAAGATATACACCACACTGGAGACGCAGGCTCCGCCCCCACACTTGCCCTTAAAGGCGCAGCGTTCCTTTTTTTTTTTTTTTTTTACTCGAAATGGTTCGTGCAACGTCCACCCGGGTCTGGGTGGGAGAGAATGTGCTGCCATCGAGGCAGCAGATCGTGGAATTAAGGAATTATGAAGTGAAATATCATCCGATATGTTCCTTTTTGGAAAACTTTCTATTCAATGCTCTATATTATAAGGACTTCAGTTGTGTCACCTGTGCAGGTTCATGAATAACAAGCGTGCAAAGCTGCAGTCAAAATCAAACTGCAGAGATCTGCAGGGGGGGTAGAGGCAGTGGGGATGGATCCAGGGTAGATAACACAGACAACAGCAGAGGAACTCTCTTATCTGCACAGCATTCAGCTGCCAACTTATCAGATCATCCAGGGAATTTTCTTTTAACTATACCTGTTCGCCTTTTACTTGATATAAGGTTCACTTGGGCATCATGTCAGTAGAAAAACCTTTGCTGCAGGATTGATGTGCATACATTTCTCAGGGTAATAATGGAATAATTTTATATGTGAAGTTCCTCTAACTCCCCATTAGCCTACATAGACATGAAGCGGTGTCACTTTACTGACCCAGGCTAAACAAACCCAGCACTGTCATGCACACTAACCAAACAGACGGATACAATAGCTACAAACAACTGGTGCTGAATCAATAGTAGAAGAAAGCAGAGGTGTGTATGAAAGGGGAACACAGTGTTCCTGTGTCTGACTTTTCAAATCCTCTACAGTCTGTGTGCGAGAAGCACCAAAATGAAAAGATTATCATTACATACTTGGCACCTACCAGGATTATGCTAATTGTGTTTTATAATTTAAGACACATTGCTGGGATTCCCCTGAGCCAGGTGTGACCAGCACAGAAGAGGTAAACATTTGCTTTGTGTGACATATGGTTAAGGTGGATGGTATGAACATTAAAGTTTAGTTCAAAACTCACTTATAAAAGTTGAATGTAACACATGGTGTAAGAAAAATAACACTTAGAACCACATAGGTAAATCATCAAACGCAAGAGATTGGAATAAAATAAAATCCAGTTAAAACAAAAACCACGTTTTTCAGTGTGTTCCTGCTTTACATATCTTAATCTATCACTAAAAACTCTTTCCATGTTCCGCCAAAAAAGAACATTCAGTGGGAGAGGCTTTGTGTCCAAACTCTCTCTCCTCCCACTGCACCCCCCACCCCCCTCCCTGCTTGTCAGCCGCGTTGTGACGTCATCACACACAGGAAGTTCCATATAAAGTTAAACAGGGAGGGGGAAAAAGTTTGTCTGTGGGGGAGATAAGCAGACGCAGCTGTGACGAGATGGCAGATAAAAGAAGTCGTGTCAGAGAGGATATCCTTTCAGAATGAATTACTCTGGCTTTTCTTTGGTTCTGCCTCGTGACTCAGGCTGAGCGTTGTCCACCATATGCAGCACCCATTCCCAAATAATGACACAGTTGGCTCGCTTTTCTTTCAGTTACACTTGGTGCAGCAAGGGAATTTTTCTCTTCACTCGAGTCTACTCTATTTCTAATAATCTCCCACCCACAGGAAGGGTGTAGATGGAAACTAGGAGAAAAAAAAACAAACGTAAAATCAGTGTAAATGATTTATTCACTCTGGAGGTCAGCATTGATTGCCTCTGCCCACTGAGGTAATTAAATTGCATGAATATTCCATCTGTGTTCAAAGTTCACGGCAATACAGCAGCAAAACGTTCAGGGTATTGAAGTGACGTTAATCCTGTTGAACAGAGATTCTTGTCAGTCAGTGTTTGAGGTTTGTACCTTTATTCTGATTCAGAACAAGCTGTGCTGCAGCCCCTATGTAAAACTGAAAGCTGATTACAAACCGGCAGTCTACAACTTCCTACCCTCAGGCACAAGAACTGTGACCAGAGTCACAGAGTTTTCTTAATTAAGACCAAAGGATTCAACTTGACATGTGTGACTGAGTTTGTGCTAGCTCCAGGGAGGCACAATTATTTTACAAATGATGTCAATCAAACACGTTGTAACCATAGAGACATGCAACAGTAGGTCACAGTTGCAAAACATCTCAACACCACTGTGTCCTGGCCCGGGGTTCATACCGCAGATGAGCTGCTTGTCCAGTCGGTGTAGCCATAACGACCACATCCGGCGCTCAGGCCGACACATCACAGAGCATTAATGCTGGATCGTGGCTTTGTCTGGCAGACACACACACTTGGCTTCTCCTGTGGAAATAAAAACAAATCCCCAGGCAACAGGTTGTCATCTTTCACAGCAATGTAAATATTACCATATTCAAGCACTTCTACTTGTTAACCATCCCAAAATCCTGACAGTCATCCAGCTGCTTCAGTTATGTATCACCGGTACAAAGACTTCTGGGAAATTTGGGGACTTGGAGGGTAAATTACATCTCACACAGGTATTTTCTATTTTAAAGTGTAGTATAATCAAAAGCAGTAATCACGACTCATCGTTGCATCACTCCTCAACATTGTTATGGTGAGTTGTTCAAGTACAGCCACAATCTCCTGTTAGTAATGGGTGGAGTGAACCGGTACGCCTCCTCCATGATGACAGGGTGTGTTTAGTCTCCATGACCAAAGGATCGCCTGAGAGGCAGACCGGGGGAGTTATTGGCAAACTCATCCTATGACTGAGACCAGATCAAATCAATGTTAGTAATTATAAATGCTCAGTATTGTAGTTCTCATAGTGTATTAATTCTTCCTGTTTTGTAACCACTGTTTCAGGAAGTAGTAAAAGCAATGGGAACACTCAGTACTGTAAATTATACT
The DNA here is from genome assembly GCA_013358685.1 of Antennarius maculatus. Lineage (NCBI taxonomy): Eukaryota > Metazoa > Chordata > Actinopteri > Lophiiformes > Antennariidae > Antennarius > Antennarius maculatus. The sequence goes on from CM023609.1 coordinate 9,922,453, forward strand.
CACATTATCCAAGATACACATCCACACAAGCACTCATTTGTGTCTGATACCAGAGGAGAAACTGTGAAAAAGACAGCTGTGGTGTGATGGATGATTTCACGCTGGTTTGACTCTCTTCAGCCACTGGTTCAGAGCCAACGCTGCTCACATGTTGCACCACTAGAGCGCCACAGGACTGACTGACACACACACAAACTGATTCCAAATCTGCTATGTTTCCGGTCTCGTAGCTAATAATTGAGTTGCAGAGCATTGGCTGTGGTTACATTTTTATTTTCTATATTCGGGAAGCATTATTAGATCCTTCAGGGTTTAGTAGAGAAACACAACAACAGTTTCCTGAAATTGAACACTTGTGTTGTATTTCATGTATTTCAAACAGCCAAAACAGGAGTTCCTGGACTTTGGCCAATGAGTAAACCAGGTTTCCGGTGAATCTGATATCATCCTGTAGAAAAGAAGTTTGAGGCTTCACTTAATGGTGAAATCTATTAGTCCTAAGTAATGACTGATTGCTGGGGAGTTTGTTCTACCCATGATTTCCTAGTCCAGTCTCACTCTTGGGGGATATTAGAAACACAGAACAACCCAAAGCCCCTGACTGCTGATCAAAATTTCAGATGCTGTCCACCAAAGAGATTAACAGGCCCACCATCAAAAGGGGACAATTAATAGAGTGAGTCATAAATCAGTAGCCACGGTGATATGACAGTACTGATGTCCAGGTACACCGTTAGGACAGGAAACCCATGTGGAATGAAAGATGAGGCCCCAATGAGCAACAGTCAGTGAGCTGAATAAATCCTCTTTCCTCATTTATACTTGAATGTGCATGAGTGCATGTGGCAGGGACCGATGACAGCAACTGAGTCATTCAGGCAGAGCATGTTTTTGTCCATCTGCTGTTTGTTTGATTCAAACAAAAGGTAGTTTTACATCCACTGATGGACTACCTCATAAATGCACAGCAGCAGCCAAATGTATTCCTTGCAGGAGAAATTATTTGGATCACTGCTCACACAACTCTCTTAACAAGGAATCGTACAGGTTTAGAGCAACTCTGATGAAGTCCCGCTCTTATTTTTCTCCCCCTGTGAGCAGGTTAGGTGTGCAGATGCATATGTTTGGGGGAAAATGTGGCCCTCCAGCAAGAAAACCACGTGTGGGTGGAAAGTTCAGACCTGTCCTTACCTCAGTAGTAAGAATTTGAGGGCTATAATGGCCTAGAGGCTACATGTTGAAAGCTAAACCAGAGTAATAACTAAACTGAAATCTACTTAGCACTACAATATCAGCTGTGACTCTCCATAACAACTACTGCAAAATGACACTGAGCACACTATTTATAGACATTGCAAATGAACATTCCTTTTCATAAATTTACAATTAACAATTACTAAAATTCAAAGATGAGTGAAGTCACCCCAATCAAGACAAACACATAACAATATGAGTATTTTAAAGGTTTTCTTTTAAGGTTTTCTTTCTTCTCTTTTCCACATTTTAGTGTGAAATGCAAGAATGCATATCATTTTGAGTAAAATAAAAGTGTTAAAACAGTTACAATATAATATTTCTCACATGCTATATTCATTCATTCCCTTATCTTCCAACCCCTTCATCCGTTGTCGCAGGTAACAGGGAGCTTGAGCCTATCCCAGCTGGCTAAGGGTGTGAGGCGGGAGAAGCTCTGGATGCAATGCCAGTGCACCGTGGGGAGACATGCTATATTGTATTTTTTTTTTTTTTTTTTTTTGAAAGTTCAACAGTGAAAATGCTATCCATCACAGTCTATTTATCTCTGCACATCCTTTGCCTCAATATCAGTAAAACTGCAGGGAGGCAACAAAAACATAGAGTAACAGTTCAAGGAGGTTGTGATAATGAGTAAATACAAAGCAGTAGAAAAGGAGGTACAGTAACAACATATTCACCAGTTGTCTGTGAAACTGTTACCAGTATCAAAACTTAAAGATGGAGAGTTTTCATACTTTTGTTTTTCACTATATATACTGTTTATTAGTAATGTTTTATAACCATAGACTTACTGACATTACCTCCAGCCAAGGTCTTGTTGGTAAAAGGAGCTGAACAAGGCCATGTGCAGGACAGGTTTAATAAAATTGATTGAGACCAGAGATTTAGAATTTAAAGTGTAATGGGAGGGCAGAAACTTGACAACATATCTGTTCATTTTCCATATCTGTCATGTTCTATGACTGCACTCTGTAGGTTGCAGTAATAATTCTCTGTCTGCAAGATTCCACAAGAAATTCTAAATAAATAAATGGTACAACCTCACCGTTATTTTCATGCTTTCTTTTCTGGATTTTACAGAAAATGAAGAACATTTAGTAGATAAATCAGGTTATTATCAGCAGATAATTCGCAACTCTGGAAACAAATAATGGATCACTGGTGTTCATCCTAATTCAAGTCATACAAATTGAACCAGACGGTGGCTGAGATATAGTTACTTGAATACATCAGTGAAATTCTCATTGAGCTTGTCAAATTAAAGTAATGTTTTGTACTCTAGATTCTATGTGCAAGCTGGGAATTAAAACACAAGGTCACTGAGAATGCTTCTGTTTCGTGAGGTGATGAAATGTATAACTACCAGCTGTTATGCCAAGTACATTAAACAGAATAATCAATGTGTCCATCTGTGTGCCTTCCGGCAGATGCGGTCCTCTGTGCTCTGCTGTGGTCTCTGGCAGGAAGTAAATCAGCCAGGGAGCCGCCCCAGACCAAACACTGCAAGGGCCTCCGGAGCTGTAGGTGTGTGGGAGGTGTACACCATGTCCACGGGGCACAATGTGCTGTAATTTCCTTGTCAAGTAAAAAAACAGACAGTGGCATACGCAGATGTTCATATTCATGAGTGTTGACTCAGAAAGCACTTTTTACACTGTGCCCAGACTGACAACGCTAAGCAAGGTGCTTTTGCAGACAACATAAAGCAAAATATTCAAGCTAAACAGAAAAAGACATTTCTATTCATTAAAGTTTTAAATTTAGACAGTGTTTTTCTTTCTATTACTATACACATACAATACTGATTAAAGTTCATTTTATAAAATGGGTTATTTCCATGACCATGTGTGTGTATTACACCTTGCACATCAGTATCTGTGACATTAATTTATTCATGACATTAGTCAACAATCCACTTCCCAATCATATATCACTGATAAATACAAACACTGCTATCCTCACAATTGCGGAGTTCAATTCCACTTCCAGCGCCTCCATGACTGAAAAAATAGATTTTTGTCTCCAATGTCATAGACTATTGTGACAATCCCCTGAGTTATTTGTTTTTTTTCTGCAGAAGGTACATCTGTGGGTGGAGCTTTTTTGGAGCACCTGGGCCAGTTGCTCCGTGACAATTTACACCCCGCCTTCAAGCTTCAGTTGCTCTCTGCACTCTGTGTGCTTTCAGCCACCGCCGCCATCCTGCTGCTGAGGTGCTCTTTAAAGAAAGGGCTTATTATTTGTCTCCTACCTGCATCTCCAACTTTTTGTCATAGCTGGAAACCCAGGATGTGACAACAATATTGACAATGCTTTGACAGAAATTGCAAAATATCACCCCCATGAGATCTACAACATATCAAGTCTGATCTGAACCCAAGGAAAATAGTCGGATCTGTTGATACAACATGCTCAGTCTAACAGGACTCATGGAAAATTCACTAGTGTGAGACAGGAAATACAAACTTGCAAGTAATATCAAAACGTATGTGAAATTATGCTAAAGATTAAAATTCAAAATTAGATCTTGAGGATTTTTTTTTTTGAATGGCTATTGAACTAATAATACCAATGTGACTCCATAATTCAGCGGTTGGCTCTCATGTTTATCATGTAACTAGGGTCAAACTGTCACAGTGACACAATAAAGAGAATGAGCTGCCTGAGCAGAGCTGGCTCTCTGTGGATGGTGTGTAGTTAATAATAATATTAATTTCAGTAACTCTCATGTGCTTACAGGATGAGGAGAATTGAGGAAGAGCCCCATGTGTAATTTATCCAAACCGCAAACACACGTATATGATTTAGCTTTACCACAGACAGCACCTTTCAGGCCACCATAGTGTCATAAGAGGGGGGGGGGGGGCACACAAAGTAATGGACAAACTAGGAAGACATCTGAAGAAATAATATTTTTGCATTATTTCTTTAGATTAGAGTTTAGTTGAAAATCAGCATATTTAAAAGTGGCAGTTGCCTGAAGAGCAGGGTGACCAAATCTATCACATTCAATAGTTTTACTTGATAGCAAAACTAATCAAACCTAAGTAGCCACGACTTCATCAACAGAAATAACACGCAGGCGATACAATCAAAGTGATAGTTCACATAAAACAAAATGTCGAGTTTTAAACAGGAGCTTAGCAGACTCCTGATGTTTATATAAGACATGGTGCTGCTTTATAGGGAGTCCCTCGGCTATCCAGCATTGCTGCAACTTCTGTAGGTGAGTTCATAAAGTGTTCCCATTAGAGGCCACTAACTAAGAATAGGCTCTTCTTCTTCTTCTTCTTCTTTTCCTTTCGGCTTTTCCCTTCAGGGGTCGCCACAGCGAATCAATTGCCTCCATCTAACCCTGTCCTTTGCATCCTCTTCTCTCACTAACTAAGAATAGGCTCATTAAAGTATATCAGTGCAAATGTGAATCCATTGTCTGCTACACGATCTAATTCAGCATGTAAACATGTTTGTGTGTAAACTGAAGACTGGCAATGTGCAGCTCTGCACATTGTTTACTATTTGTGAAGGAGTGGAGAAGCAAGGAGGCGCTAACACATTCAACCTGTGCCCGACTCGTTGATGCATACCAAACTCGAGCCAGATAAGATTGTACACCATTGAAGGAAGTCCAAAACAGCCAACACTTTCCTCCCCTGTTTCAACAGCTCCTTTCAGGGATATCTCTTCTTGGCCCTCTGTCAGGACAGGAAGTGCCCAGCTGGGAGAGACAACAACAACTTAGCATCCTTTTGCTTTCCCTGCCCTGAGAGGCTGAGCTACCAGGAAGGACACTACTGAGTTTGTTTTTATGATTGCTCACAAGTATGTGCATCTGTGTCATTGCATGGATATCATCAACACTTTACGAACAACAGACCATACAACACTTCATGGGAGTACGTCAGCATCTGTGTTTTTGGCACACTACGTGATGTGAAGCAGACATGACCCTTGATGTGTTTCCCTTGTCCCTGACTGCTTGTTACTGTTAGCACCATAGCAGATGTATAGAAGAGAAAAAAAGCACTTTATAATGGGAAAGGCTTAATAGTGACGGACGGGTGGACTTGTACCAAACACCTACAAATACATAGTCACCACTCCCTTCAGGGTTATGGGGCCTTTTTGTTTGTATAGGCATCTGTCCATGGGACACAGTCATAGAGTGGCGAACAGAGCTGTCATATTGTTCCAACACCAGTGTAGTATTGGTAATATTCACATCTTCAGTCAATTATAACATGAGGGAAAAGGGGGAATTCATGGAGAAATTGTTGTGATGATTCACATCATGGAAGGAAGATGTCAAGAGGAAGAGAGTTCGAGAAATGGGTGAGGGAGTAGTCACAAGAGAGAAGCCCCCACACTCACCACAAAGGGTTGAGTCATGCAGCTTGGTTGGCACATGGCTTTGGGATGTTGCCTTGACTCTTTTCTGCAGGACAAACTGCCTGCACCCTGAGCTAAACCAGAACAGAGCACATTGTCCAGGTCGCTGACAACAGCTTTCATAGCTGGAGCCACAGCGACTGGCTGGTCATTAGAGTAGAAGCACAGTTATCTAAATCATATGCATGTAACCCTGCAGAGAGCTTACCTTGCAGGTCATGCACATTGTAATGAGTGGCAGTCCAAATAAAGTCAGGGTGTGTAACATACTTCACCGTGAACAACTGAGCTTTGCTATACTTTCTTACTGGATTCAGACTCAGTTACAGAAAATGTTTACTGTTGTGCTTTAAATGTGTTGTTGACAAGATAGTCAGTTGGCACATTGTGTGCTTGTTATTCTCTTTTCCACAACTCTTTATCAGCTGTATTCATGTTGTGAAACAAAGTTGTTTATTTGCCAATGTAAAAAAAAAAAAGAGGATACTAGGGCTCCTAAGGGTCCTTCATGGGCCAAACAAACATCTGATAGAACTTCAATACGACGATGATGGAGACTCTTTTGAAATTGTTAAAAGTTATCTATTGACCTGAAATAGTTACATTTACATGTTTCTGTTTTGATTGCTTGGTCTCTCATCACTGTTTAAAACCTGGTGTGTCCCTGGTCACACTCTGTTTCCCTTCACCCTCCATAGCCCAAGCCAATAAAACCCTCCGCCTACAGACACTAAGATAAGGACTGGTGATTATGACAGGTAGAATAGTTAGTGTGCAATCTCACCGGGGTACAGCACATATGTAGTATTTGTAAAACTGCTCAACTGCCCAAGAGCTAAGTTGTCTTTGTCACCACAATATTGTTCTAAGAGACTGAATTCAGAATAAATGCACTGGCTCTATAGAAACAAGCAATAGACAAACAACTGGACTTGAGTCATAGAGGACTGAAGTTTTAGAGGTTAAAGGTTTAAGGGACCGGTGTGGTTTGGATTAAAGTCGTCATGTCCTGTCATTGTTTCTTGTAACCAAAAGCGTGGGAAAAGTTGAGCAGTTCATAGCCAGCTCATCGAGGAATCTAATCAGCCCCTCACTGGACAGACCTCAGAGTGCACTGAGTCCCAGCATGCCAGTTGGTTAGAATAATGTTGTGGCAAACCCAAGTGTTTACAGAGTTTACAGAGTTGCGGTAAACGTGGATTAAAAAAAGTCTGACAGCTTTTATATTCCTACCACCCACACTGTCTCTCCGTGGCAGGACATGATTGAAAGTACAGTTTGAACTGGGTGAAGACCTTCTGTTACCACTAACTGCATTTTGTGTCTAGTGTTTCATACACATAAAGAACCCACACATTGTTTGTTTTACTTGTTGCCCTAGTGACAGTGGCATCTTTCAATATGACCTGAATAGATGGCGTGGGGGTTGTGCCGGGGACAGCCTAATTTGTTTTGCTTCTGCTAACTTATGAGAATAGAAACACATCAGACATACTGTAGCCTTCTATAATGAAAATCCCACAGGAAATGCATTATACTGGGCTTGTTTGCACTTGGTCACGATGAGTATAGGGTGTATCCTTTGTCAGGATGTAGAACGCTGTCTTAAATAAGATCTCTCCAACAGTTCTATTCAAAATTAGATGGTCACTTTCAGTGCTGAGTGCATGATTTGTAACTCTAGCCACTGTGGTGGAAGGCCAGAGTATTCTGTATCTGGCACCGGAGTCTGTTTCTGGAGTGACAGTGATGGAGCGAGACCAAAACAGATTATCCTGGACCATAGGGGGAGGGGATGGGGGCCGTATGCTGTTTGTTTCTGGATCAACAAGCTGTTCCTCTCCTGCTCTGTTAGCTATTTGATAGTCACAGGGATATATAACTGCAGACTGATTGCTTTACAACCCACTGGCACCAGACCGTCTGCCTCAGGTAGAATCTGCACCTGTGTACTCAGTACGAGTGTTAGAGCACAAAAGCACAAAAAAAAACTTCTTTAAGTTTTGAGACAACGTCCTGATCTTTCCAAGCTGACTGTCACCTGAGTCAGAGCTGTGTGGCATTTAATGCGTAATTGCAGCGCAGGAATCAGATGACCCTTTATAGTACTGTCACACCTTGGAACTGAGATCATGAAGCTTCCGTGCTGACAATATGAATATAAATATTCAGGCAGAGTATGAAATCACAGAGCCTTGTTCCAAAAGGATGAATCATCTATACTCAGCCAATTTAAGAAAGAAATTCAGAACATTAAAATAAGCCTGGATGTTTTACACTATGAATGTTTTGGTTGCGTAATCTAGAAATCAAACTTCTACAGCAAGGCTTTACAGAGGGCTCAAATGTTTGCCAGATAATCGTGGGGCAATGCAGAAGGTTTGTCATCTATGACTGGTTGGACCTGATTTGTCACATGTATCTCTGTCCTCTCACTGAGCACAGAGGGTGGGGTTTACCCCTGGCCTGTCTGCAAAGTAAAAGCAAAAAAAAAGTGCTTATACTGCTTGTCTTTAACTACTTTCTTGTCTGTTTTGAAAAACACAATGTCTTCTCATTTTCTATTAGTAAATGAGTGCAGAAAAATGTAAAGAAATTAAAAATGAAATGTCCAAATTATGTAAAGTAAAGAAATGAAAAATTAAACGTTCAGATTGTGTTACAATTATAGGCAGCAAAACCCGATTTGACCTGTCCTGTCCTTTATTTAAACATACAGTACTTCTAAGACAGAGCTTCATTCAACTATGATGCTCTGACAATACATTTACCAGTAAAAAGTTTATAAAAAGTGTCATATCTTTCAGTTAGCTGCAGTACACTTCATCTTCATCATCTGTGATGCGTGTCTTGGATCCAGCATGCACTTAATGAAAGGGGAAAAAACAGGTCAGCATATTGTGCAACCATTTGGCATTTTGCTGTGTGTCAGGTCATGCAAGTAAATGTGTGCTCAAGCATATGCAAAAATTGCATTTAAAAGCTGAATGTGCATAAATAGGCATCACAACTGAGAGTAACTGCATTCAAGATTATTTCCTCTGATTGGAGGACTTTCAAAATATGTTTAATGTCGATGTATTTACGAGATAGCCAATTACAGAATGAGTCAAACTCCTCTCTGTACTACGTACGTCATTAAAGAAAAAGACTTGAAAAGTCAAACAGGAAAGTCAGGATTTATGACAGCAGAAAAAATGCGTGGCTGCAAGGTTAACCGAGCATTGTACAGGAGAACGAATATGCAACAACCTCCGAGCAAGCACCCATTTCTCATGTCACCCCTCAACACCCACTTCCTAACCTCTGGACATGAGTACATATGTTTCCATCACTTGTGGGTCTGTGCATGCACATGTGCAATGGAAGCTCTCGGTGTGTCATATGGCCACAGTTTACAAACAGTCTGTCTACCGTTACCGGACACCAGAGCTATTCTGGCCTCCTCTTCCGATGCACACCAATCTAGTGTCCGGTCTCCATGTGGAAGTCTGCAAGCCAAGGTCACCAGGTCACATTCCTCCAGCTCCCTGGCATTCTGCCCCAGGGTTCAAGTAGTGTGGAAGCATGTGCATGTGTGTGTGTGTGTGTGCATGGTGTGTGCGCCTGAGCTGTTTGTCTCTCATGCCACAAACTGCATTCTGTTAGAGGAGGGGCATTGCAAGAGAATTCAGGCATGGTGACAGCTAGAGGAGCGCACACATACCCACACAGAGGTTGTATTTGAAATATAGAGCTATAAAAGGATATGTTATAAAGGGTTGTGACTGCTGTTATGTTCTCCGCACATACTTTCAACAGTCCCAGAACGCTGGGAGCTGAGCTCTACGTGAAACAGCTATTTGCCAGGGGGTTGACACTGATCCTTGAGGATCAATTGCGGACATATTTTAAGTCTATCCAGTTGATTTAGACTCTGTATGCTTGACACTTGAGCACCCCGGCGGAAGTGAAGAGAGTCAGTACACAGCACAGTAGAACAGTGTGAGAAATTCAACACAGTTTGGCTGGCTAAAAATCTAGTTCTTAAAATCCATTAGATGAAGACACTCAAGATACAAATATGACTTTATGTATTGTAGCACTACTGTGTAGTTCACCATTAAAAATATTACTGAATGATTGTCTTTTTCTTCCAGAAACAACAATTATCTCAAGAATCCACAATCAGCTCAGCATTAGTGAATGTACAAACAAAATACCAACAAAATCAAATGCATGATTACTAAACATGCAGCAGAATGCCTTCCAACTAAGTCAGATTTTTTTTTTCCCCTTCATTACCAGTACTACTACAAAAATAACAAGTTATACTAGTAGAGACGTAATTAATCTGCACACAGAATACAGACTGATTTATAACACTGCTTTTCACAAGTTTAGGTGTAAAATCTTTTACAGAAGAATGTGAACATAATCATGACAAATTAACATTTGTTAGTGTACTTTAAATCACTATACAGCTACGTCTATGCCATTATTGAAAAAGCCCTCATGCCAAATTACTTGAAAAAAAAACAAAAAACTGATTGATACCCTCTGACACAGACACTCTGTGTCTATCTGGGTATCTGTCCTCTTGACTGACAGGGAGGGGTGGCCCAAGTAAACTAAAGACCACAATCAACCTGTCCTGGTTATCTTTCCTGGCCAGCATCTGGAAAGGGTGGAACCAAGTGATGAGCCCACAGAGGAGGACACACACACACGCACGCACGCACGCAAATGCGCGCGCACACGCACACACGCACACACACACACACACACACACACACACACACACACACACACACACGCACGCACGCACGCACATGCACACGCACACACACACACACACACACACACCAGATCTCTGTCTGCCTGGTGATGGTGGGAAAAGGCGCGTGGGAGACCAGGACAAAACTTTTTTTCAGCAATATGTGATAACGTGACTACACTAGTCAATCAGCAAGATGAAATGTTTCTGATTCTTGCAGACCAACTGAATGCAAACACACACTACTACAGTGTTGGATGAGAGGTGATAGCTCAACAAGGAAATATGACCATGTGTTTCTACCTTTACATGACTACAGTAATATGCATATCTTTGATTTACAGTTACTAAGAAATTACTAGAACTACTAAGAAAAACTTACAAATTCCTTTCTAATATGTCTTTACTTCAAGTTAAGGAAATAGTATTAGCCTAATGTTAACACAGCCACATGTTTTGTAAGCAGTTTAGCATCTTAACAGTAACCTTGTAAGCATAATAACAAACAACAGATTAAATACCAAAGCACATAATAAGTTTTTTATGGTCATTACATTACAACATTAAAATGACATATTATCATTATTTTGCACAGCCTGTTCAAGAAGCCTTTAGTGTCTTTATTCCACTCCACTGATCTGCATAAATGCTGTGAAGGCATTACTAGGTTTGCTCCACCTCTGTGACACCACAGAGGTGGAGCAGAATCTGTTGAAAGGACATTAAATTGGTGGGACAGGACGGGGGGTTATATTTTCATTATTGTGAGCACAACCCCCCCCCCCACACACACACACACACCTTAAAAATGAACAGAAAGCAGCTAACTCAGCAAAGACAAAACATAAAAACTTAGTTTAGAAGTCAGGTTCAAGGACTTAACCCTGCAAATAATCAAAAGGAAATTAAGTAAATTGCGATGCAACAGGAAATGTAAGTGATCCTATTGTGTCATTTCATTGTTTAAAACCTAAGCATGTATTAATGAGACGTTTCACTGCTGTGTCATACATTGGACCTCCTGCTTGTGAAACACAGTCAAGGCATTTAAGGACACACCCAGCCACCAATGCTGGTTCAGTAAAAACACACAGACATTTTTGCTGTGGTGTTCGCTCAGTATCCTATCATGACCGGAATTGCTAAATGTGCTGTATTTGACCCACAGGTGGATTGAGAGTATCCATGTATCAAATAGTTTATTTTAGTCTACAATAATGTCAGGGAATTATTTATCAATGCAAGGTACAGTTAGTGAGGCGGTTAGTGGGGCAGTACAATGAGGAATGCTGTTGCCTCACAGCAACAAGGTTTCCGGGGTGAATCCTTTCTGTGTGGAGGTTGTATGTTCTCCCCATGTCTGTGTGAGTTCTCTATGGGTGCCTCAGAATTCTCCAATCTCCAAAAACATGCAGCTTAGGTGAACTGGTCACACCAAATTGTCTGTAGGTGTGAGTGTTAGACTTTGTGTTTACTTATTTATTATTTAATTATTAGAAATTATTTTTGGTGTGTGCCCTTGCAATGACCTGGCATCTTCTCCAGGGTCATCGTCCCAGCTTGATACCCATAGCAAGCTGGGATAGACTCCAGCAGACCCGTGATCAGCAAAGCAGATAAGTGGCTATAGACAAGATGACTGTGAATGCTTTAAATAATGCAACCTGAAATCCCCACAACTGCAGCAAAGTCACCCCATACAGTTTGGATTCCATGATAGTACATTCTGTCAGCCCTACTGTAGATGCACAAAGAGTCTTTGAAGTCCTCAGCTGATATGGGTCTCACATTGAGGCAACTGGTATCATTATCAGTTTCAAAAAAATTCAACAAAACCTAGCTTTTGTGTAAATATGGTCCTGTGGAGAAGGGTAGTATGATAGCGGACCAACAACACCACCTGGAGAATGACACGTCAGGAAATATGGACGATTGAGCAACATTATTTATCAAGACACACAGATTCATAGTGATTACAGACACATTCTAAATAAGGAAAATTCTATTGACAAACACTGAAGAAATAAGCTCTAACATTTTCAAATGCTCCAAACCTATGCTGGTACTCATACCTAAACCCAGTCCTGTTTTTTGAATTGTGGTCCCATCAATTGACTTTCCAGAACCTAAGTACAATAGAAACATCAGAAACAGGTGACAGAGGTTTGCGTGTCTCCCAGCATTGGTATTGTTGGTCTTTCTGGGAGATCATCTGCTGATTGCTTGAGTCAGGTTAAATAGAGGGAAAGTACCTGGTAAACATACTTCTTAGTAACAGGCATGGTACCAGAAGGTTGTATTGGGTGAGGCTGGACTGCTTTTATAACTCATTACAAGTAGGATGGTAAGAGGAGGGATGGTTTTCTCTATGCCATCGTAGCACGGAGTTGTTTGACGAGCACAGGTGCTTCCTTTGAGACCTGGTATTGTTGCTGCAATGCTCCTGCTGCGTCAGGGTACTTCCTCCTTGTCCAAAACCTCAAGAATCTTTTGATAGGCCTGTCTTCCTGGGAAATATCTGTGTCACTTTAAGTGTACTAAGGAAAAGCTGCAATGATGTTTTGATTCACTTGGGTCCTTGAATGAACCCACCACAGCCTGCTGCAGTGTGCCAGAAAATGGATTTCCTGGGCTGCATTCCAAAGCTTTTGGACTGGGTAGGTGTTATAGAGAATGTGCATCTGTATTATGATTATTTTAACCAGACAAAACAAGGTGGTTAGATTATCACTAACTTGAAGTTCATCAAGACACACAAATTCATCACAAGAACAGAGACATGGTTTCAATTAAAATCCTTTTTATGACAGAATATTGATGAAATGTTGTGACAGACTGAAATAAGTTGATGATGAAAAATGTTAATTTTTTTTGACGTTTAAAAGATATGACTAAAATATGTTGCAAATTTAGAGGCAATAAAAGTATATATGTACTACCGCATATGGTCTCAGACACCTAAACTTTCACAGGAGTCGGGCGGATCGCTCATGTATTCCAGCAGCTTTAACCACAGCAAACAGTGAAGGGACATCATCCAAGGTTACTAGACTCCCCACCAGACTGACTTTCAGTTCCTTTAACTCAGGAGGAAAGGGCTTAAGCAGAATTCTGGTTGACTCCACGATTGCAGTATTACAAAATTAACACCAATCGCACAGAACAGCAGTCCAAAGTCACACCAACCACCAGAGTTCTATCCAGACGAAAGACAAATATACTTACTAATTAGGTCAAATGGCTAAAACGAGAGCGAGGCACTATCAGGGAAGATAAAACGATAATACAGATTACACACTCCTGTCATGATGTGAAAAAATAACTTCTGATGTTTGAGGAGTAAATGATGAGTCATCAATGTGCTGTGGATCAAATCTAAATCAGCAGTTGAAGAAATAAATGCTAAACTAAAGCATGGGCCAGTGAAGTCTGAACCAAAGCAAAGCCACATCCCAGAGCTTCCGGGAGTTCTGTTCCCTGAAATTCCAAGAGTTCTGCCGGAAATCCAACATGAGGCAATCGGCCGCCCCTTTGAAAGGGTCGTGGAGTGTGAATAAGTCCACAGAGCAAACATGGCCGTGGCTGACAGACGGACTGAGTCAGCGCCACATTCCAGTGGAGTCAACCATCCACTTTACTCTCAGCACATGCACCCCTCTCCACAAAACACATTCGCTCTCTCTCTCTTTCTCTCTCTCTCTCTTTCTCTCAGTCACTCACACACACACACACACACGCACGCACGCACGCACACACACACACACACACACACACACACACACACACACACACACACACACACACACACACATCATCCCTTTACCCCCTTTTTGTCTTGTTCAGTAACCATGCAAAACCATGCAGGTTCCTGTCCATCCTTCCATCCATTCTATTCCAGGCCAGATAAGCGTCTTCAGCAGCTTATCCACCTTGCAGATGATGGGTCTGCTGGAGCTTATCCCAGCTGGGTATGGGTAAATGGCAGGGTACACCCCAGATAAGATGCCAGCTTGGAGCCAAGAGATTACTGTCCACTTAGCCCAAATAGAATCCTTCCTTAGCATCCGTTTTTAATTTAAAAATCCAGAAGGAAGTGACCAGTGATGTGTGGTGAGGTTCATGGCTGGTGAGGCACTGATTTCATCATAATTAGATTTAGAGAAATGAACCTACAGTGTAGCTTATTCACCATTTAATGAGCAACAGTGAGTGGGTTATTTTTAAGGTCCCATAGCAGAATTACAAGACACAATTAGCAAATCTGATAAAAAAAAAAACGTTATTATGTTGTTTCCTACATGTTTGTTTATCTGTTACGTTTACTTATAAATGCAGTCCATGTGCTGCTCCTTCTGAACAAAAGCAGCGAAAAAGTTTTGATTCGAGATATGTAATCCTCTATTTTACATAGTAAGGCAAGGCGAGCGGAAAATAAATGAATGGCTGTAGTTTGCTGTCACTTCTTCTACGGCCAGGGAAGAAGAATCCACGGCCGAATCCCTTGGATCACCAGCGCCCCCTACCATGAGGCCGGAGAAATGTGTGCCTCAAGCATTTCAACGCCTTTTCTCAGCCGTTTTCAGCCGACTCAAGAAAGACGTTACACAAATCCAGTTGTTGACAAAAAACACTGTACATCATATACATTAGCTAAATAATGGGAATTTAATTCATAGAGCAAACGTGTTTGAACATTTTAATAGCGACATATATAGAAATAGCATTACGGTCTCAGCTAGCTGAGCTATTGCACAATCCATGGTGAGGCTCGGCTGACTGGTGCCTCACTACAGGTCTCTTCTCAGTATTTCAGTGGTAAATGTGAAAAATCAACGATTTTGAGTACAAATAACCTAAAATTGGTGACCATGAACGGAAAATAACTATATAGAACACATCACTTGATAAATATAACCATTTAATGTATTTCTTCCATTTTTTTTTTTCTGTCATGACGGCAGGTGAGGCCGTGCTTCACATGCCTCCCCTGACCCCATGTCACTGGAAGTGACCAACCAGTTTTTACAGGCAAAGGGGTTTTTAGATTGAAGAAACTAATGACAAAAGTAAAAAGCATGATTGTGGAGAACGAATAGTTGGTTCCTGTGTTTTAGATGTTTTTCTTTGTTCAGGAAATACACAGTACCGTTGAAAACCCTACCATTGTTTGTGTTTGAGATGTGATTTCCTGTTTGTGTCAATCTCTTTTGGATTTTTTGTCAACTGATTATCTTTTAATTTAGCTTTTATGAATAAACGTGATTTTAAAAATCTAATCTTTCACTCAGTCTACAAGATGTACTGAAAACAAATACAACCTGTTGCAGGAATCCCAAGGTGACATTGCTGCAATGAAGTTCAAATGGTATCTCCATGAAGAATGGGATGCATACTCCATTTCTATCTGCATCTGAAAGGTGTGACGGACGTCACTCCATTGTTTGATTTTTCTACCGTTTTGTACTTGCAGCCTTTGTTTAACACATTCAAGTGTTTGAATTTAATTAATATTATAATGTACTGTATTTTAACAATGTAGATAATGTATTTTTATTGAAAAAGGACCAAAAATATATGCAATTTTAATAAGTCAAAATAACTTAAGTGTTACCGTTAAACAATATACTATGCAATATCATATATCTAGGCCTATATGTATGTACGTATGTATGAAAGGCAGGGTACATTTTAGCATGGGGTAGTGTCTCCCTTGCTTTGTTCTGAAATCCTTTGATGGTGTGTGGCATAAATGCTGTTCTATTCATTCCACAACTGGTCAGTCCCTCAAAGTTTTATACCGAGCAGTTTGGCCTTGATTTACACCCATACAGTATGTTCTCTATGGGGTTAAGATGTGGTCAGTGACTAGACCACATCCTCACTAACAGAGGATACCACTCAATCCATTGCCAAGTGTTTTAGTGAACTGTGTTCTTGAAAAATGGACTCTTGTCTTCCACTGAACAACTTTCGACAGTTCACTTAAAGTTCACTAATACTACACAATTTGAAAGACTTTGAATTTGCTTGTTCTTTTGCTGAGTTTTGATCATTTTTTTAAGCAGGAAATATAAATGACTCAGTAAAAAGTCTCATGGAGTTCTTATCACAAAGTGACTACTGTCAACTCTATCTTACCTGCATGGCTCCGGCAGTGTTTTTACCTCTGCCTCTTTAATATTCAGCTGAAGTTAGTGTTGCTACTCTGCTGTGTCAGCACTGCCTTCACTGTTGAAAGATGATTTCCAACACAAACAGATAGATAGATAGATAGATAGATAGATAGATAGATAGATAGATAGATAGATAGATAGACAGACAGACAGACAGACAGACAGACAGACAGACAGACAGACAGACAGACAGACAGACAGACAGACAGACAGATAGATAGATAGATAGATAGATGGATAGATAGATATAGACAGACAGACATAGATAGATAGATAGATAGATAGATAGATAGATAGATAGATAGATAGATAGATAGATAGATAGATAGATAGATAGATAGATAGATAGATAGATAGATAGATAGATAGATAGATAGATAGATAGATAGATAGATAGATAGATAGATAGATAGATAGATAGATAGATAGATAGATAGATGGATAGATAGATATAGACAGACAGACATAGATAGATAGATAGATAGATAGATAGATAGATAGATAGATAGATAGATAGATAGATAGATAGACAGACAGACAGACAGACAGACAGACAGACAGACAGACAGACAGACAGACAGACAGACAGACAGACAGACAGACAGACAGACAGACAGACAGACAGACAGACAGACAGACAGACAGACAGATAGATAGATAGATAGATAGATAGATAGATAGATAGATGGATGGATAGATATAGACAGACAGACATAGATAGATAGATAGATAGATAGATAGACAGACAGACAGACAGACAGACAGACAGACAGACAGACAGACAGACAGACAGACAGACAGACAGACAGACAGACAGACAGATAGATAGATAGATAGATAGATAGATAGATAGATAGATAGATAGATAGACGGATAGATAGAGACAGACAGACAGACAGACAGACAGACAGACAGACAGACAGACAGACAGACAGACAGACAGACAGACAGACAGACAGACAGACAGACAGACAGACAGACAGATAGATAGATAGATAGATAGATAGATAGATAGATAGATAGATAGATAGATAGATAGATAGATAGATGGATGGATGACAGAGGTTCTTTTCCTCCTCCCTCTGTGTGGAACAGTCGTGTTCTGCCGTGCAGTGAAGGTGTGTGATTAACTCTGAGTCAGATACAAGTGTTTTGCAATTTGAGAGAGGGTTGTAACACCACTCCATCTCCAGTTTTTTCAGGTTCAGCTTCAACTTCACACGCAAGCCTATTGTCAATCAGAGAGAGCTGTGGTACTCAGGCTGTCACTCACAACAATGGAGACAATTAGAGGGTCTGCAGCTGGGGTGTCTGTCTGTGTTGACAGATTTTGACCTGGTTTGAATGTAACTCACTTAACTTATGGAAGTGGAACTGAGCAGAAACATAACCCTAAACATATACTTATCCTGTAAATACTTAGCACCACAGTTGGGAGAAACAGTTCAATCAGGGTCTTCAAATAACACACATGAACACAGCATGCATAGCTTTTCTTGGACCCCAAAATTAAATTCTTCATTTGCATCTGGAATCTTTTGCCCAATCCAGATCCCTAGTCTGCATCTCAGTGCTAGCTTTTCATCAAGAGGGCTATTGCCAGTGTACTGTATGATGATAGTGATGACTGCTATTGTCACTTGTCAGCAGTAATGCTATGTGGACTTTCCTGTAAGATGACAAGAGTGACGCAAAACCCATGTCTGAAGGGCAAAAACTGAGTCATCTATCCAAATAAAATACAATATACCTGCAGCACAGTACATTGACTTGTCTGTTACTTTACGATCAACATTAACTCATGCCAACACTGGCATATGCTAAGCATGAAAAACACCAAGCCTCTTATTCAGGTTTGGAACTCATAAAAATGACCAGTTTTAGGTCAGCTTTGTGAAAAAATGGTTGAATATATCAGCACTATAGAAATCTGACCAGGTTTGAATGAGGTCTTGGTGTTTAAAGTTCAAATGCAGGTGTAGCTTATGACATGCAAACTGAAATGTTTCAAGCATTCTTTAATATTTACTTTGATAATTACCTGGAAAATATGAGAAAAAAGTCTCAAAAGACAATTTTTAATGTAATGTTTGAGTAACTAACTATCCTTGCAGTTTCAGCACACGATGCTCTAATACTGGGAAAGAATGCTGACTTGACAGTTTGCCCGATGACACTCAATGACACCCTCCACAAAGAGTGGAAGTTGCAGGCAATCACACCTGAAAGAAAGCTTTGCAGGGATTGAGGCTGTTGTCAGAACATCCAGAGCCACTGTTCCTGTGCTTGATTGGTCAGCCAACATCACGCTGAACCCTATAAAGAATCAAGAAGAAGATGAAAGATGCTAGACCCCACAATACAGATGTGCTGCATGCTGCTACAATATGGGATTCCATAACATCTCGCCAGAGCCACAGGTGGATCCTCCATTCCAAAGGAGGCCCGACCAAGTATTGAGTGCAAAAATTAACATACTTTTCAGAGGCTTGACTTTTCTGTATTGTAAATATTTTTTTATGGATATTATGCAATATTAAAATATTTGGAGAGAAGAAATTTTTGGATTTTCATGAGGTGAAGACCATAACTTTTAATATGAAAACATAAAAGATGTTTAACTATTTCAGTTAATGTGTAATCAGTCTTGGATATGTTAAAGTTTCACTGTTTGAATTCAATCCATGGAAAAAAAAATTAACTTTTCCAATATATTGTAATTTTTGTTTGAAACACACAGACAATCAACAAATGCCTAATCCCCGTAGCAAAATATGTAGACACAACATGGTGAAGGGGTATAAAAGTTTAGATGACATTACTTCTGTCCTAACTATGAGTAACAGATATTTGTGTGTGTCCTCATCCTGTCCAAAAACACATCCTAATGTTCAACACGTTTAATTTCACCACATGCCCATCTTTAAAGTTTTCAGTCCTTTTAGTGCATTGTTTTAATGTGAGGAGTTTGCAAACAGCTGCAGATGTGTACATGAACCACAAAATTCAACAGTGTGGCATCTTTCTGCAGGGATGTTCAGATGGAAGTGCGTATTTGTACTTTAGAATTTAACTGCTGTTAAAATTTTGCTGATTGGCTCCTTATTGTTGCTAAATCTGCTCTCTTGCCTCCTGCAATCCAAACACAATGGAGTGGCCAATCCCATTCAAGGACAGTGACAACTAGAACATTTGTCATAGTATTCAGATCTACTCCATTTTTCTTTCTGTGTTTCCAAGGCCCTTGCTCCACCGTTCCAACAAAATTCATGAACATTGAGTCATTAGATTTTCCAAAATCCTGCTTTCAGACAAACAACTACAACAACTGCAGCCCCTTAATGACACCTTCCATGTACTGCACCAGTTCTTCTAATACTTACAATACTTATAATACTATGTTTATTATAGATTTCAACTGTAATTTGTTGGATTGTTTGATTGAGAGAATAACACAAAGTGGATCTGTTTAAAAGAACAGATCCAGGATTTTTTTCACTGATCTCAACAAGTGAGGCAAAGGTATTACAAACTGATAAATATATTTTTGATGAAATTTGCTGCAAGACTTGAGCAGATCTCAGGGATGAGGCCATCAAGTTCTTGGAATCTGGATAGAAGTGTGAATTCAGGAATTATTCTCTACTTCTCCTAATATTGCAATACAAACCTTTTTTTTCTGTTTATGTCGTTCCATGTTAACTTCTTGACCTTACTTGCCAGATTATTTCTTGGTCTGGTGATTCTGCAAATACACAAATAAACTGAAGCACAGCATGATCTGAATGTGTTTTGTTAGTTTTGCAGCTGGTACATTTCAATCAGAGTTATTTGAGCAGTGTGTTTTTAAATAAGCTTTGTTTAAGTAAATGAAGCTGTTTGGTACTACTGTTGAACATGGACCATTGTCCTTGCCAAAGGACAATAGAAAGTGAAGTGCTACATGATATATATTTACACATTTGTGTAATATATCTAGTATCATTGTATTCTGTGTTATCATGTTTTACTTTTATTCAGCAAAATGTAGATAAGCATTTATTCTCAAACTTCTTTGGGCAGTGATGATGATTCTGCTCTCAAAATCCAGAATATTGGTTGGGTAAAGAAACCACCTCCAATTCAACACAAACAGACTGACATTGGGTGTTTCTTGTCGTTTATTAATTCTGGATTCTCTGCCAGTCAGTCAGAGCTGAAGAAGCCTCTTGGATGAGAGGCGAAATGTCATCAACCAGCCTAAAGGAAGTGATTCTTTTGAATCAGCTGATTCTTTTTTGCCCATATCGATTTACCCTAGATCTTGAGAGAAAGAAAGAAAGAACCTCCACTTTAATGTCCCAACACAACACACTAGGGGCCTGTAAGCATGCAAATTAGTACAGGGGGAGGCAGCAGCGACTTCAGGGTGTGCCCCAATTGAGCAGCTTGTGTGGGGGACGGCGCCTTGCAAGGGCACCTCGGCAGTGACTGGGAGGTGTGCTGACACCTCCCACTGTCAGCTCACAGTGGGAGGATGGTCAGTGGGACGAGAATCGAACCGCTCATCTCTGATCAATAGACGCCTGCTCTACCACTTAACCACTGCCCCCCGTCATGTAGTTATTCACTGATGAAGTACATCAGGTCTTGCTTTATGTTTGTTGTGTACCACATCAAGAGGACTCTAGGAGACAGATTTGGGTTACCTGAAATGACTGGGCATGTGGCAGCATGGGCAGCTCCTAACCTGTGCTGAGGAAGGCAGATGCCCTGAGGGTCTGACTGGAACAGCTGCTCTATTTCTATAAACAGGAAAAAAAAACCTTTCTTCTCCTCCTCCTCCGCCTTTGCTTCTGTTCTTCGTGGCAGATGCTGGTCTCTGTCTGACTTCAGAGGGAAGTAATTATTGAGTCAGAGCACAAGGCGCACCTCCTTCTAATAAACCCACATCAAATTATGGGATGACTGACAACTTTGTGCTGTGACTCACGTGTGTGGCGGAAATGGAGAGTGAAGCGGTTCCTCAATGACAAAGCGGAAACAACATCTGATGAGATTCAGAGTGAATTAGTCATGACGGAGCTTCAGGTAACAGACATCCTACGTGTTCTACTAATTTCTGATGAACAGTATATTCCACCACTCAGGCATCATAACCTCTGTTCCTAACAACCTGTCTTTCAAGCTGCACTCCTTTCTCCTCTCTCTTTCTAGCCTGACTGTATGGCTTTTACCCTCTGTCGCTGTCTTACATAAGGTTGATCCAGTAAAATTCCACAGCACTTGCTTGCTCCACCATCTTCTTCCAAGTGCTTCATCCTTTAGCGACACAATTTTTGGCTGTTGTCCACTCGTAGGTTGTACAATGTTTCCAACTGCACACTGACATTTACCTCCCCTCATATAAATGGATGACAGACTTATTAAAAGAGTCCGGCATCTGAAAGCATTGTTAATCCATCCATTGCCATTGACTTCCGCTTCATCCGCCACAGCGGGTCACGGGGAGCTGGAGCCTATCCCAGCTGGCATAGGGCGTGAGGCGGGGGACACTCCGGGCACGATGCCAGTGCACCTCGGAGCCACACACAAAGACAGACAACCACACGCACACACACTCACTCCTACTGGCAATTTCGGACCGGCCAATCAACCTGAAGCTCATGTTTTTGGAGGTGGGAGGAAGCCGGAGAACCCAGAAAGAACCCACGCAGACACAGGGAGAGCATGCAAACTCCACACAGAGCAGGACTCCAACCCAGACCCGCCGTGTTGTGCGGCGACAGCGCTACCCACTGCGCCACCGTGCCGCCCTAGCATTGTTAAACATTGTTAGAAATCTGAAGCCTTGACTCATTTGAAGGAGATAAACAACATTTTTGTTAATTGTTTGGAATTATACTATAGATGCATTTTTATTTGGTAATATCATCACCTGCACCTATTTATACACTTATTTTTATATCATATAAAATAAGTGAGTAGTATATTTTATAGTATATTTTATATTCTGTATATTACCTTTTAAAAGTTTGAGTGCCACAGATGTTTGCCACTCTTTAGAACTGCTATGAACATGGCAATAATGAATCATCAGTTTACATTCACTTGGTTAACTTATTTTCTAATTGTTCTTAAATTATTATTATGTTATTACTAATATAAAGTTGTGTTTCTGAGGCTCTAGGTTAAATATTAACTTAGTTTAGCTCTATTTTTGGACCTGCCCAATTTCTGAAGAGAATATTTAGTTCTTTATCTGATAAATGCTCCACTGTCTTCTCCAGTTCCTCCCAAACTTTGTCTGGGTGCTGGTTAGCGCTGGTAATGATGTGTACAGCACAAACAATACGATAAAGTTATGGACCAGACAGCAAAGCACTGAGCAGAAGCTCAAAATAAAGCTCTGAAAAGCTGAGATTAATCCAATGTGTGCTTTGGTCTCTGTAGATTATTAAAAATCACAACAGTCACCAATACATAATCCTGATTTTTAGAAAAAAGTTAAACCTGCTCTATTCTCTTAGAATATTTTCAGTGCATCTTAAAACAACTGCAACACACTTGTAATTTAGTTTGATTTGTTGAACAGATTGCAGTGTATCTTCAGAGGATTTCTCACATTGCTATCTAATTAGCAGGTAAAACCCGCACCAGTAGAGTAGACTTACTCAGAGATCACCAGATAACACGTCTGATGAGTCATAGACCAAAGGATGACAGATGAGACAGCTATCAGTTTTTTTTGTTTTGGATGTAACACTACACCACACAGCCAGGACTGCACACACAGTAAAAAAAAAAAATACTGACACACAGCCAAGCAGGACAGATAGGAAAGTCAGATATTAAGTGCTTTTGTTACATCATTCATGGGCATTTGAAATCCATAGAGTTACAAATGCAAAATCAGTTAAAATCAACACAAACTTATGATACTGTTACTCAGAAGTTGAACCAATGTTGTGTGTGTTATGTGTAACAAATGATCATACAATATCTTCGTTTTAATTTTAAACCCATACACCTGGTAAACCAATCTTAACCAGTGCACCAGCCTGGAAAAGTTACCACAGAATCTACGTCTGAAATCTCCTGTTGAGTACTTAGCTTAATACTTGATCCACATTGAGCTCATTTAGCAAAACCTTGACAGTTCAGGTTCAACATCTACAGTATATGATAAGTGTATATGTTCAGCTTTATTGTGCAGATCTCATGTAGGTGCATTGATGCACTATGTCACAAGCACAGCTGTACCTGAATCTCTAAACAATGCATTTGTGCAAACTTTAAAATAAAAGGATTAGTAACTGAACTGGATTTGAAGGTTCTTAGTCAATCTTTCACTGACGCCTCCCACTACCAATGTTCTCTCCTTGTAGGCTGAATAAATTACGCAGCATTTTGAGGACTAAAAAAAAAAACCTGTACTTTTTGTGACTTCTGCTCACAAAATGTTGCTACCTTTTGTTGAATTTATAGTCACTGACTTATCACTGCTGATGAAGAATATTGTAGGCATGTTTAAAGTTCTACGGAGTAGAATGATATGATCAAGAATTTGTATTTTAAGATAAACTCACACACACACACACACACACACACACACACACACACACACACACACACACACACACACACACACACACACACACACACACACACACACACACACACACACAGATGACACAATGAAGAACAAGTTTTTCTGCTGGAAGGGGGGGATGAATCCTTTATTTAACCCTTCAAGGTGATCTAAAAACAGCTCTGTGTGTGTGTGATACATGTGTGTTCAGGCAGATGACAAACACGGGTCTTAAACATAATTTTGTCAACAGAGTGAGGTTACACCATCACCACATGATCAACAAAATCCCTTCATTCCCACATCTCCTCCAACATCATTTCCACAGACCTGATCCGGACACACAATATCTGTTCCAGCACACAGTTTCGTGTTGTACTCGTTGGCTGGCTGTCATCACTCTGCTCAGGGAGGCTGGCTAATAATTTGTCAGCCCTTATGGGATATGAGGCCAGCATGTCAACAACGGACCCAGTGTTTCTCCAGTCAATGATGGAGGGAGAGCAAAGCTGATACGGCCTCTGTTCAGGCGAAGGGAGGAGTTGTGGAGAAAGGGGGGGGGAGGGTGGTATTCCTGGGTGACACTCGGGGAGGAAACATAATCCAAAATGTGTTTTGCAATACTCATGGCCATTTGGAATGGAAAGAACGAGCAGCGGGGGCATATTATGTTTGCCAGTTGCAGTACATTAACAGTGGCACAAAGGAACAAAGCAAACTGCCATAAGTATCCATTACCTCAGGATGCATGATGTCCCCTTCATTCAGGAATGGGCCCTATCTATGTTTTCACAGGAGGTGTTGTGCAACAGTGTTCCCTTCCCAGCAGGTTCAAAGGCTGACCTACGTAAGTCTACAGACAAACAGTGAAAATGTTTTCTAAGGGACAAAACATGTTTCCTTGGATTCTGAGTCAACTGACAGATCAATACCAAGAAAACTATTTCAGCATATGTGCAGGTCGACTCCCCTCTGTTATCAGTTGTTCAAACAGCCCTCTGCTGCACAATGTACCGACCTGCTACCCACACAGGTGCAGGAAGTGCCTCCCTCACTTCATCTCTTTCAACACTTTTTTTCTACAGTTTTTGAGCTAAGGCTTCAGCTTACCGTAATATTTCTGTTCTGTATATTTAGGTACAGATCCAGATTTCAAACAAGCCAAGTAAAAAAGGGAAAATACTGTATGTTGGTTCAGTGTAGTAGATTGGTTCAGTGGGTAAAAATGATAAAATGCACACATCTGACATCTAGTGGCTGTGTTACGTAGATGACTACCTTCAGGAAGAGAAGACCTGAAGGCACCCAGATGATATCAACAAACACAGTACTGTGATTTCAAGGCTAATCAGTCACTGTTCAAATACAGAGTAATGAAATTGTAAATATCTATTCATGGATTAGGTTGTGCAGTTCTTGTTCAGATGCTTACATTGTGACGATACTAGCAGCTGTGAACAATGTTACTGTCAAGCGTTTAGTGTTGAATCCAGAGTCAGGGAACTTTTATGAACACCAGCTGCTGCAGTAGTGATTCAGTTCCATCTCCTCTTAAGAATAACAAAAGAATTCCTCCATTATATCAATGAACAGACCTGAAGCTGTCCTTCTGTGTGCTCAGGCCTGTTCAACTTAAAAGAGAAGGACACATGAAAGCAGGAATATGAAAAGAAAAGTTTTATCAGGTCTCATTCCATTAGCCTGCATCAGTAGTTTTTAAAGATTTGCTCCACTTGTATCTTGTTCAATGCGACACTGATAAAAAATGCTTATTATAAATTGTTCATTTGAAGTTAAATGTAATCCAGACTGGACAATCAATGAACAAATATTTTTTTAGACAACTATATCAAGAGGTCCGCCTGTCTTTTACTACATCCTTTCTATCTCTCCATTTTTATCACATTCCTCTTCTGCGGTCAAACCTTCCTTTTAATAGTAAGAACAGTAAGTGCAATGCTCCAGGACTGAATCGGAGCATACTTGTTATACTCCAGAACTTCTTACATTTATTCCAAGGTCAAAGAAAGAAGTGAAGGAATTATGAGGGAGGAGAGAACAAAAAAAGTACAGCAAATAGCTTGTATTTGCTCTGTTTTTGTCTTTTCAATGTCTCGACAAACTGGGTTTTGCTTTCAAATGGTTTACTCGGGCGACACGGTGGCACAGTGGGTAGCGCTGTCACCTCACAACACGGCGGTTCCAGATTCAAGTCCCGCTCTGTGTGGAGTTTGCATGCTCTCCTCATGTCTGCGTGGGTTCTCTCCAGGTTCTCCGGCTTCCTCCCACCTCCAAAAGCATGCGCTTCAGGTTACTCGGCCATCCCCAAATTGCCCGTAGGAGTGAGTGTCTGTGCGTGTTTGTCTGTCTTTGTGTGTGGCTCTGCGGCACACTGGCGTCATGCCCGGAGTGTCCCCTGCCTCACGCCCTATGCCAGCTAGTATAGGCTCCAGCTCCCAGTGACCCACTGCGGCAGATACAGCAGCAGTAAAAAACAATGGATAGTTTACTCGTGACTTTTTTTGCCATAAGCAAATTATGACATTTCAATAAATAAATATTTTCTCTGAGTAGAGACTAACTGATCAAATACAGATCTTATGATCACCAATGATGTGGAATATTTTTACATGAACAATAAGAAACCAATCTTTCCATTAACCATTTTGGACTGCAAAAGAATATGTACACGAGTAATTAAAAGAAATTAAAGAAAAATGATCCAGAACTGCACAAGTAAAACCTAGCCTTCCATAAACTATAACGCTTTGAACGTATTGCCTTTTTATGTGCTGTCTTGTTAGTTAATATGTATTGCTATGAAGTGTTCATTCAGCGCGCTTTATTTATTATTTTATTTTGACATTTCTGGGTCATCTTTAATCTTCTTCTTTTCCTTTCGGCTTTTCCCTTCAGGGGTTGCCACAGCGAATCAGTTGTCTCCATCTAACCCTGTCTTCTGCATCCTCTTCTCTCACACCAACTACCTTCATGTCCTCTTTCACTACATCCATAAACCTCCTCTTTGGTCTTCCTCTAGGCCTCCTGCCTGGCAGTTCAAAACTCAGCATCCTTCTACCAATATATTCACTATCTCTCCTCTGGACATGTCCAAACCATCTCAGTCTGGCCTCTCTGACTCATTCCTCTCCTTTCCAGGACAAACCTCCATCTCTCTAGCGTCTCCTCCACCTGTTCCCTGCTGTCATTACAGATCACAATGTCATCTGCAAACATCATAGTCCATGGAGATTCTTGTCTAACCTCGTCAGTCAGCCTGTCCATCACCATAGCAAACAAGAAGGGGCTCAGAGCTGATCCCTGATGCAGTCCCACCTCCACCTTGAACTCCTCTGTCACACCTACAGCACACCTCACCACTGTCTTACAGTCCTCATACATGTCCTGCACCGCTCTAACATACTTCTCTGCCACTTCAGACTTCCTGATACAATACCACAGTTCCTCTCTGGGCACTCTGTCATAAGCTTTCTCCAGATCTACAGAAACACAATGCAGCTCCGTTTGGCCTTCTCTATACTTCTCTATCAACATCCTCAAAGCAAATACTGGATCTGTAGTACTCTTTTTTTGGCATAAAACCATACTGCTGCTCACAGATGCTCACTTCTGCCCTTAGTCTAGCTTCAACTACTCTTTCCCATAACTTCATTGTATGGCTCATCAGCTTTATTCCTCTGTAGTTGCCACAACTCTGCACATCTCTCTTGTTCTTAAAAATGGGCACCAGCACACTTCTCCTCCATTCCTCAGGCATCCTCTCACTATCTAAGATCCTGTTGAACAACCCAGTCAGAAACTTTACTGCCACCTCTCCTAGACACTTCCAAACCTCTACAGGTATATCATCAGGACCGACTGCCTTTCCACTCTTCATCCTCTTCAATGCCCTCCTCAATTCATTCTGACTAATCTTTGTTACTTCCTGGTCCACAACAGCCACCTCTTCTAGTCTTTGTTCTCTCTCATTTTCCTCGTTCATCAACTCTTCAAAGTACTCTTTCCATCTTCCCATCACACTACTGGCACCTGTCAATACACTTCCATCCCTATCCTTAATCACCCTAACCTGCTGCAAGTCCTTCCCATTTCTGTCTCTCTGTCTTGCCAACCGATCTTCTTCAGATTACGCCGTCTACACAAGATGTAGTCTACCTGTGTGCTCCTACCTCCACTCTTATAGGTCACCCTATGTTCCTGCCTCTTCTGGAAGAAAGTATTCACTGTAGCCATTTCCATCCTTTTTGCAAAGTCCACCACCATCTGTCCTTCTGCATTCCTCTCCTGGATATCAAACCTGCCCATCACCTCCTCCTCACCTCTGTTTCCTGCACCAACATGTCCACTGAAGTCTGCACCAATGACGACTCTCACTTTTAGGTATGCTCTCCATCACTTCACCAAAATCCAAGTCTGGGTCATCTTTAATGTTTGTTCATATTCCAGAATTACTGAACGCTCGTATTTTATGCAAGGGTCTTTAAAATAGATGGACTAGATCTATAGTGTTTTACTGCGGCCCACTGTCCCTTCAGCTTTATTGCTTACCATCTCATGTTTTGATGTTTTCCTGAAGTCACATTTTTTTCTAGAGAACAGGAAGCTCTTGCACCTACTATTCATCGATTCTATCAATCGTTTCGCTGCCTTCAAGCTTATCTAGCGTTCCGCTCTCAGTTGCATACATCATGGTATTTCACAAGTATAAATAATGTGATTTTTAAAGAAGCTAATAATCTTGGCACCAGTTATCTTTGAAATGTAGCAGCAATGAAAATGCTGAAAAAAACATGCACTATGCAATATTTAAATGTCACTTTGGAGACACTAATTCTACTGTAAGCTGATGCAAATACCATGGGAGGAAATGTGTCAATTTGCTTGTATAGATTGAAAACACCCATGCAAATGGACATGCATGCAAAAACATGGGAATGCAATGCACAACAACAACCCAAAAGAAAAGGATCTTAATATACACACACATCAACAGTATCTTGGTTGCGCTCATCTCATTTTTTCATCACTGACTCTCTGGTTGAAGTAACAGGGTTGGTAAAAACACCATAAAAAACAACATTTGTAAAGTGATAAATGGAAGTATTGGTGTGTTATCAGCCAAATCTCCATAAAGACTCAGAGAACACACCACAAACAAATGTCAGGGAAATTTTCCGGAAAGAAGAAACCGACTTGCACAAAATGTACACGCACACACACACACACACACACACACACACACACACACACACACACACACACACACACACACACACACACACACACACACACACACACACACACGCACAATAACTAGCACAAGGTACAAAGGCAATCATCAAATGCTGATTTGATGATTGCCTTTGTACCACACTTCCTCTTTCCTCAGAACTTGATTTTGTCAGTTTTGTCAAAATCACAGTGATAGTGCTAATAAAATTACATCTCTACAACTCTACTTATTGTGGGGGTTGCTTTTCTTGTTGTTGCTTTGGAATAATAAGTCTAAAATTATGTTCAGTCATTTTCATTGTTCATTTCATGTTTATTTGAACCCAAAATGTAAATATGGGCTAACACTTTAAGGACTGTCTTAAAATCATTTGCTGTTAGCCTGTGTAATACCTTGGAGAGGGGGAGGTCCCATCACACTAATTCAACTCTGGGCTTGGTGGTTACTTGGCACACAATAACATTTTCTTCTGTGCAGACACATGTGCTCATATATCTTCATTCCTGTAACTTCCAGTGCCGTCTTGCATGGATCATGGCTGCTCCTCTCACTGCACTGGTTTTGTGCTGGGTGTTTAGCCTGAGTTGCAGTACACCGGAATGGTTCTACAATATCTCTACCAGTCTCTTCAGTTTGTCTGGGGATGTTATGCTTGGAGGGCTCTTTCCCATTAATGAGATATCCAGCAACCTCAACCAGAGAAGAGAACCGAACGACATCAGCTGCAAAAGGTAAAGCTTTACAAAAGATATCATTCTATTACCTGAGTCAATGTGTAAGATTAACCTGACTGATCATGTTATTAATTATTTTGTGCATGTGGTCCCACAGTTTAAATGAATATGGACTGGGCCTCACGCTAGTAATGAAATATGCAGTGGATGAGATCAACGCAAACCCAATTCTGCTTCCTGGAATCAAGTTGGGTTATGAAATTTATGACACATGCAGACAATCAGCTGTCATTATGAAACCAACCCTTTCTTTCCTCACTGCCAAATCAAACAATGTGCTATCTGTGGAGTTTAATTACACCAATTATGAGACCAGGGTAACTGCCGTGATTGGTCCTTATAGTTCGGAAATGGTGTCAGTCGTAGGAAAACTTTTGGGATTCTTTCTCATGCCACAGGTTTGATTACAGATAAATAGCTACATGTGCACATATTTTAAATTAATTTGGTATCTGTTCAAATAATATTCATCATTTTGAATGAAAATCTGAGAGTAAAGCTAAATATGTCATTTATATCTGAGACAATTGACCTGTCTTAGAAAGCAAAGTGTATCATAAAAAAAACATTTCTTTGTTCATTCATGATTTTCAATAATTATTAACTTTGTTTTTTCTACTTTTAACAGAAATGTATGAGTATTATAATAGGACTAACCACAATAATATCTTCACTTCAGATTAGTTATGGTGCCACCAGTGACAAATTCAGCAACAAGCTTCTATACCCATCGTTCTTCCGAACAGTTCCCAGTGACAAATGGCAAGTGGAAGTCATGGTGCTTCTACTGAAAAAGTTCAACTGGAACTGGGTGGCGGTTGTGGGCAGTGAAGAGGAGTACGGGCAAAGAGGTGTGCAGGAATTCTCTAAAATAGCAGCAAACAATTCTGTGTGTGTTGCCTATCAGGGGCTGATTCCTGTATACAGCGACCCTGAGCCGGTGATCGGGACCATCCTCAACAATATCATAGCAACCAATGTTGGAGTGATAGTTGTCTTTTCCATTGTAGAACAAGCTGAAATCTTTTTCAAAGAGGTTAGTCAATCAGAGAACTATCAGCACTGGAGATAAGGGTTATATGTTACTGATAGATAATTATTTTAACATCAGTCGTCCAATCCACTCCAGGTCATCAAGAGGAACGTAACAGGCGTGTGGATTGCCAGCACCAGTTGGGCCATCCATACTCGAGTGAGCTCTCTCCCCAACATTAAAAACATCGGCACAATCATCGGATTCACTGACAAGCTGCAGACCCTGGATCTGCTCACTGCATACACACAGCAGCTTCTCATCAAAATCAGTGCAGAGAGTGAACATGCACCCCCCCATCCCTTCAACTCCAGCTACCCTCCCTATCCCTGCCCTCAGTGCTGGAACCTATCTCCTGCTAACAT
Source organism: Antennarius maculatus (assembly GCA_013358685.1). Lineage (NCBI taxonomy): Eukaryota > Metazoa > Chordata > Actinopteri > Lophiiformes > Antennariidae > Antennarius > Antennarius maculatus. The sequence continues at coordinate 9,953,984 of CM023609.1, forward strand.
CAGCCTGGTGAAGGAGCCGGCCCTGCGTCGCACTGCCTTCAGTGTCTATGCTGCCATCTACAGTGTAGCGCAGGCACTGCACAGCCTGCTGGGCTGCGACTCAAGGGGCTGTCTGCTGGGGCCTGGAACCAAAATCTACCCGTGGAAGGTGATGGCTGATTGATTGATTGATTGATTGATTGATTGATTGATTGATTGATTGATTGATTGATTGATTGATTGATTGATTGATTGATTGATTGATTGATTGATTGGTTGATTGGTTGATTGATTTAGCCTCTAGGTGATGTCACTCTAAACCAATCATTATTTTTTTTTAAATGATAATTTTGAAATTAAATAAAGACTAAAATCTTTTGCAGCTGCTGAAAACTTTAAGGAACGTATCTGTAGACATGAATGGTACATTTTTAGTATTTGACAATAATGGCAACCCAAACATAGGATACAATTTGATTCAGTGGATCTGGACTGACTCAGATGTAAACTTCAAAGAGGTTGGAAGCTTTGATAAAGAACTGCACATCAACCTCTCCCTCCTCAAATGGCACACATCAGACTCTCAGGTAATTTTCAGAAATTTGTTTTAAAAATGGGCAGTACAGTGGCACAGTGGGTAGCGCTGTTGCCTCACAACACGGCAGATCTTGGTTCGAGTCCCACTCTGTGCAGAGTTCGCATGCTCTCCCCATGTCTGCGTGGGTTCTCTCCGGGTTCTCCGGCTTCCTCCCACTTCTAAAAGCATGCGCATCAGGTTGATTGGCCGGTCCCAAATTGCCCGTAGGAGTGAGTGTGTTTGTGCATGGTTGTTTGTCTTTGTGTGTGGCTCTGGCGTTGTGCCCGGAATGTCCCCTGCCTCACGCCCTGTGCCCGCTGAGATAGGCTCCTGCTCCCCGTGACCCGCCACAGCAGAAAATGAATGAATATTTTAAAAATTGATATAAATTTTTAAATGAGTGCAGTTTTAGTTCAGCAACTAAACTGCTCCTAAATGTAATCAAGCACACATTCTTGTGAAGTTGCAGTTTTTTGCTTGAGCAAGGTATATCACAATTTTGCAGGTTCCCCAGTCCACCTGTTCAGGAGCTTGCAAGCCAGGCCAGGTCCGCAGAGTCAAAGGTTTCCATTCCTGCTGTTACGATTGCATCGACTGTTTGCCAGGCACTTACCAGGAAAATGAGGGTAATAAAGTCTTCCGTACATATCTGAAATACAAGGAGTATTTAAAAATTTTGAGAAATAGACTTCTTTGTTTTCGTCTTCTATTATTTGTATTTATCTTCTTATCAAATGCTGCAAATAAGCACATTTCCCAAAATGTCAAAATATTAACTTCACAATGATGCAAACAATATTTCCTGATTACATGGTTTAATGAAGCTTCAATTTCTCATTGTGCTATCTGATTCACAGAGGACGTTCAGTGCAAAAAGTGCTTGACGGGTCAATGGTCTCTGGAACGGAGCACCAAATGTATTAAACCCATCTTTGAAGTGTTGTCCTGGGGCTCTCCTGAAGCTTTGGAAATGATGTTGGCTGGGCTGGTGATACTGATATGTCAGGTGTCAGTGGGTGGTGTGTTCCTGAAGTACCGGGAGACCCACTTGGTACAGGCCTCCGGGGGAGCCATGTGTTTTGTGGCTCTGTTTAGCTTGATGGGAGCTTGCCTCTGTCTGCTGCTCTTCCTGGGGCAACCAGGGGACTTTGTGTGTCGCCTTCAGTTGCCACTCACCTCCATTTTTCAAACAGTGGCCCTCTCTATTATCACATCTATCTCACTTCAGGTGAGTAATGACAGGCAAAACATGTTTCTGTCTTGTATAATGATTGTTGTAATCAGGATGTAAACCATACTTTTAAAACAGATATGCTGTGTGTCAGAGTTCCCAAAGCTGGCAGCTTCTCACCGTCCTGTACTCAGAGGTCCTGGAAGCTGGCTCTTTGTTCTGGCCTGCTGTGCTGTGCAGATTGGTATCTGTTGCTGGTTCGTTCAAGAAGGGCCCTCACTGTCTGCACATCTGGCAAATATGAAAATAGACTTTGTGACTGCATTTCTGTCATGCCCAGTTTTACCTTTGACTGGATTTGCTGTGATGCAAGGATTCAACAGTGCAATGGCAATTATATCATTCATGTGCACCTTCATGGCAGTGAAGCATCCTCATCAGTACAACCTTGCAAGAGATATCACCTTTTCTTCCCTGATCTACTGTGTGGCTTGGGTGACCTTTATTCCAATTTACATAGCACTGAATGACAAATACAAGTCTGTTGTCCATGTTACTTTCACCCTGGCAAGCATCTTTGGACTTGTGGCAGCCTACTATTTCCCCAAATGCTACCTTCTGTTGAGAAAACCTGAGCTCAATACAGCAGCCCATTTCTGTACATTCTTAGAGGGTCTCCCACCAACTCCAACTGAGGAGGAACCACAGACATAGACAGAATCAGAGCAATAAATTTGCAAAATTTAGAAACCAAAACAAATCTCCACGAATTATATAAAATGTAAAAAAATATATATTTGGATACTTTATATGTGAGCAAATTAATTGGGTAATTAAGAAGCTCGGGCCTAAAATAATTATGAACTATAATAAGTTTAATGTGAAAGTCCAAATGTAAGCTAATGTTAAGAGCATAAATGTAATGTATTTAATTGTTATTAATTAGATTTTACATTTTATATTTGAAACATTTTTTAAAAAGGGAATAATGGATTGGTTCTAGCATTTTAATTTATTGATTTGTGGCTGCATTATTTTTCTTTTCATGTAACAGGGCCAACATCTACATCATAGGAGAAAAAAAAGAGTCTATTAAAAGGAACTTTTTTTCTATGTGCTAATTTTTCATTAAATTGTGCTTCTTGTTTCAACAAGGCCCTGCATATGCTAAGCTACTTGTAGGGCTAATCTTGACATCCCTTGAAGAACTAAAGGTACAATTCAGAATTAGAATCATTCTTGAAGTGCACTTCTGTTTAAAGACTCAAGACTCTCAGGACAAAGTAAAATTGTCCGACGACATATTTCATCAAAATAGTATGCGAGATAAAAATTTTGCTAACGTCCATGATTAAACTAATGTGGTGCACTTTAATTAATAGAATTTATTTTCAGCTGTGAAAATCATATACTAGTTTGTATTTTAATCTTATTATCTACTAATGTGAACATAATGACATGATCTCAATCAAGTCTTGACTCATTAACCTGGTTAACTGCTGCCTGACAGGCATTACTCAGGGAACTACTACTACCCACATAGCAACGGTTGCTATCAACACAGGCCACTGTGTGTTGTTGGGAGGGGACACTGGGTTTGAATTACTATTAAACTTTGAGACGGTGAGTTTAAAGCTTGTGTTCTTTCTTTATTATTTTAAAGTGTTTACTTATAACATCTTTCCTATTACAACCAGCTAGCAAGGATGCTTGGTTTTTGCTAGATATGGATGTAGTGTAGTTAGTAGACATGACTTTGCCTACGTTTGTGTTCTGTTTCTGTTTATTTATGTGTTTGCCTGTCTGCTTTTTGTTTGTTGTGTACTTATGTGTCTGTCTTTTGCGTTTATTCAAATAATTAATTTATTTATTTTGACTGTCTGAGTCAGAGTAAATAAACACTGACAAAAATGTTAACTGTAGAGATGGTAACTATAATACTCATGCATAACACATGATGTCTAGCACCGTTTATTGGAAAAGTTATGAGTCTCAAACAAATGAAGGAAAGCTTTAACTTTAAATTAAACCCTGTATTTGGAAAATCATCAAAACTTGCTTTAACTTAGTCTAAGTTTTATTTTATTCCACCGTTGCAAAATTTGTTTTTGTGGGTGATGTTTTATTCTTATCCCATGAAGCCCTGTTTAACCATGCCTCGTAGAAGATTTGCCCTAAGTGCTCACTCAGACAGCAGTGAGATGGATGCCGACGGTACAGGTAACATTATCAGATTTTATTAGGTGTTGCTGCTGTTTAGTAATTCCATGGCTGAATCATCCACAACCTGCATGTGATTTAACCAGGATCAGAAATGGCAAAACTGCAGCGACAGTTCAGGATCATGGAGGGAGACCGGCATGCATACAACCTTCAATCCCGGGAGGAGATCCGCAAACAACAGTGAATAAACAACAAATCACAGTTTTGTCAGTGTTTTTGCCTTTTATTCATCAGTGGTCTATCTGTGTGGGAGAAGGCAGGAGATAGAAAAATTGCTGAAGGAGCAGGAGGAGCAGCATCGAAACCTCAGTGTGTGCAGGAGCTTTCCCTGCCAACAGCAGGACAGCGAGGACACACAGAGTCTCCGTGTCCTGCTGGAACAGAGAGACGTGCTAGAAGACACACTGGTGAAAGAGAAGCAGTGTCAGAAAGAGACAGAGAAAGAGGTGAACACTCTTTAACACTCATTCCACTGTCATTTCAAGTTTACTAATTTTTTTAGTCACAACCTACACTTTAACTTTAGTGTCTGTAATGTGTCCAGATTGCAAACATGCAGTTAAAGCAGGCAGAGCTGAGAAAGGGACAAGTAGGTGCCAGTGATCTACAGAGGTCTAAAGAACAGCGCATTCAGAAGACCATACGCACTTTGGAATACAAACTTGACAGAGTGAGTCATGAAATTCAATATTTAAAAACCCTGAGATAACAGATTGCTTAATGTTATTGTGCAGATTGTATATTGTTGCTTTCTAATTACACAAAGCCAAATATTTTCGCTTCTCACTACTCTTCTTCTCGTGCTATTGTATTATATTATTTCAACATTTACATATATTCAATGTTTTGCCCAGGCCTTGACGCACTTCAATGAACAACTGACCAAGAACAACCGCCTGAGACAAGAGTTGCAGACTCTTCATATTGAGCGAGTCCGTTTTCAGCAATTGCAAAACAGACTAGAAAAGGTTTCAATACGCTTACACCACGAAACAATATGCTTATATGCACTCACAAAACACAGGACGTCACTGATTCTTGCGTGTTGTAGGAACTGCAGGATATCCACAAGAAAATTGGGGAATTAGTTCATCTCTCCACTGCAGCTTACGATGCCAGGTCAGATGGTAGACAGTCAACATCAGCACTACGATATGTCCTGCATATAGTTAATGCATCCATCTTTCTAACTCAGGGTAGAGGCTCAGTCCAAGATGACCATGATGAGGGAGAAGGCAGTGAAGGACCTTGCCCAGTACAATGCTGAGATGAAGGAACTGGACAGAGTCATTGCACATGAGTTTAACCTGAAAGAGTTCATGACCACCAAGTGCCACGAGAGGAGTGGGCAGGATGCCAGCCACGAGACGGGACCAAAGCAAAGTAAGGCACTGCCATTACGCTGTGTGTAACTTCGATGTCTGAGTCAGTAATACTGTAATCATAATGTTGCAAAAATGTTTGTGATGCTATAGGTAATGCTAACAATAATTAGACAGAAGAAAAACTTTGTTAACCCTCCTGACATTCCCAGTATATTCCTGACAAAGAGCTTGAAAAGTTATAAAAGCAAAACCTCTAAAAATGGCTACGGTATAGAACAACTCAGAACATACTGTTGATTTTAATTTGACAAATTTTAGCAATCATAATGATAATGAACATGTGTGACAAAATGCCATTGTTGACATGGTTCATAGCAGTGATACTGCGATACAGTTCTGATGCAGATATAATGGGGACAGCGTTTGTTTCTCCCAGCGTCTGAGCTAATGGAGCAAAGGAGGATGGACTTCGCTGACGAATCGCTGGACTCTCCTGAGGAGCTGTTTAAGATGATCCAGAGTATGACAGGGGAGGACGACATAGACATGCTGGCCACCAAGTCTGTACAGAGTACGTCTTAACAACATCACTTCAGTATTTTATCCTTACAAACCATATATGTTGGAACATGTTTCCATATTTATGGCAAATTGTGTCTTATTGGCATATTGGTATTTGAATTATAGACTGTCATACCATCATTGCAGCTATTTCTTTCCCGCATGTAACTCTAAAAAAATAAACACAATGTTCAATAATACAATGAAAACAATAATAAGAAGAATTTGTTTCAGTTTAGAAAATCTAAATGCATCTCACTGGTGTTTCACTGTTTAACGTTGTAGTTGAAGATCGGAACTTTGCTCTCTTCAACTTTGTAAATGAGCAAAACAATGAGGTGGACAAACTGAGGGACCAAATCAGCCAGGTAAGTATCTCCTCTTTGGACACCATGGACACACTTGACACACAAGATTAGGTTATGCTTTCTTCACTGCAGCTACTCACAAAGACTATAGTGACTTCAAAGTCCTGGTTTGTTAAGTACTTCGAAAATCTGATAAAGTTTAGGAGATGGGGGCAGTACAGGTTTAGTCGGATTCATGTACATTGCTGGTTCATATCAGTAAGATCTGTTTTTTTTTTTTGCTGAAATCTGCAGGTACAAGCAGACATTGAACAGTTTCGCAAAACAAGTTTGCAGCAGGAGGAAGATCATTGCTCTCTACTGAGAGACACTGATGAGCAACAAAAGAAAATTTTACACCAACTCGAGGATTATGATAAACAATCCAGCATCATGAGCAAAATCCTGGATGACATTAAAACAGGTCTGGGAGCAATTTATGTCACAGGTCTCTAATTTATTAATAATCTGTTAAAAAAATTTCTTTGGACAACGTGACTATAGGAGAGAAAGGGTCAGTGTTTACATCATGTAATTCCATCAAACAACCTATAGAGCACAGACCACCAGGAGGAAAAGGTGTTTTCCAAAGGCATGGAAAAAAATTTTTCAATACTTAATGGTCATTGAATATTTATTTGTGTTTATTTAATGTTCAAAGAAAACATATTTTTGCTAATATTCAGAAATTATGGATATCTAAAACAGTGATTTTTATAAAATATAAATATGTATCTGCATGCTTAAGCACAAGTCATCACAACTCAAATCAGCTTTGACTAGATATTTGTAATAATCAAGGACACACGGACATCTATGGATACTGACGTGTTTCTCCCATGTCACAGGAGTGAACAGCATCTTCTCTAAGATGGAGTGTGACCGCTCTCTAATGGAGGACACACTTGGGTCCTCTACAGGAATAAGTGAGAATAACATCATGTCCTACCTGGGCCTAGTGGAGCAGAAGACTGATGAACTGCTCACCATTCAAGCTTTCCTCAGTTCTAAAGTAACGTGTAGAAACCTGTCGTGCTTTTTCTTCTGTGTTTGTGTTGTATGTTCAATATTGTATGTTTGTCCTTTACCAACAGGATCCAGAGAAGGACTACAATCTGAAAGACCTTCCAAGATCTCTTTTGGGTCAAAATCCAGAACAACTTCAGCAGAATGTCAGCATCCAATCAACAATTAACAAGTGGGGTTTTCATCTGTTCATTCACTCTTCATTCTCATAAATCCATACATTTAAACCATTTTAACAAAGAGCGTCTGTGTTGCTGGACTCAGTGTGGATCGTAGTGCAGAAGAGTTTCCTGTCACCAATGAGGAAGAACGACCTCTTTCAAAGGAGGAACTTTGCAAAAGAATAACTAAAGTGGTTAGTGCTTCACTGAAAGGATCTTTAGTGTTTTACATCAAATTTATTTGTTCACTTGATTATTCTGGGTATGATTTACAGGTTCTACAGAAAGAGAGCTCAGCAACCAACAAATCCTCCAGGATCCTTCAGCAGCTGGACAGCAGAAGGCACTCGGTGGAGGACGCTCTGATCTGACACATGACCGGATCTGGAAACCCATTTTACACATTGTACAAAAAAAAGTTCAACTCCTTTCATTCTCTTACTGTAATGTAGACCAATGGAGGTTGTGGCTGCTAGTGGAACCAGCTCAATTGACCTTTTTTGAGCCTGTGTGTCTAAAAATGAAAACTTAATTATGAGTGTGTCACCTATTATGATGAATCATTGCCATGGCCTTTACTACACGTTGGTGTGATTTGTTTAGTTGTAACTAATTAGGTTTGAAGCTATAAAGATCTTTTCAGACTGTGGTAACCAGCTGTCCTTTTGATGTATGACTTGCCATCTGGCTTTCACCATACAATCTGGTCTCAGCACAGCCTCCGTTTCTGGCATCGGTACATGATAAGTGCTGCTATGCTCCAAAGGAAAGGTTGGGGGCAGCAGAACCTTTAGTAATCATAATTAGCATGTTGGGACGCCTCTTTCAAAACAGAGGTGAAATGCATTGCGTGCCTCATTCTAGGCACATTTTGAACACATTTTCTTTTGTTGAAGTGAATTATATTCATTTAATTCCATTTTTTTCAGGAAATTGTCATTTATTGCGTTTCATTAAATGAGTTCTTTTTTTATTCACATCACGAACACTCCCTTTTAAAGCTCAGCCAGTAACCTCTCCTTTGCACAACAACACAAGGCAGATGACAGTATTGATCTCATGTGTACCACTGCATCTTTGTCCTAACAGTCAGTCTTGATGAAAATTTAACATTTATCTTTAGCATCGTAAATGTCATCCAAACTCCCAGATGGCAACTTCCTTTCTACAAAGAGAGTGTATTTAAGGGAACTTATTTTAGGAAACATTTTCATTCACAGCTCAAAGACAGAATCAACAAAGCATGTTGCTATATTTAGCTTTTAAATCTCATACTGGTACAACCATACTTTAATTCCAAGGGTTCTCCACTGAAAGAAGTGTGACTATAAACTAATAAAGGACACTATCAGGTCCTTCTGTTAATTATTGAACTTGTGTGGATTTAATTAGTCTTGCAGCTCAATGTGATTTTCAACTGAGATTCGTAAATCATCTATTCCATGCAGTAAATCTTCTACTCAAAAACCTGAATGATCGATCAATGACAGGTTTGATAATCCCACTCGCAACTGTGTGGCTATGAAAACAGATTATCAGAGATAAAAGGGTGCTGTGGAGCAGCAGAGCAGTGGCAGTGGTATGAGATGAGTTGGAGGAGGCTGCTTTCTTTGAAATTCTACTCTCACTTAGCCCCCTCCGCTCCCAACAAATTCTCTGTGCACACGGCTCTCTGCATTGCCATAGAAACGTTCTTTTTAATCGCAACAGAAACCTCATTTCCTACTCCTGACAAAGAGTCCTCATTGCCTGTAGAGACCGCCTGCATCAGCCATTTCCAAGGCCCACCTCCTTCTGAAGGCTGCACCTACCAGCAGTACCCCTCCTCTTCTCCATATAAGCACATTTTCCACCTATTCTCCTCCTTCAGCTCAACAGTTTCGCCTTTCTCTTGAAACACATTCATAACCACTTGTCATTTTAATCTTTTTCTTTCTCATGTATTAACCGCAGGCAGTTTGTTGACTAGTATGCTCAGGTCACGTCAACCTAATTAAAAATTACTAACCCAAACTCCTACACGCCCAACTATGCAGACAAAAGCATGCAAGCACAGGTAGCGTTTCTCCACCTTACAGAGGAACTACATACATACTTACATGTCTGTGGTCCAAATCCTCTCTTCCCCATTGAAAATGCTTCAAACAGCTGCAACGACTCACAGCCTATCACGTCTTTCATACTGTGTTCTCAATCATTTTTGGGTCAGATATTGTCTGTTATTATGTGCTGTAAGGTATTGGTCAACTTTTATTCTACTGGAGGAAACTTCAGTAAAATGCTGTCTACTTCCTGTCTCTGGTGTGTTTTGGAAAACAAATTATTAGCATGAATAAAAATACCTTGTTTACTTTATCTTATGTCAGGAATATTATCTGGAGAATACCTCCCACCCTCACTCCGTTTGTGTGTGTGTGCATGTGCGTGTGTGTGCACGTGTGTGTGTGTGTGTGTGTGTGTGTGTATGTGTGTGTGTGTGTGTGTGTGTGTGGTTTGTTTATTTGGGAACTGTGCCAGGTATTTCCCCAGTCAGTACGTCTGCCTTCACCCAGAATGCTCCATACCCTTGACAAACGCCGCCACCACCACCCCATACTCTCAACCTCCCACCCAGAGCCCTCCCTCTCCTGAGTGTTGCTAAGCAACTGACTGCCATGGTGAATTTTCCAGCCAATCAAATGACTGAACATATTTTTGAACAGTGTTCAAGGAAAAAGAATATCACCTTTTTCCTGTCTAGTTGTGGTCACACGCCTGGCAGGTAATTACCGCTCCCGCATGTCGCTGCACGTGCAGGTTCCAGAAAAATGACGGTGTGATCATCTTCAGCGATGGCTCATCCTCAGCTCGTACTGGCTATCCACCACTGGCTGGCAACAGGACCAGTTTCTCTCTTACCACACAGGCTGCAATTCTTTTTTTCATTATTTATTTTTTTTACTGCTGTTGCTAAGCAATCTTACTCTCGTACCTTACCTGTGAAATATTTGTGATTTTTACAGATGTCCCTGACACCATTTTGTCTTTGCTTTCACCATCTTGAGATACACCATAATGTGAAGAGGAAAAAAAAAATTCAGATTGCTCTTTAATCTCTTGAAAATATTGAAATAGTAAACCAAAATATTTCAATGTCAGTGCCTTCAACAGGAAGGACTGAGCTTGAGAAACAGATCAGGTTAAATATTAGCCTAGAACGGCCACAGTTGACTTTATCTCACCATGTAGGAGGCAGGAAATGTGCTCTTGAGTATTTAGACCAGTGACTCTTGTCTTCCACTCTTCCAGCAGTAGAAAGATCCAGATAGATACTCTCTGGGTTCATACTTAGAGCAGCTTCTGACTTTCTTTTGTGTCCAAACTGAAATAGGCAGTGTTTTACAAATGATCCACCTGATCAAGTCCTATTTAAATGTTTCTTTGTTTCTGTTTCATTGTTTTATTTACACTCCCCAGGTCCTCCTGTCCCTCCCCCCTCAGTCCCCTTGTGTGCGAGTCCCTCATCTCTGCTTTGGTTGCTGTGCAGATGGTTCTTTGTTGGTGCTTTACAATGGGTCTAAGGTCAGGGTGCCTCACGCCATCAACACTCAAACTTCTCCAGTCCAGCTGTCTCATGGCTATTTTTGTAGTTTATCTAAAATTATTTTATCAGGCATCCAGAATGCTCATGTGTAAATGGTTATAGTGTGGTCTTCAACTAAGAGGAAGTTATAAAACCACAGAGGCAGCACCGAGGTAGCAGGGACCTCACAGTCTGTAAACATGTGAACAGTTATCATCTTGTTCTTATCTGAGCCACAGCTTGTTTCTCATCTCCAAAGCTTTTCAAATGTCTCAGTTCCGGCAAACTGGAGCTGTTGTCGTATCTGGAACAATACTGACACCAGAAAAGCAGATCAGCAACAGAAATAGAAATGCAAATCCACCATCTGTCCTGTGATCCCCAAACCACCTTTGTTCATCATTGAAGAGCTAATGTCAGAGGTACGTATAGCTAAGGCCTCACCAGCCATCCAAAGGGTAACGAGATACTGTGGTCTTTAGAGGTAGCGAACAATGAAACATTTGGATGAACTCTTTGGGATTAATCTATGAAATTACAGATTTAAAAAATGATTTACTTTCTTGCAAGCATTTTGTATTACAACACTAGCTGTCTTGTGCTTAAATTAGTCATTACACTCTATAATTATTTAACCTAACTTATAAATGGCTCACATTTCTGTTGTAATAGACAATGATTTTTAACAATAAATAAATAATGCTAAATAAAGAAAATGGTGCTCTTTGTTGTGAGAAATGATGTTTCTTCTCCCTGAGTGAAGTCTGCAGGGCTCCACAGGCTCCAGCAGCAGAGGGCCATGAAAGAGCAGGTAGACTGAAAGGCGGGAAACCAGAGGGAGGAGGAGCGTTTCTTGCCAAGCAGTAGGAATTACTGGAAATTTCCACTTTTCTCTGGCAAGGCAGTTCCAGAGGTGGAGCTAAGAGGAGAACTAAATAACCGAGTGCGGCTGAAATTGAACATGAGAGTGCAGGGGGAAAACTTTTACTGCCTGTTTAAGACATATCAAGCCAGGTTTATGAATTTTAAAAGGCATTTTAATTAATTTGGAAAGTTTACTAACCCTTAATCACTGCTATTTTTTCTTAGATTCCTTAATATGCATATTAAATACAAAATTAAATACCGAGGAGTCATACCAACCACCACCTCCTCAACAACATCCAGAGCCACAGGATTCCAGCATCACTGGATACTGAACTTCATTGTGTGTTTCTGTTAACTTCCATTCAGTAATTCGTATTACTGTTTCATGCCACATTTACATGACTTATCTTCTTCTTCTTCTTACTTTATTCTTGAATATTGTTTTTCATAATTGTACAATACTGTTTGTGTGTTTTTACTGCTTATTTTTACGCTTTAATTTAATTTACATTTTTTAATTTATTTTATTTAATTATTTATTTTATTTCTATGCTTGTTTCCATTTTTTTTGACAGGCTGCTATAATAAATGCATCTGCAGTTCACCCCAAATCAAATGAATTAAGTCTTAATTACAAACTATTCACATTACAGCAGGCATTGTATTCATCTTCAAGTAAAAACATAAATTTCCACTGAAATGTTAACTAGTTATTTTCAATAATTTTATTAATTTACCCATGTAACGTTGGTTAATATAATACTAATTTGTTATGTGTCATTATTGTTGCTTTTTGCTTTTATTGTTTGGTTTGACGTTTTTGTTATAATTTGACATAAATGCACTGTTATTGTCACATCATCTGCATAGTTGATTTTTTAAATTTTATTTATTTATTATATATTGCTCAAGCATAAACAATCTAATTGATTTGTTGTTGTTTCTCCAGTAGATTGTTTTGTCTATAGTTAATATTTTTTGTGTTATTGTATTAAGTAGTTATTTCAGTAAACATCCCTGCAATTTTTTTTTAAATGCATCTTGAGCCTCTGGGGGTCTTGTAGCAGAAGTAATGTACATGACTTCATTACTGTCAATAATAACTGTACTTAATTGTGTTAGTTATGGATCAAAAACTAAAAGATTCCTCCCTTGCTGTGCATTGAACTAAATAGTCCCAGTGAGAAGTCATATTTATGTTGTTATGTGAAAACCAGGGATAGCTAACTGGACCATGCTGGGCTTTGCTGTTGAAAACAAAAGAGTTCAGTTTGCCCCCACCAATTCTTCCAATTATCCTCCCAAAACCCAGTCCTGACCTCTGCTCTTTGATGGGCCCCACTTCGCTTTACCCCCAACCACTAACATTCCTCAAGTCAGGTCAAGCCTTTGTCTTCAAGAAATTAAGATAAAATTAAGGTGCAGTGCTTCCCATTCTCTACTTTTAATCCTCTGTTAGGACAGCAGGAACAGTTTGGCGTTCAAAGCAACATTTCCTTAGGCTTTGGGAAATGGTGCAAAACATATTTACTTTCAAAGAGTGTCATTGTGAACACAAAGAGACGTTTCTTTTACACAGCAATGCATTTTGCGGTTACATGCATTTTAATAGCTTAAAATGTTTTCCGCTTCATACTTGTGGAACGTGTGGTAAACAGTCAAGTTTCTTGGCCAATAAGAGGTTTAGAAAAAGCACTGTTTTGTATCTCTCCTTCAACTTTTCCTTTTCCTTCACTGCTCAACTTGCTGCAACAGTTTGCTTCTCTTCTTTACCTGGGAATAAACAAGCCGCCCATAGATAGTTCTTCTTTGTAACAGATTGGTGGCACATGGAAATCTACAGGAAATGATCTCACGAACGCCGTCCCTCTCACTGCTCCCATTTTCCAGCAAAGGAAAAAAAGCGAGTAATAGCTCCTTTTAATTCTTGTTCTTGGTCCTCATATATGTGTTGTGAATTTGTGCACTGACGCCATCACTTTGAGGATTTTTGCTCCTCTGTCTCCACAAAGCCTACATTTCCCAAATAAAACAATTCAAGCATTATACTAGGCGCCCTTATCTTCAAGTGAGGTGACATCAGGCTTTTCACTGCTTTGTGTCTCACAAAGCAGCAGTGTCACACTTCCGGCGTCTACCCGGAAGTTCGGACCACTAGCCGAGTTAGCTCCGGTCTTCACATTTGTCCATGTCTCTCACTTACAGAGCCGTCTTGGCTTCGTCAAACGTAGTGGTTTATATTCTTTGATTGTGACGGACCTCACGTTGTCGTGTGGGGAACCCAAATACTTTATTCATCAGATCTGAACTCACAAAGCCGGCGTCTACCCAGTTGGGCAGACATTAACGCCGAAGCGGCCTTTGTCTTCGTGTTCGTCTGTCCACCACACACGGAGCCGTTACAGCTTCGTCGGACACAGCGGTTTGTTTTCTTGTGACGGCAAAGAAAAAAAAGAAAACAAACGAAGTCTGATATTATTGTTTTGTCGCGGAATTTCCACGGGTTATATACAGTATATATATATATATATATATATATATATATACATATATATATATAGACACTCCTCTACTTACGTTCATTCATTTTACGTTTCTTCGATTTTACGTTTGAACTGACTGTAAAATAATTTTGTTAAAATAAATTTTTGTGAGTGAATTTTTGAGGGGCAGCGGATACAGCAGCAGAGAATGAATGAATGAATGAATGAATTTCTGAGTTTAGCGCACTCTACGTGGTACAAAAACCTTACTTTTGACACTGCGTCCATTGTTTACTTTGCCTCTTCCCAGTTCATCGCGTGTTACCCTTGTGTTAAGACGTCGTATCTGTGATCTCTGTGTTTACATATACATTGTTTTACGTACTTGTAACCCTAAGCAAATATGGTTGGTCAAAAGCGTAACTCTACAAGTCATAGTGGTAGTCAAAAGCAGCGGTGTTTTATGAGATACAGTAATATGGATGTACATACAGTATGAACGGTCACACATTAGTGGAACGTACAGTATCAACTTACGTTCATTTTCACATTATGTTCGGCCATTCGGAACGCAACTAAAACGGAAGTTGAGGAACGTCTGTGTATATATACAGTATACACACACACACGTGTGTACCATGTGTGTACTTAAGCTTGACGTAAGGCGATTTTCTTGTTACAACTGAGACATTTTTGTGTTTAAATTTTTTAACATTGTCAATATACTTAGCAAATAATGTTATAGCAACAAAGTCCATTTATGTTCGATAAATGTGCTTTTATGAGAACGGCAATAAACCAAGTACCCAGCTGAGTACACTTCCACACATCCCTTTGATCTGTGCATGTAATTACAGCCTTCATAATTATATTTCAGCTCCATAAGAGTTGAATGACTAAAGGGGGCTAGAAGGTTTTCTAAAAATCAGTAGTTTGAAAGCTGACATAGTGTGGAGAAGATAACTGAGACAGTGAGGGATTAGGTCCTTGGAGCTCCTAAAATTAGAAGCTGAAGGGAACACTTCTGTCAAGATATCCTGTTTGGGTGTGCTGAGTTCAGGATCTTAGTAAAACTGTCAAGGTATATTTTAAATAGATCTCAAATTTGTGTCATTCAGGCTTCATACAATAGAGTTACACTGTTGCTCTGGCGACTATCTGATAACTACAGGTAAACTGAAAATAATGACAGCTGTTTGTGGACACAAGCAATGACAGGTGTGGCACATGAAGCTGATATACTTGAGGAATTCAGCTGCTGGAAGATTGGTATGACTCAAAACATGCAGGGTTGACCCATGCTGCCTGTTTTCTACCCTCTTTGTAACTCACAGTGAGGTACAAACCATTTGTGGGTTTCCACACTTCCTTTGGTTTAACAGCTGGATGAAAGAGACATGCGGTGGAAAAGAAAATTAGCCTCTAATATAACCTCTGAAAAAGAAGGGGAGGGAGGGAGTCAGAATTAATTAGTCAACAACAAGAGCAAAGTTTTCTTAAGAAGCAGAAAATGGAAACAATGAAGTAGGCCAGTGATTTATGAACTGCAGCTACAGTTTTAATTAAGACAACAGCGCACCAGATCAGGCCTTGTGCTGTCAAATCACTTCAGTTTTTCATTAAATGCCCCCACGGCATTACCTTCATATTAATATGGTGCATGCCAACACTTTTAATTGTTTGTGCGTGTATGTATCAATATTTCCAGGCTAGTCAGTAATATATCTGAACGCATCCTATAAATGTTTTTTCTACAAAATATTGTATGCAGACACACAACACCTGACACTCCATTACTGTCCCTGATAGGCTCACAGATTACGACGTCTGATGTTTATGCTTTACACAAGCTAATGTTTACCACATTGCTTTTTGTTTACTGCACCAAATATTGACTGAACCAGATAAGTTTCTCTCACTGTGTATATAATTATATATAATATGAATTCTTATATATAATGTATATATATAATTATTGTATAATTATTATATATAATTATTATACATAATTATTATTTACCCAAAGATTATGCTGGATGAAGCTGCAGAAGATGAGTGAATGAATGAAAAGATTATGCTTCATTGTATTTAGAATTTACAAATGCGTCACCAGTCGTATGATACAACTTTGAATTATATGTGTTTCTACTCGGATAAAAAATTGCAATCAATCAATTGATTTTATTGATTTTATTCTGTTTGTCTGGTACACTTTTTTTTACAGTTATGTGAAATTAATAATAATAATAATAATAGTAATAATAAATTCAAAGAGCAAACGCAAGCCCACTTGAGCCTTGCCATTCCTTTTCAAATGTTAAATATAGAAAAGAGGAGTGGCCGCAGTTTTTCTTTTCTTTTTTTTTTGTTTTTCTTAACGTAATTTGACACCCTATCGATGCAGAGTAAGATCACGAAGACAAAAGATGTAGCTCATGTGCTCATGTTCCCGAAACGTTCACAATTCATCTCCGTAAGGCAGAAGTCTGTCATCACAAAACGAATCCTATTACTTCAATAACTGATTGTTTAAGTACATTGTTTAAATTTAGATTTTAAAAATTAAATAAATAAACAAACGGTGGACTGAAGTAGAAAAGATAACTCTGGCGTCATAGTGCAGCGCTTTAAAACAAGTGACCAATCAATAATGCGATAGTCCGTAGGCGGGTCCTCTCATCATGATTGATAGACTGTTTCTCCAATAGGATGGATGTGTGTTCGGCTCCGTCCAATCATTTGCGAGATTTGCTCGACGTTCCCAACAAGAGTGGCTTTTCAACTAGCTGGAGAGACAAGCGGGGAGACGGTGAGGCACCATTTCTATCTCAGCGTCTAGGACTGTCCGCACGAAAGCGAAGAGCCTAGACATAAAAATATTTTTTGAACAGGAGTAGAATTATCTACATCAATTAATCAAACCAACCATGGCCGACACAGCTGTAGACACGACCGCAACTCCAGAGGTTACAGTAAAGGTGAGTTTCATTTTCGAAATCTTTTAAACGCTGGCTCGTTGAAAGATTTTCTGAACTTTTTGATAAGTTAACGTTTGTGTTAATAATTGTTTTACTAGCTCTGGCGAGCTAACCCGGTACGCTGCCGTTTTTAATCACTCTAGGTTAGTTAAATTCGTATTTGGTAAAAATGCTAATTAATTAAGATAGTCAAATGTCGACAGCGCGACGTGTTACGTGGGGCTATTTTTGAATTTCAAACGTCGATGACTAAAAGCTGTCCGCATCGAGCCGTGTGTGTGTGGAGAGACTTAAAAACGTCTTGCAGCGCAGACAAAGCGGTAGAAACTGTACAGCTGGTGAGAGGAGCTGCTGCTGTGGGCGGGAAGACAAAGTAGTGATAACCTTTCCGTTAAAGATCTGTATGAAAACACCCAACAATGCCGTCAATAATAACACGTTTTATCCTTGATATGGACTTTTTGCACATACGGCCAAATTTATTCGTTTTCATTCAACGAAATTCAAACGTGTAAAACGTGACCGCTTCGCAAGAAAGTCTTTCCTATTGCACATTGTTGAGTGAAAGATGTGCTTTTATTTTGTAGGAGCTGAAAGAGAAGAAAGAAGCGGAGGGAGAGGAGAAGACCGACAACGGGGACGCACCTGCAAACGGAACAGTGAGTGCGACGGCAGCCGGCCTCATGGCCTTTTGTCTTAGCGGGCCTCATCATGCAGGTGTCGCTGCAGCAGCCTCCCCCGCCTGCTCAGCTGCTCCACACACCGCTTTGTTTGGGTTGTGAAATGGCACAGATGTTAGGAAGTCCTAACAGTGGACCTTCCTGATGGTGTCTCAAGCCGAGCTTCGAAGCTGTACTCTGGAGAGGAAAACGAGCTCCTCGCAGTGTCTGATCAAGGGAAAATTATTAGTGATTCGGATTTTTGACTGTGGCCCTTCGATATATATTGGATCATAAATGAAATGCAGACGATCATGTCGTGTATCTCTGGACTGACGTTTCCTTCTTTTTATGCAGAATGGTGCTGATCACAGTGATAAAGTGGAAGAACCTGAAGAGGAGGAACATGAGAATGGAGATGGTATGTTCATAGAGAGGAGTTGAACTGTTAAAATAAAAAGACAAATGCTCCTCACTTAATACTTAATTAGTGACTGGCCTCTTAAGGCTTTCTGCATTGGTTGACCTTGAGTTGACTGTTAAATTTTGAAAGATTAATATTCCAAAAATTTGTCCTAATTAGACTGAAATGAGCATAATTTATGAAGTTGACAAACTGTCCTCACAGGAAATGCAGAGGAGGCGCCCCCTGTAGAGGAAACTGATGCACCACCTGCCAAGCGTGCAGCTGAAGAGGAGGAGGTGGGTTTTTCCTCAGGCTCTGATTTGACATTTGAATCGATTTTTTTATTGTGATGACGTATCGGGGGAACCTTGATCTTTCTAATGCATTTATTTCTTCTCATTAGGAAAAAGTGGACACAAAAAAGCAGAAGACGGAGGAGAATGGAGATACTAAAGAGGCAGAAGCGGAGGCTTAGGTCGCTGTCCTGCTTGTGTCAGCACTGTCTTACCAGCCTGGTCAACATTGTGTGTAGAGCTTGTGCTGTCTGTTCCTTTTGAGAAACATTTCTTTTTGTTTGCTCCCATGTTATCACATTGCACTGGAGTCCTGAGAGATGGTGGCCCTTGCATCCTTTTTTATGAAATGTTATTTATTGGTCTTTAAAATGAGCTTCTTTTTCTTTTTTTTTACTTGTATAAATGGGGCCACACCATGAGATCAGTTTTGTTCATTTCATGAGGTTTTATATTGGTATGTTGGAAGCACAATCTCTATTATGCCAGTGCTGACCAGACAATTCATTCATATAGGCAGCTGCTCATGCCCTTCAAGGCTCATGTTGACCTCTCAGATTCACTTAAAAGGACCAAAGATAAGTTTTAAGCAGGGGCTAATGGACAGTTGTTGACATTATTAGTTGAGGCATAATATTTTGTGTTGAGCTGCTACTTAATCCTTGGCTTGGCTGCCCTGTTAACGTCACAGATGGTGCAAATGAATAAAGGGGCTCTGTCTTGCACCTCCATGATAAGATTACTTGATCTTGTTTCATGCAGGCAGGATTTGCATTGTTAATTAACCCCTCTTAAATCTTAAAGCTTTGGTCATTTGTTCTGTATGCATTCCACGCAAGTTTGTACCATTTATACTTGTTTTTCTTACGTTAAATGAGTTTTGTGTTATGGCTGGGTAGCCCAGTTTTGCGTCCAAGACTGCCTTTTTCAGAACCAGAATAACATTCGGTTACTTCAGCCACTGCTTTGTATATTCTGATTAACAAATAAATTGTCTTTTTACTTAAATATATTTTGCCTCTGATGCCAGTTTATATATAGATCATTACTGCATCGTAATAACCATTGCTTTATTAGTAGGTGATGTCACTTGACCCAATTTTTCTAAACATGGAAAATGGCTGTCTTATTTGCAGAAAGGAACAGGAGTCATCTCATTTGGTAATGGAAAAGGGTCCACGCAAAGAAATGGTAAAGATGTCCCCGGGCTCCCCCATGTGGTGTAACAACAGATTACAGCTCATTATTGCTTATGCAACTGATAAATGGGTGCAATACTAATGACTGAAAGTAATTGACACAGGAATCGAACGTGGCAAAATGGCTGTTTTAGTTTTAACTGAACCCTGGATAAAAACTCGTTACAGAAGCATTGCTAATGTTCAGCAATAAGTGGTAAATCATCATTTTTTAAGCAAGCTACAGTAGCATGATCCATGTACTTACTGTTCCTCAGAAACATTAGCATGTCGTGTGTTCAGTCAGACTTGATATTTTTAGGCAGCAACTAGTACTGACACAAAAGTGGGGTTTTCTGTGTTTAAGTGAATTTATCACAATTGTAAATTGGAATTTGAGCATATGCTGAAGTTATCGTTTTGTTAAAGCCCTGAAGTCAAACTCTTTGCCTGCCTTGAGCAGATAAAACATGTTTGCCATGACAACAGATGTAAAAAAGACTTTTCAAGTTTTTGTACTTTTAAATATACCTGGCTGAAACAAATGTAATGTCATCGCAATACTGAGCTGATGGCTTCAGAGAAGTAGAGAAAGTATAGTCGCTCAATCATGCTCCCTAAAGATGACAAAAAGCACTTGCTGTCATGTGAAAACCCCCACAGTCTTTAATGGTTGTCCACCTTCAGGGTTACCCACTGTTCACATGAGTCTTCTCCCTGTTTGCTGTTCTTCTTTTTTGTTCGGTTTCCAACTGAATGCTGATTCACACTCCAGTTTCAACTTCTCTTCCTGATAATGACAAGAATCAGTCATTACAATGGAATGGCCAGGAGTAGGATGACAGCTCACGTCTTTCCATGGCTCAGAGAGGGCCCCGTCAAAATCTGCCACCAGTACTCCTCTGTGGCTTTGAAAGTTTGAATAAAAGTGTGTGTAAACAGCAGTGTATGCTGATTAATTGAGAACTGTTAATGGGCATTGCATTCATAGATGGACTTTGAGTAAAAAAAAAAAAATCACCCAGCAACTGTGAAATTTAGAGTTGGCACACTAGTGATTCTCATAGTGGATGGATAGTATGGAAAGTGTTTAAATTTGGAATCAAATTTAAACCCCTAAAAATTTAAACTGTGTTTGTAAATGAATAATAAATTTTGCTAAACTATAGTAGTGCATATCTCAGATAAATGAATCATTAACAGTGACTGCCCACTACCAACACATTCATTTTGTCAGGAAATCCTGCCTAAGGTGTGATGCTGATCTGCTAACTCAGAGAAACAGGCAGGTAGATATTCTCTTGGCCATATGACCAAAACAAAACTTCAACTACAAGACTTTGAGAGGTTAAATTAGTGCTCATGCAGATGTTTGGCAACTGATAAAAGGAAGAAAAGAGGTAAAGCAATGGTTAGCCTGGGAAGTAGTGATGAACCTTTCTAGTCTGAACACTGACAAGCAGGAAAATATGATGCAGGATTATTACAGAAAATAATCAGACACAAGACAAGCTTATAGGGTTTTCTAGGTTAGAAGGAGTTTGCTCTCATACACACATCTGTCCCACACTGCATTCAGAAAGGTCGCACAGTCTGTTTGCTAAGGTTAGGAAATGATGCAATGGGCACACACAGGTCATGTACGCACTTATTATAGTAGTGGCCAGTGTCTGCCTCTCTGATCTGTCTGGCTCTGAGAACATCAGTGTCGATTAGTGTGAAACAATCTATGGAACTGTGCTGTACAGTGTGTTTGTGTGTGTCAGGGTGTACTGTAGTGTTGTCCTATCACTGCTGTGAATGCCAACACACTCAGAAACCAGGTGACAGTTTGTGAATGTGTGTGTCGTTGACTGTGTGAGGTAAAGTACTGTAAATTAAGGGGCTTTTTGTTCTACATATGCACCAATAGTGGCTGAGTCTCGCTTTCGGGTGGCTCACCCTCAGGGGGGGGCAGCTGGTACACCACGCAGAGAGAGGAGTACAGGCAGCCCACGAATGACATCAGGCTTGAAAAGTACATCACTCCCTGGGCCCCACCCACCAGTGAGGTCAGAGGTCCCATCGCCACAGAGACCAGGATCTGAGCCAGGAAATACTGGCAACTGAGCAGAGAGATGTCCACCCCCATCCCTCGTCTGGTCCCTTCCTCTGATGAGCCACAAAACTGAGGAACGTGTAACACGATATAAGTCAATTTTTGGCACCATAAAAACCCGTTAAAAAGTTCCACATTTTGAGAATTGCTTGCACTTTCAAGTCTGTACATCATCTACATATGAAGCTACAACCAGCATCCACTGGGCTAAGCTTTGCATTACCATTTTGAAGGGAAACAGGAAGATAAAGGTAAAAGATTTCTAGCTACTAGCATCTCTGAAGCTCAGGACAGACTCATAACTCCTACATATAACCACAAACAGGAGCTATAAAATGATAATTATTGAACTTTATAGGTTTTAATTAGCACATTCCTTAAAAATTGTATTTTCCAAAATGAAGAATTATATAATAGTGATTTAGGTTGATCCTGAAAAAAATGCCATCAAGCAACAAAAAACTACCCAACATTATTATACTGACCTGAGGGCTCTGGTAGTATTCACATAGCAGAGAGTAAGGCAGCGTGCATAGAGAGGAGAAGAGCACCCCATACGTAACGCAGAGAGAAAGTACCACGTAGAGGTTTGTGGATAGTGTAGCAAGACCGGTGCCCAAACCAAATGCCAGGTAGGCAAAAAAATATAGAGTGCGAAGAGAGAAACGCTCCTCCAGTTTCTCCAATATGGCTGACAGGTGATGAGGAAATCCAGAGAAAAACAAAAACAACACATGCAAAAGTTAGCATGGAAAAAAATACTCGAGATATGCTAACATCTCAGATGCAATGTGTTACGAGTGTAGTTTACCTGAGTAGAAAGCAGCACTGAATGCATAGATGCACATGCCCCAGCAGCCCATGCTAACACCAGCATTATAGCGTTGGTAGGCCTCAGAGTCATGGGGTGCCTTTGGGTCTCCTTCAAACACCACCTCCCCCATGAAGTCAGTGTAGAAGAGCAGCATGCCCTCAAAGGACAGCCAACCTGCAGAGAAACAAAATGCATCAGTTGCAAATGAATCCAAACAAAAGGTGTGGTGAAACCAAATAAAATAATGATTATTCTCACCTAGAAAATGATTAGTGCATAAACTTCGAAGGGATGGCGGCATTCTGTAGATGGCTATGCACAGCAGCTTCATTGACATTTGGGATTCTCCTGTCTCCACATTCTCACTCAGATCACTCTCATAGCGCACCCCGTTCAGCAAAATGTTTGCAACCTGCGCCGAAGCAAAAAAAGGCAAACAGTGTTTAAAAATGCAGCAGTTACTACTAACTACACAGCTTTTGTCATTCTTAGAATGTGTCTGACCTGCTGGCTGAAAGTCACAGTCCTCCTGCGTCCATTCTCTAGCCCAACAATCTGTGTTGCCATAGGCTCCTCCATTAGTGCAAGACTTTGGGGTCGTTTCAGGATACCAGCAGAAGAGCCTCCATGTGCCCTGATACCAAGCTGAGCTCCAGCTGTGACCTGAGATGCTGCATGAGATTGTGTATCTCTCTCAGAGTGTAATGCCTCAGCATCCTGAGCTTCCCCAGCGGGATGAGACTCAATATCATCCTGGGTCTGACCCACAGGATGGCTCCCTGCCTCGTGTTGGGAATCGTTTGGATGAGGGCAGTCTCCTGGAGGCAGGGGAGCACTGGCAGAGTCGGAGGTCAAGGCCTGTGGCGTCTGACCTGTGTAGCAGTTTATGAGCACACTGTCTATATAGGAGGTTCCTAGTGAAGAAGCAAACTCGTTGATGCCAGTAAGTGAGTTGTCTCTACTAATAAAGCTGCCATATTTTGGTGTGAGAGGGCTCAGGGGTGATATGGGGCTAGTCAGACCAGCACACAGGCGCGCATTGGCACTGCAAGAATGAGCAAGGGTGTCCGGGTTGGATGTCTGAGACTTTGTAAAGAAACTGTAGTTGTAAAGACCATCTTCATCTTCCTCATCCAGTCCCAAAGTTGAACCTGGGGGAACAGGGGGTGAAGGAGGCAGAGGGAGGCTGGGGCTTTTCAGATGGTTTTTGCTGGGGTTTTTGTTTGGCTGGCTCTTTGGTAGAGGCCGTTCAGGAATACTCATAAGAGTCATGGCTGTGGCGATCACCAATGTGACACTTGTGAACATGTATATGACACGTAGTTGGCCTCCCATTGACCGCCCAAACTGTGTCTGGTCCCAGTTGATGCCGCCGACAATGTAGCCAAATCCACCTCCAAGTCCTGGGGAGCACATTCAAGAAACATCTAAATTATTGGTAATGACTTAAATGTTTTTTCTTAAATAAGAATAATTTTGAAAGACTGAAAATTAAAGCCGTCTTCTCCCATGAGTTTGTGACTAAGCAAAGTGTTTTCTTACCTGCCAGTAGTGCATGGATGTTCAGCCCCCGATCCTGGTCCTCTGGACTGCACACATCCATCATGTACGCATGACTTGGGTTGTCAGCTGAATCAGCACTGAAGTCCATCAGAACCACACCACACACAGTCAGGACGATTCCCCACTTGTGATTTGATGCCGTGTCTGCCAGCAAACCACCAATGTCCCGCCCGTTTAGCACCAAAGACAGACCAACCAAAGCCCCTGTTGGGATGAAAAGCAAAATTAATTTCTGCATGCCAATAAAGGCATTTAAAAACCTTGCTGTAAGTGAGACACTACTATTGAAAAGATGCTAGTCATACAAAGCTTTATTTGTCACGGTTGTCATAGTTGTGTCATGTTGCTCTGCTGTGCTGGGGTGTGGCAGTAGGAGGGGCCATCATTTTGGGCAGAGCCTTGTCTCTACACCTGTACCTGATCAGGCTGATTAGCCTGCAGCTTTTCAAAACGGCTTCTCCTTTGGTTCTGGGTCAGATTGCATCTTTGCATTGTCTTGTTTTTCCCATGTCTCTAGTTTTTTGGATTTCTTGAGTTTTCTTGTGTTTCCTGGATTTTTTCTGATGACTAAACTATTACTGAAAGGTTCTCCACCGGTGTTCTGCATATGGGTCCTAACCCCCCACATGACAATATTAGTTATAGTCTATATATGGGAAGACGGTGACTTAGGAGGTAAGAGTATATGAACCACCAAAGTTTAAGGTGCTTCCCTGTCGACATGTTGGTGCCATAGGTGCTGCACACTGTTCCTCAGGGATGATTCAAATCAAAGATCAAACATATACCTCCAGGCATCAGTTTTCAAAATCATTGTGGACTTTGAGACAAACCAGTGTTTGCTGTGCAGTTTGAGAAAAATCATCAGCATTTAACTGAAAGGAAAAAAATTAAAGCAAAGATTGATTTGGATTATGTGATGTGAGGATACCAGGGATTTTGCTTCAGACAGTCCATCCATCCATCCATCCATCCATCCATCCATCCATCCATCCATCCATCCATTCATCCATCCATCTTCAACCGCTTATCCGGGGCCAGGTCGTGGGGGCAACAGTCTCAGGGGGGATGCCCATACTTCTTCCCAGACACCTCCTCCAGCTCCTCCAAGGGGATTCCAAGGCGTTCCCAGGCCAGCCGAGAGACGTAGTCCCTCCAGCGTGTCATAGGTCTTCCCCAAGGTCTCCTCCCGGTAGGACATGCCCGGAACACCTCCCCAGGGAGATGTCCAGGAGGCATCCGGAACAAATGCCTGAACCATCTTAGCTGGCTCTGCACGAGGCGGAAGAGCAGCGGCTCCGAGCTCCTCCCTGGTGACTGACTCCTCACCCTATCTCTAAGGGTGCGCCCTGCCACTCTACGGTGGAAACGCATTTCAGCCACTTGTATCCGGGATCTTGTCCTTTTGGTCATGACCCAAAACTCATGACAGTAGGTGAGAGTAGGAACATAGATTGACTGGTAAATCGAGAGCTTTGCCTTGTGACTCAGCTCCTTCTTCACCAGGACAGACCTATAAAGCGACCACATCACTGCGGAAGCTGCATCTTTCCATCCTTCCCTTACTTGTGAACAAGACCCCAAGATAATTAAACTCCAGTCAGGGCAAAGACTCTCCACCGATCTGAAGAGGGCACAGCACCCTTTCCGGTTGAGAACCACGGGCTCAGATTTAGAGGTACTGATCTTCATCCCACTCCAGTCCTACTCAGCAGCAAACCGTCCCAGTGAAGGCCCAGGTTTGACGAGGCCAACAGGACAACATCGTCCGCAAAAAGCAGAGATGAAATACTTTAGTCCCCAAACTGGACTCCCTCCAGATCCTGGTTGCGCCTAGAAATTCTGTCCATAAAGATTATGAACAGAACCAGTGATAGAGAACAGCCCTGACTTACTGCGGGCAATGCGAACCAAGCTCTGGCTTTGGTCATACAGGGCAGCCCTCAGCAAAGTGCTGTGAACCCCATACTCCCAAAGCACTCCCCACAAGATACCATGAGGGACACGGTCAAATGTCTTCTCCAGATCCAAAAACAAATGCGGACTGGTTGGGCAAACTCCTATGAACCTTTGAGCACTCAATGGAGAGTGTCGAACTGGTCCAGTGTTCCACAACCGGGACTAAGACCGCATTATTCCTCCTTAATACGCGGTTCAACTATCTGTCTAATCCTCCTCTCCAGTCCCTGGAATAAACTTTCCCCAGGAGGCTGAGGAATGTGAACCCCCTATAGTTGGAACACACCTTCCTGTCCCCCTTTTTAAAATGACGGACCACCACCCAGGTATGCGAATCCGAGGGTACTGTCCCCGACTGCCATGAGATGTTACAGGGATGTGTCAACCATGACAGTCCCTGCACATCCAGAGACTTGAGGTACTCAGGGCGAATCTCATCCACCCCTGATGATTTGCCATCAAGGAGTTTGGCAACCACCTCAGTGACTTTAGCTTGGGTGATGAACGAGTCCACCTTTGAGACCTCAGCCTCTACTTTCTTTGTGTAAGACATGGTAATGGGATTGAGGAGATCCTCGAAGTATTCTTGCCACCGCTCAACAATATCCTCAGTTGAGATCAGCAGCTCTCCGCCTCTACTGTAAACAGTGTTGGTTGTGCACCGCTTTTCCCTCCTGAGGCGCTGAATGGTTTGCCAGAATTTCTTCGAGGCTGACCGATAGTCCTCCTCCATGGCCTCCCCAAAATTTTCCCAGACCAGATTTTTTGCCTCCACAACTACTTGAGCTGCAGTATGCCTGGCCTACCTGTACCTGTCAGCTGCCTCCAGAGTCCCACAATTCAACAAGATTTGATAGGACTCCTTCTTCAGCTTGACGGCATCCCTTACTTCCAGTGTCCACCACCGGGTTTGGGGATTACCGCCACAACAGGCACCAGAGACCTTGCGAGCACAGCTCCAAGCAGCTGCTTCGACAATGGAGGTGGAGAACATGGTTCACTTTGACTCAATGTCCCCAGCCGCCTGCGGGATCTGAGAGAAGCTCTCCTGGAGGTGTCAGTTGAAAACCTCACTGACAGAAGGTTCTGCCAGACATTCCCAACAGACTCTCAAAACACATTTGGGACTGACAATTCTGTCCGGCCCCCTGCTCTGCCAGTGGATCCAGCTCACCACCAAGGGGTGATCGGTTGCCGGCTCTGCCCCTCTCTTCACCCGAGTGTCCAACACACACGGTCGGAGGTCTGATGATACGACAATGAAGTCGGTCATTGACCTCCGGCCTAGGGTGCCCTGGTGCCATGTGCACTTATGGACATCCCTGTGGTTGAACAAGGTGTTCATTATGGACAAACTGTGACTAGCACGGAAGTCCAATAATAGAACACTACTCATTTTCAGATTAGGGAGGCCGTTCATCCCAATCACCCCTTTCCAGGTCTCACTGTCATTGCCCCACGTGAGTGCAGGGAGAACAATGGAGTCCCCAGTTGGAGCACTATTTAGTACCCCTCCCAGGGACTCCAAGAAAGCCGGGTATTCCACACTGCTGCTTGGCCCATAGGCCTAAACAACAGTGAGACACCTGACCCCAAGTTGAAGGCGCAGGGACGTGACCCTTTCGTTCACCGGGGTGAACTGTAACATATGACAGCTGAGCTGTGGGGCTATAAGCAAGCCCACACCAGCCCGCCGCCTCTCACCTTGGGCAAGACAGGAAAAGTGGGGAGTCCAGCCCCCCTCAATGGTTTGGGTTCCAGAGCCCAAGCTGTGGGTGGAGGTGAGCCCGACTATATCTAGTTGGTACCTCTCAACCTCCCTCACAAGCTCTGGCTCCTTTCCCCCCAGCAAGGTGACATTCCATGTCCCTAGAGCCAGACTCTTTGTCTGGGGGTTGGGTCCTTGAGCTCCATGCTGATGACTGCCACCCAATCCATACTTCAATCTCCCCTACGGTTTCGTGATGAGTCCACCAGAGGTTGGGACCCCTGAGCGCCACCAGGCGCTCGCATACAAGCCCCAATCCTGGGCCTGGCTCCAGGGTGGAGCCCCTGTTTCATATATATATATATATATATATATATATATATATATATATATATATATATATATATATATATATATATATATATATATATTGCTCTCAGGCGATTAAAAAAATTAATCTAATTAATTACAGGATTTGTAATTAATTAATCTGATTAATCGCATTTTAATCTCATACCTGCTAAAGGCCCCCAAATAAAGAATTTGAATTCTAGGACATTAAAAAATTGTAGTGCATGACTAATCAATAGAATGCACCAAGAAAAGAAGATTTGAAATCCACATTTTTATGGGTTAAGTGTGCTTTATAAATGAAATTCAAAAGAAAAAAGGCCAAGCACATCAGCAAACCAATTAGGCCAGGTGCATTTCTCAAAAATGCAATACGAATACAGTTAAATGAAATAAATAAAATTCAGAAATAAAATAAGGCTGAGTCTCAAATAGGCACATAAGCAGACTCTCAATCAAAATGAATACTAAAGTTGACTCAATACAGCAATTCAAAATGAATAGTATAACATGCCTCTAAATAAGGCAACTAAATGGCAAGATGCCAACAGGCTTTTCCTTTAAAAGGGTAAGCTAACGTTCAACTGTGTCCTTGACATGTTTTGCATTTAAATGATACGTTAGGCTGGAGCTGCTTTGGTGATATGAAAATTCTCTTTTACAAAAGGTACAAATAATACTAATAATAATAAATAATAATAATAATGGATTCGATTTATATAGCGCTTTTCTGGACACTCAAAGATGCTTCAAATTGGACCCATTATTCATTCACTCCTCATTCATACTTGATGGTAAGCTACCTGTGTAATCTAATTAACGCATTAAAGTGACAGCCCTAATATATATATATATATATATATATATATATATATATATATATATATATATATATATATATATATATATACACTGTATATACTGTATATACTGTATGTTAGTGTGTACAGGCCCCTGTAATACACCAAAAACACACAAGGGGGCCTGTAGGCATGCAACGGGAGGTAGAGTGGCAGACAGCTCCTTCTTGGTACACCCCAAATGAGCAACTTGTGAGTGGGATGGTGTCTTGCTCAAGGGTGCCTCGGCAGTGCTATGGGGGTGAACTAACACCTCCCACTGTCAGCTCACACTCTGGGTGTTTTTTGGGCGGGAGTGGTAATCAAACCGCCGATCTTAGAACATTGGACGACCCACTCTACCACCCGCTCTACCACTGAGCCACTGCCGCCCCCACTATTACACCTCTATTGCATCACCTATGCCCATTATTTTTTAAATCTGCCTTTTTTGATTTTACATATTTAACGTTTTTTGGTACAAAATCGCTGAGGTACATGTCCTACCTATAGCCAAGGCAAAAATAAAAGGTCTCCTTCGCCCAAACCGGGATGTACAACGGTCACTCCATGCTCCGATGAGAGGCTGAACGAGGAATCCTTCAAGCCAAAGAAAGAGAGGAGTTAGAGCACTAATAGTTTCACATGAGCACTAATAGTTTCACATGATAATCGCTACTTAGAATAACATGATCTACAGCATGTCATACCAACCAGGTAGACATTTCAGTCTGCTGTTCACTTACCCAGTATAGGACTGATAAACCACACCAAGCTGTAGAACTGATCAGGCAGGCCCATCTGCAGAAGCACAGGGGTCACATAGGCTGTTTCCATGGCATAGCTGAATTCAATACCAAACAAGATGCAGCCATTGAAGAGCAGCTCTTGGAAAGTGCGTCTTGGGGGAAGTTCACTGAGGTCCAGCTGGTCCAGAGGACAGGGCGTGTTGGGTGGCGGTGGTGGCGAGGGTCTAATCAGCTTCCGATGCTTCGGCTGTCTTTGGAAGTTGTTGGCTCTGTGACTCAGGTGCCGAGTGGTGGACGTTGGGAAGCTGGCAGTCTTGGGGAGTGAGCTCCTCCAAATACCTGCCTGAGCTGTGGGTAACCTCCCTCCTGGACTAGCCAAAAGGGGGTCACTGGGGGTACCCATGCCTGGGGATGACATCTCTCACGCCAGTTTACACTGCAGTACATGACAGGGTTGTAAACATGGTTATAAAACTTGTTTTCATTTCAGAGATCATTCAAGATCAACACAATGTGGACATGGAAGACATTAGAAGAACTAAGTGATTCTGGTGGTAACCTAGAGCTAGCAAGAGGATACTGCAGTCATCAGCAACAATGGCACCGCATTGATGGGCACGACGCACTGCAACCAGTGCGCATGTTAGTGTTGTGCGCAAAACCCATGTGTTCGGCGCGGCTGACTAAAGCAGAGTAGTATGCGGCACAGGCTCTGAAGAAGACTGTTTCCATTTTAATATTTCATGGAGGAAGCTCAAATCGGACACGGAGCCGCAGGATTATTGAAGATTTTAAGGCAGCGAGAGAATAAAGCCGTCATTCTCATCGCTCCAAATTTAACTAAACATCTGACCAATATATATCCAACATGCGTTCACGTAGCCGATCAATTCATTTGTGGGTACAATTATTTTTCCCCGTTTCATATTGTTTTTTTTCTTTTTTTTTTGTTTTTTTTTTTAAGGTGGAGATCACACGATCGACCTCAGAGAAGATGAAGCAGACCTTAACATTGAAAGATGATAATTAGCCTACCTTACCGGGGAGGCTCGTCATGAATTGCGGCATACTGAATAAGCAATCAGACCAAACGTTATGAGTTCGAACAGAAAACCTAGGATGAATTACTGGACTCATGGTTGTTGTTTTGTTTCCCTTTTTTAAGGCAGTCCCCCCGCTCTCCCATCCGTCCCTTTTCCTTCCCCCTCAGTTCCTCTCCTCCCTTCGCTTCGTCCTCCCGGTCTCTCCCGTGACGTCACGCCCCTCCCTGCAACAGCGCGGACTGTCCCCTAAGAAAGAGCCCATCTGTGTCCACGCAGGTCTGTCGACACTCGGCTCCATCACACATAACACATCAGGTCTCTGAGGTGACAGGCTTTCGATTATATGTCCGTTATACGTCCTCCAGGGCCGGTCCTAGTTCTAAACCGCTGCTGGGGCCCAGGGCCCCCAGGACTAACATGTACTGTAGTTGTGTTTTATGAATGTATGCTAAGTCCTACACAACATCACATTAACCACCACTGCCAGTGAGATACATCTGCTGAAAGTGATACAACATAAAGTAAAATGCAGAGATTTTAATCGTTTTGAAAAAAATGACTTAAAGATATATTATGAACATTTTCATCATACATTTATTGTGAAAGTAAAGTCCCCTTTGCATATATACTGTAAATGACAAGAACACCCAAGGTTAATACAGTACTCTAGTGTGTTACAAATATATTCTATAATAATAATGCCTTTCTGGCATCTTTGGAGCAGATTAATGGTTTGCTCCATGCTGCACTTCACTGTCTACCTCATGCAGGTTTTTATGTCTCGTGCGCATGCCTGGAGTTTTGTGTAAAGTGTAAAAGTTTTAAGTCATATGAATATTCTAGATTCATTCACAGCCAAATATAAAAAAAATTTTAAAATTCAAAATGTGAGAATTTACAGAAATACAGCAAAACTGGGACTTGTGTCTTAGTTAATTATTCAGTTTCTAAACCTACAGACATGCTTTGCTTACTGAGAGAAATGTGTCAGCTGTATTAAACAGAGTAGAAGTGATATTAGAGGGCTCTGACATTAAAGGTCAACAAACCCCCTGAATTTTGATGGTTCGTTCAAACATACAATGTTCATGTTAAAACCATTTACTGCACATTTTAAAAGGCTGTAATTTGTTATGCTGGATTTAATGAAATATCAAAGACGAGAAAATATTTATTTTATAATTTTTTGGGGGAGTTTGATGCTATACAGAGTTCCAATGATATTTTACATTTGGATACAAATAGAAAAATATGTATAACAAACATGATACAGCTGAAAAAATATGCACATAAATCGGGAGTCTCCAAACGTTTTCCTGTAAGGGCCACATAACGTTTCCATTCTCTGATGGGGGGCTGGGGTCAGTTTTTAGCAGAAAAACTGTGATGACCACAGTCAGGGGAGGCAGATGAGATATGGCCTCACCTGCCATCATGAAAGAAAAAAATGAAAACTGGAAGAAATAAATTATCAAATGCTTATATTTATCCAGTGATGTGTATTATAAAGTTATTTTCCATTTAACATCACCAATTTTAGGTTATTTTTACTCAAAATTGCCACATTTTCACATTTACCGCTACCGAGAAGAGACCTGCGGTGAGGCACCAGCCAGCCGAGCCACACCATGGAATGTGCAATGGGGTTAGCTGTGTTGGTAGCTAAACTGTGAGACCATGACGCTATCTCTTTATATGTCGCGATTAAAATGTTTAAACACGTTTGCTCTATGAACTAAATTTCCATAATTTAGCTAATGTATATAATATACAGTGTTTTTTCGTCAACAGCTGTATGTGTGTAATGTCTTTCTTGAGTTGAGCAGTCCTGAAACAGCTGGTAAAAGGCACGAAGTGAGGCACGCAGTTCTCGTGCCTCATGGTAGGGGCAATGATGATCCTAGGGATTCGGTCGAGGATTCCTCTTCTTCAGCCGTAGAAGAAGTGACAGCAAACTACAATCTATAGTCAGCGAGTCAAGTGCAGCCATTCATTTGTTTTCCGCTTGCCTTGCCTTACTATAAAAATAGAGGATAACATACAGCATTTCAACTCAAAATGCTATCAATGCTTTTGTTCAGAAAGAGCTGTGCATGGACTTCATTAATAAGTAAAGGTTACATATAAACAAACATGTAGGAAACAACATCATTTTTTAAAAATCAAATGTGCTTATTTGTGTGTTACAGTTTGTACGTGTAAATAATTCTTCTCTGAGACTTTAAAAATAACCCATTCACTGTTGCTAATTAAATGGTGAATAAGCTACACTGTAGGTTCATATGTTTGTAAATCTATTTATGATGAAATCAGTGCCTCACCAGCCATGACGTCACGTCACTGACGATTGCAGGGGTGCCTAAATGTAAACTTTTATCATCTTCCAGAACCAAATATTAATAACCCTCTTTTCTGGTACTATTAAGGGGCCAAATGTGGAGGAGGGCCACATTCGGCCCCCAGGCCTTAGTTTGGGGACCATTGACATAAATAAACACACCTATTAAATGTTTACAACACAACCCTCCACAGGAGTGAAAAAAAAAAGAATTAATCGATGGAAATAGCATTAAATACAAATGGAAACAGTGTGCAATAAAATGAAAACATAAGTACAATGATAGATTGATTGATTGCAGGCAGGCAGGCAGGCACGCAGGCAGGCAGACAGACAGACAAACAGACAGACAGACTTATAAGAGTAACATATATAAAATATATTATAAAATACAAAAGAAAGCACTGTAGAGCTTTAACAGTTTTAAAACTGCATGTTGACGCTGAAGAAAATGGCTTTGCTATTCACTGAGGTTAACCGTTCTAAGTCAGAGGGACAGCAACAATAAAAACCTACGGAGCAGGGAAATCAGCGGTCATGCAATAAACTTCCTCACCCTTGACCTCAGCTGTTATACAACTTTTGCAACATGATTTGTGAAACAATGTATAATTCCGAATAATCAATCATTGTATTTTTGTGATTTATGATGTACCACACTGGCGCAAAGTCCTTTTAGCAGAGCCAGGAAAACAGAAACAAGCGTGAAGCCGCAGATCCTTATCAGTGTGAAACTGTTTTACAATCCCCACGTTTATGTTGCCACTTTAAAGTCCCGCCTCCTGCGTAGATATGGTGTGTTGCATTTGGGTGATTTTCAGCACTAACTGAATATGATTGGATCTCAGCCGGTAGTGGGCGTATCAGGAAGTAGACGTTTTGTAAGGTTTCACAACATACAGCAGTTCAAACTGGTTTATAAAAAGACTGTATTTTATATAACTCTGGTCAGCGTGTTTCCTCTGGACTGTTCGGGTAGAAAATGGCCAAATTTGACCTCAGTCAAGTCGGCAAAAACTTGTTAAAGAATGAAAGTGGAGAGGTAAGCTATTATTAAACGGTAATTCACATTTTGATCTTCTGCGTTCAGGAAACCAATTTTCGATTGATTCACAAAAGCGTCACAAAAGTAAACAAACCACATCGTATGATTACAGTTATATTTTGTTTAGTTTATTATCTTCCGACTATTAATTGTTCTTGAATGTAAATTTCACGTGAATATAATTATTTTGTAATTTGTTTGTGTGAATAAACGTGCTTTTAAAAATGAAAAAAAAAATCTCTTTATGGTAACAGCTTTAATTATATTCCGTGCTGTTCGGCTGCTGCCCCCTCAGAGGTTTTGCTCTAAATCTCCTATTACCTCTCAGCATGTATAATTGCTGTAATATGACTCCTGGGTGACATAATGATGATCTGAAGGGAATGAATGTGGCCATGAGTCATCATATTGCACTGCTTGAATCAAATTATTAAATTTCGCAGATAACAATGAATGAAGCACTAACCCATTAAGCTAGAAAACAGTTCACACATACTCTGTCCCATCTGTTGGTGCGTGGTCGCCCCTTTTGTAGCTT
Source organism: Antennarius maculatus (assembly GCA_013358685.1). Lineage (NCBI taxonomy): Eukaryota > Metazoa > Chordata > Actinopteri > Lophiiformes > Antennariidae > Antennarius > Antennarius maculatus. Next base: position 9,988,825 of record CM023609.1, read on the forward strand.
TATGGCTTCTTGCTGTCTGTCTGTTAGAATGTGGAGCTCCAGTCTTTGTGGCAGGACCAGCCGGTGGTCTTGTTCTTCCTTCGCCGGTTTGGTTGTCAGGTGTGTCGCTGGATAGCATCAGAGGTCAGCAAACTGGAGCCTGATCTGAGGGCCAGCGGGGTCGCCTTGGTGGGGATCGGGCCCGAGGAGCTGGGCCTGAAGGAATTCAAAGAAGGAGGGTTCCTCAAAGGAAGTAAGTAGGACTTGTACTTATCTCTTACAAACCAGAGACTCCTTTGTCTTCATTCGTGTCTTTACACCACAGCCCTAATTTGGTCACTTAATTTTAATGTGACCAAACATTTTCTAATAAAAAAAAGGATGAAACCATGCAAATTAATACAAAAAAGTCAAATGTTTATTTTATCAAACATTAGTAAAAGGTTAGCTCCCTGTTTCAAATGAAAATACATTTTTTTATGACATTTGACCTCTCTTGGTATTATTTAAATGGAAGACCATCCATCTGGTGTTTGTGTCAACTAAATCCTGTCAGTCATCCAATGAACTCCCATGTATTAGCCACAACTTAAAGGTGTATCAGATTTTGAACCACGTTCCCTTCTCTGCTAACTTTGAAATGAGCAGATCTGTGTCGCCAATTTACATCACCTTGAAAAAAAAGTGTGCTAGCAGGATTTGACTTGCTTCTTTTGGCACTTGTGAACTTCTCACAACCAAACTTACACAGCAGAAGTATTGGTTTTGTCCCAAACAATCAGACATGAGCCCATCATCCTCAACAGTCCTTTTCGAGCGTAGGAATATAATAATCAATCATCTCTTTTAGGTATTTATGTTGATGAACAAAAGAAAAGCTACAAGGATTTGGGCTTCAAAAGGTGAGAACAGTAAATCCAACTCTCTTGCAATTCTAGAGAAGCTGTTTGTTTAAAGCAGTGACAATTTTGCTTGACCTGATATTTGCTGTTTTCATGTCAAATGTTATTTGTTAAAATTTGTCTCATACATAGAGCTGATTATTGATTTGTTAGTTATCAGAAAATAATTTACTTTTCATAATAAAGTGATAGATTCATCAATTTTTTAAAGAAAAAACAAACATACAGATTTTTATGGTTTTGGGTTGGGAAAGTAAACTGAATATCTCTGGGTTTTGGAATACTGTTCAAACAAAGCAGGGGATCGTAATCCATCTCCTTTGGCTGTGGGAAATAATAGGAGTTTTTTCTCACGGTTCATTATGTTTGTTAATTTACTAATTTCCTCTCCAATCTCTCAGATATACAGCCATAAGTGTTTTGCCTGCTGCGATTGGAAAGAAAGTACGAGATGTTGCTGCAAAGGTCCGTGTATTCATAGTTAATAGCAAAAATGGGTGAAGTTGATGAAATCCAGGCTGTTACTCTGACCTTTGACCTCCTGTTTTCTGTTTTCAGGCCAAAGCTGATGGTATCCAGGGAAATTTCTCAGGAGATTTGCTGCAGAGTGGAGGAATGCTAATTGTGGACAAAGGTATGGACCATACCCACCACAGAGTGATATTAGTACAGATCTGTCTTGAGGAAGTGAACAAGTGAATGTAGCTCAGAACCTGTAATGAACAGGTATAGAGGGATTTTAGCATGTACAAAAACCGAGGAGCATGTAACTGATAAGTGTTCATCTAAATGATGCATTTGTGCTCTCTCTCCTCTAGATGGCACTGTGTTCATTTCAGTGGACACTAACCACACTCAGTTGTAGTGCTCGTCCTGGTTGTGTTTCTTCATTTCTGTATTTCTTTTGTCCACAAGTGTAAGAATTAAATTATTCCAACAAAACTATTCAAAACTTCAGAGAGCTTAATGCTTTTTGTGTGTCCAAAGATAATTTTCAAGATACAAAACTGAGCACAATTTACTTCCTCCATTTGTGTGCTGCTACTACTGACTATTCTTGGTGGCTTCAGGGGAAAATTTTGCTGCTTGTTCTGAGCCAGTAGTGGTCCTCATAGCTTACCTTCCAAATTAGATGCCACCAGTTATAAATCTGAATATTTTAACAATTTAGTCAAAGTAACTCAGTAAAAATGTAAACGTAAAATCAATGTCTAGTATTCATGACTTTTTTTATATGGTTTTTCATAACAGTCTGAGATTATAATAGTAAAGGCAACACGCTGCTATCTCTTTGATTCCTCTTCGATTCCTTCTGCTCTGCACAGGTGGAGAACATGTCCTAATGCACTTTATCCAGGATTCCCCAGGAGACTACCCAACTCTGGAGGAAATTTCCAAGGCTTTGGGAATCTCAACTGCAGCAAAACCCGGACAGAAGCCAGTGGTAAGACATGACACCAACACAACATCCCATGAAAAAGGTTTTAAAAAGTATTGGGCCTTTCTACCAACTTCTTTGATTCCTTTTTTCTTCCTGTAATTTTCTATTGGGTCGGCTCAGTGGTGCAGTGGGTAGCACCATTGCCTCACAGCAAGAATGTTCTTGATTCAGACAATTCCACACTCATTACTTCATCTTTATGTTTTGTCTGTGTTCATATCATTCTCCATCTCAGTTTGTATCTAGTGTACTTAAAACACTGCAAATGCAAACAGAGAATTCATGACTCAAGTACAACTGGTGGAAGAATAAAATACAGTGTCGGTAGCCTAACCCAGTATCAATGAGAAACAGTCTTATGTGTCTCATGATGATGGAGATAGCTTCAACAGTTCTCTGGAGAATCAAAACAGAGACATCATTCTGGCTGAGTCCACAGGTCGGCTCTAAAAGTCACTGATTAACACACCTCATTTAAGTAATCCTCACAAAACCACAGTGTAAACATGACAAGTTGAACGTGGATTTACACTGGGGCAGGACTATTTCTTGGCGAGGAACACGCTCTGCTCCCATCCAACAAATCATCCAGCACATAACGTCCAGTGAAACAAATAGTTGGTTTTATATTTTGGCCTTTTTAGTAAATTGCTCACTTTGCAGCGCGTGTGTCATGTTCAGGCTGAACAACATCTTTTGAACTTTACAAAATTGCAGCTATGTTACATGCATAATTCATCATGAATCTTTCACATATCTATATTTATATTCATAATAGTTATAGTTCATAATATTGCTTTTTTTAAAAAAAACAAAGGTCCCACTGAAAGTGATTCACAATCTGCTTCCAAATTGAAAAAAAACACATCCTTGACCGGGAGTCCAACCCTACGAAGAATGTGATCAAATTCTATTGACAACCTTATAATCGTTTGCAGATGAACATAAAAACAAACATCAGCGATCACATATTCTCTATCACATGAAAGAAAGTGTTCCCATGGCATCCAGCACATGGCCATTTGCAGTCATTTGTGTTGTTTGCTTTCCACAAATCACATGTCAGTTTCCATGGTTTACAGCAGGCTTCCCCATGACCTGTCTGAAAACCACTAGATGACATCATTGAAGCCCAAGAACAGAATAGACATTGTTTTCTCTCAGGGGTCAAAATGTCACAGAACCAAGTATTAGTCACAAGGGCCTGAAAAGCTTAACAAAGTGAGGACATTGGCTGATCTGGATTAAACCAAGTAATGTCTTCATGTTCCAACCATTCCCTTCAAACAGCTGATAGTGTTTACTGGTGTTTGTCAAGAGGTGGAAACCCCCAAACTAGATCCCCGTGAAAAGAAGTCCCCTGTCAGAAAAGACTAGATAAATACTAATACGCATTGTCTACAAATTCATTCTAGCATTTAGGACTTCAACCTCACCTCACCTTGCAACTCAAATTCAAGTCATCATCACTGGGCTCGACATCCAGTTAGTTCTTACCGTGTCACTGAGCAGCTACAGCGCATCATTCCTGCAGATCATCCTCCCCTTATCTAGATTTCTGGAGGATTTTCTGGAGTCCATATCCTTCTTACTATTCTCTGACTACAAGAAAGAAAGAAGAAACGCTGCAGCAGTGGAAGGGATGAGTATAAATAACAATGTTTGAAGTGATAGGACCAATATCTGCAGGTTAAAATTTTGAACTGCAGGTTTTGTCAATGTTAAATGGAAGAATATCACTTGGTAATTTCGTTCCTGAACTTGGTGATAAAACTTTCATTCTTACATTACAGCCAGTTTTAAAACCAAAATAAATTTATTTTCTTGTCTTTATTCACTATGAACAAAACCGTTGCAACTAATTTAGGTGGAATCTGTGATGAAATTATACTATAACTACTGAAGCATCCTGTCAGCCCTCGACAGACATCCAGTACCGTGATTTGGGATACTAAAATAATTTGTGTTCCATCAGGAAATTTTTGTTTTTGCTGATCATTTAATTTGTATTCAACTTTATTCCCCCGTAGAAGGAAAGATTTTAAGCAATACTTTGAGGTGTTGACAGTAATGGTTCATTTTCCACTGAAGAGAATTTTCTATAGATTTGTTTAACCTTCCTGTGGTAGGACTAAAGAGGGAGTGGCTCTGTCCCATCAGATGCTTTATGTATTTACATGCTGATAACATTACATTGTATCTTATTAACACATTTCATTCGTCCAACACCGGATTAGTAGCTCATTACTTGATGTTTTACTTTCCCTTGCAGTGCAATGATGACGTGTGTACACGGTGATGACAGATTCATCCATATCCATACCATGCTGATGAAGATCTTCAAGATAGGAATGGACTAAGGAAGAAGGACTTCAGAATTTTAAAGTGAACATTCAAGCACTGCCAAAAGCTCTTTAATTTCCTTTTTACATTATGTTCAGGCTTAGAGAGGAACAGAATACATAACGTGGAAATCAAGGTACAAAATAAAATACATCATGTTCTATTTTGTGTGTGTGTGTGTGTGTGTGTGTGTGTGTGTGTGTGTGTGTGTGTGTGTGTGTGTGTGTGTGTGTGTCTGTGAATGTGCGCGCGTACAGAAAAAAGACAAATTTACTGGAGATTATCTGAAACATTGGAATTTTATTTAAAATTTAAATAATATTTTACCAGTTCTGGACAAGACTAACATTATGCATTATTGTAATAAGAAAAACTGAGCAAGTTTTTTAGTAGCACACATACAGAACTAAAGGAGCCTCTTGGATGATAGGTAAAATCAACCAACCTAAAGTAAGTCCAGCTGATTGTGTTTTGCTCTTCATGATTCATCAAATGACATTATTTCAAAAGCAGTGGAGACAAAAAACACAATTCCTGCACAAGACTAGAAGAATCTGAAGAAAACTTACAAAACGCATACAGTAGTTCACATCTTATTGTCTTCACTGTATATTATAAATAAAATCCTATGAATTCTATCGTGGTCTGTACCTGACTGAACTTCATAATGTTAAATTTGTTTTCTCTACTTGTGTCATTGTCAACTACAGTCTCTGTGGTTGTGTTTAATGTTTAATTCAACCTTTTTGAGTCATTAAATAAAATAACGGGACAAATAAAAAAGAAAAATCAGAGAATCATTAGAATTATTATAAACCACCTTGAGATGGAACAGTATATAACAGTATCTATCTATCCATCCATCCATGGGGTTTTTCAAAGCTCCAGTGGCGCAATCGGTTAGCGCGCGGTACTTATAAGTAGTATTCAGCAGAGCAATGCCGAGGTTGTGAGTTCGAGCCTCACCTGGAGCAGAATTTTGGGGGGCAGAAACTCAGTCCACTAAGTCTTGAGCTGGGGACCGGAAGGTCGGTGGTTCAACACCCCTGTTGGGCAAAAAAAAATTTGGAGTGTGAGCTGACAGTGGGAGGTGTCAGTTCACCTTCCGAGCACTGCCGAGGCGCCTTTGAGCAAGGCGCCGTCCCCTTTATAAGTCGTTCATTCTGGCGCACCAAGAAAGAGCTGCCCACCACTCTGCTTCACCCCCCACTGCATGCCTGCAGGCCCTTTGTGTGTGTGTGTCATGGGCTTGCACACACTAATACTGTGTATGTGTGTGTATATACAGTATATACTGTGATATATATATATATATATATATATATATATATATATATATATATATATATATCACAGTATATACTGTGATATATATATATGTATATATATATATATATATATATATATATATATATATATATATATATATATCACAGTATATACTGTGATATATATATATATTGCTATTACCTAATTGCTATTACCTAATAATGTGTGCTAGAGTGGACTAATAATTTCCCTATGGGTATGAATAAAGTATATTACATTACATTACATATTTATCTGTCTGTCTGTCTTCCTATCTATCAGTGTGCTGTTCCATCATTGTTCCATCCTGATTATCCTGAATAACATGAAACAAGTTTAAAAGGACAGAACTCCAACATGAATGTAAACATTAAACCTCTGGGTACTTTTTGTATCGCAAATCCATTTGTTGCTTAAGATTCAATTACAGTAATTGTTTTTCCTTTGCACAAGTCTTCCTTAACTTTGTGGGGTTTTTAAATGCATTCAATTAAAATGACACTTAAAGAACAACACAGAAGATCCTATCAGTTGATACAGTCACTTTAATGGCAGTCTAGATAATTACATAGCAGCAATAACATTCATGAAACATCTTAAACATTTGAATTTTTGCGAAGCGACAATATTATTTCTTAAATATTCACATAGATAAATAAACTCCTCTGATCGGCATACTGATGAAACACATTCATATATAACAAAGATGTATTTGTATGTCTGGTCATTTCAAAATGGTTCAGTTTTACCATATATATCAACAAGAAGCATATATATGCGAAGAAATGTACTCTTACATAATTTGAAACCTTCATATGTAAATTCTGCAGATGACAGTAGAACACTGAATATCTACAATAACACACTGTAGCATAGATTATGTACAGATGTTTTCCAAGTTTAATCATTTTATTCATTTTGAATTAAACCAGACAACAACAATTCCTTCAACATTTCTTTTAACCTGCCATTATAGGTATGTTATTTTGTTTAAAAGAGTAGTTTTACATTTTGGTAAAAATGCTTATTTATTTCTTTTTTTTAGTTGTTATTATCTGATATCGGTATGCTGAATGAAGATATGTCTGATTGACTTAGTTGATTACAAAGACAAGAAGCAGGAGAAACAGATTGTTTGATTCTATACAAAGGTAATGGAATTAATTAATCAGCATAAAAGAAGAGCATTAAAACTATGTGGTAGTTAAACCATTATTTCTGCGTCAGAGCCTCTGGATCAGAGCAGATCGTTGGTTCAACCGGTTATTCTTTTGTGGATTAAACAACTGAGGTAAGATTGTGAATTAGGGTGTTTCAAAGGTTAGCAAGGCAGGTTTTGTTACTGCTTAAAAATGACATCCTAATTCTAAGATAAGCTAACAGACTGCTGGCTGTAACCTATACCATAAGGACAGATTTGACAATGGTATGCATATTTTCGTTTAACTGCCACAAACTGAACAACAGCACAAAATGTCAGACTTTTGCTTTAAGATGTAAAGACATCAACACCACAAATTGCTCCTGTTAAACACAACAGTGTTTGCCACCAAGCGAGCACCGAGAGACAGGCAGAGTAAACTTTGATATGCCCTGTGCTCAGTCTAAAAAAAAAAAAAGAAAAATCATGTTTAAATTACAAAGACATCACGTATGTGACCATAAACAACCACTCAGAAGCAGGAATGTGTTTTTTTCTGCTCCATTCAGCACAAAGAAAGTGGTAGCTCCCTGCCGCTACCTTCGTCCTCTCCTCTAAGTTAGGGTTCTGCTTTGATTCTTTTGCAATTACTGGTAGAAAATAACAGTCCTGGCCTCAGCCATCTCTCCATGATCAGCCCCATTGTTCAGCGTGTCTGCCTGCAGGCCTGTGGCTCAGATACAGCTGTCACCACAATTCAACACTCTGCTCTTCGTCCTTTCATCTTACACACTGATCAACGCAAATTCAGAGGGCAAACCACTTCATCTGCTGCTCGCCCATGAGTGAGTGGGTCTGAGGTTACTTTGAGTTGGCTTCTCTTCTCAGAAGATTGCGTGAAGGCAAAAACTTTTCTTTTAAAAATCCATCAGCACATCATGTGAAATGCAAACTAAGTTATCATGCAAGCAAACATTGTAATTTTATATAAATATAGATACTTACCATCTAACAAATGAATTAGCATATCAGCCCAATATGAAAGCTCTGAAAACCATTCAAGGTGGTACGTGTCATCAAAAAACACAGCTGTGAGTAGTAGCTGTATTTAAACTTGGCAGGAACCAATAATGTAATAGAATGACAGTCACATAACTTCATCATTATTACATCACTGCTAATGTTGTTTTTTGAATTGCTAAAAATCAATAGGACACCAATATAAGAAAGCAAACATGTTTTTTTACAGCAAATTGTCATGGCATACAGAACACGTACATTTTTGCAGTAAGTCTAGAGCAACAACAATTTTCAGAATGTGACAAAGAAACTTTTTTTAAAAAGTCCTTTAAAAATATTAAGTAGCTGTGTAAATTTTATATATTTATCCACTCTCAAAGTGCAAAACATTGAAAGCAGCAGCTCTCTTAAAATGTTAATTTAAGGTTAAAGCTGCAAAGATTTAACAGTCTTAAAGTCTTAATTTGTTCCATGTAACAGTGAATGACCAAACTCTTAGAGTGTGACTAATTCTGCTGTAGCTTTACTTCAGCAAAATTAAGAGCTTTCATTTATTTCATTGTCTTCAGTCAAACTTTGATTTTCTCACTACAGTTTCTTCTGAATTGGCACAATGTCTTAAAAACAATCCACCAGAGGAAAGAAACTACGGCAGCTCAGTGCCAAATGATAATGGAAAAACCACAACGATCTTCACAGGAGGTTTCTTTTCGGGATTAGTTTAAGAAAAGCTGGCTAGCCATAGAAGCTTTTAGTGTTTAAGTAGTTTGTATATTTATGTTCTCACTCACTGTCTACTGTGGGATGCAGCAAAACAAGAAAAACTAACCTACTTGTCCAGATACAACACTTGAGAACACATTCAACAGGATTTTTTTTTTTTCTCGTATGCAAGCTGATACGAAAATAGGGTGAAGTCCAGGCCGTCATCCATTTACTCTGATTTATTTAAATACATTAAGAGTATATGAAAATATGTGTGTCATCTGTTTGACCCCAGTTAAATTAGAATAAGGAGGATGTCTCCATCCATTCAGTTGTACAGCTTGTTCTTTTAATTTGAGCTGCAAAAACTTTAGAACACAACTTTCTACCAGACGCGACACTTGAGCTCTGGGTTCATCGGACTGCCTTTCTGACACTGAAAGGCTTCTGAGAATGCTTCAAAATTCTGTAGCGATCCAAGGACTCTGAAGGCAAAAGAAAGACAAGATCAGTGTGATAAAAGCTGTATTGGCCTCCAAGTTGTCAAATTCAGCTGAAATATTTACAAAAGTGATACTAGTTGTGTTTTGGCTCAGTAGTAGTCATGTTATTCATTGTTAGTTATAACAGTCATAAATTGCTAATTACTAATTAGAGAGGACACAATAAATTACTAGGTGGCTACAGATAGAGCGATGGATGACTGGAATTGGGATTGGGATTTTATTTATTTCAGAGGAATCAACCGACCTGGGTATGAATCCTGCTGGATGCACTTGAATTGAATTTTTACTTACATTGCTTATTTTTTCTATTCGATGGAATATTTTAAGAATTTTCACTGATCATGTGGATGGGAAAGTAATTTACCTCAGTAGATCCAGACCACCCTGTACTCAGACTGGTAGTTTTAATGAGTGTTAACAGTGCCCATAAGATACTCTTATTGGTTCTTAGGTAAACATGTGAGCGCACTTAAACTCTCTACCTGTATTCTAAGGGACTGTGTGAGTCCGTTTTGATGGACTGACTGGCGTACTCCGGTCGATAAGCACCACACCACACCTGAAAAAATAGGAAAGGAGTAGATAGTAACTCAGTTGTGAAAGAAAACATTAGGTATTAAATGAACGCAAACTGCTTACATTATAAATAAAACGTTACACTGACAAAGCTGGTATTTCACCTCAAATCCAACTTACTTGGGCAAAGTTGAGAAAGAAAATTTGCTTGTGGTCCATGTCAAGACCGGGTAGACGAGATTCTTCTCCTTCCCCCTCCACCCACTTTAGATAAGCCTGTAAATGCACACATACACACATGACACACAGATTTTGAATATGCAGAATGCTTATTGGCACGTTTGTGGCGTTTTATTACTCTTGCTGAAACAGTAAGATAGGGTTCAGTATTTTTAATATCTAACCTTATATGCTTGACGAACGCCTCCGTTGTCTGCAATGTTCTCCCCCAGAGTGCTGATTCCACTGACCTGCAGCCACACAGACAGAACCATAAGCACACATTAACATGAAAACACTCGTTCCCTTGTGGCCGCTGAATAAGTGGTTTATATATGGCTTATAGGAAAGCCTGTCATTGACATGAAAATGGGTGCTTACATTTTGTCCACCTGCTAGCTTCCAGTTGAAATTGCCGTATTGCTGCACCATACACTGCGACTGGTCTTTAAAACGCTCAGCAGAGAAATTACTCCACCAATTTAGCATATTACCATCCTTGTCAAAGTTACGCCCTGCATGGAAGCACAAAGCATTAAATGCTGTTTACTAAACAGATTGTATGTGGCCTATTTTCGACAACAGCTGTTTCAGAATGAATGGATTTTAGAAAATTACAATGGTTTGTATTTCTCACTTTGAGCTTCCCAAAATATATCCACAATCAATCATACTAGTCTCACCATTGTCATCAAAGCCATGTGTGATCTCATGTCCAATGACCATTCCTATTCCACCAAAGTTAAGGGCCTGGTGCTGCTGTTTGCTGAAGAATGGTGGCTGCAGGATTCCTGCTGGAAACACTGGACCGACAAAAACAACACCAGTGGAAAGACCACAGAGAAGACGGAGAATTACAAGGAGTGGACCACACTTCAGTAGAATATGACACATATTTTTTAATTAGAGAATCACAGAGCCTTTACCGATCTGATTTCTGTTGGGTGAGTAGAATGCATTCACCACAGCTGCACCAATAATCCACCTGAGGAGAGATTTGTAAAAGAGTTATAATAGGTAAAAGTGTTCTAAGCTTTATTTTCACTTGAAGATGTATTATAAAATACATGCACAGATCCCACTTTAACCACCAAACAAAGCACTTGGTTTGATTTTTGCTGCTTTTCAAAGAGGAACTGCCTTGCTGTGCGGCAACAGCGCTACCTACTGTGCCACCGTCCCGCCCATGAACTGGTAATTGAATAATTTAAATAATTTCCCTTTGGGATTATTAAAGTATTTATTCATTCATTTGTCTTGGAAATAGTTAGCAGAAGCAAAAATATGTGGTCTTAGTGACATTTTCTATAATATAAAATGTCTTTAAGACCAACAATAATCCATCAAAATGATTAATTTTTGTTGGTCTTAAGAACATTTTATTTTAAATACTGCCTGTCACAATAAAAATCAGGTAAATCACCAGCTTACAAGTCTGGGTCAACTGGTTCTCTGAGTTTCTTCAGACTCTTGTGTGCTTCAGATTTGAGGTTCTCAAGAACATTCTCAAAGTAGTTTTCTTTGCTATAATTAAGCTGCAAAGACAATCAAGATAAATTGTAGATTAGTGGAGCTATCAGTTTTCAGTGAGGTTTACATTTATTCTTTACTTACGTGAGCGTACTCCTGGTCAAGCTTTTGGTTGCTTTCCTGCAGAATATGATCAGGGTAACCAATGTGTTCTTTGATCGCCATGGCCTACATGAGATGCATAACAGTTCCTGTAAGGTCGTAACAGTGCAACACATGTAAGCCTTTATTTTCTCAGCTTGGTGCTTCACCTTTTCTCTTGCCTTCTCCTTCGAGGGAGCATCCATCCAGCTTAACTCCTCCAAGGTTTCTACATATGCTGTCTGGATCTTAGTGATTAGATCACTGACCTGGGAACAGTGTAATCACAACCCACACAGAGGCAAGCGTTCATTAGGATGGGTCCCGGGTGACACATGCTTTAATAGAAGTGTTTCTTGGGACATAATGTATTTTGTATTTTCACTATGAGAAAGTGAAATGATGATGTTTTGCGTATTCTCTCTGTCATGAATGCTTTGTGACTTTTTTTTATGTCAGATAAAGGCAAATGTCCTACTGCAAATGTTCTTTTCATTTAGTCACAAAAGGGTTATTTAATTATTATGGCAAGGAAGAACATTCTTTAAGTGATTTGGTGCCACATGATGTCTCACATGTGGCCGCTTAATGTATTTTCCACATGCAGTAAATGCATTTATTTCCATGTATTTCTATCAGTAACGTGGCATGTGATGGTTACGGCTTGCGTCATTCTTTGACTTAAGCTATAATGATCATCTATGATAATTCTTGGGGAGATAATAAGCTTAAAGGACTTACCATTTGTTTGCTTTCTCCAGCAAAGGTCTCACGGACATACAGAGCTCCGACTGCGTTCTCCATGCTGCTCTGGACGTAACGAACACATTCTCGCCACCAGGCATCCTCCACTGTGGTCCCATACAGAGTCTGACCAACAGAAAAACAGCCTGTAATTTTGATTTTCAATAAGCCCATGTAAGTGTACCCTGGTTTGGTCCATCAGGCGCCTCACACCTTCCTGTAGCGGGCTCTGGCTTCTTTGAAACGGCGGCTCAAGCTGTTGACTCTTTCAAAGATGAGCTGCCAGACAAGGTAGTTCTGCATAGTCCTGCAGACATAATGGTTTTAGTTCAGCTGTTGTGATGGACCATAGCAATGGCATCATTTACTGGTATTTCTGTTGTACACCTGACCTGATACTGTGTTTGGAGAGAATATCATTCATCTTCTCAAGGTAAGGGGAGCCATACACCACCACCTCTTCCTCTAACTGCACCTCAATGGACACACTGGACAGCACCCCCTGAATAAATCGTGTCCAATTAAAACCCTGGAAGACAAAAATTTGTTAAAATATTTTTTTTCATGTTTGTGATATGGAATAAGTTCATATATCACATTTAGTAACAAAATTAATTCTCAATGGATTAAACGTACTAATAATAAAAATAAAAATAAGAGTTAGAATATACTCTGTATCATGTGTGCAGTATTCCTGCTGTTGAACAGACTGTATTTTAACAAGGAGCCAGACTCTCCTGTCTATAGTAAAACTAAGGCAACTCATTTAGCTTTCAATCATATACAGTACAACAAGACTTCAGTTACTGTGTGAGAACTAAACAACAGTAACATAACATCATTTTTAGGGTTAATGGACAATGCTGAGGTGAAGAACACGTCAATCTTCAACCGATTTCTGTGGCATAATCCCTTATTCTCTGTATCCGGTCATGTGAGAGGAAAGTTCTCAATATTTCAGCTGTTCACCAAATACCTATTGTTGAATTAAAAATTCTTGACATCAAGATTCATTAAAAAAAAGTAAAATCATGTTGATTTAGTGTTTAGTTTCCGTATTCTACTAATGAATACAGTCATTATATCATTGGAGCCAGTGACCAGACTGAAAAATAAAAGAAGTGAACCCACACTTACATTGAAGCTGAATGTGCTCTGCATCTCCCCCAGTGTCATCTTATTGTACAGAACAGTAACGTCCTGCCGCTCCTCAGCTGGTAATGTGGCCTGTTCAGCACAAAGGAAAACATTTCTGTGATATTAAATTATGTACTGTATTTACATTCTGCTCACCTCTTCTTCATCATGAGATAAACAACAAATCAAGAAAAGTTAAAGCATCTGATGTCTACAATATATCCTGGTTCACTCAGAGCAGAAGGTCTGTCTTCCTGTCATCAGTCATTTCCCTTCTTTTTTAAATTCTATTTATTTTATCTTCATTTAAAAAAGAATTTTTGTTTGACTAAATGTCTTTCACAAGACAGACCTAGCTAAGGTAGCAGCCAATCACTTATGTTTAAATACAAGAAATACAAAATGTTACCAATAAATATACCTCAATAAAACATGATGAACTATTTATTCATAGAGTGAACTCTCAAGAATAAAATCATGCATCCATCACAAAATTCGTCACAATGCTTTTAGAATTGTTACAAGCAAATATTGATAAAATGATTTATGCTTTTGTTGCCCAGTTAGAGAATGCAGTTTTTACAATTCATTCATCTCTGAGGCTGGCACTCACATTAGCGATATCTGTCTCCAGTTCCAGCACTTGCATCATTTCTTCCCAGACATGATCATCATCCTGAGTCAAGTTCCTGTCCTCTCGCATCATTTTAGCAATAGAAATCATGAATTGCATGTAGGCTTCACGGACCTATGGCACAATCACAGGCTTGTTCACCAAATCATGTTTTACACAACAATAGAGGTGAAAGAAATGACAGAAAATTATGTCAATATAAAAATCAACAAAAAAAGTATCAGCACTAACAAACTGGATGAAATGATTTCATCGCACATTAGATCCGACACAACTGGAACTGTGACTGATTTTACTTCAGGGTTCTTTTGCTTCAGTGTTTTTTACCTCAGTGTTTTTCATTTAAGAGTGTTTTGTGATGCTGCCAACACCACAAACATTCACCTCTGCTCTACTGTCATGGACAGGAAACTATAGAATGAGTTGTGTGAACTGAACCTTTTTGTAGTTTCCATCATTGAAGTAATAATCTCTTGATGGCATTCCAAGTCCAGGCTGGTCAATCTAACCAGAACATAATGACAATTAATATCACATTATAATGGGTACTAATTCAATATATATATATAATTCAGCAATATGGCTGGTTGTCTACATTTTACTTTTTGTCAACCAATCCTCAGAAAGAACAAGCAAACCAAACAATGAGTGGATCTTGATACAACTTCTCCCTCCAGTGTTGTCCAGACCTTATTAAAAGCCTTTCAGTGAGTGACGCTGTGGGACCGGGTGGATCCTTCATTAGCAGGAACAAGAATACTGTTGTTTATGCTGTGCCAAACCATTTATAGAATAACACCCAAATGTGTATGCTGAAATAGGTCCCCAATACACTGCAAACCTTTTCTGTTAAAATTACCACTACATATGACTTTTATGAAAGTTAGACTTTATATTTCTAACTCATTTTAAAAGACAAACATAGAAGTAGGTAAAAAAAAAACAATGCCTAAAGTAACACTGTCAGGAAAGTTGTTTTCATTGCTTGATTTTTTTTTTTCATGTGATTTGTTGACAATATTAAAAATGCCCATTAACATCAGCATCATTTCTAATAAATGTTTGATGACATGATGTTTGTAACCTGTTATTTGTGCGGTCTTACATAAACAATGTGGCGCCGAGAGTCACGGTCGTCTGTCCACACGTAGATGTCCAGCAGAACCTTTTTGTGGTAGTGAGCGGTGAGCATCGCCAGGGTGTCCTCCAGGCTCCACATTTCCTCTGCAATGACAGGAAAAACAAACATCTCATTTAAATACAGTTTTCTGATTGATAAGTAATATTCAATGCAGCTGGTTCCTCCAAGGCTTCCTCTCTGTAATCGCTGTATTGTTTAAATCAGTGTGGAGACACAATTAAAAAATGGCAAGAGTCAGAAGCTTTGGAAAAAATAGTCTATTTCAAGCCACCCTCACAGTCTTGAGTTTGGGACTGCTCCTACGCCGACTCATCATGCTCCCAAAATCTACACTTAACTGCTGAGTCGAAGATCCTCAGCCAGCCTCTTGATCCTAACAACGAAGTCTGTACTCAGCAAATCCCTGAATGTAAATATAACTTTGCAGGCTCCACAGGAATCTCTGAGTAGGAGCATCACGCTTGTGTGGAATCAGTGCTTGTGCATAAGTAACTTGTAAACATTATAAAAAAAAAGTAGTACTGTACTTTCAGATTTTTTTGTACCTGTAGTGATGTTCCAGTCTTCTGAAGCCACAGGCCAGTCCCCGACTCCGTCAATGAGCTTCAGGAGGGGCTGGGAGTCACGTTGCTCTATGAGGCCTGTTAGTAAAATGATGCATAAATTATGATACCCTCAGTCGGGAAGTGCTTTTACTCCAGTGATGTGCGGTCATGTAAAAGTATATAATATACAGTGTTTGTTTGTCGACAACTACATGCGTGTAACGACTTTCTTGAGTTGAGCAGTGCTGAAACCGCTGGGAAAAGGCACGAAGTGAGGCAAGCAGTTCTCGTGCCTCATGGTAGGGGGCGCTGGTGATCCCAGGGATTCGACCGAGGATTCTTCTTCCTCGGCCGCAGCAGAAGCGGCAGCAAACTACAATCTATAGTCAGCGAGTCAAGTGCAGCCATTCATTTGTTTTCCACTTTCCTGGCCTTACTATTAAAATAGAGGATTGCATATCTCAACTCAAAAATTTTTCAATGCTTTTTTTCAGAAGGAGCTGCGCATGGACTTCATTTATAAGTAAACATAACATATAAAAACATGTAGGTAACAACAAAAGTTTTTTCATCAAATGTACTTATTTGTGTGTTACAGTTTGTATATGTAAATAATTATGCTATGATACTTCAAAAATAACCCACACATGTTGCTTATTAAATGGTGAATAAGATACACTGGAGCTTATTCACCATATGTGTAAATCTGATTATGAATGATGATGAAGTCAGGGCCTCAACAGCCATGAACGTCACCGCACATCACTGTTTTACTCATCTTTAGGATTAAAAAGCATGTTTTGAAAAGAAAAATGTAATCCATATTTTATACAGATAATTATAGAAATATACAACACATTTTGATTTACATTCTAAAACCATAAACAATTAGATTTCCAGGTCAAAAAACCTCCATACGGATGAGGAATTTTTTCCATTTTCAGTAACGATAGACTAATAGTGACTTATGAATCATGGTTGACACATAGCCAGTGATGTCTAATGTACAATGCAGTGGACATAATTTATCATAATTTCCTCTCAATACAAAATTGTCCATCCATTTTCCTGTAGGTGAGACAATTGTAAGCGTCTTGTCTACAGCTGTTTACCTGTCTCTTGGGTCGCCGGTCTGGTAGAGCTTATCCCAGCCGACTATGAGCAAGGTACACCTCAAATAAGACGCCATTTGCATGAATAACTTCACAGTTCCAGCTGTCTGTTGGCCATCTTGGTTTCAGTACATGAGGTTGGGGTTAATGTAAGTGTCCACTCTGGTGTCTGACATCAACATTTTTTATAAGAAAACAGCTTTTCAATAGCTGTCCACTGTAGTGATGTCTGTGCATGAAAGGGTTAATGAGGACAAATATAGTTAAAATGCAATGATACGCAAATCTTTTCCTATATTAAATACAGTGCCAAAACAAAAACATGTAATTTTCAAACTAATAAATATCTGAATGTAACAATATTCCTCGAGTGTTTGAGAAATTAGGGCATTATTCATGGAAGTTTTGAAAGCCAAATTATTTCCTATTTTTGCTGGATTTATGACTTCAGTTGCCCAATACTACAACACAGTCTCCAGTGTTGTGTTCAGCTTCACATTACATCACACATTCTTAGTAGGAGATAGGTTTGGTCTCCGGGCAGAAACTCCACTACCTCTTTCTCAAAGACACTGCAGTGTTGTAACACATTCACAACGTGGCTTGGTATGCTCTTGCTGGATGTTTTTGGACAAGTTTTCAGTTTTCCTGCTCTCAGTGCCCTCACAGATATGTGACCTACCCATTTCATGTCAGTCTAGTGTGCAACAGTCTAGTTTTTTTTGTTCTGTATGCCAGAGACACACTGTCCATAGTCACTATTTCCTGTTTTATTATAACGGTCCCTTTAAACATTTTGATGCTTTAGTTTTAAATGTCCAGCTATCATTCTGTTTCCCCTGACTTGCCTTACGCTTGTCCAGTTCTGGTTTTTCTTGTTTTAGACTTTAGACTTATGAGACCAAAGCACATCTTCCCGCCTTAAGTTAGAGTCAGGTGTAGGTGGCATTTCAGAAAACTGGATATATGGTATTTGGATTTGTATATCCAGCATTAGTGTTTCCAAGCCCATGTAGTAGTATACTTCATATAATTACGTTGTTTTTTTGACCAGTATACACATAACTGCGTCAACAGTGACCCGATGGGATATTTCTATTTACGGTAATATCTTTGTAATGAAAAGCTATCATTTCATATTCCAGGTATTACTCAAAAATGTTATTGATATCATTCCATTTACATTATTAACAATTTTACATTTTATAAATTTTATGAAATTGTAGTACAGTATTGTATTACTACCTCACATGTACATAGGTGATTTGAAAATTTCACTCTGTGATGAGCTGGCGTCTTATCCGGGGTGTACCCTGCCTTTCACTTGCAGTTGGGATAGGCTCCAGCAGACCCGTAAACCCGCAAGGTGGATAAGTGGCTCTAGATGAGTCAATTGCGGTCGTCTTCTCTACAAGAAAGTGGATGGATGATTGAAAGTGACCTGTATTCCTTTCTTATAGAACTTCATAGGAACCAGTGTGACTGTCAGGAACATATTTTTATATGTGTGTGTGTGTGTGTGTGTGTGTGTGTGAGTGTGTGTGTGCGTGTGTGTGTGTGTGTGTGTGTGTGTGTGTGTGTGTGTGTGTGTGTGTGTGTGTGTGTGTGTGTGTGTGCAGTTTTGAGAATGTTAACAATCTTAAAAAAGTGAAAACAATTCATGCGTGAAATCATTGCTGTGTGGAACAAAATATAATACAGAACATAAGTGCTTCTTGTTTGACCCACTTGTGGAAGCGTCCAGGTTCAGCCACTCCTAAGTGTTACGGACTCGGTCTGAGCTCTTAGAAGGATCAAAGCTCAGCAGCCTTAACTGATGTTTTTTTTGCTGTCCTGTGTGGATTCTGTAATTACTCCCTGTGTCTGTGGATTTCTCCGGGTGCTCTGTTCTGGATTACATGCAGATTTGGTGAAATATAGTCTGTGATTTGCCATCATGTATAAATGTGTGCTTGGATTTACACCTATGTGTCAGCCCGTCCAGGATGAACCCTGCAGTATATTTCATTGAGAAAATGTTTCTCTATGTTTCACCCTCTTATTTTCTCTGGCTGTTCTGCCAAGCAGCTGAATGACTCTTCCTGGAGGGTGCACTGCAATCAAAGAATCTTTGTAACACCAGGAGGAGGTTTAATATCAAATACAGAAGGTATCATGCTGATGGGGAGCGGTACCAGAATAAGCTCCAGAACTACTGTTTGCCTGAGCTCAGACGCCTCTAAAGACATCAAGACAAAGGGGAAAACGTCCCACAACGACCTCCTTTCATCGATGAAGAAAAGCGAAACAAAGATTAATTAATGTTAAGATTGTTGTTAATGCTAATGAGCCCTGGACAAAGCATATGATATCTGATTGTACATATTCTTGATATGATACCTATTTAGCCCCAGTAAGATCTCCTCAGTAAGATGCAATGAAGGTAACAATATGTGATTGAACAAATGCTCCCAACGCTAAATTTAAAAAAAAAAAATGCATATGGACATTTCAAATGTAGGTGTCTCTCCCCGCCCACTCTCTTCAATGCATTGACTATGTTGGTGCTGATGCTTAAACAAGTTTGCGGTGAAGGGACAACCATTTCAACAAAAACAAACATAATCATGGTAATATAATAAAGTAATTACAAGGTAGCAAAAGTGGAGGTAATGATCTCCTTGGGAATGATCAACGAGGCCATTGAGTATATACAGACAGGAGGACAGAGGGTTGTTTTTTCACTTTTATATTTCCCTTCTATTCTTGTTCTATTTATTCTTTTCTATTGTCCCTGACTGATCTATAGCCACATTGCCCTCATCATTTCCATCTTTATCAGTAAACTCTCCGAAAATGTCAGAAAAATTGTTTGAAATGAATGAGTATGAAAAGAACACTATTTATATATGTTAAATGTTGCATAAGAGATCCTTTACACCAATTAACTCGACCCACAAAGCTCAAAACCATACATACACACAAAAAACAAGGCAAATCCACAAAGCAGGTCCCACTTCTGTCCTCACACACCGATAGCTGCAATTCAGTTTAATGGACAAGGTTCCCGCAAAAAGGCCCTGGATTTTATAAAATGATCCTCTGCCAAGAAGACAATGCTTTCACTGGCATCTGTTTGTTGTCTGTCCAGAAGGATTAGACAAAAAACATTTAAAGGATTTTTATGAAAGATGAAGTGAGGGTTTGGCAACAAACAACCCTTCAAGTTTTGTATTGGATCAAGATAGAATGGGCAGATTTAAGAATTGTTTTCACTTTGTTCCAAGAAAAAACAAATCACATTTTTCAGCACATATGGATAAATGGTACTCATTAATTTTTTCAACTTTCTTTTACATATTCAAAACTGATTTTTTTTCCAGCATTCTTTTCTTTTATGCATTAACTACATGATCTAAGTATTTTCTGCACTATATGATTCACTGGATCATAAGGCGCACCTTCAATGAATGACCTATTAAAAAAAAAAATCATACATAAGGCGCACTGGATTATAAAACACATCTGAGAACTCATCTTCAATGAATGGTCTATTTTAAAACTTTTTTCACATATAAGGCACATTGGATTATAAGAAACTGAGAAAATCAAAGGCTTTTAAGTGTGCCTTATAGTGCAGAAAATACTGTATTTGTTTTAACATACTGCACAGGTAAGCACTTTGATGGTAATACATAACTCAAGGTTTCATCATCTTGACTGCTTTTCCACCAAATACATTTTTATTAAAGTTGTGATCTAGGATATTTAAAAAGATCATAAATTCCTCTTGAATCCTACAAGAATCCAGGCTATGGGAGAACATCAGAGACAGTCAAGAACTCTAAAAAAATGTTTTTCTAGTATCCTTCAATTGCCCCTTGGGGACAAAGTTTTTTTGAATTGAATTGAATGCTTTGTTTCCTTGTCTTTCATTACGAGTGAATTTCTGAATTAGACCTGTGTAAGGAGCCTTACTCTCATTCATGCAGGAGTTGTAAAGGATCTTGGCCTTCTTGATGGCATCTCTGTCCTGTTCATTTTCCATCTCAAGAACACCTGCAACAACATAACATGCAGAAATATCCTCTCTGAATGGAACCCACGCATAGCTCCAAATGCTGCAGCTCACTAGGAACTAACAATGAAGCTGACCTTTCAGGACAATCTCCAGCTTGTCCCTAAGAATGTCAAAGACACTGTGGCGGGAGCTCGTCTCCGGTATGACATGTCGCTCCAGCCAACCCCCGCAGGCATACTGGTAGAAATTATCACAAGGCTTCACAGATTTATCCATATTCTGCAAGAGTCGAGCAGCTTTAAGGCATCATAGAGACAAAAGGAGAGAGGCAGAAGGACAGCATTGTGAAGAGTTCTAGTAGTTGGAATACAGCGGTTGCAGGAGCTTGACTTGTTGATGACATGTCACTGCAGGAGGGCATTGAAAATAAAGCTCTTCCTCTCACCTGCTGTGACACAGTCTGCAGTTGTACACACACTGTTGAGGGTGGAATGAAACAGCTGGCCTGGAAAAATCAGTGTGGACAGTTTGAGGAAAGCATTTGCAGTATTTGACAAATCACACCGACAAAGAACAGGAAGATGTGAAATGCTGCTCTAATTACAACTAACAGAGCTCTATAGAAAGATCTATGTGCATGCATGTGTTTGGGTGTGACAGTCAATGTCTGTGTCAGCATTCTGTTCTTTCACTTTTGTGTGGCACTGCTGATCTGGCAGTACAGGGAATTACAGTGTCACAGTGACTATCAGAGGTTCACACTTCCATATGACACATGCTCACTTAGATAGCAGCCCATTCCTTGTTCAGGTTACAAGACTGATGACAGAAACACTCACCTGCTGTGCTCCTTGACACACTTGACCTATTGGATTGTTCTGAATTGGTTGGATGAAACAGATTTTAGACGTTAGACAGAGTCAAGACTTTCCTGTACATTGTAATGATAACTGCAGATTGTTATGAACTGGTAACACCCTGAAAAACCTGAAATGATTTTACATAAAATGTTTATTAAGCTTTAATGTATGTCACTTTTACTACATCTGGAATTTGTGTGTGCAAAATTGAAATGCATGTCTGACTGTATACATGAGATTTTTTAGGAGTGCAAAAAAAATCAAACTAATGATGTAGAAGTCTCAGAACCCTGAAACACCAAGTGCATGAATGGTTAAATGCAATCAGGTCTTATACAGAGATGTTTTCGTGTTGCAGGGAATAATTAATTCTTACAGTCTTAAAAACTTTGGAGTTACGTTAACCTTCAAAAAACACTAGAAAGTTTCATTAATAGCAGATGAGTTTCAGTATTACAGTAAAGCATGTCATGGTCAAGTTGAGAGTGTCTGCTAGAGCCAGGATCATTCCCTTGGTTAATGTCAGCTTAATGTCAGGGAGACACTTATTATTACTGAGACCATCTGTAATACCTGAATACTTTTCAGAGTCATTACCTTTAACAACAGAAGTGTAGAGGACTACCAGCCCAGCCAAAGCACAGCTGGCCAACAGCAAGAGTACGGACAGACCAATTTCTGTAACGGTCCATCGACGCTTTCCAGGTTTACTTGATTTCTCCATAATGTCCATTTGGCTTTCGGATTTGCCCATATTCCTCCTGACTGCCAGCTCTGGAAGAAAGACACCGCTGGAGTGTGGTTTGGCTCAGGAAGAGAGACACCAGTGTGTGTGTGTGTGTGTGTGTGTGTGTGTGTGTGTGTGTGTGTGTGTGTGTGTGTGTGTGTGTGTGTGTGTGTGTGTGGGCTGTGCAGTGATGAATCTCCTGCCTGCTGACTTGCAGTGAGTGAGCTTCAACTACTGCACACCTACAACAGCACCACTGACAGGGGTTGTAGGTGTAGGAGGGGTCCAATGGTGTTAAAATAGTCTGGCATGTTATTATTATTTACTGTGTGGTGATGTAAAGTCCAGGTTTAATATTTATGGGTAACACCATTTAAACGCAAGAAAATGCAATGGGATCTATAAGGCACATTTAGAAGTAGCATTAAGATGGCATTAAATGAGCAATAAAAGAAGAATAAATAAAGAAATATCTAAAATTAAAAAAAATTAACACAATAAAACAGAAGCAAACACGTAAATAGTTATGGATTAAAAAGAAGTAACCTACAATAAATAAAAATGTTTTTTACCCTGATTGAAATTAATAGGCTTTGCAATGTACACATAAAAAACATTTATTGCCTAACAAATACATTTATCTATGACATGAAGCTTTGATATAGAGCTGTGTGTCGTCTGCGTAAGCATTTTTGGAGATTTAATATTTTGTGATTAAACAAGGAGGTATGTCAGTCTGTCGGTCACAGTGAAAGCATTAAACTCTTCCTATTTATGACATAATTGTCCTTGAGAAATTTTTCTTTCTATATGTCATGATGACCTGGGGTTTTGCCATCTGCATCACACACACAACATTGATTTTCTTGGGATTTATAGCAGCAGTGACATTCATAACGGTGGAACTGAGGCTGTTTATGAGATCGCAGCATGAAATTGAAACCAGAGCTCACAATGAGAGTAAAATCTCTTTAAAATATAATACAGTACAGTTATTCTGAAATATAACTGTAATCAATCTGTTACATGCAGGTAAAGTCAAAATCTGACAAGGGTGTACTTCAAATGAAATTGGACTAGAGTTTTGGTAACTGTAAAAGTTTACCAGTATTACCTTCACTGAATTGCAACCTATTAAAGAGGGTGAAACTTCCCATTGGCTGTGATTGAGCTGAAGGCTTTCACGTCAGCCAATAAAAAGGAAGGTTTGGAGGAGCTGATTTACTGTTTTATCCATTTTTCAGTAATTCTGATTGTAAGAAGATATGTAATGGATGGCAATGTATGGTTGGACCCCTTTGCTTGTGTGACATAACCTGAAGGAGGGACGTAAAATGAGGTGTGTGACCTGGACTGTCATTCTAAGAGTGATGTCCTTCTTCCAAGAGGCTGCAGCAGGATACTGCACACTATTAATTAATCCTGTCCTGCTGCTGTGAGAACAGGTTTTGTTTTTGGTTTTAATCGATAGAAAACTCTTCATTGGTAATGAATGCAGGTTGGATAGTGTTTATGTCATGATTGACTAACTTTAATTTATTTAAGTAATAACGGGAGATTTCTCTGTTTTTCCTAAACATCTCCACAACATTGGACCAGACTTCTCCACAAAATTCCCAACACAAACCACTACATTGTTTGTACAAGAGAAATGACAGCTAGATCAAAGCACCGAGATTTCACTCATTTTCAAGGGGACAAATTTTAGATAGAAGGAAAATGGGGCATACAAATGGAAGCTGGAGAGAATTGAGAAAGAAGACAGAAGGAAGAAACAAAGGTGTAACATACTGAGGTTTTAATGCTAGTTAAAGGACTCCACACTAATTGTAGTGTTTATTTACAAATGCAAATCAAAAGACATATCAGTATTTTGTTGAAGTAGCAGCAGTAAAAAGTGAGTTACTTTTTTTCTATTTCTATTATAGGAGATCCAAAATCAGTATTTGCTCACTAGGCAACATCACCAGGTTTCAAATCAAACCTAAAATCGGTAAGACGATATAAAAAAAAAAAACCCAGATTAAAAATCACAAAGCAGGGGAACACAGAATGAAACTGCAAGCAGAACTGGAATGAAAGTTAGATGTCTTCAAAAAATTGTGAGGAAGACTGAAATAAAACTTTAAACAGTGATTACATTTGGCTTTGGCCAAAGTTGATTGTTCAAAAAATTGTTCAGGTCACGATTATTTGGAAAGTTGTTCCAGCTACTTGTTGATTATACTGCACACCTTACGTACCACTGCCACACTTCATATTCTGGTCTCTTACATTCTGCCTCTCAAGAAAATAGACGTAAGGGATTTTTTTTCAAGTTGACTTTCAATTTTTTTTTTTCTTCTGACCATATGAATGTGAAGAAGAAGAAGAAGAAGTATATTTTATTGATCCCCAAGGGGGAAATTACAAAGTCACTCGGTTAGTTTTTGACAAGTATACAGGGCCCCTGAACATTTTGTTTTCCTGAAGAGTAATTATCAAAACACTGATTATTAATTTAGTTTCCATTTTGTTAAGATAAATTGGTATCTGGTTATTCATGTTTACTCTAAGTTAACAATTATTATTTTTCTATGAGAAAATGGATTAAAAGATTATCAAGCAGAAATTCAACACTGCTGACCATTTTCCATTCTGAATTATGTGTGTTATATAACAGCATTTTCAGAAAATTGCTCTCTCACCTATCGTACACTAATAATACGGCTAATAATATTTAGTTTTTTCTGTGTTGCCCATTTCTAATGCCACATGATGCCTCAGGTTTTTAAAATAATTACTGAAAATATATAATTGTTCTTCAAGGTTCAGCCCACCTTAACCATATCCAATACAGTCTGATCGGGTTCCATGTTCTACATTCTCAGCATTGACAATACCAGTGGCCACATTCAAGCAAACACATTGTCAAGTAAGGCAAAATACCTCAAACACATCATTTTAGCTGCAACTGCAACTTTTTCGCTTCCCAATACAAAAGCAAATCTGTTGTGGTTTTCATTTTCTCAGTCTGGTCTATCCATCCATCTTTTTTTTATTGCACCAGGTTGATTCTGAAGAACAGCTTTTTTTTTTTTTTTTAAAGAAAATAACATTATGATAGAGAGGTTTAACAACACAGCACTTTGTAACTTTTATATAGAGCTACATAATTGCAGAGTGTCCACGCTGAGCCCTGTCCTCTGAGGGCGTGTGGGCATCAGAACTGGACTCTGGAGCCACCACAGAAGGTGACCTGCAGCGATGAATCACGTTTTCTTTCATATCATGTAAACAAAGGGGTGTGTGTGCATTACTTACCTGAGGAGGAGGAAACTGGATGCATTATGAGAGGAAAACAAGCTGGAGGAGGCAGTTTAATGCTTTGAACATTGTGCTGTTAAACCTTGGCTCCTGCTATGTTATTTTGACACGTACCACCTTTCATACTAAACACATCCCTTCATGGAAGCAATATTCTCTAATGGCTGTGGCCCCTTGCAGAGGGATAAGATTCCCTTCCACACTGTAAAAATAGCTCAGGAAAAGGGTTGAGGTGTTGATTTGTCCTCCAAATCTATTTGTCTTTCTGTCTGTCTGTCTGTCTGTATGTCGATCCATCCATCCATCCATCCATCCATCCATCCATCCATCCATCCATCCATCCATCCATCCATCCATCCATCCATCCATCCATCCATCCATCCATCTGTCTCTCTGCTCTAACTGAGCTCCGTCTATGACTACTGGAGTCTTTTATAGAAACTCATTTTCTATTTTGAATGTAAAACATTTCAGCTGGAAACAATCTTGAGAACAATAAATTAATAATCATACAGAGCACAGTTTAAACTGTCTGCTTCTTTACCACCTTATCCTTCCACACATGCACGCACACACACACACACACACACACACACACACACACACACACACACACACACACACACACACACACACACACACACACACACACACACACACACACACACACACACACACACACAAATCAGACCTCCAGCCATAAGCTTAACTCCAACGACCACATTTCTATGCACAGTAATTATGTATGTGTGAACACAATATTGTAAATGAGCATTTGTGTGGGGGACAAAACGACAATCATCTGTGGCTTCTAGTCCCATTGCTTCACATCTATTCAGTCTACAGCACCTGTTTCTCCATAAACAGCCCCATTGCCCTATCATTAGGGCTGACAGGGGACGGGCTGTAAATCAGAGGTTCACACTGCTGTGCCCCATTAGCCCTTCCTGATGAATACTCATGGGCACATATCTGGCACTACTGTGATGAAGAGCAGGCAGGAGCTTGTTAGAGCTACACTGACATCCTCTGTATCAGACCGCACAGAAATTGTCCCTCGGGCAAAATCCTGTTGTCACTTTATGGAAAACTGTGTAATAATGAGCAATGCTGCGTATCAATACAGAAGTAGTTGTCCGCTAGGAAGGGGGTTTTACATTTTTGTGTCCTCTGATAGCATTGCTGCTTTTCTGTTTGATTCGTCCTTGCTGTCAGGACACAGGCAGTCATGAGTAGTTTAGAGTATTTATAAGGAGACTGTATGTTTCTTATTGCATTTATAATAATCACCAGTTGAAAAACATGACTTCAATTTTATGATAGAGAATAACAAAATTGGTCAATAAAGTTAAAATACAGTAATAGTAATTTATGCTTTAGCAAAAGTTGAAGCCATTACGCCTTTTTTCTTTATGTTACTTCATTTCTCATCCTATTTTGTCGTTCAAACCACTCACACGGGCTGTCTGTTTCCTGCTGTTACTGTCTGAGGCTGACATTTCAGACATCAGCTGTTCTCATTATCTGTTCATCTCTATCCAACGACATGCTCTCATAAGCAGCCAATCATCTTACTGTTGACTTCAGAAATGTGCTTCTGCTGGTACCCCATTTATACAGCTGTTCATCGCTGCCTGCTCCCAACAGATTGACCAAATTCATCACTTCATGAGCCTCACAAAACCATCAGCCGCCACCACCAGTTGAGCCATGGGGGAAGTTAGTTACAGTCTGTGACAAACACATTCTCAGAGTGACTATCACCCGTCTTTTGTAATTAACAATTATTGTCACATCATTTGCTCTTCTCTCCTTTCAATAGAAATAAATACATCCAAGACACATCTCTGTCAAGTGTCATTTAACTGGACTTGAAGAAAACAGAGATGGTTGAAGTTAAGTCATATGACTTAATGATGTTGACCAGTCCCACTAGGTTAGATATCATTAAGTCATATGACTTAATGATATCGATCACTCCCACTAGGTAAGATGTAACACAACCTTCTATGGTCCCATTCAGGCATTATACCAGCCAACAGCGTGAAGAATTTAAAGCATTTCTAGTTTTTGACATATTCTAAGTATTATTAGAAGAAAGTCTCATTCTGAGCTAACAATACCACAAATATTTAATTTAAAGTAATTTTACTCCTTGGAAACATCAGTTTGTTCCAACAGGTCATACAAATGGATGGTTTGTAATAGGTCAGAAAATTCTACACACTGGATGTTTAAGGAGGACTAATCAAAAACTGGTTAAATTAGTTTTCACTATAATTTTCATTATCATTATTAGTGTTGTTGTTGCTGATACTGTTTGCTGTTGTTGTTCGGCACCATATCTGAAGTTTGGTCATATTATTGTAATTGCATATTACAGCTGACACTTTTTAGCTAGAATCTGAAGAACTATATAAATGTGGAAAACATTTCCTGAGTGCCTTCCGTGCGCTGATGCTGTTTCAGTAAATGAGGCTATTTCTTTTATTTTTGGGGGATGCTGAATGGTAGTAGTGAGATGTGCTGAGCAGTTAATTTATTTATGTAGCCCCATAAAATCTGAGAAGTTATGTGAGGAGCTATTTTGGATTCATCTTCAGTAGATAAAGTGACATGGCTCTGTGCTAATTCATAAGGCTATTTTCTGACTTTGTAAAACATAATGCTGTCTGGCGACCCGTTGGAATTCTGTTACGTGCATTGCTAGTCAGTTTCAACAAATTCCATATTTTTATGTATATGTATGAAGTTTTATAAAGTAAAATACAGACGACCACCTACTGCGTGGTTCTTCTGAGAGAGGAGAGCCTGAAAGTCAACATCCAGGGACAAATACATTTCAATGCTCCCTCTTGTTATGACTGCAAGCTGTTTCTCCCATAAGTATAATTGTGTCTCAAATGACACAGACAGGAAAAAAAAATCTGCACTGCAAAGAAAAGTTGCTTTTCTTCCCGTGGCTACAAGACAACACAACATTCTTCAGGTTATACTGTTGCACCACAGTGTGACGTAGATCCATGCACCCAGCTTGAAAGCATGTAGTGCTTATACAATAGCAGAAATACTATGAGCAAAGTAACACAACTGTCACAAGATATACTTTGACCAATGACAGTTTGTGTTCCAAATTGCTTTTTGCAAACTGTTTTTGCTCAGCAAATACATACATCTGAAATAACATGAATGCACAGAAATACTCATTAAGACTGATGATTCAGTACATTAAGTTCAGCAATTTGTGTTTCAAATGTGTTTGTTCATGTACTTGTTGACTGAATATTGACTTTAATTGGCTGTCATTATAAATAATTCCCAGAAATTTTGACTTGTGACATAGACTATATGTGAATAAACATACAATGCATGAAACAAAGACTTAACACACCAGTGTTGTGCTTCTACCAATCTGTTTTAAAAGAAATCCTTTTCCTGAAACCGATTTGAAACTGATCTGCACTAAATGTTTTGCGTTCTCCTTGTTTTAAGCACATTATGATTACGTACTAGTGAGCACACTGACTGGTACTGTTCTCCAAACTTAGTGTTACAAACAAAACAAAACAAGGATTAATTCACAGCTCAGGCTGCCAAGTAATCTGCACACTTTCTATAGTTTAATGTTCACTTATTGACCGTATATCTTCAAATCTGTAACAGCCACAACTGCATCTGTCTAAGGAATGGTTTGTGAGAGAAACCCTAAGATGTTATTACATCTCACACTTTTACAAAGCTGTCTCAGGGCTGCTGACAGTCTGACATAAGTGTTATCTAAAGCTGCAGTTTCAGGTAGTTTAACCTTGACTGAACAGCAAACGTGAACCTGATCTAAAGAATCCCGAGGCTTACCTTTGTGGGTGGATGGCAGAAGTCCCTGAGCCTTTCCCCGCAGCGGGCTAATATCTCAAACACCCCTGCTGAGCTTCCACTCAGAGCTGGTGTGTAGAGAAATAAGTCTGTGCTGCGAGTTGAAGAAGACGTTATCCCGTTCTGTGTGCTGCTCAAGAAATGAACCAGGCAACAGAGAGAGTGAGAGCCTGAGATGGAGGGAGAGAGGGAGGGAGAAATGGCAAATGGGAGGTGGTAGTTCTGGATTGTTTTCGATTAAAGGACTGTGATGAAAACAAAATGTCAGGGGTGTATGCATTATGAGGTGTGAGGCAGATCATGATGTGTGTGTGTTTGTGTGAGGGGTCAACAACATGTTCACAACAGGCATTAATTCCTTCCTCCCAAGTGTCCGCAGCTGCAAAGCAGGAGGAGGCAGGAAAGCTCGCAGAAAGATAAAACAAACACATTCTTAAAGCACTCTGAAGACAGATAATCTCACAATACAAAGTTTCTAAAGCCCCTCTAGCAATTTTAGCTCTGTGGATATCTAATATGATCCAAACAAACACCACTCAGTTCCATTGCCCTTCATCTTCTCTCCCCTTCGTGTCCTGGAAAGACTCGTCCTCAGGAAGACTACAGATGCTCACAGGGTACTTGATGGGGATCTGAACCCCGGCCTGGTGTCACATTTAAATGGCAGGGTATCCAGACTCATTATCTGCCTAATTAACCACAGTAATTAGATGATGGTACTAAGAAAAGGGGGACATAGTGTGTTGGGCTGTTTGGCATACACCCTGTTGATCAGGTGCCAGGAAAACAAGATGAGAATGAATGAATTTGGAGGATCAATCCCCCAATAAAACACAGATATCCAGTGTTCTCGTTTGCGTGCGTCCTTGCGTCTTTGACGCACATGTTTTGACAGGGACGCACGATCATCAGACAACATGTGTCCCTGGTACGCAAGCTTTAAATGCATTTCCATTCAACAAAAATGTTCACAATTGATCCATTTCTCCACTTAAAATTCGAACCCAGAAATCACCATTGTGTTTTGATCTCGCGTGAGTTTCTCGTCACAAGACTCATCTGCGTGATTCAGTCTGATTAAAACCGACCAGGGGCGGCACGGTGGCGCAATGGGTAGCGCTGTCGCTGCACAGCAACTCTGTGCGGCGTTTGCATGTTCTCCCCGTGTCTGCGTGGGTTCTCTCCGAATTCTCCAGCTTCATCCCTCCTCAAATAACATGCGTTTCAGGCTAATGGGTGGGTCCAAATTGACCGTAGGAGTGAGTGTGTGCGTGTTTGTCTGTGTTTTTGTGTGGCTCCGCGGTGCACTGGCGTTGTGCCTGGAATTTCCGCCGCCGCAGGCCCTCAGTCAACTGGAATAGGCTGCAGCTCCCCGCGACAGCGGATGTAGTGGTTGTGACAATGAATGAATGAATAAGATCAACCAAACGGCAACTTACGTCTGCTCATTTTACACGCTGCAGTGAGAGAGCGACAAGTTGGTCTCACACTATCACCATGCCTCCGAAAAAGATGGAAAAGTTGGAGAAAACCCAAGTGACAATGAATGTTTTCCTGAATGAAAAACAAACAAAAGTTAATGAAAAGAAAGAGACAGATATTACTGTGGACAGTACGGAAGAAAATGCAGAAAAAGCCGAACGAAAACCAGCAAAAATCCGAACATTTGTACCGTAATGGACACGATTGTTTCCATGGGTGAGAAATGGCTAAATGTCAGCACCCAAGACAAAATGCAGCTTACAAAAAATGTGTGTGAAGAATGCTCTGTCAGCTTGGTGCAATGTCCACAGGAGAACATTTGAATTAAAGGCAAAGAGAACTATTGAGTGAAAAGCAAAAGGGGAAAAAAAGACTGTATTACATCTTCCTTTATTTCTTAAACTGATTTTGTTTTAAGGATGACTATCAGGCTTTAACATTTTGATAAAAATATGTAATTTTACCTTTTTTCTTTTTACTCAAACAGTTATGACATCGTTATTAATAAAATTGTTAAAAATAACAGTTTGTTTAGTTTTTATAATGTACAATTGGCAAAACTCAATCCTTGCGTACACTTCTACCATAATATTCTGTTGTTACTTTTGGGATGCATAAATGTCATGCTGGGATGCACAAATTTTTGTTGAAGCGCATCCCAGGGATGCACTACTTTCTTGAGGTAAAATGAACTCTGGATATCAGTGGGACTAATCAAGGGCTTTATTTTTGCTGCTATATGATATTGTTGAAACTAACCAAACAGGAGAAGTGCAGACGCTTGTATTCAGTTAACAACAAAGGATGGACTAAAACACAGTGGGGAGTTGAGGTTTCTCAACTGAGTTAATAATTTATTCATGGATTTTATTTAGCAGGGAGGAAGATTAGACTTTAGTAGTCATTGGGTTGCATGCTTTGCATTAAAGGCAGTATTATTTATTATCCTGATGACCTGAGCCATGATGTTCAAGAGTGTAGACATTGACAGCATCAATACACTTCTGAGGTTGACAAATAAATATTCCACTGAGCGAGGGGGAAACAAAATAATTTGAGAACTTAATAATTTTCTTAATTATACATATCTACTATATATATATATATATATATATATATATATGTGTGTGTGTGTGTGTGTGTGTGTGTGTGTGTGTGTGTGTGTGTGTGTGTGTGTGTGTGTGTGTGTGTGTGTGTATATACAAGTATGTATAATATAGTATATATATAGTGCGCCCTCGTTCCTCGCAGTTAATGCGTTCCAGGAACCATACGCAAATAATGAATTCCGCAATATAGCAACAAACTATTTATCTTATTACTTGTGGTAATTTAAACGTTTATGAACCCTCCCCATACTGATATTAAACCACCTTCTATCTG
Organism: Antennarius maculatus; assembly: GCA_013358685.1. Taxonomy (NCBI): domain Eukaryota; kingdom Metazoa; phylum Chordata; class Actinopteri; order Lophiiformes; family Antennariidae; genus Antennarius; species Antennarius maculatus. Next base: position 10,021,460 of record CM023609.1, read on the forward strand.
TATTACCTTTTCCCACACTCTGATAGACTGTTTAAAACACTTTTGTGTTTCACGTAAGTCCAAGACTCACAGAACGTCGTGCATTTCTGGATGCCGTCAGCCAATAGAATGCACGTACGGTGTCACGTGACTGCCTACCAAAAATCCATGATGGGGTGAAGTCGCGAGAGTTGATGCACGAATACACTGTATATACACTGTATATATATATGTATACAGTAATCCATCGCCCATCCACGCAACAACATGTGCGACTTCAACTCATCACAGATTTTTAGTAGGTAGCCATGTGATACCGTACGTGCATTCTATTGGCTGACGGCATCTGGAAGTGCGTGACATTCCGTGAGTCTCGGAACACAGCGCACTTCCGTGAGACATCAAAGTGCCTTAAACAGTCTATCAGAGTGTGGGAAAAGGTAACGCAGATAGAAGGTGGTTTAATATCAGTATGGGGAGGGTCATAAATTTTTAACTACCATAAATAATAAGATAAATGGTTCATTGCTATATCACGGAATTCATTATTTGCGTATGGTTCCTGGAACGCATTAACCACGAGTAACGAGGGTGCACTGTAAAGTATATATACACACGCATACACACATATGTACAATATACAGTATATTCAATATATATGTACTGTATATATGTGTGTATATGTATTTCTACACAGTATATATAGTATATACAGTACATGCACATGCATTATTTTTATTTAAATCATATTTCTCACCATGTCATATATCATATGTCATATATCTCACTCCACGATTTTTACACTTTGATTATCAAGTCACTGCAGGTTGGTTGTGATTTCTGTCTACAGTGGTGAGTTCAGATCCACTTGTTTTTTTTGCAGGTAAGTTCAAAGACTACTCAGGGGAACCAGAGAAGACAGAACATGTAACCAGACATTAAAGTGTTAGCAGCGGGTGCACAAACAGCAGACTCATACATCCACCCATGTGGTTGTTGCAAAGAACCATCAAATTAACTTAACATGAATTCTTTTGAATAACTTGAAAGAAGGCTGCTCCATCTTAGCTCGTGCATGTAAAAGGCCATCTGCTCTGACTGGTGTATTTCTGCTAATTTAGGCTTTAAAATAAATTAACAACAGTGTTGATAGGCTTAGCTACTTTTAGATCAGCATTGTCTTTCTGAGTGATCTGGTGCTGGTAAAATATTTCTCACTTTTCCTGGAGTTACAGCCTTTTGCTTATTGATAGCTATGGTCTTATTATGTCTTGATCATCACCTAATTTCATAAAAGCTGTTTGCAAACAGGAGATCTGAAACTGCTTTAATGCAGTTTCAGATCTGGGTATTAAATGAGTACCAGAGTAAGTCTAATTGCATTTAAGTTGGAAACCTCAAATTCAATTATATTGGAATTTTTTTTGCTGTAAACCAATGTAGCGACTCTTACTTTTCGTTGTATTTCTTTTTATATCCTGCTTCAAAGCGGTGATGTATTGTAATTGTCAGCATTTGTGAGTTCATCTGTTCGTCTGTCCCTCCGTCCGTCTGTCCACCAAATATCTTCGCAAGCGTTGATGATAGAAAGATGAAAGAAAAAGCACATTACTCGGGCGGCAAAGGGGATAAAAACGAGATGATGACCTTGACCTAGAGAAAACTAAGTCAAGGTCAAATTTTAACTTTTGTACATTCAGGAACTGAATAAGATAGAAAGACGATGGAGGAGGCCAGTGAGTAAGACGATAGATCAAAGCTAGTGCTTTGATCTATGTGCTTTCACAGAAACGTCGTATTGAAGGAAAAGACAACTTAGACAGTTGTAGTGAAGCATAACGCTAGCCAAGACATTACGACTACCACCAATATTTGTTTAGCCTTAATAAGAAAGATTCTGACCCAGCCGCTCCAGACACGTTCCTCCCTCAGTCACGGCCATTACCGCCTGAGGAGGGGCCTCCGGGTGTTCAACTCACCACCACCAGGGTCCCATAGGGAGAGCTCTAACAACCTAACAACCAATGACAAGTGGAAATGACAAACTCCGCTACACTAAGTGTATGTTTGTTCTGTGACAGACCATAAAAAGACTCTGTGATTAGTAGAGCTGACAAATAAGGCTGAAAGCTTTTTAATTAGGCCTTTGTTGATGAATGTTACTGTAAGTATCTGATGGAGGAGGCTGCTCAATGCTGTTAAAAGCCTGTGACAGAAAATGAAATGAATAAAAAGAGAAGCGATGGTTACTGGCTGTCTGGAAATGAGGGTTTTTTTATATTTTGGTTGAAAACATCACAAAGCTAAAAATAATATTGAATGAATGGCTGAATAATATGGAAGCAAGTAGTAATTCAGGCTTTGGAACCAACACAAATTAGATACCAAAAGGTCATTTTTTGCAACCACAATCATTTTCCATCCATCCATCCATCCATCCATCCATCCATCCATCCATCCATCCATCCATCCATCCATCCATCCATCCATCCATCCATCCATCCATCCATTTTCTTGTAGGCGAGACAATTGCAATTGTTCTGCTGGAGCTTATTCTAGCTGGCTATGGCTGACAGGTGGGGTACACCCCGGATAAGATGCCAGCTCATCGCGGGGCACCATGAAAAACAAACACTCACAGACAATTTGGTGTGTCCATTTCACAGAACTCACATGTTTGTGGAGGTGTGTGGAGGCAGAGACAATACAAACTCTGTATAGAGAAGAAGTAAACAGAATCTTCTTGCTGTGGGACAACACCACCACCCACTGCGCCACCTTGCTACCCCCACATTCATTAATCAGATTATCCTAAGAAAACTGCTTGACAATGGTAATGGTAATCATAGTCTGGTATTTCCATGTGTCAACCATCTGAAAACTAGAGCAAAAAAATATTGTTTTTAATTGCAGTTCTTTAAACCATATTTGAGCAGGAAACTTAGTGTGTCGTTTTAACAAGATTAAACTATTGTTGTTGTTTCCTTTTATAAATATGAGTCCCATAGTTTGGGCTGCATAGTCATAATTTGCTGAAATCAGGAGAGACCAGATGAAATAGCAGAATTCATTGCTGGTTGACTTTACCTGACTGCTGAGGCAGTCTGTCCATCTGATGTGACACTGTCGCTTGTCCTTACACACTTTCTGTCCGCTTGACAGGATTCACTTGGATTCATTGTCGTCTCTCAGCCTGAAAAGAAGGCTGTGATTAACTAGTATGCTCATGCTCTGCTGAGTTATTGCTTGTGTTTAATAGACCTCAAATAAGCGCACAGGTCATTAAGTCGGCAGTGACATAAAATCCCTAAAATGATGTCCCACAGCTGACTAACTCAGAGGAACCCGAACATGGAGTGGATCTCATTTTCTCGGCCCTTGTCTCATGAATCAACATTAACTTCACCATTTCCAATAAGATTTCACCATATTCAATAAGATGCAGAAATATGGTGAAGACACCAGCATTACTGGTGTCAGGTTGGAGGATTTTAATAACGTTTTCATTCTCTAACAGAGTGAAGATATAGACAACCACTCTCTGAAAAAAGAAAGGAAGCCGTCAAAGTGAATGTAATCAAGCTGCAAGGACCACTATCCTGAAAAATTAAGCAGGTTTTATTCTTACTCTTTCTGATTATGTTTGTTTTGTCCAGGTTGTGATTAGTTACCTAAATTAAGATGGATTGTTGGAAATAACAGATGGACAACTTAGATTATATTTATCCCTGAGTTTAGAGAACTTTTGTACATAGTCAATATCTACAGAATACAAAAATTGTTTTATTAAAATCTAAGGTGAAAAGCTGGCTGATTTAAATTATTTATTTAAGTCATTTATTTACATTTTATTATTATATTCCTTATAATTTATTTTCACTGGATGAGTTTCTTTTCTAAATCAAACTAAAACATATCTGTTAGTGAATAAAAAGTGTGGTGTTTCCCAGCATGCCTTGAGACGTTATATTTGGGGCCACTGTGTTCTACGTGTTCACCTGTAGTCTCTGTTGGGCAGTGGTTGGTTATTTACAGAGTTTAGACAGTTTGAAGACTGTTTGAATCAGTCATACGGTTGGTGAGGTCTTGCTTGGGTGCTTCTGGTATGCATATGGATGTTAACTGTATTTTGAAATCATACAAAGGACATTTCTATAGTGAAAAGTCTGTCTCTGTTCCATTAATCAGGACATATTTTCAACACAGGAATCAAAAACATGTATTCCACAGCAGAGGTCTCTAGCCACAGTTGTGCCGGTAATAGCTTGGAGTGAGTATTCACAATATAGATCCAAATGAATCCCCAGGACAACTGGCACATCGCCATCTAAGTCACTTCCTGCATGAAGAGTTGGGACCGAGGCAGCTGAGAGAGGGAACCGTTACAATGCTGTGCAAGCTGTAACATTGCTACGTGTAGCATAAGCCTTGTTCCCATGCTTGAACAATTGATACACAACTCATGCAAATTATCGTAAGCTGATTCAGATAAACAAAATGAATCTAAGTCAAGCTCAGAGATGTCATTACTCGCTGCCTAAATGGTGCAGAGACATCTGAGGCAGAAAAAGATTGGTGAGTTGCTGGTGGCTGATTAGAAGTCAGGAATGGTACTGGTATATTACTGACATATTCTGCACTTTTTTTTTTTAAATTTGCTGAACAAAAAATAAAAAGTTATTCTTCACTTTTGACTGTCTGGGCAAGATACAAATCAAATGTTGTGTAGATTGATTTTAATTGAAATAAGATTCAAATCAGCACATCATCTGCTCATGAAGCCGTCGCATTGGTTACTGACAGGCAACGTGACAACGCCCCCCCCCCATAGGGTCTTTTTCTCTACCTGTCCTTTGAGTTGGAACAGTGAGGACAGTGATGTGACAGGTCCAATCCTCCTTATCTTAATGGCATCTACTACTATCACTAGAGTTGTGGGGACCATCGACTCTTTCCATACACTATCAGTAACAGCCACCCCACACCAATGCTGCCGGTCCCCCTATCTAGCGGACCACCACCCATTTCAATTTGACTGCATCATGCTCAGAAACAATCTCACCTATCTTACTTGGAAATGGCTACAGATAATTTTAAAATAATTTTCTGAGAAATGCTTGTGAAAATCAAATGACCCCTGTTTTATGACGTAAGTCAAAAACCCGCTTAAAGCAACACTAACAATAGGTTAGGTGTGCTCACTGGACCCGGCTTGTTTTCCTTGTCCTCCTCATATCTCCATTGGAATAAACAGCCCGCCACAGAAAGGACTCAAGATCGACTTTTCAAATCAGATCAGCAGCAGCAAAGCTGCAAGTAATGGATCTTTCGCAGGAACAGACTTTTGTTTTCAAAGCCCTCAACGGTGTAGTTTGTATAACCCAAAACTCTGCATTCACTAGCCAACTGGTCAACTACAGATAAAACTTTGAGATGACGTGAAATGCATAGTCAAGCTTGACAAAAACTTTATTTTTGGGCCATTTACATAAATGCATCCAATGGGCTTTACTTTGAAACAATATTTACTCAGATGGATCCTGACTCATTTCTTATTTCTGGCAGATACTTAAATGGAGGTAAAAACCAATAGCTCAGCTTAAATATCAATTTCACTGCTTTTTCATTTGATTCTGTGATGATCTGCATCTACAGTGTTCTGTTTTGCCATATTCATTTGTTCCTGACTTTGTCTTTTGTTTATTGGTTTTCAGTTTATGTACTTTTCTGGTTTTTTGTTACCATTGCATTCATGATTCACTGCACCTGGTTTGTTTCCCCTGATTGTTTTGTTTGGTCGTTAACCAATCCATGTTTAGTTCTTCCCCTAGTCAATTAGATGATCATCAGTTCCACCTGCAACTACATAGCACCCTGGTCTATCCATTTAAGACACTTCACTTCAGTTCAGGTCTGTCGCAGAGTAACACAGTTTCTTTTTGAGCAGAGATTCTTGTATGCCTGATTGTTATTGTTGTTCCTAGATCGCTTCCGTACGACCACGAGTTTTGTCTTGCCTTGTCTGCGTTTTTTCCGGATTCTGACCTTTGCCTGTTGACCACGATTTTTGTCTTTTGATGCCCCGTGTATGACCTTTTGCCTATCTGTTGGATTACGATTTTGCCTGCCTCCTTTGCACTGTCTTTTTCCTGATTTCCTGGTTTTGACCCCGCTTGGATTTTGGACTACGAACTGATTAAAGGCTTTTGATTAATTGACACCTTGACTCTCGCACCTGGTTCCTTTTGGAAATCATTACAGTACTCTGCGGTAGCAAAATGGAATCAGCGAGAGACCCACAGCTCCAGGCCACGGTGGAGCAACAGAAGGTCATGCTGGATCAGCAACAACAGCTGCTAGCTGTAATGCAACAACTTCAGATCATTACGCACCAGATGACCAATCTGACATCCACAGCGGGAGCTAGCCAGCTTCCCGCTCCTTCCCCACCGCCGGTCCTTTCAATTCCGCCGGAACCCTGTCTTCCTCCTCCCAAGAAGTACGATGGTGAGCCCGGAATCTGTCGAGCTTTTCTGACTCGGTGCAAACTGATCTTCAGTCTCCAGCCTAGAACTTTCCCCACTGAGCAATCCCGCGGGGCATACATGGTTACGCAGCTGACTGGCTAGGCCAAGCAGTGGGCAACTGCAGCATGGGAGGCTGGGTTACCATGCACCCAAACGTCAGTCCTGTTGGAGGAGGAGATGAAGTCTTCGACCGGTCCCGGCATGGCCATGAGGCAGGAAGGGGATTACTTCGTGTCAGACAAGGTAACCGGTCTGTTTCTGATTATTCTCTAGAGTTTCAAACCCTGGCCACCAACAGTGGTTGGGACAGGAGAGCAAGATATGATGCTCCTTTTGGAAATCGTTAGATTTTCAGTCTTTGTCTTCTAAAACTACTCTTAGCTGAGATGAAACCACTTCTATTCATTCGATGTCTACAACTGACATCGACATTCAACAGGTCAGCAGTTCATCAGAGGGCTGGTACACAAAGGGAAAACAACCATTCACATCCACACCTCTGTGCAATTAGAGACATCAGATCCCAACGATGAAAGTTTTGGAGCTGTGGAGGGAAAACCATTCAGGCATGAAAAGCTCCCGGGTCAGGATGTGAGCCAGAGTCTAGCTGTGAGGTAACAATACTACACACCGCACCACCAAGATGCCAACACCCTTTTAGAAATTGAGAAAAACTAATCATGATCTGGACAACAATAACTTGAGGTGGTTATAAACATGATGGTAAGGCAAGGCACAATTACTACACAAGCCAAATTCAAAGTGCGTCACAATGGCAAAGAAATACATTCAGCACAGAACTTTAAAAGTATAAAGACAATTTAAAGGTGGACAATAAAATCAAGCATTAAGATCGTAGAAATAAAACGGTGATGTAGGATTTTTGCTTCAACATCAAGAAAAGCGCTTGAGCATTAAAGAATAACTTGCAATAAACAATTTTGTTTTCAGGCCTGAGGAAAATTTTAAATTCCTGATCTTGACCTTTTTTGGGGGGGGTGAAATCAAAATCACTTCAGTCTTGTCTGTATTGAGTTGGGTGAAACTTTGATACTTTCACTCATTGAAGTAATGGATACACCTGCTGACAGTAAGTCAAGGACTGTAGTCGTGTGACATCTGTATAAGCTTGTTCAAAAATGTTGATTATATTATGTGAGTGTCCGATTTATGTTCAAGTAGATACTGAATTAGATGCCCAAGAATGGCTCTCTGAGGAACCCACATGTGATATTTGTTTGCTTGAACTTATAGTTGCCAATTGAGAGAATTTGTCCTGATCTTGTAAGATTGGAACCATTTGAGCACAGTGCCTGTAAGTCCTTCACCTGTTTCCAGTGAATCAAGCAGAATGAAGTGATCAGCAGAGTTCCAGCAACACCAGGATGGTGGTTTTAGAAGCATCGACATTCAGATGGGTGTCATTTAACATTTTCATGAGTGCAGTCTCAGCTCAGTGTTGTGGTGTGGTTTAAAACCACACAAACTCATTAGAGAGATTGTTTAGAACCAAAAAGGTATGACTCTATTGAAAGAGAACTCTTTTAATGATCTTTCCCGGAAGTGGAAGATTTCAAATGTGTCTGTAATTACCGAAGCATTCAGATGGGACTTCTTAAAGGAAGTTTGATCACTGCCATATTTAGGAAACTACCCTGACTGAAAAGTGATTTTGTATCTGCAATACATCTGCTACTATGCAATAAAAACATTTTTATTATTTGTAGGTGTGTCAAGGCAGTATGTATCCAGTTTCTACCAGAATAGTGCTAGATTAACCAGAGAACCAGAATGAACGGATAACTTTGGCCTGAGCAGGGGTCACGTACTGTTTGTCTTAACATTACTATTCAAAACAAATCTAAGATGTAATCACATTTTTTGGAAATCATGTCAGGTGGGACTGAAGCTGCTGAATTTGTCATCTTGTCGACTACAGAGAACGGGAATTTGGAATTATATTGACAATCCCTGGAAAAAAAATGGTTGTTACATTTGTCAGTTCCTAGAATTTGCTTTTCCGCTATCTACGTTCAGCCTGGCTGCAGTCTTTTTTTGAGCTTTACCTAGTGTGGGATTTCTCCAAGGTGGGCTGAAAAGACTTTGGATCGAACGGTTTCCCAAAACCATTTACAAGGTTGTGAAAGGAAGCTGAGGACAAGGCTGGTGATGGTGTGAAAGTTGAATAATGCACAGGTGTCATTAAAACAGCACTTTCTGATTACCTCTGCTTCTTTTTTGTTAGGATTGGCAATGGTGGTCATTTTAAACACAATACAGTAATGATTAGAAAGAGCAACAACCTCAGAAACATTTAAACACTTGGAAATATATCAAGTATGTCATTTATGTCTTGGATGTGTTACATACTGAGAGCTCAAGTTATCCAGGATGAGTTCTTTAGCATTTCAATCTTGAATGTTAAAATCACACCCTTAAACAGTCAAAATCAGTGCACACAATACAGTAGATTGTAAACTCATTAAAAAACTTTTGGTGGTCTGTAAATATTTACAGTTGTTGTCCAATGCAAGGAATTGAGCTGAAGGGTAACAAATTCAAGAGTCAAACTTTCCGCTGGAGACTTCAACAAAGTGGAAATTCCTCCTCCCTACTTCTGCAGTCATACTCGTCAAACTAAAGTTAGGAGGAGTCGCCTCAATAAGAGCAGCTGCTATGTTATCCTGGCCTAACCAAATTTCTTTTTAAAAAAAAACTGCTTTTACACTGCCGTTGTCTTTGTGCTTCTGCTCAACAGGTAGCGACCGAATATGGAAGACAGGAAATCCGAAGGCCTGGAAATCCCGCCCCCACTTCAACTACAGCACAATTTGGACTGGAAATTCTATCTGGCCTATCTGCCACTCTGTCGCTCTTTTCCTTTTCCTGTCTCTATCCCCAGTATATTTCCTTTCCCTCCCAACCGGTCAAGGCGGATGACCGCCCTCCAGAGTCTGGATCCTGCCTGGAGTTTCTTCCTCCAGAGCAAACGTAAGCTGTAGCTTACGTTTGCTCTCTAGGGTTCAGTTTGGTTTTGCTGTCAGTCAAAGCGCTTTGAAATGTCTGTGATTAAGGGCTATATAAATAAAGGTTGGTTGATTCATTGATTGCTTTAATGAAATCGAATTAAACTGTTGATCAGGAAGGACCTAATATTTAAAATGGCTAAATTCATCTTTTTAGAAAAATTTTTTTATCCACGGTCCAATTCACATTGTGAAACTGCAATTGTTAATTATTTGTCTCCAGTCCTTGCAACCTGTTTATATATGCACTTGTAGATTGTGTCTGTCCCCCCCCCCCCCCCCCCCACCGACTGCGTTTTGCATCTTGTGTTTTGTATTTATAGTATTTAAAGTATTTAGTTTAAATTTAATGTTTGAATGTACAGTTTGAGACACCACCTGCCGAAAACAAATTCCTTGTCTGTTTTTCAACAAATGATGGCAAATAATACTGATTCTGATTTACGTGGAATAAATGTTGTATTGATAAATCTTCCGGCACATTGGCCTCGGGGTTTTGTTTGGTAAAGTCAGGATTAACATTGGCTTTGAAGTTCAGACATGAACACATCAGTTGGAGAGACACACAGCAGAGGGTACTGAGCTTTTCTGATGCCGTGGAGGGGATGGAGGTGGGGGGGCCTCGTGTCAGAGAGGGAATGGGCAGGGAGAGAGCTGTGTGCCAGCAATGACGAGCTTGTTCACCTGGTTGGTGACCTCCAGCAGGGGAGCGGGGTGGACTGGGCAACTCCATATCACCGTCGTCAACTAGTGAAGACGGTGATATGGGTGAGGTTTGGGTTTTCCCAATCCCAGGGAGGTAATCCACAGCTGGTGGGAGAGGGGAAAATGATGAGTGAGTGGCATCTTCTCCTTGGTGTCTCTTGAGGTTAAAGCTTGTGTCTTGAGGGCGTGTGGGGTGGGGTGGGGGGAGTTGTAGTGTTGGTTGTCCTCCGGGTGCTGATAATGTGTTGTTTAGACTGTCCTTGTCTCATGTCCTTGGGAAATAGAACGGTGTGACGCAAGAGGCAAAAAGTTTTGTTCCGGATTTGTACAAGTAAATTCCATTTCTCCTAAATCAATGTCTGCAGTCCCACAAAAAGTTGTCAATAAAACAAAGTGAACGAACATCACATGGAGTCCCAGCAGCCTGCTCAACTCCTGACTGGTGGAAGTAAACCAATCGCACCAGAGAAAACAACTGTTCTCCCTGAATATACTGGTACATAAAGCCACTCTTAAAAACTATTGCCAGTGTTGATGATGAAACTCTTTATTTTACAGCGACAGACGGACATGTGACTGTTGCCTGAAAGTAGGAATGTATTTCTTATTACCATTAATCGCTACAACTAAGAGCATCTAGAAACAATGAATCATAAATATAGATTCTGACTGGAGAAAAACACTGAACATTATCCTAAATGTAAACAATTGAAACCTGGAAATTCTAAATTTTTCACATTTATGCCCATCTTACCAAGGGCAGAATGAAATCCACGCCAATAATTAAAATATAGATAAAAGATAAGTAGAAGTGCTTACCATTGGTAAGGGGGTCCTGCACCAATCTGAATTAACCTTTATTAACTATTTGTGGATTTGTTGAAGTCAAGCTTACCTCAGATGGAGCTACACACAGTCCAAGTGAAGAAATCCGGGACAGTTAAATGGCATCACGTCTCACCCACATACGGTACAGACTTGGCATCTTTCCTCAAAGTTTCACCACCATTCAAACCTTGATTAAAGTGAAATCGATAATTCTAGTGATTCAATTGAGCCAAACCAGCCACTTGTGTTTTGTGACTCAGCAGTTAACATGTGACTTTAATGTTGTGCGCAATAACTATCGGTTTGAACTGAAGAAGATGATGGATCAGAGGTGAACTATCTTCAAACCCTGAAACAGGAGCCCAGTTGCTTCAGACCCAGTTGCTGGGTCATGGTAGCTCATGGTAATCCTGTAAAGGATTACCATGAGCTGAATGAATTAGAATCTACACCAAAATATGTCCCAATGACAGCAGTCACACAGTCACACATATGCTGCAGAGTTATAGTTCACCATTGCACAAAGTATACTAATAATTGTAATATAGATATACTATAAATAATTAAGGTGATATGTTAGTGTTTAGAAGAAAAATGAGTGATTCCACTTATTCTTTTGTTTTTGTTGTTGATGCCTGTCCCTAATCTGTGTCTAATGAACGATGAAGTCTTCTGGTGTCAGGCAGTAATTGCTAGGAGCCCAACAGCGGGGGTGTAATTGGAGAGACAGGGAAGAGTATATGACTGCATGACTGGCACTGTCATGATAATAGGGTGCAACTCTACCTTACTGTGGTCAACTAATCACACTGGGCTGGCCTGAGCAGCTCTTAATGCAAGCGAGCCGTGACTGGAATACTGAGCAGCACTTTGCCCATGCGGTTCCACACCATTGGCTCCACAGGGGATCCGGCATACGATTATGGCTGTGACCCTGCAACACCTGCAACTCCAGCATTAGCATCACCAGGGATGGACAGGTTTAGTGTAAATAGCCTAATGTCATTAGGGCACAAGACCGAAGAAAAATACAATTTCCTTTCACCACTTTTATAAGCACAGGTTGTTAAGATTGCAAGAAAACCAACCTGATCTATAATCAGTTCAGAAATCAGGAAAACAACGACAAAATCTGGAAGAAATTGTTTATATTATTTACTTTTTGGATTTACCTGCATGTCTCCATTTATTGTTCTGATCAAATACGTTCAATTTATAGTGGTATAGTGTAAATAAAGTGCTGATCTGCCAATATTCGTCACAAGCACTTCAACCAATTTAAAGGCTTAAATGAAAGTATTTAAAATTCTGCCAATAAAAAATAAAATAATTATATACTGTACATACGTGTCTATGATTTGCGTTCAAATCAGATGAAAATGAATATATCAGGTAGTCGCAGGTTGTTTGTCTATTCAGTATACAAAGTAATGATAAAATAAATTTTAAAATCTGTTGCATCAACATAATTAAACCAACATTCTTTTGTAATTCAAGAACTACAAAAAATTGGAGAAAAATTTAAGAAGTGCAAACATGGGAAATAGGTTAGTTTAATGTCGTTGTTGCTTATGGTAATAAAACTGAGATATTACCGATCAGAGTGTGGTAGTTTTGACTCTTTGTTATTGCATCTATCAACTTTACTTTTTTGGTTCAAGATCACATCTTTCTCATCAACCTTGTCTCTGGACACAGCAGGTAACGGTTGAGATCATAAAAAAAAAAAACAACAGTTGTAAAATCAGCCTGGCACCAAAAGAGAGAAAAGTTTAACAACTGATATGAGATTAAGAAAAGCTTGATATTTTTATTAGTTAGTGGAAGATATTGAAAAATAAGTGATTACTGATGCATAAAAGACTTTGAAAGTATCATGATACCCCAGTGTGCCTGCAGGATATGGAGATCTGTTGAACATCACCAGACATTCTGCTTATTAAATCAAATGTTGTCCCGGACAGCTGAACATTTTAAACCTTTAAGATATTAGGCCATTAATCAAACAGTGTTCTGATAACAAGGCTGTTTTTCTGCTGAACTTTGTTATTTTTACATATCTCTTCCCTGCAAATCACATCCTCAGTCTGAAACAAAACACTATCGGATGGCGTTACATATTACAGGTGTCGCTAATAAAGTGGCCACTGACATTAAAAGTCTAATGGCAACACAAACATTTTAAAAAGTACATTTAGAGTTCAACCACAAATAAAGATTGATTCAATATCTCTTCACTTCCATACTGTGGTAAAGTAGGATGAAGTCAGATTACCTGTCGTACTTTGCAGCAAAACGTTAATACTGATTTCCTCTGATCAGCTGAAGATCTCCATACACGTGCAGCGTGAGCCAAGTTTAAGGTGTCAAACGATTTCAAAATATGTTGTTTTTTATGTTCCCAAAATATCTAATTAAATCTGGAAACATGAGATTAATTATCCCCCTTTAAGGTTAGGTTGTTATAGGGCACATTTGTCAAACTCAAGGCCCGACACATCATTTTATGTAGCCTATGACGGCATAAAAGGCAAGAGTGTCTAAAATAAATAGGTCAAAAGTGTCCTTTGACCAAAACTATATTTCTCACAATGCAGTAATTCAGCCCATTTTAACACTGACAAAAACATTTTGAACAAAGTTAATGTCCGAACTTGTGTTTGATGTTATTTTTCTTTGTTCACTTGTATAGTTTGATCCTTGATTGATGGAGTTATGTGGGTTTCATAACTTGACAAAAGAATTTAAGTTATAACAAACATATTTTTTCTGTTCAACTGTAATGTTTGTAACTTGAATAAGTAATAAATTCAGCATTATTTAACATTAAGGAGTAGTTACATTTATTTTACGTTCATGTTACATTACACTTAGTTACATTTAGTGACATTTATTAGTTACATCTGGCCTTTTGAGGACAGCCATTATGCTGATGTGGCCCTCGGTGAGTTAGACACCCCTGTTATAGGGGTTAGGTTTTTTATTTTTAATCTTAGCCCCCTTATTTTTGACTGGACAGAATTGCTTTAAACTTCACAGAAAAATTTTATTCTCTTTCTGCATGGACAGTTAATTTTATTAATATTAAACAATTAGTATTTCTGGGACCTATTGTGCAATTTCTGCAGTCCTCTTTCTGCTGTTAGGTTTTGTGTCTGTTTGTCAATATCGTCATGCTTATATGTCTCATGTCCGTAAACCCCATGTGTATATTTATTTATTGTGATTGCTGTGTTTTCTGTCTGTGATACCTGTATACTTGTGTGGTGTATGTTGTATGATTGTGTTGAACTGAGCAGAGGTGAATAATTTCCTCTCAGGATTATTAAATTATTCTTTACCTTAATCTTCATATCAAATCATTCGTGTGTATGCCTTTTTGAGATATCTACCAACCTCAGATGTGGTGTATGTTAGTACCTTTGTCTTAGTGGGGACAGTGAAGATGGAAAGAATGTCCATATCTGGGTTCATATCCCAGGATCACATTGAACATTGCACACCACATTCTGTATGTTTTGACATCTAGTAGAAGCTTTCCTTTCGTGTGAAGAATCTGGTGTCATCTAAGGTTTTGTGGACCTGGGATTAGTGATTAGTTTTCTTGTGAATGTCAGACCCTGAAGTGTTTTTTAAAGTAATACAACCTTTGTCAATGTGCTTTAATTCTTCATGCAAATAAAGCACAAGATTTAGGTTTGCTTTATTTTACCAGTCTGTCACAATTTCATCCTTGTTAAATAAATGCCATTAAGGTTGCTTGTAATATTGACTAGCAACTCCTGTGTGGATTAGTCATTTCTGGCACCTCCCACAGCATTTCTCTCAATCTTTCCTTGCACTGACCTAAAACTGACCTACACTTAGCTGATAGTAATACAAACTACAAAGAAACTAAAGACTAGTGGGAACCTGTGGAAATTCCATGATAAAACAATAATATCAGACATCCTACCAAACATATGAAAAGAATAGCTACCTTGTTCTATGGAGCTAACGCTAAACTGCTAACATGGAGAGCTCCAGCTAAACAATAGCCAACTGATGCTAGCCGAGCTTTTGCTGCAACACAATGTGAGACACAGTGATGTCATGTATGCTAGCGCATATTCCTTCTAGATTACTTTAGTACCTGAACAGTTTATGATGATGAAACTTTCCCAGGTTTGAAACATCCTGTTTCGAATGTTGGACACCAGGAACCTAAACCAGCAGGACGTCCATTACAGTGCCGACGCCATCCCGACCTGAGTCTGCAATCTGGTGGAGAGACTTTTCAAAATCATTCGTACAGAATGCGATCACAGTAGGGATTCAGCTCGTCTTCATCGGAGGAGCATTAATAAACTCAACAAAGTCTGCAGCAGAAACACAACTGGACAGTCTGATGATGTTTCCTTGTTGTTTTGGCCATAGATTGGTTGTTGATTGCGTACATGAGCAAGGCTGGAAGGAAACTTAATAACGTGCAAAGCAAAGCTTTGACTTAATCCTTTTTAGTTGTGTTTTGCCCATTTTTTTGAAGACTGTACGACAACATTTAGAAAAGTTTTCACCCCCTGCTGTTTGCAAACAGACTGACGTCACAAATATAAGAGTCTCCTTTTTGGCCGAAGCAGTCATTGTGTAAACGGACATACTTTTTGTATACCCCACATTCATTGGCTCTGGCTAAGTAGTACTTCTCTTTTTGGGACGCAATCCTTTCCTCTCTTTCAGTCGGAGTTTCACACAGAATTCGTTGCCGTTTCCTGCTGCTTGGACTCTCTGCTCAAAATCATAAAAATTGTGGGAACAGTTATGACACTTAAAATATGTTAACTGGGAAGTCCATGTATAGTTATTTCTTCTCCTAACATAGTAGATGCCTTACGCCATATTGTTCACGTGATTCCTTCTGGCAAATGCATAGTGATTGGTTGGGCACTTGATTGACAGGTAGTGGGTGGAGTTGGTGACAGCGTGAAACTTTCAAGTGAGCTTATTCAAATATATAGGTGGGTAAATTTCAGACCAATGTCACTTAAAAATCGGAAAATAGTTTTTCTCACATCCAAGATTTTTTCATAATTTCCATCAGTGAAGAAATAAGTGTGAAAAGTTCTTTAATTCTATTTTATACCACTGTGAAGAGATCATAAATTTCTTCATATCACACTTAGATTATAGCATGAAGGTGCCTCGATGACTTCACTTTACTTGGATCAACCTCCCACAAAATTAATACCCTCTAAATCCTTAACACAGCAAATGTATTCCTAGTATTTAGAGTTCTGTGTTATAATTGATAAAGATTTAGCAAATATATCTCCATATCTATCCAGATCTGAATTTTTCACACCTGGATCATAATTTCATGGTAGTGGAATGTTGTAAGTTTTCCATGCCTGGGCATTGTTATTTACCATAGATTTTTATACTTGTTTGTAAAATATAAGAAAAAAAAAATCTGCCACAAAATTTAAGAACCTCTTCCTTAGCTACACACAAAAGATATTCATCAACAGTCATGGACATCTTTTTGAGTTATCAAAAAAAAAGTCTCATTTCCTGCTACCAAGAGCATGCAGGTGGATTAATTGTTACATTTCTTCACGTTTACCTGACTTGTTTTTGATTGCAGAGTTAAGTTGAAATTCTAGCTGAGCTCTATTTGCTATTGTTAACTAGAGAGACCAACAGCAGGTAACATCCGCCAAGGTTCCGTGCAGGTGGTCGGTGTTAGTAAATGATTAAACAGCGCCCTCTGCTGTTGCATATCATGTCACATCTTAAATCAAATACGTGTCGCTTTAACAAAACTTCCCGATGATCGCAAAGGATGACGGGTAGAGGGTCTCAGAGCCAATCAAATCACTGCTTTAACGGGTTGTTATGGTGATGTGGGAAATCCTGTTTAAAATCACAAAGTGAAATATACGTTCACGACGTTTATTGACACTCAATGAGACAAAATAATAATACTAAAAACATTTTACTGTGGTTTGATCTTAAGGAATGTCGTCAACGGACCGGCTGAACGTTTTACGACAGCGTAACAAAGATTTATTGAGCCAACTGAAGCAGCAGAGAAACAAACTGGAGCGGGTCAGCGGCTGCGGTCAGAGCCCCGGACCGGGGCGGCAGGAAGGCGGTGAAGGGAGGACTGACTCAGAAGACGTCCTCATCCGGACGGATGGAGACCTTGCTGCTGCCCGGGCAGCCCCCGCCAAACCAACCGTGAGATTTGCAGGTAATTGTAGAATTTATTCGAGGCCGGAGACACGGATTGCAAGTTAGCTAGCAAGTAGCGCCATGGTTGTTAAAGCTTGTCCCAAAAATGTCATATTTTGAAAATCTGTTTATTCTTCATTTTAGTTTGCATTGGGTCCACCAAATGACAGACCTATTTTGTATTTCAGGATATGCTTAGTTTTAATAGACAATTATTTTGTTGTTATTTATTATAATCCAGTCGCATCAAAGATGCGAATCAAACCTATGACTTCCATACCGGATCGGTCGAGTTAACAACAGCCGCCATCGGCGCTGTTGACCTACAAGGCGCCGGTGGAAAGTGGACTACTGTTGGTCGAAGAAGGAGAGGAGGACAGTGTGTTCGCACAAAGAAAGAGAAGAGGAGCGCCAAGAATATAGGACTGAGAGTAGTGACATTGAATGTTGGAACTATGACAGGAAAAGGTAGAGAGTTGGTTGACATGATGCAGAGGAGGAAGGTAGACATACTGTGTGTCCAGGAGACCAGGTGGAAAGGTAGCAAGGCTAGAAGTTTAGGAGCAGGGTTCAAGTTGTTCTATCATGGTGTAGATGGGAAGAGAAATGGAGTAGGAGTTATCTTGAGGGAGGAGTTTGTTAGGAATGTCCTGGAGGTAAAAAGAGTGTCAGATAGAGTGATGAGTCTGAAGCTAGAAATCGAAGGTGTGATGTTCAATGTTGTTAGTGTGTATGGTCCTCAGGTAGGATGTGAGCTGGAGGAGAAGGAGAAATTCTGGTTGGACTTTGATGAAGTGATGCAGAGCATACCTAGAAGTGAGAGAGTAGTCATTGGTGCAGACTTCAACGGACATGTTGGTGCAGGAAACAGAGGTGATGAGGAGGTGATGGGCAGGTTTGGTATCCAGGAGAGGAATGCAGAAGGACAGATGATAGTGGACTTTGCAAAAATGATGGAAATGGCTATAGTGAATACTTTCTTCCAGAAGAGGCAGGAACATAGGGTGACCTATAAGAGTGGTGGTAGGAGCACACAGGTAGACTACATCTTGTGTAGACGGTGTAATCTGAAGGAGATCAGTGACTGCAAAGTAGTGGTAGGCGAGAGTGTAGCCAAACAGCATAGGATGGTGGTGTGTAGGATGACTGTGGTGGTGAGGAAGATGAAGAGGACAAAGACAGAGCAGGGGGTGAAATGGTGGAAGCTGAAAAGGAAGAGTGTTGCATGACTTCTAGGAAGAAGTTAAGACAGACTCTGGGTGTTCAGGAGGTGCTTCCAGATGACTGGAAAACTACAGCTAATGTGATCAGGGAGACAGGTAGGAGAGTACTTGGTGTGTCATCTGGAAGGAAAGTAGATAAGGAGACTTGATGGTGGAATGAGGAGGTACAGGAGTGTATACAGAGAAAGAGGTTAGCTAAGAAGAAGTGGGACACTGAGAGGACTGAGGAGAGTAGACAGGAGTACAGGGAGATGCAGCGTAAGGTGAAGGCAGACGTAGCAAAGGCCAAACAAGGACCTTATGATGACTTGTATGCTAGGTTGGGCAGTAAGGAGGGAGAGACTGATCTATAAAGGCTGGCAAGACAGAGAGACAGAGATGGGAAGGACTTGCAGGAGGTTAGGGTGATTAAGGATAGAGATGGAAGTCTATTGACAGGTACCAGTAGTGTGATGGGAAGATGGAAAAAGTACTTTGAAGAGTTGATGAACGTGGAAAATGAGAGAGAACAAAGACTAGAAGAGGTGACTGTTGTGGACCAGAAAGTAGCAAAGAGTAGTCAGGATGAAGTGAGGAAGGCATTGAAGAGGATGAAGAATGGAAAGGCAGTCGGTCCTGATGATAAACCTGTAGAGGTTTGGAAGTGTCTAGGAGAAGTGGCAGTAGAATAGAGTTTCTGACTGGGTTGTTCAACAGGATCTTAGATAGTGAGAAGATGCCTGAGGAATGGAGGAGAAGTGTGCTGGTGCCCATTTTTAAGAACAAAGGAGATGTGCAGAGTTGTGGCAACTACAGAGGAATAAAGCTGATGAGCCATACAATGAAATTATAGGAAAGAGTAGTGGAAGCTAGACAAAGGGCAGAAGTGAAATTTGTGAACAGCAGTATGGTTTCATGCCAAAAAAGAGTACTACAGATGCAGTATTTGCTTTGAGGATGTCGATAGAGAAGGCCAGAAGGAGCTGCATTGTGTTTTGTAGATCTGGAGAAAGCTTATGACAGAGTACCCAGAGAGGAGCAGTGGTATTGTACGAGGAAGTCTGGAGTGAAAGAGAAGTATGTTAGAGTGGTGCAGGACATGTATGAGGACTGTAAGACAGTGGTGAGGTGTGCTGTAGGTGTGACAGAGGAGTTCAAGGTGGAGGTGGGACTGCATCAGGGATCAGCTCTGAGCCCCTTCTTGTTTGCTATGGTGATGGACAGGCTGACAGACGAGGTTAGACAGGAATCTCCATGGACTATGATGTTGGGACCCAAGTGGAAGAGTGAGGTTACAGGGAGAAGAGATCAAGAAGGTGGAGGATTTTAAGTACTTGGGGTCAACAGTCCAGAGCAATGGAGAGTGTGGAAAAGAGGTGAAGAAGCGTGTACAGGCAGGATGGAACAGGTGGAGGAAAGTGTCAGGTGTGATGTGTGATAGAAGAGTTTCAGCTAAAATGAAAGGAAAGGTGTACAAAACTGTGGTGAGACCAGCGATGTTGTTTGGTCTAGAGACAGTGTCACTGAGGAAAAGACAGGAGACAGAGCTGGAGGTAGCAGAGATGAAGATGCTGAGGTTCTCTCTGGGAGTGACCAGGAAGGATAGGATCAGGAATGAGTACATCAGAGGGACAGCACATGTTAGAGGTTTTGGAGATAAAGTCAGAGAGGCCAGACTGAGATGGTTTGGACATGTCCAGAGGAGAGATAGTGAATATATTGGTAGAAGGATGCTGAGTTTTGAACTACCAGGCAGGAGGCCTAGAGGAAGACCAAAGAGGAGGTTTATGGATGTAGTGAAAGAGGACATGAAGGTAGTTGGTGTGAGAGAAGAGGATGCAGAAGACAGGGTTAGATGGAGGACACTGATTGGCTGTGGCGACCCCTGAAGGGAAAAGCCGAAAGGAGAAGAAGATTTATTATAATCCAGTCATTTATAGGTCAGAATATGATGTGGGATTTTCTGTCTTTTGAAATACTTTCTGTGCTCTGACCTGTCACTGTTTTTCTCATCACTCGTGTAGTTTTTGTCAAGATGTTGCTTATTTCTATGTGCAAAATGATGTGTATTCATGTCTCCATCAGACACATGCAGAGATCAAGCATCCATGATCCACACTGCTCCAGCTCCATCTTTGACATCCAAAGCTAGAGATGACTCAGGTGAACATACTTCAGACACTGTCCAAGACAAGCGACATCTTCACCACCACACAAGTGTGCAGGAGATGAAACCAGCCAGCACAAAGTCATGTCTATTGAATCACAGCAAGGACCAGGTATGAAAAAGAACTGAGGACACTGATAAAGTTCATATCAAAGTTTTAACTCAGCATCAAGTAGAACAACAACAACAACACAAGTCTGATTTTGTCGCCCATCGTTCTTCTGTGGTGGGGGTTTCGTTTCTCTTAAGGACAGGAGACAGCGTATAAATACAAGATATTTATTTGTCAATTCAAATTATGCATAGGTTGAGTAGCAGTACAATAATATCATCGATGATATAGACCGACAGACAAGTTCAACAAATACTTATTATAATGAGATCTCTAGAGATGATAAACAGTTCTTCAAAGTGTTATACAGAATATTCTGGGTACAGGAAAACTTCAAGTACAAAAGATATGAAAAGGATCACACATCATTTATACTCTAAAGGCGTGGCTTTAGAGTATAAATATAGGGGAGGAATTAACCTTGGCCCATCTGCTTCCAACCGGTCTCAGTAGGTACATCATGACTTCTAGACGTTAACAGAAATATCAAGTCGACAGATTCACAAAGATATCTGATGGCACAACATAATCAGTCATGCGAACCCTGCGAGTACACATGTATTGCAGACAAAATTATTTAAAGATACCGACAGTTACGCAAGTATTTCCAAACATGGTAGATTATTTTCAATCGGAATCTTCATGACCTCGAGACATCCTGGTGCCGTCTTCCCAAGTGCTGAATGATTTGACACACACAACAATCCAGATCTTTGGTTTTATGAAATGATATTTTATTGTATTATTTTATTGTATTAAAAACTTTCCACCACATTCCCCCTTCCATGGCTTTTAAGCCATGGACCAAAACTGGGAAATTTAATAAAATGCAACAATCCAATTTTAACAAAGATGGTGCAGATCTATGGCTACCGTCTCACAATTCTTCCACTAAAACCCCGATGACTGCATTCTTGGGGAAAAATTCCTCCGTGACCCTCACTGAGCGATCGCTTTCTTAGCCTGCAGAGAAGACAATCCAAAATTAGTAGCCTCCAAAACATTTGAACATGAACATTTCATCTACAGATAAATCATCAGTAAATTCTAAAATAGTTCATTATTTATTTTACTTCATTATTTATTAAAAAAAAGGATTTTTAAAAGGATTTTTAAAATACTGATCAATCAAGTAAATACACTTCTAATATGAGTATGAACTTATGACATTCTGATTACTGAAAAACAAAGATTACTGAAAAACTGAACGATATGTAGTAATGAATGTATGAATTATAACTGAAAAACTTATTGGTGACACAAAATTACCAGCCCTTCACAGTGTTCTCGTTCCGGACTTGGCTGCATGGTGATAAGGACATTCCCCCAGAGCTCAACCCCTAACTAGGTGTGAGGATCTTCCTGCTTCACTGACATTGAGACGAGTGGAATATATGCATCCACCCCCCTTTGTAGTCAGACTTCCCCTCACACCTGGGTGGGTGAGTTCTGGCAGGAGCCCCCACTGCCGCTATGGGCGTTGTAGAGGGATGCCTCACTCATCTCCGTCATCTTCGTCACTGGAAGGCTCTCCTGTCTCCTCTCCCATGTCGGCCCAGTCAGGCACTGGATACAGGTCTGGAAGCTGTGGAGGTTCCCTGGCCAACTCAGGAATCCCTCTAGGCTGGCCTTTTCCTCTGGGATGAGTTGTCATCAACAAGCGGTTGCCTGCGTTGGGTCCTCAAGTGACGAACTTTCTTTGGCTGAGTAGTTCCTCAGCGATCTCGTCCAGACCGATATCCGGAGCTCGTCCTTCACCAGCCGGTGGAGGAATGGCCAGACCCGTTGGAGATCTGGCAGGTCAGGTCAAAGAGATGTGAACCATGTGTCCCCCTTTCCCGGCAAACGGACTGCAGTTCCCGTTCGCTCAGTCACTTGGAAGGGACCTGTCCACCTAGGTTCAGACCATTTTCGTTTTGTTACGCTCAACCACACACTTTCACACACATTCATTTCTCTGGGGACATCCGCCTGTTTTTCTGTGAGATGGGAGAAAGTGATAGTTAGTTGTCGCAGGCCTGGTGGGCCTT
Organism: Antennarius maculatus; assembly: GCA_013358685.1. Lineage (NCBI taxonomy): Eukaryota > Metazoa > Chordata > Actinopteri > Lophiiformes > Antennariidae > Antennarius > Antennarius maculatus. Next base: position 10,044,249 of record CM023609.1, read on the forward strand.
CAGCACCTTTGGCTGTCAATGGAGCTTTAGGAGCTGGAAAAGGGTTGTTAGTGTGACATTCGAATGGAATCCAGCCTGTGGAAGAGTTCAGTGACGTCTAGGACCACTCCTTATCTCCCTTCTAATTCTGCTCTCTAGATTATTAACATCATTATTGGTATCACTTCTCTTTGGGGAATTGAATAACTGAACTGTGCTGTATCATCATCCCCATCATAGCCAGGAGGAGAAGAAAGAGAATTCCCCCCTTCCAGGGAATCCTTCCCCTGGCCTTCATCTTTGTCACTGAGAATGTCAATGGGTGCTTTTAAGCAATGCTTTAAATGATACCTCATAGGGGATCCTTTGACCTGCACTGCAGTGGAAGTGGCTCTTACCACCTCGTATGGACCGTCCCGTCGGGAGATGTTCGACTTCCGTCTGAACACCTTTATGTACACCAAGTCTCCTGGTGTCACTGACGGTGGATTCTCCTCATGGTCAGCTTTTGTCTGTCATGAGATAACATGAGCAGAGATGCTCCTGTGGATGTTAATCATTTGTCTGACATACGATTTCATGTCATTTGTCAAAATATCAAGAAAACATCCCTTAGCTGTTCTTTAATTGGAGAAGGCATTGACCGGCCGGTTAAAGCTTCATGTGGTGTTATTTTTAGGTCTATGAACACACGATCTATATGCCATGAGCGCAAGTGGCAGTGCATCTACCCAATTTAACCCCGTGCACATGCAAATTTTCAAAAGTTTGTTTTTCAAAATACCATTCACTGTTTCCACAATACCTTGACTTTGAGGATTGTACACACATCCAAATCTCTGCTTGATTCCTAACTTCTGCAACATACATTTCACGGTTTTATCCACAAACTCCTTGCCATTGTCTGAACTTATTCTTAGTGGAATCCCGAACCTTAGAACGATTTCACGGCACAGAAACTTTGCAACAGTGTCTGTATTTTTGTGCTTGGACGGTGTTGCTTCAACCTACCTGCTGAATCTATCAATCACCACCAACATATACCTCTTCCCTTGCTCTGGTCTCACCATATCAACATAGTCCATGACCAAGTGTAGAAAAGGTACTTCAGGTGCTGGAATATGTCCAGCAGGAGGTGTTTCTCCTTTTCGAATGTTACTTTTCAAGCATGTTTCACAGCGACCAATCACTTCATCAACATGTTGTAGGTTAGGAGCTCAAAAATTCCATTCTCGAATTTTTCTCATCACCTTGCCTCTAGAATCATAGCTTACCCCATGAGCCTCATTGATCACAAGGACACTAGCAACAAATAGCCCCTCGTGGTTTCTCCATTATCCTTTAGCATCTTTAGAAGCTCCTCTTTGAAGCCATAAATGGCATTCTGCTTCCGGAGCTTCTTCTTGTAACAACATAAAATCTTTAGAAGTTATTTGTTCCTCAAGATCCACAGCATGAGTTACCATTATAGCTTCATTGTTCACTGAAGCTGCACTTTTAGCTGCTTCATCTGCTGCTGCATTTCCTTTGGCAACCCATGAATCATTTTTCTGATGTGCAGCACACTCTATTATGGCTAAGGATCTTGGTTTCATCATTGCCATTAATAATTTCATGTTCTGATCACAGTGTTGAATGGGAGAGCCGTCAGTTTTTCTGAAACCTCTTCCCTTCCATGCTGCACCAAACAAATGACACACCCCATGTGCATAGGCAGAATCAGTATTAATGTTAGCGTTTTTACCCTCTGCATACACACAGGCATACGTCAAAGCCTTTAGTTCTGCCAACTGGCTAGAACACGGCTGCACACACTCATCCATTTGAACGATCTCAGTTTTGCCATGTTTTAACTCAATAACTGCACAACCTGCTCTGAGTGCTTCCCCATCTCTGTAGCAGGAGCTGTCTACGAACAGTGTCATGTCGGCTGAATCCAAAGGGATAGCACTCAGGTCAGACCTTAGTTTAGCATATCTCTCTGCCTCAGCCACACAGTCATGTGGTTCTCCCTCAAACAGGAGTGGAATGAAGTCTGCTGGGTTTTTCACCCTGCAGACATGCAATGTCACGTCCGGGTATTCAGTAAGTCGGTGATAGTCAGTCAACTGTATTTTCCTCTTTCAATTAAGTTTATCAACTTATGACGTGATAATATCTCTATCGAATATCCCATAGTAAGTAAGAGCTGACGCTTTTTCATACAACAAATGAGCCAGGTGCTGATAACAGTCTGGCAACCCTAGTTCTACCGGTGTTAGCGCAACAGAATAATAGGCAACTGGTTGAGCATGTTTTCTTGCCCAACATCCCTACTGCATGTCCCTGACGACACGACACAAACAACTGGAACGGTTTCTCATAGTCTGGAAGAGTCAACTTTGCCCGCTGTAGCAAAGTTTTAATAGTTTCAAAAGCAATGTGTCCTTCTGATGTCCAAAGTAATCTGCTTCACAAATTTCCAGCTCCATTTTCTTTAATCATGTTTCTCAGAGGCTGGACAATAGCAGAATATCCATCAACCCATTCTGAACTGTACCCCATCATTCCCAGAAATTACATCCAGGTGCCGTCTTCCCAAGTGCTGAATGATTTGACACACACACAACAATCCAGATCTTTGGTTCTATGAAATGATATTATTATATTATTTTATTGTATTATTTTATTGTATTAAAAACTTTCCACCACACTTCATAAAGTAATCAGTTCCCACCTTGTTGGGAGCTAACAGGACCATCCTGTTTTAACAGTTCAGTCTTTGTCTTTTACACTTTGAAAACTTTTTCCATCAGCCCTCTGAGTACAAAATGTTTTGAATAATTCATGTCTTTGAATCCAAATCATCATGTGTTTAAACCTATAGAGTTCAGAAGGAGACACACACCCAGCCTTGAAAGAACTTACTACAGAAGTATGAATAATTCTTCCTCTAGCAGATTTGCTAAAATGATTGGGGCAGAACCTTCTGGCCATTAAAACTGCACCTCTTGTTTAATTCTGCAGGGGGAGTTGCAGAATGCAGTGAAACCTGGTCACTGTGATGAGTTATCGACATCTGACAGCCATCATTTGCAGCCTCTGCTTGGGTACGACTGGATAGCAGGTTAGTCTGATTGGTCTCCCTCTGAACTTGTTTCTATCTCGGCCACATGCTCATCTGATGGATTGTTGTCCTTTCAAAGGCATCCTGGAAGCCGAAGACTCCACGATAGAGCGCCCTGACGAGTTCTTTACTGACCTGTGTGCTTTTCGATCTCTTCATAGAGACGAGTGCCACCACAGCCCACAAGTAGAGTGAGTGCTTTAAACTTTACATCTAATGATTTATGTCATGTTTCCCCATATGATGGACGTATTCATTATGATTTTGTTTTCCTATTAGAGTTCCTGAGACGATCCACTCAGGTCTGCCACCGCTAACGCACAAGGATGACCCAGAGGCTAATGTGGATCCTCATAAATGTAAGAGGAGTCTTTTATGTTCATGTCCTTATGGCTGATGTTATTCTCATTCTACTTATTCTCCTTCTGTTCAGGTACGTTCTCCTACAGGATTAACAGCAGACTGTTCCCAGTTCCACTTCACTCTCAGGAGTGCTGCCCTGTGTGCAAAAAACAGAAATCCTCTCACCCCCACACTGTAACTGATCCAGCTCACATCAGGTGATAATGTGTGCAATCTGGCAGCCTTTTATTAACAACAGCGTAATTGACTGAAATCAGCTAACAGACATTTTTAATTTACTCTATCTTGTCACTTTTTAATGGATTACTAAGAATAAAACATCTGTGTACCGAACAGTGGGTTCTGTAATCTTCATCTGTTTCCATGAATGTGTTTGAATTCCCTCTAAAAGAAACTGGAGATTTATTAGAAAGTTTTTACTACATTTACATTTTATGTTCTCAAGATGGAAGAACTCTTGCTGTGTTAGTTGTTTTTCTTCATGTCAGTATTACACTTATACAGTTCACCATGGTGGCAGCTTGTCTATGGTCTCATGAATGTCCTGTTATATTTCAAAGGGTCAGCATCCCTCGCTGCGCCCTCCTTCCACCCTTCAAGTACAAACCTCATCGGCGGTGCAGTTTTGATCCCTCTGATAGTTTGGGGTTACCATCGGTGAGACACTTTCCGACTACCAAACTGTGAATTTTTCCCTGTGTGACTACAGTACAGTACAGTATCGTGTTAACATAAGTATGTACAGACTAGCATGACAACATTTATTGGTTTCATCTTCATCATCTTTACTCTCTGGTTTTTTTCAGCATTGTCTTTCCGGCTGGTCAAACACAGGTCCCAGCGCGCCGCCTCCACTCAGCAGCCTTGATCTGCGGAGCGACCTGAAAATGAAGACCTGCAGCGGGTCACGGGACGAAGAGCTGGAGGTGAAACTTCCAGGCCTTCCTAAACTAAATCAGACTTTTTTTTTACAGCTGAAAAAGGATCAAACCAAAAGTATAAATAATTCTATTACTATGTTTACCAATTTTTTCACTCATGTTTCTTTGTTTGTTACAAGAATTGCACAAAAACAACTGCACAGATTTGAAATTAGCATGTTTAAAATTATTTTCAGATAACTTGCTAATGCAGGACGTAACATGATTGACCTCAGGAGGTGACTGCAAAGTTCCACATTCGTTTTTTACACTTCAGATATGCTGATCTCACAGAGTCATATTTATATCAGGCATGTGGGCTTACATGAAGAGCATCATTTATTTTGGACCGAACAAAATAAGTACTGGTTCTTAATTTATTTATTATTAATGGTGCCAACAAAAATACATTTTGGTGCACATTTATGGTCTCAAGGTAGAAGAACTCTTGCGTTGATAATCGATTTTCTTTATTTCAGTATTACACTGATCTGCCTGTATAAATAGACAGATCTAGGATTTCTCTTTCAAGACAGTCTGTGTTGTTATTGAACTTTCCATTATTATGGCTGCATTCGGACTGGCAGCCAAAATCCGATTTTTAGCCCATCCTGATTGAACGGTTGGCTCTTTCGTAGTGTAAACAGTCATATAATACATAAAATCTGATTTTTGCGAGACGTATTAAAACCATTTTCAGGAGGTACAGTAGTTTCAAGAAAGAAAGAGCATCATGCATTACGAAGCATTACAACTCCCACGTCGTTGCTACGGCAACCTGTCAGATCGCCCAATAATGTGTCCCAGTCTGAACTGAGCACAATCCCATTTGGACACTTGCTAAAAACAGTGTGGAAAGTCAGCCTTAAAAATTGGATATGAAAGGGAATCTGATTGGAATCCGATTTTCCTGCAATCTGAATGCAGCCTGTTTGTGCAGGGGTGGGGTTCACACAAATACCAATGAAACGTTGCGGCATATCCAGGTGGGAGGGTGGATCCAGGAATTTTCATAGCTTTGCTGTTATCAACATTGCCTCCTACTTTGACGTGTCAAATATCCGCAGTCGAAACTAGTCTAGCAATCACAACAAAAAATGATTTCTGTGTAATGCCCGTCTCAAATATGACTGCATATTGTTAAAACAAAGAAACAGAAAAAGTTAGGGTTTAATGTTGTGATAACAAACATTGTACTTATTTTTCAGGCTCTCTCCGTGTCTGGTAACCAGAGCCCGGACAAGATTTCAGTGTCTCGCTTGGCTCGCCACAACTTCCAGCACTTTTCTGCCAAAAGAAAATGAGGAACCTCTTTTTGCCCTTTGCACTGACTCATCATTAAAATTCTATTTTCAAGTGATTAGAACAATTCCTGAGAGACATCCGGCACCACCCGAAAAGATTTCCTTTGTTTCATGCTTTTGTTTTTTTCATGTCTTATGTCTATATAAGTGTGCTACACTGAACTTGAAACATAGAACAAATGTTTTATATTACTGTATATAGAGTAAGAGAATGACCTTTTATTAATAAATGCATATTTTTATATACAAAACCTTCTAATAATGTCAAGTATTTCATTTAAAGGACAACAGAGCATGTTTCTGTTGGTAGTAATGACATTTTGTTTGTCTCAGCTGAACTGAAGCTTCAACAGATTTGGAAGGGCATGTGACCATCAGCAGGAGGTCAGTGTTATGCCACAGTGGAAACGGAAGACACAAACAGATTATTTTAGCTAGAAGTGAGTCAGCTGCGTTAATTTCACAGATTTATAGGAAGTCAGATTTCAATCATCTCCGTTGCTCAAGCATCAGTTCGTGTTTCTCTTTCCAGTAGTTTTTCTTTGGCTCCCAGGTTCAGGTGTACTTCTGTTTTTATCTACCTTTACTATTTCTTCACTGCAGGACTTAAAACACAGACTGAGGTAATCATGTAAAGTACGAGGACTGTAATTCACTGTTAAAACAAGATTAACAGATTAACACAAGAAGTTAGTATTAAACATAAAACGTAGGTGTGTTGAATGAAATCGTTATTGTGATTCAAGTTTCTTATATGTTAAATCTGCAACAAGTAATATTTCTTAATGACCACTTCGTAGCGGAAGTGTGGCGTTACGTAGCAGAGAGATAATCTTTGTGTCAGATACTAGACGTCATGACACGAGGGTGAACCTGTGTGATATTGTGTAAGATGAGGTTTTAAGTGTCTACATTTAATTTTTCACCACATCCACTCTAAGCAGAATGCTACGTGTGAAGCTCAGTCTGTTGTCATCTTTGCGCCTTCAGAGAGTTTGCATTATTTTGTGTTTTATTTATTTTCACGTCGCTCATTCAGCACTCAGGAGCGATCAGATGTTATCAACAAATCACATGAACAAAAACATTTCAATAATATGGTGAAACAAAGACAGAATTTCCAGGTAAATGTTTTAGGGTTGTTGTCAATAATTCATCTCTTCTAACGAACACTCCTTTATCCAGATTTAATTGTTGGACATAAATTTTAGCTTGTTTTTCCTCTCCTGGAGGAATGCCCCATTTCCATGTTTGAGCCTCTTCTATTGAATATCAAATTTGCAGCTTGTTCTTACTGTATATAAACATTTCATTTGTCATAGTTTGTATTGAAGTATAGAGAAAAATATTGGCTGCATTCCCATGCTCGAGCTACGTTCACACATGCTTGCAGTGAGTTAGTCATTCTTTAAGTGTGGATATTACCCAGCAGGAAGGTACAGTAACTTCTACAGCATTGGTGCTCATGGGAAGTAGGCCAAACACAAAGCGCCTGTCATCCTGTAGTCCAGGTTTCACTTCTACTAACTCGTGTTTCAAAAGTATTTCGTTAAAATCACTTGCACATTAAAAGTAATCATAACTAACTGAACATAACATAACTGAAGACAGATAAGACCATCACGGACAAGAGCAGACAAATGAGAATGTGGGAGGGGAAACTTTAAAATGAAATGTCAACATGCAGAGTAACGTGGGCACATCATTTACAGTACTGTCAATTAATTAAAATGGCATGATGTACTTAAAACAGAACAATAGGCATTATTTATTACGTAACATATAAAGAGGGGTGAGAGGATCTGGAATGTCAAACCTTTCATTACTTCATGATTGCAGATTTGTTCCAGTTGGATAATAGAAGATGGCATCCTTGTCTTTGGCTCTGATTTCATTCTCTACTCCAGAGTCCCAACGCTGGATTTGATATGAAATTTTAGCTACATGCGCTCTGAAATGCAATACCTTCATTTTAATACAAAGGTGACCGACCAACAACTGTCAGCTGCAGTAAATGAATGGCTCCGAAACAGCGGCGCCGATCAGTTCTGAGAAACACATCAGAATTTACCTTAACATCCCGTTTCACATTCTGTGATGACTAAAATGACTCATGCTGTGCACGAAGCTGGGCTTTGAGGGAATGTACACACACACACACACACAACACACACACACAAACACGCACACACAAATTGAATCTACTTTCTGTTTTGGTGTGAACTCCGTTACTTTGCCAGAAGGTTTCTGTTGCTTACCATTCCCATCCATTCAGATTAATGTTATACATATATTGAACAAGGAGATACGTTGTGTGGATACACAATTTTTACAAATTAATATAATAGATTTTATTGCAGTGTGATGATGTGTTACGGTAGTTATACATTTCAGGTGCAGGAAAACATTTCAAGAACAGGCAAGGCATTAATATATGAAATTTGACTGTGCCTTTTCTAGATTTGTACTATAGAAACATGTCACAAATTATGTATGGACAAAAACAACTTTTAAAAATGTGTCTCCAACTCTGAACTTTGCAGGATTTGGTAGAATGGCCAATATATGTATGTATACATGTATATAAAATATCAATAATATATACACATACTGTACACAAACTGTATGTGTATGTTTGAGTGTTCAGTTAGGGTTGCAAAAATATATCAAATGGCCAATTTCTTTCATACATTTCAGAGCCTGTACATGTTTAGTTTTATTTTTGCTACCATTATTAAAATGTTATAATTAGAAGTAACTGCAGCTCTATTTGGACAATGAATCGCGTAAGTTTTGCCACCTCTGCCTCTCTGCTCACTTCCTTCCTCCAAACTCTCAGTGAGGTTCAAGGAAATCACTCCTGTTCGCACAGACAGCAGGTCCGCCTTTGTAAAATGATCAGTACACTTCATTCGCTGCGAGCTGCATCCACCACACTCCAATTCGCTTTTGAGACGCAATGAAGGACATAGTTGTTCTGCTTGTTCTCCTGAGCGCCACAGCTTTCCTGGTAGGTTTTCTGTGTGTGTAACTCTGTGATCCATGTGTGCGGTGTTTATCGAGGACTACATGGAGGTTGGATATCAGCAGATTACTGAAACACTGTTTGTTTAGTCTTTTTACTGATATTAATTCAAGGGAGTTGTTCAAAATCAACACTTTAAAAGTGTAAAAGTATTTTTCATGCCATAACTCTGAAGTGTGAATGAATGACATCTCTTCAACATTTTTCTGCTCATAGAGAATAATGGGACAGTTTCCCAAATCTTTTGTTTTCCTCCAATTGTATAAGACTGGTCCACTGGTAATAGGCTCGTTCTGTGTCAGCTTTACATTACAGCAAAAGATTCACACAAGTCGTGATGTTATGAATGTTTGTTTTCAGTTGCTTGGCATCAGAAGCAGTTTCAGACGGAGTTTCCCATTGTAAACCACCCTGATTGTCTTCCAGTATCATTGTGTGTTTCTCATAAAGACTTTGAGTTGGTTTAAAAAGGCAGCCTGAGGGAAATAAGGAAAAGAAGGAAAAAAACAAATCTTCTCTTCCACAAACTTTCACAGAGCTTCACAAAGCTTTACCTTTATTGCCACATCTCGTGTTACAAGAGGGGCAGACCACAAAAGAGGTCTGTACTTCTGAACTAAGACAGCGCCTCTGTTTCCTGTAATATGAGAAATAGACTGCTGCTGTCAGCATATGGCAACTTTTGCTGGAGACTGAAGAGCATTGCGGTAATTCGCATGCACAGGACAGGTGCATCAAATATGATGTTCGAAGCACCAATGCTGTGATTCCAGTAGCTGTATTGGAAGCATTCATGTGTGTGCGTGAGCGAGAGAGGCTGTAGTTCATTAATACATGTGTGCAGTGATAAAAGCATGAAGAATTCTAAAGGGCGCCACAGACAAGATACTGCAGACATTAATTTTCCATTTTTGGAACAATGGCTGTTTGTTTGACCATGTCTGCACTCATGCCAGCAGTAGCACCAGAAGTGAAAGGTGGGTGAGGTGAGCCTAGTGCAGTTCTACTTAACGCGGATATTTAACTGGACAGTTGGGAAAATGGGCCATTCCACACTCTCATTGTTGTTCACAATTCAAGTAAGTTCAAAGACACGTTCCTCTAATGTTCAGTTTCCCTTTCCCCTAGGTCGGCTCTCTGCCTTATCAGGCTGACTCAAATGGAAAGTGCCTCAATGCCACAGAGTACCTGGTAGATGATTCTAATCTGTGCTGCAAGAAATGTCAACGTGGTGAGAGTCACCTTGCCAACACATTAAGAGCTGCACGTTTTTTAAATAATACATGAATTCAAAGAAACAAAGAAACAGACAATGCTGTCTTGGCATAGATTAATTACATCCCGCTTCAAAGCGGTGATGTATTGTAATTGTCAGTGTTCGTGTGTTCGTCTGTTCGTTCGTCCGTTAGTTAGTCCACCAAATATCTTCGTAACCGTTGCAGATAGAAAGATGAAACAAAAAACATATTACTCCAGCGGGAAAAGAGATGAAAATGAGGTGATGACCTTGACCTTGAGAAAACTAGGTCTAGGTCAAATTTCAACTCTTTTACACCCAGGAACCGGATTAGATAGATAGACAAGGGAGAAGGCCATTGTGAGTAAGACCATAGATCAAAGCTAGTGCTTTGATATATCTATGCACTAGTTTCGATCTATTAGCCAATGTACAGTATATAAAGTAGTCAGGTACTACTTTCAGGGTACCCTGACCTACCCTGAACGTAGGTCAGGGTAAGTCACGGGATGTTGCAGTCTCCGACTGCCTTGGTTCTAGTTAAAAGATTGAAGCTATTTGCTTGTGTCTTTTAGCTTTGGAGTTAATTAACAATTAGATAAAGATCTCTAGTTTTGTTATTTCACCATAATAGACCAAGAAATCATTTGTTTAATGTGGAGTCCTTGTACATATCAGATCATACTGTATTATTTCAGTGTATGTAAATATATGTAGACAAGAAATCTGAACTTAAGCTACAGCAAAGCTGGATAGACACTTACTGTATTTTCACACCTACCTGAACGAGTTAAGCGTGAGTTTTAACGCCCCCACCAGCAAGATTCAGTTTTTGTTCTTGTTTCCAGTATTATTCTAGAAGTTATGAAGGAATTTGTTGAATTGAGCTGATGAGTAGCAGATCTCACTACAATTGTAGATTAAAGACCACTTTTTCACTTTCTTCAGCGTGGCAAGAGACTCGAGATCCTTTATGTACATTCACCTACCAGCCGATGCTTGTACCGATAGGACCAATGATAGTGTGGCAAAACACCAAATTTATGTAATGGTATCACATGTGGTGACCCATAATATTTAAATTTATGTTCATTAATGTGAAATTCAATGTTGTAAAAAAAGAAATTATACAGGCATGAAGGACAACTACAGATCAGTTTGTAGCTGACTCTGTGGTGATTCAGTTGTCAGATTGTCAAACCAATGAGCTAGATCCTGAAGAAAATCTTCATCAGTTGAATATAGTCTTCTTTCTTGAATAATTATCAAACTCTTACTATATAAAAATATGTTACATATACACTAATTTGATTTCAACCTCTAGCAGAACGTTTACCTGTTGAAGGCGTCAACTATTACTGTATGTTGACGTGCTCATACAGTAAAATGTGTAAGGAATAATATCACGTGAATTCTTCTATAATGTTTTTATCTGGGATTTTCGGAGAAAAAATGCACATGTTCGTTAAAAATTTCCCCAACCTTTTGGTTAATGTGGATTAATTCAAGTAATTCTTTTAAAGGGCAGCGACTGAAAATCAAATGTTCCACAACTACTGAGACCGTCTGTGAGCCATGTCCGACAGGCCAGTACACGGAGAGTAGAAACTACTTTCCAAAATGCTTCTCCTGCAAGAAATGCAAATCATGTAAGCAGCTCCAGCTTAAAGAGACGTGATGCTGTTGTTGGATGATTATCGATTGCTTCAGTATATTTTTCCAGAAGATCATCCCAGTGAGCAAATCCTTTTTTCTACACCCAGCCAAAGGTCTGTTGTATGTGCAGAACTGCTCCTCCACCACAAACTCCTTGTGTGGGTGCCGTCCTGGGATGTATTGCATCATGGGATTTGAGAACCCATACTGTGCAGAATGTAGCAAGTATACGCTTTGTCAAGCTGGTTATGGGGTATCTGTGTCAGGTACAGCACTTATTTTCATTAGTCAATAGTTAGAGGATTATCATACCAGTTCTTACATAGGTTATTTTGAACATGTTGTAATTTGAACTGCATCATTTTTGTAATGATTGCCTTATAATTAAAATGCACGAGCAGAACACAACGATAGTTTAAAAACTGTAGATACCATTATAAATGTTGCAAAAAGTCAATTCACATGTTTCCCAGTAAGTGGTAAGTAAGTAGTGTTAACTTGATAATTATGGTGTCACACTAATGGCAGCATACTCGACATTAAAGTTTCTGTATTTGAAATGTAGTAACATGACACATACTTGAAATGTAAAGACTGACAGTGAATGTTTGGGTGTCACCAGGTACGGCTGACTCTAATGTGAAGTGTGAGCCGTGCCCCAAAGGGTCATTCTCCGACTCAGCCTCCTACACAGACCGCTGTCGACCTCATACAAGGTACATGAAGGGCAGTCACACCTGAGTACAGATGTTTTTGGGGGTCAAATCTTTGACTTTTCATTTTTGTGCTTCCAGCTGTCAAGGGAAGACTGTTATTAGAAAAGGCAACACTACGTCTGACACCGTGTGTGAACCTGGAGGCTTTATATCCAACACACAACCTGCAACAAAAGATCTTTACACCAAGTTTGGGTTGACAGCTCTGAGCACGACACTGATCTCAGTCTCAGACTCTAAAGCTGCACACAAACCTGAAGACTCCACGCTGTCTATCAGCCTTGTTGTTACAGAGTCTGTGTCTAACCGCTCGACAAAAATCCCACCACCAACAGCATCTAGCAGAGTAGTTGGTACTGCAACTGACTAAGCATTTAGAAGCAGTCATCATGAGAAAACTGAGATACAATCAGCGTCTCTGTATCTTTCTGTCTGAGTCTACATTGTATTGTCGTTCTCCTGTCTTTTAGTTGCCGTCATTGCCAGTGTCAGTGGAGTAATACTTGTTGTCATCACCATCATTCTGCTGTATCTTCAAAAAACATTCTGGAGAAAAGGTGATAAAAAGTGCATTAATCAATGTCTGGTCCTGTAAAGCACCTATGAGGATTTTTGTGTGTTTATCTCTTGCTTGAAACACAGAATGATATATCTTCTTCTTCTTTTCCTTTCGGCTTTTCCCTTCAGGGGTCGCCACAGCGAATCAATTGCCTCCATCTAACCCTGTCCTTTGCATCCTCTTCTCTCACACCAACTACCTTCATGTCCTCTTTCACTACATCCATAAACCTCCTCTTTGGTCTTCCTCTAGGCTTCCTGCCTGGCAGTTCAAAACTCAGCATCCTTCTACCAATATATTCACTATATATATGATATATGATGATGACAAATAATGGTCTTTATCTCTACTTTACTCACTGCATGTTCATTCTGATTTTTACCCAGGTACTGCAAGACTTGATCACAAAGTTGATGCAAATGGAAATTGTGAGACTGGTGATAAAGTGAGTCTTGCTTGCATTTTTTCACTCAAAAGCCTTTGAATATAGTTGCGGTTTTCCAGAATAACTAACTATCTGAATGGTTTTCTACTGCAGATTAATCAGGATTATTTGGCGGACACCCAGTTGATGTCTTTCACAGGAACTTCACCAGAACAACAGTGTCTGCTGGAGAAAAGGGAAAACTGTAGTGACCAGAGTCAGCGCAGCAGCAACAATGAAGCTTTAACAAAAACCGATGGTGGCAGCAGCAACGATTCCATCGGCCCTTTGCAACCCATCAGTGCTCATATCAGTCCACAGTCAGTACTGTCTGAACCTACAACTTTACTTTCCAACAACGAACAGCTTCCTCTCCAAAGCAGCATCCCCACACAGTCCTCCTCTCAGCCCACCAGTCCTCAAATCATTAGCCCCACTTCCACCAGTCCCCATGTCAATGTCAATATCACATTCCACATAGGAAATGGCTCCAGCACAACACCGACACCATCTGTCATACCTACAGACATTCTGCAGATAGACCCTTTCCTCCCCCTTGGAGAGGAAGAAGAAGCCTTCAGTATTCCACAACAAGAAGCTGGAAAACAGTCCCTGCTGTCAGTGCAGGAGAGTACACGTTGCTGTACATGAAGAATCAGCAGCATGAGAGACTGAGATTTTTTTTTTGTATATTGCAAATATTGAAAACAATGTGACTGTGAGATCTTTCAACATCACAGTTGTCACTTTGTGTTATTATATTTATATATGGTATGCTGTTAATAAACATGTACATATTATAATTCCATAAGTAATGGAGAGCGAGTAAAATTACTTTTGAAATTATACTAATGCTGTCGAATTAATGTTGGGACAGAGTGAACAAAGGTTCTGGGTTTGACAAAAGGGCTGTCTGTTGAGTTTGCATGTACTGTACAGTACTTCCTTTGTGTGTAAGTTCCCATAAGTTCTCTTCAGGTGCTCCAACCTCTTAAAGTCCAAAAATCTGCATGTGATGTGCGTGTGATGTGTGAATGGTTGTGGCATCCCTGTGAACAATGTATAGACTGTCCGAGGTTTCACCGGTTCTCATCCAGCGATAAGTACCGGTAAATAATTAAGGCAGTGGTTCCACACGATGTGTGGGGTGTTTTGTCGAACCTCAGCCAAACATACACGAATCACTGTGACACATCCTGTCAATTCGTGGTGACACGCCCCCCTTAGCCATCACTGGCTGCAGGTGATCACGTGACGCTACATCGGTTAGCCTACCTGTGCTACATGGGACTTTGCGCACACAGTAGTCGATTGATACCTGTCATGATGGTACGTCATCTGACTGCTTTCTTAATATTTTAATTCATAGTAACTGTGTTGAGCAAAAAAAGAAAGTGGTCGGATGAATATGTGCAACGTGAATTTACATGTACTGTATAACGGAACGTGATGGGAGTCAGCGTTCTGCAGGATTTGCAAGTTGAGCAACTCTAGTGTTGCACTGGCAAAAATAAAGGAACACTTCCTTAAACTGCATGGAAAACAAAAGAAACAGACTTTACTGTGAAAATGACATCAGAGTGACACTTGCCAAGGTGAAACCACGCATATCTGAACTGGTCTCTCAATAACAACAGCAGAAGTCACACTGATTTGCAGGTAGGTTATTTCATGTGAGTTCATGCACTTGTCTTGGTTTTGTTCTTTGAAAAAGGTGACATTAATGCACAATTCATTAAATACACCAGTAAAACATATACTTATGTCTTAAATTTGAAAAAATAACATTTTTTTTAAACTACAGAAGGGTTCGGTGAGTGAGCATATGAAACCGGCAGGGTTTGGTACCTCCAACAAGGTTAAGGACCACTGATTTAAGCTGATGTATAAAAGTTCATCCCTGATTATAAATGAAAATTTAACATGTGTGATTCTAAGCTGGTGTTATGTGCATGGAATACACGTTAAATACAGTAGGCTATCATTTGTCAGGAGTAATGTACTTTCATAAAGGTGATACATCTTCAAGATGTCACAAAAAGCAAAGCTATTGTTTGAGATTTTAGAACAAGTGCATTTGAAAAGAAGAAGAAGAAGGATGCTGAGTTTTGAACTGCCAGGCAGGAGGCCTAGAGGAAGACCAAAGAGGAGGTTTATGGATGTAGTGAAAGAGGACATGAAGGTAGTTGGTGTGAGAGAAGAGGATGCAAAGGACAGGGTTAGATGGAGGCGGTTGATTCGCTGTGGCGACCCCTGAAGGGAAAAGCCAAAAAGGAAAAGGAAGGCATTTGATTCCAGAACCTCCGTCACTTTAAGGTTTGACGTCATTAAACACATTTATTTTTCATATTATTTTAGCTTAATGGATATAAAGTTTCTGGCATTTACTGATTTTACTCGCTGCCCCTGCTGGTCGTCTATTCAGTGGATGATGCTGACCTCTGGTGGTTAACATTTGACACTGCAGCTAGAGGAGCGCCTCTCTCTTGGTTCATAATAACGTTTAATCAAACTTGGACACTCCGTGTAGACGAATATTCCTCTTGTATTTACGGTGAAATAATTTCTGACGTGGATCCAAATATTACTGGCGTATTTTTCTGTGTTCCTCCGTTATTAATGTAGCTGTCGGTAAGCAGTGACGTTAACCGGGAGACTGACTGGAGAGGAAGTCTGGACCATTCCATTATTTGACAGGTGCAACTTTACATAAAGAATTTATTAATGTACGTACTAACGTATCATCTTATTCACAACTTTTAATCAAGAATAAATAAACTTAAATTTCTTTCATTACATATTGATGTAAAAACTGTAATTGTCTACTAAATACAATAACCAATGTCCCCGATTGTTCTGTACACTTGGTATCATCTGTTGCCGCTGTATGCTGCTCTGCTTCCTGGAAGCCACTCGCGTTGGAGCCGCTGGAGTCGCCGCGGAGAGGCTGGTAAGTGAACGTATTTGTTTACAGAATGTGTCAATTGAGTCCTTCGTTTGTGAATTGTCATGCTCAGTTAGCGTTACCTCCCATATGTTTATTCCGAATACACTACAGTCAGCGACTGTTTCGCCCGTGTTTGTGTCTCTGCTCCACTCATCATCCTGCTGCGGTGTCGTGGTCCTGGTTGTGTTTACAA
The DNA here is from genome assembly GCA_013358685.1 of Antennarius maculatus. Taxonomy (NCBI): domain Eukaryota; kingdom Metazoa; phylum Chordata; class Actinopteri; order Lophiiformes; family Antennariidae; genus Antennarius; species Antennarius maculatus. The sequence goes on from CM023609.1 coordinate 10,060,678, forward strand.
ACCCAGTTCTCAAGCGAGGAGGAACAAACAGATGAAGTAGCATGAATACCACTGCAATTGTGCTATAACTGAGCATATATAGTATTCTAGTTGTAGCATCAATATTCGATCACAGATTGAGGTTCATAGCAAGAAATAAGAGGCTCTCATCAGCTGTTGAACCCCTTCAGAAGGGAAATTAAAGGGAAGCCTGCTGACACTGGGGTAGGACGGTAGGACGCAGCAGCAGAGATCCTACCGCTGCAGGTGATCCCCGGCAGGGTGGTGGACAGAAATCATTCACTCTGAGTGGGTGAATATGCTGCCAGGTATTTATTAAAAGAAACAATAAGGTATTGTCTCAGCTGAGGCTAATATTAACTCAGTGATGATGGATTGTGTTGCTGTTTTCTGAAAGACAAATGAATGGACACTGAGTGTAGAGATGTTGATTAAATTAAGGTTAAAAGAAAGAGCGAACGGTATCAGTATTATTAGGTTGTCCAGGATTTTAAGAGTTTTTTTTTTTTGGCCAAATTCTAAAGTGGATTTCATAAAGTCAAAGAAGATATATTTTTATATTTTGGAAATTCAGTCATTACAAAATTGCTGAGGATTTATTTTCAGAGATAACAAATAGTCATTAAAACTTAATATTGTATTGCAATTTTAACCATTGATAACAGTTACAGCCCATGGAAATACTTTTAAACTAATGTTAAACCGATAATTGAAGGTAATTTTGCAGTAACAGAAGTCTGTATTTTTAAGCAGGCCTACCAACACAATTAGGTTCCTGTGGAGTAGAAGGGGACCTCACCAGATCTGTCCAGCCCACATTAACGCATGTGTTTGCTTTCCCTCCATAATCACTAACAGCATCACTTCTTCTCAGGTAGAGATGCCTCCTACACTAGTTAGCTGCTGGATGTTGATAAGCCTCCTCAGCCTGGATCAGAGTATTTCACTAAATTGGCTGCAAAGACCGTAAACACATTTTCTCCATTTGTCAGTAGTTAGTTTACATCAGTAGACTATCAGTCTCAGCCCATGTGGCCGGCTGCCCATGGTGCACATTGCTGGTGAAAAGAACAACAACTGAATACCATTTTCTAACTCCAGAGTTTTTTCCATAATTAAACAGGGTGCACCAAAGCAATAATAATGGAATTATTCTTTCTGTTGTTATAATAAGAAATTGCATTTATGTTCAAATCATTGTTGTATTGGGATGAACAAGACTATTGCTTGCATCTTTGGGCCCCCCTTAGGCACTGGGCCTCATCAGACATTCTGCTCGTGGATGGCCTTGTTAATGAGTAACCACCAGAATCAGCTCCTGTTAATGATTTCTTTGCTGTACACATATTGGACCGTGCATTGTGTGCATCATTAATGATTTTCAATATGATAATGTTGTTATTTTCCATATTTCAACAGAGACTATTAAGGTGTAATTGTAGTTTTCCTGAAGATCTTGTCAGTAACCTGCTACATGGAACTGAAGTGCTCACTCCAAGAATAAACCAACAACACTCCACTCCAGAGAATTGCCATCTTAGATGCTGCTCAGTGTCTGTATTCTCAAATGGCTTGTTGTCTGAAGGACGAGCTCCTCTGTTCCATCTGCCTCAGCATCTACCAGGACCCTGTTAGCTTTGGCTGTGAGCACTATTTTTGCAGGAAGTGCATCACCGAACACTGGAGCAGGCAGGAACCTCACGGAACGCGGGACTGTCCTGAGTGCCGAAGGACCTTCACCGATCCTCTCCTCTCACCTAGTCTCAAGTTGTCCAACATTGTGGAGCGCTACTCGGCCTTCCCTCTGGACGCCATACTAAACGCTCAGAGGAGCTCCTATCCCTGCAAGGACCACGAGAAAGTTAAGCTCTTCTGCCTCACCGACAAGAGTCTGGTGTGTTTCTTCTGTGACGAGCCGGCGCTCCACGAGCAACACCAAGTAACCACTATAGACGAGGCGTATGAGGAAATACAGGTCAGTGATAGGACACACGCACACGCACACACACACAGCTTATTAGACAGGGTGAAGTTGACATTTTCTTAAAGCCCATCAGTGCTCTGAGCCACATTCTAGAGGATGTGCTCATTCATCCCTTTGGAGCTGCCCAGTTGGTTCAGGCTCAGTCCTCTGCTTCCACAGAGACGCTTTACTCATGTGCTTTTAGGATTTAGTGCGTTGTTCATGAGTACTTTTTGTACTGCTGATGCTATGGACTGTATTTACTGCCCCCTCGCCGGTGCCCTCATTACTTTATTCTCATCTGTGGGTTTGTTTGGGTTTAATTCTTTCCATTCTGAACTCCTCTGCATTTGAATGAGAATGAATTTTGACTGCTAAAAAGAAAGTGCAAGTTCTCCAATAGATGGAAAGTTCTTGTTTAAAAAGGGAACCAACTTTATATCAACAATATATTTTCATGACACTGACTGTGAAGATATGAACTTGTTAATTTTCATTTATTGAGTAACATGTTGACACTGACTCATATTTTCCACAATAAGGAAAAAGGTTCAGGGTTTGCTTTCCTCTCTTTGGATAATTCCCACTGAGCCAAAATCCAATAACTGAAGAAAAAAAAAAAAAAAAAGCTCCTAATCCCATTTTTTTTCTTTGCTCCACTGTGCAAAGAAACAGACTCCCGTTTAATTTTACGCAGCCCCTTTCACTTCCTAATGATGGATTTTCAGATCAGGTGTCTTGGCAGACATCAAGGTGAGCGCTGACGGGAAACAGCTGATAGTTAATATTCACTTTTGAAGGCTTTACAACACACAGGTCTAAGTGAGTGTCAAACTGATTTCATCTTTTCAGTTTCAGAGTTCATACGATTCTCATTGAGTTGAATGTTATATTAAATTTTTCTTATGTCCACTGAGTCTCTTGCAGGATTGTAACTCTAGTCTTTGCTGCAGAGCCCTTATCAGTGAGCCTCAGCCATTGACTATTTATTACGCTGACATCTTCCACTCCCCTGGAAGTGTGTTTCTGAAACGGGCCCTTTTGCCCTTAATGCTCTGCACCGCAGGTTTATATGAAGACATCTGCTGAGTTATGAACTCCATCTGATGGAAAACTTCTCAAAAATGAGTAGTTGTTTGTTGTTAATTGCTAATATTCTTTTGCATATTGGTCTAGTCCCTGCTAGCAGGTTATGATGCCCATCAATCCTTGTGTTTCCCTAAACCTAACCAGACCTTTGACTGACACACCTCTGCTGTAGTTAACACAGCTTTCCTCAATCATGAAACAGAATTTCTAAGATGATGAATTTACCTTCACCATCTACAGTTGTCAGATATTTTTAGCATACCTACAGTGAGCCACCATGTGAATTATTTTCTTGATCAGATTTACTAAATAAAATGTAACGAGAAGTCATTCCAAAACTGTGAACCTGTCCAGGGGTTTAACACTTTTAACCCATTCCAGCATTCGGAGCCTTTGAGCTGATTCTCAAACTGGCTGAAGGGTTCAGTCCTGTTGACGGTGTGTATTTGGCCGGCCAGTGATGAGGGCAGTCCTCGGTTGGCTGTAATCTCCTTAGCCTGGCGTGTCACTCCACTGACCTCGGTCTCTGAGTCTTGGTGATGTTTATTCCCTGCTGGTTTACGTCCTTTCCCTACACAAAACTTCCCCCAGTTAAATCTGTGATGCACTAACACACCCAGAACCTGACCATGACAGACGTCATGGCGCACACACATCTGGCAAACATTCACCCGACACATAATTGCTTGCTTGGACTCGCTTCTCAGCGTAAAGGACATTAAGTTGGGATCGGAGCGGATTTATGTGCAGCTCTGCCATTTGCTTCATCTAGCAGTGATTTTACAGGGAACTAATGCATTCTGATTAGGGGAGGTTTTATAACATTAATCACAATAGATGGCTTTAAATACAATTTTAGATGTGACGCAACAGAGCATAAAGCAAAATTATCACAAATATATTGAGCTAAAACATAAAATGAGCTGTAATCCCCTCTAGAAATCTTTAGATTCTTGTCACTTTAATTATCTGTTATTTTGCTGTGTTTATTTTGCCTGTGGGTCTCATTTTGAACTCAGTAATAACCATAGGGATGTACAGTCTTATCTGCAGAGCCATGTCCTCCTCTCATTAAAGTACCTACTTTAAGTTCTAGTAAATTATTCTTTATGTTTTGGATCGCTGATGCCATGTTCATTAGTGACTGCATCGCAGCAACCATGACATGGAGCTGAACCAAATTACCTTTGAACTCATCACCACTGTCACTTAAAGTTGGCTGTGGACTCCTGCAGAGTCCGACTTGCAGGTAAGGGTAGGGACTGTGCTAAACTGTGACGATGTAGACTGTCAGTGGGCTGTGTGTGACTATAGCAGTGCAGGGTGATACAGACTCTTCCTGCTGTCTACTTGCCCTGGGGACATGTTTCCGCTCTACATGACAGTGCAAGACCTCATCAGAAGGGAAAACAAGACTGCAGCTCCTGGTTATTCATGCACTTTTAGAAACTTAACTTTGTTCTGGAGATGATAAACACTGGATGCAGTGTTTTCCCTCATTTTATTTTATTTCATTTATTTTGCTGGTCTTATTTTACTGGGTTGTTATCCACCCTCAAGAGTAAATTATGTGACTCAAAAAAAAACATTTCAGTTTCACATAATTCAATAGAAGTTGGGAAAGCTACAAAAAACAACAACTTAAAAAAATCCACTGCACACTAACAACCATTAGATCTGGGGAAAGTGATTGGGCCACTCTTGATGATGGTTGAAATCATTTGGCTGAGATGTTGCCCAAAAGACCTGGGAGATTTACCTGAATGCTGCTCTGACTAAGGCCAGAAATGATGAAGAGTGAGTTCTGAGTCATTTCTACAGACCTGTCACCCAGCTATTTGTAGAAGTCGTAGAAGTGTATCAGGCTGTTGTGAAAGGGCGGAATGAGTACACCCGCCTGTCGGCTGTTTGGTAGCTTAAAGACAAGATTGTATTTCATTGCTCTCTCTCTTTTTTCTCCTCTCTTTCTCTCACCCTGTCATCACCACACATGCCTGTGCTACTGCAGTAATGAGTCAGGCAATTTCAAGGGCACCCACGACTGCCTTCTCCCCTGTGGCTCATTTCAGTCAGCCTTCCTATTGCAGCTCCATCTTCCTCTCTCTTAGTCTCTCTGTCTCTTTCTGTCTGTCTCACTGCACCATCTCTGGTTTCCAGCCATGTGCCTTTACTAAGTGCCACGGATCTTGTTTGGTGACCACTTCTTTTGCATAAGCTAGTCCCCCACCCCCACATGCTGCTAATTTCCCAAAATTCACCAAACAACGTCTAAACATGAGCTGCAGTTTGTCCAGTTTGGCTGTGGTTGACAGAGTTGCAGCTGTCCTGTCAGTACAAAGCCATGGGGTAAACAGAACAGTCTTTCCATTTTAGGAGTGCTGGCAGATGTCCTGATCCAGATGGAAGAGCTAGCTTGTACGAGCTCCTCACAGATACCGGTGATGATGCTCGACGCAAGCCAGGCTGCATGCTGCTGTCAGATCAGCAGATAAAGAGCTACGCTCATTGGAAATCGTAGGGTTAAGTGGGTCAAATGATGACACAAATGTTGGCTACATTTTTTGGAGCCTTTCTTTACAATAAATAGATGATTCTAAGCTTTAAGATAGATAGATAGATAGATAGATAGATAGATAGATAGATAGATAGATACTTTAATAATCCCGGAGGAAATTGCACATATCCACTGCTCAGCCAAACACCAGGAAAAAACAAAAACCAAACAGGACATACCACAAGACAAACACTACACTAATAGACATTTGTAGCATGAACAGGACATATACTAAACTATAACTAAAATATAAACAGTATAAAATTAAAATAAAATTAAAATATAAACAGTATAAAATTAAATGAAATCCATTTAACAGCGCTCCTTCTGAGAGAGTCATTGTACCCCCTGATGGCACGGGGCACGAAGGAGGACCTCAGCCTCTCTGTGGAGGCGCTGTGTGACAGGAGTCTGCCGCTGAAGGTGCTTCTCTGCTGGGAGAAGGTGGTGTGCAGGGGGTGGCTGGTGGTGTTCATGATGGCCCTGAATTTAGACATGGTCCTGCATCCCAGAACTGTCTCCACAGAGTCCAGGCTCAGCCCGACCACTGAGCCCGCTCTGCGGATGAGTCTGTTAAGACGGTCCATATCTCTTTTCCTGGCACCACCACCCCAACACACAATGGCGTATGACAGCACACTGGACACTACGGACTGATAGAACATGAGAAGGAGCTTAGGACAGATGTTGAAGGAGGCCAGCCTCCTCAGGAAGTACATCCTGCTCTGCCCTTTCTTGTACACACAGTCCGAGTTGAGTGACCAGTCCAGTCTGCTGTCTAGCTGCAGTCCCAGGTACTTATAGTTTCCTACCACCTCCACCTCACTGCCCTCGATGATCACTGGTTGTGGAGAGGGAGGTGCCCGCTGGAAATCCAGCACCATCTCCTTCGTCTTGGAGACGTTGAGCTTGAGCTGGTTCTGCTGGCACCACTCCACAAAGTCAGCCACCAATGCCCTGTACTCCACCTCATCACCGTCCCGGATACATGCCACAATCACAGTGTCATCGGAGTACTTCTGTATGTGGCATGTATCTGAGTTGTGCTTGAAGTCCGATGTGTAGAGGGTGAAGAGAATGGGGGAGAGCACGGTCCCCTGTGGCGCCCCCGTGCTGCTGGTCACCATAGAAGACAAACAGTCCCCCATACGGACGTACTGGGGTCTGTCCGTTAGGTAGTCCGTGATGCAGCTCACGAGGTAGGGGTCCACAGCCATGGAGGTCAGTTTGTCCTGCAGGAGCCGGGGCTGGATGGTGTTGAAGGCACTCGAAAAGTCAAAGAAGAGCACCCTGACGGCACAGCCCCTGGTGTCCAGGTAGGAGAGCACACGGTGGAGTAGGTACAAGACAGCATCGTCAACCCCAACCTTGGCCTGATAGGCGAACTGGAGAGGGTCCATTGCACCCTGCACCTGTGGACGCATGAGCTCCAAGACCAGTCACTCACAAGAAGTGCCAAATTTCATATGTGCAGGTTATTGCATTTAGGGGAACTCCAGGATCTCAATTTTAACTCAACAAATACATAAGTAACCCTGACAGAAACTTTAATTGAATGTTTGATTCGGTGCTTTCGTCTAATTCTTCCTGTCACTGAAATCCTCTTCCAATCCTCAAATATTTATCATCTTTTGCTGCAATTCCCCTTTCCAGATATTTTCAGTGTCCATCATGTCTCAACTGTTGTACAGAGCAGGTTTAATACACACTCTGGAAATTTAAAATATTTTCAGTTCCCAGTTTAACAGGTAAACCTAAGTTATGCAGTTTAATGCAGAATCCTGCTTGAAATTCTGTCACTGCATTTTCTAGTCGTGGAATATATAAAATCTTAAATGAACATTTCTCCAAGACAGGTTTTGTATCACCACTCATGAAGGTAGGCTTAGGGTTTATTACAAGTCTGTCATTTCTGATTGGATTTTACTGAGTAAACTGGGAACAGAATTTATGTAACTGAGCCATAATTGAAAGTTTCAGGACAGAAATAGCGACTTCTATGGGGGGGTGTTGTGCAGATGTACAGTATAATTATCATAGCAGCTCTCATTCTCCCACACATGACACTTCAGATGAATGCCTCATACCTGTTGTATGACATCAGTAGTTAGGATCTGTCCAATAAGCCTCGAGGCCCTCATAGAAAGTGAATCTTATTTCAGGGACTAGGCCTCCCTAATGTGAGGGAGATCAGAGAGATCTGTCTGCTCACCAGTGACTCCGCTTTAAAGTCGTTACATGAAGGAAACGTCCGCGGTAGCAAAACCTTAAAAAGGGCTGGATTTCAAATGAAGTGTTGGGTGGAGACAATTTCAGATCTTAGTAAATGTTAAAAGTTGGTGAGAGGCAAGTGATCAGATGCCGTTAGAATTCAAGCTTCTGCCTCTTACTTTTATCTGTCAGTTGGGTATTTGGGAAGATGTGAACTGCTGTAGTGCTGCAGCCTGGAGATTGTGGGTTCTTAGCTGCCTGATGAGCTGGGAATTAAGGCAGCTTATTAGCCATTGTTCTCTCTGGTCCGGGCATTGTTGGACCAGGCTAATCTCTTGTAATGCCCTGTCTCTGTGATATGCCGTTGATGATTTAATTAGACATGCTGCTGGTCGGAGTCTCCAATTGCTGTCCAGTTCCACCCGGCCAGATCTGATGAAATGAGCTTTCCTGTCACTGAGACGGAGGGAGAGGGGCTTGCATCTCTCTTATTTAAGGTGAAAGAGTCGAACAGTATTTCTTTTCTACCACAAACCTTTCCCAGCCTTCAGTTGTGTTGACTATGGCCTACCGCCATAGTCAACATGACTGCCCCAAACTCAAGGTCAGCAGTTCAGGCACCGCCACAGTTGCTTATGGGTCAAGGGTAGAGGCACTGCCCACCAAAGGCCATCGGTTCGATGCCCAGTCCTCATAACTCACATCTTCAGGGGCTTTCATCGCCAGAACAGTCATCCACTAATCAGCAGGTTGGTGGTTTCAGCCCCAGTTTCCCCAGTCAAAATGTCCAAGTCTCGTCAGTCAAGATACTGAGCCCCAGTCTGCCCAAGCTCTCTATGGGCCGCTCCTCAGGGAGGGGTGTATCGTATGTGTGTGGCCAGAGATACTACGATGTCCTAAAGATGTGACTGTAGATGTTTGTTGATTTCACTCCTTAAAATTGGCATTTTTAGAATTTCGGGAACCAAAGTCTTCCTTCTATTTCCGGTCAGCGTCTGTTCCACCAGCTTCCACTTCCTTAGTGTTTCATCGGCATCTGCTGCAGCTTTTTGAAGTCTTGCTGAAAGTAATCCACAATTCCATTGTCTGAATTTATTAAGTAACAGAGTTTAAAAAGTGAATGATTTGGACTTTTTATATTCTGTGGTAGTTCAGTAAGTTCGGTGAATAAATTCTTTACAGTACATTCTGTTTTCTATATTCTTTTCACACAGGGCTTTAGTTTCATGGTATGGACTTATGCCTCATGGATAAAATCGAGCGTGATTGTATAGTGTTAAAATTCTAATGAAGGCCTCTGTGGTTTGGCTGTAGTTTTGTTCTAATAAAACATGTATTCATTACATCTTTGAAGCTACAATATGTAGATGGGTGGAAATAAAATGATACCAAAAGCTCTACTTTAAATTCATGGCACTGTGCTGTCAGTATTTCTAGGAACAGTCTGTTATTTTACTGGGTGACGTGAAAAGATAAACATACATCCCAGACGTTTGGACTGAGTCAAAGAGAAGCAGAGACACACTTTATTTGGTCAGACAGAGCTACTGGTGAGATGCAGCCATTAGTTCTGTGAAGTGAAGACACAACAGTCACATCAGAGAAGCTTCTAGCTTCACCCATCAAGCCAAGACCAAATCCGTCCTCCGTGCCCTTTGCGCTCAACCCACTGTAGCCAGGGGTTTTTAATGCGCCTGACGCTGCATGATTTCATATTAATGTTCTACTAATTAGGTTTTACTAATCCTAAGAAGCTTTTTGAAAAGATGACACAAGCCTGTATTTTGTTGAGTTGAAAATCATCTGACTGTGAAACTTGCCCAAGGGTCATTTTCAGGGTGTGTTTTCCTGGTGGAACCACAGAGTGGGGAGTTAGAGTTTGTTCTGTGTGTGTTTTAGACTCGTGGCTGGTCAGACCAGTCTGACTTTGCAAAATGAGAAAAGAGAAAAGTCAGTCATTAAGCTATAGTGTGTGTCATTGGGCTGTGGGAAGAAACCAGACCACCAGGAAAACAATCCACCTTTGGTCAGGCTTCTTACTTTGTGTGGTTGACTTCACATTTTGTTTGTGAGTCTATCTATTTGTCTTCCTGTCTGTTTGTCCATGTCTGTCTGTTCGTTCTCTATTTTGCTTATTATTTGAGTTTTGGAAAATGTTTGCATTCAACTTGAAGCTTCCATTTTGTTTGTTTGTTTGTTTGTTTACATTGGCTTTGATTATCTGGAACCCTCTGCTAGATTATCATATCCCTCCCAACAAGGCTAACTGATAGAATCGGATGAATGTGGACCATCGTCTGTGACGGTTGTGAGGTTCATATTGACGTGGCCATAGAGGAAGTAGCTCTGCAGGACATCTGAGCCTCTGTTCTGATGAGGCTGGTGATGTTTCACAAGCAGCAGGTTTGCTCTCGTTGCTCTAGAGCAGGGGTCTGCAACCTTAAACGTTCAAAGAGCCAAATTGAACCAAAAAAATAAAATCAAACTTGTTGGGAGCCGCAAAAAATTATAAACTTTATATGAAGGCAACACAAGCTCTAAGTGTCTATATTAGCTATATTAACCTATCAAATTGATTAACCAGTGTACAATGCATAATGAAATTCATTATCTATTTTCCATGCAGCGCATCCTAGAGCGAATGATGCACCACATGACTACTCTGTTGTACCAGATTTGGTGCTTTAAGTTTAACTTCCATTACTATATTACTGTATTGTTTTGTTGCTTTGATGAACTCGTTAAATCTGCTCCCAAATGCAGCTCAAATATCTACAATTGCTCCTAAATTCAGTAATCCCCGTTCAGTGTGTGATGGTGATGAACGTCTCTGGACTCTTTCAGAGAGGGGAGGTGAGAGCCTCGCTGTTCGTCCCTGATGAATAGTCAGCTTGAGCTCCAATGACAAAACAGTGATTCTGCTCCTGGAGAATTTTATTGAGCATGTTTAGGTAACGTGTTCTAAACAAGCAGTGATATTAACTATCATTTCTTTTTGCGGCTCGTTGGAGTTTACATACCTGCAAAACAGCCTGTCTGTTCACTATCGATCACATCACACGACTCCTCACGTTAAATTGATAATATAGGAGTTGAATTAATGTCCTAGATTTTCTGACTGGTGATCTTGCGTCTTCTTTCCTTCACTGTCTTTGCAGAGAGAAGCATGTATAACTTTCTGTATTTTTTTGTTTTCATTATTTTAATGAAATGTAATGGTGTAATCACCACCTATTGGCGATATAATCGGGGGGACTGTGTGTGTGTGGGAACCACCTTATCCATAGCGGTAACTCCGGTCAGAGAGAAGGCACCACACAGGGAACAGTTGATTTCTGGCATTTAATTAGTAACTTGCAGCATTACAGAACATAATTTCGTGAACGACTCAGTTTTGTAGTTCACCGCTCTCCAGAATCGCCTCCATCCAACGCAGGAACAGGCGCTTCTCCGGTCCTGAACCGGGTCCCGATTTCACCCCCTACCAGAAAAACCTGCCCTGCAGACAGGCCATACATACATAATATTACACATAATAAGGCTCAACAAACCCAAACAGGAACACACTTGTTTGGATTAATGATAATAACTACAGTATTCACATTGCTATTATTAACAGTGCAATTAGCAGCCGGCATGGCTGGAGCGATTCACGTGACCAGCACACCTAGCATGGCTAACACGACCAGCCTCACTAGCACAGCTAGCACGATTAGCGTGGCTAGCTCAATTAGCGCGGCTGGCGTGGGGAGCGTGACTTTCAATTCCCGTTTAATCTGTATGAACTCATATATATGCGCATATATGTGTACCGACAAGCAGTGTACCACTGCTGTCCTTTATCAAATAGAATGTGGAATCCTCGTGACACTCTCTCAACCTGACACAGTCCGGCAGCCCTCCAGGACAGAGTGGTAGTGCCGAGGCTGACGGCAAGGAGTAGAGCCGAGTAGACCCGCCCTCAGGTGTCCAGAGATACCGGGAGTCTCATCCGATTGGTCAGGACTCATGTCACATCACTCATCACCCGCCCACTGTGCTGCCAACCAATCACCACTGCTTTCTAAAGCCGGGGCAACAATCGCTTAGGACCCAACAGTGCATCTGAGCTGTCCTAGAAGGTGCCTGACTAAATTTTTAAACAACACGATAACGATGATAAGTATTATTTTTTTATTTTGTAATTAATCTCCAGTGAGCCACAAGGGAGGCACTAAAGAGCCGCATGCGGCTCCGGAGCCGCTGGTTGCCGACCCCTGCTAAAGGTCTATCTAAACCAACCCTGTTTGTCTTAAATAGACGAGATGGCTCTGAAACCTGTCTGTCTCCTTCAATAGACGTTTAGCCAATCTGGTTCTTTCCTAACGCCACACACTGTTCCCCCATGCTCTCCGCTTTGTGTGAGAACCTTTTTTTAGCAGTTCATGAATCATCTTATGGATGGAGGTATTAAAGCCGGCACGCAGGGTTTTTTGTTGGGGTTTTTTTAAGTAGCTTTTTTTTTTTTTTTGCTTGGTTGTTTTTGTGCATTTGCATATTTTGTGTCCTCCTTTGCTCCAGAAATGGAGCAGTAGCCTCTGTGCATTCATCATTTAGGTGGAGTGTCCTATATTCAGAGGACTGGAGGGGGCTGCCAGCATCAGCGTTTGCACACCATCCCCACTGTTTCTACCAAATGTGTTCTGTAAAATGAAAGTTGTAGACATGGGGGGTTGGGGGGGTTGGTGGTGGATAAGATCAGTCACAACAGACCTGAACACTCTGGCACAGGATGGTCAAAATGTCTTTTGTCACATACTGGACAGTTTTCCTGAACTATCAGTAGATTACATTCAAATGCAAATCATTTTCTGGTTCCTGCTAATCCAGTAAAATGTTTTTTTTTATTGTTAGTTTCTGGTAATGTTTTGGACCCTTTGAATGTAAGATTAAAAAAGATATCTGAAAAAATGTCATTTCTTTATCATTTTTACATTTCATGGGCAAAATGATAAAACTAAAAAAAATAAAAATTTTCATTAAAGTATTTTTTTTAATTATTTTGTCAAATTACCATGTAAATGATTTGTCTTTAAAAAGTCCATAAATCCTCCACACTTGTCATCACTGTTATGAGCCCGAATAAGTATCTTCATATTGTTTTTTTTAATCCTACTGTCAGTAGTTGAAAACATAACATTATATTTTTAGAAAAATTATAAATAATATCTCTAATAATTTGTTTGTTACATTTTAGAAGGAGAAAGCACAGTTGGCTTTCTTGCTTGAATTGAAACCTTAGTTATAAATTGACTATCACACATCCTTTTTAACAACAGTTGATTATTTCATCTTCACAGCCTTAAACTGATCCATCAAATATAGACGCATAACAACAATTTAGGTTGATACCTGATGCAAATGACCATCGTCACTGAGGAGGGCTGGAGGTCTGGATGTGAGAGGCCCACAGTTGAAGCCTTCTTTATTCATGAAGCACATTCACATGGATCCCTGCACTGTACACACTGTTCCTGTCCGCCTGGGACAGATGTCAGAGCTGATGTCGCGTCCCCATCCTGCAGCTTTCCAAGCCATCCCTCTGCCGTTGGCTCAGCTGGCCTCTTCCTGCTGCAGTGGCTGCTGGGACACACTCGTCCCCCGGAGGCTGCGGGCTCTGCTGATGCTCGGGGAAAGAAGAAAGGCCTGGGAATAAAGGAGGATAAAGGAGCATCACAAGCTCATTTTAACACTCCAGAGATCACATTCTGAGACAGCACTTTTGTTTTTATGGTTATTGTTTCTTTTCAAAGTTTCTGTTTCATTTGGCTTACGCTTTAGCACAAAGCTGGAATCTATCCTCTGTTGGCCCATTTAAAATTATGATTGTATAAGACATACAGAAACAAAATTTGAAAGACTGTGAGCTAACACAGTTGCATTCCCAGAGGTCATTACTCAGCATTCTGTTGTTTCACTGAATGACCGCCCTTTTGAAAACTAAGATTCTAAGATGAGTAAATGTGTTTTAAAATACTGATTGTTATTTTATTCCAGATAGTACCTCTGACTGCTGATGAAGACCTCTGTTAGGTCTTCCTCTGCTTCTGGTGTTGGTGGCTCTAGTCTGAGAGAGCTTTGACATCTGTCATCGTGTTTCACAGGCGATGACACGACCTTCTTGATGAGTGTTGCTGTTATTTATGTGTTTTTACGCTCTTGTCCAGAACCCCTGTGGGAAAAATCAACACTTTAGCTTCACTTTTGGCGCAGCAGCACATTATTTCTCTTGGCCGCTCCGCTAGCTGTTTGTTGACTTTTAGCTGAGTTGAGTCATGAAATAATGACTCACATATTTTGATGTTTCATCTTTACTCTTGCAGTTTTATTAACTTATTGTTGGCATTTAAGTCACATTGATGCATTTTTTTTCCCCCAAATGAACCATAAAACAACATTCGTAAGCATGAAGTCAATGTAATCTTGTAAAATGGATGATTATTGAGGACTTTGAGCGTCAGTTTCATGCTAGAATCATATACTGTATGTTCTGTTGGTTTGTTCTGCACCGAAGCTCATTTTGAACTGACCCCAAATCAGTGGTTTGTTTTTAAGACCACAACAGAGTTAAGCTGACATTCATGCCAGCCTAAAACAAACCAATCAGCGAAATACACCAGCTTAAATTGAATTCACCGAGGTGATAGATCTGATATTTTCTCTACCGATGCTTTAAAGGAAAAATAATGCAGGTATCTGTTATGGTGGTCAGCACATGCTCCTGCCTTACAATATCCCAGCTAATAACCTTGAGCTCAAAGCATGATGTTGTTCCTGGGTGTGGACGGGTGTATTTCAAGCCCATTCCATGATAAATCAGAAGAAGCTCATAAAGCTTTACCTCGACTGTTACTGCTGTGATGTGTTTGCTTCTCTGTCAGTGGTTGGGGTCCTATTTACCCTCCCTGTCTGCTGCCTGACAGAATTACGCCGTCAGCTCCATGAAGGTTGTGCCAAACTGTCCTTGTAAAAATCATTTGCGGTACATTGAGATATCATCTGCTCTGCTGGGGGGCTGCATCCTCCCTCTAATGAGAACCCGATCACAGCTGCTATGATCTAAGTAGCATATTGAGTCCAAGTTCTACATGTCCTCCAGCCGGGAGATGAGTTCTCCCCATCTATTTTTACTTCCTGTCATAGGTGCATGTGGGTGAATTCACTGAAAGCTAGTCCTTAGTGTGTGTGTGTGTGTGTGTATGTATGTGTGAGAGGGAGAGGAAGTTCTCCACCCTGTAGGCTTTTTATTATTCATGCTGTGACACTGCGTGTTGTTTTGTTCGCCTATTCATCGGGGCTGGCAGCCTAAAGCCTAAAACGCTCTTTGAATCCTGAACAAGCTGCTGAATGTAATCAGACTCAGCTGTAAGGAAAGTTTGAGGAATTTTCAGCCCACATTCACTGTTTTTATTTTTTTTCCATCTATTTCCTGGTGCATGTAACACCAAAGCTACTAACCTGACAGGAGGAAGAGGATGAAGGGAATGACAGCAGAATGAAATGAGTTTGAGATTTATAATCCTTCAGCCGTGACCTCCATTTCGTTCATCTTGAAGTCCCGGGGAAATGTCATGTCAGACTGGTGTTGGCCAGATGTGACGGACAGGAGAGAGAAGCCTCCACACCGCTACACACATTGTATACACACTTGAACTTTCCTATCAAGAGTCTGGTTTGCTCGCTGTGATGCACACACTCTTCTACACACAAACACCAGAGCTGTGTTTTTGCCCTGTTCGTGCCAGAAATGTCATCACAGTAAATCTTCATCTGTAGGATACTTAAAGGATCATTTTTTCTTCCAGGAAGATTAAAGAGGATTATGTAATTTTATGTTATGGATGAGGTTCCAGGGTTATATTCTCCTGCGTTCAGTTTTAGCATGAAGTCTATTTAGCAGCTGGAACAGAGTGGACACGTCCAGTTTAATGCACTAACTCCCAAATGATGTGAGTATATAAAGACTGCTTTTTAGAGCTGGTTATGGATCCCATTGCATCCATTAGTTGATGTGATGGTGGTCCCTTCTTTGACCAGTCGGTCAGCCGACGTGCAGCCGCCCAGCGGAGGAACCTGCCCCCCCCCACCCCACCCCCGTCAGTGTGCGTCTGTCTCTGTGTGTGGGAGGAGGCCTTTGACCCGCTGCAGACAGGAGTGGAGCGATGAGGCGGAGAACCTGCTGAGCCTGCCGCACTCTTGTCATTATCAATGAGAGTCACGCTCCACCGCTGCACCAAACATTGTTCTCCACTGCCTGTCATTTAGAGGAAACTCGCTCCAACTTCATAAGCCTGAGTTTCCTCCTTCAGAGCAGCACAACTTCAAAGCCACCAATGTTCTGACTCACCACAGAATGATGACCGGCTTCTTTTTTTCCTCCCCTGTTTAATTTGCAGAATAGATGGTTAAATTACTGGGTGTTTTTCCTGTCAGTGGAGATCTAATTTTACATTAGTGTCAGCCTGTCGCTGAGTGATGTCTCCCCCCTCAGCTAAGCTGACAGTTTCATTTGGTGGATTTTGTGCTGCAGTTAGTCTGTGGGAGGGCGATGCTCAGGTTCCCTGAGCAAAGCGCCCAGCAGCAGGTTTGTCTGCAGGCAGAGGAATGAAACCACTGATTTTACGACCAGGTTGCTTCTTCTTTTTTTGTAAATGAACAGGTTAAATACTATTTTTATTGTCACATTTATGTCGTTATTTTATGCATGTGGATTTTTACAATTTTCTGTTTCTGGAATATAAGCGAAGCAGCATATCATCATCGTTTGTTTATTTGTCTGCAAGATCTATTGAAAATTTCTCATCACTGTGAGGAAAGTTTGTGTTTAAGTCGACCAGAAAATTCAAAAGAAAATGCCGTTACATTTTGAGGGGCTCTGGGTGCAGACGTCACTTCTGTGCAACTTGTTAACTTTAATTTTAGCAAGCAAGGGCCTTTTTTTTTTTCATTGTTTCGCAATACTCGTGGATTTAGATCCCGGTAAATCTGAAACTGGATTTGTAAATTCAAAATGTATATTTGGAAGCAGATGTTACGTGTTGGGTCTCGGTAGGTTAACAGAGAGGATCAGAGACGTGACATTACCACCAGTGTGAGGCCGAGAAAATCAAGATTCTGAATCTTTCAAACAGATAAATACATATGTATGTATGTAAATGTATGTATCTGTGAAACACAAGAAGCTTAAAGACAAAGATTAGCGGTATTACAAGATGAAAAACAGCCTGATCCTCCAATGTGGAAAATCTTATTTTTGTTGATAACTGATTTCCTGCTGCTGATAAACCGGATTCCTTTCCAGCCGCGGGTTTCCAGGGTGAAGGAATCAGCTGGTGTTCCTTACGTCGGCGTTGTCTGATTCCAGTGAAATTATAAAACTAAGCAAGTATTTCAGTTGAGTGTGGTGCACAGGGACAAAGTAATGACTCATGTCGTCACAGAGAAACAGGGTTTGTCTCAGAAACTAGTCTGGGTTTGGGTTTTAGGCATCAGCGAAAGCCATTTACATCCATGCTGTGTGTGACTGCTGCTGCAGAGGCATTTATTTAAACTTGACTGTAAGGACACAATTGGGTTTTATTTTATGATAATAATTTTGTCGAATCCCAGCTCTTTAGTAATTAATGAATAGGAATAAATTCTCTACACATTATTTACTGCAAAAGGGTTTGTGTTTCTACTCCATTGATCGTAATGGAAGCTATTCTCCTATATCTCGGTGGAGATGATTAGTTTTTTCTATGATATGGACGTTAATTTACTTCACATTTCTTCCCGTGCTGAGCAAAGTTCAGAAGCAAACAACTTATAAATGAAAGGTTTTCCATTTAATTTGCATTCATCCATTTTCTGTTTTTATATGGTCAATAAAAATTTGATTAATCTTTATTATACCTAATCTGTGCAGTATCATTATTTATGAGCTAATTTTTGTAGAATTGATGATATTGTCAATAGCCTTAGTTTTGTACTAATTACCAACATTATTAATACACTGAAAGACTAGATAGATGGATAGATGGATACTTTAATAATTTAATAAGGAAATTCAGAGTAACATCTGCTCACAACAAAATACAAATAAATACACATAGCAGTGACTGACACAGACAAAAAGATGTTACATAAATTACATAATTAACAATTAATTACAACATAATTATGTAATTATGTTAATTATGTAATTTTTGTAACATCTTTTTGTCTGTCAGTCACTGCTATGTGTGTTTATTTGTATTTTTTGTGAGAAGATGTTACTCTGAATTTCCTTTGGGATTATTAAAGTATATATCCATCTAGTCTAAGATGCTAGCATGTGACATTACAGTTCTTAGTGCAAAAAATGGTTAGCATAAACTACCACAGCTCCATCCATCCATCCATCCTGTAGTCACTTTTCCGCCTTGGGGATCACGGGTCTGTTGGAGCCTATCCCAGCAGGCTATGAGCAAAAGGTGGGGTGCACTCCGGCTGAGACATCAGCTCAATCGCAGGGCCACATGAAAGACAAACAACCACTCACACCTACTGACAGTTTGGTGTTTGTGGAGGTGGGAACAGACAGACCGAAAGGACTGGAATCTAGAACCTTCTTGCCGTGAGGCGACAGCTCTACCCACTGCGCCACCATGCTGCCATGTTGTGAAACTCAAGGTTTTGATATGTTGACAGATTTGAAGTTGTAAGTAAAGTGCAGGAGTGCAGAGTCTCTGTTACGTAATTTTTTATCATCAGCTGAGTCCTGACTAATAAGACACAGAGCTGCACATCGAGTCTCGTACCCACAGTTCTTTGCACGTCTCTGTTTGAGTCTTACTTCAGACGGGGTGACTGCTTTTTTTTCTAAACCTTCAGTCTTACTGTGCCGTTTTTGTCGCTCATGGGACCATCATAGAACCCCTGTGTGGTTTTTGTGACAGCAGCGTCCCATCCAGCTTCCACAGAGCCTCCTTCCTGCATTGGGGGACTTAAAAATTGCTGAGCGGTGCACATTCTGCCAGCAGGTTCCGTATTGGAGACGGGACCCAGTTTTCTGTGACATAGGCAAATATCTCTATGGACTGAACTTCTTCTCTGTCGTACTTCTCTATTTGCATTGCTTATTTTGCAGCTGAGACTAAGCTGAGAATATTTTCTGCTATATGAAAATCATTTTGTTTAAGAATCTGGGAAATTTTTTCCAAATAATTAATCAGGAATTAACATAATTTTTACAAAGTACAAAAGGAGCTTCTGAAATTTGGTGTGCTGTATGCAACAAAACCCTCCAAACAGTACTGTATTGTTTTGTTGGTGTGCTCCTGATTCTGATCACAGACCTGTTGTGTGTTGCCTTTTGTTGTGTTGCAGAGGGAGATGAAGGAGCAGCTGGCCACCCTGCAGGACAGTGAGAAGGGACACACCGAGGCCCTCCACCTGCTTCAGAGACAACTCACCGAGACCAAGGTGCTCTAACAGTTCAACTCTTGTGACGTTTGGGTTGGTGTCCCAAAGCAGGAGGTGGAGTCATTCTTCATCACGATAGTCCAGCAGCAGTGAGACAGAGACATGCAGCCATTGGGTTTATGAAAGATCAGATACAGGTTGAGTGACTCATGTCAAGATCTGACCTAGTTTACCCATTAAAATAAAGTTGATCAGTAGAATTTATCTACAGTTATTTCAATTCATGATCAACATTTTTTTTTTTTTACAAAATATTCACAATTCCGCCTACTTTACTGCAAACCTGTGCTGCAAGTTATTCTTGACTGATCGCTCACTTTGGTAGGTTTTCATTTTCAGTATAAGGCGCAGCTCCGACAGCGTGCCTTATAATCCAGTGCACCTTATATATGAAAACAGTTTTAAAATAGGCCATTCATTGAGTTCTCAGATGAGTTCTCAACTCTCAGCTGTAACCTCAATCCAGTGCGCCTTACATGTGAATTTTTTTTTTTTTAAATATGTCATTCATTGAAGGTGCGCCTTATAATCCAGCGCGCCTTGTAGTTCAGAAAATACCGCAGTGTTAATTATCATTCTGGACTTAATTGTCAATTTTTTTCTTGATTAATTGATTTTATTCTATATTATTCTACTTTGAGTCAAAAATTGTGAATGAGAATGTAATTTTTTTAGCAGATGAACATCGTGAAAATCAAAGATGCACGTATTTTTCATCATCAGATATTTACAAAATCATTTTTGGTATTTTCTCACCATTTTTATTGAACAAATAATTAAGTATGCAATAGCATCTATCATTGTAAGTTCGTACCGCGCCACATGAATGAGAAGAAGAAGAAGTATACTTTATTGATCCTGCAAGGGGAAATTACATAGTCACTCTGGTTAGTACATTTTTAACAGTATGCAGGCCCCCTGAACACAGCACACAAGGGGGCCTGTAAGCATGCAGTTAATACATACACATCAAACTACACACATTCGGAGGCAGAGTGACAGGCAGCAGCTTCTGGAACGCGCCCCAATTGAGCAGCTTGTAGGGGGGACAGCGTCTTGCTCAAGGGCGCCTCGGCAGTGGCTGGGATTTGAGCTGACACCTCCCACCGTCAGGTCACACTCCTGGTGACATCATGGCGGGAGCAGGATTCGATCCACAATGATCACAGAATGATCACAGAGCCCTACAGTAGTAATCAGTTTGTGAATCTGGTTCTTTGAACACATCAGGACATAAACGTGTGTCGTCTCCTCTGAACTGACGTCTAAACTCAAACAGCTGAGTCGGTTTATTGAGCGGCGATTGAAGCGCAACACCTAAACAGCAAACCGTGAGCATCAGCTCTCCGTGCCAAATACTCGCCCGTCCAGCCACCCCCACACTTCTTTCTCTGTCCTGTGCTCACATTGAAGCTACTGACCAGGAAATGGTCTTTTAGACAAAATGTTGCCGCAGTCAGCATTATTTGTCATTCAGGGAGCGCTGTCCTCTTCCTCCTGTCTGTGATCCTGTCGTGTCAGAGCAGCGTCCTTCTTCCTGAGTTCTGCACTGCGGAGCCGTCAGCTGCCAGAGCGAGCTGCACCGTTTCTGTCCCTCCATAGACTCACTTTGGCCTCTCAGCTATCCCCCCACCCCTCATAGGAAATGACTGATCTCATTAGGCTAGCATCCATTTGCACTGAGTGGTCTGCTTGGAAGAGAGCCTCGCTGTGACTTCATTGATCTCTGATGCGTTTAGGGAGCTGACAATGAAATGTCACTCTGCATTTCTTTATCGGGTTAAGTTTAAAGCTCTTACTTCCTTACTGTCATTTAAACGATACTTTGCCATCTTATCTTTGCACCCTGGTACCACCACTGATGGACAATTTCAGTGCCTAATCAAATGCTGACCAATGAAGCTGCTTCTGTTTATTTCCTCTCCACCCTCAGATATCTCTGTTCTCACACTCAGACGGGGGAGGTTTCCCTTGAGCAGCTTGGCTCTCACTCGAATTGAATGATTCTGCCTCACACTCCGATTTTATTCTTTGGCCCCTGTGTGTGTGTCTTTTTGAAGCCTTGGCATTGTGTCCTGGTCACATGACCGCCATGGCTTCGCTTGATAATCACATGCTTCCCTGGAAGGTAGTCAGCCTCTTGTCTCCAAGGGTTGCAGACATCCTCTCAACGCCATCACAGCCTGCTGGGCCCAATGAGCAGACGTGTCAGTGACAGACTGCTGCTGTCCTCCCTATCCGCCTCCACACCATCAGTTTTCAATTCCTGTCTATGTAGGAGGGCTGCGATACAACCCATCTTCATGTCACAGCTCTCCTTTCTGCTTGAATTAGTCATCTTAAAAAGTTCCCACAGAATTCTTTTACCCTGAATCTCTGGACGGACAAGAGAAATAAGCCTCCTGTTCAGATAAATCTCCGATTGCATCTCTTGAATCCAGCTCCTCCTGAAAAGATCCCCGGGGTTCCCAAAAGAGAAAATAAGTAATAAAATAATCGTGAGCCTGCAGACAAAAATCTTGTTACTCCTCTTGGGTCCATTTTAAATCTTTTTTTATACACGAGATACGATTGTTCTGACGATTGATCAGGACCCACAAAGGTTCAAACACTGTTTAATGAAGGTTTATGGATTTCTCAGAAGCTTCAAATCACAGAGCTCATTCTTCTCTTCTTCTTTACACCAACCAAACAAAACACTCAGATGATCCATTCTCTCATATTTCCTTTTTCCCACTTGTCCTCCGCAGCCGCAAATCAAGCACTTTAATGTTCAGCGTCTGTGTGATCAGCCGTCCTCACAGGATGTCCTTTGATTCGCCCTCCTCCTTTATTTTGTGGGGTTATTTCTGTTGCAGAGCCTCTTTTTTGTTTCTTCTTAGTAAAGTTGTGTAAATCTGCCTAATTTTCTCAGGGTGTGATTGTACACACACTGTTCTCAGAGATCCACATTTACAAGCTAAATCAATAAATGAATGTTAATGTAATATTAACACAATTTAAAAAAAGAATCTTTTGAATTACTGACCTACATTTAACTCAGTCAACTCAGATAAAACTCACTCCAAATCTATTTCATAGCCTCATAAAGACACTTTTTTTTGCCTGCTATTTCTTTTCAGTCCTCCGCCAAGAGTTTGCGCGCGACCATCGGCGATGCCTTTGAGCGACTTCACCGCTTCCTGCGCGAGCGCCAGAAAAGCATGCTGGAAGAGCTGGAGATGGACACGGCCCGCAAGCTGTCTGACATCGAACACAAAATCCAGCGCTACAGCCAACAGCTGCGTGACGTCAAGGAGGGCATCCAGATCCTGCAAGAGCGCCTCAACGAGACGGGACGGCACGACTTCCTGGAAGGAGTAGCCGTCACATCGGAAAGGTGCGTCACGCGCCCAGAGTGTCGTTCAGCCGTTGCAGTTTCACCAGTCCAATCAGAAAAGAACTGTGATCGTAAATTCCTCACGTTTCTATGAACTTCTGCTGTTAAATACTTGTTGTTGAAACTAAATGTGAGGTTGCTTAAATTTAGGAGAAAGTGCAGATTGAAGTATCAGCTAATCCCTGAACAGATGGTGTGTTCGTCCTGAAATAGACCAGCTGTAGTGTTTAATCTGGGAGGAGGACTTGAGGACGGTTTAATTGAACAGTTTAATATCTTAGATTAATGAGGTTGAGTGTAGAGCTAGCCTTAATGAGAGAATCACGCGTTATGTCATCCTTTTTCACACAATATGGTTTGATTTAACATAAATCAAATCCTGTCTGCGAAGAACAAAACAGCTGCGATCACCTCATCTCACTCTGGAACAGTCCAAGAGTTTTTTAATTCTACATTTTTCTGAGTGCTGATATAATTACCGTCTTAATGCTTTCTGTGAAGGCGCTGCGTGAACGTGTGGAGGTTGACACTGAGTCATGTTGTAACGGAGGCAGAGCCGGACCGCCTCCATTCACGTCTGTGACTGGAGCCTCATGCAGCAGTTATCAGCTGTAAAATGTCAATAAAGACACATTTTAAAGACAAACAAATGGAATAAGTGGAACCGCTGATGATGTGGCGCAAATATCATTTAGAAACCAATTGTATTCAGACTGTTATTGATCCATGTTTGCGTCAGGATTAAAGGGAAGATACACGAGACCAACCTGACGTACGAAGACTTCCCCACCTCCAAGTACATGGGGCCCCTGCAGTACACGATATGGAAGCTGCTCTTCCAGGATATCTCACCAGGTATGTGAGTGTGACAGAAACGTTTCTATTCCATCTCTTGTTCTGTTGGCTTTAGCTGGAGTTATTTGGGGTTGGTCCGTCTTCACTTTTGCCCCTTCTCTTGCTAACAGTCGTGTACATACTCTACAACAAATCTAATGATTTGTGCTGCTGCTTCATTTTCCAATACATGACACCACATATAATCAATCAGTAAATGCCCTTTTTAACTTAGCTGTGGACAAACCTTGACATAGGGCGTTATCTTCTGGCCCGTGCTACTCCAGGATGTCTGTCCTGTTACTAGTGAGCTGTATATCAAGTCTCATTAATATCAAGAACACAGTGTGTGTAAAACAATGCTGGTCTCCTCTCGCTGTCCAGTATGACCTTTCTGCAAAAACACTTCATTCCAAGAGCTCATGTGATAAAACTGGCAGGGACAACGCCCTCATTCTCACTGTTTCCATTTTTATTTAGGTTATACTCTAAATCAGTGGTCTCCAACCTTTTTTGCTCCACGGACCGGTTTCATCTAAGACAATATTTTCACGGACCGGCCTTCATTTGCTCGATAATCATTAATGACACCAGGACAGATGTAGTCTAATAATAAATCATCCGCAGACATCAACAGACGGCAATCTTTTTTTCTTAGATTGATAATCAACATCTCTATAAACGAAATAATTGTAAGGAATAATTATATTAAAAACTCGATTCAAGTGACTGCACTGATGAGGTTTATTTTGAAATATAGCGACTTACAATCAGTGAATTCAACGTAGGAGAAATACTGATCATTTCCAATAAAAGGGTGAACAAGTCAACAAATAATAATAATTACAATAATGAGAATTAGTGGTTGCGGACCGCTGATCTAGGGGTAACGGGAGACAATGACACCTGAAGTGTGTTCCGGACATCCGCAGTCTACTCCACAGTTTGGTTTTCTTTACGGTCACTGCAGAAAATCCCACTTCACAAAGACAGGAGGTTGGAAATGGAAGCAGGGTTTTTGATACTTTTTGTGCGATCTGAGGATAGTCTGCCTTGACTTTAATCCAGAACGCTGGTGCGGTTGTGGGCGCCTAATTGTGTGGGTTGATAACCTGTCACGTGACAGACGGACAGACGCATGTATTCGTCTGTGCATCATTCCGCACTGACATCACTTTTCAAAATAAAACATCTTTCAGACTCTGAAATAAATAAAACAGAAGTTATGTAAATAATTTTTTCTTTCTGTGCGGCCTGATACCAAATGACCCACGGACCGATACTGGTCCGCGGCCCGGGGGTTGGGGACCACTGCTCTAGACACTGCTCAGTGATTTTAACTTGGCCCCACACCCTGCACCCCCCTCCCCAAACCCAGACAGACTAATCACTGTTGTCAGGTGAAAACCAGGCCTGACAGTGGTATGAATCCTCTCATCACTCACACCAACAGAGGAAGTAATCAGATTACTAGAAGTGTTTAACCTCTCCCTTACCAGCATGTTGCTGTCGCTGAAGCACGCAGGCGTCAGGGTTTCTGGGACGTGTTGAGCTTTTGTTCTCTCCTCAGATGAGCAGCGATGGTAGGAGCTGGAGTCCCTCAGTGAGTGACGGTGTTCAGAGGAGCTCCACCCCCTCTGTCCTGCAGCCATCACTCACTCACCGGAGAATATTAGAAATAATGGGAGGAATTTTTCACTCCCTCCATCAGTTCTTCCAGTTGAGCTCGCTGCCTGCTGAGGGGAGGCCAGGCTTAGCGTTGTTTTTTTTTGTTTTGGCATCTGTTGACTGGCTGCCAAATGGAACAATTGATTACGATCCATCACCAGCAGCTGGTGGACATAAAATAAAGACATTCCTCCCATCATTCCTCATCCCTCGTTGTCTCTGGGCAGTTAACAGGAATATCAAGCAGATGCTGCGTTCTTTTTCCTCCCTCTGCAGATTCTCTCCTCATGTGTATGCCCGTTGGTTTCTCTGTGACACAATGAAGCTCTGGGGTTATGAAATTTTAATGACTTGATTGTAACAAACACTGTAGATGTCATTGACTGGTGAGCCCTTGTCCTTTTTGCTGCCTGGGATCCAGACGTCTTTACAGACGTCTTTTATCTGAAGGAGCCGGAAAGAGCCTTTATTCCACTTTTTTCCCAAACCTGTTTCCCACTAAAAAGAGAGCAAAGAGAACAAACCTTCCCTGTTCAGAATAATATGGTTTCCTGATGAGACAAACCGTGTGCAGCTTCTCCCTCCTAAACCACAGAGAATTGCTGTAATTACTGCTTAGATTTGCTCTCTGCATGGTCTGATGTTGCTGCAGCAATTTAACCCATCAGAGACTGGACACTATTTTACGTATGAATGTATCTGGATATTTAAAAAAAAGTATCGCGCTGTTCTCTCGTACACACTCGTTGCACAAGTCAGTGTTTCATTTTCCTGACACTCGAGTCAAGCAGCAGTTGGGTGCGCCGTGTAAATAACAAGCCATCAGTCATGGTTTACCTCGGAGCAGAACTTTGATCACATCCTCTAAAGCCAGCTGTAGTCACACACACGCTGGTTTGTTTGTCCAGATTTTAGACTCGGTTAAAACTCTTCTGTCTGTCTTCTATGAAAATGAATAATTGATGTAATTCAGCCTGTCTTTACCGGAGAATTCACAGTGAAAGGTGTCCTGTGTCCGGTCATGACATCCAATCCTGTCCTGTCACTGCAGTTCTGACTGGGCTGTCATTGTAGATCTCTTCCCTCCTTTCTTTTCTGGATCTAATGTCAACTAACAGATAAAAAGAAATTGGGAAAAATAATTTAAGATCAGCGTTTCAAGCACCAGAGAGTCACAGTCACCGTGTGCTGGGATTCCACTTTAAAAGGCAGATTTGAAGCCTGTCAGCGATCGCTTCGGTCCGTCAGATGTTTAAACAATCAAACGGCTGATGGACGGCAGAATGAACGGGACAGGATTAGCTTTACAGGAAGAAAGCAGTATCATTTTCATTCATTTGTTTTATTTCAAACTCTAGTCGCTGTCCGTTGATGCAGTTCATAAGTTCAGTTAAGTTGGTCTGTTCTGTTTTTTAGCGCTTGCAGTTCTGGATCAAGTGTGGAATGAAAGAAGAAGTCGAGTCGTGTATTGAATTAAAAACCTCAAACTGGACCTTTATTTCCAGTGACAGAAAACAAAACTTTCATTGTAGATCTTCCAACCAGACGGGTTTCCTACTTTTAATCCACTGCCTGCATGAGATCCTCTCACCAGGATCAGTTCCTAACCTTCGCTCCACCTCTCCCTGAGCAGCCTGGGTGTATTTACTCACAGCTTCGGTGTGAAACTGTTGACTCAGCATCTGTGATGACAAAGAAAACCGAGTCACTAAAAATGACGTGGCGGTCCTGCCTTTCTGTGCTTACGGTGACACACGGATGTTTTCAGCTTTGGGTGAGTTACTCGCTCTAAGCTTCTATTTAATGAAGTTAAAGGAAGCTTCACTCCACTGAAGCCACCTCCAGATAATTGGAGCCAGCTATGACACGACATGCATAAAGTACTTTATTATATCAAAGCTGTTTTCCTTTACGTTGAGCAGCAGAACAGAATTAACCAAGACTACTTGATAAATGAAGGCGCTCAGCTGCTGGAATGACACCATCGCCCTGCTGCTCTTAAACTAATAACGCTGCTACAGAGCTGTTTGTTTGGTCCTGGCCGCTCCAGGAGGCTGACTCTTTTCTCTCCACAGTCTTAAATCAAACATGAAGTCTATGCTGACTGTTTCTTCCATCTTCTGTCCCTATGTTTGTGTTCCTCAGTGCCGGCAGCTTTGACCCTCGATCCCATCACCGCCCACCAAAGACTGATCCTCTCAGACGACTGTACCATAGTGGCTTACGGGAATCTGCACCCACAGCCCCTGCAGGACTCGCCGCGCCGCTTTGATGTGGAGGTGTCTGTCCTGGGGGCGGAGGGCTTCGTGTCGGGCGTCCACTACTGGGAGGTGATGGTGTCAGAAAAGACCCAGTGGATGATCGGCGTGGCCAACGAGACAGTCAGCCGCAAGGGAAGCATCCAGATCCAGCCCAGCCGTGGTTTCTACTGCATCGTCATGCACGACGGCAACCAGTACAGTGCCTGCACGGAGCCCTGGACCCGCCTCAACGTGAAAAGCAAGCTGGAGAAGGTGGGGGTCTACCTGGACTACCATAAAGGGCTGCTCATCTTCTACAACGCAGACGACATGTCCTGGCTGTACACCTACCGGGAGAAGTTCCCCGCAAAGCTCTTCCCTTACTTCAGCCCGGGCCAAAGCCACGCCAACGGCAAGAATGTGCAGCCGCTGCGAATCAACACCGTGCGCCTGTAGGAGCGGCAAACATCTGCGATCATGATTGTCCTGCATCCGTCAAAGGACTAGCGGAGATGTCAAAAGATGTTCAAGAAATGGGTTAAAAATACATTTAATAGGATGTTTGAAATGTTTATTTCCTTCTGTTTGGGTAAGAATTGTGCTCAATGTTGCTATGAAACCTGCACCGTCTTTTTGTGACTTGAAACAACCATCTGATACCGGCCTGCCCTGGAGCCTCATTCTGCATCTTCACATGTAAAGATGACTCCAGAGACAGGAGCACCCCTGGGCTCCTCTGAGGTCTGTGGCAGTGATGTAAAACAGTGATGGTCTCAGGCCCGCCTTGCACAGTCCCAGGGGATGCCGCTGTCCCCCACGAATCCAGGCTGGTCGGATTGGACATCCCGCGTCTGTCCAGGCCAGCGGTCGCTGAGGACTCGTCTTCTCTGTGCTGTACAGTCGGCTTAGCTTCATGTGTGGAATGTGATCAACAGAACTCGCCTCCTTTTTCTGGTTTTTGGCTGGCAATCCACCCTGAGCTCTTCAAATATTTCTTCTGTCTGAGACCATGATATCAGTTCCCACTGCGGGCCATTTAATTTCTCATCATTGGAAGGAAATGTGTATGTACCAGCGAGTATTTATGTCACTGAGAACAAACTGAATGAATCAAAAAGTAGTCGGTTATCCCTGTCAGCTGTCCGTTGTACCACGTGGAAGAAAAGTCTGTATTTGGAGGTTGTTTGGAACTATGCTGCTATTGTTGTAGTAAAAACTGCATGTATGTAAAGAGAATATCACAGATTAAAAGGCGTAAGTGTTGGATCATGCTGGCTCATGCTTAAGTTTCCATTTCTCTGTTTTTGGTTTCAGTTCTTTTAAAAATAAATTTAAAAAGAAACAGTTCAATGATGACATTGTCTACACATGTAGCCGCTCAGATGAAATAATGAGAGTTTAAAAAATAATTATTGATCAAAATTCCTTTAGAGACAAGTTGTTCTTTTTTTAAATCATGTTTTTAATGTAAGTGAAATCAAGCTGTATTATCTGGGAATTGGTAATTGTCAAACACAAATGGAGGGTGGATGTGTTTAGAGGTGGATGACTGCTGCTGTGTTGCATCATCTGAATATCACTGATGGTTCTTCTGAGGCCCACTGGGTTTATTTCCCTCCCAAGGTAACTCAAGTGCTCTTTTTTTTTTATTTTATCAGCAACACAAGATCTGCAGAGGCGTCTCTAAGAGGCTCCAGTGGCCCAGCCAAGTCTAGCATACTGAGAGATGTGTGTGTGCGTGTGCGTGGGTGGACATGTGCCTGGGTGTTTATAGCCTGGTTCAGCTATAATTTTAAATCCAGCTTTGGTTTGAGAAATCCCATCTGGCTGTTAAAAAAAAAATCCCTGCAGTGACCAAAAGTGATTATTTCAGAGCAGATTTTTCTTTAGTAAATTTACAACAGTAAACCAAAAAAAGCGCTTGTTTTTATTTGCCTCTGTACATCTGTGCACGTGTGTGTGTCGTCTGTATCGTCCGTTTAAATAAAACCGGGGCTGTGCCCCTGTTCTCTAAGGTGTAACTCCAGTCTTTGCAGTATGAAACAACTGAGGGTCAAATGGTCTGCTCTTTGAACATAACAGATGAACGGGGGCCTGAATAACGCTTCAATATACTGTATATTTTTATGTTGGTCTATTTTCTGAGATTGACAATAAATTTAACCTCACCGCCAGCCTGCTTTATGATGCAGGATTAATTATGTGAAGATTGCGATTTGCAGAAATCTTAGACAATCAGGGCAGAATTATGTCTCACTTTTCTCTGACTGCTTTAAATTGTCTGTGAGAGGAAAATACCAACCAGCAGGTGCTTGAAGCTAAATGCTAAAGCTAACACTTCCATTTGACCCCAGTTGGCTGTGCTGCAGGCATTGTGTTCAGAAGGAGATTGATGTCACGTGGCTTAAGTGCTGAGAGATCAATTTATCATGACCTCTCAGCATGATAATGATGATTGTGTGTTTTGATGCGGGCAGATGTGCACCTGTCGTTGTGTGAATACACTAGTGTGTTGTGCTGTTGCTGCTGGTTTGTGGGAACTGTTGTAATGTACAATAAACGCTGAAATCAGCCTGTCTCTCTACCTTCATGTTGGTTTGGATGTGTGTTAACGGTGGTTGTGGAGCATCCACGCAGCTTCCTCTTCCACCGGTGTTCTCTCTTCTACACGGTTCTGTGTTCAGGTTGGTAACATGAGTCACAAAGTCATAAGACGTGTTATTATTCGCGTTTTTGTATCTTTTAGATTGCTACAGGGTTAACCTCCATCAGGCCTATGGAACTCAAACAGGCTGACGTGTTGAGCAGGCGTAGAAACCATGTTGACCATCTCATTTTAGCATGCAATTATGCTAACATTTACAAATTAACAACAAGCAAAGTACCCTTGCGACTGAAGTTTTATCACATGATTTTCTTTATTATCTGATTGTCAGGTATTTAATCATAAACAAAGATGATGGGAAAATTAAAGGGGTTCAGAGGATCCCAAAACCGACTGCTGCTGGATTCATCCTCAGGAGACCATAAATGTAGATATATTCAATTTATTGAGATGCGGTTTCAAATGGACCAAAGCGCTGGTGGTTGAATTACTTTGGTGTCACTAAAATAAAACATCTGACGGGGTTAGGTTAACTTTTACTGTGAGCAATCTTAAAAAAACAATGAATCCCAATTTGACTCGCCTCAATTCAGGCTCATAACCTTCAATGCAAAGGACATATTTATTGTAATACCGCTGTTTTATCAGCCATGTTTTAATCAGTCTGTAGCTGAAGCTGAAACATTTGCCTGAAGCAGAAGCACGTCTACAGGCCGGCGCTGCCTCTGCTTGTCGGTACCTGCTTCAGCTCAGTAAAATGTCAGGACACAACATTTTCTCTGACATGTGCCAAGCTCTCAGCCCCACTAATCCATCCAGCAGAGAGGTGGGAGGTTGTGCGCTTGCTTCATTCCTGCTCTTTATTCTGGTAAAGGCTGAAACCCAGGCCTGTGACATAATAAAGAAGCACTGTGTAATGGGCACAGTGTTCCTCCTTTGAGGGAGCAGCAGCTTTCAGTAGGTTCTATTTAATTGTCATCTGTAATGTCTGATTGTTATGTTGGAGAATGTGAGCATACATAACCAGTTGTGTTTCGTTGCTTTTTAGCTTTAAATCCTGCTGTTTTTTCTTTCATAATCTAAAGTAGGGGTCTTCATTGCATCATGATTGCACCCGCAGCTCTTTAATGTCAGACTGTGTGGTTTGAAGCAGTTTTTCACAGCAGGCCCACAAAACAGTTATCTCCATATCTCCCCAGCTTTGAATCTGAGTGCTTTCCTTCTCTGAATTTTGTTATGAGACGTTTTCATTTCCAGGGGAAGGTGTTCGTAATAAAGTCACTGAGGTCCTCTCTGATGTGCCTCACCTCGGGCAGGATTGGGAGGATTTTCATCTATTAAATGATGGGAACAGCAGAAATGAAGGCTCAGTCCTCCCACCTACATGGGCGACAGCTATAATACTGGGACGTGAACAGATTGAAGGATTATGTTGGCCTGTCAGGTTACATGCTACTTGGGAATAATAATTTTATTTTTAAAATAATGACAGATTTTGATTTGGAACTAAATATTTTAAAAAAAAAAAAAAACAAAACCCAAAAATCACTTTTGTTAACATCTGTGATGTATGCTGTGACATACATCACAGATGCTGGCCTTTGAATTTTACTCTGGTTACAATCTGCTGGACCTTCACCTCTTTAGATTAAAGAACACGGTGATCACAGTTACTAAAACCTGTTTGAAACATTTTTTATCAATCCATCCGATAGAGCTCAAGTCCAGGGAAGCTGATATAAGACATTTATTTTATGTGATAGAGTCTTAACTTAATTCTTAACTTGGTAAAATCTTCACGGATTTATTTTTTTATGCATCACTGCCTGCTGGTACAGGTTGTGAACCTTTCCTGCAGGATTTTCTGAATTATTTTACTCTGTAAAGAAATGCTGTTAAGCTGATATTCATGTATATTTTCACATTTAGGTCAAACTCACTACATCCACTATGTCATTGTGTGTTGCCCCTTTCTCTCTCAGTTATGATACTACTGCTTGTCACCACTTTACCCTTGGAATTCTCTGATCAGATGTCTGAAGCATTCCAAAATCTTCCCAGTCTTTCCCACTTGCTTCTGTCCCAACTTGTTTGAAATGTGTTGCAGGCATCAAATTCAAATAATCTTACTGGCTTATTAGTAGAATTCAATTAGATAGTTTTGATATTAGGCCATTGCAATTTAACATTTGTCTAAAAGGATTAGCAAGTTATCACATTTTGTTTTATTCACATTTCACAGTTTTAGAATCTTTGGTTGTAAACTAAAAAATGTGAATAATCAGAAGAATGCGTACATCTTTGAGGTCTTTCAGCAGTATTTCACAAGCTGTGCTTTTTTATTTGACCAGATACAGACTTGTCTCTAGAAACAAGTCTGTATATAAAAAAAAGTCCTCTGAAGATAAATCTTAAATTATTTATATTTCTGGTAGCAGTAAAAAAAATATGTTTTGTGTTCAACATCAGTGGTGGGAAGGGAATTATTTTTCCTGGTAAACATGACATCGCCATGAAGCTCCGGTCCGGCTCTACTGAATCTAACAGCCTCACAATGGAGGAGTCTTCCATATTTCGTCAGAATGTCATCATTCTCCACATAAAACAGACAAAACCACTGAACCCATTATCCCTTTTTCTTTTTTCACACACTTGTCAGCAGAACATGTCTTACAGATATGAAGCAACAATTACCTCTTGATGCATCAGGGCTGCGATCCCCATCCTGCAAAGGCATTGATGACTTCTCCAACCCTGCACAAGTACATTTAAATATGCGTCGCCACATATTTCTTATGTTTGAAGGAGGAGGTTTTAAAGTAGAGAAAATAGAATCTTGAATCCTCTTCTTAAACTTTCTTACAATTTGGAGCAGCTGTTTGGATGTCAGTCTGAGCTGTTGCACTGGAGCGCCCTCTGGTGTCCTTCCTCAGGTGCTGGAGTGGCTCCAGCACCTGTTACCTCAGGCTGGGGGGGGGGGGGGGGTGGCGGCAAACTGTCCCGACATGTGAGAAGAAGCTTTACCACCCTCACTATCCTCAGTTCTGTTCTCCCCCAGGGACCGTTCGGGTGGATGTTGTAAACTGCCACAGGCGTGAATGCATGTATCATTAGCTGCTTTTCTTTCACGAGACCTGCCCCCACTCCCACACAAACACACACACACACACCAACACACACACACACACACACACACACACACACACACACCGATGTTTGATGGAATAGACTCCAACGTTTCACTTCAGGCAAGACAGAAATTTTGAAAGAGTGAAAAGTAAAACTTATTAACTCATAAAATGAAACTTTAGTTGAATGCTATGTAGAAGATGACCAATCTATTTACTATTAAATTATCTGTCAATGGGACAGTAAAAAAAAAAACCAGGAGGTTTGACAATCCAGATGTAATCATTATTCAAGTAGAGGGGCGTTAGTGTTATTGGTGTATATTGTACAAACAAGGAACCAACCTCCAGAATGATATTCAACTATTTACCCACATAATCAGCGGTGCTTGGTATTTTATTTTCATGGCTTTTTTTAACGTCAAATATTAAACATAATGTAGAATAATAAAGTGCTATAAAAAGTGAACAATCTAAGACGAGAACCCTGAACCCAAAACGAAAGTATTACCTTCAATTTTTGGGGCGCTGTCTGGTCATGTGTCCCCACTTAACAAAGAACATCAACACAACTGGATGAACAATCGCTTCACCCTCAAGATCACCTGTTATTCATTTGTGTGTTAATTTATGCAGGGCTTATGTGATGCAGCATCAGCACATTTCTACAAAAATACTGTTTACCCCTGATTTGTCTTATGTAACCTACAGAAAGCTCATTCTGTAACAAATTGCTGCAGATCTGAAGTCTCTGAACAATACAACCCGGCCTCCAGCTTTGTTTCGCTCAGGTTTGGTGTCTTTCTGTCCTGCACGCCTCAACCTGCCTCTTCGGGACCTTTCAGCGGTTTCCACATATTGCTTGCATGTGAATCGGTGCTCAGGACGGGTTATTTTCACTCTATTCAAACCACTGATGACAGGTAGACCTAATGTCAGCACTAACGAAATATGTTTCTGGTGATCCTGTTGCAGGAGGCGTCCATTCAGGGTCCAAGTTTCACACCAGTCTGATTTTAAGCAGGAGTTTTATTGTGAGCGTTGGACATGTTGACTGTGTTTGGTAGAGATGAAACTAAAGCTCTGACACACTGTTCTACCAGAACCTCTATGGTTCTGATCAAAATAATGTTTACACTGAGGTTTATCGGCAGGAAAAAGATGGAGAGCACACCCACCAACACTATCATTACATTCACCCCCAGGCTGGGGAAGCCCCGCCGTCGACACCCACGCTGGCTCCTGTGTTGTGAGTCCACGGGGTCCTCTGTGCTAAACCTCACGAGTGCAAGTGTCTTTGTCCCGTCCTGCTGGCATCCTGCAGACAAACACTCGGGGAAGACGATGCCAAAGTCTCCATGGTGAAGCGTAGACACCTGTGTGCTGTTCCAGGAAGCCGCTGTGTGAATGGTACAGCTGCTGTCTGTTGTCTCTGGGTCAACACAGTGCACTGCCACTGACACCAACATGTCAGTGTTCACAGGCGGCGCTGGAACGAGGCCCTGCCACCGACTGTCATCGTCCTCATTCATTTTAAGTCCGCATTTTTCTCTGCGCGTTCGTTCCGTTTGTACGGGATTCCACTCCAGACCTGAACTTATGGTCAGGATGAGGGAGAGGAGGGAGAGGAAGGCCATGATCCAGCAGGGAGTCAAGGTGCTGGACACGGGGCTCGAATGGTTGGGCAAACATCTGATGAGGGAGTTGGTTCTGTGCAAACAATCAGCGGCCCACACTTCCTGCTGCCTCCAGGTGACACTGAGGGCGACAACAACCCACACTGACAGGCAGCAGAGGTAGCTGACACCAACAGACAGCCTCCTGTCTGTGTCTCCGTTGTTGCTGTCATCCTCCTCGTCCTCCTCCTCCTCCCCCTCCTCCTCTCCTGCTGTCACCTCCCCAACAGAACGTCCATCACCCTCTGCCACCATGTGACTCGTCCTGTGAGCAGCAGCCCAGCGAGGCCACAGCAGTCGGGTCAGAGTCTCCACAGCTATCAGAGGAGTGGTCAGCAGCAGCACCAGACCATATATGTGGCAGAGAAACAGCAGGAATCGCAAAGCGATGACATCACTAATGGTGGTCAGGTCAGTTAGCCAGTGTTCAAAGATGCAAAGGAAACTCAGGAAGGCTGGGGGAGAAGACAGAGAGAGAGTTCTGAGTCTGAAAATCCATGTCAGGTCAGAGCAGCAATTCCGGAGAAAACTGACGATTTGTTTCTGATTTCTTTTCCAACAAAACTGTTCTTGTCAGAAATTTTCTATCAAATGTTGCTCAATTGCTTTTTAATTATTATTTTTTCTACAGTTTTTTCAGATGACTGTAGCTGATTAGACAATGTATTGTTGATGAGATTACATAATTAGAACAACGTTAACTTCGCAATAAATGTCTGCATTTGGGTTTTTTTTATATATGTGTATATTTTCACATTTGAATCTTAGAATAAACCACTTCTGGATGAGATCCAAGAATGTAATTTGATACTACCCAGATTATAAAACATTTAATTATGTACTTTAACACTAAAGTAAGCACAAAAAGATATCGGTTGACAGGACTGGACGACCCGGTCTGTTAGACATTCTAATTGTGAGACTTTCAGTTCAGGCACAAATTCTAATGAGTTGCCCAACTTTTATTCACTTCGTCAACAGGAGAAAGTCATTAAACCAGCAGTCGTTGCTTTATGTTTTCTACATGAAGAAACTAGTTTTTTGTGTGTTATTTACTTGAAAAAATATCAGACATAAGTTTTTTTTTGGTAATGTTTGGTAAATTAAGTAAACAAAGAATTATGTAAATAAAATCTACACTAGTATTTATTTTTTGGTGACATTAACATCTTTGGAGGCAAAAACTTTACATTATTTGTCCAGTACTTATTTTTATATCTTAGTAAAAGCTATTTATTAGGGGTGCCTTTACATTATATCACACATAATGAATTCTGCCCTAATGTGCTCAAACTATTCCCCTTCTTATAAAGGTGAGAGTAATAAAAGCATCCAAAAAGAAGGCATGCGGAACCTTACAGTTAAGGTAGTTTGGGTTACTCAAGGAAACAAAAACTTTGGACAATTAATCTGATCATATCCTGGTGCTCACTTGTGATGAGGAAGTCGGTGAAGATGAGGAGGCAGCAGCAGCAGAAGCTGATGGTGCTGTGGGAGGCAGTCAGTGAGGGCAGGAAGAGCAGACTGATGACCAGCTTACAAACACACAGTCCCACCGATACTTCCAGCACGCCGTCCATAGCTGCAGTAAAAACACACACATGAATATCAACACATCACAAACCAACTGTTTCTCCTGCGTTTAAGGGTGGAGGTGCTCAGGAATGCCACTCTGCTGACACTAAACCCCCAAGAACTGTAACGTTTTTCTGTCAACGTTTACGCGTCAACATACGTGTTTCTGCATGAAGCTTTCGTTGTCAGTGAAAGTTTCTTCTCTGGAGTTGCAGATCAATATTTTTATTATTTACTTTGCTTGTGAACCCTGGACCAGTCGGCTGTTTACAGGTGATCAAAAATGTGAAACTCAGCAGTTGTCCTCTGTTCTGAACACGCGTTATATTTAAATTCATTTTCTTTATTTTTTTTACAGTAGCAACAAGGAAACAAATGTCTTGACGCATTTTGCAATCCAGTCCTCCTTTGTCAATATTTCCCTCCCCTGATAGTATAGAATCAATCCAAGTGACACATTACCTGTATCACATTAACAATATGAGAATGGAAAAAATTACAGATAAGAAAAAAAAAAAAAAATCAGGTGGGAAACTGTTGTGAGCGTCATAAACTCTTACCTGGACTCAGGAGCCTTCAGAGCAGCATGGCAGCATGAGCTTCAAATGTTTCCTCCGTTGTGTTCACCTCCCCCTTTGCTCCACCCTCCGGGGGATAATGACCTTCTTGCTCCTCCCCCCCCCCTGTGTTCGCTGCACCTGGCCTGGGAGGAGGTGAGAGAACATGTGCGTATGGGAGGGTGTGGCCTTGTTTGTACAGAGAAGAAAACCTGTCCAGCAACTAACCGAGAAAAATTAAGCTGCTGACAGCAGTAAAATTTAGCAGAGTGATGTCTGATTTTAACACAAACTGGGTTATACCCCCCCCACTCTGGGTGGTTGTCAATGGTTTCCCATCATTCCACGATGATAAAGTTTTTTTTAACATAAAAATGATCCATTTCTCTTATATTTTGCTTAAATCCATACCTAAAAAAATTTAAAAAATCATGATAATAAGCTTTAAAATCCATTTTACTGAGTCACCTTACAGGTGGGGCACATTAAGATCCAGATTAAACAGCACAGCTCTTTAACATGTGTACCTTGGGCTGGTCACAGCAAAAGGTAAAAGTAATGTGTAATTTTATCACACAACACAATTATATAGACAGTTTATATAGACAGCTTTTGACAGCACGTCAAACTGTGTGTTTGACGTGCTGGTGACACAAATATTATCCATTCAGGAGCTACAACGCTGAATCGGAGGATTCGTCAGGAAGTCCGATCGGCCTCACGTTTACAGGCCACCTGCAGCCAAACTGGTCGTGGTATCAGTTTACAACACTGTAATGCATGGAGATACCGTGACAACGTGTTGTCACGCCGGTCGTCTGCCACCTTCTCTACATGCTACAGGATGTACAAATGTGTGCAGAAACCCTGGAGGCCATTATTTAATCCCTGCCTTCTGACAAACATGTAATCCTCTGAGTGTGTTTGTGATGCTATGGCCTGGAATTTATAACAGTTTCTTCAAATATCTGCTGAGGTCCAGTAAGGTCCAAGCCGATCGGCTGATGGAGGCATTGGCACTGCGTTCTTAATATAAGTGATGTGTCCAGTCAAGAACTCGTCACCGGCCTCTGAATGGAGCTTAAGGGGACAGGTTGTAGGTTCTCAGTCATCCAGTTGGTGGTAAATCAAGAAGAAACAGATTTTTACTGTTGAATATCTGAGCTGCTCGTGACCTTGACTGTTTCCATTTGACTTTATGAATACAAATGTAACAAACCAGATATGTTTCACAGTGTGAGTAGGAACTGCTTGACTTTAAAGATGGCCTGATATATATTAGCAGAGAAGACTGCTCTCTTGACGGCCATGTGAAAGGAATCCTATGGTGACTCCAGTCTGACTCGTGGTAAAGACTCCAACGAGATGAAGTCCTGCAGAGGTTTGCATTTGGGTTCCAGCAGGAATTTGAATGTGTGTTTATACTTTGCACATGGTGGTGCAGGCAGGAGAGGAGCTGGATGTGCAGGGCTGAGCGTTAGGCAGTAAACCAGTGGAAAAATTTCAAACATATGAGCAGTGTTAGTTCCTCAGGAAACACACATACTGCAGGTTTAAGCATGAACATTACACAGGCGTAAGGAATCGAGCAGCAAGGATTTTTGTTGCGGTTACGCCTTTCGTCCACACGACAACGCAGATATCCGGGACGAAAACGCTGGCCAAAGTGAAGTTTTTTGAAAACGCAGAGTCTGTGTTGTCATGTGGACGCTCTAAACGAAACTTTTTCTATCTGGGGGGGGCGTCTCCCTGCGACGAAAACCGCTGTGACGTTACTGTGTGTGACCCGTGTCTACATGTACACACAGAATGGACGGAGTTAAAACCGGCTATTTTCTGATGTATAACAGATCCACGTCCAAGACGCGTTGATAAACATACTTGACAGTTGGATATTTGTTTGCATGTTTCTTTCTTTATGAGTCATAAAGTTTATACAAAAAAAAAAAGGAAAAAAAGGTTGTTTTTAAATAAAAACCAATGATATGACCCACTCAAAATCACTGGCTATACCTCAGTGTTACAAAAGCACAATCATTGTCCATACCCCAACCCCAACCACCCTCCCCTCACTGTACATGTTTTCTGTATTTTCATTTTCATCACGTCCAAATGATCATTTTCCATACTGCCAGTGTGTGTGTGTGTGTGTGTGTGCGTGTATGCGTGTGTGTGTGTGTGTGTGTGTGTGTGTGTGCGCGTGTGTGCGTGTGTACTGTATACGTGTGGAAGCATTTGGAGTTAAAAGTAATTTCCGTACGGGAATTATTAATACTTATTTTTTTTATTTTTATTTTTTACACACACACACACACACACACACACACACACACACACACACATGCCAACTGATATTTTATCATCCAGTAGATGTCGTATACGAGAGCAAATAAAGCCTCAAGACTCTTCAAACCGCAGTGAACCTATTGGGATGAAAAGCTTCAATGCTTATAGGGGCTTCATCTGCCCATCAATAACTATACAAGGACTTCCCAGTTAACATAATTTTAGAGTGTCAAAACTGTTCCAACAATTTTCATGTTTTTGAGCAGAGTCCAAACAGCAGGAACGACACAGAAAACGGCAACAAATTCTGAGTGGAACTAGCTGGCTAGCATGAACAGTCTGTCAGCTATATTTCCGTTTGGAATGGGACAATCGATGTAGTATCCAAAATGCTCCTCGGGAATCTGACAAAAACGCTCTTTAAGTAACTACATAGAGTTCTGTTCATGTAGTCAGCTAACAGAACTATCACT
Organism: Antennarius maculatus; assembly: GCA_013358685.1. NCBI lineage: Eukaryota > Metazoa > Chordata > Actinopteri > Lophiiformes > Antennariidae > Antennarius > Antennarius maculatus. The sequence continues at coordinate 10,100,400 of CM023609.1, forward strand.
TCTCTAAAATTTCTTTTCCACTTGCTCTTTTGACAGGTGGCTTTTCCTTTGACGTTAGCTCCTTTCCCAATCTCACGATTAGTTAGCTTTCTTTCTCCAGTTAGCCTGCTAACATTCATCTACGGCTTCGCAATGTCCACCCAGCGCAATCCATGGTTTGTCAACACAAAGTTGTAACATCACCACGTTGATTTTTGCCTACTTTGAATGCGCCAGTGGCAAGCCGTGCATTTCACACCTAGCCCTACAGTGACTTTCTCCTTAGTCAAACGTGAATAAATACATCCCATAATGCTGTAAGCGACTCCCACCACTGCCACCTATGTAGCGTTCAGAACTGAGGTGTTTGTAACTTCTTTCAAATGCTGGGCTTGCACTAGGAGGTAGTATGACTAAGCCACTGTGGCTCAGTGTAAAAGAATTGAGTAAGCCACAAAAAGCCACATTCTGTGTCCAAGACAGTGGCTTGCTATAATTGCAAGTAAAACTTACAAGTAAACATTGAGTAATACCAAGAATCAAATTTATTAAAATCCAAATGTCTAAGTCAAAGTTAAAATGTCTTCTAGTCTAAGTAAAACTTACAAGTAAACACTGAATAATATTTTGTATGACTGTATCTTCACATAGTGAATGCATAGTGAATTTACTTTGCCTATGGCGAAACGGCGAATGGCTAGCGCAAGCCCAGAAATGGGACAAAAACCAGTGTCAGTCCAACTCCTTTTATTGTCACTGGCACAGAAGAACCTTTTATAGACTTTACGTAACTATGTCACAGTACAAAGCTAACTGAAATGATCATCATTCATGACACCACAGCTAGAGAAATGAAATACAGCCATAAACTAATACACTAATAGATGTTGCACCACCTCTGTCATGTATAAAACAGGCTATTTTTAGCAGGGATATAAGACTCTTTGTGTATTTCCACTACAATCCCCGAGCTACGCAAGTGCGCCACATTATTTACAAACATTGCTAAAGAGCAAGAATTTTTTTTTCATTTTTAGCATACTTGTCATTGGTCAAGAACATGAAATATGGAAACTTAGATAAATAAAATACTTGTACTCACCGAACCAGCTGTTCAAACGGCTTATTTAAACACAAAATCCTTTCTCATTTCTTTCCTCAAGAACACTCCGTTAACTAGTTCAGGTTAGCTAGTTCAGGTTAGCTAGAACATGTTAGCTAGGACAGGTTAGCTATATTATATTATATATTTGAATATATTTATTTCAGGAAAATGCATCAAAATATAACTAACTTTAATCATAAATATTATCATGATTTCTGGTTATGTTAGACCAGCAGAGAAGGCCTTGCTGTTCAGGTTAGTGGGCCCTGTGGTGGGCCCTGATCGCCCACCACTGGGGTGCGCTTGGTTTATAATACCAATACATTTGTTTTCATATGTTTGGTATGAAGTCTGAGATTATTGTTTTATCGTGGAATTTCCATGGGTTCCCATTAGTGCTGTCTCCAAATAAAACCAGTGAGAACAAGGATATAATAAGTATGACTAATTTCTGAGGAAGTATTTTCTCTTGTAACATTAGATTTACTTCCGTATGTAGGACAAGATTTTGGAATGTTCTCAACGTAGTTTGGTCACATGATGGATGTTTGCCGAGTGTGAAAGCACCGTTTTTATGGGAAGAGCCCCAGCAGCATTTCCAGACGTATGACGTACAATCAGTACCATCAAAAGTCCCACATGAATGATAAATTGAGTTTCATGATACATCTATGTTTATGTCTATGAGGGTCGAAGGAGACCCAGCAACACGCGATCTCATTCCCGCCAAGCTCCGACAGAGATATCGCAGCTGCCGAGCGGGTCGAGTTGAAAGGACTAGACCAACGGCTAGAGCAGCTAACCGGAGACGAGTCAAGCCCTCGTCATCATGGGGAACGTGAACTCGCTACCGAACAAGTTGGACGAACTGACGGCGCTGTGCAGGACTGAACTGCGCTACCGGGAGACCAGCTTGTTGGTGTTCTCAGAGAACACCAACAAGCTAACTGGCGACGTGCCAGACGCCAACGTCGGACTAACCGGCTTCTCCTCCGTACGAGCGGACCGGGACACGAACACCGCCGGTAAGAAGAAAGGAGGTGGATTAATTGAATATACCAACGATAGATGGTGCCATCCGGGACATGTGACGGTGAAATCGACGCTGTGCAACCCTGATCTGGAGCTAACAGCTGTTAGCATCAGATCCTACTACCTGGCGCTGAATTTTCACACGTTATTGTCCTCGCTGTCTACATCCCTCCATGTGCGGACCCTAAGACTGCACGAGTGACCATCTGTGCGACCACCTCTACTCTTTGGACCCGGCCCCCAGAGGCGCTCGTCATTATCACCGGTGACTTTAACCACGTCACCCTGGATTCAGCTCTCTCCACATTGGTCCAGTGTGTAGACTGCCCCACACGGAAGAACCATACAGAACCATAGATCTGTTCTACACTAATGCTAAGGGGGCATACACTGTCTTGTACCTACTCCACCGTGTGCTCTCCTATCTGGACACTAGGGGCTGTGCCGTCAGGGTGCCCTTTGACTTTTCAAGTGCCTTCAACACGATCCAGCCCCGGCTCCTGCAGGATAAACTGACCTCCATGCCTGTGGACCCCTACCTCGTGAGCTGGATCACAGACTACTTAACGGACAGACCCCAGTACGCCCGTATGGGGGACTGTTTGTCTTCTATGGTGACCAGCAGCACGGGGGCACCACAGGGGACCGTGCTCTCCCCCATTCTCTTCACGCTCTACACATTGGACTTCAAGCACAACTCAGATACATGCCACATACAGAAGTACTCCGATGACACTGCGATTGTGGCATGTATCTGGCAGGGTGATGAGGTGGAGTACAGGGCATTGGTGGCTGACTTTGTGAAGTGGTGCCAGCAGAACCAGTTCCAGCTCAACATCTCCGACGAAGGAGATGGTGCTGGATTTCCGGCGGCACCTCCCACTCCACAACCAGTGATCATCGAGGGCAGTGAGGTGGAGGTGGTAGGAAACTATAAGTACCTGGGACTGCGGCTAGAGAAACTGGACTGGTCACTCAACTCGGACTGTGTGTACAAGAAGGGGCAGCGCAGGATGTACTTCCTGAGGAGGCTGGCCTCCTTTAACATCTGTCCTAAGCTCCTTCTCATGTTCTATCAGTCCGTAGTTTCCAGTGTGCTGTTATACGCCATTGTGTGTTGGGGTGGCGGGGCCAGGAAAAGAGATATGGACCATCTTAACAGACTCATCCGCAGATCGGGCTCAGTGGTCGGCCTGAGCCTGGACTCTGTTGAGACATTTCTGGAGAGCACGACCATGTCTAAATTCAGGGCCATCATGAGCAACACCAGCCACCCCCAGCACACAACCTTCTCCCAGCAGAGGAGCACCTTCAGCAGCAGGCTGCTGTCCCACAGCGCCTCCTCAGAGAGGCTGAGGTTCTCCTTCGTGCGCCGTGCCATCAGGGGGTACAATGACTCTCTCAGGAGGAGCAGGGAGGAGTTGGCGAGGTCAGCACGCGGTTGAATGGATTTTATTTAATTTTATGCTGTTTATATTTTAGTTATAGTTTAATATATGTCCTGTTAATGCTACATGTGTGTGTTACTGTAGTGTATGTCTCGTGGTATGTCCTGTGATGTCAGTGTTTTTTTTTTTCTGGTGTTTGCCTGAGCAGTGGATTTGTGCAATTTCCTCCAGGATTATTAAAGTATCGATCGATGGATGGATGGATGGATGGATGGATGAGTTACCTCAACATGATCAATAAACGGAGCCAGTATCAATGCTTCTTGGTGGGTTCATGTGTTGTTTCAGCCAATCAAGCTGACTGTGATGATGCAGAATGATACAGGCAGCCGTGTTTCAGTTCAGCTGTGATCTACAGCAGTGGTCCCCAACCCCAGGGCCGCAGACCGGTACCAGTCCATGGGTCATTTGGTATCAGGCCGCACAGAAAGAAAAAATAATTTACATAACTTCCGTTTTATTAATTTCAGAGTCTGAAAGATGTTTTATTTTGAAAAGTGATGTCAGTGCGGGATGACGCACAGACGAATACATGCGTCTGTCCGCTTGACAGGTCTCGGTCACGTGACAGGTTATCAACCCACACAATTAAGCGCCCACAACTGCACCAGTGTTCTGGATTAAAGTTAAGGCAGATTACCCTGAGATCACCCAAAAAGTATCAAAAACCCTGCTTCCATTTCCAACCTCCTGTCTTTGTGAAGCGGTATTTTCTGCAGTTAGCGTAAAGAAAACCAATCTGCAGAGTAGACTGTGGACGTCTGGAATACAATTTTTGCTGTCTTACCCCTAGATCAGCGGTCCCCAACCGCTTTATTGTAATTATTATTTATTGACTTGTTCAGCCTTTTATAGGAAATGATCAGTATTTCACCTACGTTGAATTCACTGATTGTAGGTCGCTGTATTTCAAAAAAAATGTCATCAGTACAGTCACTTGAATCAAGTTTTTAATATAATTATTTCTTACAATTATTTCGTTTACAGAGATGTTGATTATCAATTTATGAAAAAAAGATTGTCAGTTGATGTCTGCATTTTATACAAAACCACTGCGGATGATTTATTATTAGACTACAGCTGTCCTGGCGTCATTAACGATTATCGAGCAAATGAAGGCCAGTCCTTGAAAATATTGTCTTAGATGAAACCGGTCCGTGGAGCAAAAAAGGTTGGGGACCACTGATCTACAGGACAGTAGCGGTCGGCAGCAAAAGGACACAGCACTGAGCTCCCCCTCATCATCCATCTGTAACAACACAGAACCAGGAGCGGCAATCTGCCTGCATTCATCACAGTCCTGCAAATACTGGAAAAAAAAAAAATCATCTGAGGCGTGGTGGACTGCAAACCTGACCGGGTCAACGCCGACATGATGCTACGGAGGAGTATGACCTCAAAGTTCTGGAAGGACCGCGAATTAAAACCCCAAGACATGTTGGGTCGGCTGAGCAAGCTTGATCATCCCACAGGTTGACTTCTTTAGGGCTTGTCAGTCCATCAGGAGGAGGATTACTGCTGTAATCAGAGCTGAAGGTGAACACACCAGCTCTTTACTGTGTAAAATGTCGTACAGTCCATTTGCATCACCTGATGGATGTATTCTGCATACATTTTTGGTGCTGCTTTCACTGCTGATCAAACATAGATAGTAAAATGGTTTTTGCTGTTAATCAGTGTGTGCAGTTCATTTCTATCCCATCTTAGTTTCAGCCATGAGGCGGCTGAATCTCTGCATCTGGGGCAGCAGTGCCATCTCCTGCTGAGATCAGCACAGGGCATATTAGCAGACATGCTGCTCCTGAGAGGATTACACCGGACTCCTCACATGACCACCATCACCACCTGGGACACACACACACACACACACACACACACACACACACAACCAATCAGAACGGTGTTTTAAAAGATGACAACTGCATTCCACCAATCCTTCCCACTATGTATCCATATCCAGTTGGATCTTAATTCTAGTAGCAGGCTTGTCGGTTTATTTCCGACTATTGCTGATGGATGATGATGGAAGTAAGAGAATGTCAGCCTCACATCCGACATGAACACCACAACTGCCACTGTGCAGGAACACGCAGTTAAACGTGAAACTTTCCCCACACAAATGCAATTTCAAGTGAATCCGCAGCGCACATCTGCAGGAGATTCTACAAGGCGCTCCAATAAAATAGGAAATGGGTTAAAAATCAGCCCAGCGTTCATCCGACTGCAGCACCCAGAAGTGAACAGCAGGCGACCCGGAAGGTCTGAAGTCCGACTGGGAGCGAGCAGAAAGAGGAGTCCAGTCCTGTAGAAAATATTCCGTCTGTCGCGGGTTCAGGTATGTCGGTGCGTTACGCAAATCATCCGCGTGTTCCGTGGATCCTTTCTGTCACGCAGCTCTACCGTGTCATCCTTTCGTTTTTTTTTTTTTTTTGTTTGTTTGTTTTTTTCTTTTTTTTTTTGCCAAAGTTGGATTTGAAACAACAACAACAAAAAAGGAACGAATATTTGCAGGGCATTGATGATTTTGTGTGATTTCTTTTCTTCAGTCGTGCATTGTCAGATTTTTATTACGCGGCGGGATGAACGTGATGGATTTACGGCTCAGCCGCTGCAGAGCATTCAGCAAATGCATGATGATTGTTGTGGGAAGTGTCAGGCGTGTTTTTCTTTTTTTTTCTCTTCCGCTTCAAGCCGGGCTATTCAAACCTGCAAATCAAAGTAAACAATCGTTCGTACACTTAATGCAAATGTGCCTCATCCCGGCGCGTCCCCGCCGCGTTTCATCACACCCGGGGAAACATCTCCTTTTTTATATGCGGATCTGCAGAATATGGCGTCCGTTGCTTATAAAAATAAGACAGGGCTGCCATTTTTGTTTTCCTTTTGTCTGAATTTTTTTTTTAATAAACTGTCTGAGAATGTGGGGGATTCGGCGGACAGACAGGAGGATCGGTTCCGGACGGGATGCTCGGGTTCAGATCCAAACGCTCCGGCGCTTCTGTCTGTTTGATAGAGGAGAGAATTCAGGGCAGCATCCGCTAAAGGAGAGAAAGTTCACTCCAACTTTTGTTTTTAGACGCATTTCTTCCTACAGGTGATGTTACAGTAAGATTCATCTTCTGATCAGAAGGTGCTTTTTTTTTTTTTTTTTTTTTTTTTTTTCCTTTTTCTGTACAGCAAATAATTGAGTTTACTTTCCAGTGATTACATTGAAAATATTTCTGTTAAACAGAATAAAAACTTATATAAAGACGAGATAAATTTAATGAGTGACAGAGCAGATAATTAACAATAAGGTCCAAAATATTTTCTTCTTTAAAACCGTTCTTTCATTTATTATAGTGGACTCAACATTTCTGGGTTTTAAACCACTGATTAGGTGAAACTGAACGCAGCACTAAAGTCACCGGCAAAGGATGATTTTCAAATATTCTAATATTTAATAGCAGTTAACAAATTAATTTTATCTATTCTGGCAAAAGTGGGAACAATCTCAATCTGATGCTGCAGGCTGCAGAAATGCACAGGACACGCAGGGGTGTTCAGGAATAGACAGGAGCTACATGTTACAGTCAGGACGTCACTGCTGTCCAGGATGTTGTTACAGAACGTGACACAAAGACGTCCAGCAGCACTTGGAATCCTGAGCCCACTCCCTGGTGGCAGAAAGCCGCCGGGAAGTGAAACCGATCCTCACCGCCATCATTAGAGAAATATTTTGTGGGGTTTACTGCACAGTCATACCCCCGGTTTGTATCGCTTTTGTTTCTTTTGGCCCACAGACCTGGGCTGTGGTATGCCTCTGCTAAACCAAACAGACTTAGGAATGGTGAAGTATGCCAAAGCATGCAATGCAAAAATGTTCTTAAAAAAACAGGAGAAGCGGCAGAAAGAAAGAGTTTCAGATAGTGACTTAACATCTAGCATGAGACGGATCAGCTGCTATACTTTATAACAGTCTGACAAATCTAGCATTCTGCCTTAGAGATTATGTCTTGCTGATGGTCATCAGAATCACAGATGTAAAAAAAAAAAAGGTGGGGGGAACTTACAGGTCAGCTTGTAACATCTTCATTTTTGTAGATCCATATTCGTCTTGTCCCCTCCTCATCGCTTGAACTCTGGTCCTGCTGTAGCTTCTACTCCAGCGCAAGGCACTAAAACTTTATCCTGTCATCCTCTTGGCCAGATGGGGCTCCATGTGTCGACAAGCGCAGATGAGGGTTGAGGACTCTTCACTTTTAACACATGTCTTGTCTGAGGGCTGCAGGAGCGTTCCCAAACCAGCTGTGGTGATGAGCAGAGAGCCGATCTGTCAGACAGAGTGTACGCCACAAACTCCTGTGGTCACAAACACTAAGAAAAAGCTGCTGGGCTTAAAACACTTGATTCACCACAGGGCAAAGAGGAACTTTTAGTAATTGAGAGTTCCCTTTTGCTGTGTTTTATGAACTTCCGCTTGGATCAAGCCATTGTGAGAGATGGTGATAATGAACACAAAGTGTCTTTGAGAATACACCATCACAAGACCGGACAAGTTCTCTCAAATTGTCACCTCAAACAGTCAGCTGCCGCTGGGGTGAGAGCTGTTGACGCAAGCCTGTATCTGCAGTTTAACACAAACAGTAGATCAATAGAACAAATGCAGGTTTTTAAACTGGGATGAGAAAAATAAATCTGTGTGTCTGCGATATGATTAGCAGGGAAGGAATAGTTTCTGCATCGTAAAATAATTCTTTTTCCATTCAGCGTCTCCTCCGACTTTCACCTTTTTGCTTCTAAAAATCTGTTTCTGAAACTGAGTACTGTACATGGAAAAAATTCTCACCTTTTTAACCACTGATGTCAGAGTTGAGAAAGGTCCCAAATTAACAGTTTTAAGTTACAGAAATGTTTTTTATACACATGCTGCTGGACAGATGGAGAAGCTGCACCCACCTTGTTTATGATGTTTGTGTTTATTTCAGGATGGCTGAACAGCGCTTTAACAATCCCTATTTCTGGCCTCCACCTCCTTCCATGCCTGGCCAGGTAGGTGACTCTGGTATTCACACACATCACATGCACAGCAAACTCACTGCATTGTCAATGTTCTGTGTAAAAATGTGTGTTTATTCAAGATCATTTAGATAATATACTTTTTAAAATAGCAGTTTCAAGTATTGGGAAATGTTTTGAGCTTTTTATTCATTATTAATTATTATTTTATAACACAGTGTCTGCCTGGGTTCTCTCTGGGTTCTCCGGCTTCCTTCCACCTCCAAAAGCTTCAGGTTAAATGGCCGATCCAAAATTGCCCGTAGGAGTGTGCGTGGTTGTATGTCTTTGTGTGTGGCTCCGCGGTGCACTGGCGTCGTGCCCAGAGTGTCCCCCGCCTCACGCCCTATGCCAGCTGAGATAGGCTCCAGCTCCCCGTGACCCGCCACAGCGGATTCAGCGGCAGAAAATGAATTTATGAATGAATGAACTGATTTGTGGAAAAAAACAGACTTTTTATTGTTATTCAATTTCACTTCAAACAACAAATAAATCGTTCATCTATTTAATAATTGCTAAATCTGGTGCCAGGATTATCTTTACCTTTTGTCTCAACTTTTTCCAGTCTTCGGAGCTCCGTAGTTAGCCTACAATCATTAAATCAATCGATTTAAATGTCCGCAGATTTAAAATGAGTGCAATGACCACAAAACAATCTGTTCTTTTTTTTATTTTAAATTATTCCCAACCTGTGGTACCAGACAACCCAACTCTCACCTTTACCTCGATCCAATGAAGGTCCAAGACAAATCTGAGACCTATTTTAATCATACAGATCCATCTTGAAATTTTTCGTTTTACTTTAGCTTTTATGTCTTTTGAAATATTTGATGCAGCCTATTGTGACCTCTAATAACCCTTCAAGTGATTGTTAGCCTGTGACGTTGGTTCATTTGAAGGGGTGGAACCACAGCTTTAATCCACCGGTCTTGATGTTCAGAGGTGGTTTTGACTTAGGGTTCAGTGTTGTGTGTCAGCCATTAGAGGGAACCATCGCCTCATGCAGCGTCCGACTGAACTGATGGCTGTTTTCTTGTCACAAATGTTGTTTTCTGGCTGTCAGCTGGATAACCTAGTCTTGATCAATAAAATCAAGGAGCAGCTGATGGCAGAGAAGATCCGACCGCAGCCCCTGCCCTCTGCCTCGACCCCTTCCCAGCAGCCCTTAGCGGCTCCACCCGTTCAGGCAGACGGCATCCAGCATGGGATGTCCAAAGCCCAGCAGATGGCAGGTCTTCACAGCCCCCCTCAGCCCGACGTGGCTCTGCACGCCCGCCCCACCTCCACCTCCGTCACAGGTAACTCCTCAACCTCAGGCTGAACCAAACACATCTCAGAAATCAGACTGTATGGATTCATACTGTAACAACTGTACAGTGTAGGATAGAACTTGAAACCCCTCACTTGTTTTTACTCAGAAATCTTCTGTATTTTTATCATGAAACTGGGCTAAGGCATCAAACATATACCAGAGCAGTGATTTATGGTGTTTAAAATATTTTTATATATTTTCTTTGTTTGGAAACAAATTAAATTGGTCTGTTTTGATATATTTTTTATATATTCTCATCAGCTTTATAAACGTAGAAGCCATTTGCAGGATTGGTGCCAGTTTTCTATATTTTTTTTATATACTGTACATTTCCATGAACTACTTCACCTTTTACACAAGAGTAAAATAGAGCTGATGTCTTTAAGACAGAAATAATCAGAAATAAGGTCTACTTGGAGACCTAAACTATAATGCTTGTTGAGGCTTTTTTTTAATGTTGCTGTTTAGATACTGAAGTATAATGAAGATGATGAAAAATGTTTGTATTTTGATTGTTTTACCAGGTCGCATTCTGGGGGATGTAAATTTGAATCTGGATGATAAGGCAGCTGTAAAAGCCAGAGGACTGTGGGAAGACTGGCATCTGCGTCAGCTAATCGACCATCCATCCAGGACGAACCACGTCTCAGGTAATTAGAGTTTGAACAGATGCATCTCAGCGTGTTTCCTCCTGTCATCGTTCAGACGACCTGACATTCCTCCTCCGGTCTGCAGTCGCCTCCGTCTCTGATGTGTCAACAGCAGGTCAAAAAGAACGAATCAATAAAGTGAAACCAAATAGACTCACTCAAATGAAAACCCAAATGTTTACATCTCTGCTTTTTCACATTCTGTCAATGAATTTAAACGTTGACTACTCAATATTAACCCCCCCTGGAACCACTTCCCTGTCTTCACTTGTGCACCAATCAGGTGTGGCTCTGGCATCCAGGACAGGCAACCTCACCTCAGAGACCATCAGCCCCACCACACCCACCTCTAGCGGCCACAGCCGGCTGGGTGGGTCCCCCACTCCTCCACTCATCTCAGGACTGGCCTGCGCTCACGGGATGGAGCCTGGGAAAAACAGTGGCGGTCTCGTGGGTCTCCTCGGCCCTCCTCCGAAGTTTGAACGTGGGCGTAAGAAGATCAAAGCTGAGAACGGCTCCTCTCTTTTGGTAGTGCCCTACCCGATCCTCGCCTCGGGCAACGACCCGTCCTGTGCCATCATCGGCGCCAAAACTGGAAAGACCTACAGGTAACAGCAGCCCTTCTGTCAGACCGCTGACTCAGTGGTCTCAGCTGCCAGTATTTGGGCATAGATGCATAACAACTGATAACCTGCTCCTAATAATCGTACAAATAAAAACTTATGCTAATTTAAAGTTTATATACCAGCTTACGTACAGTGCCTTGCGAAAGTATTGCCCCCCCCCAAGCCTTTTTGACATTTTGCCACATTTCAGGCTTCATACCTTTTCTCAGCTGTATACTAACCTATCTTACCTTCAGGTATACAGTGCCTTGCAAAAGTATTGCCCCCCCCCCCCCCCAAGAACTTTTTGACATTTTGCCACATTTCAGGTTTCAAACTTAAAGATAACAAACTGAAAATACTTTTCAAGAATCAACAACATGTGAGACACAATCGTGAAGTGGAACCAAATTTATTCAACATTTTATATTATCTTTACAAATAAAAAACGGAAAAGTAGAATGTGCAAATGTGAGACCAAATGACACACAGGTGCACTCTGTTTGTCATTGTTAGTCATTTAGGTCAACATTGGATCATTCAGAGGTCATCGGGGAACTTCTGGAGTCGGTTAGCTGAGCTGAGGGAACAGGGGGCAAATATTTTTGCACGTCCTACTTGAAATGTGGCAAAATGTCAAAAAGTTCTTGGGGGGGGGGGGCAATACTTTCGCAAGGCACTGTATACCTGAAAGTAAGATAGGTTAGCATACAGCTGAGAAAAGGTTATTTAATTTACCCTTGTTACAGTCAAACCTGTGAAGAACTGTCGATCACCACTGTGTAGCTCCACTGCAAACAAGAATGGGATCAGAGCTATTATTGGATTCCTACCTCCACTTTAAACCTGCGTCACAACTGTAGCACACCTTACTGCTCTAGACTTCCCTCATACATGTCCTGTAACACTCTGACTTCCTCATGCAGCACCACACTTCTCTCAGCATTCTATTACATTCATTCAATCATTCATTCCTGGCACCGCTTACCCCATTCTCGCGGGCTGCAGGTGTTGCTGGAGCCTGTCCCAGCGGACTTAATGGCATTAGGCAGGGAGGTGTTGCCAGCGCATCATAGTGGAACATGTTTCCTTCAAATCTACAAAGATAGAATAGAACTCGTTCTGTCCTTCTCTCTACGGCTCCTTCAGCACTCTCACTGCTAACATCACATCTGTAGAGCTCCTTCCTGAGAGGAAACAAACTGCTGCTCACTGATCTCCACCTCTCCTCATAACCAACCTCTACTGCTACACCTTCATGCTATGACTGATTTAACTTTGGACATACAATATATATAAAATATACTCACTATCCATGTACTGTGTTGTAATATTTATTTCGTGAACCATTAATGTGTTTTCTTTACAGTACTTTCATCTGTAGGCTCACTAGTAGATATGTAAATTATAAAGTAGCCAAAAAACAGTTGTTCAGGTTTAAGTGAAATCAAGTCAACGTGTTCAGGGAAGGCTTCATAGATCTGTCTGCTTTACCTCAGTCAGAAGCGTCTTCTCAATGAAGACTAAAAAGAAAAAAAATTTAATTATCACATTAAAATCGTGTGTTGCACCCGTTCCGCTCCCTTAGTAATGGATAATTGAAAATGTCATCACTTTAAACTTTTTCCTTCAGCAGAAAGATGTGAACACAAGAGTTTTAGTGACAGACTGTACACATAAATCATTCTATTCATCTGTCATCCTGATCTTTTAAGAGACAGTGATGTTAAAACTGTGTTCACATGATGTTTGTTCATGTTGGAGGGCATCATTCCTCACTCTGTCTCCAGGAAGTTACAGTGACACACCACCAACCTAAAAGTGTAAATGTCCTCTGACTTTAAAAAACTGGACATATTTGGAAATATAATTAAATGACTCAATAAAATATAATGAAGTTACAGTATTTTTTTAATCTTTAATCTGTAAATGTTACAAACAATGTGCTAAAGTGTAGCTCTGGTCTGAATGTACGTATTTACAACTAACTTTTAAGTTAACTTAATGCTAAAGTTTTGTGTGTTCTTGTTGCAGGTGTAAAGTTTGTCCGCTGACCTTCTTCTCCAAGTCAGACATGCAGATTCACTCCAAAACCCACACAGAGGCAAAGGCGCACAAGTGTCCTCACTGCACCAAGTCCTTTGCGAACGCGTCCTACCTGGCCCAGCACCTGCGCATACACCTGGGCGTGAAGCCTTACCGCTGCTCGTACTGCGAGAAAAGTTTTCGCCAGCTTTCCCACCTGCAGCAGCACACCAGGTCTGAACTCTGCGCAACAGCGTGTTCATTATCTTTCTCATTTTATTCTCATCCATGAGCGGGAATATATTCTGCAAAGATTAGCAGGCACCGAGCGTAAACATTTTGTTGTTTTGTGTTTGCAGGTAACAAAGTAACTTCAGTTGCTAATTTACGTGTCGTGTTTCAGAATCCACACCGGCGATCGGCCGTATAAATGCGCCTATCCGGGATGTGAAAAAGCTTTTACTCAGCTGTCTAACCTGCAGGTAAACACTCACCCACACGTTCTTTGGATCTGTTACAGGGTTATAACTGCGGTGTGTTAACTAATGCTGCATAAATGTGACTTTTATTTATCTTAAGTCTCACCAAAGGCAGCACAACAAAGACAAGCCCTTTAAATGTTCCAACTGTTTCCGTGCCTATTCGGACTCTGCCTCGTTGCAGATCCACTTGTCTGCACACGCCATCAAAAACGCCAAGGCCTACTGCTGTAGCATCTGCGGCAGGGCGTACACCTCGGTGAGTTCAGAGGAACATCTAAATATCTGTGCTACTGCAGCTGAGATGTGCTTAAGTGATCTCTTTCTCTTTCTTCCAGGAGACATACCTTATGAAGCACATGCCTAAACACACAATGGTGGAACATGTGGTGTCCCATCATTCCCCCCAGCACAGAACAGAGTCTCCCGCCATCCCTATACGGATCTCCCTCATCTGAGCTCGCTCTCCTAACCCCATCAGAGACTGTTTCTGTGATACCTGTGCCCCTCTGACGGACTCTAAACCCATTAGTGGATATAAAATATGTGCCAGATTGTTCACGTGCGTGAAGGGGCGCTCCTTTGGAAAAGATCGTCCCTTCTTTATTTGCTGACCAGATAGTTTTTATCGGGGACATCCAAAGATGATTTCTCAGCACTTTCAGGCCTCAATGTGATGAGCCTAAAAAAATGTTTTTCTATGTGACTTCATAGTAGAAAATGCTCTGGGCAGCTACATGGCAAATCTTTTTGTGTTGCAATAGATTACATCATCTTTTTCATGTTCACTTATCTATTTGCAAAGGAAAAGTGCTTCCATTAGCTGGGTTACCAAGTGACCAGACAGGTGAATGCTGATATAAAGTGTATTCATGTATATTGTGTGACTTTTTAATCTCAATATTTGTAACGTTTCACCAAACATATAAATGATGTGTCAACATTTTCAGCTTACTGCTAAGATCATCCTGACCAGGATGTACAACTCATAGTTACACGGTTGGAGCAACACTTTTTTTTTTTTTAAACTTTTTTTTTGTAATGTCAAGGTCCTTAAATCTTTGAATTTAATCCTAACAGATTCCAAAGCCTGCATAAATAGAACATTTCCAAACCACTCAAAAGTTAAAAATAGAATGAGTTATAGTTAACTTTAACTCATCAGATATCAACCGCCAAATATTTTTGTTCATTGTGTTGATATTTGTCTAATAATGCATTCAATTTTGTTTTAGTAATTGACTTTAAAATCTGTAAATGCAGTGGCAGGTCTGAGATGTTACGCCACCGTTTTGATGTCACACATACAGACCTGTCACTTAACTCAAAAACATTATAAGCTGATGATTTGTAAATGAAGAAACATAACACTTTTGAACACTAATTTTTTCATCAATACATGATTGGTCACTTTACATATCCATGTATTTATGCCTTAAATTTGTTACAATTCTAGGGTCCACGTTCTTCTTATATAACTTTACATTTGCCTTTTTTGTTACAGCATGTTAAGTCTGAACAAAATGAACTGTCAACCTGTTTTATAATAAATGTATCCCAAGCAGGGCTTTGAACCGGTTCATTGAACAAAAACAAAAACCAGAAACTTACCTGTTAAATATCTGTTTCACTTCCTGTCATTCATTCAATGCATGAAGAGAAGTTGACGCGTATCACCATCAGTCAAGGTAAGGCAGTCTCACAATCTCTATTATATTGATGCAGGTAACCACTGTACCTGCTGTCTGTCAATCTGAAAAAATGTTTGATTTAGACATCCTTCCATCCATCATCAAACGCTTATCCGGGGCCGGGTCGCGGGGGCAACAGTCTCAGCAGGGATGCCCATACTTTCCTCTCCCTAGACGACACCTCCAGCTCCTCCAGGGGGAGCCCGAGGCGTTCCCAGGCCAGCCGAGAGACAGTTCCTCCAGCATGTCCTAGGTCTTCCTCAAGGTCTCCTCCCGGTAGGACATGCCCGGAACACCTCCCCGGGGAGGCGTCCAGGAGGCGTCAAGAACAGATGCTCGAGCCACCTCAGCTGGCTCCGCTCAATGCGGAGGAGCAGCGGCTCCGAGCTCCCTGGTGACTGAGCTCTTCACCCTGTCTTTAAGGGTGCACCCAGCCACTCTACGGAGGAAACTCATTTCAGCCCCTTGTATTCGGGACCTTGTCCTTTCGGTCATGTCCCAAAGCTCATGACCATAGGTGACAGTAGGAACGTAGATTGACCAGTAAATCGAGAGCTTCGTGTTAGGACTCAGCTCCTTCTTCACCACAACAGACCTATACAGCGACTGCATCACTGCAGAAGCTGCACCGATCCGTCTGTCAATCTCACGTTCCATCCTTCCCTCACTCGTGAACAAGACCCCGAGATACTTAAACTCCTCCACTTGGGGCAAGGACTCTCCACCAACCTGAAGAGGGCACACCACCCTCTTTTGGTCGAGAACCATGGCCTTGGATTTAGAGGTGCTGATCCTCATCCCACTCGTGTCACACTCGGCTGCAAACCGTCCCAGTGCACGCTGAAGGTCCAGGTTTGATGAGGCCAACAGGACAACATCGTCTGCAAAAAGCAGAGATGAAATCCTTTGGTCCCCAAACCAGATTCCCTCGGGACCCTGGCTGCGCCTAGAAATTCTGTCCATAAAGACTATGAACAGAACCGGTGATAGAGGGCAGCCCTCCCGGCGTCCAACATGCACCTGAAACAGGTCTGACTTACTGCCGGCAATTCGAACCAAGCTCTGGTTTGGTCATACAGGGACCGGACAGCCCTCAGCAAAGGGACCCGGACCCCATACTCCCGCAGCACTCCCCACAAGATACCACGAGGGACACGATCGAATGCCTTCTGCAGGTCCACAAAACACATGTGGACTGGTTGGGCAAACTCCCATGAACCCTCGAGCACTCGATGGAGAGTGTAGAGCTGGTCCAGTGTTCCACGACCGGGACGAAAACCACATTGTTCCTCCTGACTCCGCGGTTCGATTATCGGTCTAATCCTCCTCTCCAGTACCCTGGAATAGACTTCCCCTGGGAGGCTGAGGAGTGTGGTCCGCCTATAGTTGGAACACATCCTCCAGTCCCCCTTTTTGAAAAGAGGGACCACCGCCCCGGTCTGCCAATCCAGAGGTACTGTCCCTGACTGCCATGTGATGTGACAGATGGCAGCGGGATTGAGGAGATCCTCGAAGTATTCTTTCCACCGCCTGACAATATCCTCAGTCGAGGTCAGCAGCTCTCCGCCTCTACTGTAAACAGTGTTGGCTGTGCACTGCTTTCCCCTCCTGAGGCGCTAAATGGTTTACCAGAATTTCTTCGAGGATGACCGATAGTCTTCCTCCAAGGCCTCTCCGAACTCCTCCCAGACCCGAGTTTTTGCCTCCGCGACTACTCGAGCTGCAGTACGCCTGGCCTGCCTGTACCTGTCAGCTGCCTCCGTAGTCTTACAATTCAACAAGACTTGATAGGACTCAATAGGACCCCAACCCTGGGCCTGGCTCCAGGGTGGGGACCCGGTTGCGCCATACCGGGCGACATCACGGTCCTTGATTTTGTACTCATCATAGGGGTTTTTGTGCTTCTCTTCGTCTGGCCCGTCACCCAGGACCTGTTTGCCAAGGGAGACCCTAGCAGGAGCGTAAAGTCCCTGGCAACATAGCTCCTGGGATCATTTGGGTACTCAAACTCCCCCACCACGATAATGTGGCAGCTCTCTGAGGAGTTGATTTAGACATTAAAGCTGAAAAGTTTATATAATAATTTGAAAGTGAAAATGATTGTAAAGTTAATATCCAAACCTGCAGCTCCCTTCAGGTTTTGTATTGACGTTCATGTTGTTGTTGTCCAGGTAGACACACACCTGGTGAACATAACAGAGCGTTTGGCAGCGATTATCTGAGGAGCTGCAAAGAACTAAAAAGTGTACTGCAAACGAAGGATGTTGATTTGTACATTTTAGATGTGAGAGACAGAAAAGTGAGACACAGTCTTTAATTGTGATAAATTTGAGCTTTACCCTTACTGGATGTTGGTAATGATGAAGATGATGAAGGATGAAGAGCTCTGGGCTTCTGTCAGGTAACAGGAATCATTTCTCAGATGCGAAATTAAAGATAGTCAATGCAAATGTAGATAATTTTAAAAAGTTTAAAGATCCAAATGAGATTGTGGTTCTTTTTTTTCTGCTGAGCTTACTTTAAGGAAACAATGAGGGAGTTTGTGAGATGATAGAGTGGAGGTTTAAAGCTGCTGATACACGATCAGCTGTTCTGACACCTGAGAATTGAAGCTGAAAAAGCTACATCATTGATTGTGTTATGTTGAAAATGTCATCCGGGGTGTGGTCAGTGAGAGGCCACACATCAGTCAGAGTGTTAATACAACTATTAATGAAATGATAATAGATGGTCTTTTCCGTGCTGCTCCGGTTTGAATAATGGTGCTTCTATTTTATTTAAAACTGAATTGTCCAGGTTTTTTCTCCTTTTTAGGAGTTGTCGTAACATAATGCTCCGTATAAATAACCTAGTGTAACTGAATCACCAAATCCATGTCTTTACTGGAAGGTCAGCCATTTGTTGCACATTTCAAACACAGATTGTAACTAAACTCATGAAATGTGTGCTACGCAAAGAAAATGTTAACCTATGTGTAGTAAGAATTTACTTTATTACCACGTACAAGAAAGTCATTGTTACGATGTCCGATGGAAACTTTAAGAAAACATCTAAATTTGTGATTCATTGACTTAGAGAAAATCCTAACACAACATCAGAATGTCCAGGACTCACAATTGATGACCTCCTCATGACACTGAATGCACATCTTATGTAAACTCGAACCTTTCCCTGCCTCTTCTGTTGCCGCCACACAGAACAACCACAGCTAACAGGTTCAGCTTCCACATGGCCTGAGAACAATGATCTGATTTGTCAGAGTCTTGGTGTCATTGGCGTCGGTGGAGGTATGTCCTCCCCAGTTGACCTGTCAGCACCTATATGTCTTGCTGTGACACACCTGTTGCCCATCCAGTGTTGGACTGTTGTTAACACACAAAAGCTTTGTGTCACGGCAGAAAGAACAGGAGCTGACACAAACAAACACACACTCAATCAAAGGCTGGACGTCAGACAACCAGGTGGAGAGGACATTATTGATCATTTAGTGCAGCTTCTGTCATCGGCTTTCAGGGTTGGGTCTTTATGTCATGAGAGAGAAAACATGGGTGAGGTATGGGTGGCGCCAACAATAAAGAAATCCTGACAAATGGCATTGCTTTAAAAATATCAGCATCCAAGAAAGAATGAAACTTCTCACTGACGTTAAGTTAGAATTTATGTTAACCAGAGGGACATCCCTCTACCCAACCCTTGTCATACAATTATTGTGCTTTATGGTAAATGTGCTGCGTACCACCTTTAAACAAACATTTACCATTCTTGGTAAAATGTCAATATGTCCGTTTGTCCATGTCAAGCTGACAAACTCATTTCCATTTCATTTTTGTTTTAACATCTATGAATCAGTGGAGGTACTGACACTCTCCTAAAAATAGACCCCTAGACAATTGCAGCTTTTAGCCATTTGTTGGTTTTCATCGGCTGACTAGTGGAGAATGGAGGCGTAGCTATCAACCAAAGATTCAGGTCAAAACGTCTTTCCCACTGTGGGTTCACAAATCTTTATTGGAGCAGCTTTCTAAGGATGGAGATGTGGGCTGAGAGGGGAACACAGAGCTAACGTAAGTGTTCAAAAACATTTTCCTTTGTTTTTGACCACAGATAAATGTGTTGGAAGTCATTCTCTTTGTTTTCTACTTTTTTTTTTTTACCTTGGTGCCATTTAAAACTGGATTGGAGGACTTTCCTTTAAACAGATAATCAAATTGAATGAAAAATGGAGTAATGGGAGGAAAGGTTTAAGTTTACCTGTGAACATATGGACACTTGTCCAACCATTCAACTGCGGTGGGCCAGTGGTGTAGAAAACTGTTCGCCAAAGCTAAGACGGGAGATCAGTGCGAGCTTCAACGGTGTGCTACAGGTGTCCTCATCCACTGGCCGCTCCCTGGGGCCATTGGATGAGGGCAGGCTTCAATAACAGGGCTGCATGCATTCCCTCAGAGACCCCGTCCTAACAGCAAACAGAGTTGAAGGTTAAGGTTCAGAGGATGCTGGTAGATGCCTGTCATTAAAAAGACTGTCTCCTTCATCCTGCTTTGTTTTTTACACTTATAAAGAGATTTTAATCTGAATTCTATAAATTTTATTCACTAAGGCCATAAAAGCTTAAAAAAAAAAACACAGAAGTGAATTGTTACTTACATATACCTTCCTACATCACTTATAACAGCTTGTCTTCTAGTATTCAGTTCTCTCCAGTGGGTAAACTGGAGGACAAAGTCTCTGGAAAAATAAATAATTTGCAGTTAGTTGTATTAAATCAATGAAACACCTTCATCTTCATCTCAATATTTAGCAACGACAACATTAATTGCACAGGAAACAACACACACACACGCACGCACACACAATGTACTAACACAGCATTCAAAACTTAACATATCATTAATCACAATGATGAACAGACACTTAAATTGACAAGGGAGGATTGGTGTTTATTTTCTAACTGGCTGCTCCTTACAGTTTATTTAACTTGTTTTCTGAAGTTGACTTTTTAGAAATAGCAAAAGTAAAATACTTTTGTATTTGTATATTTTGTGTATAATTAAGTTTGTTTTACTTTGGGTTTCATTTCAAATGAACTTTAACTCATTAGAACTTTGTCTTATATACTTACACTGTTAGATGCAGACTCATTTTTCAAATGATGTAACATCTCTTTTCCTCTTGTTTGACTTGGAATTGTATCCATGAACCTACAGGATCCTTCTTTTTCTTAAACACAAGAATTCTTGGCTGCCAGAACTTGGACAGCGTTTTCAACATGAGGTATCTGAGATCCCATGTCCTTAAAAATTAACCCTTTTTGCCATTTTTGTTAATAATTCCACCTGTCTTATTCCTGCAGATACATTCAGAGGTCACGTATTCTTTGGATTCTTGCTGTGTTCTGTGTTGTCTTCTTCACAGTTCCACATTTAAGGTGAATACCAGAATGAACATTATATAGTACACCTTACTGAAATCAATGCTGTTTAATAAAACAGCCCTGCAATTAATTCTACCTTCATGAACTCATGAAGGTGAAAGATTGAATTTTAAAGTTTAAATTTCTAGAGTAGAGTAGAGAGTAGAGCATAACTTTATTTATCCCTTAAGGAAGTTCTGTCAGGGAAATTAATTAGAGAGGTGTTGATTCTACTATTAACAATTAGACAATTGTGGAGGCAAGAGTTTCTGGTGCTGTTGACCTGCATTGCTTTTTACTGACAAGCTTACTATTTTCCAACCCAATTTTGTAAAATTGGGATATCTGCTAAATCTTCTTCTCCTTTCGGCTTTTCCCTTCAGGGGTCGCCACAGGGAATCAGTTGCCTCCATCTAAACCTGTCTTCTGCATCCTCATCTCTCACACCAACTATCTTCATGTCCTCTTTCATTACATCCATAAACCTCCTCTTTGGCCTTCCTCTAGGCCTCCTGCCTGGCAGTTCAAAACTCAGCATCCTTCTACCAATGTATTCACTATCTCTCCTCTGGACATGTCCAAACCATCTGAGTCTGGTCTCTCTGACTTTATCTCCAAAACCTCTAACATGTGCTGTCCCTCTGATGTACTCATTTCTGATTCTATCCTTCCTGGTCACTCCCAAAGAGAACCTCAGCATCTTCATCTCTGCTACCTCCAGCTCTGTCTCCTGTCTTTTCCTCAGTGACACTGTCTCTAGACCAAACAACATTGCTGGTCTCAGACCAAACAACATCACTGATATGTGCTAAATCAATTTCAAAATTCAGTGACCCTCACCTTCATGAACGGTAGACTACTCCTCTTTAGTCAGGTGTATCTAATACAATTTCCACTTGAAGCTAAAGCTTATTAATGACCGTAACAACAAACATTAAGTTTTTATTAGGTGGTTTGAATTATGTTATGTTATGTTTTGATGTTAGATGTTTAATAGCCTCAGTGATGGAGAACAGCCCTTTGGACAAGGGAAGAGTGTTGACTGAGGGCAATGGAGTCAATATCAGCCTTGATTTTGGGTAAGGTTTAATGAGCACAAGCTCTCTTTTCTACAATCCTGAGAATGTCTGTCCGTCTGTCTGTGTGTCTGTGTCTGTCTGTCTATGGGTCAGTCAGTCAGTCAGTCTGTCAGTATCCATGTACTTTGTGAGTACCGTAGTTATTCGCCCAGAGATGTAACCTCCCAGCTTTGTTTCAGTTTCTTGAACAACAAACTGCTCAAACAAAACAAAAATCTTTTTTGTCAGTGTATCAACAAGTAAAGCAATTCGAAACAAACATGTATGGAAGGAACGAAAAAGAAGACAGAAGTTAAATGAACTGACATTTTTTATTGTTTTAGTAAATGTCTGAAAAATATTTACAAATAAATCTCTGCTTTAACTTTAACTTTTACATTTGCTGTTGAATAAATCATCACTAGCATTTGAACCACTGAATAGGACCGAGAGTAGGGACGTTGAACGTTGGAACTATGACAGGTAGAGAGTTGGTTGACATGATGCAGAGGAGGAAGGTAGGAAGGTAGAAACCAGGTGGAAAGGTAGCAAGCTAGAAGTTTAGGAACAGGGTTCAAGTTGTTCCATCATGGTGTAGATAGGAGGAGAAATGGAGTAGGAGTTATCTTGAGGGAGGAGTTTGATAGGAATGTCATGGAGGTAAAAAGAGTGTCAGATAGAGTGATGAGTCTGAAGCTAGAAATCAAAGGTGTGATGTTCTATGTTGTTAGTGGGTATGCTCCACAGGTACGATGTGAGCTGGAGGAGAGGGAAAAATTCTGGTTGGACTTTGATGAAGTGATGCAGAACATACCTAGAAGTGAGAGTAGTCATTGGTGCAGACTTCAGTGGACATGTTGGTGCAGGAAACAGAGGTGATGGGCAGGTTTGGTATCCAGGAGAGGAATGCAGAAGGACAGATGGTGGTTGACTTGGCAAAAAGGATGGAAATGGCTACAGTGAATACTTCCTTCCAGAAGAGGCAGAAACATAGGGTGACCTATAAGAGTGGAGGTAGGAGCACACAGGTAGACTAAATCTTGTGAAGATGGTGTAATCTGAAGGAGATCAGTGACTGCAAAGTAGTGGTAGGTGAGAGTGTAGCCAAACAGCATAGGATGGTGGTGTGTAGGATGGATGACTCTGGTGGTGAGGAAGATGAAGAGGGAAAAAGGAGAGCAGAGGACTAAATTGTGGTGGCTAAAAAAGGATGAGTGTTGCAGGACTTTTAGGAAGGAGTTAAGACAGGCTCTGGGTGGTCAGGAGGTGCTTCCAGGACTGGACAACTACAGCTAATGTGATCATGGAGACAGGTAGGAGAGGACTTGATGTGTGATCTGGAAGGAAAGTAGATAAGGAGACTTGGTGGTGGAATGAGGAGGTGCAGGAGTGTATACAGAGAAAGAGGTTAGCTAAGAAGAAGAGGAACACTAAGAGGACTGAGGAGAGTAGACAGGAGTACAGGGAGATGAAGCATAAGGTGAAAGTAGAGGTAGCAAAGGCCAACCAAGGGGCTTATGATGACTTGTATGCTAGCTTGGACAGTAAGGAGGAGGAGACTGATCTATACAGGTTGGCAAGACAGAGAGACAGAGATGGGAAGATGTGCAGCCGGTTAGAGTGATTAAGAATAGGGATGGAAGTCTATTGACAGGTACCAGTAGTGGGATGGTAAAATGGAAAGAGTACTTTGAAGAGTTGATGAACGAGGAAAATGAGAGAGAACAAAGACTAGAAGAGGTGGCTGTTGTGGACCAGGAAGTAGCAAAGATTAGTCAGGATGAAGTGAGAAGGGCATTGAAGAGGATGAAGAGTGGAAAGGCACTCGGTCATAATGATATGCCTGTGGAGGTATGGAAGTGTCTAGGAGAGGTGGCAGTGGAGTTTCTGACTGGTTGTTCAACAGGATCTTAGATAGTGAGAAGATGCCTGAGAAATAGAGGAGAAGTGTGCTGGTGCCCATTTTTAAGAACAAGGGAGATGTGCAGAGTTGTGGCAACTACAGAGGAATAAAGCTGATGAACCATACAATGAAGTTATGGGAAAGAGTAGTTGAAGCTAGACTAAGGGCAGAAGTGAGCATTTGTGAGCAGCAGTATGGTTTCATGCCAAAAAAGAGTACTACAGATGCAGTATTTGTTTTGAGGATGTTGATAGAGAAGTGCAGAGAAGGCAAGAGGGAACTGCATTGTGTTTTTGTAGATCTGGATAAAGCTTTTGACAGGGTGCCCAGAGAGGAACTGTGGTATTGTATGAGGAAGTCTGGAGTGGCAGAGAAGTATGTTAGAGTGGTGCAGGACATGTATGAGGACTGTAAGACAGGGTGAGGTGTGACAGAGGAGTTCAAGGTGGAGGTGGGACTGCATCAGGGTTCAGCTCTGATCCCCTTCTTGTTTTCTATGGTGATGGACAGGCTGACAGACGAAGTTAGACAGGAATCTCCATGGACTATGATGTTTGCAGATGATATTGTGATCTGTAATGAGAGCAGGGAACAGATGGAGGAGAAGCTAGAGAGGTGGAGGTTTGTCCTGGAAAGGAGATAAATGAAGGTTAGCCGCAGTAAGACAGACTACATGTGTGTGAACAGTCCAGAGCAATGGAGAGTGTGGAAAAGAGGTGAAGAAGCGTGTACAGGCAGGATGGAATGGGTGGAGGAAAGTGTCAGGTCTGATGTGTGATAGAAGAGTTCACTATCACTGCGTCCAGCGGGTTAGCCAGCAGCTGTATGTCCGTCTGAAAGCTGAAGTTCCACAGCACCTTGACCCTGTTGTTCCCAGAGGGCCAGCCATCACTGGTCTGGCCCTCTGGGATTTTAGTGCTTCTGTTCCATACTGGGTACAAATGTCCCTGCACACAATCCCAGCCACTTGGTTGTGTCTCTCCATGTACGCTGATCCAGCTAGCATTTACACTCTGTTAGTATGTGCTGGACCATCTCAGGGACATCTCTGCACTGTCTACATCTTGGGTCTGATCTTTTCTGGTAGATCCTCTCTTCTACTTCAGGTGTTCTTGTGCTGCCATGTTTGGTGCCTTAGGATTTCTTGTTATCTGCTTCTTCTTTAACTTGGTGGTGGTAGTACATGCCATGTAGATACCACTCCATGTTGCCTGCTCCTCCTTCTCTGCACTTTCATTGAGTTTCTTCTGTTTCAGACATTCTCAACAGCCATCGAGGGCCATTTTTGTGTGTGTGTGTGTGTGTGTGTGTGTGTGTGTGTGTGTGTGCGTGCACGCGTGTGTATAAATTGAAAAAACCTCACATGGGCGTTACACGGTGTGTGACAAACATACTTTCAATCCAGCAGTTCTTGAGATATGAATGAACCATACATCATTATGTACAGACAAGATTAAGCCGCTGCCGCCCCTCCCTCCTTTAGCCTAAGTATAAAACAACAACATGTGTTCTTTTTATTAAGAAGGGTTTGCAAAGGATAGAATAAGATTTAGGCTGACATAGCACATGATTTTATAATAATCCAGGTCCTTATGTTTTAGACTTTAGCAGTCTTCTATTTTTCTTCTTGTCACAGGTCAAGGTCTGACGTGCAAACACTCACATCTTGGAAAGCCCCCATCATCTGGGAGGGGATGTTTGTCCCTGATCTATTTGACCAGATGCACAAGCAACAAGGATCATCTGTGGCTTTAACTGTGTTTGCTGTTGGCAGGTTTGTTTCCACACTGTTTTATTTAAGGATTTTTATTTAACATACAGATGTATTCTTGTCTGCCAAATGCACAGCTTTTACCACCTCTGACAAGGAGGTCATGTTTTCACTGAACTGAAGAACTGAATAAATATTGGTGGGAGGGTGGGACATGGAGAAACACTTTAAATCTATTACTCATAAACTGAATCTGTATTCCTTTTCTGTAATACAGTATTTTGAGAACCCAAAGGCAGCTGTGTCAATTGTGAACATTAGGGATTTTACTGCTTGGGCCATGGCAGAAATATGCAGTCTAAAACTTAGCCTGCAGTAATTTTACATAGACTTAGGCAGGAGATATATTTCCTAACTTTAATCCAAACTGTAGAACCCAAAAATCTTATGTTGAAATGAATATGACACAGTCACCAAAATGCTAACACCTGTGATGACCATGTTTGTAAGATGCAGGAACAAGTCATGATGTTGGTCTTGTTGCCTCTTTCATCAAAGGTACCTGGATGCTTACCTCAACACCTTTCTGAGCTCATCAGAGCAGCACTTCATGTTGGGATTGCCCGTCACATATTACGTATTTACAGACACACCAGAGAAGGTGCCAGACATCAAGCTGGCTCCTCGGCGGCGGATGAAAGTCATCGAAGTGGAGCGACACCCCCGGTGGCAGGACATCTCCATGATGCGAATGAAGACAATATCAGAGGTCATTGAATCTGAGATTCGCCACTGCTGCACACATGTCTTCTGTTTTGATGTGGACCAGATGTTTACTGAGAGATTTGGCTCTGAGGCTCTGGGAGATTCTGTGGCTCTACTTCATGCCCACTACTACAACCTTCCAAAGGATCGATTCACATATGACCGCAACCCAAAGTCAAAGGCGTACATGGAAAGTGGGGATTTTTACTACCATGCTGCTATCTTTGGAGGCACGTGGAAGAATGTAAAAGCATTAACTGATGCCTGCTATCAGAACATCATGGAGGATAAGACGAATGAAGTGGAGGCCTTGTGGCATGACGAGAGCCATCTTAACAAGTACTTTTGGCTTCATAAACCAAGTAGGGTGCTCTCTCCAGAGTACTGCTGGGACAGCAGTATTGGCTCCCCTGAAGCCTTACGAGTCACGCGACTTCTGTGGGCACAAAAACATTATGACACGCTGCGCACAGGTTAAAGTGTTATGGAGTTAAAATACACCTTTACAATATTTAATAAATGGCTCCTAAGCTAAGTAGCCTAACATAACTGTCAGAGTATTCTATTTTTCCAAATGTTGCCGTTGTTTCATTGTCATGCTGGCACGTGTGTCTGAATGCATATCAAATTCCTCTTTCCCCATTTCTTTTTATTTTAAGTAGTTTTATTAATCCTGAAGCTGCATAAATTTGTTGGTTCGTTCGCTTGTTCGTTCGCTCGTTTGTTTGTTTGTTCTTTCATTCAGTCAGCCAGTCAGTCAGTCAGTCATTCCTTTACAAGTTACCAGTCTAATACCACATAGAAGGACAAACATCCAATCACTGTCATTCCTTCCTACAGTCCATGTTTTTAGTGGTGGGAAGAAACTGGAGAACCTGGAGGAAATGCACACAGACAGAGGGAAAACAAACAAGCTCCGAGAGCGAAACATCTCAGGTCTTCAGGTAGATTCACACTTTGCAACTTCTTGATGTGAAGGGACAGTGAAAACCATCACCACTGTGTTGCCCAGTTATGGATTAAAATGTAAAAAAAAAGCTAATTGGATTTTTTTTTTTAGATGTAAGGAGACTAGTAAAAAAGAAAGTCTGTTTATCTTTTTTAATGTGTTTGTCTTTGTTTTATTCATGAGTTTCAGATGGATTAGTAGTATTCAGGATATCATCGAGGTATTTCATCATAAAAATTGGCAGTACTGGTTGGTGACAAGTCACAAAATTGTTGAATGAAGCCATCCAGCTGTACCTTGGACCCCTTCCCTACAGCGTTCATCAGATCAAACCTGGTTGCCATAAATCCATTGATCACCAATAAATTCATCACAAATGGTTGGTTTATCATTTGTTATAATCTGGCCAGGTTCCAGTGTCACTTAAACTGTGTTAGCAAACCCTTTCTGAAAAAAATCCACCCTGGACCCAGAGATCATTTCCAATTTCCAGTCTATCTCACATTAACATTCCTCTCCAAGATGCTTGAATATACTGGTTCCAACAGCTACCATATCACCTTCAATTTCAATCCCTGTATGACAAACCCCAGTCTAGTTTTATTTCTGCCCACATCGCAGAGAGAGAACTTCTTAGGGTCACTAAATACTTCCTTATTCCTGCCAATGCTGGTTCCCCCTCCCTGCTCATCCTCCTGGCCCTGACTGCAGAATGCCACACGTTGACCACCATATCTTCCTCAACCACCTCCATACTGATGTTGCGTCACACCACTCTAGGCTGGATTGCCTCTTATTTTCCTGGCAGGGCTGGGCGTGTCAGCCTGAGAAACACCAAGTCCCAAACCGGCCTTGGCTCACTATATCTTCATTCCTGAACTATACCATTTCATCACTCAGCACAGCATCTCCTTTCACAGCTATGATGATGAAAAGCTTCATCATAATCATTGTCATCATTTCCACCATTACCCACCACCCTCACTGCACTGCCTGGAGGAGATAATGATGTAGAAGAGTCATAACTTCCTCCAGCTCTAAAACTGAGGTCATACTGGTTGGCATCCTGCACCAGGTCCAGTCATCCTCCAGAACCATCATTTTACTCTGGACATTCACCTCAGTGACCATCCTTGATGTGAGACTGAACTCTCAATTGATATTTAAAAACCAACAACTATTTAAAATCTGGGGTTTTTTTTCATCTCAAGAACATTCCAAGCCCCGTCCAACCGTCATCCTGACAGATGTAGAGAACTTTGACCTTTCTTTTGTCTCCTCCATGGTTGGGTACTGCAATACCCTGTTTGTTGGGATCCCCAGACAGTTCACCCAGAAGCTTCAATTCATCCAAAACAATATTCCTAATGAGAATTTTTAAAAAGGAATATATTATACCGATGCTCCACAACCTGCACTGACTTCCCTTACATTGCGAGATTACTGTCATCACTTACCATGATAATGCCCCTGACCACCTCAAGGACCTCCCACCCCTTACACGTCTGCCAGAACCCTCCAGTCCCTGGCAAAAAGTGCAATGTTTCTCAACAAAAAGAAAAACAAATGGCAAAGAAGTCAAGGATTTCATCATCTTTAGTGCAAAATTTCAAGTTACAATTTTAAAAAACAACCTGTGTATACAAGTGATAAAGCGAAAAACCAAAACTGGATGATTGTGATACTCAGACAGTGGATTCTGTAGTGGACATCACTGCATTAAAAATGTGACCTCCATGTTTGTAAAGTCACAGTTAATGCTGAATGATATAATTTTTTTATTTTGGTATACTTTAGTAATCCTCGAAGGGAAATCAAGAGCACACTGTAGTTTGAACAAACACATGCATATACTGTGTATGTTAGTATGTACAGGCCCTTGTAATGCACACAACCACACACAAGGGGGCCTGTAGGCATGCAGGGGGAGGTAGAGTGGCGGGCAGCTCCTACATGATGCGCCCAAAATGAGCAACTTTGTAAAGGGGGCGGCACCTTGCTCAAGGGCGCCTTGGCAGTGCTCCAGAGGTGAGCTGACACCTCCCACTGTCAGCTCACACTCCAGGCGGCTGGGCAGGAGCGGGAATCAAACCGTCGATCTTTGGAACATTGGATGACCGCTCTACCACTGAGCCATTGCCGCCCCACAACCCAACTCTATGTGCATTCATCTCATCAATATAAATGTATTTTATTCAACTTTCCTTCTAATGACACCAACAGATTGACCCTCATTTGATTCATTGCCTCATTATCAATCCTATAATGAGTTCATTGTCTCAATGACTAGTTTAAAATCTTATTCAAAACAGGAAAATCTTCATTGCATGAACAACGGTCCCATTCAGAATAAATTAATCAATAATGCCGAGTTCACTTCAGAGCTTGTTACCACTGTCACCTCATTCAGACAAGAAGCCTTGCGATACTTCCCCAAACACAATCCATTTAAACTGTCATGAATCTATTGTAATTTGATTATTTCACTTTGCTGGTTTCTTCTTGTATTAATATTACCAAGAAGTAGGATAAACAATGCTGACAAAGCTTAAACCAGCTGATAACTTAAATCTATCCTCTTCACTGAATTTTACCACTTTTCTACAAAGAAATGAGATGGCATTACCAAAACTTCAGCAAGATCTTAAGTCAAGAATTGACAAGTCT
Source organism: Antennarius maculatus (assembly GCA_013358685.1). Taxonomy (NCBI): domain Eukaryota; kingdom Metazoa; phylum Chordata; class Actinopteri; order Lophiiformes; family Antennariidae; genus Antennarius; species Antennarius maculatus. The sequence continues at coordinate 10,130,229 of CM023609.1, forward strand.
AGGTTTTTGATGATCCATCCAACAATGGGGCGTAAAGTCACACATAGTTGCTGTACATCTACATACTCCCTTGCTGGAAAAACAGGTGCTCCACAGTATTATTACAACAGATAACAACCCCAAATCACGTGGATAAAGATGAAGACTTAACTGTGCCTTGCATCTCAGCACATTGAAGTGAGTTCATGTTTTGCAGGTTGTATCCCAGTACAGAATGTTGATTGGACATGTGGAGTATTTTTCGGAGTTTCTTGTTTTCCATCTCCAGAAAATCCATCCTATGAACACAAATGTCTCTTTTTTTATCAATAAATCTAAATGTGCAATAAATGGGTGATTATACCTGGAAATTAATTTGGTCACAGTATTCATGTGTCGATAAAGTAGAGACTTATCAGTAGTTAAGGTTGATAATGTAAGTTCAATACCTGCTTTTGGATAAAGTAACAGTTAGCTTGCTGTCTTTCTTGTTCTGCTCCGCTTCATTAAGCTGGTGTAGCAGCCTCCTCCTCTCAACAAGCAGTTTGTCATTTTCCACTGTTATACTTATGGTAACCTCTTTCTCCTGCAAAAGACAAATGAATGAAGTCACAGAGTGAGTCTTATGTCAATATGGGCTTGGCACACTGACAGTATAAAGCATTGCCATAGTTTCACATGACATAGAGTTGATAATTTTCCTGTTGTTCAGGTTTCAGTGAGAATGGTTCTAGCCGAAGAGAGAATGCTATCTGAAGGCCCGTTTATAAAACAACCCCTCCATCATCTAAAAGGAAAACTTTCATTGTGTTTTAGCCATCCATTTACTTGAGTACAGCGATTTCTGGAGGGAAAACTCAACACTCTTGACTGTTCCAGATGTAAAGAATGAAATCTTTCAAAAAGACCATTGTGCCAGTTGTTGTGTAAATGAGGAAAATGCAAATCTGGATCAAAATTATGACAACACAGCCCCAGTTCATGCGTTATGGTTCCTGTCGGACAACAAAAACACTATGAAGAACCGTCTGGTGTAAACTCAGATACTCATGAGTTTAACGACGCTTTCAGACTGGAATTCCTTAACAACCACTGTAATCCTTTTCTGTAACATAAATTTTTAAGTTGCACCACCACTTTGCTAGAGGTGTTTTTGTTGTACCAGATCTGTGAATACAGGGATAATTTCAGAAGCAATGAACACTGAACACAGGTTTTCAAAACACAAAGAAATTCTTTGACATTTTCATCGAATCCTTTGTCTTTAGGCGGGTGTGGGTCCTTTCTGTTTTTGCTACTCATAAAGTGGTACAAAGTTGATTTACCTTTGCTAGTGAATGAGAGCACAAGGAGAGTTCTCGCTCAAGAGCTTTAATCTTCTCATCACGCCATGTGATTTCATCATCAAACTTCTGTTTGACTCGACAAAGCTTTACCTTGTGCTTTTCCTTCATCTCATGGTTTTTCCTATTGAAAGAAAGGATATGAAAAATTTGATATTTAAATAAATGCAATCAAGAATTTTTTAAACTTTGGCAAAACATAGCATAATGGTATGTATATAGACACACATACACAATATGTATAGTATATAAAGAGTTTAGCTTGAAAAGTTTTTTAACTGACAAAATCTTTGGCCTGTTACCTTCGCTCGTTATCGAGGCATATAAGGGTTTCACAGATCTCTTTTTTGAGTGTTTGACACTTGTCATGATTGGACAACACTGTGTTCACTGCTTCTTGATAATCAGGGGACCTCTGCAAACAAACATCAACGGTTACAGGAATAAATAAATTCAGTGCAGCACCTGGTCAAAGACAATGGTTTGGACTTTGGAGCAGTCATGAGAGTACATGACATGTAACTGGACACTGGTTACCTCAATGTTTTATAGAATGATAGTTAAATACTTAAACCAAGAGGAGAAACTTAATCATTTATGTTTTATGGAAAGGTAGAACGTGTGGCTGGCATTGGCAAGAGAATCTACTGAAGTAAATATGTTGTGTCTGGGAAATGCTTTAGCTGAGTTGGGACAATTTAGGACACTCTTTGTTTTGCAAACAGAAATCTCAAAAAATGAATGCAGTGGCTGAGAGAAGGGTAGGAGTCCCTTTAAATGAAGCTATATTTTTTTGTTCTCTGCTCAGCAAGAATTTCATATGAGGATTATTGTGTGTTATTAATTGTAGCAGACAGTAGCCACATTGTATGTGATTAATGTTGGAATAATACTCCTTGGAGACTAAGGGACGTGTGGTAAAGGCCAGGACAGCCACAGGAGATTTACGCTCACAGCCATTAATCACCAGTGTTGTTCAAAGGGGAAGAGATAAACAGTTTTTAGACTGTTCAGGGACATCATGGCTGTAATTATTTGAACTTTGTGTAGAAAACTCATTGGAAGTTATGGGCCCTACAGGGAGGCTCAGCAGCCTAGCTGTGGCCCTTAAAGGAATCTGGGATCAGATCCCTTTAAAGGCCCTGGACTTTTCATGTTCTCCTCAAGTCATTATGAGTTCCCTCTGGGTTCCACCACAGGCTTCCTCCCACAGTCTAAAGAGTCACTGGTGAAGTGGTGACTAACTTGCATTTAGGTGTTAATGTGTGTGTGGAGAAAGGTAAGTTGTCCTTCTGGAAAAAAAAAAAAAAAGTGTTATGATAAAGTAATGAAAAAGGCTGGATATGTTTTCAAGAGTGTGTGTCTTAATAGAAACCCAATTACAGTAATTGTAATATTAAGGTTTGGGGCTCTGTCTCTACATGCAGGTTCAGGTTTGACAACCAGGTGGACAACACTTACTTTTACTTATCCTATATTTTTTACTGTCTGATTTCTTGTCTGATATTTATTGTTTTTAAGACATAAAAATACATTAGATAAATTATAGCTGATTTAATGCAGATACTGTTCTGGAATGTAAGCTTAAGACATCATTATAACTGTATAAAAATAGAATTACATCATTATAAATTCCCTTCTCAAAGAGCCTTCATAGCAAACACCTTCAAACAAAATAGATGTCTGATTGGGAAGAAGAAAGACTCTCAAAGCTATGTGAAAAAATGGCTTCATCTCAAAAAGATATTTATTTATTTGAAATTTATTTAGAATAAACTTTAGGAAATTTGTGAATCAAACATTTGGGTAAAGGTGAGGGGGGATCTGTGGTCGATCAATCAATCGGTCTGTCTGTCTACCTATCTATCTATTACCTCTAACGTTACCTCTTATTGTCATTGAAAGACAAACCCCTTCGTTAGAATAGTGAACCTTTAAAAAATGACCTTGTGTGATGTGTTGTCCTCGTTCTGCAGAAGCTGCGTTTGTGTCCGCTGTCCGTCTTTCACGTGGCACTCAGTGTTTTCACAATGCTGTGAATTTGCCTCTTTCTTGTTCCACTGCCTTCAAACAAACACAAGAACACAGAAACCTTGACTTATGTAATGCAGCATGACCTGACACACGAACACACACACACACACACACACTGACACACACACATACAGACTCACACACACACACACACACACACACACACACACACACACACACACACACACACACACACACACACACACACACACACACACACACACACACACACACACACACACACACATAGAGACAGTAGTTAATGGATGGTACTTTACCTTTCATCCTGAGGTTGGTTCTCTTTGCTGCAGATGGTTCTGATGAGTTTATCCAGATCTTTATGAGAGTTATCCAGCTGCTGCTTTAGGTAGTGTATCTGATAGGATGAGGAAAAGAATGGTTGTTGTTGGGCCTTGTGTATCTGTGAATTTTTTTTTAATGTCGCTAGGACATTGCCTCTTCAAGACAAATAACTAAACTCTGAACCTGCATCACTGAGAGGACAGTTAACCCCTAATGACCTCAAGTTTATCACATGATTGGTTTTAGAAAAGGCGTCTAATCTCATTCATTGATTACTCTAAAGATTCCTATTTTACTACACAATTGATGTCATTATTACTTTATCAGGCTTAGTCACAATTAAATTATAATTATATTTAGTAGTATAGTAAACCAATTATAGTATATACAGTATTTTACTTAAAAATATAATGACTTAATTTTCACAACAGTGTTATGTTATGATTTCATCAGTAATAGACCCATTTTGTTAGATGACACATCAGAAAATGTGTGACTTCTCTTTGCCTGTGGTGGAAAATGCCACTCCATAAATCCAGTGATCTGTCAACTACAAGTTTGAACTACTACTTCAGATCACGTCTCCAGCCGCTGTATGTGAGAGAGGATTATTTGGTGATTCACATATTTCTGTTTGCTTCTCCTTCTTATCTTTGTGGCTCTAACTGAAGATGAGTTGAGCTCTACTCTGTTGTCCAGTTACGACACGTGTGTAATAGAAACTGTACACAGCAGCTGATTCTTCAGGTATGTCAATACTGACTTTATTAAACCCAACTTACACCAAATTCCATACTGCACCCCCCTTTGGTCTCCAATAATTTACTGACAAAATGTGAAGTAGAGATTGAAAAAAAGGTTTTCAGGTATCATTAGAACAGACCAACAGACAGACAGACAGACAGGCAGGCAGACAAATAGGCAGGCAGACAGGCAGACAGACAGACAACACCCTGATGACACTGACTCACACACCTCTGACTCCTTCTTCCAAAGGTATCTCGACTGACTGTTGAGTTTCGCTCTCAAATCTCTACAGACATCGTTGATCTGCGTCAGGTCACATGACTGGGAGTGGAAACACAACAAGATCATTCACCATTTTACTCTTGTGACTTTTTACCAAACTGTGTTGTTGAACCTTTGCTTTCTGATCTTGTTCTGTTTGGGTCGAAAGCAAGAGGTCCTCTGATGTAAGGTTCAGTAGTTTGTACAGTGACGTTTACTTCTGCTGAGTCAGTTCCACAGTTGGCCTGAAGCTGTGAGGTCGGCAGCTGCTGCTCGTCCGACTGTTGCTGAAGCACTGACCCCAACCTATCCTCCTCCCTCTGCTGGAATACAATCTTATTTTATCTCCTTAAATGTTTAATTTACATTTCATAATGACACAGACACTAAAACTTCAGATACTTAATTTGATTTGTAATCTGAAAATAATCCATATATTTGCAAAAGTTTACTCAAATTTTCAATCGAGAATAAATACCATGCATTACGTCACATTTTTGTACATCATGCTTGATTTGTTTCATTTTTTGAAATAACTCCACATTTATTTTTGTTGTTTCTTCTCAGAATTATTTTTACAAACAGCCAGCATTCCTTCAAAATTATAATCCATCAGAACTGTCTCCAAACAATGTCACTATAAGTCTACGAATATTATAGCATTTCATCTGAATTTTCTTTTATCAACAGACTTCCAGGCTGTTCTTTTTTTAATTTTATGTTGAACTGGTGGTTCAATGTCAGCTCTGACATTGGACAGTAAAAAAAAAAAATCTAACTTAGGTACATCATTCTGAAGGCCAACAATAAAAGAATGCAGGAGAAAAGACCCGGGGTGCACTAAAATATACAAGTTATGATAAAACTCTGAAGCTGCTTGATGATTACTGTACATTTTGTTGATTTATTTTTGATATCTTAACTGACAATTTGAAACTAAATATTTATCATTCCACTTATTTTTGTCCAGTATTTCAGTGGACGTACTTGCTGTCATTTATGAGCTGTTGACCTCAATAATGGTGGAGCAGAAGTTGGAATTCTGGGAAATGTGACATCAGCTAAATGGGTCTAGAGAACGAACTGCACAGGGATCGACAGAGAGGGACTTACTTCAGATGACTTGTGAGCTTGGTCGGCCTGAATCTGCTGCGGGAGGCGCTCCTGCTCAGCCTGCTGCTCCCGTGGGGGCGAGTTCCTCTGCTCCACGCTCTCCTGCAGACACTCCACCTGAGGGAAACACACACACAATATCACAGGCCGCAAATAATTTTCATCACTGAATAATTTGCTGATTTATTATTTTGATTAATGTATGAGTTGGTCAAAAACAAAACCCAAACATAGTTAGTTTATTGTCGGAAATAAATCGCTAGGGTTAAAGTTAGGGTTAGGGTAGAAATAGTTGTAGTGGTAAAATGAATTGTAGATTGAAAACACATTGAGCTTCATGGCTGACCCGATGAAGTGTCAGATAAATATGACAACACGCTAAAATTAAAAATATCATTGCAGAAAGCTGGGACAAGAATAAATTTGGACTTTTCTGGGATGGATTGCGCATCATTAGTACAATGAAGATATAACAACTTCCTGTTTCAGAGTGAAGACGTCACAATTTGCCACACCTCTAAATCCAGTTATAAATGTCACTGTTTTGTTTTCTAATGCTATGATGAGGGAGATGGAAACACATCGACTGAGGGTCACCGCACTGGTATAAAGAAAACAGAATGTCAATGATGTGATGCCCCAATAATAAAGGATAGGTCAATAGTAGTAGTATAGTAACAATAGTAATACATTCTTCAGCATCTACATTTAAAATATCACCAGACTAAAATAAAATCAGACAGAAGTATGTGCCTCTGTCCTGTCTCAGCAACATAAATCATCAGTGGTCATTTTATTGATGTTTGAAATTTTATGAAAAAAAAATCTACGTGGAATTATTCATTCATCTCCTTGATTGATACGATCGTCTTATCTTTAGCCGCTAATCTGAAACGCAGGTCATGGGTAATGCTGGAACCAATCCCCGCTGACTTTGGTTGTATTAGAATATTTTACTGACAAATGAAATTACATCAGCAGATCTCTCACCATCTGCTGCAGGGACCGTTTTTCAGCGTCCAGGATGCGAACCCTCTTCCTCAAGGCTCTTATCTCAAGGTCCAGGCGATCGTTCATCTCTTTGGCTTTTCGCAGTTCCACCATTTCTTTTTCAAGGAAGTCACATAATGCACTCATTAGACTGGCAATAGTACATGTTTAGGGCTTTCACAGTGACCATTGGAATGTTCCCTATGGAGTATTCTAAAACACAGCAATAAGAAAATACAAACACTGCCAACACACTAACGCAGCACGTCATCCTCTCCGTCGTACACCAGAACCCACCCCCACTCACCAGTCCTCTCCATCTGATTTCAGTAAGTTCATTTTTTACCTGTCAGGTCTCTGAGTCTGCTCTTTGGCTCCAAGATCAGACTAACCAGCAATAGTGCGAGACATGTGATACTGATGCACTTGTTTGTTTGATTGTTTTTTTGACACTGAAAATACACAAATAAAGACACAAGACACAAGAATACACATTTAAAAGCCTGCATCTCACCATATTTCTTCAGTTTTTCTACTTCTTGTCTGAGATGCTCTACTTCCTCCTGTGCAGCCTGTAGCTCAGGTTCTACAAAAACAGATGTTTGAAGTCTGTATATGTACTATGGGAACATTAGTAACATATTATTTATAAAGCATTTTCCTTGTAAAGCAAAGTTTCTCACAGTAGTGACCACCTCGATTAATATACAATTGAAAAAAGGAGGCACTGTGATTATGACGATGACAGGTGGAATATTACCATGAGAAATCTCTTTCCCTCACCATAAGCTCTTTGGGTCAGATGAGCCGACTCAAGCTCGTCTGTCAAACGCCGGATCTCGTTGTGGGCCATGGCCAGCCGGCGGGATCCCTCCTCCAGGTCCCTCTCCAGACGGGAACACTCCCTCTCCACTTTGCTCGCTCGTCCAGCTAAATGCCTGGCGTCAGACTACAGAGAGAAGGAAAGAGCAGCTTACTAAATGAACAATAACGAAACAATTTCTACATTGTAAAGACAACAACTGGATGCAAACAGTGACCATAAACACGTGCAAGAAGAGACAAGAAACCATGAGAGGCGGACTGGAGGAAAACATATTACTGGTGGAGGATCTTGAATTTCATCAGCCATGCAAAGTTCTCTAGATGATGCCGATATATAAGTTGAAAAATACCAAAAAAACAAGAGGCTACAATTAGTATGAAAATGCTGCAAAGAAGTTTAAATAATAAATCGTGCACAGAATGGGGCGGCAGTGGCTCAGTGGTAGAGCGCAGGGTAAAGAGGGTCGTCCATTGCTTCAAAGATCAGCGGTTCGATTCCCGCTCCCGCCCAAAAGAACACTTGGAGGTGAGCTGACAGTGGGAGGTGTCAGCTCCCCTCCAGAGCACTGCCGAGGCGCCCTTGAGCAAGGCACCGTCCCCCTTACAAGTTGCTCATTTGGGGTACACCACAAAGGAGCTGCCCGCCACTCTCCCTCCTCTGCATGCATACAGGCCCCACGTGTGTGTGTTTGTGTGTTCAGGTCCTGTACACACATATATATGCATGATGTGAACTAACTAGAGTGTGCCACTAATTTCCCTGCGGGGATTATAATCAGTATATAAAATTAAAATTTTTAAAAAAAAGGATGTAGTCAGTTTATAGTATTTTTTAGGACGAATGTAAAACTTTTAATGAAGATAAAATAACATACAGGAATACATGCGTGTTTGCTCTGTGAAGCTTTGTGGAGTCCAAAGAGTCTCTTCCAGGGGCTCTGACCGTAACGTGGCGACCCCTTGTGGAGAAACTGGAAATATATGAGATCACGGAGTCAATAACAAATTGTCTTCACCCACAGGAAAAAAAAACCACACGAGAGATATCCTTATACCCACTAAAGAAATCAGAGACATTATAGAATGTCCATATGAGACGGGCTGATGGTAAATGTGAAAAAATGGGAAGAAAGCATTAAGTTCTGAGTTGAAATTTGCCCACAGGCATTAATGTGTGTGACTAGTTGATGGCTTTGATGTAACCTGGTGATAAACTAGTGAGTTGTCCAGAGCCCTCCTCACGTCCCACATCAAGACAGGACAACCTAATTCCACATGTCCCTGAAGCATTAATCACCATTTAATGGTAATAATTCTAGAAAGTAAAGGAAAAGAATCTTAGTTTAGGATGTTTACTTTAACCTGATGCTCATTGGTGTTCAGTATTTGGTCTTCCATCGCCAGCCGGCTGGCTGCATGTCCGTCCACCGCCAGCTTGTCAGAAACAACAGTGGTCTCCAGTAAGGCAGCTCTCTCCACTAGAAGGTAGGCAACCTGCTCGCTGGGGCTGCTGTGGATCAGCTCTGTCAGACCCTGTTGGTACAGCATCTTCGCCACCTCACTTATCTGAGAATCTATCAAACAGGGAATTACGGCAAATTTGGGCAGTGTTCTCTCCGTGTTCCTCCCACCTCCAAAAACGTGCACTTCAGGTTAACTGACCGTTCCAAATTGCCCGTAGGAGTAAGTGTGTGTGTGCGTGTTTGTCTGTGTTTCTGTGTGTCTCCGCGGTGCACTGGCATCACGCCTCACGCCCTCAGTCAGCTTGGATAAGCTCCAGCCCCCCACAACCCACCACAGTGGATGAAGCGGTAGACGAATGAATGAATGAATGAATGAATGAATGAATGAATGAATGAATGAATGAATGAATGAATGAATGAATGAGTGAATTTCCAACAGCTCAGACAGTTCAAGATAAATGTACAGACCCAAGCATTTTCAATAAATGAGGAAGGATTGGAAAGACAGGGAGAAAGTGGACAATTTGGCAATCCAGCAGAGCAACACATTCAAATACTGACATTCACTATGGATCATCGAAGTCCAGGAGCAAAACGCTCCTGTAGGACTTTCTCAAAAACTGTTTATATGTATTTGATAAATATAGGTAAGAATGACTGACCTTGAAGGGATGTTAGCCGCTGTAGCCGATCCTTCAGCTGATCGTTCTCATCCTGAATCTCCTGAGCCAAAACGTCTTTGTGCTCCGTAAAGAGTCGAATCTGCTCCAAGGACTTCCGTACCTTTCAGACAGACAGTAAATTAAAGTCCTACTGACTATGAGACTCAGACTCACTTCGTGTTGCTCTTCACTACATCACTTCACTGGATGTTGATAACTTACCTCTGTCATCTCTGATAAGTGTTGTGATCGCTGGGTGTCCAGGTCCCATGTCACACTGCTCAGACGGCTTCTTGTGCACTGGAGGGCGTGCCATAGCAAAGACAACCGAGTCTCCTGAGGAGACCCTGTAGTGAGACCCTCCTCTTTAAACCACATGGCAATCTGCTCCAACTCCTCCTAGAGACAGGATGAGATGTGGACATGGCCCTCACCAAACATTTGTCTCCTATTCAGAAAAGGACGTATTTGTCTCTCAGTACTCACATGTAAAATCTTCCCAATCTTTAAATTAGCACAACATAATACAAGGATAATACAAAAGATAATACAGCCAAATGATGAAAAATATTGTAATTTTGAGAATAAAGTAAAATTACTACATCTTTTTTGTATTTAGAAAAAGTCTCCATATTATCCATATTATAAAGTTGCAATTCTATGGGGAAAATATAATTTCACAAGAATATTCCTAAAGTCAATCACTCTAATGGTATTATAAGTTTATGCTTTATTCTGAATCTTCACTTGTCTGTTATGAATTTCTTCCAGTAATATTATATTTATCCTGGTAAAAAAAATATGCCTTTTCTTTTAAAGTTACATTATTCTTGTAATTTTATGTTTTTTCTGCAGTAAAATTGTGAATTAAAAAATCTTTAAATATCAAAGAATGTTTTGTCTTGTATAATTACAAATATATTCTTATAATTTTTTCTTGTACAATCACAATGCCGCTCTTGTCATATTTTGCTTTTCTATTAGTCGTGTAATTGAAGATTTTGTTTCTTGCAGAATAAAGATTTAAAATGGTTTTAGTATTATTTATTTAATGACATTTTCTCAATTACAATTACATTTCCTCGTATTGTCAGCTTCATAATACGACTACAAACTGTGGAACTAATCTTTATCATTGAATGCACCCTAACCCTGGACGACAATGAGCTGATTTCATGTACAGTACTATGTGGGATTTTTTTAATTTGTTTATTTGTTTTTGTTTTGTTTTGTTTTGTTTTGAACACATTTTGGGGAACAGCTGTTCCAACTCAGCTGCTTCATCCCACGTTCACCCTCCGTGATGACGTCACATTGTGAGCGGCCACAGTTGTTCAGATCCACACACAAACGTGTTTAAATTCTGACACAGACGAACTGCAGCAGAATGTGTACTTCAGGGGGCGTCGAAGATCAGAACATTTCAAGTGTTTCTCTTTGATAGAATGCTGCGTTGACAACACACAGGAGTCACTGAATGTAACAACAGCTTTCACAGTCAGAAGAAGTTTAGATAAAACCTGTAAATCCTTTAAGATGAATAAACGTGATCAGTATATTAGAGGTTAAACTAATCCTGTCGACATGTTTTGCAGCAATAAAGTGTCTCAATGTTTAACCGTCACTAATTCGATTTTATATCGTTTGCTGGCTGTAAATGAACTAAACTGAAAAGTTAGAAAGTGTTCGGTACCTCTGGTGGATCCATTTGTCCCGTGGCGTGAAGCAGTGAACAAATCCCATTATACTGCAGCGATCATTCTTATTGTTATTAAAGTCATCCACAAACCAAACAGCTCTGAGGGTTAATCTATAAAGTTCTAATGGTCACGGATCAAACACACACAACACACAATACACACACACACACAACTCAAACTTCAGGTTTGCTCTAAGACACAAGTGGACACACTCGGCGATAGAGTTGAAGTCTTCACGGAGTCTGAGTGCAGGAATGTGCAGCAGAAAATAACGGTCTGCGGCTTTAACGAGAGCTGCTGGTTGTATAAAACACTACTGGAATGTCCGCGGGTCAGTGAAGGCGTCTTGAGCGTCACCTTTGAGGACATCAAACTACAACAAACTACTGTAAAAACTGGAACTCGGTGTCACCAGTCTTGTTATGATTCCACTGTATTCTATTGTCCACCTCCACTGATTTAACGTGCAAAGAACTTTGCACTTTTCTTTTACTGACACCTTAAAGCTCATATTTTGCATGTGAAATGTATTAAGCAATACTACTACTACTACTACTACTAATAATAATAATAATAATAATAATAGTAATAATAATAATAATAATTTTACTGACACCTTAAAGTTAATATTTTGCATGTGAAATGTATTAAGCAATAATAATAATAATAATAATAATAATAATAATAATAATAATAATAATAATAATAATAATAATAATAATAATAATAATAATAATGATGTCTTGATATAATACCTTTATAAGACTATAAGTAAAGTCGTTTCCATTAGCTCCTCCTTGGGTGACTCCAACTATTCAATGCAAATGTAACTGTTCAGCCTAGTGTTGAGTAAATTTAAAAGTAATTACCCGAATAATACATGATAAAATTTGATATAGTCATCATAATAGTCATTTGATATCATGTCATTAAAGTTAAACATGGGGATCTAAATATTTTCTCCACAGATGTTAATTGGTAAATGAATGAGGAACTGTATTAGTCACATATAGAGGTGGGCAAACATTGTTCCTTCAGTTGCTGGGTAGTTGTTTGTATATCATGCTGCCTAGAGTAACCAAATGACAACATATCTGTGTCATGTTGATGTTTTTTACTTTACAACATGCATTGGTTTTGTATTGTTCCTCTCTAAATGGGACGATCCGTTTACATTTTACTTTTAGTGTAAATTTGGTGAAGTTGAAATTTAATTGATTGATTGATTTTTTTTATTTTTCCCAACAACATTTTGCATTAAACATGTGTCCTTGGTCTTGGGTGGTCTGACACTTCCTGCACATTTACAGTGAGATGTGGTCAGTTATCAGCCCCTATTTCCTGCATATCAATCACCACAGTCTGGAAAGTCTGGTGCTGGTGTTGCTGTGGTCTTCTTGCCAAGCTGCACAGTTTGAAGTACATCATAAGTACATGTGCAAAGCAGACACAAAACTGTGCCTTCAATGATCCAACCCAGCTTGCACTGCACTGTTAGTTATGACAAGAATGATCTGACGGAGGGACTTTGTACATTAGAGCCTGAATGATGGGAGAAGGCACACTCAACCCCGTCACATTTTGTTCCAAAATTTAAGATCACTGGATGTCTGCCATGAAGTTTTGAGGAAAAAGTGAGGTTTTGTTGGTGCGGAGGAATGCAATTTGTGGTCCACACCACAGTTTTGAGGGGGAGGGCAGGGAAAGTTTTGAGGAAATGGGTGTTGTGAACTCCTCCTATATCTAAGTCACATTCCTCTTTTGTATCCTTGCCTCCAAGCTTTTGGAACTACAACGCCCACAAGGACAGCCAGGAGCACAGAGGGAGGGAAAAGACAATCACTGAAGGATACAGACGTAAAGCTGAAGGGTAAGGACTTTCTTTAATCCGTTTTGTTTATGTTGGATTCATCACAAATACGCCTCATTCTGTATTTTCACACTCATATAGTTTGTTTGGACATTTGAAGATGTCCTTCCACAATGATATGCTTGTGTTGTCTGCCGTGATCGTTTTCCTTCTGCGTGTGCCAGGTAACCCACACAGTAAAGTAAACCAGATGTGCTGCTATGTAATCAAGCACATGCCTCCCTGAATGGTCCACAATCTAATGGCAGCAGTGATTTCCCTCTATGGGCAGAGCTGGATGGGAAAGACAAACATGTGCACCTCCTAACAGTAACCATTTAGCATCTAACTGTTTGAAAAAGGGTGCAGAGTTTGTCCAACCAGGCAGCGGTTCCTTTCTGAGCTCAGAAACAGATGCATCACATGTATCATTTTGATATTTTTAAACTTGATGAGCGACACAAACTACATGTCATTTGTGCTCTGTCTAGTTTTACTACTACAAAAGTCAGGCTTCAGGAGAATATGTGCTAGGCAACATTGCAAATGATGTATTTCTGTATTTTGGCAACTGTATCTGGGGGAACTGAAACCAGAATTACTAAATAATCTGACTTCCCTCTTCTACTTGCATTCTTGCCTATACTTTTATGATTGAGAAGTTCACTCCACTGCCTAAAATAAAATCAAATGAGTCATTTTTCACTTTTTGTTTTTTCACAGAAAGGCTCTTTCTCAACAACGTTGATGTGAACCGCTGGGGTCTGTGCTCCAAACACTTTACATTGTGGTTGATTCCTAAGAATAATGATAGGTTGTCCTCGTTTGTACTGTTGGGATGAAGTCTGTGCCCTGATTCATGTAACAGTTTATCGCTGTAGGCGAACAAGGTTTCAGACTAAAGGTTGTTTACAGCGAGCTGGTGGTCTGACGGACTCCTTGGAGACTGGAAGGTTCTGAACGGAACTCCCCTCCATCTGGCTTGTTTTTGGTTTGACGAATGGACAGAGATTATCAATGCAGATATTGGGCTGTCTGATGAAAGTGCCAAGAGTTTCCTCGAGAGGCAGACAGAGAGTTCATTGTTTCCGGTGCTTCCATCACACTTTGCCATCCAGAAGCAGAGCTGGACGGTCTCCGTGACGGCAGAGCTGAGTGGTTTCACATGGAAGCGCTGCTTCACACAAAATGATTTGACCTGTTTGCCTCTCCTGGTCTGACGTGATCCTATAACGTACCCACAGGACAGAAGACTCCTCCATCACCACCAAGCAGACATGGTCTTCCTGCTCGTCTCCCTAACAGTGCTGCATCTGGTTACCTTGGTGATGCTGCTCATCGCCACCCTGGAGAAGGTGGGACAAACAGTCAGCTGGTGTCCTGATCTGCAGTTCTAATCCCTGTGGACACTGGAGTGATTTATCACTGTGAATTCTGTCTTTTTGTTTGTTTGTTTGTTCATTTGCTTGTTCCTTCCTTCTTTCCTTCCTTCCTTCCTTCTTTCCTTCCTTCCTTCCTTCCTCCTTCCTTCCTTCCCTTCCTTCCTTCCTTCTTTCCTTCCTTCCTTCTTTCCTTCCTTCCTTCCTTCCTTCCTTCCTTCCTTCCTTCCTTCCTTCCTTCCTTCCTTTATCCTTCCTTCCTTCCTTCCTTCCTTCCTTCCTTCCTTCCTTCCTTCCTTCCTTCCTTCCTTCCTTCCTTCCTTCCTTCCTTTATCCTTCCTTCCTTCCTTCCTTCCTTCCTTCCTTCCTTCCTTCCTTCCTTCCTTCCTTCCTTCCTTCCTTCCTTCCTTCCTTCCTTCCTTTATCCTTCCTTCCTTCCTTCCTTCCTTCCTTCCTCCTTCCTTCCTTCCTTCCTTCCTTCCTTCCTTCCTTCCTTCCTTCCTTCCTTCCTTCCTTCCTTCCTTCCTTCTTCCTTCATTTTCTCCTGCAGTCCTGGTGGATTTGGACAGAATCTGAAATCACAGACCTCTGGTATAACTGTTTCCATGATAATGCTACCAACACCTGGTTGTGTGCCACTACTAATGAAAACGGTAACAATGTTTATTTACTTGCTTGCTTGTTTACATGTGAAAGCTGGTTTGTTTATGTAGTGGATGTATTTTGTATAGTTGTATTTTTCTAACTGACTCTTTAAGCCTTGCTTGTGTCTGTCCTCCCTCATCATCTCACTTTCTCCTCCAGACTGGCTGCAGTCTGTTCAGGCTCTGATGATCCTCTCCGTGGTTTTCTCCTCCATCTCCTTCCTGTTGTTTCTGGGCCAGTTGCTCACCTTGTCCAAAGGAGGAATCTTCTACTTCACGGGCATCTGCCAGGCCTTTGCAGGTATCTACGGAATAATTGGTAGCCACGTAAAGCGATGACAAAGCCTGAAGCGTTTCAAGGACCTTCTATCTATTTATATACAACAGTACAAAAACCTAACTACATCTCGACAGGACTCATGTCCATTAATCTGCAGAAGGAAACTGTCCCCACAAAACATTAATTACAGCACTATTTTTTAATCAAATTTCACTGCATTACTCAAATATTACAACTGTTGGTGATTAATTTGTAAAGATTTTATTGTTGAACCAATGGTCCAGGCTCAAGAAATTTGATTTGCTTTGGTCTTTTTCGTGGCATTGGCTGATAATAAGGTAAATAAAAAAACAATGTCAGTTTTATGATTAGTAATTCAGTAAATATTTAGGGTGGACACCCAGCATAAAATGACAATATCAGACTGTTCTAATAAATGAATCAATTTTCTTTTGCAGGTTTGACAACCTTTGCTGCTTGCCTCATCTTCACCTTCCACAGGAAGGAGATCTTGAATGATTCCAAAGATGACAACAGAGGACGCTTTGGCTACTGTTTCATTGTTGCGTGGTTGTGCGTCCCTCTTCTCCTTATCAGTGCCATGTTGTACGTCCACTTACGCAAGAGACAGTAACAAAAGACACAGATGAACAACGTTTTCTTAAGCAGGTGATGCGCTCCAGTCAGCTTTATTTCACGATGGCATCTCTGACACGTTGTCAGTCTAGTGAAGAATAATGAAAGTCATTGAAGTCATTCAGTCATGCTGTAATATATAAAACTCATGAATGTGTCATAAGAACATGAATGATTAGGGATTAAGAATGTGTAACCTGCTCTGATTATTGTTTACTAGTGATTTCTTTTTGTATACAAATGTGTTACTCAAATGACTGTTGTCATATTTCACCTGTTTTTGTTTTTACTTATTAAAGAAGGACGACACTGATTGTTACAGATCCGTGTTTTTAAAGTTTAATCTTTGTAAAGCCTGTTTTGTGTTGCGTTACTGTCTTCATGTGCATCACAGTGTCGCTACAATCCATTGTCACAATGTGGGTGTGAAAGGGTGTGCCAGTGCTGTCGGTCCCTCTTTGTTTGGTGGCATTTATTGTTTATTTTGCTAAATTCTGTTTTCCACAGAGTAGAAAAGAGACATGACAAACAACTGATAACTAACTGAGGATCAGCTTTATCAGTTTATCAGGAAAGAATATTTCAGAGAGAAAAAAAGTAAATTAATGGTTGTGATTCCACATGACAGATTGATAGTGCTGCAATGTGGTGCTCCAAAAACCAACCTGTCAGGATAGACCAGTCTGCAAGGATTCAGTGTCAGTTGCTATAAAAAACAAATTTCAGTATCATTCATCATCACCCAAATGAACATTCAGAACAGTCTAAATTAAATGAGACTAGACTTAAAGTAAATACAGCAGTCTGTATAGAGGAGAGAGGAGCAACAGGAGCGTCCAACCGTTGATTGATCTGTCAAACACTCAGAACGTCTAGAATCAGGGAGTGGAGGAGTGAAGAGGACTGAAATAATGTGCAGGGGAGGGAGAACATATGCAGAGCGGAAGAGCCTGACAGTTTAGGAATCACTCTGAGCTGAACAGATGAGACATGAAGCACAGGAGGTGAGTTTTTTGTGTTGATTTTTGTGTATTCACGTTTTATTCCTGCACTCACTTTAATTTGCGTACTTGTTTTCCTATGTGAACACAAGATGGAGGACAACGCTGCTCCACAAGAACAAATGTGGTTGGGATCGCTTGTGTGAAACCTGAGCAGCCTTTCCCCTCATCACCAAGATTATAGGCCACTTCTAGATGTTACAGGTGTTTCTGACAGATGGAAGCATTGTGACATTTTCTCGAAGGAATGGTTGTTTCAGCTAGATTTAAAGCTGACAAGCTGCCCCTGGATACTGCTGTCATAACACAACCAGAGTCAGCAGTGGGAACAGGTCGCGTGTAATCCCAGAGACCACCAGCCTACCGGCATGTCAAACTCCCAGGTGCAGAGCCTGGATGAGGATGCCGTGTTCCTGCCAGTGACTGAGGCCTCTCCAGAATTCCACCATTGTGAGAAGGAACGGCGAGCTGTGGAGAGACTCCTCAGTGAAGGACCAGAGGCGTTCTACAGCTCCATCGACACAGAGTTCTCTTCCTGCTTCCTGTCCTCTGAAGAGGTCAGTCAGATAACCAGCTGGGCTCAGAACTACACCCCCAGCCAGCTGCAGGTACGAGGATGGGCTCATGGAGACTTACACACCTCAGAGATGGAGGACTTCTCTTCTTCCTACTTCCCCCCCAAGTCAGACATACCAACCCCAGACCTGAAGCTGGGCTGGCCTGCAAATAACCCCAGAGTGAGGAAGGACAGATCCACAGTCTACACCAACCCTCCTGCAGAGGGAGAACCTCCTGTCAGGGAGATTGTCAGACGGAACCTTCAGAAAGCCGGCAAAGTAAGTCAAGATTGTGTGGATCAAACTTTCATGGATGAAATCAAAGATAAAAGTTGGAGTACGTATGTTTAAATGAAATAAACCTGTTTTTGTTTTTATTTTTTAGATATTATGTTTCCTCTATCAATCAATCAATCAATCAATCAATCAATCAATCAATCAATCAATCAATCAATCAATCAATCAATCAATCAATCAATCAATCAACTTTACTTGTACAGCGCTTTTCCTGCAAGGACTTGCAGCAAAAAAGTGCTTTACAGATTGAAAGCAAATAACACAGTTAAAGAAAGTAAAAGAAATGCGAGGAAATCAGCAAGGTGAACTCTGCAGTTATTATTACAGTTATTATTATAGTTATTATTATACAGTTTTATCATCTAGTCAGACTGAAAATTAAGAGGGAAATCACAATATGAATAATCTTATCAATGGTAAAAGCTGAGAGACATTTCTTTTAATGATGCAGGTCATAGCCATAGTGACAGACAGACTGACAGATGGTGCAGTAATCAGTGATTTACACAACGCTGCCTCCAGGGGCGTCCCTGTTTACATCATCCTGAACCAAAGGTCTGTTCGAGAGAGCTTCGTTCTCAACAGGCTCAGGCATCCGGTGAGTCACCTCCTGCCAGTCAGCTGTCCTCTGCTTCTGTGTGTGTCATCGATAAGATGACATTTCAATAAGCAAAAATCAACCTCTCACCTAACGTAGTGGCAGCTCGTCAGCTCTCTACGCAGTAGAACAAAGTACTTGGTTCATGGTTCATGTCATGGGTTTAATGCACTCCGCCCATCATTCCGTTTCAGTACCTCACTGACTACAAGAATGTCTTTGTTGTGTTTGTATCAGGAATGTGACATGTAGTCAGCAGCAGAGCGGAACCAGTTGCACAACATTCTGGCTCCTATGGGTTGTCATTTGAGAAATGGAAGCCCTGTTTTATATTAATAATACACTACATTAAGTGAAAGAAATGGACAAAGACTCATGACGGAGCTGATTTAAAACATCCATCGATTAGGTGAAGAATTGATTCAATATGACCTGAGGACTTTTTCTTATATACAGGCATGGATGTTGATTTGTTGCTAATTTGATAGGAATGGATGCACCAGGGGGGTGGCTTTATTGAGAATGACTGCGTCCTCAAGCTTAAATGCATTTACTTATGATCCCTTCACTTTTCATTTTGCATCATCACAATTTGCCCAATCTCTCCCTTTTCCTGTTGAATACGTTAAAAACTAGTAACATGCCAATCAGCATTAATTGTAGATACTATTGCGAAAAGCTAATCAGCTAATTTTAGCATGCTAACACAAAAAACTGAAACCAGCTATACCAGCTGACAATGTCATCGTCAGGGTTTGCATGCTGACTTTTGCACACAAACAGTGACATTCCTCTTGACTGTGTGTATGACACACTGGTTTCACAAGTGTGTGTACCCGTTCTGGTTCCATCACAGTGTCATTCAGTTAACTTAAGCTTGTGATCTTGCAGAATATGGTGGTCCGTGTACTTGGAGGGAAAACTTTCTGTTCGAGGATGGGAAGAATGGTCATTGGGGAAATGAAAAATAAGTTCCTCCTGGTGGATTTAGAGACAGTGATTCTTGGCAGCTACAGGTGAGTGGAACGGCCATCCCGGTCCTTTTATTGCAAACATTAGAGATAGAATGTTAAGATGTCTTTATTCTCTGCAGCCTCACGTGGACAGACGCCCACCTGCACCGCCAGCTGATAACTGTTCTCAGCGGCCCAGCCGTCGACTCATTTGACAGGGAGTTCAGGATCCTGTTTGCTGAGTCGTTGCCTGTAACAGACACACAGGATCTTACAGACACTCATTTATACGTGAATCATCTACTGACACACCTCTCAAATCTGAACTCGAAACATGTCTTCTTGGAGCATGAGATCACAGACCCTCCATCCCCACCTGCTGGTTCCTTTCTGGACTGGGAGGCCATAGGGGTCTTCCAGATGAACTGGAATCCTGACAGTCCTCTAGATGAGCAGGAGCAGGCTGTAAGCATGGACCTGCAACCGCAGAACAACATTCTGTTGGATGAAAACACACACATTATGGACAGTTTTACTTACAACGGACATCCATTTGTGGAGGACAAAAGGTAAATGGACAATCTTAACCCATTCTCATTGTGTGTAGGCCGTGATCCAGCCTACACACAATGATGTTTTTGAATATTCTCATGCTGAATTGTAGATCTTTAATGTAACTATCTCAACACTTGTATTTCTTTAAGTAGTTTCCCCTTGAAGAGGTTGGTATAGTTTTAATATTTATATTGCAGGACTAAACTGATCTATTTTGGCGTTTGGCAGGTCAAAAGAAAACACGTCTCCAGTGGCCGATGATGCACTGGTTTACTCATCTCATTTTAAGTCAGTGTCATCACAGTCAGTTTTAACTTTATGCGTACTGGACTCTGTTTCTCAAATAATGTGTTAATCTGTCCCCTTTATCTTTATTATTTATATAGACACACAGACCTGACCCCAGATAAAAGGTAAAGCACAAATAATAAAGAGAAGAATTAGAGTAATTAAATAACCAAAATGAAATGTTTTTATTTCCTGAAGGGTGAAATGCATTATAAAGAAAACGGATACCAGGCAACTCTCCAAAGAGCAGAGCACAGAGTTACATGAAGGAAAAAGACTTAATGATAAACCATCAAAGACGACACAGGACGAGGCCACAGATCCCTTTATGAAGAGAGGAGAGCAACCCAGGGGGGAGGCGGAGGAAGAGGAACAAGATATCAGCGACAAAATGTCCAAAATGGAGAACACACCATCTTCTAGAGTGAGCATTTTCTGTCAAAACACTTGAGTCCACCTCAACACAAAGATTGAGTTCTGTTTTTCTTTTTGCAGAAACCTTTAATCCTGAAGGTGCCAAAGTCTGAGACATCCAGCTCTCTCAGTGACATCATGAAGAGTTGTCGGCCTCAGCCTAGCTCTCCTGAGCTGCTCAACAAGCAAGCCGACATGGTAGCGTCAGAGCTGAGCCAGTCCATGATGGACCTGAGTTCACACAGTCCAAACGCCAATGATGTCAAAGTGCCCAGATTTAAGGTCAGTCTATGTCAGTTGGTTTGTCCAGTTTCCATCTTGATGGTGCTCACAAATCACTGAACTGAACCATGTAATTCTTGGTGTTCTCTCACTTACGAGGAGTTAAAGTAATGAGGAGCACGTTCTGATGTTAACGCTCTAATTCCCTCCTTGGCAGGCCTTCAACCTGAGTTATCTGTCGCCTGCTGTTGCTCTGATGAAGAAGAGAAATGACAATTTGAAGCATCAGTTGTTCAGTACATCAAAAAACCCTTTTTCTGATGAGAAGCCTCAAAGCTCAAAGTATACCCTGGACTGGGGGAAGTCTGTATTTACAAGGGATGACAATCAGGAAACAGAAATGAAATAATAAAAATGAATTTGCATCATGTCATATCCTCTACTGGGACTGAGGATAGGCAGCAGTGGAGAGTCGTGGTCTCTGCTGCATTATAGAGGAGAGAGGGGCAACAGTAGCCTCCAACCACAGTTTACAGGATGCATTCAGCACTTTTGGATGCCCAATGCACTTGGTATTTGGTTGGATGGGTTAAATGCGGAGAACAACTATCCCTATAGGGATCAATAAAGGATAAGCATACTTATCTATAGATATGATAACTTGCACTTGTTTTTTGGCTCGATTTATGTCTTTATGTTATGTATTCACTCTGTGATGCAATGTTTTACATCATAATTTATTTAATGAATAAAAATATCTTACGAGTGCTGCTCACTGTGACAAAGAAGCTGTTTGAACCATTGGATCACTGTTACATGTTTGTACATTAAAAAATCTACAGAAATACTCTGCTAGAAAAAGAAACTACCAAAATTATTTCTAAGTCAATGATGAATTATTAATGAGGTAAATAACTTGCTGCATGCTTTCAAGATATGGAGATCATATCCAGAGTATTTGTCTAGGATTGTGGACAATTTACATTTATAGATATATACTTTATTTATGACTGGAATGTTAAGATAATCCAACAGTAGGGAAATTTACATGATTGCAGGAGCAGTATCCAGACAGAATGGAAGAATAGGATAGACGATAGGATAGAGTTGTGGAAGAGGGATACAATCAAACATACATACAGATATACATCATGGAGGACTGGGCTGGGGGAGAGGTAAAATGCCTGATCAAATCTATTAAAGAATTCTTTCAGGTCATTTGCCCATTTTTGGTCCCCAGCAACCTGGAGGCTGGGTTCTTAATGGCCCGAGATGGTCTTCAGGCCTCTCCACACTCCGCTGACGTTGTTCTGCTGCAGTTGGTCCTCCATCTTCCTCCTGTAGATGGTTTTCCCATCTCTGATCCTCCTCCACGGCTCCCTCTGGACAGCCTTCAACTTGTCCTTCTTTCCTGACTTAAAGGTCTTTTTCTTCTCCTGAATGAAGACATAAAGGTTCTCCATAAAGAGCCTTCATGTCAGGGGTTATCCACCGTTTGTTGCTGGGATAGCGCTATAAAGTATTTTTGTAATGCTGAAGTGCCACAAAGTTTATAATATATATAAGATCACACTTTAAAGGTCACATGGAATACAAGAAAGATTAATTAAAAAACATTAGAAAACAGTTTTAATTAGCATGAATAGAAAATCTATCAGACAATCTTGTTATTGTTTTAAAAATTTTCTGTGTAGTTTGAATGACCATACAAATAAGTCTAGCTGGTAACAGGAAACATTTCTTATCCAGGTGAAATCAAGATTTCCATTAATCTAACAAGAACACTTTTCAATTATTTTACAGTGCTAATGATTTAAATTTTATTTTTGATTGACTAATTTTGATTTCAGATCTGTATATTTGGCTGCATATATCCTTTGAAATTTCTCCTTCTCTGTGAGCACTGTTTTTCATTAGTATTCGTATATTTGGATCTTAGAAACAAAATGCATTCACTATTATTTAAAAAATGTAATTATGTATTAAATTTTGGCGGACACTAGGTGGCGGTATTCACTGGTCACGGTTCTCTGCAGACTGTAATAACAGGGTAGAGGAAGAAATCCAGGAAGCACATGGTCACCAGTGTGAAAATCCTTCCAGTTGGTGTTAAGGGTTTTCTTTTTTGTTCTAATCTCCGCATACAGAAGTCTTACTTGTTGTCGTGACGCGATCGACTCGATTCCCATTATGGTTCGAGCAAAAAAGTAAGTTTGGCTAAAGTTAGCTAAAACCTGCGCTTGTGTTATCATGAATGTGTGTGTGACCGTACAGTAAATACTATATTAACGTCCTCTGAGGCATAAGAATAAGAAACGAACATGTCTGTAAGTCGATTCTCTTTCTCCTGATGTCTGCTCAGGTCGAAGCCCGCTCAGAGGCCCAGAAGGACGGAACCACTGGATGAGGACGACCCAGAGGCGTTCAGAGGCATGGAGGTCCCCGACAAGGTGAGACAACCAGAGACTGAACGGATTCCTGTTAAATCTCTCTAAATAGATCGATTCGATTGATAACCTCGCTGACTAGTCAAGTGTTCGTAATTGCAAACTGTAATTAGAGCTAACTGGGTATGGTCACAAGTGTTGTCTGATCAAGTCATCACGATATATTACCAATAAACATAAAATCAGATGTCTAACGACCTGGACTAAAAAAAATGTGCTTAGACATATCCGACAGTCCTTAGTTAATGTTATCTTAAATCATAAATAAACAATCTAGTTGTGATCAGATAATTTGTCATCGACAGTTTGGCCTCAGAAATACTGTAACTCAAAGATGAATCCGGAAAGTTGCATTAAGTGAATTGTAGAAGTAAAGTTTGAGAGCAAATATTTTGTAGCTGAAACTGATTTAATCAAAGCATCCATCCATTCATCCATTCATCCATCCATCCCTCCCTCCCTCCCTCCCATCTCATCTGGCACTGGATGGGGGCGGTGTTCACCTTTTTCCCCCTTGAGGTGTTGTCACCAAATAGCCACTGGATTTCATCACATTTGTGATGTGATTTTGTCCCACACCAGTCTAATTACTGCAGTGCCGTATAGCAAAGGTAAACAAATGGAAAGAAAGGTTCAGCATACTGAGAGAAAAAAAAAATCAATTTCCAACTGATATTTTTGTGTTAATGGTTACAGAAAAAAAATCCACGTAACAAAGTTATGAATGTGATTTAATCATGAGATGAACGTTTGTGTTGCATTCAGGAGTTTGTGTCTACAAGAAAGTTTTTATAACTTCTGCAGAACTGAAAACCAGACCCGTGTGTATCTGCTGTACAATGTTTGGCTAATGTAAGACAGTGTCTGTGTCACTGTCATTGTTTGTTTAGTGTTGAGTTCTTGTATTACTAATCATTTGTGCCACTTTTTACCAGAATCTGATGTCAGGTTTAATGATTGATTATTTCTATGTAACCACACCAACTGTTTAGTGCTGTTTCAGTAATTATTATTACTTCTCTGCCCCTCAGAAATCATCCCAGTACACAAAGGACAAAATTGACGAGTTTCATGATGAGAAGATTGAAGTAAGTTAAGCACCTCAGTGGTTCTGTGTTCAGTTGATGTGTCCTGTCTTAAAATAAGTTCCTTTTCCTCCCACAGAAACTTCTTGCCAGTGGTGTTCAGTTTGAGAGCGACCCAGAAAACCTCGATGATGAGGTGATGACAGTTGTGTGTATTTGATCAGATTTCAGAGAATTAGCTAAGCTCGAACTTGATCTGAAACTTATATGAATTTCACAGGAAGAAGTAATGGCTCTGGATGATTCCGAGTCAGAGGATGATGAGGATGATGATGAGGAAGAGGAGAACGAAGGGACAGACATGGAGAGTGATCTGGAGGAGAAAAAAGAAGAAGGTGATTGTCATCTGTTCTTTTCCAGGTTTTTGTAAATTTTTTATATTCGATCATGTAACTTTTAAAATATTTTTTTCCAGATCTTCCTGATGAAATGGCTTGGGGCACCAAGAAAAAGATGTTTTATGATACTGACTATGTGACCACCAGTAAGCTGCTTTCATCCAGTCATGATGATAATTAGTTGAGATGTTTCGTGGGCAATTTTGTTGTTTGTGTCACTGATGCACATTTCTATTGTGTTATTGCAGAAGGGAAACCACAAGAACAGTTGGAAGCTGAGGAACAAGAGGAAGAAGAAGAAGCTAAAAGTATCCAGAATCGTTTAGCTGCAAATCTGAGCGAGGAAGATTATAATTTAAACTTTTTCCAGGTATTTTTACATGAAATTTCTCCTTCACACTTGTGGTAAATGCTACATCTGATGATAACAAGAGTTTTACTTTGTTTGTGACTGTCGTCGTGAAGGAGTTTGCTGTGGAAGAGAAGGATGAAAACAAGACGGGAGAAAAGGAGGAGAGGATTGTGAAAGATCTGAACCAGATGTCACAGAAAGAGAAGATGAAACTTTTGAAGAAGGACTCTCCAGAACTGCTTGAACTTATTCAAGACTTCAAGGCAAAGGTAGAGCAGGATTTGACAAGTCAGAAGATCTTTGCATTGTGTTTGCATTGTCACAGTTACCTGATGTGTTTATTTTGTTGTTGTTACTGCTTGACGTGCACAGCTCACAGAGCTGAAGGATGAGCTGCAGCCCCTCTTACAGATGGTTGAGGATGGAAAGATCCCCCCGGGAAAAGTGAGTGAGTTTAGCTTCATTTTCAGCTGTGATTTTCAAATCACTTTTCATTTCTTTAATTTTAACGCATTTCAAATGAAATACAGTAGTGACAATCATTTAATGTTATGTAAGTCCTCTGTTTGAGTTCAACATCTCTGCTCTAACAGCCAGAAATGTCCAGACAATAAAAATGAAAGTGCAAAAGAGTGAATACTGAACTTAAATTGATCAGGTGGCCAGAAACATTTTTCTGTTTTTGTTTTTTTGTCCTCAACAAAGAGTGTAATAGCTTGTCAATTTTTCCATATGTCGATATGTTCCAGGAAATAGTCTAGTTCACATCCTTTGTAGCGTCCCTAGAGACGTGTCTCAAAGCTGCTGTCTTTCACAATTAAACTTTGTGTCAGTTTGCTCACATTCAGGGTTTCTTTTACCACTAGCGGAGACGTCCGTCCTCAGACACACATTAATTTAGTTGCATTAAAACTAGTTTATCTGTTAACACATGCTGTGAGTAATGGCAGGAATGATAGTACAGATAAATGTTTTTACATTCAGTGAAATTGTGATAACTTTTGTTGTTTGAAAAGTAAAGGTGAGAAGCGTTCATGTTTAAATTGCAAGAGGCAGGATGAGGGAGAACGAGCTGAGAGATGGAGACATAATCCAAACAGTACAACTTCTTAAACATTCGTTTGCTCTCCAGTCATCTGGTTTATGACAGATTTTTTTAATACAATATTTTCCGCACTATAAGGCGCACGCACCTAAAAGCCTATAATTTTGTCAGAATCCCGTAGTGCGCCTTATAATCCGATGCGCCTTCTTTATGGATTAATATTTTAAAAACAAGTTTGATGAAAAAAAGCCGGCAGTCTGGCCGGCAGTCATGCCGCACTGCGCCACCAGGGGCACCCTCACAAGGTATTCGGGCCTATGCCCCCTAACAATGGTAGTAAAGGGGCGTCGCCGAAGTGCCGAGAGCACCGGTGACCGGCTACGATTCCGTTGCAAAACATAAGGAACTTTCAACAATTCTATTAATAAAGTTTGACTGACTGATCTCAGTATTTCCCAACCACTGTGGTGCTGGAAATAACCCACTTTAAACTTAATTGGTCTAAAAAATGCCAATATCGAGTGTCAGTGCTGTAATCTGGTATCTAGAGACGGTCCATTCTATTAGTCTGCGGAAACACACGGAGAAACTGGCATAAAGGTGAATGAAAGAACCTCAGAGCTGAACTTCCAGCCTTTTCTGAAATTTCAAGAGCAGAGTCACTGCTAGACAAAGGTGTCTGGTGTGCTGCAATTGATTTGCAAATGTAGTTGATAGCCCTGGGCAGGCGGCGGAGGGGCGCATTCAGGCATGTGTATTCTGTCTGCAACGATGTGCTGTGAGATTCACGGCGGTGAGACACCGACGTTTAAGTCAGTTCTATGAGTAAAACAGCGTCACATTTGCCAGTAAATTAGTAGCCTGACATTAAAAACTAGTTAAAAATAGCTGCACCTCACTTCCAACTGGACTACCGATCAATCGAAACAATATTTAATCAATAAACGAAGACGAACGTCGGAGCTTAAAACTTCAGATCAGGAAATAATCCGCCCTGTTCGAACTGAGTGGTCCACTCGTAATGAATTTAACCAGTTTTTAACGTCAGGTTTTTTAATATGCGTGTTGACTTCTTTCTAAGATGGCCAAGTGATCAAGTGATCAGGTTTCCTTGATGAGGCTCAGAATGGCTTCATTGAAATAACAATAGGGACGTTCACAGCTGACTAAAGGTACTCACAGTCATGAATGCTCTATCTAGTGGACGGATAGCGCAACAACAGCCACTATTTTTTAAAAATCTTTAAATTTTTTTGTATTATATGCACCTTATAGTCTGGTGTGCCTTATATATGGAATAAATTATAAAATAAACAATTCATTAAAGGTGCACCTTATAATCCAGTGTGCCTTATAGTGTGGAAATACTGTATATCAAAATTTAATAAATTTTTAAATGTAAAATTTCACAGGATTTCTCCTATTTTTGAATAATCAGTAGTTTCTGCTGTGTATTTCAAAAATATGCCATGTTGTTGCGTTGTATGCTCATTGTGAGACATTCACAAATCTAAATGTCATGTAGAGAAAATCAAGGAAGTGAATCTCAGCTTGTTTTTTCTTCCTGTTTTCCAAAGGGTGCCGACTACCTCAGGACTAAACAACAACTGTACCTGAAGTGGGTAATCATTTAATTCCAATCATGTAAAAATCTGTCACAGCCCTTCGCTGAACGACCAGTGATTTTTTTTTCTTTTTTTATTGCCTCAGCTATTGCACAAACATCAGTTTCTACATGGTGATTAAGGCAAAACGAATCCCAGCTCACAACCATCCTGTGATTGAAAGACTGCTCACCTACAGAAATGTAAGTCTGCATGTTTACACTAGAATTTGATGCACTGGTAGTACAGAGAAGTGTACCTCTATACCAAGAGTTGAGGGCTTGAATGAATCTTGAATACATCATTGTCTAAAAGTGATAAGACTACCAAAGTCCAAAAAGCCTTTCCATAGAGCCAGTGTTTGGTTTTTACATTTTGGGACTGATATAGAATCATGACAACAGGTCAGGTGTTTCTCCGTAGATACAAAGATCTCTTCTAACACAACAGTTCCTCAAATAAGCTTAATGCCCCTAGTTCATAAACACCCAACCTTTTAATGCTTTGACAACAGTGGCACCTAATGTTTGGCCACGCCATCACAGTGTGGATGTATTAGGACACACGGGTTAGGATATATTTTCACTGCCTCTTCGATCTGCCTGCAGCTCATCAACGATCTGGGCCCAGTAGACGCTCGGCTTGCACCGCAGTTTCGCCAGCTGCTGTCTGGTGAGGAGAGAAATGAAGCTGTCAGCAGGTCAGCAGACAAAAAGAAGATCAGAGTCTCTGGTAAACAAGAAAAGGTGAGTTTTTAGTGTGTGTGTGTGTGTGTGTGTGTGTGTGTGTGTGTGTGTGTGTGTGTGTGTGTGTGTGTGTGTGTGTGTGTGTGTTTTCCAGATTTTACCATAAGATGTTCATCCTGTTTTAATCTGTTGATGTTTATGTTAACAAGTTCATATGTGTCATCAGAAATCTGTAGAAACTTTACCCAGGGTTGAGGAAGACTCGGACTCTGACCTAAACGAGGAAGAAGCTCTACGTTACTACAGAGAGGTGGAGGAGCGATCGAAATTGAAGAGAAAAGGCCCTGAAGCTGATGAGTAAGGACGGTTTGAATCTTCAAATGGCAGCTTGGGTCAAACCTGCCATGGGATTTGAAAAGTGGAAAATCTGTTTCAGGTTGGAAGAGGATGAGGAGGAGGAAGAACCTGATCAAGATGCAAAGAGAGGGATCACTTATCAGGTATGGGAGTTGATCAAGAGCCTCAACAGAGATACAGTAGATACAATAATCCCTCGTTACTCGCGGTTAATGCATTCCAGGACCACATGTGAACAATGAAATTCCGACAAACTATTTATCTTATTATTTACGGTAATTTAAACATTTGTAAACCCTCCCCATACTGATATTAAACCACCGTATATCTGTATTACATTTTCCCAAACTCTTATAGACTGTTTAAAACACTTTTAAGTGTTTTTTTAATACAGGGAAGTGAGCTGCGTTCCTTAAGTCTCAGAACGCAGCTCACTTCCGGATGCTGTCAGCCAATAGAATGCGCATGCGGTATCACATGACTACCTACTAAAAATCCTCGATGAGGTGAGGCCAGGCATCTTTAAGCGCAAATATGCGAGGGATAACTGTATTCCAATGGTTTAAGTGATGCTAGATCAGACCATCCGGGTTTGCAGCGCTAGTCTTGTTTCAAAAGAGAAAACTACATTAAAAAAATAGTTCACTTCAAAGATGGTTCCAATATTGAGAGACTGAGGTGGTGATTGGAGAAATAAGACTTGACTGATGAAGTTCTCCTCATTAGTACAACTATTAGCACTTTGTCATGAAGATAAGGTAACAAGAATTAAAACAGTCTTTGACAGTAGGTTAGGTAAACATTTACTGAGAGGACCTCAGGGGTTGCAGGGGCCTTAGTTGCCCTTACTTTGGTGCTACTTGTATTCAGATGGGAAATTTGCCAGAAATTTGCCACAGAGGAACACCACCATGACAAATGATGGAATTATAATTCCACAGAATTGTAAAATTAAAGCATGAAACCACGTGTCCCTTACGTTGATCTGTCTTGTCACACTGGCCAGTGAATGGTGGCGTAGCACTGAGGCTGATTGTACATAATTTACATGATAATGGGTACAAGGTGACTCAGGTGTTTTTGCGACAAGTTAAACTGGTTGTAAGAAAATTACTGAATGAAGTTGGAGCAACATTCCGTTTACAGAAAGATATAAAACTAACAATAGCAGCCCTTTCATATTAAATCTACTAAGATGTAACGGACGTCATTGTTGTTTTAACTTTGAAAGCACAGAAATGAGACTGTTGATGGCGTAAGCCAGTGAGGTGTCAGGACAGGATGGTGGTGTGCCATTTTTGTTAAAGTTTAACATGTGCAGCTCACTACTGGAAGAGTCAGAAAGCAGCTGGTAGCAGTTAGCAGTCCGCGCATGAAGAAATGCAGCACAGAAACGGTGGGAGATCCAGGAGCACAGTGAGATCATTCATCTCATTGTGCAAAGAATTGCTTAGTCATGTTATTTTGTTATTTATGAAGTGTGGCCTGAAGAACAACTGAAAGGTCACGCTTGGCATCAATACACGTGAAACAGACTGTTTGTGGAACAAATTGATTCTTTAAAATCACGCACCGGAGCAGAGTCGTGCTGCCATTGGTTGTGTTGCTGTGGGGAGGGGGCTTCACTGCAACGCTATTGGAAGATCTCTTCTGAAGGAACTACAGGCTCCACGAACTTCTCATTTGTACAAAGGAGCTCGATGAAAAGTACATCAAAAGTCAAACACCGCTGTGAGCCAGTGTTCTGTCACATAGCCTAGTTTGTGAACTTTGGGTAAGTTCACCTATAGGGAAGTCAACTTCAGTTTCCAGGAGTATCAGGAATCATTTTCCATCCAGCCAAATCATTCCAGAGATGGTTGACGTCATGCACGAGATGTCACTGACACCAGGAAAAGAGAGTAAATATGTGTATAGACAGTCATGAATCACTCTAGTCACTGGAAACCACTTTGCTTTAGTCAGAGGACTACTTAGTTACCGTCGATGAGACCGACTGCATTGAGGTTTGTGATGGAACAGGTGCTTTTGTTTTCCACCCACTGCTTCAGGAGAATCCAGGGATTTGTGAAGCAAAGGGGGGAACCAGAAAAACTAAACACTCTTGTGCTAACCCGTCCTCATGAACGCATTGTCAGCCAGTGGCGTAACACTTCACTCTTTTTAAAATACTTGGCAAAGTCTTTTTAAAAATCTTGCAAAGCCATGAGCTGCACAGAATTTTCATCTTATAAACCTGAAGGTTTAACAAGAACGATAAACTAAATTCTGCTCGAATGAGGCAGCCACCCGTTTACACTGAAATGACGAAGTCCAGAAATTTTATGTTTTTTCATAAAGTGGTTGCAGTGTGTTCAGATTAAGATCCAACCCATCTCAGACTCAACAGTGCTACAGACCTGCTAACACCAGGACTGTGTTTAGTTGTTGTAGCTCTAAAGCACTCACTTTAGGTTGCATGATCTTGTCATTACATGCCGGGACAAGCTGACATTGAGGGTAAAGCAATATTTCTCTTTCAAAACGTTTCATATGCATTCAGTATATGATTCCCATGAGATCCTTTCAATCAAGGGCTCTGTTGGGTTTGTCTGTTAAAGCGCTTCGAAATGTCTTGTGATGTGATTAAGCGCTATGCAAATGAAGGATTGACTGACTTAATTCGGCCCATGTTAGCATCTTGTCACTAAGCATTTTTCTTTACCTCTACCAATCCCACAGATGGCCAAAAACAAAGGGCTCACTCCAAAGCGAAAGAAAATTGACCGCAATCCCCGAGTCAAGCACAGAGAGAAGTTCAGACGGGCCAAAATCCGCAGAAAGGGCCAGGTTTGTATTCTAGATACTGCACTGGAAGTCTCCAGGCTGTGTCTGCCTGAGTAACATTATCAAGGTGAACACTGAGACTTTTTCCATGTTTACCAGGTCCGAGAGGTTCGCCGGGAGGATAAAAGATACAGCGGAGAGATGTCTGGTATTCGTGCTGGTGTCAAGAAGAGCGTCAAACTCAAGTAGCGGGGAGAGAAATCAGACGGCGTTCGCTGTTGTCATCACAGGACAAGGAAACACAAAAGGACTGGACTTTGAAATGTTTATTAGTGACCCTTAAAGAAGGAAAATCACTGAATTATTCACCTGTCAGTCATCGTAGAAAAGTCTTATTGTTTTTCTCTAAGCCTATTGAACAATGAATAAACATTTTGTAAACAACAGCTTCCAGAGACATAAGACAGAACACACTATACAATCAGTTAATCGGTCTAATTCTATGTAGCCATGACACAAACTGATTCTGGTACAGTAACGGGTTAAGTGTGACACAAGTCAACATCAAGAGAGTACAGACAGGACCTGGTGGTTGGACACCGAACCAGTGATGAAGTGTTGATGACCTTTAACAACTCTGTTGACTTATAAACTGGTTGTGGGCTGATGTCAGCTTGTTGACTATTCTGTCCTCGATCTCCACCTCGTTCTTCTCGTCCTCCTCAGTGAGGACCAGTTCCACTTGAGTCTCAGGCGTCACGACCACCACATAACCCCGTCTGGAGTCCAGAACGTTGGCCACCACTGCCTGGTGCCTGTAGGTGTCCAGAGCCCGCCGGGCTTTTTCCAGTAGGATGGTCGCGTCCGTCTCCAGCTTAAAAGATATGACGAACGCCCGAGGGGCCCAGTCCTTCACCAGGGGGGCGAGAATCTTCGGCACCATGTTCATGCTCAGCTAAAGGATGGGGGGGGTGTACATTCTCAGTCATGTTATTACCTCAAACAGACAACTAATGTCTGTACGCCATCATGCTGATGCTTAGCTGTTGGTTACCTTAGCTGTCAGTTTAGTGTACAAACATTACAAATGTCATTTGTTCATCTTAGTTGATGTCAACATGACTAACCGTAACATATTTGAAATCAACACTGACATTGGAATGCTCTCTACTCACTTGAAGTGGACCATTGGAAGACTGGATTTTGTGTTCAGGCATCTCAGATGCTGGGATATAGAAATCTGAGACCGCTGCAGCCAAATAAAACATGGCTTTGGATCCTAAATTCAGAAGAAAAACTTTATGAACAACTTGTGAATATTATGGAATGTAACAGGAAGAATTACCAACCATGAAAAACTTCCTACCTAATGTGCTAAGTGCTTGTGCTGCTGCTTTGAGCAGATGCAGATACTCTGACAGGGTGCTGAACTCGATAGGAAGAAGAAGTCTGCCTTCTTTAACCTCCTGGTATCGCTTTAGAACTTTGGCAATGTTCGGGAGTACCTGCTGGTTGACCACCACTTCACTGTCACTACCGGACGTCCCTTCATTCCTGAACTTCAGGGCATCCAGCATATTCATGGTTGAAAACATACGAGTGTACGGGTAGAGGGAGCGGTGTCTGTGCAGGAAGATGACAGCGTAGCCTGAATCAATGAAATACTCTGCAGAGGAGGCTCCTCGTCTGCCGCTGCTGAAGTTATCGAGGAAGCGAACGGTGCGGGATTCTAACGGAACTTTGGTGCCTCCAGATGTGATGAGGACGACCATGCGACCGGCTGCCACGTGATGTTCAGCAAAAGCAGCCATCTTCTCTTTAACTTCCTCAACATGGGAGGGAATAGCAAATTCTTCGGCTAACTTCCCATCAATGGAAGATATTCTGGGTTCAGCCATTACCTGAAGAGAGACAAGGATTCTTCAAACACGGCAACCAACTTGACAGAAGAGCAAAAATACATCACTGCCCTGCTATAATGAAGTCTTCCAGGTCGATGTTAGCTGCAACATGTTGACCATTAGGTGAAAGGAAATTGTAGGACAAAAAGAAGTAGAAGCAGATATTAGAGGTTGACTCGGTTCCACAGGTTGTCCAACAAAGTACTGACAAATTTATCTTATGAATTCAAAAAGTGCTGCTTACAGTTATGTCTAAAATGTATAAGTGTAAATAAAATCAATACTGTCCTCTAAAGCATCAGTCCTTAACAGTTGCCGTAAAATCTAACGTTGTATTAATAGACCTTCTACATCACATTAAAACAAATACAATTAGGGCAAATATTTCATTTGTTCTGTGGTTGTTTCATCATTATGGACATTTTTAAAATCCATTTGTTTTGTGACTAAGTGAAGAGACAAAGGATAAAACTTAATTTATCCCAAGAGAAACCTACAGTCGTAGCAGCAAAAAGCAGAAAAGATGTTTGCCTTATATTAGCAGTTCTTATAATTTGTTAGTGTTTTTTACTAATTGACATTAGTGACTATAAATTTAGTAATAAAGGAGCCCCTCAGTGAGGCAGCACACATCAACCAGTTGAATCAACACGGCTCTAAAACAGATGTTTCGTCCTGATCTTACAGCACATAAAATGAATAAACTACACATGAGCGAACCTAACAGGTAATCAACGACATCAATATTTATACTAAGTCTCTCTACTATTATATCACAGGAAACTCACTCTTTAATATCATTTATTGAGGACAAGATAAGGTAGATATTACTAAAACACCTGAAGATGCCCTATCATCACTGAGCAGAAGAACTAGGCAGATGGCACTGACGAGAAACAACTTAACGTTATCTGTCATTTGAAAGAAACTCACGATCAAAATAGCCTGATAGTGACACAAACAACCCTTATTTCATGATGCGATTCAACCACAGACCTGAAAGATGACCGGCTACACACACTGAAGTTGTTCTCGGGAGCAGGTTCTCCACAACTTCTTCACTTCCTGTAAGCAAAGCGCTGGATCACAGACCAGCCAAAGATGAACCAGTCGTTGAAGATAGTGCCCTCCCCTGACTTCCGGGCTGCGTGTTACGTTCGCTTGGTCGTCCAAAGAGAACAAAGATCCACCGAGCTGAGACACTAAACTGTCATGTTAAAGCGGAGGAAGGACTTCTTGGTAGTTTTCAAGCTTTCGAAATAAAACTAGAAAAAATACAACTACGTTTATTTCATAACCAACTTCTGCTTTGCATCTTCATTTGCTGTGAAATAACCGTGTTGAAGTAGTCGTGACGTCAGGAACCACGTGCCACTTTACGGCTTTTCATTTCTCAGCGTTCGTCGTGGGTGTGGTGTGATGTCCCTGCTCTCCCTTGACCATATCTACATTTAACTTGGGAACAAACATCCATCCACCCACCCACCCAAAAAAGAAACAAACAAACACGCTTCCCCATCGGTTTCATTGGGATACTTCACCTCCGAAACTTCTGTAGTCTTCGGATGGCTCGACGGTGGATGTTCTGTCGCAAGCAGTCGTAAAACTTTATCTGATCACACAGAGCGGACTGAATCCTGCAGACCAGGACTTTGAACCAGACTTTTTTTTCTACCAATTGGTTCGTTTCGTTTCGAACAGAAACAGAACTATAACTTTTCTGGTTTTACGTTCCACCCAATAATCGACGTTCCTTAACTGGTTAGAACAAAAAATATATAGTTCCCGAACCGGTTAATAACTTTCCTTGTAAATATACTGTAAATACTGTAGGTAACTTCAGGAATTAAAATTGCCAATTAAAGCAGTTTCCCTACTGAAGATATGTCCCTACAGTAAACAGGACAACAGCACTGATCCAGTCACGGAACAGAGATTGAAGAATCAGAGGAAGGCGGAAAAGTTGCGGCAGTTTATTATGCAACAAAGTTTCAGAGTCCGGGGAACTCTGTTCTGAAAATGGCAGCCAACGAGTTAATATCTATATCAAACATTTTTCAAGATTGACAGACTGCAGTGTTTACCTGTTATGAATAGATTCGAGATTCAGTATTTACTGGGAAAAATTAAAGAAATAGCTAATATAAATTTGTTGGATCATAAAAATTGATCAAACTGAGAATCAATATTGTCAAATTTTCAATTCCACCCAAAACAACAGAAATCATTTTCTAAGTGAATAATAGTTTCTGCATATCCAGTGAATATAAACTTAACCTTTTGAGAAAACCATTTGCTTAAAATGATCAAATTAGGTCTAATTTTATGTCCTGTTTCTAAATTACAAACCAAAGGAAATAACTGGCATGGTTTTGCTGTGTGACTGTTTCATGAACTGTTCTAGGCCCACTGCACATGACAGTATGAAGCAAAAAGGTTCCACTAATTCATTATCACTTTTCTGGGTAACCCGTTCAAACACATTTAGACTTTGAGTCTTACAGACCCTACCCATCTTGGACATTTTTAAACAGGGGTGGTGTGCAGAGTTGTGGGAACTAAAGAGGGATAAAGTTGAGAAGTCACACAATGAAGTTGTGGGAACAAGTAGTGTAGTGGCTAGACTCAGGACAGAAGTGCCTATTTGCGAGCAACAATATGATTTCATTCCTAGGAAGAGTCATGTCAAATGTACCATATATGCACGACATACAGCACAAGACCACAGATGCATTATTTGCCTCGAAGATGTTGATGGAGAAATACAGAAGGAATACAGAAGGTCAGAAGGAATTACATTGTGTCTTTGTAGATCTAGACAAAGCCTATGACTGGGTGCCCAGAAAGAAATTGTGGTACTGCACGAGGAAGTCTAGAGTGGCAGAGAAGTACTTTATAATAGTACAGGACATGTTTCGAGCAGTGGTGAGGTGTGCTGCATTTGTTACAGAGGAATTCTAGGTAGAGTTGGGACTGAGCAGGGATCAGCTCTGAGCCCCTTCCTGTTTGCAGTGGTGATGGATAGGCTGAGAGATGAACTTAGACTGGAATCCTCATGGACCGTGATGTTTGCAGATGACATTGTGACATTGTGATATGCAGTTTAAACAGGGAGTAGGTAGAGGAACATTTAGAAGTGTGCCGGAATGCATTGAAGAGGAGAGGAATGAAAATCAGCCAAAGTAAAACAGAATATTTGTGCATAAATGAGGGGAGTGGAGAAGGAAGAGTGAGGCTGCAGGGAAAAGAAATACTGAAGGTGGAGAAGTTTAAATAAATGGGGTTAACAGCCCAGAGCAAATGTGAGCGTGGTAAGGAGGTGAACAAACGGATTAAAGCAGGCTTGAATGAGTGGAGGAAAGTGTCACGTGTCCTATATGACAGAAAGTCTCTGCTACAATGAAAGTTCATAAGACAGTGATGAGAACAGCCATGATAGACGGATTAGAGACGGTACCACTGAAAAGAAGACAGGAAGCCGAGCTGGAGGTGCAGGAAATGACGATGTTTAGGTTCTCTCTAGGAGTGACCAGGTTGGATAGGATCAGAAATGAGTTCATCAGAGGAACACCCAAGGTGAGATGTTTTTGAGACAAAGTTAGAGAGAAGATTTTAATGGTTTGGACACGTCCAGAGGAGAGATGGCGAGTATGGTGAGAGGAAGACCAAAGAGAAGGTGGATGGATGTAGCGAGGAAGACATGAGGGCAGTTGGTGTTAGAGAGGAGGATGGAGAAGACAGGCTGACATGGAACAAAATGACAGGCTGTGGAGACACCTAATGGGACAAGCCTAAAGGTGGATAGAATGATAATTGCAGTACCCACAATCCGCCCATAAGAGGCGCTGTTGCCCCGCTGGTCACAGTTGCTCATGAGGGCGCTGTCTGTGACAGCCTTCACTTCTGATTGTGTTGATCGACCTGATTAGTTTCACCTTCTGTTATGATTGTTTACGTCTATGGAAACGACGTGGTCATCTTGTGCAGAGAGTGTTTAGGGTTTAATCCACAAGCCTGTGTCTGTTCAAGATACGCACAGAACGTTTGTAATAAGAAATAGAAAAATGATTTAAATCTAATAATGTCCTGAGGTCAATGAAATGCAAGAAAACATGCTATCAGATTATTGCAAATTAAACACACTAGATGTTAATCAGAGGTATATGGAAAAAGGTGAACAGCAAGTTTGGTTCATAATTAACTTTTATTGTAAAAACAGCAATGAGATGTGAACATTTTATTTAAGACATTTGTATTACCTGCCAGCAATGCTAGAAGTTTTTTTTTTGCATTTGTTAGATGACTATACATGGAATCCTGATTCCTGTGAGAAGTCTGTAGGTTCAGATGTAAAGGCTCCTGTTTTACCCGTGAGTAAATCCATTATTTACTCTTAAGACCTCAAAAGTGCAATAGGTTATAGGTTACAGCCCCTCAGGAACCTTTTCTTCTTGTACCATTATAAAAATATTGCGTTCACTCAGTCATACTACTTAAACATTTTTAAGTGTGTGTGTGTGTGTGTGTGTGTGTGTGTGTGTGTGTGTGTGTGTGTGTGTGTGTGTGTGTGTGTGTGTAAGACAGAATTTATGAGATAAGTCAATTTGAACACACCAGATTGCTAACCAGCACTTAGGACATATTAACTTTAGTAAGTTTAGTAAGTAGCGGTAATTTTTTATTACCATTCACGCTGAACAATGTAGAATAGCAGCATTTTAGACACGATTATTTTGTAGAACTCATTGTAGTTTGATAGAGATATCTTTACGGCAAGAATTAAAACTTTTCCTCAAAAATTTAGAACTAGAATTTTGAGGTAACATTTATATGGCATGGAGAATTCCAGAAATTATGTTACTGCTGATTGCTGGAATTAAAAGATGAATTAATAAAAATACAAGAAATAAATTCATAAATAATTAAATATTGAATTGAAAGATAAGCATTTCATTTTTACAAACAGAGGCTTGTACCTGACAGTGCAGTAACCATGTGTGTATGTATTCTTTCTCCAGTGGTATCAAAAGTAAGAACACTTCTTATGCCTGCTGATGTCAAACAGAATATAAAATTAAAATAGACCTATACAATTCTTTTAATTATTATGCAACCAGTGTTGCACACCTACAGGCCAGAAGGTGCCATTGCCCATTTTATTTCTGTAAAGCATCTACTCTCAAAAGACCAAGATTTTAAACATGGATTGCAATCTTTCTATGATGTTTTAAAACTTGTATTGGTTTGTTGTTGGCTTAATTGTTAGATCATTATCTTATGTAGGATATCTTATCATGCAATAATAAAATAAATCGTGTAGGCAATAAAAAAAGAAAAGCCCTTTTCACTATCTACAAGCAGAGCCATGTGCTTTTGAGCTTTGTAATTCATCAAACACCCTATAAAAACAGCAGCAAAAACAAAAAGCATGTAGCAATAATGAATTTAGATGGATAGCTGACGACATAATGTGACCCCACACATATTTTCATATTCTTTTTTGATATCATATGAAACAGCAATCCCACAATGAGAATATTTTTATACAACTGGATCTTCGTGAAAATAAAAAGTAGATATCCTTTCTAAAAGGTGATTTTATCAGAAACTGCTGACCATGCAACTATGCTCTGTAAACTTTTTATCCTCCATTGCAAACTTGCCTTGAGTCTCAGGACTTGTCTTTTCAGCTCCATCCATATTAGAAGGTTGGTTTGTTTATAATCATTTGCAATACTTTTCAATGAAGCTGATCTATTGTTAAATTAAAGGACATTGACAGCTGTGTCCGTTTGTAGGCGCGTCCGTTGCTTTTTTCACTGCGGGTTGTGCGTTTGACCGCGCGCTAGTTTCTGTGGCGGCAGGGACGATGAGAAAAACGCCTTCGCATGAGTCGTAGTATATGAAAGTAGTTCCGGACATTTAACCCAAACGGGGAAGAGCCCCGGATGTTGGCTCGGCCACCGAGAGAAAGACGAACGGGAGAAGGCGGAGAGTGTCTGAGGAGGGACGCCACGGCACCGCTAGTACACCGGTGAAGCTACGCGTACAGCGGCACACTGCACAGGACGACAACGTGAAGAGCGGAGGACACTCCTTGGGAAACCTCGCTAGCTGATGAAAAGGAGGTGGAAGCAAGAGGAGTAGGCAGTTAGTCTCAAACTACCGCCAGGATTACAGACTACCAGCGTCACAGCAGCTTCACTCAGAGTAAGTGAGCTACACGGGCATGGAAGTTGAACTAAGGCCCACGAAATGGACGACTTTAACGGGGAAGTGAACGGCACTGAAGTTCTGGGGATTGAGCCCGGCGAACAGGCCCTAACACATAGCTTTCCACTCGCCGTGGCGGGGCGTGTGAGGACACCTATTTTTTCTCCTGGAGCCAGTCTGTGTCGGTCTGTGGTCAGTGTTGGTGCACCCCGGGCGTGTTGTTGTAACTCTCCAAGTTGACAGCTCTCGCGTTAGCCTGCTAGCACCTCCGAGCAACCGGTGACAACTGACAGGGCAACTTTGACAGCTAGCTAGCCAGTTGTGGTTGCCAGCTAACTTCAGCTGACTGTTATCGGCGCGTTCTCCTGGGCTAGGACGAGGTGGGTGCTTGTTTTTCTCGCGTTGGATAGGCGCAATTAACTCTCCCAGCCCTCCTACAGCAATCGTTAGCTATCTGCGTGATATGTGAGACGTGTGTGTGTGTGTGTGTGTGTGTGTGTGTGTGTGTGTGTGTGTGAACCCAGTGTCGTTTGGCTTCCCTGCCTGCTCTGTTGGTATTTGACTCACAGCTGTTGCAGTGTGTTTTCTCGTCTGTCAGTCGTCTGTTTCTCAGGCGGCTACTAAATTCCTCAAATTTTATGTAAAAGCGCAGTTTTTCATGTAGGTTTACAATCAACAAGTGCGAAGCATGTCTGAGGTGTGTTTTCTGCGGCTGGATTTGATCTGGAGACTGTCTGCTGCCTGCAGGCATACCCTTGCGGATTGCACTGAGATGATACAGCGTTGCAGCCATACATTTGCTCGGGTGTTCAGGACGTTTCTCGGGGCACGAATCGCTCCGTTTTGGGGTTCCACCAGTGGGGTGTGATCGCACTGTACACCGATTAGTTCATGCGACGACCTTAAGTTAAACAGCTGTAGCATTTGCGTGCAGCTGTATGCAGAATAATTCCCCTTCATTTTTCTGACGGCCTTTATTAGTGCATGGATGACTGGACTCTTAATTTGCCCTGTTTTCAACTTGGGCAAGTTTTGTCAATGATGTACCCTTGTTACATAACTGACTGAGGAGGATCGAGATGAAAACTGTTATCTGATAATCCCCATGCATTTAAGATGAAGTTGATACCGACACAAAGACCATTTAAATAGGTCTAATTTATGACTAAAACAGAACATGATGAATTCCCCCCGAACATCCCAACCTTTCTAGACCTTCTGCTTCAACTCACAAAATGCCCATAGTATTAGTCAGCACCCACAGACAAAGGTCAGACCTGGTTTGCTTCTTAATCACCCATCCTTTAAATAGTAGGCCTACAGCGAGTTGTCTGGATCAAGGCAGGTTTAGAGGACACATGGTGTTTAAATTTTGTAATTATATCCAGATAGGCAGATCTAAAATACTTGTAGTTTATTTTGTCATTGTGTCAAGAAATTAGTAATATTTCACCTTTTCAATTCGCTGTATTACATTATTCATCAAATATGCTTTGTGTTCAATTCATGCTAATGCCCATGTCATTTAGTGTCACCAGAATGGCTAAACATTGAAAGTGCTCTCTGACACGAGAATTATATTGATCTCTGATGTATTTATTTTCTTTAAGTTTTCACAATAAATTTTGGTGTATGGATAAATTGAAACAAGGTTCTTATACACAGCAGTGTTATAATAATTGGCATAGATATGACTGATGACATTTTTCTGCAGAAGGATTAACTACGGTAAGTTTGCAAGTGATGCATACTTCACAGAATGTGTGCGTAGCAGAAAAATGAATACATGACAAACTTATTATCAACTTCTTCTTTAGCGTGTCATTGTGACTTCCATCACGTTGTCTTTGTGTTTTTAAGGGATGTGGTTATTCAGTTTAATCTATGACTGACTAGGTCCTGCAGGTTCAGATGTAAAGGCTCCTGTTTTGGTTGATTTATATGTGCTGTTAGTAATAGAATGATAGTGTTTGTTATTTGCTGTTCCCCACATCAGTGACGGTGTTTAGATGCCTTTTCTAAACACCTTCAGTGTTTTACGGACTTAATAGTTGTGAAGAACGTGTAGAAGATTACACATCTGAATGTTAACAGCCATTTAAAAGTGTGAAAGGGAAGATGTGATACTGATGATTCTCTAATGGTGATTTCAGCTTGTTTCTGTCTTGGAGAAGTATTTTGTCTTATAGTTTAAAAACAAGATGCCTTCATCGCCAAGGTTTTCCTCTATTCTGTTTGTACAGTGAAAGTAGCACATTTATCTGTCATCTTCACCTTGTATACCAAATATCTGCTTTTCCACCACATATAGCATTCCTTTAAATATCTTTTCTGTAAGTACATCAAAATAATGCCAGCAAAGTCATGTCTGTTCATCAGAAATTTAAATGTTAAATTTGCAGAATTAAAAATGACAATTTCTAGTTCATCAGACAGCTTTAAATAACATAGATTTTACTTTGTTCCGCTGTTTGTCATTTTATGGCAGCATCTTATTTACATGCCACATGTTCTTGTGAGACAATATATATTCAAGATCAGCTGATTTAAGATGAGATTCTTGCATTCTTGTGACTTTTCTCCCAGAGCACAAAGCAGATGAAAGCTAAAGCCTGTCCTTGGTAGAATAGATTAACATTTTTCTCCTATCACAAAGCTGATGAAGATGGCACTGCAAGAGAGGTCAGGATAGTAGGTAAAGTGATCAAGAATATAAGAAACAATAATTTTCCCCAAATGTTTCCTGAAGCTGCTCCACTTTCACCTCTGCTTGTCAAAAGCTCCATTTCACATCCTCATTCTCAATTTTTTTCAAGAAAAACCTTCATATCAGAAGAAGAAAAAAAAATTGAAAACATCTTTAATAGACAACAAAAATAAACATCAATATGTTCAATATAAACATTTCATTGTTGTTGATACATATACATATATATTGCTCACCTTGGGGGTGATTCTTTATCATTTTAAATGCATTAAGTGAAATTAACCACATGGGGTTAATTTGGATAGATGTAAAGGGTCAGTAAGCCTTTAGAGTTGAGTGACTGAGGAACAGCTTTCTTCTGGTTTTGAATACATGCTTCTCATTTGGAATTCAGGATGTGGTCTTGTTCCTAGCCCTGCCTCACTGAGAGGCTTTTTAATTTCTCCCCTTGTTGAAGTGATTATTCAAATGGCCATCCGTGAGATGCAGTTATCAGACTCCTGGTGGTAGTTGAGCCCGTGGCAAGAGGAATGCCCATCAAAGCCCCCCTCCTCTCCACCCTATTTAGTTGGACAGCACCCAACAGGTAGCCTCTATAGCAACCCCTATTAAACTGCCACATCTTACCCCTCAGGCTGAAAACCTTTTGTATTTTTCAATTGGCGGGTTGCAGTCTATTCATGAGGCGGCTGATGCTGGCATGGTGTTGTGGTGATGCTGTTGGTCAAAGGCTTCTGTTTAGTATTTTTTATGAGGGCTTATTTTTGGCCTGGATCCAAGGTGGACTTGTTTCAATTTGTTTTGCTTCTTGATTGGGAAATTTTAAGTTATTTTAGTTATTTTAGAATTGTTTTCTACTTACATCTACATCCCTGAGTGCCTCATTCACTATAGATTCGGCAAGGAATCTTCTTTTCTACTCAGAAATAGTTTATTCTGTGTAGATATTCAGCTCTATGCTATTGCGACTAAGCTCAAAAGACTAAACTGTTCTTTGACATGTCTCCTCATCCTGTGTTTACATCCACAGCAAAGTTTGGCTGTCACAGAAGCCCTGTTGATGAGAAGATATCGGCTCAGTCTTCATTAGAAATGGCGTGCATCACTGGAATGCAGATTAGCTATGAAGCTATTAATCTGCTCGAAATGCCTCCTTGATTCCAATCTGAATCTTGTTTGCAATCACATTGAGTCCTCTACTTTGTTGTAAAGGAGTTTTTTTATGTGAGATATCAGAAGAGGATAATTGTATTTAAATGAACATCATATATTGCTGGTCAAAGCATTTACTGTAACTGCATTTTCAGGCATTTTTGTGTGCCTAGAGCAGCTTGTCATTAAGTCTCTGCCTGAGATATGAAGTAGTGAATAGAATGGCATTGGCACATCAC
The DNA here is from genome assembly GCA_013358685.1 of Antennarius maculatus. NCBI lineage: Eukaryota > Metazoa > Chordata > Actinopteri > Lophiiformes > Antennariidae > Antennarius > Antennarius maculatus. Next base: position 10,174,214 of record CM023609.1, read on the forward strand.
TATGGGGATTGCAGATCCTGGCATGGATTCTTATAAATTAATTTTTTACAGGTTTTTTGTTCAGCTTTTTCATTTGAACAAAAGCAAAATCAAAGGTGCAATTATAAATATATAATTTTTTTTTTAGTTAAAGTGTCATTGGGAAAGATTTTGATGAGCTGGCATCTTGTCCTTGGTGCACCTCACCTTTCGCCCACAGCCAGCTGGGATAAGCCTCAGCAGACCCGTGACCTGCAAGGCGGATAAGTGGCTAAGAAAATGGATGGATGGCTGGATGAAAAAGAATTATTCTCGAGGTGTGGTAAGGTGAAAAAGCCAGTGCTCCTTCTTCAGGGAAATCCCCTGAGCTTCAGGGAGATGTTTTATCATTAATGTTATTCAGGAGCCAAAATCTGAATTTTGCTCAGCTGCTTGTGTTAATCTATTTTTGCCATAAATGAATTTTTAAAGAGCCCTTCACTGCATTTGGCTTGAAGTAGGAATGCAGCAATGGTTCAGTTTTCAAACAAGCCTCTGCTCCAGTATCACCCCACCCCTTCACCACCCACCCTCCTCATGGGATGAGAGTGAATTTACTGAAGTACTACACTTTCACTTTTTTATTCATCCAATAATGCAGTGCATAGATCTCTTTGTCCAACATCTTACAGGTATACTAAGTTGAATTTGTCAGAGATCCAGTTCTATATAATCCGGTTCATGTCATAGGTGTAGAGTGGATGTGGATTTGAGTTGGTGACTGATGTATTTGATTGGTTCATTGTCTACTATCATTGGCACATTAGCCAATTTGCTCAGAAAAAATGTTTAACATGAAGGAGTTTAGCCAGTATTTATCCATTCTGACCAAACAGGGCTCTTGTCTCTGCAGAGGAAGTATTGTAACTACCCACACTGCAGCTTGCTGGGGACATTTAGAATGGATGGGGTGGGGGATTGTGGGGGATTGGCAGCTCGTGGAGTACATGATGGTTTCTGTGAGTCATTCGAAATTTTCAGGAGCAGAAGTCCACCAAATTTTGTCTTGTGAGTGCTCAGTGTGATCATGATATGAAGTTTAAGCTTATCACCTAGATGAGGATTATGAACAGAATTTATTTATGCGCAATATTTATTGCGCACTAAATGTGAAAACAAAATCTCTGCATCAGTGGAAATCTTGTTATCCTAAATGTTAATAAAACATTTTTAAAGTACATGTTTGTACGTGGCTCTGCAATATGAGTTTTTTCAATGATTAATGAAAGCCTAATAAATAAGACTGTCTTGATTTTTCAGTGGCTCGAAGCATTTAATGATTCTTCATATTGTGAGCTTTGTCCTTGAGTTTTGATAAGCCCTCAGTATCAGCGTGTTTCTCTGGACTTTTTTTTTGTTCTTTACTCTGTAGCATTAATTGATATGCTTATGATTCACACTCTTAGGAGCTATTGGAGCTGTGTGCAGAAGAGGCGCTTGCTCAACTGACACAGCTAAGAAATAAGAATGGACTTTAATCATGGTATTTTACTATCTGTTTTAATCATTACAGTGGCTCCTGTGGCTAGTACAAAATCACTGCCTGTTAATACCTCGGAATTCACTTGAAATTTAATATAAAAAAGATGGGGCCTCCTGTAAATTTTGAACAGGGAAAATGGCACCAGGGTGAGAGACATAGCTTTGTCTGCAGATTACCAGACAGAGCAGATCAGGAGGGGCAACAGTTATTGTTCACTTCATGATTTTATATTCTCCATTTTCATCTACAGCTGCACTCTGTGGACTGTGATTTAGAGATGATGCCATGGTAATGAAGGCAGCCTGACAAAACCATAACTGATTGGATATGTTACTGCTGCTTTTGTGTGAGGTGGAGGTTGGTACACATATGCATATGAAGTGAACGTTGGATCATCAGCTTATCTGAACTTTAGATATACTGTATTGCGTTGGGTTGAGCAACAGTAATGATTATAAGACTAGTTCTTTCAAGTAACCTGGTTAATGTCTCTTACAACTATTTTCTTCATGAAGCAGAATACTGTAAACTAGTTGCTGTATTTAAGTGGCCTTGTTCAGTCACTTTAAATACACTTTTTTGAAAGTGAAACGTCATTGAATGCAGTTCTAAACTGTTTATTACTGTGGCCCTCAGCTGTTGCTGGCCTCTTTGTGCTGCTGGTTTAACTACTCACTGCAAGTTTGTCTTTTGTCTTCAGAGACAGAGATGAAATACTATACTAGCAAAATTTAGTAACAAATATTGCCAAGCTCTCTCGCTCCTTTTTTTAAAAATGTGTGCTGCAGAAGAATTAGAATTTGTAAAGGAAGTGTGCATTGAAACTGCAATAGTGTCAGCTTTTAGTTGAGTTGACAGTGTGTTTCACTGTGAAATGTAGCATTAAAGAACTTTTGGAGTTGTCAGGGCTCCAGGGTTTCATTTGCAGAAGCGGCTAGAAATCTGTTCAGTGCGACTTTTCCTTTACACCTGTGTGCAGGTCTGTAAAAGTACTTTTAATAAGTAAAATGGATTAGCAGGCATGGCTTTCTTAGAATATTTTTAATAAATTTTTGTAGATAATTTGTTAGTGCATGTGGATTTTTTTTGTTCAGTACATTTTATGCAAGTGTGTGTTTGTAAGACTGCGTGCTGAAGCCTAATCCTCCCAATATGCCTTGCATGTGAATGAGAGAAGTTACAAAATGTAACAACTTTAAAACAGAGTTCCTGCTTGGGGGGGAAGGCCCAAACCCGATGTCCTCAGCACAGACAACCAGCCCACCTGCCATCGTCCCTAATCATAGATCCACTGTTTCCACTGGCCTTTTTCTACCATGGCAGCCTGTGAGAGTGGATGAAGAGGGAGTGGGAAGGTTCCCAGACATTCTTTTGAGTCAACTGTTGCACTTAGTCTGCAGAGTAGTTAGTACACAGTGATCTAACATCTGATAACACGTCTTATAAGGTTTTCAATATTACCTCTGCACCCCTCCAACTCAACGTACTCCTTTTCTCTTTTCTGTGTGACAGCTGACTGATGGCCTCGACCTCTCTATCTCTGTCTCCAAGGATTAATGCAATTAAATGAAGAAACACATAAATAGGAAAACAGATACTGTAGTTTTGAAACCAAATATAAGCATTTTAAATCAAATAGTGCTTTTATAATAGCAGGATAATAATTATTTGAAATTAAATATCCGTAATTGGTCATTTTTAATTTTAAACAGTTGAGGCTGTTGTGATTACTTTTTGATTGTGCTGTAATTTAAATGAAGAAAACAATTAGCTACACTTTTATTTGCTCATTGTCATCATTAACATGTGAAATATGGGCCATGATCATGAAGGTTTTATTGGGTGCCCACAAAGTTCATTTTGTGGATTAACAGAGGAAAGTGGGAGTCTTGAGGATGTGAACATCACTCAGTTATCTGACTGGCAGAAGGTCATTTATTGCAAAATCACAAGACAAGGCACCATGGCACCAGCTTTGTGTCAGTTGATCAGACCTGAAGACTGTGGGGCTTCCTTCATTTGTTTTTACATTTCAGATGATGTTAATGTTGACCAACCAAAAATAGCTTCCATAGAAGTTGGAGATGTGTGCGTGATGTGTTGGTTGAGGCTGATGATCTCTTTGGGATCTTGCCAACGCATGCAGTTGCTGTCTTAGTTTTGAACAAATCGTGATTGAGCTGTTAGATCAGAGGGTTTAACACCTTTTTCTTATGCCACATCTTCATCTGCACGCTCACCAGACTGACATGGCACAACCTCTCTCTCCTCAAAAGTTTTTTTCTGTGTGAAACCTGATATATTAGCATTAGATGTAGTTCCTGGAGTCTTCATCTGTGATTCAGAAAACCCCTAACAGAAGCCAAAGATTCTCTTTGTTGGGTTATAGGAAATGTGGATCTGTGTGGACCAGGGAGCCCACTGAACTGATGACTGCCCTATTATTCCCACTCGGTCTAGGTCTTCTTTACTTTAACACATAGTGTTCTCTTAATTATTGCTTCATCTTGTTTCTTCACTTATTTTTCTTGATCCCTTGCTGCGCCATACTCTCCTGTGCTCTTCACTTAGCAAACAGCACGTCTGTAGAGAATACAGAAGAATGCATCTTGTTACCCAGATGAGTCATACTTCCTCTGGCCTGCATGCCTCTCCCTCAGGGTGGATGAATGAGAGGGCGGTGAGGTTAGCTGGAGGAGGGGCTCAATGGCTAACATGGTCTGTGCCAGCAGCTCAGTGGAATTCAGAACACATTGGCATGTTGGTCACAGGGCCATGAGATGTCATTATCTGCACCAGTTCAAAATATGGTTCTCTCTAGAGAGTTGCGTGACTGATGGCTTTGACAAGGCTGAGTCAACAACTTCAGCCGTCTTAAAAGATCAGACCCAGCTTTGACTCCATGAACAGTCACCCTGCCAAGGTGTTGTAGTTGTAGTTCCTCTGGAGAGGAACGGGATTGCACCTGCAATTCGGGAAATCTTTCTCTGCCTTGCTGTACAAAATTTATATGGCGGAATGAAGGTGTACACTAGTTTGCATGTAGTTATGAGGCTGAAATTTGCCTCAGGGGGCCTGACTACAATAGTGTGAAAATTTATGATACAGTTAAATGTCTAACACTCCTTTTTCTGGTTTTAATTCCCTAAACTTCTGCATCCAATTTTGCTTAATGTTACACCATACAGAAAAAAAGTTATAAGTAAATGTGAATATCTTAATAACGCTGATGAAATTGTATCAGAGTTCTTTTAGCGCCCTGTCAGCTTTAGCTCACCCTCCCATACCTGCTCTGCTTGGTCCCCTGCCAAAATCTATGACTCACAGGAGACTGAATGACCTACTTTGTAGGTCTTCTAGGAGTGCCAAAAGATTTTTTTTATTTGCAAGACAATACAGTGGGTAAATATAAGTAAATTAAAATACACTTAATGTGCCCGTTTCTGGATTTAAGGACCCAAAGGCTGTGTCAGCATGGCAATGTTCTCCAAGGGTTCTCTTTATTATCTCAAGCAACAAAGATACGTAATAAACAGTTTAGCGTTGAGATCTCATTAGAAGTAAACTCTAAGGCCACATTGGCTCTTATGTTAATTGTTTTGGTAATGATGGAGTTTTGGCTGCATTGTCAAAGTAAAGTTTGAACATTTGGCCTTAATTATTATTTGGATTGTGGTGGAAATAGAATGTTAGTTGTAAAAGCTGCATGATTACATCCCGCTTCAAAGCTGTGATGTATTGTAATTGTCAGTGTTCGTGTGTTCGTCCGGTTGTTTGTTCGTCCTTTCGTTTGACCACCAAGTATCTTCGCAACCATTGCAGATAGAAAGATTAAACAAAACGGCAAAGGGGATGAAAATGAGATGATGACCTTGACTTTGAGAAAACTAAGTCAAGGTCAAACTTCAACTTTTGTACACTACACAGGAGCCTGATAAGATGGAAAGATGAGAGAAAAGGCCAGTGTCAGACCGTAGATCAAAGAGCCTGATAAGATAGAAAGATGAGAGAAAAGGCCAGTGTAAGACCGTAGATCAAAGCTAGAGCTAGTGCTTTGATCTACCTATGCACTAGCTTTGATCTATGGTCAAAGCTAGTGCATAGCTTTGACCTACCCTAAAGCTTTGACCCTGACCTAGCGGGATGTTGCTGTCTCTGACTGCCTTGTTAAAAACTTGCTTTTGTCTGCAAAGGAAACAAGATTTCAATCAAAGGCCACAGGACCACTTACAGTGCTAGGTGGCTTAATACAACGTTTGATGAGGAAAACGATGTAGCTTTTTATGGGATAAAATATTCACTTTAGTTGCTAATTAAAGTGAATATTTTTGGTTGAATTGTCTCCCATTAAGACATTAGCAATCTGTGCAGTTGAATGTAGTATCTTGGCTTTTGTGGTTCTTGGTTGCTTTAATATGTCATTGTAGTTATAGTGTGCCACCTTTGTCTTGACATGTCTGACTTAGGCTCCGTCCACACGATGCCAGAATTTTTTGAAAACGCAACTTTTTGAAAACGATTCGCGTCCACACGACAGCGTTTTCAAAATAATCTCCGTCCACATGTAAACGCATCAGTGTGTTTATCAACACGTGTATAAGCACAACAACTCCGAGAACGACAGGAGGACCGGGACGTGCGGAAATTCATGGTGTTCCTCCTGGAGGAGAACCTCCATCACTGAGTTCTCCCACCAGCAGGCAGCACATCGCGGTCTGACCCAGAACTGGCGTCAGCGTCTTTGGCGAGGAACGTGAATGAATGAATGAATAAATAAATATATAAACTTTATGACACATAAATAAAGAAACAGACGAACAAATATTTAAGTGCAAAGTATCTTTATCAACGCATCTTCGACGTGGAGCTGTTATAAATCAGAAAATAGCCGGTTTTAGCTCAGTTTGGACATATAGATGCAGGTCACATGCATGACGTCACAGCGGTTTTGGTCCCAGGGACACGCCCCCCGGATAAAAAAAAGTTGCGGATACACCGTCCACACGACAACGCAGACCCAGCGTTTTAAAAATAATTCACCTTGGCCAGCGTTTTCAAAAAGTTGTGTTTTCGTTCTGGATATCTGCGTTGTCGTGTGGAGGGAAGGCGTAAACGCAACAAAAAAGTTCAGCTCACAGAGCTCTTCTTCTGCCTCATTTTTTTGTGCAAGTCCAGTTAAAAGAAGTCAAAATGATGCTCGGACGAAAGTGTATATATCAGACTTAGGTAAGGCAAAGTACTGCTTTGGTTTAAACCTGATAATCATCATTAACTGTGTGTGTGTGTGTGTGTGTGTGTGTGTGTGTGTGTGTGTGTGTGTGTGTGTGTGTGTGTGTGTGTGTGTGTGTGTGTGTGTGTGTGTGTGTGTGTGTGTGTGTAAAATAAACAAATTATAGATTTATTTGATTTTTTAACTCCAAATGCTTGCATACAGTACACAGGCACGCACGCACACACACACACACACACACACACAGTATGGAAAATGATCATTTGGACATGACGAAAATGAAAATGCAGTTAACATGTACAGTGAGGGGAGGGGGGTTGGGGTATGGACAATGATTGTGCTTTTGTAACATTGAGGTATAGCCAGTGAATATGCTTGGGTCATATCATTGGTTTTTATTTAAAAACATTTTTGTCCACTGTGGCAGGTGATTTCTTTTTGTTGACAATATTTCCCCTGCTTTCTCCTGCTGACCCAAAACTGGCGTCAGCGAGGAAAGTGAATGAATGAATGAATGAATAAATAATTATATAAACTTTATGACTCTTAAAGAAAGAAACATGCAAACAAATATCCAACTGTCAAGCATGTTTATCAACACGTCTTTGATGTGGAGCTGTTATACGTCAGAAAATAGCTGGTTTTAACTCTGTCCATTCTGTGTGTACATGTAGACACATGTCACACATACTAACATAACATTTTCAACGCAGGGAGATGTCCCCTTAATAGAAAAAGTTTCGGTTACGGCGTCCACATGACAGCGCATACCCGTCATTTTCAAAACACTTCACTTAGGCCAGCATTTTCGTCCCAGATATCTGCATTGTCAAGTGGACGAAAGGCGTAACCGCAACAAGAAGCCTCGCTCCCCGATGCCTGAAGCCATATTGTTCACATGATTCTTTCTGGCAGGTGCGCCGTGATTGGTTGTGCCCTTGTTTGACAGGTAGTGGGTGGAATTAAAACGTGACAGTGAGGTTTTCAAGTGAGCTTATTCAAATATATAGGTGGAGAGATAATGTAATGTTAATAAAATTTAATACGGGGCTGGTGTGCAACCCATGCCGGCAGGAACCAGCGCTACATAGTGTTCCTGGTTCCACCCATCATTGCTACGAAAAAGACAAGGAAGAAAATTCCCCCAGGGTCTGCGAGAGCGGGGGCGGAAGATGTTCCAGTGCGGATGGATTGCCCGATGACAGACAACGGAATGGAACTGACAACGTTGAGAACAACCAGCACAGCAACTAATGGTCCGCTATCTGGCCAAACGCTGCAGAACTGCAGTTGTGGCTGGTCAAAGATAACAACAGCAAGGGGTCTTAAAATTCACCAAGGCATAAAAAATATGCCTCAGCGAGCTCAGAAAGGGTTCTCACGTTGATCAGTACTTTCTAAGATGTACGTCAAATCAGTAGAGTGAAGCCCAGATGCAGGAGAATCCCCACAGTCCTCAGGGTATCAGCACCTCGAAAGCTCAGAGTACTGCCATCTTCCATAAATCTGCATTTGGAAAGGACCCATCATGCCCCCGGTGCTCGACCCCAGCATCACTTAAACAAATCATGGTGGGCTGTAAAACGAGCCTCACTCAAGGCAGATATACATGGAGACACAACCAGGTCCTCGGATGCGTTGCTGATAAACTTGAATGCAAGAGGGTTTCCATCAATGCCCTACCCACCAACAACCAGGATATCCACTAACACCCACCATCATTTGTTTGGGAGGGGGAAAATGAGAGGGCAAGGCCCTCACACCCTGACCTGGGCCCCACTGAATGCAGCCAGGGACTGGTAGATGCAGGTTGACTTGGATCGGAATCTCCTTTTTCCCCCGGAAATAGCAGTGACCTCTTCCTATGGTCCAACACCTGCAAGCTTGTCTACATTATGGAGCTAACAGTTCCTTGGGAGGATGCCATTGAAGAAGCGTACAAATGCAAGAAACTGTGGTACTCCAACCTAGCAGCTGAGGTAGAGGACGGGATGGAAGACGAGGGTGCGCCCGGTGGAAGTGGGGTGTAGGGGCTTCGTGGCTTCCTCGACTGCGACGTTCCTTCGGGAGGTTGGAATCGGGGGACAGGCGCACAGACAGGCCATCAAAGAGCTGGCCAATATTGCAGAGCGGACAAGCCATTGGTTGTGGCTGAAGAGGAGCGACACCATTTGGGCTGCCAAGGCAAACGCTTAGCTCTGGGACACACACCCAGGTCTGATCAACCTGTGGTGGGCCTGCCTCAGCTGAGGGCGTATTGTGATAACTGGCCGAAACGCTCCATGATCTGAGGACACAACTGATGATGTGTCCCAGTGGCTAACCAAGGTCGTAAAGCAGAAGCTCCTCCTCTACTAAGGTATGTGGTCAGGCGCAAGCTTAGCTCAGGGAAGGGGACACCCCTGCCATGCATAGTCCCGGGATCTGTACCATCTAGTCCTTCAATTGAATGAGTAATACTTGTCCATTCATGACATGATTTCAATAATGGGTGGAGTTTTATTTCTGGATTTGGAGCCTATTTGGTGAGGGCACCATGATGTCAGTTGTTTTTTGCACATGCATTCAGTTTAATCTTGGGGCTGCGGTCATATGATCTACCACTATTATTGGTTAGTGTGCAACATAGTGTCTGGTCTATCCAGTGCTTCATTACAGAACCAGGAGGCAAACATCTCACACATGGCAGATATGTACATTCAATACACTCAAACCAGTGCAGTCTAACAACACAGGACGGTACCGACAATAAATCATATTTTCATGATGGTTAATATGATCTCATGTTTTTTTTTTTTCTAATTGTTTTATGGGTGGTGATTCAACTTGTAATTGGTTTTAGAAGGTGTAGTTTTGTTTTCATAACGGGACACAACCCTTGTTGATTTTGTCAGGATTGTCCTCAGAATTGTATCATATAAATAGTCCAATTCACAGTGAGGTTGACAACCCGTTTCTTTGTTTTGTGACCATGACAAATTTCTTATTTGGTATGTGTTAAAAAATTGTATGCTAGCGGTGAATTATTGTCAGTCGAGTTGCATACCTGTGTTAAAAAATTGTATGCTAGCGGTGAATTATTGTCAGTCGAGTTGCATACCATAATTCATTCATTCATTTTCCTAACCCGCTTACGCAGGTCGCGGGGGAGCCGGTGCCTATGCAGGCAGTCTCAGGGTGTGAGGCAGGGGCCATTCCGGGCACGACGCCAGTGTACCACGGAGCCACATAGAAACAAACAATCACTCACACACACACTCACTCCTACGGTCAATTTGGGACCGGCCAATCAACCTGAAGTGCATGGTTTTGGAGGTGGGAGGAAGCCAGAGAGAACCCACGCTGACACAGGGAGAGCATGCAAACTCCGCACAGAGCGGGACTCGAACCCGGGTCCGCCGTGTTGTGAGGCGACAGCGCTACCCACTGCGCCACCGTGCCGCCCGCATACCATAATGCAGATGAGAATTTGTATTTGTAAGCCTTGAAACACATGAAAAAAAAAAAACAATCTCCACTTTTCCATCTCAAATTTTTCCTTGTGTGTTTGCCCAGAGTGGGAAAATAATAATAATTTTCCCAAGTGGGATTAATAAAGTACATTTCTTCTTCTTGTAAGCTGTCATTTGCTTGTGAGTGAGACTGGACTGAGAAGATTTTTCCTTGTAGATATGATTCAATAATTAAGTTTTCAGACTGCCAAGTTAGAAAATAACTGTGTAAATAGAAGTAGAATGTGTGTTGTTCAGTTGCATTATATGTTCAGGCAATAACATGAAACGTTAAAATTTTCAATAATCTCTCATGAATGGTCTCTGCTATGTAGAGTTTGCCATTTCATCAAGGCTCAGTACTGTTTTATCAAAGTGAGGTCAGGAGCTTTTATGGTAAAGGTTTGTCTGTTCCTGTTTCTGTCGAAGTGACTCATAGTTAACGATGCACCACTTTCACCAAAGGAGTCTTCCTGAATAACGGCACCCAATTTGAGGGAAGCTAAACGAAAAATGCACATTTCCCTCTTTTGCGATCATGCTCTTTTTATAGTCAAGTACATGACATTGACTCATTGCTGGCAAGGAAGCTTACAAGTTGTTTATGCTTAAGGTTAATTTTGTTGTTGCGACACGGCATGCTGCATTACCAGAATTTCTGTACCCTTCCAACTTGCACTAAAAATGAAAATAAGTTAACCACGTTGAATCTATGCAGAACTTTCAAAATTTGAGGTGAAAATGGAAGATTCTGTTATTCTCGCTCGAGCGATGGTCCGGATTTTGTTTGCAGCACTATGTTTATCTGCTTTGTGACAATGGGTGCAACAGTATAAGATTTTCATGGTATGATTACAGTCTCAGAAAATACTTTGGTATTATTGTCAATTACAGTGACCCATAAAGGAATTAAAGCATTTTAGTTGGGTAAGCATATTTCAGTGAAATTATGAAACTAGTTTTTGAAAAAAGTGTTTCTCGTTCTATTTCAATGAAATGACACAAGCTGTACTTATCCTATTTAGAAATTAATTAGGAATAAAAGAACATCATCTTTAAAAAATTTAGTCGTGTAAAGCAGGATTCTGCTCGAGAGGTAGTGTTTGCTTGGGCACACAATGTGAACATCGCTGCAAGGATGAGAACAAGTACATCACAACATTTTTATTGACGCTAATGGAAACTCTTGGATATATTTAACTGAATCATAAAATATAATCCTATGAAGAAGTAAAGCATATCTGACAGGTAAATGAAGATGGCACTGGAGCTATGAGAAATCAGCTGTTTATGGTTGTTTGACAATGTTTTATTTTGATGTAATGTACCCTTCATAATAAACAGTCATATTTTTACTGACTTTTTTCTTTTTTACGAGAAACTATAAAAAAACAACCTGAAAATTTCAGCCAAAATCGATTTTTGGTGCTCTTGAGTATGGGTCCATTTATGCTCCCTCTATATATGTTTATGTATCAGTCCATTTATACGTATATGGTCTACCCGTCAATGTCTGTACTTCCGTGCATCTTTTACATTTACATTGATAAAATCACAGGAGGGCAGTCAACAACAAATAAGGTAATGCCTTAGCACAGGGTTGCACACACTTTTTCAGTTAACTTATAAACCCCATATTGCACAACACAATTAACTATGCACATTTTTGTAATTTCCCGAGTTTATTCTGATGAGTTGCACTGAATGAAATCAGCCATTGAAAGTGGATGTCAGACTCTGACAGATAATTGTCACTCTGCTCTGTTTAGCGTAGACTTCCCTTGTATCTCCAGCGCTGTTGCCAGGTTCTGGAAGTTTGCCAAGTAATGGCCGCAGCTTTAAGAGAGATGTTGCATCTTTTGTGTGAAAGCGTTAATCATTTATCAATTAGTTTAGCCAACTGCTTCAATGAATGCTTCTTTTACCATCTTGTAAGGATTTTTTGATCTTAACCATGTCTTACCCTTGAATGATGCTTCGGTGACACTTTCGCTTTTGAAGTTGGCTGTGAGAAAAATGACTGCTTTCTGGACGACTGGCGTTTTAGTTTTTTCACCTTTCTCAATTTTTTTTCGGCAGAACGTCAGTGTGGTAGTTTCTATGAACAGTCTGAAAATATGGCTCCATGCTTCCCTTCTTCGGTATTGAGAGGAAGGGATGTCAATGAATAAAACAGGCATCATCAGATTCTATATGAAAGTTTTAAGTTGTTGTTTCTTACTTGCACTGTGTCTGACCATGCATGTTGACCTGAATCCAGAAAAAGTCAGATGTCATCTGATTGGCTGTCCTCTTCGTATGCCTTGCTTGTATTATAGCTGCAGTGCCTTCAAGCATTACAGTATTGGTTTGTTTGGTCCATGTTATCCAGATCCACTACCTTTAAACATGTTTGTGTACAGAATGAACCCAGAAGATTTGTAGAAAGTTTGTCCTTTTTTATCCACCTTTCACAGAGAGCACAAGAGCACAAAAAAGCTTTTGGAGGGCTTGGCACTGTTACCTGGTTTACAGAAAGGTGATCATTTAAAATTTGTAAAACCTTTTTGGAAATACAGTGCGGCTCACAGCTCGTTCCTCACAGTTAATGTGTTCTAGGAACCACACACAATTCCACTCACGGAATGTAGCGCACTTCCGAATGCTGTCTGCCAATAGAATGCGCGTTACGGTATCACGTGACTACCTACCAAAAATCGGGATGAGGTGAAGTCGCGAGCAATGATGCACAAGGGCGCACTGTAAATAATTTTGGATACTGCCTGTCTGTGATGCCACATGTAATTCATGCTGTTGAAGTAACTTCGAAACAGATCCTCTGTCAAGGTCACGGAGAGTAATGATGAGTTTTGTCATTCTCTCTGCACATTTTGTTTTTAGTTGTGGGGTGATGACAGGCATGATACATTTTGCCATGTCAGTAAATATTAGGAATCACAAAATTAATTGAAACAATGTTTATTAAATTGTAAGTCTATTAGCGCAATAAGAATGATTATAAATATAAAATATAAAGTAGTTTTTAGTCATGTGATATGTGTGTGTGAATGGCATGCGTAAAACGTGTTCTTCGTTGTCTCTGTCTGTGGCCCAACGTGGAGCTCTTTTTTGCCAGATGAGTGAAGCTTTGCAGAGGCAACCACTGGGAGTTCTGCTTTCTGTTTCATCTCCTCTCTACTGCCGTGGAGCAGACATGCAAATCCGCTGTAATGAGTGCAGTCTGTGTGGCGGCGGTGGGGGTGAACTGAGGAATTTTAAGTGAAGAAAGAAAAGGTGGAGGAAAAGGTGAGATGCCGACAGTTGTGTAAGATAGCAAAGCACAGGTTTAGGATAAGGTTATGTCAGGAGCATCTAGTGTTAGAGAAAGTCTTTCTCTCAAATCAAACTGCTTTAGCATCTTCCCTTCATAGTTGAAACATTGTGCTGATGATGCCGATGACTGCACTTTAATGTCATCTTTTACACCAGTAAGCCATTGTATGAAAAAAGCAGTGCATCACCATCGCTATCATTTTTAGCAAATATAAGGAAGCTTTGTGTGAATTTTTCCAAAATTGCTAGATGTAGTTATTGTTTTTTTTGCTTTACAGGTAAACAAAGACATGTCTTGTAACGTTTCTTTAAAACATCAGACCAGTTTACTGAAAATATAATTTTTAACAACAAATCAATAGTTTCAAGATGCAATTACAAGATTTAATCCTGTAGACATCAAAATCATCACCAACATCACCAACACAGTCTGTCCGGAGACAGACATGGACATGTCGGTGTTAAAGCGGCAAAACTTAACAAAGAAAACACTAAAAAAAATTGTGTCTTAAGTAGACTCTTAATCCTTTTATAAATTTAAGGCTAGGTCATATGACTTATCGATGTGAGTGAATCGTGAGAATATTTCAACCTGCCATACACATTAACCTATATGCCAGACTGTCCAGTAACTGTGTGAATATGATTTATTCACTGGTAAAGCATTGAGTCATCAGTCGTTTTTGGGATAGTTAGGCACCTCTGTCTCTCCAATGATGTAAAGTATCCAAGACTTTTGATGAGCTCTGTAGATCAATAGAAAGGTAACGGCTACCTCACTTCAGCTGAGAGCTGCAGGATATTATGGGTGTTTGACTTTTCATTGGGAACACAATAGTATGGAAACTCTATGCTGTACAGTATGGGCTGGCAATATGTCTCTAAAGTAATATCACGGTATTTCAGAGGATTTTGGCAATAACGATATATATTTTCATATGACAGTTTTCAAAAGTGCAATTGTACACAATAAATATTAGAACTTTATTAATCAGCATTAAACACACATATCGCATCTTAATATATCACATGTCAATTACTGCTCACTGCAGTAAAGAAAAATCAAATATGTTTCTTTGTGCTTTTTGTGCTGGCCACTTAGAACTGAGAACTTTTACACATGCCATATACTGGATTGGGTGTGTCTATCTGAGGTGATGAAATAAATTCAATGTATTTCCCTCTTTTTTGTTTATACAGTTTTTTTGCACCATTGGCATATTATTATATATTGCATATGTTTTTAATCTTGTCATCTGAATCATATGCGGTGCACTGCGTAATTGTATGTGAAATGAATGACGTCCTTATGTTTACAAGTGAGCATACGAGATACATAATTTTTAGACCTTATTAATAATTACACCGGTGTGAAAGATAAAATACCCACCTGTAATGCACGGTCTAAGATTTGTAAAGTAACTAAGAGTAACTTCAGTGTGCTTGCCACCAGAACTATAACAATTTGCAAATCAGAGGGTTAATGGGTTGAATTAATTTGTTTTAGACAACTATTAAGCGTCTTTTGTTTTTCAATATTTTATGATATGGTGGGTTTTTTTTTTTACCTGTTTCTTGAATTATTTAGGGTATTGTGTTTTGGACTATTTTCTGGACAAAAAAGGCATTTTAAGACATTAAAAAAAATTAATTGGTTATTTTTACTCCTCGTGCTTTATTGAAAGAAATGATTTATTGAATCCCCGACAGACATTGTCAGCAGCAACACATAGGCAGATATAGTGATACTATGCAGATAACACAATAAACTGATCACTGCTCAGTGTTATCATGAACTTTTTATTTGCTTGTGTTTGTGTGTAGCTCTCTTAATCCATGTTAAAAGCAAGTTACTTCACAGGCAGGGAGTGAGCTGTTGACCCATCATGGCCAATATTATGTGGAGTGCAGAATAAAATGCCAGCTGCCCACACAGCAACTTAACCTTCCTCCTCTGAAATTAGGGTTCCCTATTGGAAAGGCATCAGACCATTCTATAGTAGTGTAATATCTCTGTATTATCTACTGCTTCCTCCTCCATGTATTCTCACATTACTGCCTGTCTACTTTGTCTTGATTAAGGCATCAGAGCTGCCATCATTCTACAAATGATCCCTAGTCAATCAAAAGAAAGCAGTTTACCAACAGCGGTTTTTATTAAGATTTCAAACCTTTGTTCATCCTCACTTCGATATATTTGCTGATTTGTTTGTTGACACTTTTGATTCTGGGAATTTGTTGTGCCACTTTGTTAACATTTCTTTGATATTTTGTGGATTAAAAATTCTTATTGCACAAGAAAGGCTAGATGCTCATGGATTTTCATCGTGTTTAGAAATATACTATCCAATGCACTTGGGTAGTCTTGATCTGATGATGTCAAGCATTTGGTCGGTGCTGGTGGGAAAAGTTGACACACTCAGAAGTTATTAATATCCATGTTTGATCATAGATGAAGAAGTACAATTGCGTTTTATTATCAAACTGCATCTCTACCATAAGTGAAACAAGAGGGAGATGACATGAACAACTCCTTAACCACCAGATGAACAAGAGTAGAGCACAGATTTGCTTCAATGTGATGTCTTCTTCCACACTGTCCACTTGTATAAGATGGTTAAAAAAAACTAACCTCCTTTAGGAAGGATGCTTTGTCATTGATTTGGCCCAGTTGCAGTAAAGAAGCTGCAGTAGCTGATTTTTTTTACAGCCAAATCAGTGATCTTTGTTGGCTGTGTACGAGATTGCTCAATGTACAGTTCGTAATACAGTCACACATTGTGCAATGTATATGCGGCACTTCATAATTTACTGCTGTACAGTAATCCCTCGTTTATTCGTGCTCAAGATTCATGGCTTCACTACAACGTGGATTTTTAGTAGGTAGCCACTTGATACCGTACGCGCATGCTATTGGCACAGCATCCACGTGTGCTTTGCGTTCCGAGACTCACGGAACGCAGCACACTTCTATGTCTATGCGAGTGTGGGAAAAGGTTATACAGATGTAAGGTGGTTTAATATCAGTATGGGGAGGGTTCATTAATGTTTGAATTACTGTAAATACTGTAATAAAATGAATAGTTCATCATTATATTGCGGAATTTAGTCTTTCATGGGTGGTCCCGGAACGCATTAACCACAAGTAACGAGGCATTACTGTACTTCATTTCAACTTGAAGAAAAGTTTCACCATGGCATCATGATATAGAGATTTTCTCACAGGTGGCCAATTTATGGAAATACCCATGGAGTCCCCTATGTTCATAAGGTAACTTTTCACTCAAAAAAGGAATTGCCGTGGTTTTTGTATGAAATTTAAAGGTGAAATTTCAATGCTTAAAGCAATAACTTTTTTGTGTAATCCTGTTTGTGGTGAAGAAATGTCATTCACAGTTCACACTGCTCATAAGAATGGTGAGCATGCTCCCATTCCCCTCCTTGTCTTCTGTCACTGCGCATGTTCCTTGCACTTTTTCCTTCGTGTGACTGCAGAGGTTTTCAGGAAAAATGTTCAAAATTTTGTTGTCCACCCCCAATTTTTGGCTTGTTTAGTGGCTCTATGCTCATATTAGTTAACATAATTGACTTAAGCTTCATTAACATGTTTTACTGAGGCACACCGACTGCAAAGTTGCTCAACAGTCACCTTTAATGGAATAGTTAATGCTAGCCAATTGCTTGGACAGCATTATGTTCAGTTCACAATTCAACCATTATGTCCATACCACTAATCATGAGCTGATTTTTACATCGTTGAAATGTATTGACACTGAAAAAAATCTTCTGAATACAACTGCATTGCAGTTACACAAAGAAAAAATTAAATATCACAAATTTTCTTGATCTTCCCAAATTCTAGGAATCGGTGAAGAAGAAAGTTGGAATATCTCTAGTCCTATTTGTTTAGAAGCTGATAACCAGGATAGCCAAATAGACATACAGTGACGTACATTGGATACTCAAGTGAGTATCCAATGCCATTTAGTTGAAATGCATTGAGACGGGATCTATTCTTGGAACTTTGCTCCTTGATTGGTTGGTTAGTTGTTTTGTCAAGAAAATCCCTGCCGAATTTCTAGCCCTGCCGTCATGGTACGTTTTATGTAGTCTTTGATTGCACATGGTTACCATACAGCAGGTTTGATGAACATTAAACATCAAGCTGATGTTTTTCCTAATTTGGTTAAGCAGCACTTTAAAATGAGGTTATAATTAAGTCAAATGAACATGTATTAACATATTATTCATATAATTATGTTATAAATAATACACAAACCCACAGGTTGGAATTTGTAATTCGGTTTTGTAAATATTCAATCAATCCATTTTGTGATGCTGTTGTGTTGCTATGGTGATGTTATAAGGGCAATCAGGATGTTGGGTGCTATTGTAGTGTACAGTTAAGGTAATCCAGCAAGAGAACACTTTCACAGAATGCTCATATGTTTGAAATTGAATACACTACTATTTTTACTTTATGAACCGGTAAGGCATCAGATCTTAGAAATTTTTAGTTTTCTTTCAACAACTCTGAATGTACTGCATATGCTGTAGAAAATTTTATTTATTTAGTGTTCTGACTTGAAGTCCCGTCATGATCATCTTTTTTTTTTTTTAAGTGTAACCTGTTTGTAAGTTTGTACATAAGAGTACTAGATTTATGAAACCTGGCTGAAACAACTTTTTCAGAAGCACTTGTTTGAACTGTTCTTGTCCCGATGGGAGTTCAGTTGGTCTGGTTCCCATCTATGAAATGAAAGGGAAACCATGCACTTGCCCTACAGTTGAGTTTCATGTGTTATAATTTCTATTTTCTAACTTTTTTGCAAAACATTCTAATTTAGAAAAAATCACTCTTATTTTTAGATTTAATCTATCACTCAAATTATACAAGTGAAAAGACAAGTCTGTGTCTTAACCACATTTATACTGTTTAATATAACAGATCCTTAGGTTTTGAGATGATTGTAAAACCACACATTGATTCATCTTCTTTTTCCATCAAAAGGTATTTTGACTGCAAAGCTTAAACCAGCAATGACTGCTGGTATGTTCCCCTCCATTCACACTCTGGTAAATAGCAACATAGTCTCCAGGAAACCATGTTGATTGAAATTATCTGGAAGATGGCATAGTAAAGAGAAAAGGTGTAGACATTGAAAGCTCTATCTTGTGAGAGCAAATCCTTCATCTGTTAGGCAGTGGTGTAGACAACCTCAGTTCAGTGTTTTCCTCTATTGCTCTTTCCTTAATCAACAGTAAACGAAAACTGAGCTGCCCTCAAATTACCATGGAAGTCATTTGGATGATGCCCAAGGAATGTATTAGCTTGTATAAACACTTACAATTCCTAGTGACGCAAGACAGTGCTGGCTAAATTCAACAGCTGATTGGAATGCTTTCATACTGTACTCTGCAACCCTGTTCAGACTGTTGCTGTAGTAAAGGTTGAGTGCAGGTATGTGATGTATTTTGATTGAAGCCAAATTAAATTTGTATGAGTGTGTGTACATATATAGTCGGGCTGTTGGTGTTTTCCGTCTGTGTGTGTAACCTGTATACAGTGGTACCTCTACTTACGAAATTAATTGGTTCTGGAAGAAATTTTCTTGAGTAGAAAATTTTGTAACTAGACGCGTTTTCCATGCAAATGTTCTAATCCGTTCCAAGCCCCCCAAAATTCAGACATAAATGTTTTATAAAGCATAAAAATGCATCAAAACATGTAACAAATACATGTTACAATTAAATTATTACACAATGAGAGTTGTGCATAATGTAAAAAACAAAGAATAAAGAATAAAAATGATGGTCATTTACCATTTAAATGTCCTCATTGTTTTTTGCCCTTTTTGGTTCATGCGTTACTTGCCTCACCATGCCTAACAACAGAGTGAACTCCAGTCTCATTATGAACTTCTCAAACCACCGACGTGATACCTTAAACTCCCGGTGTTTTATGGCTTTTGTTTTAATAACGTGGCGATTCTAGATGCATTACGGCCATATTCTTTGGCGAGATCAACCAAACGCATCCCTTTTTCATGCTTTTCTATCATCTCCTGCTTTGTTTGTATGGACAAAAATACTCTTCTCCTTTTCGTCTTTGCTCCATCATTTTCTTGGGGTCCATAGTGAATACTCTAAAAGTTAATATATTTACGTAAAACTATCAGAACATCGCATGGGTCGAGGGCCGAATGACGAGATCGCTGCATAGACACCTGTCTAGCTACACAGAGGTCCCTCTTAGCCAATGGGATTCCAGGAAGATGCTAGGTAATAGCCAATGGCAGAGCAGCTGTAAGAATATTGCGTTCAGGGAACTGTGGGAGCTGCGAGCAACAGCCCATACTGTATTTTTACCGTTCGTAACTCGAAATTTCTTTCGTAATAAGAGGCAATATTTTCCTGCTGAGGCGTTTCGTAACTTGAAAATTTCGTATGAAGAGACATTTTGTAAGAAGGGGTACCACTGTATTGTGATGTTTGTTTGACAGTGATTTTATCTTAAAAGGAGTAATGCAGAAGATGGAGCAACAAGAAAGTACCAAATTATTGGCCTGTGACTTCTAATCCCAATATGTGCCATGCCTTGTTGTAATGCAACTTCCACTGAATTGGAAGTGTATTATCACTCAGGAGAAAGGTGTAGATTTATGATGGACAAATGCCTCCTAGCAATCCTCCTCGGAAAACGTGATCTTTTTGTGCTACTTCTGTGTGAAGTTTTTGGTAGAATCCATTGAGCCTTTAATTTTTCTTATGTGTTGTGTGTACGCTCATGGAGCCTCAGGTGTTTACATACTGTATAAAAACCATGTCTCAGTTGGAGTCGAGAGCTTAAATACTACATGTTATCTGTGGGCAGTATTATTAGCTGCAGGTACAATATGATTCCAGTAGCGTTTTAAAGAGCCTGTATGGAGGTGCAGTAAACCAGTGAAATGGGACATGAGGAGTCAAAGAGCAGCACTTCAACAGCTTAATGATGTAGAGACTCCCAGCCCTGTCAGGCAGTAAACTCTTTAATATGCTGTTAATTATTTCTGAGAGATTGAATATTGATTAAAAAGCAAAATGGTTTTAATTATAACTCAAGCTCTGCTGCTATCGTAATGAAGAAGGCTTTATGATTTATCAGAGGACCTAGAACAAATCGACCAATCCTGAAGCTTTTTCACCTCTGTTTATTTTTTTGCTTTGTTTTTTAGGTTTGTGTGACGTGTCTCTTTGAAACCAGAGCTGTAGCTTCTTCTCTTGGCTCCAACATTCAAACTGATCCACTGCATAAATTTGAAATTAATGACCTGATTTCTGCTCTGTGCAGCAATCTCAATACTAACAAGAATCGAGGCAGTCATAGACTGCAACATCCGGCGAAGGGTACGTCAGGGTACCCTGACAAGTACATAGCTTGGACCTTTCAGGGTAGGTCAAAGCTATGCACTAGCTTTGACCATAGATCAAAGCTAGTGCATAGCTAGAGCAAAGCACTAGCTTTGATCTGTGGTGTTTCACTGGCCTTCCCCCTCGTCTTTCCATCTTATCTGGTTCATGAGTGTACAAAAGTTGAAAAACTTTTTTGTTCATCAATTTTTTTGTTGGTCTTGAAAAAGAGGCTCAGATAACTTCTTTTCTCAGAGTAATGACATTAACACAGTTTAGAAATCAGACCCTGGAGTTGAGAAAGATTTGAAATGTTTTTCTGTTATTCTTCCAAAAATAAAAGAAAAATGTACTCCAAAGTGGACTTTTTTGTATTCCACACAAGTAGATGCAGCTTACCTCATATTCCCACTTCCAGAGACTGAATCAACTTTGAATATCGATGTTTAACTGGATCTAATGGATGTAGGTGGAGATAGGCCCTAAAGATTGGAACCAAAACACCTGATCTGCCAATGGCTTATGTGATCTATTTGTGATTCTGCAGCAGGATCTTTCTGGCTTCCAGGCTGGCAAGCGTCAACCCCCCCATGGACAGTATGCCCCAATGTAACTGGTGTCATGGCACCTTCACTATCCAAAATGAACACCCTCAAATTTTCTGTTATTCACTGGAGAGTTTAATTCCATTCTGATATTCACATGATTTATTTTGTTTGCATTGCCTTGGATTAAGCCAGCGTTTCTCAAATAGTGGGTCACGCCCCCCTAGGGGGGCACGGTGCAATGCCAGGGAGGGCGCGTGTGACCCTGGGGAACATGCTTTTTTTTTTACATACTAGAATAAAGTGTAATTGGACATCCATTACAGTAGTAGGCAATGGTGTTCTTATTGTCAGGCGTACGCAGGAAGTACAGTGTATTAGCTTGAGGAACTATGAAGAAGTGCCTGTAGCGCTGGGCTTCACTTTGACGACAGTGGGAGATGAGGAGAGGCTGGTGTGTTAACTATGTCGAAAAATGCTGGCAGCGGACAGCATGAAGCCAAATAAATTAAGGGGCCACTTAAAGACATTACACCCCAATCACGCTGATAAGACACTGGAATTTTTTCAGTGAAAATGTGCCGAATATTGCCAACAGCCATACCGCTTTGTGAATGCAACTTCAGTGAGCTCTTTTAGCATATATATGGTGGCGTACGAAATTGCTCAGTAAAAAAAAAACCCCACCATAGCAGAGGAGCTGAAACATTGAGCAGGAGCTGAAGTCTCGCTTCGAAAAGCTGTGCACTGCCTAAACGAGCTAATGTAGCCATTAATCCTGACTTCCTCATTTTGATAAAAAATGTAAGAAAAAAATCAGCACAAATTGTTTTGTTCATTTTTGTTTCGTAGGTTAAGGTGTTTTATATATTGTGCTCCTCAATTAATGTTACTGAACTGAATTTGTTTGATTTTATTTAATTTTATTTCAGTATCAAATGGTGCAAGAAGTTGGTCAAAAATGTTTACAGTTTAAACTAGGGTTTTATTTCAGGCAATTTGATGCACTTAAAATGTTTCTGTTATAGACTAAAAATAATAATAAAATTATTCTTTTAAAATTATTCTTATCTTATTAACTGTTTCTTTTTAATTTTTTGTCTTCTTTAATGTTAATAAGGATACAATGTTATCCAGAGATGTGCTGATAACGATTCTATAGAAAATTGTTATGCGTAGTCGTGGCAGAGAGTGTGTGTGTGTGTGTGTGTGTGTGGGGGGGGGGGGGGGTTGTTTTTATTGTTTTTTTCTTGGTGGGGGGGGCATAACAGAAAATTATTGAGAAGCACTGGATTAAGCTATGAAGTGATGGCCTGGTGTCATTTGCTTTCATCTATATGGCCTTCTTTTCCCAGTTAACTATGTGTCCATACCACTGAACCTGCCTTTTTGTATATGTAAAGGAGCAGACTGCTGATAGAATTAATGTCTTATGCTGCAGTATTCACTTCTTTCTTCTGGTTTGGCTGTGTTTGCATTCAGAGGTTACAAACACTCTTGATCATGTTGTGGTCATCACAGGCAGCCTGAAGCTGCTCTGTTGATCCACAGCTAACACTCAGATCTTCTGCTATTCTGCTCCTTTGCTCCTCTGCCTGCTCTGCCTTCTTGTCTTTTTCTATGCAGCAACTGTGGTGCTTTTTCTTTACCACTCATTTAGAAGACCTCCTTTTGTTTGACACTGTCTAATTGGACAGTGTCTTTATCAGGGTTAGTAGGTGTGAAGGAAGTCAGTGTTTAGCTTTTGCTTTGTTGACAACTCTCTGTCCTTAGCACTTAACTGCCCCACAGTCACAGTGGCACTCCCGATTGATTGGCATAATAATTATGGACTTGATTTGTTCAACCACAGGCGATGTGGGATTGAGGGAGTTGAGGAACAGAACAAGCACATATGCAATGCGCCCCCACTCCTCGGGGTTTGCAGGAACACGCACAATTAACGAATTCTGGCATATAGCGACGAACAATTTATCTTATTATTTACGGTAACTTAAACGTTTATGAACCCTCCCCATGCTGATATTAAACCACCATCTATCTGTATTACCTTTTCCCACACTCTTATCGACTCTTTAAAGCACTTTTGTGTCTCATGTAAATCTGAGACTCACGGAACGTAGCGCTCTTCTGGATGCCGTCAGCCAATAGAATCTGCGTACGGTATCACATGACTGCCTACCAAAAATCCACAATGAGGTGAAGTCGTGAGCGTTGATGCGCGAATGCGCGAGGGCGCACGGTATAATGTGTCAAAGCTGAGTAGAGGTCTGCTTGCCTGCATCTCAAAAAATAACTTGAACACACCATAGTATGCTAATAACTGAGACATTAATTGCATCGTACACCCTTGCAAACTCTGTTAGCATCGAGGAAGCCCTGGTTGGTGCCCGGCACAACTGCAGGCAGCAATAAGCTGAACAATGTGCTCAGCTGGGTGAGCAGTGAAGCGATAATTGACACATTCTAAAAATGCAAGTAAGGACTAGGTTATTAATGCTTTCTTCCTGGGGGGGATTTCAGCTGAACCATTAAGCCTTTAATTGAGAAGGAAGACTGACATTAAATGCTATTGCCTTGGCATTGCCATTACCTCCTCTCTATTTTTTAATGAAGATGAGTCTTATCATAGTTTGCTACTTGATCACAAAACTCACATGTAATCCCAATATCCAGCTCCATTGCTATTTTAGTTTGAGAGATCTCAAAAATAACTCTTCACCACTCACTTCCCTCCAGGGCTGGAAAAAGGGAGAAACCTCTGTCTGACTGAATGGCAGGTAAGCTGCGTTCCCACCCCTCCCTGTTTATCCCCCTTGAAATCACTAGGAAAACAGGGGCTTCTCCCACGCTGGATATGAAGCTGTTGATATGGAAGGTATGACCTGAGTTTCAGTCGACAGTGAAGATGCCAAAGCCTTGTTACCAGGTTACATCACTGTTGTTGTTGTGAGTGAATGTGCCAAATCTTCAGGCATAACAGAGGGATAACGCTTAGTGATTCCCCCGCCTTTTGCCAAGTTACCATCACACTGCAGGAAGATTCTTGTCATAAGTGTTCTCTCTCTCTGTCGATCTCTCTCTCGCTGACTCTTTCTCACCCTGTCTCCATCTCTCTCTGTCTCTCTCTCTCTCTTTCTCTCTCTCTCTCTCGCTCTCTTTTCATCTCTCTCCTCCCTTACCACATCTTGGCAGAGTTTAGCAGTCAGATGTGTTTAAGTATTTATTGAGGTCTGTTTGAATCCATGTAGCATTTTTAATGCAGCATTTATCGTGTCGGCAGTTTTGATACTGCGTATATGTTAGCAGCATAGCCATCACAGGTATTCATTGTTATCTGTGTACCTGAGCATGAACATGCAGTTTGAGTTTGGAGGTGATGGATGCATGACTGCTGTAAAAGAGGCTTAATCATGGAAATTGGAGATGAATGCAAGAGAGTACTGGTCTGGTACCTATCAACTGTTTTGCGTTTGTAAGTGGGACTGAGAATGTGAGCTGAATTGCCTACTGTTTTGTCAGAGAGGAAATGATGACAGTAACACACAGGCATTTGAGGGGAAGTTATTCTAGGTAGGCAGCAAGGTGTTCTAGTTAGAAAACGTTTTAAGTCGACTACCTGTGGTGGACTGTTACATAAGAGTATACTATTTTTTTCATTGTTCTTTATATAACTGCACCATTTTAGATGCTTAAGATAAAAGTGCAATTGCAAAATGGCAAGTTCTACCTCACATTCATTAGTGTAAAATCAAAAATAATTACATCAAGTGTTTTGTACATCTGACAAGTACACAGTGCCACTATGCCCTCAATGTATTACAAGATAAATTTTCAGCCTAGCTAAAATGAAAAGCAAGAGAAGATATGATAACATCATATCTTCTCTTGCTTTTCATTTTAATCTACTGGAAAATAATACATATTGATCTTTTAACAAATGATATTTTTTTTTAGAAATTAATCCATCACGGGTGAAAGTATGCGCTAAAGGAGTTTTGTTTATTGTTCCGATCAAGCAAATTATAGCATTTTAACACCTGTCTTGAAACCTCAAAAATACATTCATTTCTCAAAGCCTAAAGTGGCATGTACACATTTGTGTCAGCTGCGTTCAAAGCTTGAACACTATTCCTCTACTTAAAATAATTTAAAAAAGCAGAAACCATCAAGTCTCACATTTTGATGAAGGATTATTTCAGTAAATATTAGTTATTAAAATAGTGACATATATCGAAATTACTTGTCATCGCAACGCTCTAGCTCCACCATACATTTAACAACAATAATAATATTGCCCTACAGTGTTTTCCCTAGAAATCCTTTTAGGCCCAGTACTAAGAGTTCAAGAGGATTTTTGCATGTAGAAAATTTTTTTCTTTGCTGGTAAATCACTTAAAGAATTCACAAAGAGAGGATGAGTCACTACATTTCATGTATTGCACACTACCGCTCCTGATGTTACTGGAAGAAGTTTCAGCCAGTGAAATATTTTTGGTTGACTCTGGTAATTTGAAACATAGTATTTCAAAAATTTATGAAAAAAACAAAATGAAAAATTTCACATGAAATTATAAATTAGCATAATACAGTCACAAATCTGTCAAAGCTTCTCAGTTGTGCTCAGTACACATGATACATCATGACCTCTGTGGGCTTGAATGCTGCATTTGTTCTTAACTCACAAGCTCTCTTCTGGCAGGCTGTATGTAAAGTCTTATTTCTCTCAACAGAAGTGAATATTTGGCTTTCTTTGGTAGATGCCTAAATTTAGATTTATTTTGCTTAAAGTAACAACTTATGTGAGTTACCCTCTTTACAAAGAAGTCTCGCATTACATGTCACATCACATTTCACACTGCTCATAGGAAATACTGTATTGTCCCACTTTTTTCCCCTGTCACTCAACCTCCTTCCCCACCTGCACAGTATTTAATTTCTTAATAAAAAATGTTAATATTTTTTTTTTCTTTGTTTTTTTTTCTCAACATGAGACATTCTCCTGCAAGGGAAACAAAACTAATGTTAATAAATGCCTTATAAAATTGTTGCATTGTGATTTTTTGCGTCTACTCATTCAAAAATTTAAACATTGATTGGCTAGATAACATTAGCTGACTACCTGATCACATTTCAACTGTTGTAATCTGGGCTTGCGCTAGCCATTCGCCACCTTCCGTATGGCTACAAGGTTTTTAGCTTGTGTAGCCACAGTGTCGTTCTTATTTTTAGGAAAAAAAGTTTAAAACTTACAACTTTTTTGGACTCGAGAAAATCCCCGAGCGATAACATAAGAAAACAATAGCATGCTGCTATTTCTGCATGCCGACGGAAATAGCCGAAGTGACCCGAATACTCCCGATCATCAAATATGCACTCGGGTCATGACCGCCTCTCGCCCAATAAAAGAAACCTAGGGCTGTCACTTTAACGCGTTAAGTAGATTAAATAATTACGCCGCAAATTAATGCGCTATAAAAATTAACACAATTAATCGCGAGTGGCAAGTCAATGCGCATTTTAAATTTGGACCATTGAGAGACCCGTAGGCTGCAGCGGCACGTCACTTCCTACCTGCGCCACTAGTCAAAAGCAGAGTGACTAACAACAGAGATGGACGTGACACAGGAGAGCGAGGCAAGCCCACTCGGACCTTTGGGCGGAAAGTTTATTTCTAAAAAGAACAAAGACGGGACTATCAACCAATGTGATTCTGCGCTGCTAATCTGCGCTGTAGTCGCCTCCGTCAGTCTGCCCCAGGGCAGCTGTGGCTACACACGTAGCTTACCATCACCAAGTATGAATGAGGAGAGAATGAATCATGGATCCGACGTAAAGCGTCTGAGTGTCCAGAAAAGCGCTATATAAATCTAATCCATTATTATTATTATTATAATTATTATTATTTGTACCTTTTGTAAAAGAGAATTTTCACATCACCAAAGCAGCTCCAGCCAAACGTATCATTTAAATGCAAAACATGTCAAGGACACAGAGTTGAATGTTGGCTTACCCTTTTAAAGGAAAAGCCTGTTGGCATCTTGCTATTTAGTTGCCTTATTTAGAGGCATGTTATACTCTTCATTTTGAATTGCTGTATTGAGTCGGCTTTAGTATTCATTTTGATTGAGAGTCTGCTTATGTGCCTATTTGATACTCAGCCTTATTTTATTTCTGAATTTTTTTTTGTTTAACTGTATTCGTATTGCATTTTTGAGAAATGTGCCTGGCCTAATTGGTTTGCTGATGTACTTTTTTCTTTTGAATTTCATTCATAAAGCACACTTATGTGGATTTCAAATCTTCTCGGTGCATTCTATTGATTAGTTATGCACTACAATTTTGCAATGTCCTAGAATTCAAATTCTTTATTTGGGGGCCTTTAGCAGGTATGAGATTAAAATGCGATTAATTAGATTAATTAATTACAAATCCTGTAATTAATTAGATTAATTTTTTTAATCGCCTGACAGCACTAAAAAAAACAGGATTCTTTTTTTACAAGCTAAACCTGCAAATTGGTGTACAACAAGGCGAGGACGATCGATTGAAAGAAAATGAGAATAGAGTGTTTTATCGTAGATTTTGCGTTAAAATTCTAATTGAACAACATATGGTGAATGCTGAGAGGGGGTAGGAGTGGTGACAGACCGATCAGAAGGTAAATGAAAGATATTAATACTTTTTTGTAGTCTTAGACTTTTGATCTCTATGACTGGCAGGAATAACCAGCGATGCATGTAAATGTGTATTCACCTTGCTTGCTATTTTTCATGCCTTTTTAAATTGAAATGAAAAATCACATTATCAAATTAAAAAAAAAAAGCAAAACTAAACTATGGCATACCAATGGTGTTGTCTAAGTCAAAGTTAAAATGTCTTCTAGTCCAAATAAAACTTACAAGTAAACATTGAGTAATATTTTGTTGAATCTCACATTTATACCTGCATAAATTTAGGAAAGAAATACATAGTTAAGCTTGAACTATTGACTTTAGTGTATTTTTGTAGATAAACTGAACAGAAGATTTTGCCCTCAGAATGCACCAGAATGCAGGAAAACAACCCCATTTTCTAAAAAATTTCTCGTGGGGCCCCCCCAAGACCCCCCTGTGAGGGGATATCCCCCACACACACCCCTACGAGTGTGGTTTTACACCCCCCAACAATTGAAAACTTGCATTCACTATGTGAAGATACAGTCATTCAAAATATTACTCAATGTTTACTTGTAAGTTTTACTTGCTATTATAGGAAGCCGCTGTCTTGGACACAGAATGTGGCTTTTTGTGGCTTACTCAATTCTTTTACACTGAGCCACAGTGGCTTAGTCATACTACCTCCTAGTGCAAGCCCAGGTAATCATACTACTGATAATGAACACACCATAATGTTAGGATAAAATATTATATTTCAAACTTATTCTAAAATCATGGGTAAATACAATGAAATTAAAAGACAGCATTTCTGCAGTGTAGTCCACTATTACATTCCACTGCAGATTTGGTTAACTAATTGGTGATGGAGACAGACAGGGCACTAAAGAAGGTGGTCTTGCTTTTCAGACCAGTGTAGCACAGAGACTCCTAAGTGCAATGATTCTTTGACTTAATGAAAATGTGACAGTATTTAGTGTTATGGCACTTTGTTGACCTGGCTAGGGTTAGGGGCCTGGCAGCCCCAAGCCCTGTATAATGGTTGGGAGAAATACTGTAATACCATCTTTTTCTGTATTGCTCCTTCAGGAAAAATCATACTAGCATAAATTGAACAACACATGCTGATTTAACAGCTGATAACGTATCAATCAGGGTGTTTGTTTGTGTAGGAGCCAGGCAAATAAGGTACAGTAATCCCTCGCTTGTTCCCGCTTCAAGATGCATGGCTTCACTACATTGCATATTTTTAGTAGGTAGTCACGTGATACCATACGTGCATGCTATTGGCTGACAGCATCCGTGTGTGCGCTACGTTCCAAGACTCACGGAACGCAGCGCACTTTGTGAAACACAAAAGTGTTTTAAACAGTCTATAAGAGTGTTTTAAAAATGTAATAAAAATATAAAGAGGTTTAATATCAGTATGGGGAGTGTTCATAAATGTTTAAATTACTGTAAATAAGTTAGTCGCTATATTGAATTTTGTTTTTCACGGCTAGTCCTGGAACGCTTTATTGGTGAGTAACGAGGGATTACTGTATACGTCATTATGTCAGTGGAATGTGAATTGGTTTATAAGCATATATTTTTAATATATATACTAAAAATATATTTTTACCTCAGATTTTCATGCTTAGCTATTGTAATTACCTTCTGCTCTATCAGATTCTCTTAAAGAAACAAAGATCCACATTTTCCTAAAAGTTGGACTTAAATTTGTACAATTTTTATGTCCATGGTTGTACACAGAGAAAGTAGTTATTTTTTGATCATGTATAAGCAATGTTCTCCTCTGTTCAACTGTGCACGTAACCACAGATCTCATGAGGTGAAATTACCTCAGTCGTTGCTGTAAAAACCATAACTGCAAGCAATTGGTCAAGGTTATGTATGTGAACAGATACTATTCTGTTGGTACAAATTAGTTTGCTCAGTTTTATCAACCTTACATAATTTAAGACAAATGGTAAATGAAAATATCAGCGTGTCTCTTTGGGGTAGGTTTCTTGTTTTTGTCCAACATTTGCTGCCTTGTCGTGTCTTGAAATACTGCGCCCTGCTGGGACGGGACTACAACGTGCTTCATTTTGTGATTTTTTTCTTGAGTGTATGTCCTCCTCGTTTGCTTCAGTTGTATCTGTATGCAAACAGAATGGGAGTAGCTCCCTTCATTAGATTGATTTTTGTCTTTGACGGGAGTCATCTTATTTAAGTCTGTTTTATATTTTATGGGCAGTTTATATCAGATTGAGAAACCAAAATTGCTGCTTGTCAGTAATCATCATGCTATTCATCATTTGTTTGAGTAGAAATCATTCAGGCTGCAAGAATTAAATCCAAATATTTAATACGAGAGGGGAGCACTGTATGATGTGACAGTTTTTAATATTTCCAATGATTTTATCTGTTTGACGTATGAAGTAATAACTGTGTTACAGGCATTACAACAAAACATGGGAGAGGAACAGAGATTAATAGTGCTTTATATACATCAGAATATAGCGGAAAAAATAATCAGTGAAATGTTTCATTTAAATATGTTGCTTATAATTAAGGATCAAGAGGAAAACATTTGTTTTAATCCCATTAATTTACACCTGACCACAACTTTTTTTTTTTAATCTTGTTTTCTTTTCATGCTGCAACACCTCTATGTATTCCCCTGCCAAAGGAAGTATATAAGGCTACCCTTATTACTATGGTTGTACATTTTGGTATAAAACACTGGTGGACTACCAGTCTACACACAGCCTGTTTACTGTGTTTTATTGTTCATGGCACCAGCATCAGCTGCAGTTCTCCAAGGGGATGTCCATGACGGAGGTTTAAATCAATAAAAGTGAATGAGCTAAACTTGTTTTCACCTGAATCTTATTCCTAATTATTATTATTGCTGCTATTGACAAAGTTTGCATTGGGGGGCTGTACATAACTCATTGACTTGGATATGTATTATATCATAATTTAAAAAGGTGAAACTGATCTACTTTACTAAGATGTATTATGTAGGTAATACATTGCATGGTGAATTTGTTATTGAATCCTTTTGACCATTTAGGACAACCATCTCTATTCTTCAGACAGAACTTAGTAGTTTTATAAAGTGTAATATCACATCACTTCCTTAAGGAAAGCATGACAAACCAGTTTAAGAAATAAATCCTGCTGTGCATTTGTGATGTTGATCAATGATGCAGTTCAATTTGAGTTTTACACTTTATTGGCAGATCTGCAGCACAGTGAGTGGCTCATTTGTGTGTGCTTCCCACTGCTAGTGCTGTAATACTCTGAGTGTCCTCACTATTAAAGAATCTAGTGACCATTTCAACACCAAAGATAATCCTTTTTTGTTATGTTGGATGATAAAATCCACATTAATTCCATTTTAAACCTGTTAAAGAAACTTGATGGCAGTCAGAGAATATATTGGTCATTAATCGTTTGTGTCTGTAAACTGTGTCACAACAGGTTAGATCCTCAGGTGCCTCTATTGAACAGATACATCAAACTGGCCCTAGAAGAGGGAAAAAGTTGCTAACTCCTCTTTCCTACAGTTTTATTGATACAACCTAATTTAGTCAGTACATATTGTGTGACGCACCCGTGTGCTATATTTAGACATACTGTTGACTGTTCATTTACTATTGTGCAATAGACTATTCACAGTGACAGAGAAGATGTAATGAAATAATAGTTCAAATGTGGAATCATATAGTCTCTTAGATTGCTTTTTTCTATTTAAAACTATAAAAGCACCCCGAGAAGGAGATGACATCTGGTACTATAAAATTAAACTTTACATTTCTGCAGATGTGGACAGAACAATTACTGCACATTCAAATTATATGTTGATGCCAACTTAGAAAAACTGAATAAACCAACTAAAAACTGAATAAACCAGCTGCCCTATAGTGTGTTGAAAATTTCTTGTAGGATGCTACATTCTATGATATATTAAATACAAATTTTCTTGTAGGATGCTACATTCTATGATATATTTAACATGAATTGTCATATTCGGATAAAAGTGAGCTTTTAATATTGAATTTGCAACCAAGAGGGGAGACCTCGGTCACTGTACCTCGGAGTGTCTAAAAATCTGACTTTGGCATTGTACAGTTAATGTCGTGGAGTAATCATGGCCATTGGATAAGGGCGCTTACTGCTTTGAGATACACAACTATATGATACCTCTCTCATTGGTTGCCACCTCCACTGCTGATGTGTATTAACAGACATAAACTCATTCCTAAAACATCCATGTGTGATCTAAATAAAAATATATATTAGTGGGTTTTGATTTTATTAATTTATTTTATTTAACTAGAGGTATTGTTGTTGCAAATCACACTTGAAGTAATAATTCAATCCCGGACCATATATTGTCGGGACACTACTGAAATTTTTAAGGCGCTTGTTTAGTTATGACATCAGTTTAGTTATAGTAGGGACAGGAACCAGGAATGAATTTCTGATTCAGTTGCTGGTTTGCATTTCAGCATAAGATGGACTAATGACATTTTGATGTGGTCTGATTGTTTGTTGTATGTCTTTTTGCCGTACGGCTTGGTTCATGCTTAATAACCGTACTGATAATCAATTGAGCCACTTTAGACTTTGTTTTTTAAACTCAAATCACAAGCACTGAATTGCTGTCATTTTTATTGACGGCAAGACTGTTGATAAGTCCTGTCAAGAACTTGGATAAACTGGTAAATCTAGATGTTTCAAAAACACTTCAAATTTTCTTCCAGGACTAAATCGGATATTACTCTCTAGAGGATAAAGAAATAAAAGAATTTGACACTTTCACTGAGCTTTGCAAAAAGTCAGTGTTGAAAACATATCAAAACTGAAACTGAGAGAAGTTTCTTTTTTACCATATCTTTAACTAACTGAACCACTTTTCTAGGACTGGATTAAAATGGCTCTGTTTGTGTGGGGATTTCATTGTCCTTCACTAGAATCACAATTGTAGTGTTTGTACTTTCAGACCTCGGTTCTGTTCGTCATGTTCCTTCACACCCCGCTCCTGCTCTTTAATCTCTGCCTTTTTTTTTTCTTGTAATCTCCATGCTTCTCCTTCCATCCTTGGTGAATTTACTCAGTCATCACTGACTGACATGCAGGCTGGAGCTTCTGTCTGCTCTGGCTGTCGCACAGCCTGGGGAGATACTAAGAGCAGCAGCAGAACCGCTTTACTGCCTGCCTGCGTTGCGTTTCATCATTTCTGCCAGAACACAGGATTCACTAATGAGTTCACGAAGTTGGCCTGGCAGATTATATAGCAGCTGGATCATTAATGTAGAGGGTCAAATGGCTTCCGTCCATGTAGCAGAGTGCCTTTCATCAAGCCCTGTCCCTGCCAGCTCACCTCTGGTGGCCACCAGGAAGCTTCTGCCTCTTCATCTTGGATAACCCCCATTCATCCATTGCTGAGCCCCCGTGCTCAGTTTGTATCAGTGGAAACATACATCGGCACATCACTTATACAGGACTACACAGTGAGCTGGCAGATTATTATATTATTAGATGTACCAAGCAAAGTTTGATACGATCTGGTAAAAAACAAAAACAACTCTAAACTCTTAAATGGCTCTTTTGTAGTCTTACCTACCACTCGAACCAGACGACATTAGGCACCATCAACCCTTTCATACTGACATAAATTACCGTTCAGGGGGTCGTTTGCTCATCAGAAGCATTTACAACCAACACTCCCCACCAACAGAGGATCCATCAAGAGTGAATTTGGGGTTGCGTATCTTACCCAATGACACTTTGACATATCAAATTTTACATGTTAGGGGAGGACAGGATTTGAGTGACAGACAGGGTGGTGCCAAATTAAACACTTGTTGGACTTGCAAACTAAAAAGACAAACGCTTGCAAAAAGATTAATTTACAGTGTGGCAGCGTGTAGTTGTAGCTGGGAATGTGTGATTTAGACACAGCTTCACTGAAACTGGAATTTGTAAACTAATGGTTTATTAAGGTGTCAGTGGCACTGGCTGGTATTCAATAATCAGTCTTATATAGGCTTCTTAAAGCTTCTAAATCGGATTTGTTTTGTATGACAGTAGACTTCCATTCAACTTAGAAAAGGTTGTTGTCATTAGGAGCTTATGAGTCACCTTTATGTCAGTTGCAGGGTGGGGATTCAATGTCTATCATTTGTTTGTCTTTGTGTTGAGGTGGAACTGTTCTCTGGAATTAGGCTGACTCACCTGTTGGTAGTCAGTCTGCTGATTTGTCATTTTTGTCAAGGCTGAGTTACCTTAAAATGTATGGTGATTAATTTAGGAAGAATTTTGAAGAAGGGCGTTGAAAAATAAATAACTACCTCGTTTTCCAAAGTAAAAGATTAGTTTTTTATAGAGGGTAAAGCAGAGTTCATAGGCAAAATATTCTCTTCATGGAAAGTGTAACAAAGCATCTTCAAAACCCATTTTTGCAAGATACTCAACATCTTTCTTGTCCACCTTCTGTCTTCTGTCATTTTGCCAAAATGTGGCTAAGAGTTGTGATATTGACCCTTTTTGTGTAGGTGTGGGCTATGGGATCACTTTCACAATATAATTTATCATGAATTACAGCTGTATTTAATGTTCTCTTATTTAGGTTCTCCCTCTTGAGATAAATTTATTGACTATTAAAACCATGCAACGTGAACAACTTGATAGAGAAACGTACCTGTGGTTTTGTTGTAATTGCTGATGAAGGAAAAAAAAGAAATCTCTTTAGTTCCAATATTGTCTTTTAATGTTGCAAATATTCACTGGCTATTTCAGGCGTGGCTATGGTCTTCAGGGCATTTCAAAATTGAGAAATAAAGATTACTGTGCAGATGGTGATTGGAATTAAATAGCTTGTGGATCTTAGGTGATGCTTAATTTTGTCCAGATCATCCACCTTTAATTTGGTACTAATATGACAGTTTGAAACATGCTGAAGATTGTTCAGGAGTGGATTGAGCTGCAGGGCTTTTATTTCATTCCAATTTTTTTTCATCAACACTAATGATTAGTACTGGAATGGATGCTGGTTTCTATTACAGCCACTTTCTTCCCCAAAATGGAAAGTTATTGACACTCCATTGATAAATTATGCATTTCCACAGTTTCACTTGCAAAATTAAAGATGAAAATCAGATGAATAAAAAATGAAGGCATTTATTTCGAAAAAGTTGGATAGGAAACTTTACAGTACATTGTGAGGCACTGATTATAAGGGAAGATTTAAGACCAATGGCTCACCCCATTCATGATGGCCCCCAACTCGATTTATTTTTTCAGAGCTCAAAATTCTGTTTGGATATATGAAAAATGCCTTCATCTTGCTGTGCCAGTCCATGCTCATAGCAGATACTGAATTGTCTGCTGGGTGCTAGCTAACCCCTGCTGTTAAGAGATCAATTGAAAAGGACAACCACAAACCGCTTGTGGCCAACTGCTGCTGCCAAAGCAGTTTGCCCATTTAGGAATTTCCTACTATTCCTGCTACATGTCATGGCTGGCAGCAGAGGTTTTTTGTTTTTTTCATCCCTCAAACATGCGCTAGATAAAAATCAGATAGTAGATTTTAAATCTTCTATGCTGTCTGCCAGATTAAATTTTCTTGCTGAATTTTTTTTGAAAAATATACATGCTTTAATAAAGTCAAAATTTGGTAGATGACAAGAACACAATGTATTCAAGTTAGGTAGGGGCTGCTAGACAAGTAGTATGTTTAAAAAAAGATATATGACCAACAGAGCGCTGTCAAAGCTGCATTTTATGTTAGCCTGACAGTCGTAGTGCACACTCAATTTGCTCATTCTCACACACACAGACACACTTGTGAGAGAAAAGTTTCGTAAAGAGAAAAATCTTTCAACTTTGTGAGAATTTATCATTCTCCTGTCTGTTTTCTCTTTTTTAACTGTGCCTTCAACTAGATCACAGTGTTATCCCCTCAGGTACTTCCCCCCTCAGATGCCCGTGTTCACCTTTGTAACTCTAGGCCTTTCTAGCCTGTCCCTCTATTTTAAGACGGGGAGGGCAGTGTGCCAAGAGGGACTGAGAGATGGGCCGCTGCACTCTGCACAGCACGGTTGACACACACTGGGCCGAGGACAGTTTGCAAGACAACACTGGCTGACTTGTTTACGGCAGAGGTTCCATTTGTGTTGGAAAGGGAGGAGGTAGAAAAAACTGGCTGGCATAGGAGAAAGGAGGAGGGGTTTACCACCCTCAAGAGTGTCAGAATTCCTCCTGAGGCCATTTCCCCATTTGCTGGCAGTTTGTGAAAACAATTGCCTGGCAATTTCACTCTTGCTCTCTCTCTCTCTCAATCTCTCTCTCTCTCTCTCTCTCTCTCACTCTCACTCTCGCTCTTATGCTCTCTTTGTCTATGTCAACACTTGGAGCAGCAAGTGGTGGAGAAAGTGACTGTATGATCACTTTTTTGTTCTTTGCAGTATTGTTGATATCCATACGTCTTATCTCTACTGCTTTCTTGCTTATTGGTACGAGATGATTAATGCAATTATGTCTTTTGTTTGTTTCTTTAGAGTTGATCTGCAGAAGACATGCTGTTGTCTTAAGCTGAGAGGGACGTCATCCTCGACCATCACAAGTCTCCATTTGTTATTCTACACCTGGTACACTCTCCATCAGCCACTGTGCACCAGCAGCATCCTCCACCAACTCCACCTTTCCCCCACTCCCCCTTCCTACCCAGCCTGCCGTCACCATGACGTCGGAGCTGGAGAGCAGCCTGACCTCCATGGATTGGCTTCCGCAGCTTACCATGCAGGCGGCCATTCGCAAAGCAGATGCCCAAAATGCCCATGGGCCTGGCATGGGGAAGAAGAGTACCCTACTGGATCCTCATACCACACTGGACCAGGAAGAGGTGCAGCAGCACAAGGATGGCAAACCGCCCTACAGCTATGCCAGCCTCATCACGTTTGCCATAACAGCTCGCCAAAGAAGAAGATGACACTAAGCGAAATCTATCAGTGGATCTGTGATAACTTTCCCTACTACAGGGAGGCAGGCAGTGGCTGGAAGGTGAGGACAGAGACTCACATGTCTTTGTTTTAAACCAATGTAGCAAGCAGGCCTCCGTCATCAATAAACACCTTTTAACATCTAATATGGACACACAGTAGTACCTTGACATAGGAGCTTAATTTATTATGTGACTGACCTTGTAAGTCAAACAACTCATGACTCAGTTTTCCCATTTATATGAACTAAAATCTTTTTAAATGAACTAAAATCATCTAGCCTTGTAAAAAAAAAAAGGCCCAACCCCCTAAATTATGAGCAAGTATTGTTATCAACCAATAGACATGCATACTTTGTCCGTAGCGTAATTGATTATATATAAATTACATAAACAATGATAAAGGATAAAAACAAATGCAAAATCACGATCACTCACAAGCTATGCCTTTACTCTGTGAACAAGAGCAATTGATAATGTATCCATCCACCAACTAGGCGGTGGTGTACCGAAGCACGGCTCTTATCTCGGATTTTCACTTGAATGCTGAATAAAAATATGGAGAGAGCAGCAGTTTGTATCTTAAAAAAACTTGAGTCGCTTATATCTCAAGGTACTACAGCATTTTTAAAGTTGCTCAAAGATGGTTTTGCAATGCATATAGTAACTTACAATCTATTCAGCAATTTCTCTTTGACCTTAGAGTTTTGGAGTAAATGATTGTTGAAGAGTTGAAATAAATTTTCTCAAACATAACTCTTTTTTTACATTTTTTTTCACCAGTCATTTTAAGAGAGATGCCATTGTTTTGATTCCGTGTCACTTCTGAGAAAGCGTAGAAACTAGGATTTTGGCCAAATCACAGTAAGTGTCTTTCAGCCCTGAAAGAGTCATTTGAAGTGTAAAACCCCAGATTAATATTCAGAATGGTGGCCCCTATTTGTTTGAACACAGACTAAATGGCCCATTCATGGGTGGTAGACTGGTAGTATTTATTGCAGATGCCTTGATGGGAGGCTGCTATTATGCAGAAGGAGAGCCAGTGCTGTGTCATCATCTCAAGGAGTCCATGATATCCAGAGATGAAGCTTTGCTGATTGCTATTTAAAGGACCCAGATGGAAAATGATATTGGAATGAGTTTTCCAATCAGTTAATGTTTATTGGAAATAGAATCTTAGGCACTGCTTTATTGCAGTCAGACAAGATGTATGAAGCCCATTTCCTAGGGCGACAAGATCTGTCATGCACACAGGCTGCATGGAGGTGTGTGTGTTTGTGTGTAGGAGAAGAGAAAGCACGTGTCCTTTAAATGGACACGTGCTAGCTATTGTGGCAAAGGCTGTTGTAAGAGAATTAATTATTTAATTTTGCATCCTTTATTTCCTGTCTTACTTTCATCACCCTGGTTTAGTTATCAACAACATTGCAGCACGCCTGCTGTCAGTCTGCATGTCTTTCTGTCTTAAATTTCATCCATTTTCACTGCAAATGGAGGTCACGCCTGTCTTTCGTATACCGCCTACCTTCTTTGGCATTGAATTTAGCTATTTGTTGCACATTTACGGTCTGTCTCTCCAGACATGGGCACAAGGTTGCCGCCGTATTTTACAGTATCTTTCAGAATCTTTTGTTGCTGTCTTAAGGTTGTTAACAAATCTGGCTGCAGAACAAGCAGCTGTTTCTTTCTCAGTCTAAATGAAATATATAAAATAACTGTATACAGGACACAGCATTATTTTGATGCTTTAACTTGCAAATTCTATATAACTTTTAGAGTGGGTGGCCTCAGTGGTTAATCAAATTTCTACTACTGCCAAGGTTGAAGCTTCTCTAAGGACTGACTCACTGTTCCACTCCAGATACAGGCGAAAGGACCGCATTACTCCGCATTGATGCAGCTTTGGTTAATAGGTGATTGAGTTTGATTTTAGTTATTTTGTTAAATGTGAGTTAATTTAATCAAGGATTTCAGGATCACGACTTGAATATTCTTGTTCTTGTAACTGAGACATTTTTTGAGTGTCTAAATATGGTAATGAGTAATATTTCTAAAAACCTTTAAAACATTTTTTAAAACAAATTAAAATTTCCAAACAAAGGGATGTTTTGAAAGACTACAAGGGAGCTGCTCTGCTTTAATTTTTTTTCTTAAAGTTTCTGTTTACAAAAAATTTAGGAGTTAACATGCACATTCTCAAGAAAGAAGTGTCAAAGAATGGAAGATGTTCACTTGAAATTTGCAACCTTATAATTTGAAGTTAACAAAAATTTTATTAGGAGTTACTGCAAATGATTATATCTTCTCAATTCACTGATTGGTATTTCACAGGAACTCGGATGACCTATTCAGTATCAATTAATATACATTGAGTTCTTGGTACATATTACACTGTATACAGTGCTTATCATTGATTTTTTTGATTAGATCAAATTTTATTTCAATTGATTTAATTTTTTTGTGTATCTACAGATTCAACTAAAACAAATGTACAATTTGAAATTATAAACTATACCTATTGTACCTTTCAATGTCTGATGTAATGTAGATTTGACCTAACTGTAATTATATCACATTTATGTGCTATAAAAACAAGTTAGAGAATTCATCATCGTTATCTTGAAGTTCTTTCTATTTGAACAAAGATGTGATTAGGTCAACAGATTTTGTCCTATATGTGGGCTGCAACTGTAGAAAAACTCCTCACATTTTAAGTGTCAAATCTCCTCACTTTAACTATGGTGCCATTTTGCAAAAGAAATGCTGAAAAAGCATTTTGACGAATTACTCATAGTTTAAAGCCTGCGTCACAAACCTTATTTCTTGTCAATTGGGGGGTTTCGCTTCTCTTTCTCTCCTTCTCTTGAATCTCGTTTGGATTTTGTGTCAACGTGATTATCTTGTAATTTGGCTTTTATGAATAAACGTGATTTAAAAAAAAATATATCTCTCTCTCTGGCTGTCTCTCTCTCTCTCTCTCTCTCTCCCTCTCTCTCTCTCTCTCTCTCCCTCCCCCCTTTCTATATATATATATGTATATCATGTAACATTTCTATATATGATATATATTATATTCATAACCAGCTAAAAGTTTTTCTGTCCAAACTGTTAACTTCATCAATTTGTACAGTTTTAAGGACTTTTACCTTTACAGCCTTAGATGTGTACACTTATTTAAAAGTGTATGAGTCTATGATTATACAATGACCGGTCTTCCACACACGCAGTAATATTTTTTCTCTGCAGTGTGATTATTAACGTAACATAAATCCACCCAAAATGTGACTGAGGTCTGGGCAGGATGAATGTTTTTTTGTTTGGAGCCATTACTCTTCTGTTCTCCTGGAAATATCATTTGCAGGACTTTGGGAGTCCATGCATGTATGTGTTTGTTGTGAATGATTATGCATGCTGTGCTGCTTAAATGAGAACAGGTTAATGTGGTTACCAGCTAGTCATTTAGTCATCTCTCTAGAAATATATATTGGTTTGCACTCCTAAGAAATTTCAGTAAGTGCTGTCAATGAAAACAGACAATTCTTCAAGGTCAGCTGCCTCAAAGTACAAAATATGTGCTTGGCATCTATGAGAAAGCCATTGGGTGCTACTTCTCTTACATTCTCTCCAGTTCTGAGGTATTCATACCTTACACATTTGTCTCAGCAGTCTTTTGTAGGATTCTGTGAGTATTCAGAAATTTGTCAAAAAAAATGTCCTTCTGCAAAAAATGTTCTTCTGCACATTTTATGTCAGGCATGTTGAATAGATTTTCTAACACACATTTACAAAAAGAGTGAAGTCTTTTGCTTGCAGCACTTTGTTTAATGCCATATGGAGGTAGTCCTCAACTTACGAACATTTGGAGATACGAACAATGCACGCCACCATATCTGACTGTTGTACTGCAGTTCCCTTTTCTGCCACAACCTCGTTACATTCACGCAACTCAACTCCCCCTCTTGTTTTTGTATGTTGTCTCTGAGCATCTTAGCGCATCAGGCGTCGTACCTTGGATACTTAACTGTTTATCATGGATGATAAACGTGTAAATTACGAATTATTTTTATTTATTTTCACTTATTATGTGCTTTTAACAGTTTATGTGCTTTTAAGTTTTTAACAGTCCAATATTTGTGGTAGACAGATTGTGAAATTGAGTGAAATGGCCTAAAGTAGATTATTATTTTTTTGTGTATTTTTTTAAAAACCGATGTGTAATCGAGAACCACTCTGGGCATGTGCTAGCTGATTGCCACTACGCCATAGGTGAAGTAAATTCCAGAGTGGCTACAAGTTTTCAGCCTGTGTAGCCACACTGGCGTTCTTATTTTTAGGAAAAAAAGGCTAAGACTTACAAACTTTTTTGGACATGCAAAAATCCCCGAGCGATAACCTAAGAAAACAAACTTTTTCTCTCGCTCTCGCTCTTTCCAACGCTCGTCGTCGCGGCGCGCTGCACTGCTGTCTTGGACACAGAATGTGGCTTTTTGTGGCTTACTCAATTCTTTTACACTGAGCCACAGTGACTTAGTCATACTAACTCCTAGTGCAAGCCCAGCGACTTAACTCTAAATGACCTGTAGCTGTATTTTATTTTATTAAGTGTATTTATTTACTATTAATGTTTCTGGTAAGTCTTAGGGAATGGTACAATCACATTTAGAGTAGTTGTAATAGGCGATTAAGGATTGAGAGTTGATAAATAACAACTTACGAACGACTTACAGAACCAATTGTGTTCATATGTTGAGGGCTACATGTACTATTTTTTTTAAAGCCATCAGGCTCAGTGTAAACTGGTCAAGATGATTACTCTGAGAGCAGTATGTAAAAAGAAACAGTCTTTGACCACTTCAGGGTCAGGAAAACATATTTTTCGTCCTATCATGTGTACATTGTATGAGAAGCCTTAGTTTGCCTAACAATCACATAAAATAGGAGCTGCAGTAATTTTTAGAGTTTGGTGTCATCAACATCTACATTTTCAACACTAATAGCAGCTTGCATGAAGGCAAATTGGCATTGTAATTGCAGTTGTTGCAAAAACAATTTTCAGATTCTTAGCATTTCAAAATTGTAGCTGCACTGGAATGGGTATTGCCCATGATCATGTCTACCTACATGAGTCAAGAGAGGCAGAGGCAGGGTAGACGACTAGCAGAGAAATTTGAACAACCCATTAGGCATAGGGGTTTAAACTTTGTTTAATATGTTTTGTAATGACATTTCAGTTGTGTCAGATAACCTGACCAGCTCATCGCAGGCCACAAACTGACAAACAACCGTGCACAGTCACAATCACTCCTACAAACTATTTCAAGTGATCAATTCACCTAAACTGTATGTTTTTTTTGGGGGGGGGCAAAGAACCGGAACCTTTTTCCTGTGAGTCTGCCCCCTGTCCTACCATGTTGCTACAGATAATCTGTCTTTGTTGTCTGAGACATTAAACTACACAATTTTTCCTTTCAGGGAACAATGAGATGTCACATTCGATCTAATAAAATCAAAATTGATGTATCTTAAAATTTATTAAGGAAAAAACATAAATCCTTAGGAAGGGATATAGTGACATATATATATATATATATATATATATATATATATATATATATATATATATATATATACACATAAGCAAGTGATTGAAACTTGTATAGTAGAAATATTTTATCAAAGGTTTATAATCGTCATGCTTTTGAATGTTTCAGTGATATCTGCAGATCCACAGATCCACTGAATTGAAATCAATAGTTTCATTTTAGCTTGTATACATTAATACCATCATTAGGGCTAATGTAAGCAAAGAGTCCTCCAAATTGATAAGCATGGGCGTCAAAACCAAATGCGGTCCTCCCTGCTCCGGTTCTGATCAGCCTGATCAGAAAATCTATGGCTCTGCTCACCTCACCACAGCCAAATACTTAGTGAGTCTCTATATCCTTTCTGGTATATTTTCTGTTATAACAAGCTGTTCAGGAACAGTATTGAATAGAGACTCCACATGCGCTCTCAAAATGATGACCTCCACGCTCATCTCACA
This sequence comes from Antennarius maculatus, assembly GCA_013358685.1. Classification (NCBI taxonomy): domain Eukaryota; kingdom Metazoa; phylum Chordata; class Actinopteri; order Lophiiformes; family Antennariidae; genus Antennarius; species Antennarius maculatus. The sequence goes on from CM023609.1 coordinate 10,217,379, forward strand.
TCTCCTTGTGGCTCCTTGTAGCCTCACTTCAGGCAAAGTGTAAATTCCCCTCTGCATTTCTTCCAGGTGAAGAAAGCCAAAACAAATCTGGAGCAAATCTCAACCAGTTTAGAAATGTTTGAAATAGTTGCTTTTGAACTGTAACTTAGGAAATTGCTGCTATTGGCATGACATTTTTTCATCTTCACTTTTGCCACACCTGTGCATGAAAGAGAAAATTAACTGATGAAGAATGTAAACTAATGCTTAAGAAACATTGAGTCTCCCTCTATATTTCCACGAAGGTATATAGGTCTTGCTGGCTCTTGTTAACAGTGCAGTATTTCTTTGGTCTGTAAATCGTCCACTGTTTAGGGATTGGCACAGAGCTGCCTTCTACTGGGGCCTGGGACCAGGCTTTGATCTCATTATAAAATGCAAATACAGAATACCCTAAACAGATCAAAGGTTCAACTTCCCATTGGACATGAGGTTTAATAATAACAGCCAGGAGCGTTTTCTATTTTTTAAGAAGCGATTTGGGTAGCTACTGGTCCTCCAGGACATTATTTACTTTGGAGATAATGTTCCTAGCTCTGACTAGTGACTGACTAGCCACAGCTCTGAAAATCCCTGCTCCCGATGCTTATTTGAATTAGATTGGTCAGGTATGAGAATTTGTGCTTACTGCTCTATCTCCCTTCTCAAGCTCAGGTTTACGGGGCCTGGAATTTTTAAGTGTAAAATTATGTTGGTGCTCGACTTTGATACCTTCATCGAGCTCCTCAGTCTGTGACATCATTACACTGTAATGCAGGCATGTACTGTACATTTCAAGCACTTCGTTGACACCGGAATTTCTGCAGCACTTACATCTTTCTCATGTAGCTCATGCACAAACTCCAAGTCATTACGATTATGTCCTTTAAGGTGTTTCTTTTTTTCAGTATCGTTTCTGTCAGTGATTGGTTGATTCTTTGGTTTATTTGTCTCATCCTGAATTTCTTAATTTTAGAGGCAGCAAAAGTGGCTGCATTTTGGCCCACTGCTGACTTTGTCAGGTGGTGGGAGGGGTAGTGATTCACTCAGTATCCAGTTTGATCCTGCTGTGAGGCGGGTTCCTGTGTCAGGAAGCTCCAGCCTGGCCACCCGCCCACCAGCCTCACCTTGCACCCGCCTACCGGCGCCCCACCGCTCACGCTTGGCCCTTAGAGTGGGCGGGGAGAGAGCTGGCAGGCCTTGGCACGGAAGCGTGTTGGCAGGAGTTGCTGTCCCCACACTCCACCATGTGAAGCACTGACTGCAGTGCAGAACATAAAAGGCCTCAGGCTTCTACCGCTTCCTCTTGTGGCCTGCAGGCCTGCGCAGAACCGTTGGCTTCACTTTTACTTGAAACTACTGCTATTGACAGTAATTTTGTCACTTTTCAATATCTGTTTATGTCTGTGTATATGTGTGTATATTTATATATGTATGTATATATGGGCTTTTTTTGGTTTGGTTTAGCTTTTTTTTTAATATGGAGTCATTTCCCTTACTAGCCCCGTCCCAACAGCTGCTCAATGATCAACATTCTACTGTAAAAGCTGTTGACCACAGCCATCAATCAATTCAATGAACTTCCTCATCTGAGACTATGAGAACTGTTCAAGTTCAAACCTAACTCACCGGCTTGGACACGCCACTTATTCCGCTATTGTTTTTTCATCACCAATTAGATCAAGAAATATTTAAAATGCATTTAACAGTGGAGACTGATGGGCTGTTGATCCCTGCACACATCATTAGTCGCAGCCTCAGGCTTTTGGAAAAACTGTTAATCAGTCTGTATTAATGCCTGCTCTTCAGTTGGTGATTATGGAGGAAGACGAGGTTCTAGGATTGTCAGTTCAGTCAGGTCTGCTGTGTAGTTACTTATGTCCCCTTCTGTTTGTCTGATGTTAAGTAGGACTTTGAGTCTGAGAAACATTTTTCTGAGGTACAATATTTTGCTGACTGGCATTAATGGGACCCCTTAGTTAACGAAGGAAGAGGTCAGGAGCTGTAATATGTATTTTCATAGCTGTGCATTTATTTGATAACAGATTATCACTTCTCTTAGGCCGTACCCATTCTGTGTTGCAATCTTTAGCATGTAGCATTGTAGATTTGCTTAGTCTTTGCTCAATGTATGCTGACAAATACAAAAGATCCAGATGTGTAACTTCATTCATTGGTTGAGACAAAACCAAACCCTCCTTTCAGAGAAGTATTAACACACTGCCGTAACGGCAAATACCATAACGGCCATTCAGTCTGAATTTCAGCCTACCCGAGTGCTTGCTGCCCTGACATGACGGTAGAGAAATGATAGAATGCTGATGTTGGATGCTATAAATTGGATAAGAGACCACTGAATCACAATTTAACATCTGCCCCACTAAATTCAGAATGGGCTAACTGGCTGGTGCTGGTGCTGGCACTGGCGTGGACTCTGTTGATAGTAAATAAATGTTTGGTATACTTTTAACAAATGTCATTGTTAATGTTTACATTTCTCTCACGGTTAATTTCATATTTTCAATGAACTTTTGTACATAAGGAGCCATTGCGTCCGTGAAATGCTCATCTAATTCATCTGCCATCACTGAGCCTCAGTTGGTGTGTTTTCATTTTATGAAATGTAATGAAAGTAGTTTTCTACTTTCATTTAATGAAAGTAGAAAACAAGGCGGTCAGAGACTGCAACATCCCGTGACTTACCCTGACCTACTTTCAGGGTAGGTTAGGGTAGGTCAAAGCTATTCATTAGCTTTGACCATAGATCAAAGCTAGTGCATATGTAAATCAAAGCACTAGCCTTGATCTACGGTCTTACACTGGCCTTCTCCCTCGTCTTTCTTATCCTGATAAGAAAGTTGAAATTTGACCTTGACCTAGTTTTCTCAAGGTTATCTCATTTACATCCTCCTTACCGCTCGAGTAATGTGGTTTTTGTTTCATCTTTACATCTTTAACCGTTGCAAAGATATTTGGTGGACTAACGGACAGATGTACGAACATACAGTACAAACACTGACAATTACAATACATCACCGCTTTGAAGCGGTATGTAAAAAGCTGCAAGATCTTTTAGAGAGACTGTAGCAACCTGGGCGGCTGAAAGAGTGAAAGGGCTGTCACTTGACTGTGTTGACCCCCATCGCTGGGTATTTTACTAAATGGCTGGAGCGCCGCCACCCTGCTTTGCATCCAGACTTTAGGTCTTTAATATCTGATAAAAACTATAAAAGGCCGGTCCTGATTGAATACATGTGAACAATGTTGACCCATTTTGTCATTTTTTGGCATTTTTTAACCTCCTTCACCTTCTGTGGTTTTCTCCTATAGTGAATACTTTCACTCTCCTTACCACAATCCAAGCAGCTATCTGTCTTCAAATGTTTCTCCTGCTGCTTGGCATCAAATGCCATTTATTGATTAAGATGTCAATGTGGATATGTAGGAAGGAGTTTTTTGTGCTCTTGTCAGTGAAACAGGGTGGTTGTCTTTTATCCTACAGAGGTATTTGATCATCCAGTTTGTGCATCTTCAGTGGGGTCAGTGGTCTGTGGGAGGGGACAGTGACACGGCTGTAGCAGCCGAGTGGAAACAGTGATGGATGACATGCCAGAATGGGCCATGCTGCCTTCACCGGCACCCGTGCTGACAGGCTTCCCTCTCGTGTCTCACACTCTGCATCAGTAAGGCTAATTGCAGGTCATGTTGGCCACAGATGCGACATGTGAATATCGCTGCTGTAATTGCTCATTTGTCAATGTCACATTCTCAAAGAGCAAGTTTCCACATTATTGAATGAAACTTGCTTTAATAGACAAGCATTAAAGAAAACAATAAAATTAAATTGAAACAGCAGTATAACATTTCACACCCATCGCACCTAACAAAGCATAATAAAGGTTCTCAGAGGAAAAAGCATTGCTGGCATTCAAAGTGATTGTAATCTGAATTTCTGTACAGGCTATGCTCTGTGATCCTTCACCTCATGGTTTCTTTCAGCTCATTGTTTTGGTTTTCGCTCTTGGAACGTATTTGTTAAGTCATTCACAATCACTTGGGTGGTTCATCAGCAAATTATATGGGATAAACAGTGTGGATTTGTTCCCATACTGTTCAGCTGGATGAAAGAAAATTTGGTTTAGGAAGAGTAGTCTACATACTGGTTTTATTGGTTTTACATCTAGTATCAGTTGGTGTTATTACAGATATGTTTATGCCTTTCTCAAGTGTAAATTAGTTTGTGTGTGTGTGTGTGTGTGTGTGTGTGTGTGTGTGTGTGTTCACGTGTGTGTGTTCACGTGTGTGCTTTCGGTGATTACAATCCAAACCCTGGCTGCAAACCCTTCAGCCTGTGCTCCACCAGCCGCAAGGCCACATCCTCTTCTCACCAGTTAATTGCATCTGAATTAGTCCATTAACGTGTCCGTGTAGAGGGATGAAGGGGTGCGCCGAGGTGTCTGACCTCTTTTGACCACTGCAATGTATTATTAATGGGTCAGCAAGCTTTGCTCTCTGCATTAACTTGGCTAATGGACTGTAGGGTGGGTCTGTGATTCCCTTTCAGAAGGAAGTCAAATCCAGTACATATCACAAAAAAAAATTTTCTCATTGGCTGTTTTTCAGAGTTTGTTAGTGAGAGCGGAACAATAATTTAAAATGAGGGTTTGCTTCTGTCTCTTGCCGTGTAAATTTGCTCACTGCTGATAGATTACTCAGAGGAATCCAGCATTACACTGAGTCATCCCTGTGTCTTTCATATACATGATCAGTAATGTACTTTGCGAATGAAAAGCTAACTATCAGATCAAAATAACAAATGATTGTAATAGTTTCACTTTTGTGTGGTAGCCTTCAGGCCACAGGTATTAGGAGCCTGGGGAAGACTGTAAGAGTAGATTCAAGACAAGAACACAGGCAAGTAACAAAATAATGGTCTTTATCTATCAGATCTCAGAACAGCGTTTAGAGGGACTCATCTGACTCATCTTCCGTATTGGAAGCAGATTCTGCTATATCAGGCAAAAGGAGGTTACAGAAGCCAGAGTGGTGCTCATTGTATGCATGTTGAACTGGTCATTTCTAGACACACTAGATTCTGATGCAAGTTCCTTTAATTGAATCACGGGTACTAGATTCATTTTTCATCCATCTGCACAGAAAAAAAATTACAGTACTGTATAAAATTAAAGCGTGTAGAGAAAGGTAAGAATGTGTGTGATTATTTTATTTGTGGTGTGATGGCAATGTGAATATGAAACAGCATCATCAGCTCTATATTGTTTGTATAAGGCATCCGTTTCTCCTCAACTTGATATAGAATGTTTTTAGGTGCTCTGTTTTTCATTTTATCTTCAAACACTTTTTACAATTTTGGTATTTAGCTGTAAAATTTTCTCCTTACTTTGGGAGTCTACAAAGAAAGAATATGCCGGTAAATTGACAAAGGCAGACAAAGGCCTTCTGTGCAGTTACTTAATTTGTCTAACTCTTAAGTGGACAGCTGGCACTGCCCCTTCACCATTAGTAGCTGCAGTCAGTTCTTCATTGTTAGTGGGTACTGTAGTCAGCAGGCTGCTGTGAGCCATTGTCAGAGGATAGCATCAGAGGCTCTTCTTCTGGCTGATAATTAAGTGGCGTACTGACAAACGGCTTTCATCAGATCCCTCAAGTGGAACTGAGAGCATGTGAAGGCTTTCAGGGAGGATAAACTAGAGGACGTCACTTTGCTTCCAATCTTTCATGGCCTTGTACTGTATCTGCAGTGGAGGAGGAAGGGAGGAAAAAACAAGGCTGTGTATGACAGGAGATATGGGTCTGTGTTGGGAACAAGACTCCGTTTACTGTTCAAGGTGGATCTCTTTGATTGTGTTGATGGTCTGTACTCTACCTCTTCTTTCTTGATATACCAGGCACCGAGGATTTGCTGTCTTTTTTTCTCTTTGACAAATTGACAACTATTCTTGTGTCTTCAAGGCTAATAAAACTTGTGAGAACTGAATAGCTCTAAGTACATACGAGTACGTAGGATGGAGGATGGGCCACGACACACTCTACAGGCTCCTTGCATCCCCCCCTATAAACTCAAGGTCAGAGTCATTTCTGTTTGTAGGTTCCCCATTCTTAGAATTTGTAAGCTGCATCAATGTTTCTTGTGTGCTTCTGTCAAACTGTAACAGCAAGTTGTCAATTAGTGATGAAAGTGTAATCTGGCATCGGTATGCTCAACTAGGAAAGTTTTGTTTATTATAAGTTAACATTTAAGTAGAGGCTGATGATTTAAATCATACCAGTTTATATCATTGTAAACTTATTGTTAATTATGAGAAAGAGATTATCACAACACAGTTGTTGTTAAATGTAACTCTACTTTTGAATGAATATAATTGTCAGGAAGAGTCATTTTAGGATTTGCAATAACGCAGCTGTTTTTGCAAAATGTGAATTACAGGAAGGGTTGCTCATTTTCTACATGCATGGAATTCTCAATTTTGTCACCAGAAATAATTTTTGATTTCTGGTGAACGTTTCTCATTTTATTTTCTGAACCTGTGTACATGTCGACCCGTTTTACTGGGTTACATGTGTTATCAAAAGATTTTTTGTCAGTCAGTTCTGTTTGGTTCTTTGCCAATGACAACCCTAATGTTAGTTTATTTGTTTAACAATCCTGTGAACAGACTACGTGTCTGTCTGCTGAAGTTAAGTAGCAAAACAGAGGTTGTATAAATCACTTTAACAGTATGCAGTTTTGATTTGAGTGACAGAGTGAGATAGAATTAAAGAAGCACAAATATCAGAAAAAGAGAAAGAAGACAAAGATGGATCGCTCTCTGAAGGACTGTGATCAAATAGGACTCACATGAGTGGCTCAGCGTTTTTGTTGTAGTGTGACGTGCCATTTACTGTCGCGTTAAGTGAATTTTTCCCTCCACGGCTTTTAAAATCTGCAGTGGCCGTCTCCCAATTTAGGGAACACTCGAATTTCTAACGGCATTCCAAGCCAGCGCTGTAACCTTGAGTGCACTGAAGAAGTAATGCAGACTTTTTTTTAATTTTTCTGCAGGTCTGTTCCAAGGTTGACCTTAAAGCAGCAAAGCAGGTAGTGAGGGGAATGTGGCTGAATGCCTGAGTAAAACTGAGTTCAGAGAATTTACAGCATTTGGTCTCCAACCCCACTGCAGCACTCTTAAACTTCTGATGTGCCACCTGAGAACTAGGTGTTTTTTTGTTTTGGGTCAGCCTTTTGTCAGAGCGCATAATGATGCAATTTCCCTTCATTACCCACTTAAAAATTATTCTGTACATAAAGATGAATTACAAGTTTTTTTTCAAGGCTTCCACATTATAATTTATTGATTCATTTTCTAACCCGCTGCATCTGCTTGCGCTGGTCACAGCATAGGGCATGAGGCAGGGCAAACTCCGGGTGTGACGCCAGTGCACTGCAGAGCTACACAAACACACTCCTCCTGGCAATTTGGGATCAGCCAATTAACCTGAAGTGCATATTTTTGGAGGTGGGAGGAGGCCGGAGAACCTGAAGAGAACCGACGCAGACATGGGGAGAACATGCAAACTCCACACAGAGCAGGACTCGAACCCGGACCTGCCTTGTTGTGCGGCAACAGCGATACTCACCGTGCCGCCTCCACATTATCAAAAATCTAGGAATCTGCATATATATTAAATTTTTGATTACATGATTGTGAACTTTTATGTAGTGTGTATATAAACGAGGTGAAAGTCTGTGAATATCCTCAGTTATTCAGGTCATGATAGATGTGTGCTGAATTAAATCAAGGTAAGTCTCATCCAAGAGTCGTCTTCAGTTCTGAACAGCCAATGAGGAGTTAGATATTTTAGCTACTGGCACCGGTTGAGCTCACTAAGTCATGCTGTGTGAATACTTCCACTTCCTGGATTTAGATTTTTACCCAGGTGTCATCCATGTGTCCTAACCAGCAGCTTGGGGTAGTTCCACTGCAGGAGGTTGGGGCTTTGCCTTCTACATCTTTCATGTGGTTGTTGGTCACTATTTGGTAACACTGGCAGTCCTATGACACAGCTATGTGTCTGCCTGTGGAACATGCCCTTGTTCTGGAAATAAGCGGTACTCAGGTCCGGTCTGAACAAGCCTCGCCTCGGACCACATCTGTACCCCTCTGGAGCTCAGCCAGAGTACCACCTATTTGATTAAATCCGGTCTTTCCTTAGACAGCTGCTGAAGATGGTTTACTACCACATTTTGTCCATTGAGCTTTTTCTCTCATCGGTACTGTTCTCTTTATGATCTTCTCCTCTTTCTTTCTCTACTTGTCCTGCAGGTTAAATACGTGTTATTTGTGTCACCAAGTGGATACAAATCAGTTATCTCAGTGCAGAGGGTCTTCCTCTTCTGTTATTTCTCTTCTTAAAATTTGAGTCCGAGCAACTGAGAGTTTCAGATGCTCTGATGCTTTTACTATCATGAAACTTGTTTCTCATGTTAACATAGTAGTTTTGAGTCCACACACATGATGCAATCTCTTATCAAGCAAATTTCTTACTTGCCTATATTGCCCTCATTATATTTGCCTGCCAGTGAAAAATGGGTTTAATTTAGCCAAATGCTTACTGTTTTAAGTGGGGTGGGGTTGAAGGGAGGGGAGGGGGAGTTACAATTTCCCTATAGTGTCATCTCCCTCTGCAGAAGTAGCTTGTGATTTTTAATTACTATAATACCTCATTGTGCTACACCAGGTGACCTGAGCCTATATATATTAAAACTTTGTGACTGTTTAGAGTTACGTGTGTTTTCATCACACGTAATGTAGATATAGGTGGTTCTGTAGATATGGGGCTCTCCTTTACGTAACAGGGTCTTATTATCTGAAAGATTTTTACTCTTAAATTGTATTTTGTGTCACACATAAGCAAACTAGGTACAAGCCAGTAAAGATCAGAAACTAAGGGGTGTGAAATCCAACTTGCCAGGAAATTGCAAGTTAATGCAAACGGCTTCAAAGAAGCTATATACAGCATGTATACAGTATATACGTAATATATACTGTATGTACACAGTTCGCCCTCATTCCTCACAGTTAATGCATTCCAGGAACCACACGCGATTAACAAACTCCTTGATAGAGCAAGGAACTATTTATTTTAATACTTACGGTAATCTAAGTGTTTATGGACCCTCCCCATACTGATATTAAACCACCATTTATCTGTACTGCCTTTGCCCACACTCTTATCGACTGTTTCAAGCACTTTTGTGCCTCATGACTGCCTACCACAAATCCGCGATGAGATGAACTCGCGAGCGTTGATGTGCAAATGCGTGAGGGCGCACTGTATGTGTGTGTGTATATGTGTGTGTGTGTGTATATATACAGTGTGCATTCGCGCATAAACGCTCGCAACTTCACCTCATCGCGGATTTTTGGTAGGCAGTCACGTGATACCATATGCGCATTCTATTGGCTGACAGCATCCAGAAGTGCGCTATGTTCCGTGAGACACAAAAGTGCTTCTCCCCCGAGAGCTGCCACCTTATCGTGGTGAGGGAGTTTGAGTGCCCAAATGATCCCAGGAGCTATGTTGTCAGGGGCTGCATGCTCCTGCTAGGGTATCCCTTGGCAAAGGGAGACGGGCAAAACTAAGTGCAGTAACAAAACCCCTATGGTAAATAAAACAACAAGGACCCTGATGTCGCCCGGTATGGTATAACCAGGGCCCCACCCTGGAGCCAGGCCCGGGGTTGGGGCTTGTATGCGAGCACCTGGTGGCTGGGCCTCTGCCCATGGGGCCTGACCGGGCTCAACCCGAAAGAACGACGTGGGTCCAACCTCACCACCCACTGAGGAAATCATAGAGGATGGGTGCCTTGTGGATTGGGTGGCAGTTTTCAGCATGGGGCTCGACGACTCAATAACCAGACAAAGAGTCTAGCTCTAGGGACGTGGAATGTCACCTCGCTGGGGGGAAAGGAGCCAGAGCTTGTGAGGGAGGTTGAGAGGTACCAACTAGATATAGTTGGGCTCACCTTCACCCACAGCTTGGGCTCAGGAACCCAAACCCTTGAGAGGGGCTGGACTCTCCACTTTTCTGGTGTTGCCCAAGGTGAGAGGCGACGGGCTGGTGTGGGCTTGCTTATAGCCCCACAGCTCAGCCATCATATGCTGGAGTTCATTACAGTGAACGAAAGGATTGTGTCCCTGAGCCTTCGTGTTGGTGAGCTGGATCCACAGGCAGAGCAGGGGACCGGAAAGACTTGTCAGGCCCAAACGTGTTTTGAGAGTCTGTTGGGAAAGTCTGGCAGAACCCTCTGTCAGTGAGGTTTTCAACTCACACTTCCAGGAGAGCTTCTCTCAGATCCCGCAGGAGGCTGGGAACGGAGTCAAAGTGAACCATGTTCTCCACCTCAATTTTTGAAGCAGCTGCTTGGAGCTGTGGTCGCAAAGTCTCTGGTGCCTGTCATGGCAGTAACCCCCGAACCTGGTGGTGGACATCGGTAAGTAAGGGATGCCGTCAAGCTGAAGGAGTCCTATCAAATCTTGTTTAATTGTCGGACTCCAGAGGCAGCTGACAGGTACAGGCAGGCCAGGCGTACTGCAGCTCAAGTAGTTGTGGAGGCAAAAACTCTGGAAGGAGTTCGGGGAGGCCATGCAAGAGGACTATTGGTCAGCCTCGAAGAAATTTTGGCAAACCATTCGGCACCTCAGGAGAGGAAAGCGGCGCACGGCCAACACCGTTTACAGTAGAGGCGGAGATCTGCTGACCTCGACTGAAGATATTGTCGGGCGGTGGAAAGAATACTTCGAGGATCTCCTCAATCCCGCTACCATGTCTTACACAGAAGAAGCAGAGGCTGAGGTCTCAGAGTTGGACTTGTTCATCACCCAAGCTGAAGTCACTGAGGTGGTTGCCAAACTCCTTGGTGGCAAAGCACCGGGGGTGGATGAGATTCGCCCTGAGTACCTCAAGTCTCTGGATGTGCAGGGACTGTCATGGTTGACAAGTCTCTGTAACATCGGATGGCAGTTGGAGACAATACCTTTGGATTGACAGACCGGGGCGGTGGTCCCTCTTTTCTAAAAGGAGGACTGGAAGGTGTGTTCCAACTATAGGGGGATCACACTCCTCAGTCTCCTGGGTAAAGTCTATTCCAGGGTACTGGAAAGGAGGATTTGACCAATAGTCGAACCGGGGATTCAGGAGCAATACTAATGCGAATAATGCAAAGAACAATGCGGTTTCCGTTCCGGTCGCGGAGCATTGGATCAACTCTACACTCTCCATCGAGTGCTCGAGGGTTCATGGGAATTTGGCCACCCAGTCCACATGTGTTTTGTGGATCTAGCGAAGGTGTTCGACTGTGTCCCTTGTGGTATCTCGTGATGAGTGCTTCGGGAGTATGGGATTCATGGCCCTTTGCTGAGGGCTGTCCAGTATGACCGAAGCCAGAGCTTGGTTTGCATTGCCGGCAGTAAGTCAGACCTGTTTTAAGATGCATGTTGGACCTTGGCAGAGCTGCCCACTATCACCAGTTCTGTTCATAATCTTTATGGACAGAATTTCTAGGTGCAGCCAGGGTCCGAAGGGAGTCCAGTTTGGGGACCAAAGGACTTCATCTCTGCTTGTTTCGGACGATGTTGTCCTGTTGGCCTCATCAAACCTGGGCCTTCAGTGTGCACTGGGATAGTTTGCAGCTGAGTGTGACCCGAGTTGGATGAGGATCAGCACCTCTAATTCTGAGGCCATGGTTCTCGACCGGAAAAGGGTGGTATGCCCTCTTCGGTGGAGAGTCTTTGCCCCAACTGGAGGAGTTTAAGTATCTTGGGGTCTTGTTCACAATTGAGGGAAGGATGGGACGTAACTGATCAGAGCTGCTTCCGCAGTGATGTGGTTGCTGTATAGGTCTGTTTTGGTGAAGAAGGAACTGAGTCGCAAGACAAAACTCTCAATTTACCGGTCAATCTACGTTCCTACTCACCGATGGTCATGAGCTTTGGGTCATGACCGAAAGGACAAGATCCCGGATACAAGCGGCTGAATTGAGTTTCCTTTGAACTGCTCGGAGTAGAGCCGCTGCTCCACTGCCTCAAGCGGAGCCAACTGATGTGGCTCTGGCATTTGTTCTGGATGACTCCTGGACGCCTCCCTGGGGAGGTGTTCTGGGCTTGTCCGACTGAGAGGAGACCTTGGGGAATACCTAGGACACGCTGGAGGGATTATGTCTCTCGGCTGGCCTGGGAACGCCTCGGAATCCCCCTAGAGGAGTTGGAGGAGGTGTCTGGGGAGAGGGAAGTATAGTCATTCCTCCTCAGACTTGCCCCCGCAGCCCGGCCCCGGATAAGTGGTTGGAGATGCGGGGACAAAAGTGCTTTACACAGTCAATAAGAGTGTGGGAAAAGGAAAGACAGATAGAAGGTGGTTTAATATCAGTATGGGGAGGGTCATAAATGTTTAAATTACCGTAAATGATGAGATAAATAGTTTGTTGCTCTATCGCAGAATTTGTTAATCGCGTGTGGTTCCTGGAACACATTACTGCAAGGAGCGAGGGCTCATTGAATATACAGTATATGTGTCTTTTTGCTGTTGAAGCCAAGTAAGCGTACGTTACGGTTCCTGTCATCTTTGAGGCAAGTTTGGATCTTGATTTTCATGTGCACTCTTGAAATAAATTATTAATGGTTTTAAATTCTCAGAATGTTGATGCATGCAGCATCCTGGCACTTCTTTGTCGTTACACAGTGGGTTTACATTCAATTAGTCAGGAGGTCCTTGTTCTGATGGACTTAAGGTCTTGGCGCTTCTCATCGCTAACAGGATTAAAGCATTTGGTGGTTATACCTGAACTACTACTTCTTCTTTTCCTTTCGGCTGTTCCCTTCACGGGTCACCACAGCAAATCAGTTGCCTCCATCTAACCCTGTCTTCTGCATGCTCTTCTCTCACACCAACTACCTTCATGTCCTCTTTCATTACATCCATAAACCTCCTCTTTAGTCTTCCTCTAGGCCTCCTGCCTGGCAGTTCAAAACGCAGCATCCTTCTACCAATGTATTCACTATCTCTCCTCTGGACATGTCCAAACCATCTCAGTCTGGCCTCTCTGACTTTATCTCCAAAACCTCTAACATATGCTGTCCCTCTGATGTACTCATTCCTGATCCTACCCTTCCTGGTCACTCCCAAAGAGAACCTCAGCATCTTCATCTCTGCTACCTCCAGCTCTGCCTCCTGTCTTTTCCTCAGTGACACTGTCTCTAGACCAAACAACATTGCTGGTCTCACCACAGTTTTGTACACCTTTGCTTTCATTTTAGCTGAAATTCTTCTATCACACATCACACCTGACACTTTCCTCCACCTGTTCCATCCTGCCTGTACACGCTTCTTCACCTCTTTTCCACACTCTCCATTGCTCTGGACTGTTGACCCTAAGTACCTAAAATCCTCCAACTTCTTGATCTCTTCTCTCTGTAGCCTCACTCTTCCACTTGGGTCCCTCTCATTCACACACGTACTCTGTCTTACTGAAGCTAACCTTCATTCCTCTCCTTTCCAGGACAAACCTCTACCTCTCTAGCTTCTCCTCCACCTGTTCCCTGCTCTCACTGCAGATCACAATGTCATCTGCAAACATTATAGTCCATGGAGATTCCTGTCTAACCTCGTCTGTCAGCCTGTCCATCACCATAGCGAACAAGAAGGGGCTCAGAGCTGATCCCTGATGCAGTCCCACCTTCACCTTGAACTCCTCTGTCACACCTACAGCACACTTCACCACTGTCTTACAGTCCTCATACATGACCTGCACCACTCTAACATCTCTGCCACTCCAGACTTCCTCATACAATACCACAGTTCCTCTCTGCGCACCCTGTCATAAGCTTTCTCCAGATCTACAAAAACACAATGCAGCTCCTTTTGGCCTTCTCTGTACTTCTCTATCAACATCCTCAAAGCAAATACTGCATCTGTAGTACTCTTTTTTGGCATGAAACCATACTGCTGCTCACAAATGCTCACTTCTGCCCTTAGTCTAGCTTCAACTACTCTTTCCCATAACTTCATTGCTCATCAGCTTTATTCCTCTGTAGTTGCCACAACTCTGCACATCTCCCTTGTTCTTAAAAATGGGCACCAGCACACTTCTCCTCCACTCCTCAGGCATCTTCTCGCTATCTAAGATCCTGTTGAACAACTCAGTCAGAAACACTACTGCCACCTCTCCTAGACACTTCCACACCTCTGCAGGTATATCATCAGGACTGACTGCCTTTCCACTCTTCATCCTCTTCAGTGCCCTCCTCACTTCATCCTGACTAATCTTTGCTACTTCCTGGTCCACAACAGTCACCTCTTCTAGTCTTTGTTCTCTCATTTTCCTCGTTCATCAGCTCTTCAAAGTACTCTTTCCACCTTCCCATCACACTACTGGCCCCTGTCAATGGACTTCCATCCCTATCCTTAATCACCCTAACCTGCTGCACGTCCTTCCCGTCTCTGTCTCTATGTCTTGCCAACCTGTATAGATTGGTCTCTCCCTCCTTATTGTCCAACCTAGCAAACAAGTCATCATAAGCCCCTTGTTTGGCCTTTGCCACCTCTACTTTCACTTTACGCTGCATCTCCCTGTACTCATGTCTACTCTCCTCAGTCCTCTCTTTGTCCCACTTCTTCTAAGCTAACGTCTTTCTCTTTATACACTCCTGTACCTCCTCATTCCACCACTAAGGCTCCTTATCTACTTTCCTTCCAGATGACACACCGAGTCCTCTTGTACCTGTCTCCCTGATCACATTAGTTGTAGTTGTCCAGTCATCTGGAAGCACCTCCTGACCACCCAGAGCCTGTCTTAACTCCCTCCTAAAAGTCATGCAACACTCTTCCCTCTTTAGCTTCCACCATTTTGTCCTCTGCTCTATCTTTGTCCTCTTCATCTTCCTCACCACCAGAGTCATCCTACACACCACCATCCTATGCTGTTTGGCTACACACTCACCTACCACTACTTTGCGGTCACTGATCTCCTTCAGATTACACCGTCTACACAAGATGTAGTCTACCTGTGTGCTTGTACCTGCACTCTTATAGGTTAGCCTACGTTCCTGCCTCTTCTGGAAGAAAGTATTCACTATAGCCATTTCCATCCTTTTTGCAAAGTCAACCACCGTCTGTCCTTCTGCGTTCCTCTCCTGGATACCAAACCTGCCCATCAACTCCTCATCACCTCTGTTTCCAATGACAACTCTCTCACTTCTAGATATGCTCTGCGTCACTTCATCCAGGTCCAACCAGAATTTCTCCTCCTCCAGTTCACATCCTACCTGTGGAGCATACCCACTAACAACATTGAACATCGCGCCTTCTATTTCTAGCTTCAGACTCATCACTCTATCTGGCACTTTGTACCTCCAGGACATTCCGAACAAACTCCTCCCTCAAGATAACTCCTATTCCATTTCTCTTCCTATTTACACCATGATAGAACAACTTGAAGCCTGCTCCTAAACTTCTAGCCTTGCTACCTTTCCACCTGGTCTCCTGGACACACAGTTTGTCTACCTTCCTTCTCTGCATCATGTCAACCAACTCTCTACCTTTTCCTGCCATAGTTCCAACATTCAACGTCCCTACTCTGTCCTATACTCTTGGCATTCCTCGTCTCTCTCTTCCTGTGAACACACTTTCCTCCTCTCCTCCTTTGTCCAACAGTAGTCCAATTTCCACCGGCACCCTGTAGGTGAACAGCACCGATGGCGGTCGTTGTTAACCTGGGCCTCGACCGATCTGGTATGGAAGTCATAGGTTTGATCCGCATGTTTGATTTGGCAAAAGTTTTACGCCGGATGCCCTTCCTGACGCAACCCTCTGTATTTATTCGGGCTTGGGACCGGCACAATAAGACACTGGTTTGTGTCTTCTTGTGGCTACATTTTATGGTAGTTATACCTGAACAAACTTACCTTTTTCTACCTGTGCTTGTGTACGCGCATGTCAAAATTTTTTTTTTTCTAAAGCAGTACCTTTCTGAACAAATGTTGTGGCATCCTACATGTCTTCCCACACCCACTACAAATAGACAGCGAAGGTGCTACATTCTGTGGCCTTGGTACATATCCCCGAGGCTGAGGAGTATGTTCTGTGTTGGCGGGCATGTCACAGAGTCCATCTAACAAAGAAATACAATAACCTGTGTGTGTGTGTGTGTGTGTGTGTGTGTGTGTGTGTGTGTGTGTGTGTGTGTGTGTGTGTGTGTGTGTGTTACTGTAGCTAGACTGAATCACTTCCTGTTGCCTTTGTTGTGTGAGCTTACTCGCTGCCCTCCATTCTTTTATCCATTTTCTTTCTTTTTGTAGTCTTTCCTACTGTCATTCTTTCTTCCTGATTTTAATATTGCCTTTAATGTAAGAATATTGTGCTTATTGAATATCTTTTGTAAGAAAATTGAATTCCATAGGATACTTATCAAGTTTCGATGTCACAAAGTACAAACCAAATAGATCAGAAAAACAAGAGTAAACTAGTTTTTAACTTTGTCAAATTTTGGTAAATTAACTATTTTAGTGCCAACAGTCAAATGATTACTTCAGTATTAATTTTGTCCTCATTTTATTAGTCCTTTGCGTTTTGATACCTCTGAGTTTAATATACATAGTTTATTGTTTATGATGATACCTTATTGGTCAAATTATTTTTTATTTCTTTATTTTTGACCTTTTGTTCAGTAAGGAACACACTAGAGGTTGTTATGACAGGAGACATCCTTATTGCGTTCTGATTAAAATTAGAGTAATCAGAAAATTGTTTATATTATCAGTCATAATAATGCATTCAGCCAATACATGATATAAAGAAAAACACCTATGACTGCTGTTTATTCAAAGACGTTTATGAAAATGTTAAAATATGACCTCAAACAATGGAAAAAGAAATACAAAGAAATCATGGATTTGTTTTCAGATCTGCATCAAAATCTCTTAATCTTTTAGAGCTACCTTACATACAAAGTGACACACATGAGTGATCACATGACCTCCACTAAACTCTAGTTTGCAAAGGCAAACATGTGAAAGCAAGTGTTTTATCTCATTTGTTAGCAGATTTAGACTCTCGTATTTTGCTTGTTAGGATGTTAAGTAAATAGCTGGAACATTAGATGAGTATTCCTTAAAGGATGGAGCATTCAGGGGGAAATGTTTCCTTTCAGTTTATTTTTGAGGGTTATTTCACTCACTTATTCTTTGGCTTACTTACTGGCCCTCTTGGTAATCAGTACTTCCTTTAACAGATTTGAAGGGTTTGCTGGTTTGTTTGTTTTTAGATCTGAAGTATCTGTTTCTGTGGTAGCTCAAATTTTTTATAACCTATCCTCATTGTGGTTTACTAACAGGTCATTTAAATGTTGAAGTTACATCCAGCAGTCACTGGTGAAATTGCAGTTGTGAAATTGTCTATTTAATCAATCTCATTTTTTAAAATCCACTTATTTCTAAAGTTATACAAAATATTAGATTTGTATATTTTTTGAACATAACTTTTTCACTTTAAAATCCCTATGGTACATTTATTTTTATTTTCATTTTTCATTTGAAAAGAATGATTTCCGTCAAAATATGATAAACTTAAATTGTACAAGTGTTCTGATTTGATACGTAACGTCTGTAATGACCTGACCAGTGTGATAGTTAAAATGTAAATACTTTCGCTGTTTTCATTTTTGGTATTTTACCAAACGTTCTAAACGCCACAACCAAATACTAACATTGCACCTTTTTGCTTTTTAGGGATTTTTGTTTTTATTTTCTCAATTTCAGTGGTTACAAGTTAACCTGTGGTGGTTTGTTTCTCAAATAATATCTAGTTTTGCTGAAAACATTCTAGACACCACAACTAAGAACTGAGCTGGATTCTTTTGCTATGTAGGATGTCATTTCCACCACATCTAAATGAAATATAAACCTGTAAGTAACCCACTCAGTAGATTTCTGTACTCCACAAAATACAGTTGAAAAGGAACAATCCATGTAGAGTAAAATGCTGGTGGTTGTACAAAATTACTAACAGACACAGGTAAAAAAAGAAATGCATGTTTATTGACAAATGGCAATTTTTAATGCTCAACATTTTTTAATTATTAACTAAAATCATTGCCCATCCCTACTGTTTACTGTGTTTCGGGAATATTTAGTCAGCTCACACCTGGGCATATACACCCTGTTGTCTTTTGAAGCTTCTTACAAAGCTGATGGGGTTTTTTTTGTGGTTTTTGCACTTGTTTACATGGCAACAGCATATAGAGGACCTGAAAACGCCAGTCTTTGAAAATGGACTCCAGCCAGAACATTATAGGCTGTCTGGGTTTGCTTGTGCATCAGATGCTTTTGATCAAATGTAGATTTGCTGCACATCTTCTGTGATCAGATTTTGTTGTGATGATTTTGAACAGTATGTTGGCACAGTGGGTTGCGCTGTTGCTTCACAGCGAGAAGGTTCCGGGTTTGAGTCTTTTCTGTGTCGTTTGTATGTCCTTGCCATGTCTGCGTTCCCTCCATGTCCTCCAGCTTCCTACCATCTCCAAAAACATGCAATTTAGGTGAATTGATCAGTTGTAAATTGCCCATAGGTGTGAGTGTGCATCAGTGGTTGTTTGTCTTTCAATTGGCTCTAAGATGCACCGGCGACACGTCTGGAGTGTACCCCATCTATCGCCTGTTTTCAGCTGGGATAGGCTCCAGCACACCTATGATTCGCAAAGCAATTCTCTGCAAGAAAATGGATGGATGGACACCACCATCTACCACCTTGGCATCCAACTACAGTGTTTTCAACTGTTTAGTGTGTTTTCAAATATACACTGCGAACCAAGGGCGTCCAGCCCCAGATTTTTATAATCTACTTCTTCTTCTTTGCACTAATTATAAAAAAGTGGGCTTATTGTTGCTTTTGTGTAATCTTGCTATGAGTTTATTGATCTGTATCCCTTGAGATCATATTAAGCCATGTGTGGCCCCAAACCAAAATGAGTTCGACACCTAGTTTAGTGGATCTGTATGGAAGAGGGTCCGCTGTGTGTTAGTTGGATAGGCTCTTTTTTAAAAATAAAACATTGAAGCACACACTTGCAGAAAGATTGTGTGAATGTCCAGGAGCCCAGACAGGTATTGACTTGCTCATATTGGACCACAGTATGTCTTCCTCTTCAGCAGATGTTCGTCTGTACATCTTAAGCAGTATGTGTTCATACATGTGTCTGTCCCAGCATCCCCTCCCTCCCCAGGCTCCCTGACTGTGTGCATAGGGTGCCCCCTCCTCCCCATCTGTGAGGACTGGTGTTCTGACATGACTTGTCCTTTTAGCTCACTCTGAATGTTTGACATGCGGCGCGCAGAGGTCAGAGTGACCTACTTTCCCCTGTTGGGCCCTCTGCTGTGCTGCAGTGCTTCTTGGAGGGGTGGGAGGGGGTGGATGGGTGGGGGCAGCGAAGGCGGAGCTGCGTATGCCTTCGTTGCTGTCCTAGTGTGTTAAATCACCACCATTTGTTAGCAGACAGGTTCCATTGTGTGTGTGTGTGTGTGTGTGTGTGTGTGTGTGTGTGTGTGTGTGTGTGTTTAGGTATATGAGGTGTCCGCACACACACAGACTTGTGCTCAGTTTGATCATGAAGTGCTCTGTGGGAGATGCAGGTAGTAGGCAGAGACTGGGTAGGACTCCTGCAGTGAGACGTGCACGACTGTTCACACCCTTTGGCCTCTTCTAAATACTCTAACTCATCTGTGCTGTAGATCAACTTATAGCATCGTACCAACATAGACTTTTGTCTTAAAGCATACACTCACAGTGACTTCAATAAATCATGGGACCTGCTGCTAACATGCTGACGTGGACAGATATAATTGGCCTTAATTTTTCATGTCTGTTATTGTCTTCACCCCACCTTTATTTCCTACTCAGCAAATGCAATACAATCCTTCAAATGCTGCCACTGTCGCTGTCATTGTTGGATTTTTTTCCTTCCCATGCTGCTGTTGTAATATTGTAAAGTCAGCTTATGTTTATGCTCTTGCCTCTCAGTAAATGATCAAAAGCCTAGACTGTTTCACAGCATATGTGTCTGAAGTACTAGCAAATATGGTATGTCAAGGACGCAGGGCCTTTCTGGAATAGAAGAGACCAAGCAAGCAAGCAGAGTTCATTAAAAAGTAAATTTCTAATGTAAGGTAGACCTCTGCTACTCAGCTTTATCAATGATTTAGGCCAGGCAGAAGGTCCTTAATGGACAGAGGCACCTCTCTGTTCAGCTGCTTCTGTCCGCCTGGCATCAAGTGTAACACATACTCACATGTACTACAGAGGCTGTACAATGAAAGTGTTCATGGCATTGTGCTGTTTGCATTACGCACAGTGCTGCTGTCACACTCCCCAGTTTAACATGTTTCAGGCATTTAAAGTAGGAAAGGCTGGCTAAATGGAGAGCGTCATATCTGTTTGTCACCATCCACTATGCATGATCACATTGTTTTATTCATCTGAACTAGAGCTGAACTGAGACAAGGGACAGAGTGGCTATTAGGACAGGGCGTGTAATTGTCACAGCTGCCTGTGTAAAAATAATCAGTCTGGGCTTTAGTACAAGCAAAACATGTATGAATGAGTGAAGGCATGATCTTGAGTTAAACACACGCCACCAGACTCTTTACCCTTATTGTACCATGCTCCTAGCTTCCCCATGTCACTGCCACTCAAACTGTCTTGTTACATTTCCATTGGATGGAGGTGTCAAGCCCTGGTGATTTTGTGTCTAGAGTATGGTTTAAAAAAACAATAATTAGATTGATAGATGAAATATATGTGACTAAATTGCGTAACTAAAAATTTAGATGTGCATTAGAGCACAGTTTTGTTCATTTTTTGTTTTTTTGTTGACTTCGAGTCATGATTTGAATGGAACAGTTTTGATTCCTTAAAATCTTGTCAGTGTGTAAAGCCAGCCTGTTATTTGATGACTTGCTAGAGATTGTTGTTAAGCCTATCTTGGGGACTCTGTTTTCTCACTTTGGGTCAAAATCTTGTTATATTTGACCGGCATTAATTTTGCGGACATTTATGTACACAGACACAGAGTGACTCCAACCATCCAATCAGTTGAGACTTCTTCAGATCTTTCACTGCTAAGTGCTAGCATTGTGTGTCAAGGAGTAGTCAAGGTCTGGTCAAGGCGGATGACCGCCCTCCAGATCCTGGGTCCTGCCCGGAGTTTCTTCCTCAATGATGGAGTTTTTCCCTGCCACCGTCGCTTATGCTTGCTCTGGAGGGCATTGTTGGCTTTCTATCTGTAAAGCGCTTTGAAATGTCTTCAGATATGATTAAGCGCTATATAAATAAAAGTTGATTGATTGATTAAACAGTTGGATGTTCAACTTGTAGTATAAGGGCTGTGGCTGTGCAGTCCTGACTTCAGTGTGTTGTTCATTCCACCATTGAAGGGCCAGAAAAGACTAGAGGTTTGGCTCAGGCAAGTGATCACAAGGTATTATGCTTTTTTGTGCTGTGGTTGTGCCAAACTGTGTGGTTTGGCTGAGGTTTAGAGGTCAGATGGATGTTTTCCCTTTCCTGCCCTGTAGGCTAGTCTTAAACATGAAGCCAGTGTAGAGAACAACTGTTTCGGGGTCAGTTGTAACATAGGTTCTTTGTGAGGGGAGCAAACACCAGAATTTCACACCCTTATTTTAAACCTGAGGACAATTACCCAAATAGCCAAGAAATTGCAGGTTCAGTTTCCTAAAAATATTCGCTTCTAGCACAACAAACGGAATTATTTTGTCTGTGGCACCTCTCTATATTTTCTGTTGCAGAACATTGTTAGACTTTGTCGGGATTGCTTTGGCATTTCAGAGTGATTTAAGCAGGAAGATTGACAGCATTACAATGAGGCTGTCATTATCATCCCTCCTGTGGTATAATTGCCTATACTGTTGAACAAGCAGCTCCCATCTCAAGCGCTTGGAGGTCTGCCCCCCCCTCCCATCTCTCTCTCTCTCTCTCACTGTCTCTCTTCTCTGTGTCTTGCTTGCCCTCTCATTCTTGTTTTGTTTCTCTGTCTCTGTCTTTCTTGCTCACGCTTTCTCTCTCACTCTGTCTTTCTATCTTTGTCTCTCTACTCATCCCATGCATCCATCAGAATCATCAGAGAATCTTACAGCTTTTCAGTGTGGCCATCTGTCAATACTACTTCATGCAGTCGAGTGGAGAAACGCGTGTCCATCCATTGGCTCTCCTGAGGCCTCTGCTGGCCTGCCCCCTGCTAGTCTGAGGCTTGCTATAGCTGGTTAACCCAGGACTGGAGCGTCGCTCTCCAGCCCTTGTGGCTACTTCATCCACCCCCCCAATCAGGCAGCTGGATGAGCCTCCCACTTCACTGCCATGGAGTAGCTTGTAACACTGTAATGAGTTAACTTTCAGAATGATCTACATAATTTATTTCCTGCCCCACAGGAGCTCGCTGAAGCATTAATTAATATCAGGGCCTGGTATCAGCAACCATCCCAGTGTGGGATTCCTTCTGGCTCCTATTTTTGGCACCATGGAATTCAATATATTTGTGCAACCAGAATGCAGTTTGTTGTATATTGATGAGAGTCATTACTTCCGGTGTTGTGGTACTCAGATTACATTAGTATATGTGGTTTTAGAGTGAAATCTGGACACAGCTGTAGGGCAGGTCTCATACCTGAGACAAGCTTATATCAATGGAAGGAGATATGACGAAGCATAAATGAAACATAGCAACAAGTTGTCTGTTGGCAGCAATGTTCTCCACACTCAAGTACAACAGACAGGTTAGCGTGATCTGATTCTTGATGTGTGGACGCACCTCACCCCCTTTCTCTTTCTTTCTGTCACTCCCTCTACAGAATTCAATACGGCACAATCTGTCATTGAACAAGTGTTTTCTCAAAGTGCCTCGCTCCAAAGATGACCCAGGAAAGGTAAGACTTTAATCATGGATTTGGGTATAAAGACAAATGTGTGTAATCCTGAAAATCAGTAGAACAATGTTTAGCTTCATAGTTGGCAGAATTCACTGTCACGTTTTTATGTGTGTATCATGCTAGCTGTGCTGGAAATATGTTACCTCTGAATGATTGCCAAGATTCTGGACAGTCTGAAAATGCCATGGCATGCTCTTAATCTGTCTGTACATGAACCTGGTCACCCCCACAGAACTGCGTTTCAATTCTGGGGAGGAGAGTAGTCTTTGACAAGCAGAGACAGTAGATGGTGTGGTGAAAGGGGAAAAATCAGAGTGGTAAGGAGAGCAAGCCAGGTCATTGCTAGAACCTTACATCCCAAAGACATTTGCTCTCTGTATCCTGTTTTATTTATGTGTAAAACAGTGTCGTAGAAACCCAAACATGATAATTTAAACATTTGAATCTCAGTCGGACCACTTAGATTTTTTCTACCTAATATACGTGACAGTCTATGGTGATCTAATAAATACTGGCTCCTGGTCCACGGAGCAGTTCATGAAAAAGGAGCCTATGCTCCTATATTTAGTATGATAGCGTGCATAGGTCTAACGTGTAGCCTAACCCAGATTTTATCCTGGCAGCATCAGACTATATGCTCATACACTTTGGGAACCACACAAATAGTTGCACACTCACATGCACACTCACAGACACATCATGAAGAGCTACGCCTAGCTGTGTAGGAGATGGGGACTGAATGCTAATTTCATGTTTTTCTGTAATCCTCTGATATTCACACTCCTGGGAGCTGCTCCACTAAATACAAAATAATCTATTGGTGTATGGATCCCATTCCAAATGCATGGCCAACATGCTCACATCCTTAATGTTTAATTTGGAATTTTCTTCACTCCCTCCCCCCCCGAAGACAACTTCAAAGAGGCTCTAGCCGCTCTTGATATGTGCATCAATATTGTAATGTGGCAGGAATATGAGAACTGCTGGTTGGATGAGATAGGAGTCATGTCACTCTCAGACTGTTTTCCTCTCAGAGATGGTGTCTCGAGATGACACTTGGTATTGTACATACCTACATCCTGTCTACTTCATAGAAATGTAGCCACTAATAATCTACATTTTTACTGGTTAAGATTTTTATGATGATTGCTGAGTTTGTTGTGTTTGACCTTCCTGTATTTACACAAAGAAAGGGAGGTAAATGATATAATTTATGTTGATGTATGAAAATGAACTAGGTCATTTGTGGAAAGAGAGCACATCTGTAATCAAAAAAACACCCCCAACACCCTTTGTTTTACGACTGCAGAAATTTTGTGGCTATATTACAATGTTTCCTCAAGACTCCACGGACACACTCTACTTGGCATTGCTACAGTATGTTGCAGTATATTTTTGAATAATTTAATGACTTTTACATGGGGGTTTTTTCTGCAAAATCTCTAGAGGATTGTATAGTGAAATGCAGAAACCCTCCTTCATTAGGGTTAACTTAATGTGCACAATCTCTTTTTGTCTTTGTTACACATAATTTGAAAACATCTGCATCTGTATCCCTGCAATTAACCCCTGCATTGTAGCATGTAGATGGATATGACATAGATTTACTTTTTTCACCTTCTTGTAGAAAACATGGGGCCTGTAATGAATCTTTTCAACACATTTCCATATCTTATATGAAAGGTTTCCTCATGCTGGTTGATTGTACTGTGGATTATTCTTCCCTCTGAGGAAATTATTAATTGACCACAAAGCCTTGCACATATTACACATAATTGCACATATATTCTGATGAATATAGGCCAATTTTGGATTTTCATTATAACAGTTGCACCAGTGGTATAAGTGGGCTGTGGAACATAGAAGATTTTTTAACTCTAAGAAGTGCAGTTCATTGTGCATGCAGTGGTTATTGTATAGAAGTTGAGGTACAGCTTGTTGTGTGACCTCTGCTGTTGTTCAGTTAATCTCTAATGGAAATAGCAATTCTCTGCTGAGGGAGTAATTTTAAAGGTCCTGATCTCAGTTTCTCTTGACAATTGAGATTTTATCAGGGAGACTTATGAAATATTAATAATAAATTTAGAACTTGGCAGACCCTTAAGGTAAAAATATGTACTGTAAGCTCCTATCTTGTTGTTTGGACAAAAAACACGTAGAAAAATAAAGTGCAGCTTTATTTGCTAAATAATGCACCTAGCTGTTGAATTGCACACTGATGCCCAAGTGCCAGTCCACTATTTTTGCCTTGATTTTCCTCAATCAATGCCCAATGCTTCCTTGATTTGTGCACTGAGACTGTGGAACCTGTAATATTGGCAACAGTTCTCTAACGCGGGTACCTGAGGCTGAAGGAGTATGGCTCAGGAGAGGCTTAGTTTCAGCACCACCAGCTGCCACACTAAGCCTCTAATTTATTAGCAGTCACAAGAGGAAAAGCCAAGCCTTTTCTAATGAATAAAACCCTCTACACCCCACAAGTTAAGTGCTATCAACTCAAAAATATACATGATGGGACATATATATCTTCAAATAGCAGATGAGGCACACTGATCATAAGCAGGAAAGTTTCAGTGCAGAAGAAAAGATCTGATGTTGGTGTCCTGTTGTGTCAGAGGGGAAAACACCTCAATCTGGTGCAAACACTATAGGGATGTCACGTGGCAAAGTTATTTGTTATGTTGTCAGCTAAACATCAGGTTCTCCTCTGTGTAGGGCTCTTACTGGGCCATTGACACCAACCCAAAGGAGGATGCCTTGCCTACACGGCCAAAGAAGAGGCCACGGTCTGGAGAGCGGGTAAGTGTGACGATGTGATGAGAGAAACACATTTGTCTACATGTGTTCCTCTTCCCGAGCGTCTCGCCCCTCTTCACTTGCGTCACGATTCATCTGTGCTTCTGTGGCTCTACTTTTGCCTCAGTTTTCTTTTCCTTTTACCCTCCTTTCTCTCCCACTCTTTCCATAGCACACATATACAAGCACACACACGGACTCAGCAGGAGGTCATATTCAGACTTTATGTAACTGCCTCTCTATGCTGCTTCACTAGCCTGTCAAGAAGTGTGGTCCTTATTAATAAACTATGCCCCAGGCAGCCATTACATAAATTACATTGTACATTCACTTTTTTTTTTAACAAACATCAATTAATGCAGTTCTGTGTGCGCCAGCTATTCTGAGCAAGAGCTTTTGTCTTTAATTATGGATGAGTTTTACCCAGCATTACATACAGCTGTAGAGGTTTTAGTGAGCTATTCAGATTGACCTGGCCCTGGGGCATCCCAATGCACTGGTCTCTTATTTCCTCCTTCCCCACATTGTCGGTGACCAAAAGTTACTAAGAGAGGTGGATCCTGATAGACGAGCAAATCAGAAGGCACTTAGACATGCCATTGCCTTCTGACACACAAGCACATAGACAACATAAAACTCCTAGTACATTCTGGCAATGTAGCTGTCCTGATGTCTAGATATTGTCAGATTCATCCCACAACCTGTGTCTTTTCCTGGTGTGAAAATTGTGAAGGTAGAAAATACCTTGCGTTGATTATTGAACCAAAGCTTTCCATATGCATTTCTCTTCGTTCCGGTGTGACTCAAATGAACAGACAGTTCATTTTGTGCCCTCTGACAGTGTCTGCTTATAAGGCTTTCTGTTAAGAAATTGAAAGCGAGGGTTTGTGACATCTAATTTATGTTTATCATGAATATTGGTATCGTTGGCAACCAATCCTCTTAAGCAGTTTTGAGAGACAGGCATGGCAGAGTTATCTCTCACAACAATGCATCTGTACCCCAAGATGAGGTTGAGTGTATGTGTGCATTTTATGTGTATTTGGGTGTGAGGTGAGATTGGAGATGGGGGCTGTCTCATCTTCTCTGAAAGCACAATTGAAATGTGACCTAAATAAATGTATTGCTGTTGTATAGCAAAAGCTGTGTAGATGGATATGTAGCTGGTCTGACTAGATTTGTCATAAATCTAACATAGACCTTGCAACTTGTACCTTCATGTATTCGATGTTTAATGTTTACTATCATCATCATTATTATTATAATTATTATTATTGTTATTATAATTATTCTTCCTCAACACCCCACCCCTAACACCCACAGGCTTCTACGCCCTACAGCCTGGAGTCGGAGTCTTTGGGGATGGAGTGTATGATCTCTGGAAGTGCCTCTCCAACACTGGCAATCAACACTGTGACTAACAAGGTACTATAACCACCCATCCTGCCTCCAGCTCCAACACACACCTGGCTACATGACTGCACCCTGACCCCACCCACTTCTCCAACCACCTACAGCACTACTCCCCACAGAGAGAGGAGCACTATAGTGGAGGGGAGATACACAAAAGCACATGCTCATATGCCTAAAGCTCCTCTGCTATGCAACCCACACCAAAATACACAACTGCAGTGCAGCACCTTTTTCCTCCACAAAAGGCGGGAGGCTCTTGTTATCTTCAGCACAGGATTATGATGCTTGCACTGATACTTAGCACATTACAGCCTAAAATATCTAACACGGTCCTGTACGGACTTGAAATAGGATACACGACAAGCTGCATTCGGTGACTATATTTGAACCCCTATTGGAGGTTGACACCCAGAGTCATGTTTCTCAGTCTGTGGCCTCATTACAGGTGACCACCCCTGCTGCTAGTGCTGCCTGCACACTGTTGCTTTTTTAATATGTGTAAAAGCTTGAAAACACTTTAACATCACAGAGCAAAGCTGCAGGGACCGCTCGTTGAAAGTGTGCTGTTGACTCTGTAATTTTAAATAGGCTTTTTAACCTTAAGCTCTCATCCTTTAAGCCCAATGGGGGCAGCTCTCAGGTGTACTTTTAAAAAGCCTACAACAGTGGCTTATTCATTGGCTGCAAGCATTAGCAAAAAAGAAATGTTTAAAGGCACAACTTGTAAAATATGGGCAGAATTCCAAGGTAGTTCAGAAAATCTTAGGGGAACCGTGTTACTCATGTAATCTTCAACTGCTGCTTGTTATTCTCTTTGCTGTGTCTGTCTTTGGGTGTACAGGTAGTCCTCAACCTACGAACACAATTGGTTTCCAGAGGTTATTCATAAGTCGTTATTTATTAAATTCAATCTCTAATTGCCATTTGAGGCCATTTCAATGCCATTACTATTCTAAATACAAAAGTTCTATTCTCCAAGATTTACCAGAAACAACATGTAAATAAAATAAAATACTGTGGTACTATAGTGTAACTTTAGACACCAACCCCCAGGCCGTGGACCGGTACCGGTCTGTGGGTGAATTGGTACTGCACAGAAAGATTACATAACTTATATTATTTTTGTTTATTATTCTGAGCAGTATCTCGCTTTGAAAAATTCCCTTTGCCACATCTGTTTGAGTTACTCTTGACGCAAGATACCTGCCTCAGTCACATGGCTACCTTCTTAAAGGGACCGCTCTGGCCAGTAACACAGAATACATTACTGCTAAATTGATTCTCCCAAGCTAGCAAAGTGAGGAGACAGAAGGAGAACCTACGACTTCAAAGAAATAAAAAAGCTGGAAAATACTGATTTTTCTGTTCAATGTTCCATTTTCATTTTATTGTATGTATCTACCAAACATTAAAAGCCGGTCCGTGAAAATATTGTCTGACATTAAATTGGTCTGTGGCACCAAAAAAGCTGGGGACTACTGCAGTGAAGTATTCCAGATTGAAGCCTGATTTGCTGAGATGCCCACAGAGACGCATATAAGAACAAGGTGGGCGAGATGAGTGTTGGAGATGCACTTATGGAATGGTGCTTCTATTGGCGGGGGTTGCATCAAAAAGAGGAACTGCAGTAGTGGAATATGGGGGTGTGGGGTTCGTACCTACGAATGTTCACAAGTTGAATGTTCGTATGTTGAGGATTACCTGCAATCAGAGCTTGTGTTAGGTTAGTTAGCTAGAAAGCTAATGTTTTTTCAGCTGAGTAAAGTCTGCCTAGACCTTGAGTACTTGTGGGACTCACCTTTGGCAACAGTCAACTCAACCCAAATTCATCACTGTTAACACCACACTGGTACTCAGAATGGCTGAGAGGGGAGTGGAGCAAATGTACCCCATCTGCTTACTGTTCTTTTTCATAAAGTAAATGTGTGGGTAAACCTTTTGAGTTTATTTTATTTACTTTTTAAACAGAATGCTATAAGAACTTGAGAAAGTTTTCACCCTTGCTGCTTGTGTACGACTTCCAACTTACATCAAAAAGAGCACCAAAGAATCAGCTGGACTTGCTTAAGGTTGGCTGAAGACATTGTCCTCTCATCAAAGAGGCTTTTTCATTTCCCTATTGGCTGGTAGAGAATCTAGATACTTATGTTCTTGTTTGAGCAGAAAACAAACAACCGAAACGACCACGACATACTTCTTATTAAGAGTTGGTATCATTCATAAGAGAGTCGTTGTCCCGCCCACCCTCGTATGAGTTGCTATGGTGAGGTGCCCCCAGGTGGGAATGGTTTTTGTGGTTTCTGGAGATGGAGGGCAGTGCTGCATTGAAGGTGTCTGGTAGATGGACATGGCTGTCCTCAAATGAATGGCTTATGTCTTTCAGGTGTAGATGGACAGCCGAGTCTAGTCCTGAGGAGGTGTCTCTCCTGGGGAGAGCCATACTCTTGTGGAGTGATTGTTTTGTCTCTCCAATGTGCGAGTCCCTGCATTCCTTGCTGTGTTGGATAGCAATCACTACGTTGGTCTGTTTGTGTTTTGTTGCTTTGTCCTTAGGGTGGACCAGCTTCTGTCTTAGTGTGTTACCAGGTTTGAAGTGTTGTGTTTACTGGAAATTGTCTTTTTTTCCTTTTTTTCTGAAATACCAGTAGTGTAAGGCAAAACATATTTGTTTGTATAGCACAATTTCTACACAAGGCAAATTCAAGGTGCTTTGCAATGGCAAAAAACCACATTCAGCGTAGAACTTTAAAATCAGTTATAAAGATAATTTAAATTTAGACATTAAAATCAAACATTAAATCATAGAAATAAGGTAGTTCAGAAATAAAAGTGCATGAAAAGTCAAAAAATGTATGTATTACTGTAATAGAAACTTAGAGTAAATAATATTTTCAGGCCAGATTTCAAAGAGCTGACAGTTTGAGCAGACCTGATGTGTTCAGGAATTTTGTTCCACAGGTGAGGAGAGTAATAGCTGAATCTCTTCTTCTTCTTCTTTTCCTTTCAGCCTTTCCCTTCAGGGGTCGCCACAGCGAATCAACCGCCTCCATCTAACCCTGTCCTTTGCATCCTCTTCTCTCACACCAGCTACCTTCATGTTCTCTTTCACTACATCCATAAACCTCCTCTTTGGTCTTCCTCTAGGCCTCCTGCCTGGCAGTTCAAAACTCAGCATCCTTCTACCAATATATTCACTATCTCTCCTCTGGACATGTCCAAACCATCTCAGTCTGGCCTCTCTGACTTCATCTCCAAAACATCTAACATGTGCTGTCCCTCTGATGTACTCATTCCTGATCCTATCCTTCCTGGTCACTCCCAAAGAGAACCTCAGCATCTTCATCTCTGCTACCTCCAGCTCTGCCTCCTGTCTTTTCCTCAGTGACACTGTCTCTAGACCAAACAACATCGCTAGTCTCACCACAGTTTTGTACACCTTTCCTTTCATTTTAGCTGAAACTCTTCTATCACACATCACACCTGACACTTTTTTCCACCCATTCCATCCTGCCTGCACACGTTTCTTCACCTCTTTTCCACACTCTCCGTTGCTCTGGACTGTTGACCCCAAGTACTTAAAATCCTCCACCTTCTTGATCTCTTCTCCCTGTAACCTCACTCTTCCACTTGGGTCCCTCTCATTCACACACATGTACTCTGTCTTACTGCGGCTAACCTTCATCCCTCTCCTTTCCAGGACAAACCTCTACCTCTCTAGCTTCTCCTCCACCTCTTCCCTACTCTCACTGCAGATCACAATGTCATCTGCAAACATCATAGTCGATGGAGATTCCTGTCTAACCTCGTCTGTCAGCCTGTCCATCACCATAGCGAACAAGAAGGGGCTCAGAGCTGATCCCTGATGCAGTCCCACCTCCACCTTGAACTCCTCTGTCACACCTACAGCACACCTCACCACTGTCTTACAGTCCTCATACATGTCGTGAACTGCTCTAACATACTTCTCTGCCACTCCAGACTTCCTCAGACAATACCACAAATCCTCTCTGGGCACCCTGTCATAAGCTTTCTCCAGATCTACAAAAACACAATGCAGCTCCGTCTGGCCTTCTCTGTACTTCTCTATCAACATCCTCAAAGCAAATACTGCATCTGTAGTACTTTTTTTTGGCATGAAACCATACTGCTGCTCATAAATGCTCACTTCTGCCCTTAGTCTAGCTTCCACTACTCTTTCCCATAACTTCATTGTATGGCTGATCAGCTTTATTCCTCTGTAGTTGCCACAACTCTGCACATCTCCCTTGTTCTTAATGCTGCTTTGCTATTTTTGGATCTGATTCTGGGAACACACAATAAACTTCTCCCTGATGACCTGAGGGCTCTGGGTGGTTCAAATGGAGCTAATAAGTCCACGATGTATTTTGGTCCATGACCGTTCAGTGCTTTGTAAATCAGGAGTAAGATTTTGAATTTTATCCTTTGACTGAAAGGATGGAAGTGTCTAGGAGAGGTGGCAGTAGAGTTTCTGACTAGGTTTTCAACAGGATCTCGGATAGTGAGAAGATGCCTGAGGAATGGAGAAGTGTGCTGGTGTCCTTTTTTAAGAACAAGGGAGATGTACAGAGTTGCAGCAACTACAGAGGAATAAAGCTAATGAGCCATACAATGAAGTAATGGGAAAGAGTAGTTGAAGCTAGACTAAGGGCAGAAGTGAGCATTTGTGAGCAGCAGTATGGTTTCTTGCCAATAACGAGTACTACAGATGCAGTATTTGCTTTGAAGATATTGACGGAGAAGTACAGAGATGGCCAAAAGGAGCTGCATTGTGTTTATGTAGATCTGGATAAAGCTTATGACAGGGTGTCCAGAGAGGAACTCTGGTATTGTATGAGGAAGTCTGGAGTGGCAGAGAAGTATGTTAGAGCAGTGTAGGACATGTATGAGGACTGTACGACAGTGGTGAGGTGTGCATTGGTGTGACAGTGGAGTTCAAGGTGGAGGTGGGACTGCATCAGGGATCAGCTCTGAGCCCCTTATTGTTCGCTATGGTGATGGACAAGCTGACAGACGAGGTTAGACAGGAATCTCCATCGACTATGATGTTTGCAGATGGCATTGTGATTTGCAGTGAGAGCGGGGAACAGGTGGAGGAGTAGCTAGAGAGGTGGAGGTTTGTCCTGGAAAAGAGGGGAATGAAGGTTAGCTGCAGTAAGACAGAGTACATGTGTGTGAATGAGAGGGACCCAAGTGGAAGAGTTAGACTACAGGGAGAGAAGTTGGAGGATTTTAGGTACTTAGGGTCAACAGTCCAGAGCAATGGAGAGTGTGGAAAAGAGGTGAAGAAGCGTGTGCAGGCAGGATGGTACAGATGGAGGAAAGTGTCAGGTGTAATGTGTGATAGAAGAGTTTCAGCTAAAATGAAAGCAAAGATGTACAAAACTGCTGAGACCAGCAATTATATTTGGTCTAGAGACAGTGTCACTGAGGAGGAGACAGAGCTGGAGGTAGCAGAGATGAAGATGCTGAGGTTCTCTTTGGAGTGACCAGGATAGATAGGATCAGGAATGAGTACATCAGAGGGACAGCACATGTAAGAGGTTTTGGAGATAAAGTCACAGAGGCCAGACTGAGATGGTTTGGTCATGTCCAGAGGAGAGATAGTGAATATATTGGTAGAAGGATGCTGAATTTTGAACTGCCAGGCAGGAGGCCTAGAGGAAGACCAAAGAGGAGGTTTATGGATGTAGTGAAAGAGGACATGAAGGTAGTTGTTGTGAGAGAAGAGGATGCAGAAGACAGGGTTAGATGGAGGCAATCGATTTGCTATGGTGACCCCTGAAGGGAAAAGCCGAAAGGAAAAGAAGAAGAAGATCCTTTGACTAAGAGGAAGCCAGTGTAGGGATTTGAAGACTGGTGTAATATGGTCCAGCTTCCTGGTGTTAGTTAGGATTCTGGCAGCAGTGTTCTGGGGGATGACAACGGGTTTCCATTTGTCTTTCCTTCCTTTTTCTGTTGTTGGCTTTGTTGGTGTTGACAAATGCCCTGTTCCCATAAACACATGTCTAAAGAGCATTCCCGATATGTTTCTTCTTCTTCACCTTTCCTTCTGTTCTGGCGAGGATGTTTTGGGGCCAGTGGTTCATTGTGGTTTGTGACCCCTAACTTGTGCTGTTATGGGTGATGGGAATCAAGAAGAAGATTCTGGTCAGTATGGGTTGCTTTTCTGTACGCTTCGATTTTGAGATTCCCATCCATTTCAAGGTGTGCTGCATAGTCCAAGAAGGGCAGGATGTTGTCCTTAACATCATCACAGGTGAACTTGATGATCCATCATACTGATATGGTCTGAAAAGACCTTTCTTGGATCTTGATATTTACCCAGGTGTCATCTACATACCAAAAAAAAATGTCTGGGTGCTGCCCCTGGGAAAGAGGTCAGGTGCCTTGCTTTCCACCTCTTCCATATACAGGCTGAGCTTGTTTGAGGTGGGTCATCCTCACACGGTGCTGTGTGCTGTGGTCTATCGCCGTCCAAAGCATAACAGCGACTTTTTAACAGACTTTCTTCTTTTCTGGCTGATATTATGCCAAAATACGACCGAATCCTGGTTGTTGGGGATTTTAACATTCATGTGTGCTGCCCTGAAAACCCTCTGGCGCAGGACTTTTTAAACATTATTGACTCTTTTAATCTTGTTCAGTCTGTTCTGGGTCCTACACTTAAACGTGGTCACACTTTGGATCTGGTTTTATCTTATGGTTTTCCCTGTTTTTAACCTGGAGATCTGTGAGGCGTTTTTCTCAGATCACAAACCTGTACTGTTCGAGGCTCCTGTTCACTTTCACATGGTTAAGTCTTGCGTGTCTGCTCGCAGGTGTCGAGTTATTAACCCCTCCACTGCTGCTTTCTTCTCAGAGGCTTTTGGACAGAGGTGTGCAATTCCGGAATCAGTGGATGAGGATACAGAGACTCTTAACTCCTGGTTTCTCAGCATCTGTCAGACTGCCATTGATGTTGCAGCTCCACTTAAGACCAAACAACATAAAACTGTATCGGAGCCCTGGCTGAACAAAACAACCCATGCTGCCAGACAGGAGTGTAGAAGAGCAGAGCGAAAATGGAAAAAAGGACAAACTACAAGTGTCGTTTCAAATATTGAGGGATGGTTGGCGTAGTTACCAAAAATCTGTGGACGCCAAATGACAATATTTCTCTGACCTTGTTTCGAACTCACACACACCTCGTGTGTGTGAGTTAACTCTGCTCTTAAGTCACCACAACTGTTGGAACCGACACCTGTGTGAAACGTTTCTTGGCTACTTCATTAGTAAAGTTTCACTTGTTTCACCTCCATCCACTGACCCCTCAGTCCCAGTCTCCTGCAGTACAGTGTTCAATACTTTTGAAGCTGTGACCCTGCCTTATGTACAGGAAATTGTCACTCATTTGAAGCCCTCTGGTTCTCCTGAAGATGCTGTTCCTCCTCGACTTTTTATGGAAGTTTTCCAGGTTGTTGGTCCATCCTTTCTTGCTGTTATTAATAGCAGTTTGTCTTCTGGAGTAGTCCCTGCCAATTTTAAACATGCTGTGGTTCAACCTTTGCTTAAAAAATCTGGGCTGGATCCCTCAATAATGACAAATTTTAGACTCATTTCTAAACTGCCTTTTATTTTGAAAATCTTAGAAAAGATCGTGTACTCCCAGCTAATGGACCTTTTAAATGATCATAATATCAGAGATTTTCCAATCTGGTTTTAAGCCTTTGCACAACACTGAATTGGCACTTTTAAAAGTTTTTAATGATATCTTTTTAGCGACCGGCTCAGGATATTGCGTTGTACTCCTTGACCTGACCGCAGCATTCAACACAGTGGACCATGATATCCTGATTGCTCGCTTGGAGCAGTGGGTGGGCATTCGTGGCACAGCACTCAGATGGTTTAGATCACATTTATCTCAGCGAACATTCTGTGTCAGTTTTGATGATTGTGTGTCCTCCACTGCGCCTGTCTCTTGTGGGGTACCTCAGGTCTTTGTGCCTGGCCCTTTGTTATTCTCGCTATACCTACTCCCACTTGGTGCAATTTTAAGAAAACATGGTATCTCTTTTCACTGTTATGCTGATGATACTCATATATATTGTATGTGCCTCTTAAGAAGTCTGACTACAGTATGAAGCCGCTCCTTGATTATTTAGGTGACATTCAAACCTGGAAGTCGCTGAATTTTCTCAATTTTAATTGAAAAAAAAACCTGAAGTTATGATTTTTGGTGGCACCTCTGAAACCCCCGTTATCAATCTTGATTGGTTGGCAAGGTACAGCAAGACAGTCGCTAACAACTTGGGGATAAAAATGGATAGAGAACTTAAATTTGAAAGCCAGATTAAAGCAGTGGTGAAATCTACCTTTTTCCAGTTGCGGCAGTTGGCAAAAATTAAGCCAATTTTAGGGAAAAAAGATTTTGAGACAGCAATCCACGCCTTTGTGACAACTCGGCTGGATTGCTGTAACAGACTTAATGTAGGGGTTAGTGGGTCCTCCATTGCCCGCCTTCACCTGGTCCAGAATGCTGCTGCTCATCTTTTAACTGGAACGAAAAAGTACAAGCACATCTCATCGATTTTAGCATCACTCCACTGGATGCCCACACATTTTAGGATTCATTTTAAAATCCTTTTATTTGCTTTTAAAGCCATAAATGGCCTCGCCCCACCTTACCTCTCTGAGCTACTTCACCCGTACACGCCCAGCCGCTCTCTCAGGTCAGCTGACCAGCTGCTCCTTATACAGCCTAAAGTCAGGCTGAAGCTCAGAGGGGAACGTGCGTTCGCAGTTTCAGCTCCCAAATTATGGAATGGGCTCCCACTGCACATCAGGCAGGCTTCTTCATTGGCTCATTTTAAAACTCTTCTTAAAACCAACCTCTTTTCCCTAGCATTTGACAGCTTTTAGAGTGATTTGTGTATTACTTCACATTATTTTAATTGTTTTTATCTGATTTCATTTCCGCTTTTAACTTATTTTAAATTGTTTTATTGGATTTTTATTTTGATATTTTATTTAACTGCATTATGTTCATGGTTTTATGGTGCGTCTGTTCTGTTATTTATCCAGTTGCTGTGCAGCACTTTGGAAACCTTGTGTTTATTTAAATTGTGCTCTCACTACAGATCACCATGTCATCTGCAAACATCATAGTCGATTGAGATTCCTGTCTAACCTCGTCTGTCAGTTCTGTGCACCCTGTCATAAGCTTTCTCCAGATCTACAAAAACAGAATGCAGCTCCTTTTGGCCTTCTCTGTACTTCTCTATGAACATCCTCAAAGTCCAAAAATAATGTATTAAAATGAATATATCCTATACAAGGTGTGTCGTATCAGGTGAACTGATTGAAAGGAAACTACAACTAACTCTTTTATTTTAAATCCCCTGGTTAAAGCTGTTACCACCTCCACTCCTGCTCAGATGCAGAACAACAGTGAACCTCTCATTCTGCCTTCATTAATGTCCACAACAGAGAGGAGCAGCAAAGACGCCACAGTCAATCTGAACAACCTGTATAAAAGGGTCTTTTGACCAGTAGATGGAAGCTGGATCTGTAGTGGCCATGCAGTTTGTCATGTCGGTGTACAGACAGATTCACAAGCATGAGTGTGGAAAAACTCAGTCGTTTTTCTTTCCTGATTTCTACAAAGAAACACTTGCTGCAGCCCCATCAGCAGTGACAGTGTAATGAGGCTCTAATGTAAAGAGCTGACAGTTTAAGGTCTGGACGCCTGCCATTAAATACCTCTCGTCAAGTAACTCAGAAGAACAAGCAGAGAATTTGACAGTTGTGCAATTGGAATGCTGTTGAATAGAGTTATCGATTTGCTTCTTTGTTCACTTGATTGTGACCAAAAAAAAAAGTGTTACAGCAGTACAAATGTAACAAGAGACAAAGTGTGACAGCAACAGATCTGAAGCCCCCGACTCCTCAGCTTGTTTCTCATCGTCTCCGACTGTAAACACACAACAGGCCACGCCTCTTTGAGTGCGGTGTGCCAAGCCACAGGAATTCCCTCTCTCTGTTTTTCTCTCCCTCCCTTTCTATTCCAGTCTCTTCCCCTCATTCCCGCCTTCTCAGATAGACCAATTGGAAATGCAGGTCAGACAACTACCAAACCAGAAAAAAAACTTTTTATCTCTCCTGATGGACATTCTACACACAAACACACACACACACACACACACACACACACACACACACACAGATTGTGTTCTGAGGTGGCACTTAATATTGGCGTAGCTGTGATGAAACTCTGGCACAAAAGTTTTATGATGAAGGGAAAGAGGGGATTGTTGAAAATCTGTTTTCCAATGAACATTCTGGCCTTTTTCCCCTCTACTTTCTCATATCCCTTTCTTCTCCACCTCTCCCTGTCTGTTCAACCCTGCATGAAGGAATTGAACAGAACTCTAGCTGGCATTGTTGGAGACACCTGGGCCAATCTTGCTTTGATTTCATAATCCGTGTCTCATGCTCCAGATTAGGTGCCCATGTTAAAAGACACTTTAGGCTTTTTTCTTAATTCATTACTAAGAATAGCACTCTGACTGGCTCTGCCTGCTCGCTAAAACCGTAGAGCCATTCCTGCCTGTACAAGCATGTCTGCCTCTGTTTTTTTATGTATGTGTTATCTTACCTTTGTGCACATCTCTGCCTGTTGAAGTTGGTACCTGTGCTTTGTGTGTGTGTGTGTGTGTGTGTGTGTGTGTGTGTGTGTGTGTGTGTGCGTGCGTGCGTGCGCGCGTGCGCGCTTATGCTGGCTTACATATATGTCTGGGTGTTTGTCTGGCGGTGCATGCTTGAGTAGGCATCTTTACTCGGGGGACTCTGGAGTCTGCGTAAGCCACAGAGCAATGAGGTTTTGATATCATCACACTTTATGGGTGAGTGGAATAGAAATAGATTGCGGTGAGAGATTCGAGGCTTAAAGGCTGTTTAATGACTTCATTACGCATAACATTTATACTTCTGTGGCACACTGTTTTTGATTAGGTTTGTAGGGCTGAATTTGTGGATGTGCTTAAGACCTCAGTCTTAGCTGTTCAATGAGTTCCCCTTCACACTAATGAACACTGGAGCCAAGCCCACACCAAGGCGAGTTCCCTAATGAGCTTCTATTACCACCTCCCTATTCTTCTCTCCCTCAGCCTTCCCCCTCTACCATCTACAATATTCCTGTATTCAGCATTTTGCAATTGTGTCTATTTGAACACAATATCTTTTTTTGAATCACATTTTAGAAAGATCCATAATGAAAGCTGAATGTGATCACACTGTTTGTGGTCCTGGATTCATAAAAACCTGTCATTCAGCTGGGCAGTCAGTTATAGCAGAAAAGACAGTCAGAGCTACCTGGGTTCCTTTGCCTCCTTGTGGCCTCTGGTAGTTTTTTGTTCCTCAGCAGAGAGACAAGAGGCCTCAGTCCACTGCTGCTAAGAGGCAGGGCTGAGCTAATCTGGCTGCCTGAAGGCTGATTCCACTGCTGCCTCATTGTGCTGAGCACAGACCCCACTCTGTTCAACTCCCAGTGATGAGGAGAAGCCACCATGCTGCTCTCTGTCACATACTCACACACACACACACACACACACACACACACACACACACACACACACACACACACACACACACACACACTAAACTGCTAGGTCCTCTTCCACTGCAACACCAACTCCATCAGTGCATTACTGCCATTTTTTTCTTACAATACAAAACTCCACACATGGGCAATTCTCTGTGGGTGTCATTAATGTCATTATCTGGATCATTCTTCTTACTCTTAATTGTCCGATGGAGCAATTTATTTGAGCAGGGTGGGAAGACTTAACCTTGTTAGACGATAATTAAGATTGTCGTCTTGAAGTGGTTTGGCTAGTTTTGCGACTATATTGAAAGGTCACTGTCTCGGCTGCACTGAAATCCTTTGTTAGCTGTCCCAAACGGATTTGCGCTTGGCTAGCAGATGTGGCTGACATCGCCAGTAATGTGACCTTTAGTGATGGGAATTTCTCGGCTGTCTCCAGACCCCTTTACACGTTCGGCTGGAGCCCCTCAGTGACTGTTGTGGCTGTTCAGTAGCAGTCTGGATCTCTCATGCACACATTTAATAAACCAACTACTCTGGTATTATGGCATGTTATTGCATGCAGCACATGCATGCTTGGGCTTTGCATTTCCACTCAGAATTACTTTAACTCCAGACCAACATTAACTCACATACCCATTATCTTAGCGGAATGCTAACATGCTCTGCCATGAGCAAGAGGGGAGAAAGCATTAGTGGGTCTCTGTGAGAGCATTATCTAATGTTATTTACGTGTTTCAGGTGGCGTTGTACAACACAGACCAGGAAGGGAGTGATAGTCCAAGAAGCAGCCTTAACAACAGCCTGTCTGATCAGAGTCTGGCCTCTGTCAATCTCAACAGTGTGGGCAGCGTGCACAGCTATACACCGGTAAGACCACAGAAACATGACTCTGCAGTGTTCATTTTAAAAGTTTTCTTGTATGTGATACAATCTAAAATTGTCCTTTTGGAACATGGCGTTGCCTGAATTCATTTTCCACTAGAAATACACAGATGAGGGACATCCTGTCTCTACCCTGAATCCCACTTACATGTCATTCACAATCGTTTTCCCTTCATTCTTTGTCATCTAAATACCTAACATTCTGTAAAAAAAAATGAAAAAAGTTCAATCTGAAAATTTCCAAATGGTAAGCTTTGATTCGTCATGTGGATGGACCTGAACACACCCATATAGAAAGAAAACACTGCCTCTGGCACCAACGTGAAGCACCACAAATGAACAAACAACCACCAAATATCTGTCAACAGTGGCCAACCCATTTATGCTGCATGTGATGTGAACCCAGTCCAACAAGTGTCTCATGACAGGCTGAGAAATCTTCATGTACACCTATTACTACTTTTACTATTACCTATTACTGCTATTATTATTATTATATAGTACTGCTATCAAGTTCTTGCTGGAGCAACTTTGTTTACAATTCCTGCTGCTGCTGCTCATGCTGAATAGAGGGAAGGATCCTAATGATGATTGTTAAGGTCTCGCTCATGAAAGTCTTCTAGTCTGCTATTAATATCTAATTATTTATTTAATGTCACTGATAAACTGTTTTTGCATCACCACCTGCAAAGTGCTAAGGCTAAATGATTAATTCTCATTTTGTTCATTTTTCCAACTGTTGGGTAGCTACAGTGTATGAATGAAAGTGCTACTGCTAAGCTTAGAAAGCGCACTGGATCCCATATTTCATCCGATCAGAACGCCCCAGGAGACTCTCTTCAGAGGAGCTCAGTCGTAAACAGCAATAGACTGAAGCTCACGGTGGACATGCGCTGGAATACAACATCAAAAAGGGGTTAAGGGAAACAGAGTAAAATGTGCGCGCTGGAAGACAGACAAAGAGAGGCGCTTCTTCTGATGTCCTCCCACCAGAGATGCCCCCCTCTTTGGTGTGGTCCTACCACATCCTAGAGTGCTCCCTGCTCCAGGCTCTGGGCATCGATCGGCTCAGCCTGATGGATGTGCTCTCTGTGTCTCTTTCTGGTTCTTGCTCTCTTTTTCTCTGTCTGGCTTTTCTAACTATCACTCTCTCTCACTTTTTCTTTTTCTCTCTCTTTCTCTCAATTTCTCTCCTTCTCCTTTTCTCTGTTATTTCTCTCTCCTCTCTTTCTTTCTCTCTCTCAGCTGAGGAAGCAGCTCACAGTAAATATTCTGGCGTTATTGTCACCTTTGTTCTCTAACCTTTACCGTGAGCCATGCTTTTCATTATGTTGGAAGTTGTTATGATAAAACAATCAAAATTTTGGTGTGACCTCTTTTGTAATGTTAGATAACATCGGACACAGGTCCTGCTTTGTGAAACTGTGATGGTTTTGCTTGTGGAGTGATGAATCTTGCTGGTGGGGAATAGTCCGCCGCATACTCCGTGTACGTGTCCTGTGCTTAACATTGCCCACACAAATGCAGGGAAAAATGGTTACTTTTTTGTTCAAGGTATTTCAATTGATTTTCATTAAATATATTTTGCTCAGCCACTTGACTATCGGTTTGTGTCCGTTTGTGATGGTCTTGTAATGCTTTGTGAACCAAGAAGCTGACTGACACCTCTTCAGACAGAAGCAAGATAGTAACGTGGCATCGAACATCCTCATGTTTAACATCGTCATGTTTGACTTTCAAACATTTATTGTTGGAGGTTTTTCTTTTTCTTATCGGCAATGGTAGGTGTCTCCAAGCAATAATTTTCATTGTGTATGTTTTGTCGTAGTAGTTTGCTTTTCTTAGCATCAGTGCTCCTTGTAATCTGCTGTTCAGATGTAACAGAATCAGTCAAGGTGCCTTCAAAAAAAAAGAACCTCAAAGATGAAACATCAAACATAATCTTATTTTGCACTTAGCAATGCTTTTTGCTCTTGTAAATCTTTATCTTTCTTTATCCCTTAATCTCCACAGGTGACCAGTCATCCAGAGCCCGTTTCCCAGTCAATGAGCCTCCAGCAGCCCCCCCAGTCCCAGTACAACATGCCAGACAGGGATAAGCAACTCCTGTTCTCTGAATTTGAAGATCTCAGTGCCTCCTTCCGCAGCCTTTACAAGTCTGTTTTTGAGCAGTCCTTTAGTCAACAAGGTTAGTGGCTTCACGGGAGCACCGATCCGACACCTAATGGAGAGCCCGGTTTTCATTTATCGAGGAACAGGATGTTACTCAGAACGATGTGGTTTTGGTCTTAACTGCTGGGGCTATAGATGGTCTTTACATGCTAATTAGTTTTATTGAGAAGTGAGCAGATATTCAACTGAGTGACGAGCCTTTAGCACAAATCTGTACTATAACACGTTGTAGTGTTTTCATGGTCTTTTGCCAGAGCAATCTGTGAAAAATCTCATTTCTTATTTAAAAGCAGAGTGGAGAAATCATGTTTAAATATTTCATTAAAGGACGTAAAGAGATGTTATTGCATTTATTTAATGGTTCATTCAGAATTAATACCGTACTCTATTACTCCGGCTCAACATTTTTTAAATTACATGAAAGTTTCCAGACTCTTGACATGTTTTAAATGTTTCCTCATACGGACTGTATTTCATCAGACTAGAAGAGGGCACCGGCAGTCCTCAGTTAATCTGTGGGTTTGAGGTTCATTTGTCATAATGATGGGGAATTTGTATGATATAATATGCAGTGGTACACAGAGCACAGATTTCCTAAAGCTTGCGATTCCCTGCAGAACAGAATGCTTTTTTGCTTGTAATTTGATTGACTGATAAACAAAGAGCACTTGACAAGGGGGTTATAAGCAAAGTAGACTGAGCTTTCTGTGTGTAACCTACTTTCACAAATCAAATGCATTTCATGCTAATATTTTCAAAGAGGCCTGCCGTAATCTATCATCTATGTTTCATTAGTTGAAAGTTACCTTTTTTTTTGTGCATAAAACGGAAATCTCTTAGTCAAGACAAGCTATAGCAATTAAAAAGCGTAAATAATCAAGCTAGAGGATTTCACACTCTGCTGCTGTAGACAGTGAGCTAATTCACTGGCTTTGATAATAGGTAATGAGCTCGCATTATTATTCTGGTGTGGCATTAATTGCTTTCTGTATTTCCCTGGTTGGACAATGGGCTGTCTGTGCCGATAAGAGATGCACCTTTGTCACCCCTACAGTAAGTGTTATGTAGCGACTGTGGAGGTGCAGGGCCAGAATCAACTCTAAAAGCACTCCAGTGAAATAGGTTTATGGCGCCAAAGCTGTGAAGGACAGCGCCTCTTAAGTCCACTCCCTGCCACTCAGATGATTGCAGTTGGGTGTGCAGATGTTCATGTTCTAGCCGTGTCTATTAGAGAGCTTGACACCCAATGCATTTGTCAAAGACGAGCCAGATCCATGAGG
The DNA here is from genome assembly GCA_013358685.1 of Antennarius maculatus. Lineage (NCBI taxonomy): Eukaryota > Metazoa > Chordata > Actinopteri > Lophiiformes > Antennariidae > Antennarius > Antennarius maculatus. The sequence continues at coordinate 10,260,533 of CM023609.1, forward strand.
CAGGAAAGAGGGGGTTGCTACGGCTCATGAACCTTTGAGACAACTTCTGCTGAGTGATTCTCTGATGCAACAACATGGCAGCTGGTCTACATGTAGAACTACTTAGCATCCTACATTTGATAAAATATTTAGATGATAAACCTAACGTTTGCTTTCCATGTGAATGTCCCGGATCTTCTTGTGTTTCAACAACAGGTGTAGTCAAGTAACACATTTCAGGACAATATGAAGCTATATGTGTAATTAGAAGTAAGGTTTAGATAACGGTACTTGCCATACAAGTACATTTAAGAAAAAAATAGAATCTTGATGTCCATGGTGATGTCTGTTAATTTTTTACTTACACCCATCACCAAAATGTTTTCAATACAGACTGAACAGCAAAAATCTTTCAGTGGAGAAGCTGAAACAAGCTAGTCAATCAATTTAACAGTATAATTAAATATTTGGGAGGTTTAATTCACATTATTACAATTTTGTTTGAGAATAAATATGGATACCTTTTGATCAAAAAATGTCTTTTTGAGATTGATGATCACATTAGTTTAAGTCATTGCTTGTTTTAGCTTTTGTGTATTTTCCCTTTTGGCTGTTTTTGTATGATTCTGTATTGACAATTCATACCTGTTTATTCACAAAGAAACTAATAAGATGTTAACAGACATCACCTTACATTTATGGAAATTCTGATTTGTTTTTTTTTCACTGTTCTCTAATAGCTTGAAAATTATTTGTAAATTAAATAATATTTATTTATTAAATGATAATTTAAAGTACTACCATTGTTCTGAATTGCTCCATTAAGTGTTGTCAGGACTATTGTAAGCTTTGTGTTGGTGTGTTTTGTTTCCCAGGTCTGATGGGCATCCCCTCAGATTCTTCCCAGCAGACCCACACCTCCTGCTCCTATCAGCACTCCCCCAGCGGCACCATTAACACTCAGAACAGCCTGTCAAACAACCAGCCCAACAGCCACCCCAACAACCACTCCACCAACAGTGGCCAGGTACCCCTGTCCCATCCGTCCCAGACCCACCCTGGCCATGGCTCGCCACACGCACAGCACCTCCCGCCACACGGTGGCCCCCACAACCAACACAACCAACACACCCAGCACAATCAGCGCCCGCAGCACTCCCAGCATGCTGCGCACTCCCAACACGGGCAGCACCCATCCCACAGCCAGCACCCACAGCAACACACACCACACCCCTCCCAACACACGCAGCACAGCCAGCACCCTCCTCAACACGGACAGCAGCATCAGAGCCTCTCCCACCAGCCCCATCCTACCCAGCAACAGATGGCCTGCAACACAGGTAAGACCCTCTGTCTGTCTTTGTCTTCTTTTGAACCAGCGCTGCCTTCCTCTTCATCCCCTTCATCACACAGACACATCCTCAAGAACAAATGTCTTCAGCTGAATATAGTTTTGCGTATGTCCTCTTTTTTTTTTTTTAAATAACGCATTGATAAAATGCTACATGTGGTAAGCAGTAAATCATCATCTGATTTATTATCTCTGATGAGGTGAGAACAAAGCAATGCTGCAACCACTGGCTTGTGCAGCCTTATAGAGGCAACTGGCTCCTCCTAGTGGTAAAAACATGGCACTGAACTATCTAAATGCCTGATCAGCTTGGATGGGGCAATACCAATGAAATTCATTATCTGCTAACCAACACACATGAATGATAATTTGACTCACAATAATTGTGTTTCCAGAAATCCGTAATTAATCCTCATTTCTCTAGGGGTGAACTTCATGTTGGAGACAAAATGACGTGTAACCTTCAAGTATTTCATGTGTGATGTTACAGATAGTGTCCTGTATGTGTGTGTGTGTTGCAGGTTTACTGTCAGACTGGTACCCAAATCTGGATGCACTGAAAGAAAGCTGTCGTATTGCTAGCAGCTATAACTGGGCTGATGTTGATCTTTCACCTTTCCAAGGTGCAGTTCGGACACTACCAATAAAATGCTAAATGTGGGATTTATTTGTGAGAAATTCATATTTTTTAAGGAGAAACAAACATTTAAAGGGAGGAGCTGATTGTACAGTACTGCTCCAGGTTTTGATTGAATGCTGAAGTGTTGACACTGGAGTTGAGAGTGAGTTTAATTAAACTGAGCTCTTCAATTAAATAACACTGCCTTCAAGTTTAATTACCAAAACACTGAGCTCAGCAGGTCAGTTTATCCAATTACAGGCTAGGATTGCAAGGTAGGATATTTTTTAATTATCACCCACTGAAGGTTACTGGCATAATGAATACATATCGAAACCAAAGTTTGCGCTTCGCATTTGTTAATTAGTTTTTCATTTAGTAAATTTAAATTCTTTGGACAGTCGGCTGTTCACTACATTTCTGTGTCGCAATGGCATTTTGGTGCAGGCAGACATGATGACTAAATGTGATGGTGATTCTGATTCTTTGGTCTGTATCCTTTTTTTGTTTGTTTTTTTCTCAGGATTAAGAGAGAGTATGAGACAAGCGGAATTGAACAATTGGTCCTTGGAACCCACACAGATCGCCGACCTCTGCTCATCCATAAATCAGTTTTTTGCCCGTACTGGTGTAATCCAGCCACAGGGGGCAGTGCAGCCTGCTGTTTGTCATGGCTCAATGCACCCCAACAAACCCAGTCAGCACCTCAACACAGGTGAAACCCTATGTCCTACCATAAAACTACAACCTGACTCATGTCCATTTCATTTGTCAAGCTGTGCTGAGTGGATTTTATTTTGACATTCCAAGTTTTTAATGTAATGTAAGCGAAATGACCCACGTCTTAAATCATTTGCGTTGAAAGCCTTTAAGCTGTTGTTCTGGTAATCATAAAGCCGGTGTAATTGTACAGTACATGAAACTTCAAATCAACAATAACGTATGTATTTCTGACTGTGGGGTCTCTGTTTATCAATTCATTGTCATTTGTTTTTAATCTCTAAGTTACAAACCGATCATTTACTGAATTTACCTTACATTTATCTCATCCTTCTTAACACTGACTCTAGTAAAAATTTGGATGTCTGTTGAAAAGACATCAAAAGAGACTACAACTTTACTTGGACGTTAACACCAATGATTGTGGTCATTTGAGTGTGTGAAGCTTTTTTTTTTATTCATTCATCTTCTAATGCCACTTCATCTGCTGTTGCGTGGTGCTGAACTGGAGTCGTGAGGCAGGGGACACTCCAGGTGCAACGCCAGTGCACCGCGGAAACACACACACGCAAACACACACTCACACAGGGTGTGGGCTTCATCAGTTGATATCAAAGATTAGTATTGCAAACGTCCCTCTTGCTGGTGTGTGAGCTCCTCACACTAACTGTAAGCCTGAGCTCAACTGATTTTTTTCTACAGTCTTATTGTCTTTGTCACCACTGCCTATGACCATAGGCTAGGGATGGGGCAAAGACTCGCTGGTAATTTGAGAGCTTCTCTTTATTTCTCAGCTCAGTCCAACACAATGGACCAATACAGCGCATACAATTGTGCTGACTCCACGACGAATTGCATATCCATCTCCCGGTCCATTTGCATTCAGTCATGAAGAAGACCCTTAGGTTTCCTGTTCACTTGTGGCAGTGACCTGACACCAACTTTGAGGAGACAATCCATGTTTTTTCTGATACACTATAACAACCAGTATGGAATCATTCCTTCTGAATCTGAGGTGGGAAATTATTCGGAGCCTCCTTTCCAGCAGCTTAGAGTCACCTTTCCCAGGGAGACTAAGGAATGAAAAAGGGAGATGGTGCATTCCAATTAGAGGAGAATCCTCCTCTAATTGGAATGCACCATCTCCCTTTTTCAAAAGTGGAACAATCATCCCACTCTTCCATTCCACAGGTGCCGGCTCATCCTCCACAACAAGGTCCAAAGCCTTTAGTGTTTCTGGGCAAATCTCACCCACTACAGCTTGCCACAGGAGAGCTGCTGAGCTCTTTCTGTTGCTCACCAATGAACAACACAGTCATTGCAAATCCATGCTTTCCCTTCTGGAGTTTACAGTTTGACAGAACTTCTTGAGTTAAAGTCCTCTGTAGCCTCTCTGAACCCACTTCCACAAAGGAACATTTGCTCCAGCATCTGTAAAGTTGTGATTGTTCTGGCTACTCTGTACTTCTCTGCTGCTTCAAGACGGCCCTGGAACAATCAAACCCAAAAGGCTCCTTCCTCAGGCTGATGATTTCCCTTACCTCCTCCTGAGTCAACTGTTGTGGATCCAAAATTGGCATCCATTAAGTCATTAGTTTGCAAAATTTCATACACATACAAGGATTGGGACTACCTGGTGGTGAGACCAGCGATGTTGTTTGGTCTAGAGACAGTGTCACTGAGGAAAAGACAGGAGGCAGAGCTGGAGGTAGCAGAGATGAAGATGCTGAGGTTCTCTCTGGGAGTGACCAGGAAGGATAGGATCAGGAATGAGTACATCAGAGGGACAGCACATGTTAGAGGTTTTGGAGATAAAGTCAGAGAGGCCAGACTGAGATGGTTTGGACATGTCCAGAGGAGAGATAGTGAATATATTGGTAGAAGGATGCTGAGTTTTGAACTGCCAGGCAGGAGGCCTAGAGGAAGACCAAAGAGGAGGTTTATGGATGTAGTGAAAGAGGACATGAAGGTAGTTGGTGTGAGAGAAGAGGATGCAAAGGACAGGGTTAGATGGAGGCGGTTGATTCGCTGTGGCGACCCCTGAAGGGAAAAGCCAAAAGGAAAAGAAGAAGACAAGGATTGGGACTACCTGATGCATGCTGGAATGCATTCCAAACCCTAGATTTTAAATCTCCTGGTATGCAAAACATTTTGGCAACACTAAGAAAAAGTATTTACTTTATCCATCCCAAATTGGGACATTTGGAAGAACTGCATAGATCTTGGAACATTCTTTGAGTTAAATGGGAAAGAACTTGAGACTTCTTTGTGACTTGCAAGACAGGAACTTGATCCCTTCTCTGTTTTCTTCTGTCTCGGAGTGAAAATAGGGATGAGCGAGTACACCACTATCTGTATCCGGATCTGTATTCGGAATGGGCGGGGCTTAAACCGGAAGTGGGTGTGGTTTGACCGGAAATGGGTGGGGCTTAAATCACTACATTGTTTTAAGTCTAAAATTGATATGGATTGATCACAAGTTGCTGTATTTTTGCTTATTTTAAAACTATTTACTAAATAGTAATTGGTAATTAACTACAAAGTATGCATGAAAAGAATTGTCATACTTTTTTTTTTTCAATTATTTATTTTTAGTACCTAATGCCATTTTTTTTCACATAAAGTTAAACAATATTGATTATGGTGTGTGTTTGTGTGTGTGTATGTGTGTGTCTGCGTGTGTGTGCGCGCGCACGCGCGCACGAGCTATGTCTCAGTTGAAATATTAAGTATAGACTTTGTTAATTTGAACAGTTTAGAACAGGTAAAAAAAAAAGACTTTGACCACCGTACGTAAATGCACCCGTACGTGCAACAAAAAAACAAAAAAAACCCCAAGAAAGTTCACCACATAACCAAACACCAAAATAGAGGCAAGCTGAAGAAAATCTAATAAGGACGTGAGCAACAGTGAAGCCACGAACAGAGAGATCAGTAACTGCGTGTACCAGAGACAGAGAGAGACAGGGAAACTCCGCTCTAACTGCAGTGAGTAGGGAGGGGCGGGACGTATGTGTGACTGGCCAATCACAGAGCGTGAAAACAGTCCGGCTGATTTTCCTTCAGTCCGATCACAAGTATTAACGGGCTTTATTCGTATTCTCACTCGTACTCGTCAAAATGCATTATCCGTACCGGATACTCGTTTCACACGAGTAACCTAGAAAACAACCAGTGTCATCCCTCAGTCTCTTGGCTTGTGATCACGTCAGTGGAAACGACCCCAAGTTATTGATTTGCTCAATATTTACAGGCCTGAAGAAATATAGCATTGAATTTATTAGTGTGCAACAAAAAACACCTGTGACTGATCACTTAGGATACTACTCCAAAATGCCAAAACATCAAAGTTTATTAGTAATTTTGTCATGAGAACATGAATTTTCACGACTCATTGTAGCTGACAATGAGTTTCTTTTCAAAAAGAAAAACGAGTGTCCAGCCATGTAAATTATACATCATGATTATTGAATTGCATCCAACAGTCAGACAACATGAGTTAATGACGGCTTGAGATTAAGTTTTGTTTTGTTTTCCTCCTTAGGAAATCTCTACATGGACTCCAGACAGAGCATGTCCATGATGGGCCCTCCAGGATATCCCCACATGCCTCCAATGAGCAGCACAGGTCCCACAATGACAGGTAACAACAAATATTGGAGAAAAACAAGATGGAAGGCAAATCTTCTTTGACTATTTATACACCAGTCTCTCTTCCTTCCCTCTAGGACACCATGCACAGATGAACCAGCAGCACATGCTACCCACTAGAAACTTCCAGATGCATCGCATGCCAGCTGATGACATCCAGGATGATTTTGACTGGGACTCTATTGTCTAGCCCCTAGACCTTTTTTTCTTTCTTTTTGCAAACAAAAGGGTGCCAGGAGAGGAGATGGAAGCTAGAGGAAGCCAGGCTAAGCTCAAAGGCTACAGGAGGAGCAGGAAGAGGAAAAAAGATGAGGAGACCACTTTGGGTGGGATGCAGAAGAACATTTGACAAGCTTTGGAGAAAGACAGACTTCAGAGTCCTGACATTTTTACAAAAGCAAAACGTAACAAGAAAACGTTACCTTGAAGACAATCGTATTTAGTGGGACATGTTAAAGTGATTGCTTACATACTTGTCTAGAGACAAGCAGAACACATTCAAGTCCAAACCACGTGCTCCTCAGCTCCTCAGCCACCCATGTCCCCTAGCCAGCAGCTTTCCAAAGCCCTCCCTCCCCTGACCCCTGCTCTGTAACTGTTATGTGATTTGAGCAACGTGTTCAGCTTGTAATTCTTGTGTTGACATCGGCCTCAGCTGCCTCTCGGATGAGTTTATCTCTCATCTATCTATCATCTTTCTCACTAGAAAATAATTTCATTATATTTTTATTTAAAAAAAAAACACAGGTCGTCTCTGTGAGTCACACGATGGTGCCCGTTAGTCACTTTTGGGAGAAAGTTGGCCCCACATTTGGCTGAACTGATGGTAGAGTTAGGTTTACAATAAGTGAGGTTTTGAACAGGGTGTTTAATATTAAAGCAGACTTGAAATTTAATTCACCAAGAGAAAAATTACGAGATCATGGAAACTTGTGATCCGTTGTCCTCACCAACCAATGTGATCAGGTTCACTTTTTTTCCCTTCTTGGTTCTACATCTCAAGATCTTTGAATGTTAGAGGAAGGAGAAAGACATTTTTTTCATTTGATGTTAAGGTATTCTGTTCTCTGTATTTCAGTTAACTGGTTTACAAATCAGAATTTCTTGTTAAATTTGAAGCAAATCCTTATAATCAGGTTAGTTCTAATGGTAAAGTTCATCTATTTTTGATGAGTAGCATATTGATCATTGAGCAAACCTCAGATAGCTTTCAGATATTCTTATATTTACGTTAGTCTCTACAATCCAGGATCACTTTGATTCCATCTTTCAAGAAGAAAATGAATTTAAATTAACAAAACAGTACTAAATAGTTTGATTTTGTTCAGACTATAGTCCAGCATTTTAGAAAACATCATGCGACCTTGGTTTAGGAGACCATGGATCAGAGGTGTCAAACTCAATCACACAAGGGGCCTTTGTTGCAGGTCAAGTAGTCATTACATTTATTGTTCCTGCAATATTTTGACCTGAAAAGGTCAAGTTGCAGAGATTATAACTGCTTTTCTCTCACTAAAATAGTGACTCAGCTGGGCCATGAGTTTGACACATTGATCATTATAGATTGATTGTTAATGATCAAAAGGATTATCATCACAGGTTGGACGTTCCATTTGAAAAGGGCAAAACCGTTTCCAAGGCTACACTCAGTGTTTATTGTCACTCCCGTTATTTAACTTGTGGATATTTTCTTTTTCTTCTCATCATTTTGTTGTGATGGTTTGATAGCGTTAGATTTTGCTATTATATAATCATAACAGAATGAGAAATGTACTCATGATGCAGTACATGATGAGAGTGTGAGTGTATATGTGGTTTGATTTTATTTTAACTTCAGAGCCATGATTGATTGTGGCAATTCTTTTAATGCTACATGTATCGATTAGCACAAAATGCAGATGCACACTTTTTGAGACATGCATTTTTTGTGGGAAGGGTTTCTCAAGCACAGAACAAGGAGATCAGTGGTTCTGGAAACCTGTCCTCTGTCCTGTAACAAGTGGCTTCTCAATCAGACAGGTGCTGAACATAGAGACACTCAATAACTGCCCTTTGCACACTTAGACCTTAAATTGATTAGAGCTATTTTAAAGATGCAAAGCACCTCCCAGATCTCAAAAGCGAGCCACCCACGTACACGTTTAGTCTTTTATACATTCACTCTCAGGCTGTCTGATGCCTGCAGGCAGTCGTGAGCAACATTTAATGATTAAAAGGATTGTTTCTGTTCTGCAATACTGCTGAACTGTCTGTGGTGCTTTGCATCTATGGTACTCTTTGTACTTGTTAAAAGGAATAGGTTTGCACTTTCAGGAATGCACTTATTTTCTTTGTTGCCAGAAAGATTGTTACCACTCATTTCTGTAGAGTAAATGTAAAGATACAGCCTGTTAGCATTTAGAATGGAACCAGAGGAGGAGCTAGCTCAGTGCAATACGGCCAGATAGAGCCAGCGTAGCTGTTCGGCTCTATTTTCAGACTCTTTTGTTAAATTTTTTGCTGGCTGTAATTTGTATTGACCCTACGGTAACAACACTAATATTGATCTTCTCATTCAACAAGAAAGCAAATAAGTGTTTTCGCCAAAATGTCAAACTATTCTTTGAAGATTATTTAGAAGCAGGAGAGTCAAGTGTTAACCATAGTTTTTATTTCACATTTGAATGACAATCATAAAGGATTTTTTTGTTATTGTGAGAAAAGGCACTTTTCATTTCCCAAACAAATGTTTTACTGGTCATTAGAGCCCCATTTGTTTCCACATTTGGACACAGTTTCTTTAAATGTTAAAATGACCCAGCTTCATTCACTAAATATTCTGCTGGATGAAGTCTGCTGATCATACTGCCATTCATTTTTATATTTCCATTCTAATAGTTTTGTTCTCTTTTACTTGTCCACTCCTGCTTCATTCTGCAATTTTTTGTTTTTTGTTTGCGATTGCTGTTGTATGCGCCTGTGGATATTCTACTAGGAGTTTTTACAGTTTTGCTCAACTGCCAGAATCTCTTTATAAGTGCTCAGATCTGATACTTAGCCAATTGAGTGACCCAAATCATGACTTTTAGGAGAGAGTGGGCCAAAGGACTGCATCCTGAAGAAAAAGATGAAGAGCGTCAGTGTGTTTTCACTAGGACTCTTTTGTCCTGATATGTCCTCAGTCGGCATGAAGGTGACTTGTTTCAGCTCTTCCAGGTGAAGACTGACACACAAGCTATTCTTGAGTAAAACAGCCCATGGAAAGCAAAAGATGAACTGACGGACGTGGCTAAATCACAATCACAAATTTGTTTGTGTGTGTGTGTGTGTGTGTGTGTGTGTGTGTGTGTGTGTGTGTGTGTGTGTGTGTGTGTGTGTGTGTGTGTGTGTGTGTGTGTGTGTGTGTGTGTGTGTGTGTGTGTGTGTGTGTGTGTGTGTGTGTGCGCGCGCGCGCACGCGCGTGCGTGCGTACGTGGGTGTGTTTGCTTTTGTGAGTTTAAGGTCTTTTTTTTTTTTAATAGACAAATGACATTTTTAAATTCCAGTTGATATGTACCTGCCAGAGAGATTACTATTAGAAGGAAAAAGATTTTAGAAAAAAGTTACAATATGGGAGAGAGCTGCCAACAAGTACTGCTGATTGGGGCCTATTTTATTCAGTGCTGGTGTGTTGTTGTGCTTGTACATATGTGTCTTTTCAATCATCCATTTTTCCTCTTGGGGGTGGGGTGTAAAGGCAGGGGTGGGTCTTATTCATGATAGAGAGGAGGTAAAAGAATAGAGTATTTTGTTATTGTCCAATCAGAGGGTGACAGTATGTATATATCTATATTGTATATATGTGATGAAAATGCGTTGGCTTTTTGTGTGACACTACCTTTTAACTGTACTATGGTTCTACATTCAGTGTTTCAGTGTTGATAATATATATTTGGTTTGTGTTTTTATTTTTCAGTCATTTTTTTTATTTTGTCTTTGTCATTTCTTGTATTTTATTTCCTTCTATTTGTCCTTTTATTTGTTTATTGCACGGTTTATTACTTTTGTTGTCCAACGAGGTGACACAGCTACTCTTTGTATTCGTTTAGTGCTGTAAAATAACTCGAGTGTTATTAGAAATGTCTATACCACCGCCCACCCCACCCCCTTCCCCAATATGCATGAATGGCACTTAAAGAAATAAAATATGGTAACTTCACTGTGGATTAATGTACTGTTTGAGCTTTGTTCCTGAAGACCGCCTCTAATATTACATAGCAGGATATTTCAGTTAAATCTTCAGTGTCATATTTTAAATATGTCAAGAGCACATTTTAACATCAAACCCTTAAACAGTAAATATTAATAAAACTTATTGTAAACAAACACATTAAGATGGTTGGAATCACTTTCTAGGTCATAATAGGATTACGCTACCCAATCAATTGTTTACACAACTTGCACAGAAAAACTAATATATATACGAATTTAAATAGTATACCCATGACCAAATTAATCATTTTCATTTTTTGCCCCTGCAGACAATAACAATTTTTTCTGGCAACTTTCTGGTGACTATTAAACAGTAGTGGGTGGTCAGGGCCAGCAAAGCCTTCTCTGCTGGCCTAGCATAACCAGAAATCATATTTATGATAAAAGTTAATTTTAATACTTTTTTTTCCTTATATATAATATACACTGCTCACAAAAATTAAAGGAACACTTTTTTAATTGGGGCTGGCATGAAATCAATTAAACCTGTCTGATAATTTTCTGGTTGGTTAAGTAGCTGAGGGCATCGTTAATCACTTTCAACTGTATTGGTGTTCATGGAATTAACAACAGGTGCACTACAGTGGCAACAATTAGAAAACCCTCAAAACAGGACTGGTTTTACATGTGAAGGTCATTGCAAGTTTCTCCCTCTTGATCTTTTTTGGCTGGTTTTCCACTTGTGCTGGTTTTGGCTTGAGTAATTATCTCTACTGGCAGTGTGAGACGATTCCTTAACCCTACAGAAGTTGCACAGGTTGTCCAACTTCTCCAGGATGGTACATCCACATGTGCTGCATCAAGAAGGTTTAATGTGTCTCCCAGCACGATCTCCATAACATGGAGGAGATTTCAGGAGACTGGTGGTTATTCTCCGAGAGCTGGACAGGGCCATAGAAGATCCTCAACCCATCAGCAGGACAGATACCTGCTCCTTTGTACAAGGTGGACCAGACTGAGCACTGTTCGTGTCCGACAGAATGACCTCCAGAGGGCCACTGGTGTGAATGTCTCTACCCAAACAATCAGGAACAGGGTCCATGAAGGTGGCCTGAGGGCCCAACGTCCTGTAGTGGACCCTGTGCTCACTGCCCACCACCGTGGAGCTCGACTGGCATTTGCTCAAGAACACCAGAATTGGCAAGTCCGCCAGTGGCGCCCTGTACTTTTCTCAGACAAGAGCAGGTTCACCCTGAGCACCTGTGTTAGACGTGAAAGAGTCTGGAAAAGACAAGGGGAACGTTATGCTGCCTGCAACGTCGTTCAACATGACAGGTTTGGTGGTAGGTCAGTGATGGTCTGGGGAGGCATATCCATGGAGGGAAGCATAGACCTCTCCTGCCTAGGAAATGGTGCTCTGACTGCCATAAGGTAATGAGATGAAATCCTTGAACCCATTGTCAGACCCTACGCTGGTGCAGGAGGTCCTGGTCTCTTAATGCATAACAATGCTCGGCCTCATGTGGCAAAAGTGTGCAGGCAGTACCTGGACGATGAAGGAATTGAAACAATTGAATGGCCTTCATGATCCCCTGACTTAAACCCAATAGAGCATCTGTGGGACATTATGTTTAACTCCGTTAGGCGATGCCAGGTTGCTCCTCAGACTGTACATCAGCTCATGGATGCCCTCATACAGATCTGGGAGGATCACATCTTCATTTCACTCTGATTATAGGGTGTCTATACAAATAAGCCCTCTGTAGGCTGAAAACTTTTATTTCCATTAAAAGACTTGGTATCCTTTTGTTCCTAAGACATTGCCCTGTCGTTATTTGCATAGATATCCAACTTCATATTGAGATCTGATGTATCTAATGTGTTTCTTTTAAGTGTTCTTTTAATTTTTTTGAGCAGTGTGTGTGTGTATATATATATATATATATATATACACACACACACACACACACACACACACACACACATTAGGATATAATATAATTGTTTTTTATTGCACATAAAAATCAAAACCATTCTCATCAATTTGATTTTGAACTCAAAAAAGTTTGCCATTGGCATCTAACATAACTATATACAGTTTGTGTCACTTATGCCACTCTTTGAAGTTTTTCAAAATAAGACACAGTTCCAGGTGAAATGTACACATGAATGCATGCATCCCTGCTTGCACAACAGCAACTATATGGACAGAAACACAGTGCCTGCCATCTGATTATACCAATTAAAGCGATTTGAACCTCTTGTCTTAGATCAAATGTAAACAATCATATCTTCAGTTTGACAGGGTCAATCAGCTCAAAATAAAAATTGGAAGACAATTTCACATCTATATTGTCGCGTAAACATGTGCACAGCAATCCATGTAACAGACTTTATTTGTTACGAATGGTTAAGAAACATCATGTGATCTGAACGCAGGGTTGTGATCATAGTGCAATAAGGGTTAAAGAGTTTTGATCCAATCAGAATTCAGCTACCTTGTGTTGCCAAGTTCAATGAAATCTGCCCAAGCCCTTCAGAATCTCAAATGCAGGCCTCCCTGCACTGTGAGAAAATGGGCACATATGGTTAATAGACAGACGCAATAGCCAATCAGATTACGAGTTGGCCTTCTAGGACCTGCTAGCTAGTCCACATTGTCCTGACATGTATGTGTCCTGTGACTGGATACTCACTCTGAGAAGGCGGCACTATGCAGATTATAAGAGTCGGGTTACCATTAGAGCGCAGAGCTTTAGGAGGAGTCTGCATGCGTTTTGAATCTGAAAAACCTACTTGTTCTTTGCTGCCACAATGGCTGAAGGAGGACAAAATGAAGAGTTGGTTGCCAATATACTCGCAACGCCATTTTCAAGACGCACATTTGAAGAGAAGTTAGCTCTTTTGAAACAAGAGAGACTGGACAGACGCACTTTCAGCGCTGGCATCCATGTCAATAGAAAAGGATTTGTTTCTGGAATTAAAACGCACAAATAAACTGTCCAACCAAGTCATCAAAGTGTTTATGAGGAAAGAGAGGAGAATGGATTTTGTGTTTAAATAAGCCATTTGAACAGCTGTTTTGGTGAGTACAAGCATTTTATTTGTTAATTTTTTATATTTAAAAGAGACTTGTTTCATTACAATGCCATCACTGCTGGAAAATAGTCAGTTTTATACACGATAGAGGTGATGCAACATATAGTAGTGTGTTAGTATATTTCTGTATTTTGTTTCTCCAGCTGTGGTGCCATAAATGATGATCATTTCAGTCGATTTTATTCTATGATGTAGTTGTGTGATGTCTATAAAGATGTGGCCACAGGGTTATTCAGTGTGAGTGACAATAAAGGGAGACGCCTCTTCAGAAGTGATGGTTTTTGTCACCTTTTGTGAAAAGTTATAAACGCTTCAGTCCTGAATGCTACATTGTTGCAGCATTGGGAGCTGCTTACAGTACTATGAGATGTATTCATGCAAGTTTGACAAAGTAGAACATCACTGAAGGCCTAAGTGTGAAATGCACGGCCCGCCACTGCTATTAAACAACCATTAATGCAATTTTTAACATTGGTTCTGAGAACTCTTTGATTAATCAACATGTTTCTTTTTTGCTGTTGTCAGATGTCTGTAGGTTTCATTGCCAGATCATTACAGTCATCTTTCATCTGTTATCGTTGCTGCTCCCATGCGTGAAACGGAAATTTCTTAGTTGATAGATATATACTTTATTAATCCTGAAGGAAATTCAAAATATCATCTGCTCACAAAAAATACATAAATACACTTAACAGTAGCTGACACAGATTAAAAGACGTTACATAATTACATAAATACACATAACATAAAAAGAAGCATAGGAACATAGAAGAAGTATAAAAAAAAGTGTAATAATAAGAATAAGTGAATGAACAGAACTATGGACTGACACCAAGGACCCCCACAAAGTATCCCCACAGTGCATTCTGCCTTAACCCCGCCCCCCTTCTATCCCCTCTTGGCAGACCTTGATGACACTGCAGCCTCAGTATACCCCCAGTAAACTCAACCCATGCAATGTTGCTTCCTAGGACAACTACATTAATCATTCCTTTTTGACAACAAACTATTGATAATGAAAATAATTTCTTTACTTGGACAAACTGGGAAAATCTTGGACAGACCAATAGCATATAGAAAACAAAAATGAGTACAGTATTCTCTGCACTATAAGGCGCACTAGATTATAAGGCGCACCTTTAATGAACTGTTTGTTTTATCAGTCGTTTCATATATAAGGCGCACCGGATTATAAGGCGCATATTATAAAAAATTAAAATAGATTTAAAAAACTAGTGGCTGTAGTTGCGCTATCCGTCCACTAGATAGAGCATTCATGACTGTGAGTACCTTTAATTAACTGTGAAAGACCCCTATTATTATTTCAATGAAGCCATTCTGAACCTCATCAAGGAAACCTGATCACTTTGCCATCTTAGAAAGAAATCAATACATATGGGTTTTTTCCTTAGCTGCTGAGATTTACTGATAAAAGTACTACAAAATACTGTAGTTCAAAATTTTTAAAGCATAGTCAAATTAGATTTTATTTCCATAGCTCTCAGTGACGTGTGGTGAGGTTCACGGAGGTGAGGCACCGACGTAAAAGTCAGTTGAATGAGCCAATGGCGTATTTTGCCTGTGCGGCAAAATACGCCGTATTAAAAAAAACCTGACATTAAAACTGGTTAAAACTGGTTAAATTCATTACGAGTGGACCACTCAGTTCGAACAGGGCGGATTATTTCCTGATCTGAAGTTCGAAGCAGATATTTAAGCTCCGACGTTCGTCTTCGTTTATTAATTAAATATTGCTTCGATCGGTAGTCCAGTCGGAGGTGAGGTGCAGCTATTTACTGCTGTGTGTTCTAAACAAATTTTAAACAGTTTTTAACGTCAGGCTGCGAATTTACTGGCATATGCGACGCTGTTTTACTCATAGAACTGACTTAAACGTCGGTGTCCGCCGTGAATCTCACAGCACGTCGCTGCAGACAGAATACACAAGCCTAAATGCGCCCCCCACCACAGGTATCAACTATATTTTAAAATCAATTGCAGCACACCAGACACATTTGTCTAGCAGTGACTCTGCTCTTGAAATTTCAGAAAAGGCTGGAAGTTCAGCTTTGAGGGTCTTTCATTCACCTTTATGCCAGTTTCTCCGTGTGTTTCCACAGACTGATAGAATGGACCGTCTCCAGATACCAGATTACAGCACTGACACTCGATATTGGCATTTTTTAGACCAATTAAGTTTAAAGTGGGCTATTTCCGGCGCCACAGTGGTTAGGAAATACTGAGATCAGTCAGTCAAACTTTATCGAAAGAATTGTTGAAAATTCCCTGTTTCGCTACGTTACGGTAGCCAGGCACCGATGCTCTGCGCAGGATGCTCTGCCGTCAGACAGCAGGTCAGTGAGAGCTGGGCCTTCGGTGACGCCCCTTGACTACCGTTGTTAGGGGGCGTAGTGCCTTGTGAGGGTGCCCCTGGTGACGTAGTGCGGCATGACTGCCGGCCAGACTGCCGGTTTTTTTTCAGCGATCTTGTTTTTAACCAATATTAATATTAATATTAATCCATATATAAGGCGCATCGGATTATAAGGCGCACTTGAGGTTTCTGAGAAAAATATAGGCTTTTAGGTGCGCCTCATAGTGCGTAATATACTGTACTTAATTCCATGTATTTTGAGAAGCATTCCTTGTTGGAAAGTTGATCCAAGGTAAGGAATCACTTGTAGAGACATCAGTCAGCTCCTCTTCTTACCGCGCCCAACCCGATATGCCCATGTGGCATGTCTCTTAACATGTGTCTATACAGACATGCCCCCTGTGTGTTTCATTCTTGCAGGATATTCCTTCACGGTCGGAGCACTGTTTTGAGTACTGCATTGGAGAGTTTGGATTTTGATGGACTCTAATGAAAGAACTCAGTCAAGATGAACAGCATGCTCAAAGCTTCATCTCTTCAGCTGCTGGTGCTGTTCCTAAATATTCAGCTGTGCTCATCTGTACCAATATGTAAGCCGTGCATTTTGTTAAAATCATGTAGTGTTTTTGTTATTAAACAAATATCAATGAATAAGAAATTCCTAAATGGTTCAAAGCTACTACAATATATTATCATTTCATTTATATCATATGTGATGCAGGCTGCAAACATAATTCAGACACATTTTGTTGAACGTAATTGTTATTTTTTGTGTTAAACTTCTTTTTAGAGTTGCATGATAAGTAGATGTGAGTCAACAGAAGCTAAGACAGAAAGAGCAAATGTCGCTTTAGGTGTTTTCAACCTATGCATAAAGTGCATTCCGTTTTGGAACTGACCTCAGTCACCCACAAAAATCGAGATTAACACTGATGTGTTAGAAAGCATTGGTAACAACCAAATATATCTCAAAATACTTTCATGGCCTGTTAAATAACACACCTGCTCCTGTTGGCATTTCACCCTGTAAGAGCCTGAAATTAAACTTGGATCACCTGATATGCTTGTCTTCTAAACTGTTACATAATGACCCATCATTAGGTTGGATGCCATTTTCAGTTAACCCACATTTCCCCCCCATTGAGGGACATTTATCATTTAGTTTCAAGGTGCTACTAGGTTTAGTTTTTAGAAACTCTCATATATATGAGGTTTAGTTTATAGAACCTCTCACATTACAAGTGCCTTAAAGTTTAAACCAAAATAGTACATGTTGACAATCTGAGCTTATTCGAATGTAGCTGTACAAGATTTATTTAGCAACAAATTAAAATAATAGCACTGCAAGAATAAATCATAACATCATGAACAAATAAATGTACCCTACACATGCACTGTTGATGCATTGGAAAGTTGTTGAATGTCTAACTTCAATTACAGATTCCAAAGTTTTTCACTCATCCGTTGTTGCTGAAGAAGGAGGTCCAGAAGAGCTTTCCTCAGTAACCGAGAACCCCAGTCATTTTATACAGAGGGAAGAATTTGTTGAGGAGAAACGCATTCCAATTGTTGCAGGGGAAGTGATTCCATCTTCTGAAGAATCACCTTCTAAAGAAGGCATTCCAGTTCTTTCAAAAGAGCGACAACTGATTTCCACTAGAGATCAGGTTTATGATCATGCTGATGAAGCTGCGTCCCAGGAATCATCAGATCAGAAGTGTTTACCTGGAACTCCACAAGAATGTTTAGAGGAAGACAATGCCCCTCTCACAGCTGACACTGTAGACTTGTCTCAGGATGAAACTACACAGGAATTATCTCCACCCGCAGCTGTGGAAAATGAGTCTTTAGGAGTCTCAGCAGACAAAACAGCAGAAACAGGAAATACAGAAGAAACCATTAAAGAACTTATGGTCCTTGATTCCAGTACTGAAGTTGAAGAAAAACCAGAGAATTTTGTGGATCAAGTTCCTTCAGAATATGAGCCACAGGAGAAAAGTCAATTGGAACCTGCTGCAGAGGGAAAGGCACCAGAGGAATTATCCTCCAAAGAACTTACTGATATCCTCACTGTGGAGTCGGAGGAACAGGAGCCAGGTCACGAGGAACAAGACAAAACAGTCCTTATCACTTTGTCAGAAACAAAAGACGAGCAAGCTCCTCAGAAACATGGCAAAGATGAAGAGGAAGCAGGTTCCCCAAATGTGGAAGAAAACCATGAAGTTAATGAAAAATTTCTACTCATGACATTGGATGAAGAGGAAAAGGTACTCTTTCCTACAGGAGGTCAAGTGGAGCTAACTGTAGAAGAAAGGGAACCACCAGTGTCAATCACAGAAGATCCAGTTGTCTCTAATCATTTGTCCCTCGGTGAAGAGCAAGAAAAGGAAGAACAAGTCAGAGAAGAATCAATCAAAGAGTTAGGCTCTGAATTTCCTGACACTCATCCTTTGAACCTTGCTGAAGAGGAGCTGCAACAGGAAGAGCAAATAAAAGAACAGTTAATCGAAGTTTTAACATCAGAAGCTCCATTTTCTTTGTATCGTGCTGAGGAAGAGACAGAAGAACAAGATGAAAATCCAATAGAAGATCCATCCCCAGAAGCTCCAGCTGTCACTGTTCCTTTGTACCCTGCTGAGGAAGAGCCAGAAGAACAAGATGAAGAGCCAGGAGAACAAAATGAAGATTCAATGGAAGATCCATCCCCGGAGACTCCAGTTGTCACTGTTCCTTTGTACCCTGCTGAGGAAGAGGCAGAAGAACAAGATGAAGATTCAATGGAAGACCCATCCTCAGACGCTACAGTTGTCACTGCTCCTTTGTACCCTGCTGAGGAAGAGCCAGAAGAACAAGATGAAGAGCCAGGAGAACAAGATGAAGATTCAATGGAAGATCCAGCTTCAGATAATCCAGTTGTCGCTGTTCCTTTATACCCTGCTGAGGAAGAACCAGAAGAACAAGATGAAGATTCAATGGAAGATCCGTCCCCAGAGACTCCAGTTGTCACTGCTCCTTTGTACCATGCTGAGGAAGAACCAGAAGAACAAGATGACGATTCAATGGAAGATCCAGCCTCAGATAATCCAGTTGTCGCTGTTCCTTTGTACCCTGCTGAGGATGAGTCACAGTGGGAGGAACAAGTTGAAGAATCTATTTCCAAACCACAGCAGCATACAGAAATGGGAGCCACAGGGGTGTCTGCTCCTGCAGTCCAAGACAAAAATATTGAACAGGATGTGGATATTAATGAAGAATCTTTTCTTAAAATACCAGATAAAGAACAATCTTTTGTCCACCTACAAACAGAACTTGACACAGAAAACAGAAATCAAGACGAACCAGCGATACACAAAAAAGCAACAGACAAACCTGCTGTCACCAATCTATTGGAACCTACTACTAACAAAACAGCCTCAGAAGACCCAGTCCTCATAGTAACTCTTGAGGATCTAACAGACAATGAGTCAAAGCACGTGTCAGAAGAATTTTTCGTCCAATTAGAAGCAGCCCTGGACAAGGACACAGCTCAGGAGAAGGAAGCAGGTAACAGTGATGTTGACATACTTGGAACATCTGAAACTGAGATCACAGAAACAGTAGTGCATCAAGGTGAGGTAGTCCAGTACAGGTTCCTGTTACACCACTGAACCCTTCACAGCTCCTGTCCCAGTTGTCATTAGAACCATTTTCAGACCGGCATTGTGCAGCAGCGACAAAATGACTTCACTTTGGTGTGTGTGTGTTCAAACTGGATCATCTCAAAGCGTCACAGTGCAGCTGTTCTTACATAAAGACACACAACAAACATCAACATCAAGCCTGAACCTGATGTTTTCAATTTCTAGTTTTGTGTTCTTCTGTACTTGTTCTTCAAATAATGACCTTCCTGTTGCACCAGATCCCAGGGAAGGTTTCACACTTGAACCTAAACAGTATTGCTGTGTTACACCAGTTTAACAACACTGGACCCAGACACAATGTGAACAGATGCCTGTTTGTCTGCTGTTACGACCTCACAAGACATCACAGAGGTGGAACAAACTGATGCCACATTATCACTTCATTACCTTCAATGGCAGCTGATGGTACTGATGTGTTCAAACAATTAGCATACCCTTGTTGCCTGTGAGGTACTGTAGCTTCTGCTGTAAGAGTATTTACTCTGAAATGGAAGTAAATGTCCCTCAAAACAGTTTTTGTCCAGTCTGAAAATGGCTACTGATGCAGATGCAGGATTATTGCTCCTGTGGAAGGTGATTATTACAGTACATGATGTTAAAAACAAACATTTAAGTTTTTAAAAGTTGTAGTATAGATAGAAAACTGATAAGAATAATCTTGAACTTCTTTTAAAATTTTGTTTTATTTAATATTGCACTGCCTTATTAATGTGTCACTGCCACATTTGGGCTATATTCAGAATATCCAGTGGGACAGGGCCTCCACTGATCCCAGAGAGCACAGCAGTGCTGTGAAGACATGTTCATGACTGCTTAATAGATCACAGTGAGAAAAGTTAAATGTCACTGCATTCAGTAATTATGTGTGTAAATTTCACTAATGACAGTTTTGGTGTCCCAGTTCCAGTGAACAGAGGGGCGGTGCTCGGTGCAGCACTGTTTACATTGATATCTTTTATCAGCTTGGGATTTGTCTGGATTGCTGTATCCAAGAGACTGCGCTAGATGCAAGTAAGTTTAACACAATGTTAATCTATAGTTCATTTTGAAATGATTTAGTTTCTTGTCATAGCACAGCTGATATACTGTATATAATACATTGCTATTAATTATTTCTCTTTTAGGAGGACACTGATAGGAAGATTGAGAAGGGCAATCGTAGCTTGAAGCACTGAGAAGAAAAGGTTCTCTGAATTGGACTTTTTAATTATTAAAAGTTCAAATTCTACAATTTCTTCAGAAATGGAAGGAAAGAAAGGCTCTCTACTAATATCAGCAATAATATTCTGCAGGAAAAGTGCTTTTAATTTTCTACATACCTTAAATAAAGAAATATCAGCAAGCAACAAGGTGACGATGTTTATGAAACATTGTCATGTTTGTTTAGGTGAAGCAAACAAACTATTTTATATGTACTTGGGTCAAAGACAGGTGCCTTGTGGTGTTTTCTTGTATACAAACAAAATTTTTGTTCTAATTTGGGAAGTATTATATATAAATTTGTGGATACATTTCATTTTCCTAAAAAATTGCAAATGACCATTTACAATATATCAATATTAACTAACGCATCAGTTAATAAATGGCATTTCTATCCTCGTCTTTATGGATCAGCAGATTAGACTGAAACCACAGCTTATCAAATGCAAAAAAAAAAAAAAAAACAACAACCAAAAAGTCCTTTTGCAAAGTATTAAAAGTAAAAATATATATAAATGTAGGAATCGGATCCTTTATCCACGCGAGATTTTATCAGGTTCTGCGTGTCCTCCCTTCCCCCCAAATTCTCGCAATAATGTGTTGTGTTGTGGTTTTTAATGTGTCCCGCTGACAAAACAACAAATAGAGACGTTCCATTGTATTGATCACCGGTGCTACTAATGGTCAAAAACTCCACAGTTCCTTTAATCTTCACCACTGCATTATAAAACCGCATCAAAGTATAGTAAAACCAAAATATGAGGCTGTTGTGTTTTCACAGTTGTAGTTCCTCCACACTGCACTTCCACTTATGATCATAAACCTATATTTACCTAATTTAAGATGATTATAAATGAATAATTTTTCATAGTGCACTAGCATAAATAACACTGATTTAAATAAAGTTAAAGCTATGATAGTCATGATCTATAAAACCAGGTGTACTACACGTTGAGTTTTATCAAATGTTCTGATGATTATCATGTTCTGTGTTTGAAACAGCTGGTTAAGGTTCATGGAAACTTTGCTTAACGCAATCTTTGATGTTCTTGTGACTAGTTGAACTTTCTGACTGTGAATCATTAAACTAGTTTCTGGAGAAGAATATCTTCTTCCCTGTTCAAGCCCTCCGTACTGTTCTGTCCTGGGTTCATTCACAAAATGTTTTTATTAGACAACATATGCATTTCCACTGACTGGCTCACACATGCTTGTAGTGCATTCACACCTCCTACATCTATCTAAACCCCTCGCATCCCCTGGAGCATAGGCCGTTGACAACAGTTCGCTGCCACAGGTCTGCGTTGTTGATGGTGTCAGGCCAGTGTATCTGGTGGATCCTTCTCAGGCACCTGGTGGTGCCTGAGAAGGATCTTGGTGGTGGTCTTCACAGTTCTCCATGTCTCTGCTCCATACAGAAGTACTGAAGTTGAACAGAAGTTGAATAGCCTGATCTTTGTGCGAGTTGACACCACTTTGGCGTTCCAGATTTTCTTAAACTGCAAGTATGCTGTCTTAGCTTTGCTGATTCTTGCTCTGACGTCTGCGTCTGTGCCGCCCTGTCTGTCAATGATGCTGCTCAAGTATGTGAAGGTTTCTATCTCTTCCAGCTCGCTCCCATGAAGCATGACTGGGTCCTCGCTTGTTATATTGATATAAGGATCTTGGTCTTGTCTTCATGAATCTTGAGGCCAACTTGTGATGAGGTGGCTGCCAGCTCTGTTGTCTTATCCTGCATCTGCTGGTGTCTGTGGGAAAGCAGTGCCAGTTGTCAGTGAAGTCCAGGTCCTCTAGCTGGTCAAATGCATCAATTGAATTCTGTTTTTTCTGTCTGCTGTTACTGTCTTCATGGTCCAATTGATTGTCAGAAGGAAGAGGAAAGGTGACAAAATGCAGCTTTTTCTGACTCCGGTCTTCACGCTGAAGCTGTCTGTTAGTTGACCCCATGGACCACTTGCCATGTCATTCCAGCTTGGATGGCACTCTGTAATGACGTAGCAGCTTCCAGAGGGTATTGCAATCCACGCTATCGAAAACCTTCTTGTAGTCGACAAAGTTGATGTACAGCGAGGAGTTCCACTCTAAAGACTACTCGACAATGATGCGCAAGGTGGCGGTCAATGCATTATCTGTTCTGGCAAAATCCAACTTGCTAGTCTCGGAGGTGGTGGTCGACAGCAGCTTTCATTCTTTCAAGCAGAATCCTGTTGAGAACTTTTCCAGGTACCAACAGAAATGTAATTCCTCTCTAGTTTGAGCAGCTGCTGATGTCTCCTTTCTTGGGTAGCTTGATAAGGTAGCCCTCCTTCCAGTCCACTGGTACATATTCGTCTTCCCATATCTTTTCAAAGAAAAGGTGCAGCATCTCTACAATGTTCTCCAGGTCTGCCTTGAGTGCCACTGCGGGGATGTCATCTGGTCCTGCTGCCTTGCCGTTCTTCAGTAATTTCACAGCTTTCCTAATCTCTTCCCTGGTTGTATTTTTGCAGTTGATATGTAGGTCTGTGTGTGCTGGGATGATGTCTGGGGGATTTGGAGAGACAGGTCTGTTTAGGAGCACTTCAAACTGCTCTACCCATCTATGCAGTGGTCGCTTTGTTCCCTCTGATGTTTCCCTCCTTGTCTCTGACTGGTTGTTCAGGCCTGCTATACTTCCCTGACAGTCTCTTGGTGGTGTCGTACAGGTGCTTCATAATGTTACTGACTGCTGCTTCTTCTGCCTCCTCTGCCAGATTGTTAATGTACTTGTGTTTGTCTGCTCTTGCGCTTTTTCACTTCTTTGTGGCTTTTGTGAAGTCTTGTTGTAGTTTGGCCTTTGCTGCTCTTGTCCTGCTGTTGTCCTGCCTTCTTCTGCTTCCTCTCTTGGGTCTTGCATAGTGTGTCAGTCTATATCCACTCCTTATGTTGGTGCTTCTTGTAGCCTACTACTTCTTGGCAGGCAGTTGAAAGTGTCTCTTTTACCCTCTGCCACTGGTTCTCAATGGTATTTTCAAGAAGTTCCTGTAGCACTTGGTACTTATTGGTGAAAGACAATCTGAATTCCTCTCTGATCTTAAAATCTTCCAGCAGGCTTTACTTCTGCCTCTTTGTTTTTGTTTCCATCCAGTTCTTCTACAGCTTCAGCTTCAGTCTGGATAGTAGCAGGTGGTGATCTGATGCGACGTCTGCTCCTTTTCTCACCCTTATGTCGTTTAGGGACCTCCTGAATTTCTTGGCTGTGCAGATGTGGTCAATCTGGTTCTCAGTCACAAGGTCCGGTGATACCCAGGTAGCTTTGTGAATTCTTCTGTGGGGGAAAATGCTGCCACCGATGACCAGATTGTTCATTGTGCAGAAGTTCCCTACTACATTTTGTAGTAGGGAAACAGCAGTCCTATTCTGTGCTTGCTTGCTCCGGGTGCTGCATGGGGTAAGCTTGTCAACTTTCTGACTGAATCATTAAATTAGTTTCTGCTCCATGCTGCAAAAGAATATTTTCTTCCCTGTTCAATCCCTGTCTTGGGTTCATTCACAAAATGTCTTAATTAGACAACATATGCATTTTCATTGATTGGCTGATACATGCTTGCAGTGCATTCACACCTCCTATATGCTGTTTGTAAGTCAAGTAGACCTATCACTTTCCAGTTCTGTCATGCAGTGTAAGAAGTCCTTCCATAAATCACACTTGGAAAGCTGCAGTAGCAGCTATATGTTAACATTTCTAGGGAGGTGAGGGGAACATGCTGTTCTAAATTAAAGCTGTAAACTCTCCTCTGTACTAAATGTCCACCCAAGTGAATTAGGCGTTTCTCATTTTAGATGATGAGTGTGTGTTTTTACTTGTACAGACAGACAATGTGCAACAGGAATGATGGCCTTTAAATAAAACACATTATTTTACATAAGAGGTGTCAGATCAACAGACTATGAATAAATTACACACTATATGTTTTGTAACAAAACAAATAACTCACACTATATGAATAATATTTTAAATATTAGCAAGTAGAGCAGTTAATTTATATTACACCATTCAAACTCCAGGCAATTCAAGTGCTTTACAGATTCATAGAACAAAACACAACAATATGACAAATATGTATAATACATTAACAGTGACAGAAAAGGCATCCGAGCGCAGAAAAATTCCAAGAAAAACGCAGTAAAGACCAAATAAACCAGGATAACAAAATAAATACATATTACATTAAGGAAGACACATAAAAGCAGATAAGCAATTCATTTTTTATTATTCTTGGGAAGGCTGTTTGTTCCACACGATCGTTTGAAGGCCTGTTTTTTGACAATTTGAGCAGACGTCAGGTACTCAACAGAAACTAGACGGTACTTTAATGTGCTTGGTTCTGATTCTTTGAACACGGAGTAAACCTGTCCCAGATGATCTGAAGGGTCTCAATACAATTATTTCAGTTGATCCATGCAGTCATTCATTTTCCATACCCGCTTCTTCCTCTGTCGCGGGTCGCAGGGTAGCTGGAACCTATCCCCAACTGGGGGCGTGAGGCAGAGTACACTCTGGGAACGGCACTGGTGCACCGGTGAGCAAAATATAGACAGACATGCATGCACACACTGACACCTACGGACAATTAGAAACTGGCCAGTTAACCTGAAGTGCATGTTTCTGAAGGTGGGAGGGAGCTGGAGAACCCAGAGATAACCCACTCAGACACAGGGAGAAAATGCAAACTCCGCCCAGAGTAGGACTTGAAACGAGAAACACCTTGCTGTGTGGCGAAAGCCCTACTCATTGATTAAAAAATTTGACTCGTATAAACCTAAATCCACCAAGAAGCACTCTCCTTATCAAAATGTATGAAGTAAGTTTTATTCTGATGTTAACTGAAAACACAACTTTGAAACCTGGCTGACAGAAAATTTGAATGAAGGTTTTAGTTTAACATTAAACATACAATTTCTATTCACTGAGTTTCTGTTTTGAATCAAACTGAAACTTAATCCACTGTGACTTTCACCAGAGCCAGTAGTGAAACTCGAAGGTGGTCTATTTCAAACTGAAAAGAGACAAAGAAAATAATTGAATGAACTACAAACTAAACTGTCATCAAAATTCACTGGAACTATTTGTATGGTGACTGTTGGGGAATAAGGTGAGTGGGTTTCCCAGCATGTTTGTAGGCAATGTCTTTGATTCTACGAGCCCTGTGTTTGGATGTGTTCTGGGGGTTCAGCAGTATTCTCTGTTATATAGTGGTTGGTTATTGTACATGTTTTCTATTTCTAAAACAGAAAATGTTCACTATGAGTGAGTGTGTGCATGCAAAGCAGACCGATTAGTGAAATCTCAGCCACTCCTTACAGCCGGCCAGAGACATCTTCAGATCTTCTTCTTCTCCTTTTGGCTTTTCCCTTCAGAGGTCGCCATAGCAAATCAGTTGCCTCCATCTAACCCTGTCTTCTACATCCTCTCCTCTCACACCAACTACCTTCATGTCCTCTTTCAATACATCCATAAACCTTCTCTTTGGTCTTCCTCTAGGCCTCCTGCCTGGCAGTTCAAAACTCAGCATCCTTCTACCAATATATTCACTATCTCTCCTCTTGACATGTCCAAACCATCTCAGTCTGGCCTCTCTGACTTTATCTCCAAAACCTCTAACATGTGCTGTCCCTCTGATGTACTCATTCCTGAGCCTATCCATCCTGGTCACTCCCAGAGAGAACTTCAGCATCTTTATCTGTGCTACCTCCAGCTCTGGCTCCTGTCTGTCTGGCACCCTGTAGGTGAACAGCAATGATGGCGCTCGTTGTTAACCCAGGCCTCGACCGATTCGGTATGGAAGTCATAGATTTGATTCGCATGTTTGATTTGGAAAAAGTTTTACGTCAGATGCCCTTCCTGACACAACCCTCTGTATTTATCCGGGCTTGGGACCGGCACAATAAGACACTGGCTTGTGTCCTCTTGCGGCTACATTCCAGAGAGGTC
This sequence comes from Antennarius maculatus, assembly GCA_013358685.1. Taxonomy (NCBI): domain Eukaryota; kingdom Metazoa; phylum Chordata; class Actinopteri; order Lophiiformes; family Antennariidae; genus Antennarius; species Antennarius maculatus. The sequence goes on from CM023609.1 coordinate 10,287,329, forward strand.
TTCAGATGCATATCCTCTAATCTGACACAATAGGAACAGTGAGCAAGTGTTTGGAGGTGGGTTGTAGGCTGCTCACCCAATCAGAAGCCAGGAATCATACTGGTATATTATACACTATTTTTCTACTGGCTGAATAAATAAAACGTTTTTTTCTTTATTTTTGATTGGGTGAGACCAGACAGACCCGACCTGCAGCATTAATACGTCAGTTATTTATACTGAGGTATTCAAATTAATGTCTTTGGAAGTGGTTAAAATAATAATTTGGAAAAGGTCAGACAGAAGATAACCGTACATGCTGTGTTACATACTGTACATTATGTTCATTATGTTTGAGAGAGAGAGACAGCCATACATTTGTTTTTATACATTTTGAGATTTCCAAGATGAGATTCACTTCTTTGTGAAATTATGGTTGGTGTTAATTCAAGCTCCTAATATTTGTTAAAGTTAATGTGAAAATTGTGGTTCGTATTAGCATTTTTAAAAAGAGTGTTTACTTCTATGCTGTTAACTGCAATTATGATGTCTCCTGCTGGTGCATCTTGGGTATCTTCATTATGTGGGTATCTTCATTATTTGCCCAATCTATTAATTTTTAAATTTGTTAATTAATAGATTACTCAAAACATGTCAAATTGGCCACCTTAATATTTTAAGGAAAACACTGGGGTCTGACTTTTTGAAAAAGAAGAAGAATCTCATATGATTTCTCAGTTTATACTCACTGATGATAAGCAGCACTCGTGTGATTGCCGTCAGTCTGATGGACATGAGAAACTCTGTGGTGGAGGAGTGGAGGAGGAATCTGAAACTGTTGGAGCAGTAAAGGTCGAGCACTTATGAAAAGAGGACAGGAATTAATACCACTGATCAAAAGCTAGCTGAGCTACTGAGGCCACAGACATGAAAGAAGTAGTTGAAATGTTTGACGCCATTCATCTTGGGTCAGAGCATATCTGACAGAATTTAGATCATAAAGAAACCCTGGCTGCTTACATTGAATGCTTTGAATGATGAATAAGGTTGAATGTATAATACCTTAATCAAAACTCCAGCTGAAAAGAAAACTTACAGATTCACACTTTATGCAACACATTATTATATAATTGACAACGTCATCTTCTTTTCCTCTCGGCTTAATATGTAGGGAGCTAAATGTTACTGCAGACAGACTCACACATATATCATATTCCCACCCTCAGTTTTTACAGCCAGAACGTAACTGTCATTTACAGTCCCACTGTGAGATTTCGCGACACCAGCTATGAGTCCTGTTGTACCAGGTTTCACACATTTCTGCAGAACAGACTTAAACCTGAAGACACAACCTGTCAATGGGAGCACAGTGGCCTCTAGTGGCCACACACAGTATTTCAATACTGAGAACATGCTCCTGCTTTGCATGTTGGGAACCAATAACACATATCTTCTATGTGATACACCAACACACGATACACCAACACACATGATACACCTACACACACATTAACCATATTTCAAACAGGAAATGTATGCTCGACCTATCAGAGAGCAGAGGCCCTCCATAAACAAATGAGGACACCAGAGAAGAAACGTTCTCCCTCTCTTGATCGTCTTGTCTTCTATCTTGAATGAAACAAATTAGAATAATTATTTTTCAATTCTGGATATATTTTTTAGTGCTATTTTGGACAATATAACAACAAATAACATGACAAAAAGGAAGCGATGCTGCCTTAAACTGAAACATCTCAGGTTCTTTTTTTTTTGTTGTTGTCCTGTCTGCATGTATTCTCATAGTTTAACCCCATAAAAGGGGGTTAACCTTTTATGAGATCAATGCTTATTTTAGTCTTGCAGCAAAATCTTTTATATATTTTAATGCATGCATGTGACCGTCACCAATCCTCTCTGGTAACTAAATTGTCAGTCTTTATTAGAATTTCCTATTGTGAGCCAGAGAGGGGGGTGCTGCACCTCTGTGAGTTAAGGGGGAAGGAAAAAGGAGACAGGGAGAGAGAACATAAACAAGGTAGTGGATAGACAGGCAGTGCTGTTGGAGTGAAAAAGGTTTAGGCTGTTTTATTCTATCTTAGAACTGATATCTCAACACCAATGTTACAAAACATCAGATTAGTGGAGGTCCTGATAGTATGGAATAGGCCACCAGAGGAAACCAGTGTAGGAGGAAGATAGAGGGCATAAGATTGTGATGACTGAAGTGACACTCATCACGTTCTGACGGGACCCAATGGTTCTCAATAATTGGGCTCGACAGGAGCTGGTAAGCCCTGAACCAACATGCATGTGTGATGAAACCAACACCCAGATAGGCTACCAGAACCCAACAGGGCGATGCCAACCGAGCACTCCCAACCCCGGCAGCCAGGAGCATCAAGAAGCCATCACCCAAAGAGCCACAGGGGATACCGAGAACCACGTAGACCCGGGGACCCAGAGGAGGCAGCGGCCGCCACCGCCAGGGCGCACGGGCCAGGCCCGAGGGGCACGAGGCAAGGAGGCCCCCCCATCCCGCCCCGCCACACCCCGCCAAACCCCCAAACCCCAGGGGACAGGAATGCCCCCCGCAGCCCCAGGGGTCAGCCGCAGTGACCGGGCGACATGTGACTCACCCCCTTACGTAGCCCCCCTAGACCGGACATGGGGTATTGCAACCCCACATGCCCGTCAAGCATCCCACAAGCACGGGCAGACCAGAGATAGGGCCCAACATCTCGGGTTCTACAACCTGTTTCCTGATCCTACTAGACAAAAGACAAAAGATATTAATTTATACTTTCAAGAAACAACTGTCTGGTTATTTTACACATTAACAGACATTTGAGAGAAACTGAAATTGTGATATTTCGATTGCCTACGACATGATAGAATGATCATCATGCTAAATGAACATCTGAAATCATCCAAACCAAACAATGAACTTTCCTGCATGTTGGGTGGAACTTATTCAGGACTGCTGCATTACTGCCTTGTGTTTTAACAATGTGTTCTTACAATAATACACTGACAACTTAGTAAATGTGGCGTTTGAAAAGACAACACATATCTGGTGTTCTACTGAATACTATCATTTATAATGACTGGTTACACAATATTTTTTATCAGATGAGTTATCTTTCCCTTTTGTATTGTCGTTACATTTCAGGGAATGAACACATTATTTGCACCAGGGGTTCATGCCTGACTGTTGCTCAGCGTATTGTAGGACACTTTCACATTCACATCCTTTATCGTCAACATTAAAGTAACTCACCCAGAAAGGAAAACCTCCAAGACGCACAAATTGCAGCTTCAGTTCAAACACCACAGTGCTTGTGCCGCATAAGTGCAAAACCAGAAACAGGATGACAATACAAAGGAGGCCAAGGGACGTTTCTACATAAAACATTCTGCAGCTACTTATCCTGTGCAGAGTTGATGGGGCCTTCCCATGCTAACTTGGCAAGTTCGTGACAGCGTCAACACAAGACAAACAAGAACCAATGCAGTCACAGACTGCAACATCCCGCGACACCCCTGAATTCAAAATTTTGCCCTGACCTACTTGCATAGGTCAAAGATCAAAGCTAGTGTACTGACCTACTTTCATAGTTCAAAGCAGTAGCTTTGATCTGTGGTCTTACTCACACTGGCCTTCTCCTTTGCTTTCTATCTTATCCAGTTCCTGAGTGTACAAAAGTTCAAATTTGACCTTGACCTAGTTTTCTCAAGGTCATCATCTCACTTTCATCCCCTTTGCCACACGAGTACAGTATTTTCTGCACCATAAGGCACACTGGACTATAAGGCGCACCTTCAATGTATGGCCTACCTTAAATCTTTTTTCATATATAAGGCGCACTGGATTTTAAGACGCATCTGATTATAAGGTTTATCTGGTTATAAGGTGCACCTTCAATGAATGGCCTATTTTAAACTGTTTTCATATATGAGGCGCACTGTTGGTTTTTGAGAAAATTAAAGGTTTTTGGGTGCGCCTTATAGTGTGGAAAATAATGTGATTTTGTTTCATCTTTCTATCTGCAACGGTTGCGAAGATATTTGGTGGACAAACGGACGGACAGATGGTCAGACGGACGAACACACAAACGCTGACAATTACCATACATCACCGCTTTGAAGCAGGATGTAACAACTGTTCACATCAAAGACAATTCAGAGGCCGCAGTTCACCTTTATTGCATATTATCTCTGAACCCAGGACTTTCTTAGTGTGAGGTCAATGCAGTAACTAATAGATCGCCCCTAAACTAATAGCTGATCTTATTTTGACGTGAAAATAAACTACCAAGTACAAGTCTGAAGGTCTGGCAAAGGCTGAGGCCTGACAGGGTGAGAATGTGAACAGACACATAGACAAATGTAGGGCTGAAAACAGTAAATGCAGAGTTGAAAACATTCAAATCAAAGCTAGCGCTCTGTTTATTGTGTTACGTCACCTCGACACTAATTTAGTACTTAGCTGCGTTTGTGGCTGAGCATTATCAAACATAATTGTCTGACGACTAGAATTAGCTACTAACAACGTTATGTGGATAAAAACTAGGTGTCAAGATTAATTTGAAAAATTCAAGAGAAGATAGACGTTTTGCAATTTAAGGTGTCAAGAGTGATGATTGCTTTCTTGACATGTTTTCTACTCTGGAATTGCTTTTAATCTTTAGTACTGTTGAAGCAAAAGAATGTAGTATTCACTAATGCATGAGCTCTGTGTTGAGTTGAGTCAACTAGAACAGCTGGAAGACAGATCCTGTATTTACTGGTTCTATATGTTTTACACCTTCTGACTGAGATGGGATGTAGGGGTGTGCAGCTTGGCGTGAATCAATATTTAAACAAATCCTGTTACCTTAAATTCTGGTTATATAAAAATGTGAGTTTGATGCTGGATAAAACTAGACTAACTTAAAGCTAATTACTTTAACGAGTACCATTCTCTGTCATTGTGACCCCACAATAATAAACCTAAAGAATAACAGAACTTGCTCCAGATAAACCTTCATTTAGCGTTTCCCTGCTGTTATGAACTTCTCCCTGGCTGTTAATGGAGACGCAGACGGTGCCAGCCTCCGGGCCCATTATGCGCACAGATGAATGTAGAAAGGTATTTAATTGGCACGGCTTCCTGTCGGGCTGCAGCGTGGACCGGGCTGGAGCCAGCGCCTGGAGGAGAGGAGAGGAGCGCACGGAGCGTCGCTTCCCACCGCCTCTCTGCTCCACACTGTGGCCCCCCATCCGTGTGTGCGCGCAGCCTCTACCAAACACCACGATCCGACTTCCAGGAGACACTTTCGACCCGAGCCTCCATCCGCCATTTTCAGCAGATTGAATGCATTTAGAGCACAAAAATCACACGTCCCCGCTAAAAAAAAAAAAAGCAGGTAAGTGGTGCTGTGTGTAGGCTGAAGGCAGAAACCAGCCTACGGAAGGCAACAATGAGGGAGAAAAGGCTCCCACCTCCTCTTCCTCCAGCTAGCATCGGGAAGAATGAGAGCCAACGCTCCGTCTACAGGAGCAACAATAACCTGCATCCTCCTGGCGCTTCACATTTTTACATGTGCGCTCATTTTATTAGTCTGCGTCAACTTTTTTGGGGCTGGATGAAGAGTGTACAATCTGCTTTACGCACCCTCATTGTGATCTCACCATTTGTTGCGTGAACTTGAGTTAGAAGGGATTTAAAAATGTCTGATCACAACTCCGGCAGCTGCGGATCATTGTGAGAGAAAGCCTCGAATCAATTAAATGATCCGGCCTGTAGAAAGTTCACGAATTTCATCCGTAATTTGAGTTTGAGCGTCACGCATCTACACAATAAGGTTTGGCCATTGTCTCGCTTTGCCACGCATCTGCGATGAGAGAATATAAGATGATGTTTAAATCAAAGCGGTTGAGACTTTAATTCTACTAAGATCTCATTTTAAAGTCCGCGCAGTAAACATGAATGAGTATATTGTGAAGGCATTGATTGTGATGGGGGGGGGGGGGGGGGCGGGGGGGGGCACACACGAAACGTGGGGGTCAGCTCATTGTGCTCCTGAATAAATGGCCTGACTGGATGTGGGACAAAAAGAAAGTTGCTCAGGCTGAAGAGTCTGTCACGGAAACGTCTGAGAAACCACGATTCCAATTCATTCATCAAGATGGAACTGGATTCATTGATTAAGAGGAATTAATATTGTTTCATGATGATCGAGTGGGTCTGAGGGTTTTCTACTTTGTTATGAGCAGACATTTTAAAATTTTTGATAAATGTTTATTTATATCTGTTGTCATGTATGGAAAAATCTGTAAAGTAATTCAGAATGAAATTGTGAACATGCCTTGTATTGTTATATTTGACACTTTCACAAGGTTTTGATGAATTGACATCAGCACATCTCCATTTTTTCTTGTCTTGTAGATCATGGCCATTACTGGAGGGTCGGTTGAAACTTTAGATGAGATTCCAGCTCACATGTGGAAGGATTTGCCCGACTGTTTAAGTCTTGGACCTTCTGCTGTAAATGAAAGCCGTGTTGGTGAGAACACGTGTGTCCATTCTGTGTAGATAAGATAATTTTTATAAACCACAGACTTGTTGATTTCACATTTATCAGTGTGACTTCCAGCATCCAGTGATGGTTGATCACAACCAAAGCTGTGTTTGGAAAATGGACAACTTTAGGTCTTCAATTAATGTTGATCACTTTTTACAGCCATCCAAACATGTAAACACGAGCTGATTTGAATGATAGTTGTCCATGAAAGAACTTTCAGTGTTTGTACTTTGCATCAGATCAACTGAAATATCTCCAAAGCCAGATAAACACTAATGTTTTAGGCTCCCATTATTGCCGTGCGCTCATACTGTAGTAGTGTAGAACGTGGAGCTGAAACAATAAGGATCAAAATAGTAAGTAAGAAATTAACTAAAAAGAACACATACCTCCTCAAATAACATTGCCCCTGAAATCTAAACAGTGAGAAAACAGTTTTTAAGACAAAGTTCTCTATCAAGGGTTCATCAGCAGGACTCTGAAAGAAGTGCTAGCATATATGCATTCCATTAGGTATGACTGTAAGGAGATTTTTTTTTTTGTAAGATTGCACCCAGGACACAACACACACACTCCAGTGAAGTGATGACGTTAGTTGTTATACTACAGTATCTACAGACCAGATTGTGACCTGGAACTGGAAACAGTCGTTTCCAGTTCCAGGTCACCCAGGAACTGTTTGTTCCTGGGTGTTTTTCGTAGAAGTTTTTGTTTTTTTTTTTATCATGATGCCAATGAGTGAAAACAGAAGTTCCATCTTTCAAAATGTTTTGACAACGGATTTTACAGACGAACAAACAAATGTTGTTGATCACACAATGTCTTCACATTGTGTTCTGACAAGCCTACGATGAAAGCTATTTCAATGTTCATTCATTGTTGTTGCTATTATTTTAACAAACTTAGCAAAAATTATTAACCCATTGATTGTTTTAGAGTTTGAGCTCCTGGATTTATCATCTTGGGGTGTGCATACTCTCTCTATAACTCTTACAACCCACAAACTAAATAATACAATGATGTTCATCACCTTGATCTCCTATCAAACAAAAACATTGGAAACAGTCACATACTGCATGTCTGGACAGATTTGTTCTGTACACTAGGCAAAGAAGAAGAATGCTCCTATAGAAAGAAAATGCAAACACCTTCAGACCGTCTTTAGTTTTGTAAATGACGTCACATTATGAAAGGTGCATATTTTAAATTTAGACCATGTAAAATTTTGGGCAAATCTCTGAATTTCCCCAAATCCCTGTAAATAAATGAAGTAGTATATGATGTTAAGGGAAACTTTCTTATTTTAAGGTGTCTGGGCTAATAAGGTCATTCCTAAAGGCAAGAGGTTTGGCCCGTTTGTTGGAGACAGGAAGAAAAGGTGCCAGGTGAAGAGTAACGTCTACATGTGGGAGGTAGGTCACAGCAGCCCTAACTGGAACACCGCCAGTCACTGCAAGTCACAATCTACCCCAACTACATTCTCCTGCTATTGTGCAGCATTTACAGCTCTATAAATATCTTTCACCAGAACATTTCTTCTTGAAGGATGGATTAAAACGTCTTTTTCTGGATTTGTAGGAAAATTAAAAAGCATTTGTTGCTACATGCAATGAGAAAATAGTTTGCTGAGGGTTTCTGCTTCTGTCTCCTGTCCAGGCTTTTGACTTAAAATGTAGCGTAAGCACAAAAATAATGGGATGATGTTTCGCCTGTCCAAAGACCCTGACTCATCCATATCAATATTTTAAGATGGTGAAGTGGTAAACTGCATTCAGATTTTAGACAAGATGTCAGCACATCATCACTCTCATGAGCATCTCCACACCAGTAGTGTTTTTAGTTGTGATTGCAGTGAGTAATGTCTGCTCCTCAATCACAATCTAGTGTGAAAAAATGAAGTCCTCAAATAAATCACATCACTGATCTTAGAAATGTTATCCCTTGATGGAGGATACAAACTCCGAACATGCTGTGGTGACGGTCATTTCTGATTTCTGCACAGACGTCATCCACCTTCTGACTGCTAGATGTTCCTCCTCATGACCAGCAAGCGTTATGACTTCTGTGTCAGAAATACAGTAGTTTTCTTCATCTTCCTTGCGATGATTCACTGTAAAAACAACATTTTTCAGCTGGTTCATTACATCAACATTCATGAAATGTTTTGTATTAACCATTTATAGTTGGATGTGTGTGGAGGTGGTTCTGATCCACGTGGTCATGTTTTGATGTTGTGTGATTTCATTAAGAGAATTCAGGTATGACCTGCAGTTATGTGCTTGTAAAGTTTGTACTCACATTCATTATAGATCCTACAAAACAGTGTTTTGTAATTGAAACCGTGTGTGTGTGTGTGTGTGTGTGTGTGTACATAAATTCTCAATTTTATTCAGTTTTCTTCTACCCCGTAGGTTTATTTCCCCACACAGGGCTGGATGTGTGTTGATGCCACAGACCCCACGAAGGGAAATTGGCTGCGATATGTGAACTGGGCTCGCTCCAGCCAAGAGCAGAATCTGTTTCCTCTGGAGATTAACAGAGCTATTTACTATAAAGTTTTAAAGGTGAGTCAAACCCGCCTCACGTAGCTGATAGGTCCCATATCCAAGATAACCAAGGACACTAAAATGGAATGAAGGTGTGTGGCTCAGTGATAGACATCATTCATTCATTCATTCATTCATTTTCATATACCGCCGCTGTATCCGCCGTAGCGGGTCACGGGGAGCTGGAGCCTATCCCAGCTGGCATAGGGCGTGAGGCGGGGGATACTCTGGGCACGACGCCAGTGCACCGCGGAGCCACATACAAAGACATACAAACACGCACACTCACTCACTCCTACAGGCAATTTGGGACCGGCCAATCAACCTGCAGCGCATGCTTTGGGAGGTGGGAGGAAGCCGGAGAACCTGGAGAGAACCCATGCGGATTTCCACCTAAATCAAAAGTGAATATTTTAATATTTGTACTTATTTCTGTTAGTTTACTTGTCATTTTGAACTTGATTCATCCCCTGCCCCTGCCTATATTACTGTATCTGTCAATGAAAGTTAGAGATTATGTGATTGCCCACATTGTGGATCTTGGGTTAAAGAAGAAAGAGCTGACCATGCTTTTAAGATAATTTACTTATGAATGAGGATTCAGGATCCCTTTGACATTTTGTCAGCTCTGAAAGCAATGGCTCAGCAAAATATTTTGGCAACATTATGAAAATGATAATAATGGCCAAATTAAAAGAGGAAGCCTCAGAAAAGACTTTAAATGAAAACAGTAGGTTTCCAGAGTCACAGAAAGCTGCATAGAGCATGAGGCCAATCATAAATTACACACAAATTACAGAAATTAAACACCAAAATTTCAAAAAGCCTAATAGAAATATTTACAGTGTTTTATTCTTCCAGTTATTGGTAACAGCTATTAAAAATCCATCCATCCATCATCAACCGCTTATCCGGGGCCGGGTTGCGGGGGCAACAGTCTCAGCAGGGATGCCCATACTTTCCTCTCCCCAGACACTTCCTCCAGCTCCTCTGGGGGGTGCCCGAGGCGTTCCAAGGCCACCCGAGAGACATAGTCTCTTCAGCGTATCCTAGGTCTTCCTTAAGGTCTCCTCCCGGTAGGACATGCCGGAGGCATCCGGAACAGATGCCCGAGCCACCCCAGCTGGCTTCGCTCAAGGCGGAGGAGCAGTGGCTCTACTCCGAGCTCCTCCCTGGTGACTGAGCTCCTCACCCTGTGTTTAAGGGTGTGCCCAACCACTCTACGGAGGAAACTCATTTCAGCCACTTGTATCCGGGATCTTGTCCTTTCGGTCATGACCCAAAGCTCATGACCATAGGTGACAGTAGGAACGTAGATTGACTGGTAAATTGAGAGATTCGTCTTACGACTCACTCCTTCTTCACCACAACGGACCTATACAGCGACTGCATCACTGCAGAAGCTGCACCGATCCATCTGTCAATCTCACGTTCCATCCTTCCCTCACTCGTAAACAAGACCCCAAGATAATTAAACTCCTCCACTTGGGGCAAGGACTCTCCACCAACCTGAAGAGGGCACACCACCCTTTTCTGGTCGAGAACCATGGCCTCAGATTTAGAGGTGCTGATCCTGATCCCACTCGCGTCACCGTCCCAGTGCACGCTGAAGGTCCAGGTTTGAAGAGGTCAACAGGACAACATCGTCTGCTAAAAGCAGAGATGAAATCCTTTGGTCCCCAAACCGGACTCCCTCCGGACCCTGGCTGTGCCTAGAAATACTCTCCATAAAGATTATGAACAGAACCGGTGATAGAGGGCAGCCCTGCCGGAGTCCAACATGGCCAGGAACAGGTCTGATTTATTGCCGGCAATGCGAACCAAGCTCTGGCTTCAGTCATACAGGGACTGGACAGCCCTCAGCAAAGGGCCCCGGACCCCATATCACCACCAGGTGGTGATCGGTTGACAGCTCTGCCCCTCTCTTCAGTGTCCAACACACGCGGTCGGAGGTCTGATGATACAACAGCAAAGTCAATCATCGACCTCCGGCCAAGGGTGTCCTGGTGCCATGTGCACTTATGGACATCCCTGTGGCTGAACAAGGTGTTTGTTATGGACAAACTGTGACTAGCACAGAAGTTCAATAACAGAACACCTCTTGTGTTCAGATGGGGGAGGCCGTTCATCCCAATCACCCCTTTCCAGGTCTCACTGTCATCGCCCACGTGAGCATGTAAATCCCCAAGGAGAACAATGGAGTCCCCAGTCGGCGCACTATTCAGTACTCCTCCCAGGGACTCCAAGAAGGCTGGGTATACCGCACTGCCATTTGGCCCATAGGCCGAAACGACAGTGAGACACCTGTCCCCAACCCGAAGGCGCAGGGACGTGACCCTCTCATTCACCGGGGTGAACTCCAACATATGACGGCTGAGCTGTGGGGCCACAAGCAAGCCCACACCAACCCTCCGCCTCTCACCTTGGACAACACCAGAAAAGTGGAGAGTCCAGCCCCTCTCAAGGGTTTGGGTTCCAGAGCCCAAGCTGTGGGTGGAGGTGAGCCCGACTATATCTAGTCGGTACCTCTCAACCTCCCTCACAAGCTCTGGCTCCTGTCCCCTCAGCGAGGTGACATTCCATGTCCCTAGAGCTAGACTCTTTGTTTGGGGATTGGGTCGTCGAGCCCCATGCTGACGACTGCCACCCAATCCACACTGCACCCGTCCCCTACGTTTTTCTCGGCGGGTGGTGAATCCACCGGAGGTTGGGCCCCGGCCAGACCCTGTGGGCAGAGGCCCGGCCACCAGGCGCTCACATATGAGTCCCAACCCCGGGCCTGGCTCCAGGGTGGGGCTCCAGTTGCGCCATACCGGGCGACGTCACGGTTCTTTATTTTGTACTCATCATAGGGGTTTTTGTGCTGCTCTTTGCCTGGCCTGTCACCCAGGACCTGTTTGCCAAGGGAGACCCTAGCAGGAGCGTAAAGCCCCTGGCAACATAGCTCCTGGGATCATTCGGGTACTCAAACTCCCCCACCTCGATAAGGTGGCAGCTTTTGGAGGAGGCTATTCAAAATGCAGTATTTAATGTATTTTGTTTGCAATTGAAGAAATTTGAGCTGACTTAAGTTCAATTTATCTTTGGTGCGGCCCTGTGACACAATTCAGGTTTCTAATGTGGCCCTTTGTAAAAATCAATTGCCCACCCCTGTGTGTGTGGTCTACATGGAGTAAGACAACATGCACTGCAATACAAAATGGAACACTCTGAGAAATGTTGCTGTCATAGGTCAAAAACTTTTCTGATTGTTCAGGTTCTTGTAATGATGGCATCGATGAAGGCATTTACTTTCTAGTTACTGATTGCAGGACTTACTCGTGCTGTTTCTTATTGTTGTATTTGTGCTGCAGTTTAAGAATCCAATTAGACCCAAAACTGATTAAATGGTCTAATAAAGAAAATCCAGGCATCGGTTTACTGCAAGTGTGTCAAACTCATTTTCACCGAGGGCCACATCAGCATAATGGTTGTCCTCAAAGGGCCAGATGTAACTTATAAATGTAACTAAATTTAAATCAATGTAATGTAAAATAAATGTAACTACAGTACTCATTAATGTTAAATAACTCTGAATTTATTACTCATTCAAGTTACAAACATTATGGTTGCACAGAAAAGTACATTTTTAAATTTTTTTAATTTTTGGACACTCCGACCTTTTTGCTCGCATGGGCCACATAAATTGATGTGGAGGGCCACATTTGGCCCCCGGTCCTTGAATTTGACACATGTGGTTTACTGAAATGATTGTGATGTGTTGTAAGACGAATGAAACCATTATAGTCGTAGTATGATAGACAGACTTTATTGATCCCAAGCTGGGAAATTCACATGTTGCAGCAGAACTTAAGACATGCAAACAAACAAGTTGAGAAGAAGAACAAAAACTAAGAACGAGAATATCATTTAGGGATAGAGTAAAATAAAGAGTAATAGTTTAACATTGAGCAGGAATGTCTGCTCCCGATGGGTGTCCTCCAGCCTGAAGTTAACACACTCCAGACCCCCTAACCTTCAGGACAGATGCGCTGCGGGTGGACACACGCACACGCACACGCACACACACACACACACACACACACACACACACACACACACACACACACACACACACGTCGTGAGCAAGCCGGGCTGTGATTGGCGGCCTGGCTCTCGTCTCCTCGTTGCAGCCTATCGGGCCGGGAGAGGAGCTGCTGGTGTGGAACACGGTGGAAGACAACCCCGAGGTAGCAGCTGCGCTGGAGGAAGAAAGAGCCAGCAGCCTGAGCAGGAAAAACTCCGCCAGGGCGAAGCGAGGTGAGGCCTAACTCCTGACTAAAGAGGACCCCGCTGCTCGCACTCCATCCCCGACGTGTCGGAGCCCCGCGGGGCGGGCTGCGGGACCCACGGAGCGATTTGTTGGCCACTCGGTCGAACTTGTGTGCGGTTAGCTGCGGTGACGGCGGCTAGCGGGGCTAACGCTCACGCCTGCGATGTGTGCTGCTTTTCGCTACTTTCATTCCCGGTGTAGAAGTCGCTGCTGCCGGCACGGCTGGGTCTAAATCAGCTCCGGTGAGCTTTAACAGGCGACGATTAGCCGCTAAAGGAGGACATCGAGAACTTTTTAGCAGCTTTTCCTCATTCGGGTCCCGACGGTGTCGAGGATGTGACCTTCTGAGTTGTTACAGCGTGAATTCATCCATCGCCGAGCCCCGACTTGGTGATGGCCTAGCAGCTTAGCTCACCAGCCGCCCTCCGTACCCGACCGGAGCCGAACCGGAGCGCCGGTACCGGATAACAACCCAAAATATATCTGTTAATGTCTGCTGGACAGGGGAACAAACAGCTTTCATGTGTTTGTGGCTCTAGAAGAACCAGTTCATCGAGTTGCCAGACTTGTGTTAACGCTAGCATGAGGCTAGAAGCTAGGGCTGAACTCCGATGGAGCTGCATGAGGGAAATATTGGAAATACATCGAAAATATTAAACTGATCAAATCGATAAAGCGAAAATACAGTGAACATGTCAGTAGTGACTCCAGTATCTCTGGTTAATCCTCTAACCTGCTTTGATAGCGTTAAAAGTAATTACATCAAAACAAAACACATTCAACCAAAAATAACTAAAACACAATTATTTTTAAATACATGAACCCTAAAATTAAATCAATCAATAGGTGTGTTGTCACGATCAAGCTTTTTGGCACGTTTTTTCATGAGATCATTCATCCACATGAACTTTGGACGTTTTTTTTTTTCCCCTCACGGTTTGTTTGGTGTTAATTCAATGCAGGCCCATGAAGAGAAAAAGAATGTGTTAGAGATATTTACTAATATTTAGTGTTTGCTGCCTGATCTTGTCTGTTTTGGTTTGTTTTTGATTCTTTGCGCGTCTCCAGACAAGAAGCTCAATCAGGAAGAAGAGACGTTGATAAGTGTGTTGTAATGCACGGTAGAGAAATTCTGCAGAATAATATAGTGTAATACCATAGACCTGTGTAAGTAAGTAATGTTATTTAGATGCTCGCGAAATGTAGTTTAGAATGTCAGACTGTTGCTCTCCAAGTAATTCAATCAGGAATTAAATACAGGCAGCATGCAGAAAGTTTCTGTACTCATCTTTAATTTTATAGGCTTATTTTTTTAGTTGGTTTTTGTTTCATTTGTTGTAAGAATGTAAGATTTTTCCATGTGATTCTTCGACCAGTGGGCCTTAGCCTTTTATCTCTGTGCTGCAGAATAATAATTCACTATTGAACTATACAGTGCTTTAAAGTCAGTCCAACAGCTTGCTTTATTTTAATATCAAACATCACGCATGTTAACTGACTGAAGAACGTCAGTGTTGGCGTGTTTGCACAGTGACTTAAAAAAAAAACGATCAGAAAACGCCAGTGGCTGTGTGCTGTTAATGCGGTAGGACAGTGAACTAAATGTCTTGACACATGCTGTGGTGCTGCTGTTGGTTTAGCAGAAAGCCTGTGATGTGCTGGGCGGATGACTGACCTGTACCATGTGTTGTTTCCATGAGTTGAGCTTTGGAGGAAGGTCAGGTGACTTTGTTGACACACTAGTGATGAGGAGGTACCTGAAAACCCTCTTGAATCAGATAAGACTTTTAAATTCAAAAGTGGGGGCATGCTATTATCAGACTGGTTTTACTCATTTATCTATTTAAACTATGCAGGAAGAAAAGCTCACAATAGTGAAGACGGCTTGACACTGTTGAGGCCACGAGGTAGATCTTTCTAAAGTAATTGCGTAATATTTTTTATTTTTGTAATTTAAGCATTTGAGGTGACAACAGAAATCGGTTTCTAAGTGTTATTTAAATTGCAAGGTAATATGTATGTATTGTTAATATGTACAAGTTTATTGCTTACCAGAGATATTTCAAAAGTCACATTATTCAACTTAGCATACCTCCAGAAAACTTTCTAGAATGTCTTTGGAGAAATAATAAGCCTAAAGCCCATTTGGCCAGCCATGCATTTGTTGGCCAAATGGGCTTCAGGCTAAATAAATAAACACTAAAGAAACATCTTGGATATCAGTGGCTGATATCTAGAGGTTTGTCACTTTTATGGTTGTATCCTTAAATTATTCTACTTAATGAATAAATGAGGAAAACCTACCTAGCCCCCCCCCCCAAAATGTAATATTTTGTGTTTTTGTTTTTTTTTAAACGTGCGGTTGATGCATGTATATGTTTTTACATTGTGCAGCCAGAAGAAAGCTGCTGGAGCGAGCCAGACAGGCTGGTTTGGGTGGATTCAGGAAAACGAGTAAAACAAAACCAACTGTCAAGGAGATGTGGGATGGGGAGAAAGGTAAGTTCACCTATTTTAGTTCATACTTTTTATTCTTTTTATGGACAATTCTAAGGTGTTCTTAAGTGGTAGTTGTTAACTCAGGTTCCTTAACTTATCTGAATAAAAAGGCTCTTCTTGGCGCTCCTGTTAACTATTGTTCAGGTCTGACTGGGGAGGATGAGACACCGTCAACGCTGGAGCCCTTGCTGGAAATTCAGAAGACCCATTCCATTGGAATTACTGGCTTTATCAATGTGGAGGACAATTCAACCTTGATTGCAGATGGAGAAAATGTTGAGGAGGATGAAGAAGAGGATGAGGAAGAAGAGGAGGAGGATGCTGATGATATGGAAGTAATGAGTGAAGTACAGCAGCAAACTGCTCAGCATTCACCTGCGTCTGATTCTGTGCACACTGATCAGGCTGGCTCATCGCTGCCCTGTGGTGAACAAACCTATAAGGATTCACCAGAAAAGTCCACGCGTGCAGAGCAGGAGCTGGAGGTCGATCCTGATCCCGATCCTGATCCCGACCTCGACCATGATCCAGACGGCGACACAGAGTGTGACGCCCAGGGCGAGTCATACCCCTGTCAGCACTGTGAGCGCCGTTTTTCCACCAGACAAGGTCTAGAACGTCACAACCACATCCACGCCACCACTAACCAGCAAACACAACTGTTCAAGTGTCGGTACTGCAGCAAATCCTTTGGCTCACAGGTGGGGCGGCGGCGGCATGAGAGAAGGCACGAGAGCGGGCCTAAGAAACGGCCTGGTTCTCTGGCTGGAACCGCCAGCCTCCACAGTCCTGCAGCGCAGACCGATGGTTCAAGTCCAGACTGCACCAGCCCGACTAGTCATTATATAGCCATAGGGTCCCAGTTTACAGGAGGGTCTCTGCACCACTCTGAGATGCAGAGAAAGGAGTCGGGGCCTCACGCCGACCGTCCTTTTATGATGGATGAAAATGGAGAATCTAAGGAACTCCATCCCTGCAAGTACTGTAATAAAGCCTTTGGTACACACACCAATATGCGCAGACACCAGCGCAGAATACACGAGCGGCATTTGTTACCAAAAGGAGTTCGTCGGAAAGGCATGCTGCTGCAAGAGACATCAGCTCAGCAGCAGCAGCCAGGTGAATCCCCCAGCGCCAGCCCCCCGCCCGTCTACGTGCCCAGCGCCGACACGGAGGACGAAGCCGACAGGGACAGTTACACGGTGGACATATCCAAAAACATCTCGGAGAATTTGAGCTTCTTCATCGACGGCAAGATTGTGTCCACCAGTTCGGTGAGCAGCTGCGAGGTGATCGAGGTGGACTCCAGGTCCGCGGCGCTGTTTGGTCTGGATCCCATCATCATCAGCACAAATCAGATCAGCCAGGCGCTGAAGATGGAGGGCAGAACAAGTAATGCAAAGCAAGTGTGCAACATCGGTCAGCCAGCAACCAAAAGAAGAACGACCACACCCCCGCTGGTTCCGAGCCTTAAAGTGGAGACCGAAACAGCCTCGTCATCATCCTCTTCATCTTCTTCATCTAACTTGTTATTACGGGGATTGTACCAACAAGCGGCGGATTCGTCTGCGTTTCAGCGGGAGAAAACCGTTTATCTCTCACCGAAGCTCAAACAGCTCCTTCAGACGCAAGACATTCAGAAATCCACCATTGCTGTGATCGCAGAAAGCCAGAAACTGGCCTCACCGCTGTCAGTCACGCCGCTGCCGGGGGCTTCGAGCAGGTTTAAGAGAAGAACAGCCTCCCCCCCATCATCCCCTCAGCTAAGTCCTGCGTGTAAAGCAGAAAGTTGCAAAGCAGAGACATTGAGTCCCTACGCCCTCAAGGTGCCAAAGTTAGAGAGCTGCAGCGTGTCGCCTACTGGGAGCCTACAGGACAAGGAAGATGGAGACAATTTCACCGTTTCCGGAAATGGTATGCATAGCCAGAGTTCTTCAAATAGCGGTGGAAACTCTTGTAACCAGCAGCCTTTGGATCTGTCATACTCTGTCAGGAGGAGCGACAGCTTCAGCAATGTGCTCGGGGATTCTGCTCTGGATTTAAGTTTACATCGAAAAAGCAACGTTGAGCCTGAACTAAAGGGACTTCCAGCTACACAGCCATTGGTAAAAAAGAGAAAACCAAACACTAGCATGCTGGAAAAGGTGCTGATGAACGAGTATGTAGGTCTGCCGATGTCGGTGGAGGAGGGTCCTTCTGCTTTGGCGAATAGTTTTCATTCTCTATCTCCAAACATTGCATCAGAATCTACGCACCCGTCTCCACCATCTCTGACCCCCGTCACCATGAACCCTTCTTCCCCAACTGCCTCCAGTGTGACCTCCCCAACACCGCCTCCCCCCGTCCTACCCACCATACCCTCTCCACCAACAATGCCTAGCTCTCCTCTCTCTCAGCCTTCAGACTCGTCTGGTCTGAGACCACTTCCTGTTCTCTCGCCTAAAATGTCTCCAAGGTCAGTAGAACCCAAGTCTCCGACTTCGAAGGAGTTTTCTTGTGTTGAAGAAAATAACGACGAAGAGGAGAACCACGTTGTCGTGCCACTCGATTCACCAAAGACTCCCATTGATGATCCAGTCGATTTCTCTGTCTGTTCAAGCCCTTCTGAGGTGGCATCAGTGGAGCTTCCCCCGCCTGAAGAGAGTTCTCTCACCACATCTAGTAACAATCAGAACGGCAAAGCGAGCCACGAAATAGAGAAACCTCTCAATAGTCTCTCATTCCAGTCGGAGTCCTCATCTTCCTCTTTACCTCCTCCGCTTACATCACTCGATCCACTCCAGTCACTGGATTCACCGTCTTTCCCTCAGACCAAAATAAAAGAAGAACCTCAGCCGTGCATGGACGAGCTGTCAGCCATGAATCACACACCTCAGGACGGCGCCAAGTCTTCACCTCAACCCACAGCCCCTGATCAACCATCCGATAAAACCTTTGAGGTGGAGGAGGTCGACTTGACGTATTGCAAGACGTTTGTGTGTAACGTCTGCGAGCAGCCGTTCAACTCCATCAAGGAGCTCAGCGGGCACATCACAGAGCACGCTTCTGATTGGCCCTTCAAGTGTGAGTTTTGTGTGCAGCTGTTCGGTAATGCCCCGGCCCTGCTGACTCACCGGACAACACTACACGGAGTTGGCAGTATCTTTGTGTGTTCTGTGTGCTCCAAGGAGTTTGCGTTTCTTTGTAACCTCGAGCAGCACCAGAAGGACCTGCATCCCAATGAGACGTGTTCACACACTGCTGTAGAGAGTGGCAAGCTGAGGCCACAGAACTACACCGATTCATCCAGAGTCAAAGACGAGAGCAGCCCCTCCTCACCAGCAGCAGAGAGAACGCCTGAGACGGCTTCACACGGGGACTCCAACGTAGAGAAAGAAGAGCCTGATGTTAACGGTGACCACACAGAGGATCCTAATGAGGAGCTGTACACTACAATAAAGATCATGGCGTCTGAGGGATCCAAACCCAAAGGCCCAGATGTCCGCCTGGGCATTAATCAACACTACCCCAGCTACAAACCTCCCCCGTTTCCTTATCATAGCCGTTCACATGCCGGCTCAGTGGCCTCGGCTACTAACTTCACAACTCACAACATACCACAAACGTTCAGCACTGCTATTCGCTGCACCAAGTGTGGTAACAGCTTTGACAACATGCCCGAACTGCACCAGCACATTTTGGCCTGCGCTACGGCAAGTGATAAGAAGCGTTACACTCCGAAGAAAAACCCCATATCCCTCAAACAAATAGTGAAGAATCCAAATGGAGTGGTGTCACCCTCTGCAGCCGCTGTAGGTCAGAGTGCTTTCCGTAGAATGGGTCAGCCAAAGAGACTAAACTTTAACCAAGATCCAGGAAAAACAAAAATGAGTGCCCTCAGCAAGAAGAAAAACCAGCTTGTCCAAAAGGCAATTTCACAGAAAAACAGAGCTGCCACTTTTGCGAAGAAGGGTTCTGTCAAAGTCGAAGAGGTGGTGCCATCTAACGTTTGCCCCCACTGCAGTCGCGAGTTTACTTACCCTGCCAGTCTCAATAAACACATGGTAGTCAGCTGTCCCATGAAGCCTGCTGTTAAAAAAGACAAAAAAAGTCTGGAAGTGAAAAAAGAGACAGCGGAAAGAAGCAGAGGTTACAGGAAGAAAAGCTTGGATTTTGAAATACCGCCGTCAGAGATGGAGCCGAAGCCCCTGGGAAAGACCCGAGCTCGCAGCTCTGGGGCAGCAGACCCTGAACCTTCACAGCAAAGCAAAGGCAAAGTGGCCGTGGCGACGGGCAGGTTAAAGAGGCCCGCCTTGTTCCCAGCACAAGTTTCCACGAGCAAAAAAACAAAGAAGGGTCAATTACAGACTCTGCCTCCCACCCCGTCAGCCTCAGACACTCCAAGTGACACTGCACAACAACGACCAGCCGTTAGGATGCAACGTATGGGCAAAGAGGCAGCATCCAAGAGATTAGCAGAGGCCAAGTCGCCACCCCAACAGCTGAAGAAAGAGGAGAGGTTCTCCCTCAGAGCGAGGGACCGAGTGGGTGGCCCCGTCACCAGGAGCCTACAGATGGCCTACACAGCTCCTCCTGCTGAGGTGAAAACTGAGGAGCCACCACTCAATGAGCCAAACGAAACTCAGGTGAGACACTTCCCTACTGTTAATGAGGTGCTATGTCTTCATTGGTGCTAGACAAATCCTTTTTTTGCCATCATTAATTTATGAAGATTGTGTTCAGTTATTTCCCAACTGATGGGTGACAAGAAGCACAGGTTTGCTAAAGTTTGTTGAATGTTTGAGGCAACTTAAGTACAGTAATTATAGATTGTCCACCAACACAGTACAATTTTTTCAAACTTGAACATGTTTTGCAAAGATTCTTTCTTAAACAAAATTTAGCACAAATACTAATTTGGCTGTTTTGTGATAAACAAAAATTGAAAATTCAACCACTTGACTAAAATATACAATTTAAAAATACACCAGTGCCTCAAAGACAAGAGCAGGAGGGTTTTTCTTAACTCATGAAAAGCAAAAGAAAAGAATGCAGTGACACATCTTTAAAAGATGGTGTATTTATCAAAATTAGTTAAATCTGAAATATAATTAGTTTCATACAGGCCAAGGTAATGTCTCTAAAATGCTCCATCCTTCCACCAGCTCAAATCCAGCCACAATGTTAAGATAAAATAAATCACATAATTTTTATGTATTTAAAAGAGTTTCCTGTCTACCATCGGAGGCTTCATTCACCTCTGTGTAAACCACCTCTGTCTTATTTCTCCAGGATGTGCTGATGAAGTGAGCCATGTGGACTTTATTGAGCCCTTTCCTTTGGACTATGTTGCTCACCTGTCATGCAAAGCTCCGGACTCTACAAGGCACTGACTGGACTGGTGGATCTCTGTGTTGGACTCAGTCACTCAAAATAAGTGAAGTCTGTTAATCTCAACTGCCTTTTTGCTGGATTTAAGGAGGGATTTCTCTTTATTTTCCATCTGTATTATAAACTGAACTGAGCCTCGACTTTTAGCCAGCCTTGCAAAAAAAAAAATTCAAAATAAAGAGACTGTAAATGACAATGAATTAATATATACAAGATGAGTCATTACTTGACCCAAAACAGTAACAATAGGGCTCTGTAATTTTTGGACGCTGATCTATTGCAAATGGCAATCATGTATCAGTTAGGGTTTTTTCTTTTCTGTATTTCCCCATTTGGTTGTTTTTGATTTTTTGGATGTTTCCAAGGTCTCTTAATGCATGTGCTAAATAGAGTATAAACTAGATTAGGCCATTGTCTGGTTCTCCCATCAGGCACTTCAGTTTATACCTGATTTGCTGAAGTTTGTATGATTTAAAATTCTGTAGTCATAATATTGTTGATTATATCTTATTGGCATATTTTTGTTTGGGAAACAAAAATGAAAATGGCAGTAGTTGACTGCAACAATTGGTCCTCAGGAACACTGTATATGTGTGTGCTAAGTATGTGTATGCTTATGGTTGGATGTGCAGCCTGACAGCTATTCCTTCAGTTTAAATCTCAAGTATGTCTCATGTTTATACTTGCATTTGCAGACTTTTTTTGTTTGTTTGTTTCTCACATTAGCAGATAATTCCAGTTGTAAAATAATGGGAATTATGTTGTATTCTCCTTAAAATGTTAGTCTTGAAAATAATTTGTAATATCAACTCCTTCAACCCCAGTGTTCTTACAGCACTTTAACAATATTTCTAGCTGGATCAGTGGATTGGCGCAATAAAAAGTAAATAACTGAATGTATTCAGGTCTGTTACACTTTGCAGACACTGGTAAATTAATGCAAAATATTAATTTACAACTTTTTCCTTCCTGGAAGTCTTTATATCGGTTGTGCATGTTATATTGTGCATGTGTTATAAGACTTGACATTGAACCAACCTTTACATGCCAAAATGCTTAACTTAATCCTGAAAATGAACAGAGCAGTGTTTTGTATTTTGTCTGTTTTGAATGGATTTGTGAAAAAGGTGATTCATGATTTTATTTCCCTGAAGATCCATGCCATAGAAAACATCACCAAAAGATTTTTTTGTCGAATACAAAGACATCTTTGTTTTTGAACTGATACATGTAGTAAGAAAGTTTTTTTTTTTTTAACTGATACATGTAGTAAGAACGCCCACGAAGAGCTGAATCCCAGCCCTATTCATTCTTGGCCCACAACCACCCGTATGAGACGTAGCAGGCAGCGCTTCAGAGCCTGTAGCATGTTATGGAAAGTAAATTGAATGACTTGATTTGAAGCTAATTTATATTTCCATGAGAAATACTAATTTTTTTCTTTTGCCTTTCAACATCAAGATGACATTTAAGGATGAACAAAGACGAAAATTCCAAATGACCTCAAATAAGACTTTGCTGTAATTGACATAATAAAAGATTTTTCAATTTGTGAAAAATGCTTTTCCTTTATACAATTTGACTAATACAGTGCCTTACTCTGGAGTATGTGTTTAAATGGATGGGATGAAAAAAATGAATGAGAGAAGGTGGGAATGTTTCAGTGTTCAGGACTGAATATGTGTTGTGTTTCTACATGGTTGTGGTTTACAGATAGAATAACTGGAGGTGTCATCTTCACCTACAGCTGATCAGGGACCAACTCAATCTGACGAGAACATTTCTGTGTTGAAGTGTTAATCCCATTAGATGGACTCTGACTGTGGCTATCGACAAGTTGCTAGTTCAAGCTAAACAAAGCCTCACTTTGTTTAGCTTATAGTGAAGAAGTTCCTGAATTGATGAGTGGCTCTAGTGATTAGGAGTACAGTGCTGTCTTTCAATCAATATGTCATTGACAATGTGATGTTATTGTTTAAGGGGTCATGTCCTCATCAGACGAGCAGTTGATGTTTCCTGTTGAAGTGGTCGTCCATTTGATATTGTAAGATTTGTCATTTTTGACTTTTGCCATTATCATGGAAAAACACTGAGCCCAGGACACCAAAGTGAAGCAAGTGGGTCATGAATCATGTAGGCTTAACACACCCACAGCAGCGTTTGGCCTCGGTGGGGTCTAAGTATTTTAAGTAACTCTAACCCTTCAAATAAGACAAAACAAAATACAAAATTTATTTGGAATATTTAAGAAGTCGTTATATTTAAATTGAAAAGGCCAAAATGCATTAATCCCAGTTTTAAATGGCTTTAAAGTAAAGCCCTCCAAAAAATTTAAAAAAAAAGCAGGAGACCTCTGCTACAGGAAGTGTTTGTAGAGGAGGTCCATCCATTCAGCCATCAATCCATTCATCCATCCAGTTTATTGTGAAAATTTCAATTGTCCCGTCTCACCTGCTTGTCCACCTTGCAAGTCACGGATCTGCTAGAATCTAGCTGGCAACGGGTGAGAGGTGAAATACACCCCAGACAAGAGGCCAGCTCACTGCAGGTTTACACAAAAGACAAATATCCTCTCATGCGCACATTTTTGGACAATTTGGTGTTATCAGTTCATGTTCATGCTACGTGTGTCTGTTAGTGTTGTGTATGTCCTGTGATGTCAGTGTTTCTTTTTCTCCTGGTGTTTATCCAGTATTCATTATGCAATGCCTGAGCAGTGGATATGTCAATTTCCTCTGGGATTAATAAAGTGTCTGTCTGTCTGTCTGTCTGTCTGCCAGTCAGTCAGTCAGTCAGTCAGTTCACCTAAGCTGCATGAAGCCAAAGGACCCAGAAAGAATCTACATAGATATGGGGAGAATATGCAATTCTACATAGCACTACGCACTGCGCCACCATGCTGCCCAAGGTTTATCCCAATATTTGATCATGTGCTTAGTTCTAAAGTTACTGGTCAAAAATGAAACACCTGCAGGATTTACCTTCTCCTTTCTGCTTTTCCCTTAAGGGATCATCACAGCGAATCAGTTGCCTCCAAACTAACCCAGTCTTCTGCATCCTCTTTTCTCACACCAACTACCTTCATGTCCTCTTTCACTAAATCTGTAAACCTCCTCTCTGGTCTTCCTCTCGGCCTCCAGCTCTGCCTCCTGTCTTTTCCTAAGTGACACTGTCTGTAGACCAAACAAAATTGCTGGTCTCACCAGTTTAGTACGCCTTTTTAGTTGAAACTTTTCTATCACACCTGACACTTTTATCCACCCGTTCCTCTGTGGGCACCCTGTCATAAGCTTTATCCAGATCTACATAAACATAATGCGACTCCGTCTGGCCTTCTCTGTACTTCTCTATCAACATCCTCAAAGCAAATACTGCATCTGTAGTACTCTTTTTAGGCATGAAACCATACTGCTGCTCACAAATGCTCACTTCTGCCCTTAGTCTAGCTTCCACTACTCTTTCCCATAACTTCATTGTATGGCTCATCAGCTTTATTCCTCTGTAGTTGCCACAACTCTGCACATCTCCCTTGTTCTTAAAAATGTTCACCAGTACACTTCTCCTCTATTCTTCAGGCATGTTCTCACTATCTAAGATCCTGTTGAACAACCCAGTCAGAAACTCTACTGCCACCTCTCCTAGACACTTCCATACCTCCAAAGGCATATCATCAGGATCGAGTGCCTTTCTGCTCTTCATCCACTTCAGTGCCCTCCTCACTTCATCCTGACTAATCTTTGTTACTTCCTGGTCCACAACAGCCACCTCTTCTAGTCTTTGTTCTCTTTCACTTTCCTTATTCATCAACTCTTCAAAGTACTCTTTCCATCTTCCCATCACACTACTGGCATCTGTCAATACACTTCCATCCCTATCCTTAATCACCCTAACCTGCTGCACGTCCTCCCCATCTCTGTCTCTCTGTCTTGCCAACCTGTATAGATCAGTGTCTCCCTCCTTACTGTCCAACCTAGCATACAAGTCATCATAAGTTTCTTGTTTGGCCTTTGCTACCTCTACTTTCACCTTACGCTGCATCTCCCTGAACTCCTGTTTACTCTCCTCAGTCCTCTCAGTGTCCCACTTCTTCTAAGCTAACCTCTTTCTCTGTATACACTCCTGTACCTCCTCATTCCACCACCAAGTCTCCTTATCTACTTTTCTTCCAGATGACACACAAATTACTTTCCTACATGTCTCCCTGATCACATTAGCTGTAGTTGTCCAGTCATCTGGAAGCACCTCCTGACCACCCAGAGCCTGTCTTAACTCCTTCCTAAAAGTCATGCAACACTCTTTCTTTTTCAGCTTCCACCTTTTTGTCCTCTGCTCTGCCTATGCCCTCTTCATCATCCTCACCACCAGAGTCTTCCTACCATCCTATGCTGTTTGGCTACACTCTCGCTTACCACTACTTTGCAGTCACTGATCTCCTTCAGCATTTCCATCCTTTTTGCAAGGTCAACCACCATCTGTCCTTCTGCGTTCCTCTCCTAGATACCAGACCTGCCCATCACCTCATCACCTCTGTTTCCTGCACCAACATGTCCACTGAAGTCTGTATCAATGATGACTCTCTCACTTCTAGGTATGCTCTGCATCACTTCATCAAAGTCCAACCAGAATTTCTCCTTTTCCAGTTCACATTTTAACTGTGGAGCATACCCACTAACAACATTGAACATCACACCATCGATTTCTAAATTCAGCTCATCACTCTATCTGACACTCTTTTTACCTTCAGGACATTCCTAATAAACTCCTCCTTCAAGATAACTCCTACTCCATTTCTCTTCCTATCTACACCATGATAGAACAACTTGCACCCTGCTCCCAATCTTCTAACCTTACTACCTTTCTATCTGGTCTCCAGGACACACAGTATGTCTACCTTCCTCCTCTGCATCATTTCAACCAACGGTCTATCTTTTCCTATCATAGTTCCAATATTAAACGTCCCTACTCTCATTCCTATACTCTTGGCGGTCCTCTTCTCTCGCTTCCTACGAACACACTTTCCTCCTCTTCTTCTTTGACCAACAGTAGTTCATTTCCACCGGCACCCTATAGGTGAACAGCACCGATGGCAGTCATTGTTAACCCGGACCTCAACCGATCTGGTATGGAAGTCATAAATTTGATTTGCATGTTTGATTTGGCAAAAGTTGTCAGATGCCCTGTCAGATGTCAGATGTCAGATGCCCTTCCTGACACAACCCTCTGTATTTATCTAGTCTTGGGACTAGCACGATAAGACACTGGCCTGTGCCCTCTTGCGGCTACATTACCTGCAGGATTTATCAATGTTTAAAAATTGTTACCAATGTTTATTTACCTCCAGGTTACGCTAGAGTCCATCTTCAGTGAGAATTTCACACAAATCCATTCGTTTTCACACAGTCCTGCCAACAACGGACAAACAAATCAAACTAATCACATTTCCTCTTTGGTGGAAGTAAATATTTGAGGAATCTAACTTCATTAAAATTAATGAAGTGAAGACCACAGGAGTTTTATGGAACACGATTGGCTTAAAAAGAGAGGACAGTGTTTTATTAACATGGACAGCAGACCAAGCATCTCCGAGTCACTGATGTTGCTGTCAGTGCTGTGAACAGCTCAAAGTCTTTTCTGGTCTAAGTCATCTGCTGAGATTATTTTTGTTCAGACTGCATCCATCAAACTCATGTACATTAATGGACTGTCAAAGCTGGTCCTCACACTATGCAACAGAAGTTGTCTCTGGCTCTGGATAGCACAGAGCTGGGACATCCCATGAACTGGACCACCAATCAACAAAATAGGTAATCTTGGTGATTGATTATTGATTTGAAATGAAATCTGTATGCTGGATTTCATCAACAAGATTTTTCTTTACTCTCACGGCTGAAGAGATACTGTATTTATATGTGTAATACAGTATATAACTCAATGACAACAACACGCTGGATCACTGCTACACGGTATCTAAGGACGCTTATCGCTCGGTCCCCCGCGCAGCTTTGGGACACTCTGATCACTGCCTCGTCCATCTCATCCCAGCCTACAGGCAGAGACTGAGAACATCTCGGCCTGTGGTGAAAACGGTGAAGAAATGAACCAACGAGGCAAAGCAGGAACTGCAGGAATGTTTTGACTGCACCGATTGGAGTGTTTTTGAAGCTGCTACGGACAATCTGGATGATTACGCGGACACTGTGACAGCCTACATTAGCTTCTGTGAGGACCTGTGTGTGCCAACCAAGACCTTCCGCACATACAGCAACAACAAGCCATGGTTCACAGCCAAGCTGAGACAACTGCGCTTGGCTAAGGAGGAGGCCCACAGATCTGGGGACAGGGCTCTGTACCGGCAGACCAGGAACAAACTGACAAAGGAGATCAGAGCAGCTAAGAGGAGTTACTCTGACAAGCTGAAAGAGAACTTCTCAGCCAACAACCCCTCGTCGGTGTGGAGAGGTCTGCAGGACATCACCGGCTACAGACGCCCGTCCCCCCCTGCTGAGGCCAACAAGAACCTGGCTGACGACCTCAACAGATTCTACTGTAGGTTTGAAAAGGACCTCACACCCACCACCCCCCATCCCACTACCTGCAGCCCAGATCACACCACCATTCACACCTCCACTCCCCTCAACAAAGACTATCTGCACTCCACACCCCCTGCCCGCCCCACCCCCAGCCCCCCTCCTCTTCACACCCCCATCCCCTTCACACCCCCAGCCCGCCCCTCCCCCAGCCCCCCTCAGTGTGTCTGTCCAGGAGGTGAGTCAGCAGTTCCACAGACAAAAGATCAGGAAGGCGCCAGGCCCTGATGGTGTCTCCCCCTCCTGCCTCAAGGTCTGTGCGGAACAGCTGGCTCCAGTCTTCACACGGATCTTCAACAGATCCCTCCAGCTGTGTGAGGTACCCTCCTGCTTCAAGCGCTCCACCATCATCCCGGTCCCCAAGAAACCCTCCACCACAGGACTAAATGACTTCCGGCCTGTCGCTCTGACATCCGTGGTCATGAAGTCCTTTGAACGCCTCGTGCTGTGCCACTTGAAGGACATCACAGGACCCCTGCTGGACCACCTGCAGTTTGCCTACCGGGCTAACAGGTCAGTGGATGATGCAGTCAACATGGGACTGCATTTCATCCTGGATCATCTCGACCACCCAGGGGCTTATGCACGGATCCTGTTCATTGACTTCAGCTCGGCGTTCAACACCATCATCCCTGAGCTGCTCTCCTCCAAACTCCACCAGCTTGCAGTCCCCTCTGTCACGTGTCAGTGGATCACCAGCTTCCTGACAGAGAGGACACAGCAGGTGAGGCTGGGGGCGATCACCTCAGACACTCGGACAGTCAGTACCGGTGCCCCCCAGGGTTGCGTCCTCTCTCCACTGCTCTTCTCCCTCTACACGAACGACTGCACATCCTCACACCCAGCCGTCAAACTCCTGAAGTTTGCAGATGACACAACTGTCATTGGACTCATCCAGGACGGTGATGAGTCTGCATACCGACAGGAGGTGAGACAGCTGGTGGACTGGTGTAGTCGTAACAACCTGGAGCTAAACACGCTCAAGACTGTGGAGATGACTGTGGACTTTAGGAAGTTACCCTCCCCTCTGCTCCCCCTCACCATCGCAGACAGCCCTGTGGACTCTGTGGAGAGCTTCAAGTTCCTGGGGACTACTGTTTCCCGGGACCTGAAATGGACTCTCCACATCAGCTGCATCCTCAAAAAGGCCCAGCAGAGGATGTACTTTCTCAGGCAACTGAGGAAGCACGGTCTGCCACAGGAGCTTTTGGTCCTGTTTTACACGGCAGTCATTGAATCAGTCCTGTGTTCCTCCATCACAGTCTGGTTCGGTGCTGCCACCCAAAGGGACAGGACAAGACTGCAAAGGACAATCAGGTCTGCTGAGAAGATCACTGGGACCTCCCTGCCCTCCCTCCAAAAGCTATACTCCTCAAGAGTCAGGAGTCGGGCAGGGAAGATCATCTCAGACCCAACTCACCCTGGACACCGACTTTTCAAAAGTCTACCCTCTGGGAGGCGCTACAGAGCCCTCCTCTCAAAACCACCAGACGAAAGAACAGTTTCTTCCCCCAAGCCATAAGTCACTTGAATGGCAACCGTTAATTATTGTCCCAAATCCTTGCAAACGTTTACACAAGCACTCAGCACTTGCACACTGTGTGTCCCCCCCCCGCACCGCGTTCTGCATCTTGTGTTGTATTAGTTATTTATAGTAGTTAAAGTATTTTAGATAGTTAAATTAATGTATGAATGTACAGTGAGACACCACCTGCCGGAAACAAATTCCTTGTCTGTTCTCCAACAGACGATGGCAAATAAAAGTGATGCTGATTCTGATTCTGATTCTGATGTAGTTTATTAGAGTTCATCAATGTGTGTGCTTGGAAGACGACTTCACCATACTCATGCTGTCAGGATGAAATATCACCATACTCCTTCCCGATTGCTGTGTATGGTGCTTAAGGCCTATTCATAAAACTGCAATTCCATGCAGCGCTGTCCCCGGCTTGAAGAAATAAACCCCGCTGCACTCGAGGCGGATTTAAGACTTAGAAGAGCACAGAGGATGCTTTGGTCGATTGGCACTCAATTACCACTTGCAGAAGATTCAGGACCAGCATCTATTCAACAACAAAGTCACCGGGTCTCAAAAAATATATCTGCACAAGACCACATCAAGGTGAAACGTGAAAGCACTGGAGGTGAGTGATTTTGATGGAGTGTATGTTTTCACTGTGCATGACTTAGCTGGTGAACAGAGTAATCTAAGTAAAGGTGCAAAATAAAAGTCAGTACGATGCTGATGAAGAAAAGTTTTTGAATAATATCTTTAATCTACTTTGGATGGCAAAATTTCCAGTGCAACTGACTTACTTAGCCTAAATAAAATTTATGTTACTTTTGACAAAAAAATTGTTGTGTGTTTTCAATATATATTAAAATTCATATTTTATTAAAATATTAGATTAGATCACATTTGGCATTTACTGTAGCTGTATGGCAGTGGTAATAAATGCCGCAGTAAATAAATGTGCTATTATTTATTAAATGTATGGTACATTGAATACAAAGCATTCATTTAAATCTGCCAACACTCATGTTCAGTGTTTACTATGAGCTCCATAATGTTATTTAATATCATGACACAGTGGCTATTATTCAAAAGCAATTCTTACCGTTCATGCAATTAATTTGCTTTTATGTTAACAAAATGATGGAAACCAGTGACATCTATGCATCACAAATTCCTGACATCTTCCTTTTGTTTGCGATCCCCAAACAATTAAAAAAGAAAAAAAGAACAAGTTTTCTGTCTCTCATTTTATTGATTGCTCAAATAACTGGGGCTTAAATAAATGGGGCTCTTTTTTTCTTTTTCCTATTGGCAAATGAAATGGTTTTACATGATAAACTAACTAATATACTATATAACCAACTGTATATAGAAAGTCAGCCACCAGAGAGGGAATCTCAGCAGCTCATGCAGGACAATAAAATAAAAGCAAGCTGTGCTGCCTCTTCCTGTTAGCGTGGATGCTGGTTTCACACTGTGTCTGAAAAATAACTTAACCTCCTCTGAAGGAAACACACGAAGGTGGCAGTTATTTATGTTTAATCCTCAACATAGTTATAAAGTCTTTACTTGATGTTCATGATCATTTCACCTGCAGAACCTTCTGCTTACGTTGAGCCACTAGCTGAGCCTTGCCTTCCCAGCATGCACGCTGGTCGGTTCAGAGTCCTGCCATTTTCTTTCAAAACAGGAAGATGTGACTTGAGGATGTGAGTGCTGTGGTCAGGTCCCCGGTGAGCTCGCCTTGCAGAGCAGCGGTGTGAGAGATGGCTCCATGACAATGGGCTTCCTGGCAAAGTTCTCCTATTGGCAAGGAAACTGGCTGTTTACCACGGGTCTACATGCTAGAAAAAGGCATTGCAGAGATGTGAAAGAGTGGTATAATATGTTAAAATAACTATCTTGCCATGCTGGAGATCTCCATGCCAACAGCTGCCTAATGGGTCCAATAAACCTCAATGTGCTTCTGAGTCCTGAGAGGGTAAGCTAAGATCTGGAATGGTGCTCATTTGATCTCGGTGTATTGTTTTTATTACACCCTCATGCACATTTTTGCTGCAGTGTGGGTCTTCACACACATTTACATCATCTCTGTTACAACTGTACACAAGCTGTTACACAAGCAGAGGCTTATATAGAGAGTTTATAGGGTTATCGTTCACTGTGAACTCATTTTTACTTTATATTCAGCAATTTTCTGCATTTCCTTTTCAAGATGAAGTCTCTGGAAACTGCTGTACCAGCCCTACTTTTCACTTTTTACACAAGCCTCCCACTTTCTCATCCTCGTTTTTTTCTTTCTTTTTTTCTTTTTTTTTTTTTACCATCAGCACTGGGGAAGATGAAGCACTCAAGTATGCTGGAATGTGTTTCCCAGCAGCGACCTGAGCCTCAAGATGGAACGGAGGGATTTGCATAGGGCGGGGTGGAGAGCATAAGAGATGTGAAGGAGAGCAAAAGAGAGTGGGGGGGGGGGGCGTTATTACTGCTACAGCAAATGAGGGCTGTAGGGATGGGTGGAGGGGGAAGGAGGAGAGAAAAAGGGGGCAGAGTCACAGATCAGAAAACAGCAGTCCCCTCGTGAGCCGAGAGGACAGAAGCTGTCAACTCCCTCTGAAAATGAGATGCTAGGAGAGAGGATTGACTTTTGCCTTCCGAAGAATCACCCTTTCTCTCCTCGCTCCTTTGTGCCTCCCCCCCCGAGCCATCCTGTGTGGAGCTGCAGAGGACGTCCTCCTGTGGAAACGAAGCCCCAGATCAGAGCTGGTGGAACAACTGAGCCTGCAGCTCCTTTTCATGCTGAACACCCTGTTTTACACCCAAATGCTCTCACAGACACACATCCAAAGAACTTTCTCTCACGCACACACACTGACATGCTGACAAACAGGCACACCCCCTCCCATTATTTGTGCAGGGAGCAGTTGTGCTCACACTGGTGTGAGCAGTGGAGAGCTGTGTGTTGATCCTCAGCGGCAGCAGCAGGACGGATCCAGAGGAGAGGGCAGTCTTCATCACAGATCATTCATCGGCTCCTCCGGCTGAAGGCAAACCCTGCTCTTCTTTCTCTCTCTTTTTCCTCTCCTCTCTTTCTCAGTCTCAATGTGACGCAGTGACCGACCTTCCTTCACTTCCCCTCTTCTCTTACTCCTCAGCGTGTGCTGGTGGGACAGCCATGGAGGGCACCCTCACCTGCAGCCATGCCACCTTCTCCCAGGTGTTTGGACGTCAGGGACAGCTCATGCAAGCCAGTGAGTAGCCACAATTACCCCCCCCCCCACCAGTCATTAGCCAGCTGCATGTCCTGTATATCAGAGCAACTCATCTCCACCCTCATCATTTCCCCCCCGATAAAATCTTCAATCTGATGGCTGTTTAATTTTAGATGATGCCAAGAGGCATAACAAACCTCTCCATGAGATAAAG
The DNA here is from genome assembly GCA_013358685.1 of Antennarius maculatus. Classification (NCBI taxonomy): domain Eukaryota; kingdom Metazoa; phylum Chordata; class Actinopteri; order Lophiiformes; family Antennariidae; genus Antennarius; species Antennarius maculatus. The sequence continues at coordinate 10,320,127 of CM023609.1, forward strand.
ACTGATGGGGAGTTTTTATTTTTTAGGAAGAATCAGAGATGTGTGTGCTTATGTTCATGTAAATGTTAACATCAACAGAGATGTGTGTGCTTTTGTAAAGGGTAAAGAACACAGTAATGTCAAGGTTTTAGTTTCCCATCCTGAGAAAATAGGCCGTTTGCAGTTGATGTTTCTGTTAATGAGGGGAGTTGCTCAGGAGCAGGTTGGACACACTGGATTCTGTAGGAGCTGCAGAATCATGTCTGTATTCAGGTTGAACTCAGGGCTGTGGCTCATTTATTCTGGGGGGGTCGTGTTTTTTTGGGAAGAGGGACATCATCGGGATTTGAATCGAAAAAGAAGAACAGATACAGGCTGCTTTGTACATTTGTTGCGGCTTTGTCAACGTAACTGTTTGGCAAAGTAATTTGATTTAATTCTGAGGTAGCAGATCTTATTCACAGTCAGGTCTCGAAGCAATAACTCAGACCGTAGCTTAAATGGTATTAGCAAGATTGAGTCTGACAGACAGAGACACTGTTGGAGATTCTGGGTTACAGCTAAAATATTGAAAACTGAGTCGATCAAAATTTTCGGTGTTGCAGAAACATTCAACTTTGCAAATGGGGCTGACTGTGATATCTTATTTAGTCTGTCTCATAGTCAGAATGGAAGACGGGGAGGATAACTTGCCTCCAGAACGAAAGTCTCGCCTGCATCCTCCCTCGTTGATCTGTTAGTCCATGTCTTTTAATGAATCCACTCAGCCATAAATATAAAGCTATTTTTTTTTAAATGTTTTGACGGACTTTGAAGATCAGCCCAATCAGACACCAACATCAAACTGCATTCTGAACTACACCCTGCGGATCGGGATGCTACGTCAATCTTGAACTCCTGTTTCCCCTCATTACCTGGCAGAGAGAGGTAGAAGTATCTGAACAGGGTTTCAAAGCGAATGTCATTAACAACAGCGTTACAAAGACAGCACTTTGTGTAGCTGATAATGGAAAAACGTCACTCATTTTCCTGTGCTAGAAAATCACACTTCCCTATCTGTGTTTTCTAATAAGCTGTGTTGGAGGAATTCAGACTTTGAGATTTGTTTTGTCTGTTTGATGTATGGTGGATAAATCTGGAAATCTGGCACAAAAGATTTTTGTTGTGTTTACTGATACTGTTTGTTCCATATGTGCACAACTGTCCTTGAATAAATCATGCACTTCGCTTCAGCGTATCCGCTCCTATCAACAGTATCTGAATCCGGAGGAGCAGCTTACTCTTAGCTGGTAACAGGACCTTAATGAATATTCTGTCCCAGACGAGCAGAGAGCCGGAAACATTTTTACAGAATGACTTTGGAGTTCTGCTGGTCTGATATTTACCGCTCAGGTTTCATGTTTTAATGGTGATTTTTGTGCAAAGCATGCATACAAGAAGTCAAACTTATGATGCAAGGTAAAAAAATATACTCAAATCTAAATTGTTTTCCTATTGATCCTCTCGCAGCCTGTCCGACATATCTGTGCAGTGTTTGAGAAGAAGCTGAACTAAATTAGTGTGTCCTGCACAACATTTCACATTCTGCTATTTCTCTTTGCACACATAAATAAGCAATTCAGCTGCTTTTGGGTTTATCATGAACAGCCTCATGAAAGTGTGGAGTCGTGTCTACACTCCATTCTTCTTGATTGTTCCACAGTGAAGAGTGGCGAATCCAACAGATGCACAAATCACAGTTTCCATTAAATTGCTGTTGTGGTTTGTTGCATGTGACTGAAAATGGGTTTTATATTAAATAAGAAAAAGCAGCTTTATGAGTAAATGAGATTACAATGTTGAGGAGAAGAGCTGCTGATGCAAAAGTGTAACAGCATTTTATTACTACAGATGTGTCCCATGACTTCAAGGCCTTCAGCAGTGGGGTAATAGAGGCGCAATATTTTAAAAACATACAACACCTAGAATCATAAGCTAACTATAGTGAGGGGGTCTACTTGTCCGAACAACATTGTTTTGTACAATTTTCTCTGACTATAATGTTGCTCTGGGCCAAGTGAAACAGCCTTTTCTGATAACTACATTCATCTTTCTGGTTTTTTTTTTTTTTTTAATTTTTATTAATGTTAACCAATTTTTTTTGTGGCAGCAAAAAAACTTCACAAGCATTTACAACTGCACGGAATGTAAAGCTCTGTGTCCTATGTCACTGAATTTGCACAAATCCCTTGCAAACACAGACGCTGCTCCGTTGTGCCTCGATGAGTTTGGCCCTGACGGTGCAGCCATTTCTGTAACCATTCTGCTCCACTGGACCACAGCGATGTGGGGATAGGTGTGGTGGAAGATTGCCCACAGTGTAATCCTACAGAGGCTCATAATTCTGAATATCTCAACATGTAGGCTCTCACTCCTCCGTTCGGGGAGGTCAAGGTGCTGGCTTGTGGTCAAGGTCCTCATTTCTTTTGGAATCCCGAGATGCCGTCCATCAATCCTAATAGGAAAATAATTCAGAGAGACTTGAAGTCATTTTCACTGCAGGTGAGCACTGAACCTAATCTCATAAGAGCTGACAGAATTTATGACAGATGTAATCAACTTTCCTCCCCTTCCTCTTGCTAAAGGCCTAATCAGATATATTGAATATGCGGATATCTGCAGCCCCTGCTCAATTGACCTAACACTCTCCAGCACTGATTTATGTATTCTATCAACAGCAACGCTGAGAATCACTTCACCAGAGTAGATAGAGGGCTAATTTAGATCTCTCTTTTCTAATCCCCATGTTGGATTTAAGAACCCTGGCAGAGCCGAGCCTGTCAGTCGGTATATCCCTGCTCAATCACATAATTCCACTTGGGCCTCTGTTATTGTCTTGTTTCGGTTCAAGGTAAATTAGTTGTTGGTAATAATCGTACCAACAGCTAATTGGTACATGTGTTTCACAGCTTGTTTGCATCTTCCCATAAAATACACAAAGCAGCGGAATGCAATTCTTAGACGTGTGTTGCATATATGTTAATTTCAAACATTTAGTTGCATGTATTCTTCTAGTTCTCCTTATATAGGGGATCACATTTATCTTCATCACCAGTTTCCCTCAGGATGATCAATAAAGCGAATCTTTAGACAGCATTAGTCTGTGTTTCCAGGACAGGAGATCCACATTTCCTCTCTGATTGATAGAAGTGTCTTTACTGAAGGGAGATGCTGCTGAGCTTTATGAACCCCTGAGCAGTTAACCCACAGTCGGCCATGACAGACGCGTGTGCTGCATGATGGAGGTTTTACCAGAGTGGGGGGTTTACGGTGAGGCAGATTGCGCATGCCAAGGAAGGAAGCGATAGCTATAAGCAAACTATGTTGTATTCTGAGAGAGCTTTTATAATTTTGTAATTATGCAAATCTTTTTTAGCATTTAATCTGTCATTAGTCGTGTGATAGGTCCTTAGATACGTGATATGGCTGCCAGGCGACAGATGCCTATACCTGGAATCAAGCTAAATATTAACATCTGCTTGCTAATAAGTTCACAGTGAAAACATGAAATGCTGATTATTCATTTATCCATGTTTAACATTATTTTTTAAAACGTTATCATGCTAACATTGGCTAATGAACACAAAACATATCAGAAGTAGTTTGCCTTTAATATATTTTGCCTGAAGTTTAAGGAAAATTCCTGGGAGCGTCTTGAATCCAGTCTACCACTACAGTATTTCCTATACTTACTGACATGACTCAAAATCACAAATGTAATCCTCAGGAAATTGGCAAAGTCAGTCGAATTCATCCTCTGGGGACCATCAACACCTCAAACTAATGTCACATCATGAATCTTCTGCCGAACTGATTTTTCTACACAACAATAATTCATTAGAGATGAGATTTCATGAAGTAAATGGAATACCAGTTTCTTTTTTGAAACTTTTTGATGCTCAGTTCTTAATGACATGCAGACTGGCTTTCAATATCTGTGCAGCATGGCAAGAATATTAATTGTCTCTGTTTATGAAACAGAGGATGGAATCCTTTTTTTTTTTGCTAAGGCTTGAGAACGAAGGTGATGGAAAAGAAAATGCTGCTTCAAATGGAAGAGGACTTTTGAATTTCACTCTTTTAAATCTCTGAGTGCAGCTTAATAATTGATATTTCATTCTTAAAATTTATACCAAGCCCATTTAAACTATTTAAGTAGATGCTGGACCTTTTGTACCATAAAAATAATTTGTTCCTGCACCACCACCAGATACAATGTGTTCTATTGTATCTCCTGGATTTATTGTCGAGGAAGCGCATTTCATATCTGCACTGTTTTGAAGGATTGTCGTAATTCTTCAACCTCTGAATGGTTATTCCTCCTCTTTCTCTCTCCATCGCCGTCAGACACACATGGGAAAGTGAGGTTACTGCAAAATCTTAAGTGGATGCACAGAAGTTGAGTACCTTGCGCTCTGAGAATACATCTCCCAGATTAAGTAGTCATGCATCACGGCAACTTTAAAGCAGCTAAATTTGTCACAGAAGCACCTGCTGTGTGTACGCCAGGCTGGCAGGAAGAGAGTTTAAGGTATGAACAGGAGCAGTGCTCAGGCAGACTGCTAATCCAGCTCATACTGGCATCTATATGATTATGTGCGTGCGTGCGTGCGTGCGTGCGTGTGTGTGTGTGTGTATCTGTTGGGTGTCATTGTGTGACTCTGTGTTGACAGATGGAGCAAATATTCTGCTTCTTACCAGAATAAAAATACACACAAATCTATTCTAATTGGGTGCTCAATTCAAAAACAAAAACACATTTGCATCTGCACACAAGAAAAATGTTTGAATGATTCTCACAGCTCCAGAGCAGCTTTCAACTTCCAGACTGCAGCCTGCCGTTAACATCCCCGCTGTGTTTTCTGAGTCATTGAGCCCCTCTTGCCTGTGTGTTTGCTGACTGTGCATTTCTGCCTTATCGTGCCCAGTCCTGCTGGCCTCTTTTTTCCTTTTTACCTACCATAAACCCCGTAATTATGCTGTACAGCCTTTTGCAAACATGTGTTGTGAGCTGTTTCTCAAAACACTAGTGTTGATCTCACAATACACCACTGGTGATGATGGGAAGAGGAGGAGAAGGAGACTGGCAACAGACAATAGTCTTCATTTTCTACAAACACATGCTTTCTTGAAGCATGTGTTTGTAGAAAATACATTTGAAGGTCCTGATCTCCTAACCTGTCACCTTACTGCCGTTTACAGAAGTACCTGAGGTGAAGACATGTTTCAGTCTTGTAAGACAACTCAGAATGACCGTAAATGTCATCCAATCCGACCTCCCTCTTCTTTCTCCTCTCTCCACTGCAGCGATGTGAGGTAAACAGAAAAAAGCAATCCTAAGGAGAATACGCCCTGCTGTATAAATTTCCATCAGTAGTTACACTCATGCAGTGATGAAATATGACATTTCTCCTGGGTGCTTCTTCTTAACATGCAAGGCACACAGTGTGGATGAAGTGAGTGATGTGCTTGCTGTGTGTACGCCAGTGTCGAAATGAGCAAACAATAATTTAATTAGATTTGACTCTCTTTGTGGGACTGGAAAATATTCACTGCTACTGAAGCATTTTGTTTGAATAACTTTGTGTCATTTGTGTCCATTAGAAATGTCTCTCATTAAAATTACTGCCCCTCTTCATTTGTGGAGGTTATCTCTGTAAACTCAGGGATTTTAAATAAAGTTGCAAGAGGTCCAGTAAGACAAGAGCTCATACTTCTTTAATAGACTGAAGAAATAAGTTTAGTTCATATTCTTATTGATCAAAGTATAAAACCTGTTTTGCATTGACTTATTTTAGAATGACTAGTTTTCAATTAAGTCTCTTTTTTGGAACACTTTGAGAACATCAATTCACGGCTGCATGTGGTACCAAAGAGGGTTAAGGTGCAAGTCTGGGTAAAATGGTATCATCATCTGTGACCAGAAGGAGGCAGGCTCTCAGAAAACATACTTATGTCTCGATCCCAAATTACCTTCCAGATAGGAAAGTTCCACCTGTGGAGATCCAGAATCTGTTCGCCTGTAGATCTGTTGAGCATCCTGTGAAAACGTGGGGACATTTCTAGCGAGATTCTGGATAGCAATAAAGAACTGCTCTCCTCTGCTGAAACTATTACTATTACTATTTCCCCATCTGTGAAGTTTATAAAATCTAATACTTCCACTTTTGACAAACATGACAATCAGGCACACCAACGTAATAGAATTTATTACAGGAAAAATAAATACTTTCCTGTTTCATAAGCTTTGAAGATATAGGAAGAAGCAAAAGCAGGAGATGAAGTGTCTACGTCATGATGAACAGCTTCCGGTTGTTCTCTGATTATTTGTATGCGATGTCCTCCAGAGCCAGAGTATTTCATCATCAAATGCTGAACTTATTATCTCCATCTTTCATCATAGAAGCACCGTATGTTCACCCACATACCAACACCAACCTAGACGAGCTGCATGCAGTTATTAACAGGACAGAAACTTCACAGCCAGAGGCTCCGGTCATCCTTGCTTGACACCATGTTTACTCTCCCTTCAGGAATGTGTGTAAAAATTTGTGAACTTTGGTCACGTTTCAGCTCTGCTGCTGCCTTCCTGTAGGCAGATACTGATGCGTGACAGACTGGTGACCGTTCAGCGGTGGGCATCCTCGGCCCAGCTCTCAAGGTGTGTGTAGATCAGCTGGTAGATGTCTTTCACAAACATTCTCAACAAGTCTGTGCTCCAATCCATAGTCTACATATGCATGAAGGAGACCACCATTGTCCCTTAACCAAGAATCATCAGCCCTCTGCCATCAGAGCTCTGGCTCTGGTTCTGACAAACCAAGGAGCTGACTGTGGATTGCAGGAAGAAAAAGGGTAAAGAACCCACACCCTTCTCCATCAGCGCGTCTCTGGTGGAGAGAGTCAGCAGCTTCAGGTTCCTCGTGGTTCACATCAGTGAGGGCCTGACTTGGACTCATCATCACAAAGACAGCCTGTTAATGCCTCTTCTTTCTCTGCTGGCTGCAGAAGCTCAACATGGACTCTGTGATGTTGTGGAGCTTCTCTACCATAGACTTTATCCTGACTGGCTTTAGAGTCAGACACAGCTCCATTCCTCAGGCCGTTAAACTCCTCAACAGCACATTGTAGAATTCTCTGAATCTGCAGCACTGCTAAACTATTCTTCTGTTGTGCATATTCTGTTTAATGCCCCTATCTTATTGTTTTATTTATCTATATATTCCTACTTGTTTCAAGCACAGGGAGGGAGCCTATGGTACAAGCCTTTCATTGCCAGTGACTGCTCTATGTGACTGTTGTGCACACGATAATAAAGTTTTCATTGACTGATTGATCAACTGATTTTGGTTGAGCAAATTTAAAAATAGGCCTCTGTTTTTATCTGTTATGCCATAAAACTTCACTTTCTAGATTGGAAGCCTCTTGTGGTCCAGAACTGGTTGCTCTTGAACCTTGATGCAAATTATATCTGAGAAATACCAAGCAAGTTGGGAAACCTGTGTGTGTGCTTTGCTGCCAGTCTACTCCACAAAGACAAGAATATACTTAATACCAGGAAGTGAGTCAGTGGAAAGAGAGTAACTAAATTTGCTCCACCAGTCGAGTGTTGAATGGACCAGAACTCATGATCGTTCTTAATAAGAAAGGGCTCATTGTTAAACACACTCCATCTGTAGGAAGGATTTTACAAGGAGGCTGAGAAATGAGTGTGTTACTGCAGAGGAGTGTGAGCGTGAACCTTAGTGTGAGTCCACCATCTCAGCTCCACAGTGACAGGCTGCTTTCTACTCATGCCACTTGGTAATATGCCTCAATGTGGGTGTTGTCACCACTTTGTCATATTTCATCACATTAACTGCTATTTTAGTTTGGGGATTTGCTACAAACATCAAACTCTAAGAGCTCATAGAAATCCCAAGTGTCACAAGAAATGCTCTTAAGAGTGTCTGGAGCTTTCTTCATACTGTAGGTCTACTGTGATGTGAGGATGCTTCTGTCAACAGACTAATGAAAAGCACTGAACATTGCGGGCGATGCTGGAATGATTACACACATTAAACTGTAGTGTCTTCATTCCAGGATCGGTGAGCCTTTCCTCCATCCTGATATCTGTCTGAAAACAATGAAGGTGTGATGGGCTGTCAGTTTGTTCCACCTTAGTGATGCCTCAGACCTGGTGCTGCAGAGTGGATGTGATGTTGTGCTAATAATTTCAGGTGTGTGATCTACCCCAGGAGATTTTACCATGCTGTAGCAACAGGAAGTGCCCTGATTTGAAAAATGAGTGCAGAATATGACCACACACCTGGGAAGATACTGAAATATATCAACTTTTATGTTTGCTGTTGTGTCATACTTTCCAGAATGCAAGCAAACACTGTGAACGGACGCTGTGGTGCCATCTTTTTGTGACATCTTGGCTGGTCTATTTGAATGACCAATGTCAGATAGACATTGTGCTGTTGCACAATGTCTATCTGATGCAGGTTTGTGACTCCCCTCTTAGGTATGAGTGGTTTTGCTCCACTGTCTTATCTTTTGCCCTTTTAGCTACCAGAATCCAATTCCAGAACCAAAACATCCTCTAATTCCAAACTATAAGACAAATTCTAGAGCAAAAACAGAAGCCTTCACTTCAGCTAGTCACATGTAGAACTGTGAGCTGTGAGACTCATTCATGTAACTTTATTTATGTTCAAGATTATGCAATAAAACTGGCTTACATGTGCAATGCTGCAAAAATGATCAGTCTTTCATTGCATGTTTCTATAAATCTTGTATACGTAAAGGGTTTGGCAGATAAAGGAAAATGAAGCTAACATGGTTGACATTCATTGCAAAGTTTGATCAATAGATTTGAAACATTATGATTTCAAGATATATGGTAAACAAAATAAAAAACTGAACAAAGATTGAAAATAAGAAACATGGGCTCCATGCCTGATGCAAAAACCACGTCAGACCGGCAATATGTTGAGTGACTTTTGCATAACAACTCTGATGCCATCTTGAACAGATCTGCTCCAGAAACATGATCTGCTTGGAGAAACATGCTCAGCATCATTAAACAGCGCTCAGCTCTCTCCTCTGCAGCTCGGTCTGGAGTGTTTGAAGTGAGAGGGAAGTGAAGAAGCCCACTGAATCTGGCAGCGATGGTTTTCTCCTCGCAGGGATGTCTGACTCTCTAATATGCGGAGATGATGTGCCTTTGAACTCCACAGTTGTTTTCTTGCTCAGAGACGTGTTAATGAGTGATAGTGGTAATACCTACAGTCTGAACTCGGACTGGCTCCTCTGCTAGTAGAAACTTGCTCTGAAATTGAATTGTGAGGATCAAAGCAGCTGGTAATGATGATGGATTCAGAGCTGTCTATCAATATTACAGCAAATTTCAAATTCAGCTGTTCATCCCTATCCCCAAATCTATATATGTGTTACCTACCATTGTGCTCTGGTACAAAGAGGATCTGCCCCACTTCAGCTCACCCTGAAGGACGCTGTTTCACAAACAGTCCTAATTGGGTTGCAGCCTTGTCACCAGTGCTGCCTGAAGGCCCAGCTCTTGAAAGGGACTGCAGCACGCAGCCGCCAGCTCCTCAGACTGTCATGTCTGAGCTCACAGGCCTGCTCTAACAAGCGTTTGCCCCGACTCTGTGAAGACACGCGAGGCTTCTCATTTCTACTGCTTATCTTTGCTGAGACTCCTTCTCTTCTGACGGCTGTACCTTCAAAGTTTCTTTTTAAGCTAATTTTTTGTCCTCTATTCACTCTTGAAAACAGCTATTAGTGATGTGCCTGGTATTCCCTGGTCCAGTTTGTGCACAAATATGTTTAATATTACAGTAGTTGTTAGGTATGCGCAGCACAAGGACAGCACGTCAGCTATAACCTCTTCCATCTGCTGATGGTGATGTTTGCATTGAGGATTACTTTGGGGGCAGCAGTGGCTCAGTGGTAGAGAGGGTGGTAGAGCGGGTCGACCGATATTCTAAGATCGGCGGTTCGATTACCGCTCCCGCCCAAAAAAACACCCGGAGGTGAGCTGACTGTAGGAATCGTCAGATCACCTCCGGAGCACTGCCGAGGCGCCCTTCAGCAAGTTGCTGACTAGGGCGCACCAAGCAGGAGCTGCCTGCCACGCTACCTCCCCCTGTATGCATGCAGGCCCCCTATGTGTGTTTGTGTGTTCAGGGCCTGTACACACTAACTAACAAATATGCATGTGACTAACTAGAGTATGCCACTAATTTCCCTTCGTGGATTAATTCAGTATATAAAATAAATGAATAAATAAATAAATAAAAAGCATCTACTGTATTTCTCCAGAATACACCTTAAAATAACATTACAAATGTAGAAGTAAGGAAATAAACAAGCCTTTGTCTCTGTTGCTGTCACTACTTCTTCCTGCTCCTATTTACTATTTTATTAACTGACGTTGGACTAAATTTGCTTTACATTTCCATAACTCAGTCTAATAAATTGAACCATATAGAGTGACCGCTATATGACATAAGGTTGTAATGTAAGAAAAAATAATGTTGGATTAAAAAAATAATAATTTCTTGGCTTCTTAGCTGACTTCAACAGTGCTTGTTTTATTTCACCTACTTGTAAAAGCCCATAGTTACTTGTCCTTTGTGACATCACACACCCTATTACACCTCATGTCAACAAGAACTCGTCTTTATCTGTAAACTAATTATCTGTGTGTGTGTGTGTGTGTGTGTGTGTGTGTGTGTGTGTGTGTGTGTGTGTGTGTGTGTGTGTGTGTGTGTGTGTGTGTGTGTGTGTGTGTGTGTGTGTGTGTGTGTGTCTTACTTGAGTGTAGATATTTTAGCGAGTATCGGGTGATTGATTTCATTAGTTGTTGAGGAGGGTAAGAGGAAGCCTCGGGCAGATTATCAAAGGACCATTGGAGGCTTTTATATTCAGCTGATGGTTAAACACTCCTCCTGAGGTTTGTTTTTCTTAAGTCCTCGACTCAAAAGAACAAAGATATTCTGGGATGGCTCGCTGCTGATCTCTTGTACCTCTCACTAGGTGGCACACTGATCAAAGTTATGTAAAAAGCTCATTGCAGGACTCCTCATATCATGGCTTCTTTTGGACTCTGTGTTTTAATAACCAAACCCTCACAGGTTTGAGTAGAGTGGAATTGATCTTTTTATTATGAATCCCTTTGTCTTTAGCAGATAATTACATTTTTAATTTGAAGTCAAAGTTCAATATACATTTTTTTCTTTGCTATAGTTTTACCTTTTTCCTATGGATTATGTTGGGTTCATTCGTCTGACTGACTGCACAGACAGTTGTGAATGGTGTGTGTACTTATTTGTCCCTACAGCTGTTCAGACCAACGAACACTGAGGAGAATTAATTTTCATTTCATGTGGTTGCAGCATGTATTAAAGCTGCCAGTTGGTGGCATCGTTGCCGTAGGCAAACCTGGAATCACTCCACACAGGACGTCTGCTCTAAAGCAGAGGTAGGTTGATGCTGAAGGCTTTTTACCTCAGCTGACGACGACATCTCTTGATAAATCACATCTGAAAATGTGTAAGTTAGGGGGTGTGCAAAGATAATGTGTCTTCAGAACATTCTTTTATTTTGAGTCTGTTTTCCATGGTTTGGAGAAATGTTATAGGTTCCAATTCAACAGTACTACAGCCTTAAGAAGATAAAGGGACAGTTTTCTAAGTTAAGTCAGGGTCCTTCTCTTACATTCTCGTGCTGGTCTGTTGTGCTAAATGATGTCTGATGCTTTGAGAGACGAGCCGAGTAAATGACTGATTTAAAGGAAAGGCTGCACCCAGTCCTTGATTTGGCCACCAAATCCAGTTTTTGGAGGTGTCAGTGAACTAAGTTCTCTTTCTCTTGTATTGCATTTTGATTTTTGATTTGTTCATTTTGAGAGCTGGAGACTTTCCCTGCCTTCAGGCTTCCTTTTGAAATGTTTTCCTGAAGGCAACCACTTGGGTATTCTTTCATAACTTTTTAAAAACACAGAACAACAGAGAAGAAAATTAAGACACTGTTCCAGGACAATAGTGGAAATTTAATTTGCAGCTGAATCCAAGTCCTGCCACTCACACTCTGTAACAATCTGCTTTCAGAACTAAACTTTGTGTGGCTTTAAGCTTCAATTAAGTATTACTATTTTGAAGTGAACTGAATTCTGCTTAGAATTGGCATCTTATCTGGGGTGTACCCTTTCTTCAATATCAATCAATCAATCAGCTTTTATTTATATAGCGCTAAATCACATCTGAAGACATTTCAAAGCGCTTTACCGATGGTAAGCCAACAATGCCCTCCAGAGCAAGCATAAGCGACAATGGTGGGGAAAAACTCCCTCATTGAGGAAGAAACTCCGGGCAGGACCCAGGCTCTGGAGGGCGGTCATCCGCCTTGACCTGTTGGTTGGGAAAAACAAATACACTGGGGAAAGAGATAGGTCAAGTAAAAGAGACCGAGGGAGAGAGAGAGAGAGAGAGAGAGGCAGACAGGCCAGTTTGAGTTTAATGTCCATAGTGCGCTGTCACTGAATTGGGGGCGGGATTTCCAGGCCTTTGGATATCCTGTCTTCCATCTGCGTTCTCCACCTGTGGAACAGAGGCACAAAGACAGCGGCAGTATCGTGCAGACAAAGAGTGTGATTTGACAGTAGTAATAAATTCTAGGAGCATAGCTCCTAGAAGTTGATAGCCATCTGAAATGAGCTCTAAAAGACCTGAGACCTGCCAGGTAGATAAGCAGCTGAAGAAGAAAGAAATTGAATGGATGGATGGATGGATGGATGGATGGATGGATGGATGGATGGATTTATTATCCTCAGAACTGTAAGTTTTGCTACATTTATTTTTGAATGTACAGTATAAATTTTGTCTTTGTTATGTTTATTATTGCATGTAATCAACATATTTTACTAAATCTATGTTTGTAACATCCAACCATCAAATTTAACTATTAACCAAAATTCAACCTTCAGGCTAATCCAGATTGAAAAGTCATTTCATCCATCACATGGTCTGATGCTGATAAGTTTTGTTTGACTTGAAGAAACGTGTTAAGAAAACATCAGGGATTGTTTGGTCAGTCGATCAGTCCAACATTTCACTTCAGACTGAAATATATAAGTGAGTGTTGAACAGGTTAAATACATACATGGTCCCCAGAGGAAGATGGGTAACAGAGAGATTCTTTGTCTTGTCCTGCATTGCTACAGTGAGGCAGATATTTGAGGGTTTTTTTTGTGTAATTTTTCTAAAATTGTTGGATTTACATCTTTTTCATGTTCTTAGCAGGATGAATTGTTGCCACTTTTAAGCTTTGTCTGGCACAATTATCAGTGTAAAATATTTATTTTTTTGCAAATATTAACATTCATGCTAAATTAAATTGAATTCTAAATTAAATTAAGTCAGTTAACCTTGTAACCATGACGATGCTACTATTGTTTTAAGCACAATTAAGTAAAAAGATGCCAGCATGCTTCTAAGAGTCTTTTTGTTGCTACTCGATTGGATTCCTGTTAAACCTTTTGATGGTGATACTCCTCATAAACCTGTTAGTGATACAATACACTAAAATATTAACTAGTCACCAGATAGATGATAATTGCTTAACTGCAGGGGAGCATGATGCAGATATTTCACATTCCTGACTGGATCTTGCTGAAACGAGAACATGTCCAGATACAAATCTGCTTGCCTGTTGCATCATGGGAACTGTGAAAATTACAGAGCAATGCAGACTCAATGGATCTTCAGTCTCGTTGTGGCCAGAGGAGAGATGATTGGTGCTGGCTGTCTGCCTCAGCTCCCGTCCTCCAGATTGTTCTGGACGGATTCTCTAAATTCAGCTACAGCTGAGGGGAACTCATCTAAAAGAAATGCAGAACCTTTTTAGTTTGTATTCCATAGAGGTCAATCACCTATCCCCAATTCTTCACGCCATGTTCACTTACTACCAGAATAAGTTCTGGACACACAATTTGTTCCACGGACTCACAAAGGAGTAGACATTAGCCAGAGGGGGCAAATGAAATGGTTTTGAAGGAAGCATGGACATTGGATTGAAATGGAAAGTAATAGAACATACAGTATGTGTAGGAACAGAATGTATGTGATACTATAAAGATGAAACAGCTCTGAGAATTCTGTAACATGCTGACTTACAACGATAGAAATGAATCTTTAGGAAACTCCAAGAACTTCACTCGTCAAGCCCCGAAAGAGCCGCAGACAGATAATCAGATCATCTTTCAATGGACGACTTGGATGAATCTGCAGATAACATTGCTGATGTAAGAAGCAGACCACATAGTTAGAGGCTCATGATGTTACTGTTGAATAAAGAGGCAGATGCAGGATTTCCAATACAGAAGGAACTAAGCTAGAATTCATCTTTCCAGATGCCAGCCTGAAACTTGCAGTAAATCATGTACTGAAATGTATCCCAAAGCCTCAAAGTGAACTTTCATTTTGAGGCTTTCACACTATCCTGTGTTGAGGACATGGTATTTTATCTCTGGTTTACGTTAAAAACTGGCTTTCCTTCCCCAAGGAGATTTGGTTGTGCATTTATCTGGTAGGTGTGTAATTGAAATATAGCTGAGCCCTCTCTTTTGGGATTGCACCACAGACTCTTCCATCTTTTATCTGACTCCGGCTCTGTTGGGGCTGGAGGAGTGAACTTCTCGGAGCTTGGCAGAGGCAGGTTGGCTTCTGTGAGTATTGGCACTCAAAGTAAGCAGAAACTAAAATGTTTCTATACGTTTCTGTAAAACCTGACGGTTATGCAGACGGCTGACTGAACACTGGGAGAACTTCACTGTATTCTGCAGTTTTAAAGTCCTCCCTTCATCACATTTTGTGTAGTTTCACAGAGAACAAATGTAATATTCAGGAACTGGAAGTAATTTTTTTCCTGGAGGAGGAATAATTTTTAATGGCTGGAGTTTTTTTTTTTTCCATATGCACATTATATTCTCCTTTCACAAGCACTGTGTGTAGTGAAAAAACACCAGCATGCCTCATTAGAGTTCATTGTTGATGTTGTTTTGCTCCTGTGAGTGGCTACAAGGATTTTAATGAGCTGTCCACATTTCTCACTCTCCAGCAGCTCTAGGGCAGAAAACATGCCTGTGTTTTAGATGATTTCAGATCTGACATTAAAAAAACAGACCTGAAAATTAAGGTCCAGATAGAGGATGTTCTGTATCCAAGGATTTCAAGAGAAAATTATGTAATTGAAAAGGAATAACAATAAAAAGTATAAAAAAACAATAAAAACAATAACCTCTTATTTATGTGATATTTGATATATCTTGTTTATGTATTACTAGCAGGAACCCATGGAAATTCCATGATAAAACAATAATATCAGACTTCATACCAAACATATGTCAGATCCCCGAGGAGCATTTTGAATACTGTATCAATTGTCCCATTCCAAACGGAAACCGCAGCTGACAGACTGTTGGTGCTACCCAGCTAGTTCCACTTAGAATTCGTTGCCGTTTTCTGTATCGTTCCTGCTGTTTGGACTCTCTGCTCAAAAACACGAAAATTGTTGAAACAGTTATGACACTCTAAAATAATGTTAACTGGGAAGTCCATTTATAGTTATTTCTTCTCCTAACATAGGAGAGGCCTTACGCCATATTGTTCACGTGATTCCTTCTAGCAGATGTGCCGTGCCGTTGGGCGCTTGATTGACAGGTAGTGGGTTGAGTTGGTGACAGTGTGACAGCGTGAGACTTTTCAGGTGAGCTTATTCAAATATAATATATTTAATAATAATAATATATAGGTGGGAATATATTAATTAACTATTATTTAACAACACGCTTAGATGAGGTTCTCACACATCTCATTTTATCTACCCATGTTGTACAAAAATTACTTTTTTTGAATTGATGTAAGGGTGGCGCAGTGGGTAGCGCTGTTACTGCACAACACGGCAGGTCCGGGTTCAAATCCCGCTCTGTGCAGAGTTTGCATGCTCTCCCTGTGTCTGCGTGGGTTCTCTCCAGGTTCTCCGACTTTCTCCCACCTCCAAAAGCATGCACTTCAGGTTGATTGGCCGGTCCCAAATTGCCTGTAGGAGTGAGTGTGTGTGTGTGTGTGCATGGTTGTCTGCCTTTGTGTGTGGCTCCGCGGCGCACTGGCGTCGTGCCCGGAGTGTCCCCCGCCTCAGACCCTATGCCAGCTGGGATAGGCTCCAACTCCCTTTGACCCTCTGCGGTGGATAAAACGGAGGAAAATGAATGAAAAAAAAATGCGTAGAAACAGTGACTTTTGAACTCTTCCAATATTTTATTTAATTTTTTGAGTGAAAGTCACAAACATATCAACTTTGCAGTAGTGTCGTTCTTGTTTTTTTTTAATATATACATCATTCAATTCTCACTATGTGAAAATGACAATAGATTAAATAGAATATATTAATTTGAAAAAAAGAAGAATACCGTGCCCATGAAGTAAGGACACTTTCAGTATGAATGTAAATGTGTCTTTCTTTTCTCTTCCTCGTGTCACAAACCTCTCCTAACATCATCTATGTGTCCATTTCAGCCGTTGTCATGGTTCATGGATCATGAATATATAAATAAAGCTTACCATTTCCTTGCCTGTATCTTCTCAAGAGAGCGTCGCCTCCATGCTGCTGCCTCATCTGTATTTCATTAATATTAATCAGCGTTGGTTCACAACTGAGAAGCAAATAGTTACCACAGCAAATAAAATAAAACTGGAACAACATGAATCATGTCTTTAAAATGTCTTTGAGGTTTTTAGGAACTTTGTGTATTTTTGGTTGTGATGTAACAACATTAGAGCTGTGGTCAAAGGGACACTGCTTTTTGCAGAAAGTCACCTCTTCCCCCACATGTATCACACTGTGCACCAGAGTGTGCTGAGTAAAATTTGAAAGTGGAACAGAAAGAAACGGGTGCGTCAAAGTTTGACAGCATGTCATCTTCTGCGACAGCGTACCATTACGCTGACCTGTTTGGACATCTTTGAGGCAGAGAGGAACACCTTGTTAATGTTGGATATGAAATTAGAATCCAATTGTCACCCGCTGTCGTAAACATTTTATTTCCCCACCTCCACTCGCCCTGTGCTGGTTTTATGTACCCCGGGCAGCTGCATGCTCATAAAGACGCCTCCTCTTGCAATGTTCCTGCAGTTCGAGAAGAGGCCGGTGGTGTGTCCATAAATCTCTGAGCATTCGGCTAAAAAGCCGACCTTGGCTGTTGCCGGTAAGTCACTCGTCGCCTCAAAGCGCCGTCACTCTCAGGCCCTATCTGGACTCTCATTCATGCCACTCGGGTGTTGAAAAGTGATGCTCGATGTCAAGTAATGGGCCTGACCTCCTTCATACATAGTTTTACGTACACGGCAATTAATTTTGACACAGTTGCTCAAATGACAGAAAATCAATCAAAATTGATTTTGATAAATGACTACTTTATTCATCAGGTATAAATTACAGACATGATCTGGTTTGCATTTTTTGTTTTGTGTTGGACAGTAATTTGTCTCCAAGGTATTCGGGCTATCATCCTCACCAAATAGTAACCAGGAGAAAATAATAACGTTTTCCCTTATTTTCCTTGATTTGACCTGTTCTAACCCCCTTTTTATGGGTCTATCTTGCTTTCATTGGATCGGACAGCCAAGAGAACGTGACAGGACGTAGGGAAAAAGAGTGCGGGGTCGTGATGGAAGTTAAATCCACCAACATTCTGTCCTTTTCTTTGTCTTTGTAAAGAATGACCCGCTTTCACTAACAGCTGAAATAAAGCAGATTCATTAATTTTCAAACTCCATGATTATTTTCATGATGAAACAAGTTGTCATTAATCTCTATCGCTGTGAATATCTGGAATCTTCCATGCAGTGCAGAAGCACCTGTCATTCTTGCGTAGACTCACATGTCAGTCTCATTCATCCTCTCCAAGGTGATTTATTCTGTGGCCGTGATGGAGGTAGGATGCTGAGGGGTGTCATCCTACCCTGGTTGTCTGGTAACAAGGACATTTTGTATTTGCTCTTTTTTTCCAAAAAGTCTCTTTAAGCTTGAATTTCTTCATTTGAAGATGATGCATCATTCTCTTGGTTGTATTCTCCCCCTTCTTATTCCTGTGACACCCCCTACTCTCCTAAATCAACGGTGTCCGGTTCATTTTGGACCTTGTCAAAAAATCACACCTAGGACCTTTGGAAATGGAACGTTCGCTGTGAGGAATCGTCTGCAGCGTGTTTGTGGTGTCTGACTATGGAGTTATGAGTAAACAAACATTGCTTTCAAGAAATGTTTGAGTTTTAAATTGTGTGTGTGTGTGTGTGTGTGTGTGTGTGTGTGTGTGTGTGTGTGTGTGTGTGTGTGTGTGTGTGTGTGGGCACAAGAGTTAAATTAAGCTGTATTATGTGAGAAAAGAAAGAAATTCTTTCATGATATCTTTGATACAAAGCAGTTATTGGTTTCTCTCATTTTTATGTTTCCCACAGATCAAGCTGCTAGATTTTGTGGTTTTGGAACACTGACTAAGCGTGAAACAGTTTTATAAAATACCACCAGTTGGGAATATCATGTAATAATTTTTATGATTTATCATGTAGCTGTATAGAACTGCGTCTTGTCACACTTAAATATGTATGATTCAGCAAACAGGACACTTCAATCAATCAATCAGCGTTGCTCTAACTAAACAAAAAGCTTATTACTGGGACAGGCTCACACACTTTATTATTAACTAATGAATTAAGTGGATTATCAGTGTGTTTAGCGGTGTGTGTTGATCAGGATTTAGACCAATGATTCTCATCTTCTCTAAAAGAAGGATTAGCCTGAAGAGGAGAACGACGGACCATCAAGGATGCAGGACTTCACAAAGACGTATCCTGAAACTCTCAGCAGAGAGAGGAGCAGGAACGACCCCGGGTCCTCCTTGATTCCATGCAGCCGTGCTGTGAATTCCAGTTCATTTTATGACTAAACTCTGCTTTGCCTCCTTTGCAGCGGTCCAGTCTCTGAACAGCCTGAATGACCAGATTGCCCAGTTCATGGTGACCAGACCTTGTAGTCTGGCTGATGAGGATGAAGCCTTCATTCCCAGAGAGAGGGAGACCTTTCAGAGGTCCATGACCCTGATGAGGCATCTGCTGGTGGACGCTCAGGTACAAACTCTGTCCTCTCAACAAGGTCATGTGATGGATCCAACGTTTGAAACATTTCATCAGTAAGACTGACTTACAACAGTTTAGTAGTCTGTCATAGAAAATACATTCTGGGATTTAGAAATGTAATTTTGATGGTTTAAAATATCAAAACATTTATTTTAACCTGCCGTTTAAAGATTCTATAAATCTAACCAGATAACTATTACATGAATACAGATAAGATTTACACATATTATCAGGATCAACTGAAAGGAAATACTTCTTTCTTTAAAACTTTTTCCAGAGATTTTGGCTCCCTTTTAGACTTCAATGTAAAATGTGTGTTTTATCTAGTTTTCTTTAACAAATTCACTAAAGTAAATCGTTTCCTCTTTTCTTCTTATTCAGATGAAATAATTCTTCCCAATCTCACTCATTTGTTCTATTATTTATCTTCCTTCTTCATTTTGATGAATGTCTGAGGAATCTTGACACAGTGATACATTTGGGTCGTCCATTAGAGCCGTCATGATGGATACGGAGTCTCCTGGAGACATTTTCTCTGTTACACTGTCATTGATAGAAGAGAGTGTAATTCAACAAAAGGCCATTGGTTTCACCTCAGCTCAGCGGTATGCAAGCTGCTGTGAAATATTTGTTATCTAGTTGTCACTTTCTTCTGTTGCTCAGGCGTATGGCATTGGATGGTGATGGATGAGCTGGAACTTCAGCTGCAGACAGAGAGCTGATTATCACCCAGGAAGTTGTACACAGCAAAATAAGTTCTGTTTATATCACATAATTTGAAAAACTTGATTTTTCAGGTTTTTTATCACTTACAACCAAAGCTGATTGGAACCTTTTTATTTTTTATTATTATTTTTACCTTATTTATTTGTAACTGTTCAAAGCAAAACCCAATTACAGTATAAACAACAAGCTACATGCTTCATCAAGCTTCATCATTTTTGGTGCAGGATTCAAATTTGCCACATCATTTCTATCGCTTACTCATCTCTGAACAGCAGAGTTCAGATTTTAGGCTCATCATCATCACTCAAGGGCAAAATAATTGCAGACAGTTAATGTATTAGATTTTTTGACTGCTACTCAGAGGCCAAAGTCAAGAGTGAGCTCATCTTCCGTAAAGGAGTTTGGTCATTGAAGCATACTGGTATTTTTACATTCATGGGAGTACTGTTTCTGCTATCAGATGGAACATGAAATGGTTTCAGCCCTTCATGCCTTTTAGGCTTTTAAAGTCTGGTCTCTAGATGTGTCTTCTACTCCTCTCAGGGCATCGTAAAAACACGCTCTGGGTTCTAGAACTGAATGCTGCCAGCGATCAGATTTTTACTGTTAATCTGGAAGAGTAGGAAACGCTCCAAGTCTCTAAATCAAAATCTCTTTACATTTTGATTAATATGAATAATAATTAATATGTATATTAATTGTATATTCTTTGAAATCTTTATTACACCAAATGTGTAAATTTGTGAAAGTCATGATGAAAACATCCTCTTATCAATTGAGCATTAAAATGTCAAGTTCATGGCCACTAAAAGACATAAAATTAATTTAGCTGGGATTTGAATTGTTTCTCTTTGAAACCTGTCCCAGAATTGATTGCTTCATTTGTCACTTCCAGAGATGAATTATTTATGTCCCTTTTGCTGTGTTGGGTTGACTGATCAAATGCATTTCTTTGGTTGCGAGACTTCCAGTTGACATCGTGGAACTTTATTCAACATTAACTATTTTGACCAAGAAGTGACTGGGGCCACAACAGTGGTCTGATGGTGTGACAGATAAGATATTCCTCACCATAATTTTCTGAGTACCTGCCATTTCTATTCAAATATTTCATTTAATAATGGTCCTTTTCTCACCTTGTGAGAGCATAATAGTTCACAATGAATAATCACCTTCAGAGGTCACCACAAACTCAACAGCAACTTCTCCACTACTGGAAGGCCGAATAAAAGACTCAGTCACCTTAGAGGAAAATCACTGACACCACATCTGGGTCAGGCTGTTAGCAGTTGTAGTGTTTATTCAAGAGGAACAATCTCCTCTGTTCTTCATGTTATTATTATTTTTATTTACGTCAAGTGGAAATCTACTAATGACCAGAATCTTGATGGTGCTTTGATATCATTAAATAACAGGTGACTGCAAGTTTGTGATTTGGAACGTAGTTCATATTTTGCTTAGAGGGTGACATTCACAAGATAGCCCTGCCCTAAAGCATAACCAGCTTTAGTGTCAGTTCCACTGCAAATGAACATCAATCGGTATCAGTTTCCTTCAGGAAATTGTAACTGATTTACTAAATTAACTGAGAAACAGATCACTGTTAACAAATTGTGCGTAACTATTGTAAACCAATAGAGTCACCATGCTGGTCAGGAACGTTTAAGACATTGATGTTGGCTTGGACCCAGGGGGAGTTGGACCTTCACGAAGGTAACTCTTAGTGACGTGTCTTCAGTGTGTTCAGTGTATTCGTTGTTGTAAAACTAAATCATGACTTCTTCCTATAGCTAAACCAGGTTTTGTTACATAAAGGAGTTACAAAGACCTTTCTAAACCTAAACCATACCAGGGTTTTTTTCTTACAAGAACATAATCAAAGTCTTTTACTTAAACTAAACTAACTGAAAACTTAAAAAAAAAAAGCTTCCCCTTGTCCCATAACCTGTTAATTTCACTTTTTACACAGGGGAGTTCTGTTTACTGTTCATACAGCCGGTGATCCTGACTGACGTGGAGGGGGACATCAGAGGGGTCATCTGTGGGTGGAACCTTTACTCAGGCAACACCACAGATTGTTTTTCCATGAACACTGACTTCCTATTTAAAAGATCCAGTGAAGCCCTTTCATAGAAGATGAATAAAGCAGAGTGTAGTCATTTGACATCAAGACCATCTTTAAAATTAAGAAGAGAAAATATAAGGACACCAACAGGAAGAAGAGGAGGGGGTAAGAAAGTAAAAATGAGTAGGGAAAAGAAAATTACGGGAGAAGTCTGGAGCAAAGCTTTCAGCAGAAAGTGATTTGGAGTGGCTTGAGGAGCTTCACTGGTTTTGGACCGACTGGTAACAGTGGGGTAGATGGCAGTGTGGAACAAACTGAATCTACTTATTAAGAGATTTAAACAACTCAGCACCAGGCTCCATAGCTCAGTGGTTAGAGCACTGGTCTTGTAAACCATGAGTTTGATCCTCACTGGGGTCTGTAGATTTTTCACTGATGCGATCTGCTGTGATAGGCTCCAGCAACCCTCGTGACCCAGGATGTCACACATCCTGAAGACAGCGGAGATCCTCCTTTTCTACCTTTGTGGTGTAATGAGAATGATCTTTTTGTCCCCTTTCGTATCTCCTATTATTTCTGCAATAAAGTCTATATTCAGCAACGATTTACACATTTCAGATAATACTTTTTATTTTCCTGTTTGGAGACACACAGTGTCAGACATACAGACCTGATCTAACATAGAGTAACTAAGTTCAAACACAAAAGTTCAGCAACCAAAGAGGACAAGTTTCTTTTCAGTAAACATGGTTAATTTGAAAATTTTCTTTTAAAATAAAATTGTAAAGTTTAATTTGGTTCAGAAATCATTTGTTGCATCAGAGCAATAAATAATTTCAGTTACAGTTTTGGATCTGCTTAAATTCATCACTGACAATTGACAGCAGTTATTTTATAACGTGAACAATATGAGCTCAGAGGGGATTGAGAGGCGAGATTAATGATCCAGAGAGGTCTGCATCGTCCTGCAGATGTTAGTGTGAAAATTGATCTGCTCGTATCTGGTAATAATGAATTAATAAACCATTTGATAGAGAGAAGTAGAATGATGTAGCCAGTGAACAATAGGCGATCCTGTCCTGAAATCAATCCATTATATCTGTTTCCCAGCTGAAAGCCATCTTTCAGTGGGCTATCTGTCCTGAAATCCTCTTCATGTGCAGCTTTCTTTGTTCTGTAAGTGTCTCTGGGTATTTGAACACAGAGATCCATTGTTACCTGCTTGCATTGGAGGAGACCACAGCTTTTAATGCAGGCCTCATTTGGAGATTTATTTTTTCTTTTTATTGTATGGAAATCAGTCCAGCTTTAATCCCGTGCATCTAATCCAGTGGATTTTGACTGTGTTTTACAGTGGAAGCTAAAGAGAGGTGGACTTCAAAAAGCCAGAGTTGCTTTTTTATTTTTTAACAAGTCATTTTCAAGGCAGCATGGTGGCACAGTGGGTAGTGTTGTTGCCTCACAGCAAGAAGGTCTTTGGTTCGATTCCACCTGTGGATTTCTGTGCTGAGTTTGCTTGTTCTCATGTCTGCGTGGGGTTCTCTCTGGGTTCTCCGTCTTCCTCCCACCTCCAAAAACATGCAGCTTAGCTGAACTGGTGGGTGTGAGCATGAGCGGTTGTGTCTTTCCATGTGGCCCCACCATGAACTTGTCCAGGGTGTACCCGGCCTCTTGTGTATTGTCAGCAGGAATAGGCCCTGGATTCGGATAAACAGCTGAAGAAGAGACGATTGCAATCATCTCGTCTTCAAGATGATGAATGAATGAAGTCATCATCACCAGTTTTCTACGATTCTCCCTCCTCGATAACAGTAGGGAAACAAAAAGAGATAAATGAGCACAGATAAAGGAGATGGTGCTGGAGCTGGCTGCGGAGAAGGTTTCATACGGCTCATGATTAGACATTTGTGAGGGGACATACTCCTGACATCACGTGGCGGATTGGATGGTTCTTTTTTGTGTTTTCCTCAGATCCCAACATTGCTATAAAACACTCATTAAATCTAAACAAGCACCAGCGTATGAGTAAAGGCGGTACACTCACTCACTGGATGGTTTTAAGATGAAAATATGGCCTTTGTCACATGAAATAATGCATGCCGGATTATGAGTACGGGGCTGGGGGGGGGCATATTTCTACGGAAACCAGTCAGCGTTGCCACAAAGCCGATGTGGATCACCACACACATCTCCTGCAGATCAAAGATGTTCACCCCAATTTCATATGCAGTGTGGCTGATATGAAACCCACCCATCCCCCCCCCCACGAGTTTTAAACGGTGTTTGTGCTCTTTGAAGGCCCTTCTGTTCAGACATCTTTTGATTTGGTGCAAAGGTGGCCCCATTTCCTCTTGTGACATTCCCACAGCCCTAGACTGCTTAAACTCCTGGGGAGTTGTACACAGGAGATACCGGAGCCCACATTCCACTTCATGCTGCTTTGGCTCATTTGGAAAAAAGACACCGCAAACTCTTATATTAGTCTATTATTTAGCATTCATCCCCTCGGCTGTCTTCCTTGTGATAATGCTGCTTGAATCACCTCCAAAAGACTGACGCCTGAATAATTCATGAGAGACATCAGCTTGAGTGTTCACAGCAGACATGAGAGGGGACGTTAATGTGGCGTGGAGTGACATTGGTGAACCTCTTGCTTCCCTTCTCTAAACTTTTTCTACGTCAGGCTCGCTTTGTAAACACAGCCGTTTGTCATTGGCCACCTTGTCTTGTTTGCCTTGAAACATTGCATGGCTGCTCATCAATTGCAGAATTTCTGCAGAGGCAAAAAGCCTGTGGAATCAGAGCTTGGACAATCGCTATCAAAGCCAGTCAGCTCCCTATCGACCATATCCATAAGATTTAAATGGTGCGTCTCTCCACAGCATGTGATATGTTGCAAGGAATATAAATGACTCCTTATCTCGTATCTGATTGGGTGCCAGAAGTGATCTCTTGGGCCAGGCGGGCATCTGGCCCAGAGCTGGTTCACACCAAGCCTCGCTTTAGAGTTTTTTTCATTGACAAAACGGTTTGGCTGCTGATAATTTGGCTGTTTTTCTTCGAAATGTCTTTTACTGCTGAGGAATGATCCTGCAATCAGAGCTGGAAGTGTGGAGCTCCTTCAGCAGACAAAAGCAACAACGTAACACTCTCATGTTGGATTTAAGCAACAACATAAATCCAACATACATACAGTACATACGTACATACATATATACATATACATATATATATATATATATATATATATATATATATATATATATATATATATATATATATATATATATACATATCCCATTTTTAGGGGGAGATTTAGGGGGATTTCTTCGACATAATCATGAATGAAATCTGTTTTTGGAGTCAAGTTGATTTTCTGTAAATTTTTTTTTTAAGACATTAATGTTTAAATTTGTGGGGATTTTCCAGCAATCTTTCATGTTTATCTTATTTAAATGTATTTAATTTTATCTGTTGATACATGATACTGTAAATGCCATGCTTCACTCTCCCTAATCTGTCGTTCTCTCCCAGTTTACCATATTCATATCATGCAGTAACACTCCTCTGCATCATGTCAGTGCCTCCTGGGAACAAGGGGGACTTCTAAATGCATAAACATTAAAATAGAATGATTTACTGTGTAAATGCTGGAAATTGGATCAGAAATGTCAAACATAGATGCACATAATAAAAACCTAATTTCAGTAGGTTCTGTAAGCCTCTTATTAAAATGGAAGCCCTGGGCCTGATTGTGCTGTGTGCTTCTTATTGTGTAATGAATTATGTCCTTAATGCGTTCTTCTGTTCTTTTGCAGCCTTGTTGGTATTCATTCTCTCCTCAACTCCTACTCTGAATCCTCTTATGCTCTGCAGTACTTCATGTGTGAATATGTTAGTGTGTGGGGAAGGTTGGTTGCAGTGCTTCGCTCTGCCTGGTTGCTCCACTTATCACAGTTTGGCCACTCCATTGTGAACGAGTTTCCAGGGACCTCAGCTCAAATTGCATTTATATAACAGTCTGCATAATCTGGCATTGTCTAAATCTGAGATGCCCAAATTACAAATCTTATTTTTATTTTTTTTTACAAATCTCTGGACAGTAGCTATGCCTTTTTATGAGTCAGAATGTTTTTTAATAGTTTAGAAGGGATTTTAATAAACTTTATAGATAGTTCTTTAACCTGATGATTGTACTTTTGTAACCCAGATGAACTGGCAAGCAGGTGCTTTTGAAAACAGCTATAATTCTGATACATGAGGCCTAATACTTCTGTTGATGTGTTGTAAATAACACACAAACAATGAGTGTGTAAATTCACTGAATCCTGAAGGTGAATGAAAATGCCACACACTACAGTAGCATCTATGATGCAAGAATTTTTTTCCAATCAGTGCAGCAGCAGCTGATGGTAATTTGAAGTTTTTTTTAGGTACAGTAAGACTTTTTAATCTAACGAATATCCTGACTGGTGACTGAAAAATATAAGATGATTTAAGTTAAAACAGAAACACGGAAACACATTTCAGTGTTGTTTTACATGACATTCTTACAGGCTAATCTTCCACTATTATTGTCAACATGTCAATACTAACCAGCATACTGTCTTCCAGATTTAGTATTTTTCTGAATATCATCTGACTAACACAATTGAGATATGATGTGCAACATTATTCAGTCAACTAAAACATTCACTCGGCATGTGCTATACAATATACAGTGGTACCTCTACATCCGAAAATTTCTACTTACGAAATGCCTCAATAGGAAAATATTGCCTCTTGTTATGAAAGAAATTTCGAGTTAGGAAAGGTAAAAACACAGTATGGGCTGCTACTCGCAGCTCCCAAAGCTTCCTGAACGCAACATTCTTATAGCTGCTCTGCCATTGGCTATTACCTAGCATCCTGGCATCCCATTGGCTAAGAGGGACCTCTGCGTGGAGCTAGATAGTTGCCTATTCAGCATCCTCATCAGCTCTGACCCATGACGTGTTCTGATAGTTTTACGTAAATATATTCACATTTAGATTACTCACTATGGACCCCAAGAAAGTGACGGAGAAAAGAGGAAAAGAAAAGAAGAAGAAAAGTTTTTTTGTCCATACAAACAAAGCAAGTGATAATAGAAATGCATGAAAAAGGGATGCGTTTGGTTGATCTCGCCAAAGAATGTGGCTGTAATGTATCTACAGTCGCCATGTTATTAAAGCAAAAGGAAGTTTAAGGAGTTTAAGTCATCGCGTGGGTGGTTGGAGAAGTTCAAAAGGAGGACTGGATTTCACTCTGTTGTTCATGGTGAGGCAAGTAAGGCATGAACCAAAGAGGGCAAAAAACAATGAGGACAGTAGTTAAAAGGTAAATAACCGTCATTTTTATTCTTTACTCTATTCTTTGTTTTCTACATTATGCACGACTCTCATTTATTGTGTAATAATCTAATTGTAACATGTACTTGTTACATGTTTTGATGCATTTTTATGCTTTATAAAACATTTATGCCTGAATTTTTGGGGGCTTGGAACGGATTAGGGCATTTGCATGGAAAATGCGTCTATACTTACGAAATTTTCTACTTACAAAATTTCTTCCAGAACCAATTATATAAGTAGAGGTACCACTGTATTCCAAATCGTAATCTCTGCAGTTTCTGCAACCCACACCCCCTGATTACATGTAGCTGAAGGAGAGACGTTTGTCTGTCCTCAGAGATGAATCCTAGGGACTGTAATGATCCTCTGATATTGATGAGATTTGTGTTTTTGTCCACTATCTTGCTTCCATGATATTTCTATCAGACATCAACTGGACCATGTTTCCCATGTTAATAATTACATTTTACCATGTCACCTATGATGGATTGCATTTTCATCACAATTCTTTTTATTATTGATCTTCAATAATATCAACAAACTAATTATCAGATCATGGTTTGAGTCAAAGATTCTTGAAATTTAACTCAACAAGTCGACACTGAACAACTCTTTACCAGACAAACGTTTAACTTTCTGAATGTTCAACCTAAACTGTCATTTATGTAAACAAACCATAGTCTCTCACTGATGTCACCTCAAACTATGTGATGGTGGTTGCTAAAGTAAGCACATATGGGCCTGCTAATGCTAACCCTAATGTCTGTCTCCCTGTGCGTACCCACAATCCCCACTGAACCATCACTACAGCGTTCAGCAGAAAATGGACCTCCTCAGCTCATATACTATACTGGAAAGTTGTGCACACATGTAATACCTGACATTGTACTGTATGCTGGCTTTACTCCATTTTCCATTAAATTGTTTAGATTATTGTTGGCAATAGCATGCAGGCTCATACATTTCTGAAGGGTATTTATTTATAGTGGCAAAAAGAATGTTTTCAGCTTCCCTACCTCATCTGTGTTTAAACATAAGATGTCTCAGGGGGAACACAGTGACGATTAGACAGCATTTTCTTGTGAAGTGCAGCCTAAACTGATAGTTATCGTGGTAAACAAGCTGACCTTTGATTGACTTGATTGTGGCTTTAAACTATCTTGATCAACAAATCAGTCTTGTTGTCCTCTGAATTCCCTCTTCACTCCTCCTGTGTTTTTATCTCCCTGCCAGCAACACACATCTCAAAAGGACAGCTGGCACACACGCAAATGCCTAGCAAAGCCATGATACTGCAGATGTAAATGCAAAATGCACATAGATGCACAGACACAAACACATGTCTGCAAGGCAAGTATGAAGTATTCTGAAGTTGCTTGGGTGAATACTCTGCAGCATATTTCATCCATTCCACCTGACTATAGAATGACATTATTGTAATTAGTTTGCCCACATGCAAATGTTTTAGAATAGAAAAAGAACATTACATTGTTTTGCTTTCCATGGATCTTAGTATTAATTCCCTGCTATAATCCCTTAAAAGAGCTCAACTCTCTGAGCCAGACAAGTTTTGGATTCAGACAAACTCATTTAGCATGCAGATTAATGCAACTCCCATCTCCTGCAGGGGCCCGGCTACTAAACAAATTTAAATCACATACATTTACAATTAGAATAAGTTGGAGCCATTAAGTAAAAGATAGAATACAAAAGTATCTCATCGGCACAGTTTGCCTTCCTAAACATATTTGCATAACTGCTTTGCCCTTTTCACCATAGCATATGTAAAATAGCTGTTTGCTCCAACAGTAGTCACTGCCGAAACAAGCCTGGAAAACGATCCTCCGCTCCTTCGGTTGTATTCCTGAGTCAGCCATATTGCTCTAATTAAAACAGTCTAAGTCTTACTGTCAGGTCTGCACCTTGCATTTAATTGCTTCAGCATCTTAATGCATAAACATTTTTTGTGTGTGTGTGTGCAGGTATGGGAGAGCAGGTGTGTAGTACACGTGCTTGGAAGGCTCTCCACACAGAGCAGTATGCTAAACCCAGAACACAGCGTTTACTCTCGTTTGTTCCTCGGCTCCTGTTAGTGGGTCTCTGCTGAACGCTTGACTGTCTTTCAATTTAGTCCTTCTGATAACTCCAGTCTCTCTCACAGAGATAAAAGCTGAAGTATAATAAATGACTTAGTAGCTTCACGTGTTTGTATCTCCCTCACTGTCTCTGTGCCATTCCATTTCTAAACCTTATTTATCTCCCACTTTTCTTTCCTTGTTGCTTATTTTCACAGTCCTTCAAGTTTCATATGTCGCTGTTGTTTTATCAAGTACTGTAGTTTCAAGTATATAGGATATTGAGGGTCTTGGAAAAATGATTAATTCTCTGTTGTTGTATGACTGCTATTTTCTTTTTAGTGCTGAGACATAAATATCACAATTTTATGTGATCATTTTGAAGGAATTTTTTATTGCTTTTGTGATTCTCCTCCAGTGCACAAATTTAAAACCAGAAAGATTTACTAAGTCACAGATATAGGATGTCAACCTGGATGTGAAGAATTTGAAAAAAGTACCTTGCGCTGGCATGAATAGAAAGGAGCTGCATGAGGACGGCGATAAAGCAGTGATGGAACGATTATTGTCTCTAGTGTTGCCATTCATTGGAACTGTCCTCTCGAGTGGGAGCACGATAGTGAGATGACTCTCTTAATCAATAGGATGTGCAGATGTGCCTTTACAAGCGCTGACAGGAGGATAAGCTCCTTATCGGTATACTGTACTGAAACAGCTCTCTGTTATGGACTAATCTGTCCTCAGCACCGCATAGTTTTCCTTCCCCCTCAAACTGTCACATATTTGCCTGCAGTGCCACAATATACCTGGGAGTGGCCATCTTTGGTGCAGAAAATCCATGTTTGGTCTCAGCTAAAATGATGGGTGTTTTCTCTGCAGGCTTCAGAGTATATGCTCTGCAGTGACAGCTGAATGGTGTTCAGCAGCTTGGATCACTTACAGTTTCACATGTAGTAAATAAATTATTAAGTGATTATCACTTTTATCTGTTCTGCTGACATATAATATATAGTGTGGTCTCTTTATTTGTGAGCTCCAGAAAGACAGGGAAGCTTATAGGAAGGCTTAGATGTTTCTCCATGTTTCTAGTTTAAGCTATACTAAGTAGTTGCTGGACTGCAGCACCAGTTTCTTGTTTACCTCTCTGCAAGAAAGCAAATATTTTGTGAATATTTCTAAATGTCTGACTTCAAAGATTTTCCTTTATTTAATGAATGAGAGATGAATTCTTCAGTAATTCAAACTGGGAGGCATACGCAGACCTGCTCTCACAGCTTCGCCATTAACAGCCAACAAATAATAAACGTGCATCATAAATCAATGGCCAGAGCTCTGTCAGGTTCATTTCTGCTGCAGTTGCCTTGTGAAACTCACTCTGCTGCTCTGAGAAAACAAGGAAGAAGAGGAGGATGAAGGAAGGCTTAGTGATAATTAATGTTCTCGGTGTGTTGTAGAAAATGATTTACCTTGAAAGATATTCTCTTCCAGCATTATCCACAGGCTGCTCCTTTGCTCTATTGAACATATAATCGATCTTCATAAGCTGTCATTCTTTTTTTCCACTAGGATTAGGACTGTGATAAAGGTTTTTTTTAAAAACTATTATACTGATTCCTTGTTCTTTCACTCTTTCAAATAGTATTTTAATCACAGCGATGAGTATAAATTAGAACCAATCATTCTAATCTGCCCACAGGTTATAGGCACATCTTTAGACAGACCCAGGCTCTGTTCATGATCTTTTAGTGTTTTGCAGATTGTCAGGAATTACTGCAGCATTCAGCTTTGCATGTCAGCATGCACAAGTGTCAAAAGTAGATAGAATAAACCTGGTAGTGAGCAGACATAACGACATGAGACGTAGCGATGGATTGTGGGGACCGCTGGGAGAAAAAGCAATGGCATAAAATAACCAGCAGGGAGCAGACATGAGATCGAAGGGGGGAGAACAAACTTCTTCCAGGTGGAAATAAGACATGTGATACCATGGAGGTTTATTCTCCATCATCAAATACATAGTTTCCACACCTCCCCCTACCCCCTCACAGCTTCCTTTTCACTTTCGGTTCCCCCACAGTCCTGAGATGAGCTTTTATCTTGATACTCATCAAGGCATCTGGCCCCGTGATTCATGCACAGCCCCTCAACCATTCTTTCCAAGTGGAGAGGTTGTCAAACTGTTCATCAGTATTGAACTATGAGATCTGAGGTAACAACATGGCTGCAAGGTGCTTCCTTCCTTGGGAAGGACTTTTTATGACAGACTGAGCTTGATAATGTGTGCCTCTCTCCAGGCCTTATCTCAGCCTTGATAGGCCTGCGTATGGGATGGGAGGTTATCCCTCAGCTAGAGTTAAAGCCAAAGCAAAGCTGCTGCTGTCTACTTTCAGTAATCGGTTAGCAGCCTGCAGAAGGTTACAGTGAGCAGAGATTTAAGAGCACAGCGTGCAGAAGTACATCAGAAGCTGGCTGGACTTGAAACAGGTGCCTTTGATAGTCGCTATTCCTTCTGATCAAGTGTCTTGTCTTGCGTCAAATCATATGACTGCATCTATGTCAGCATTAGTCACTTTCTTTTATTCTCCAACAGAGTCAACACATTTTATTTCAAAGATAAAGACTTTTCAGGTTATAAGTAACTGTTTGTACTCTTTGCAACATTTTCTTCCGAGAAGGCATTTTTAAATCAAACGTATGCATCATCAAAGCCATCCTGCAGTTACAATGCTCACTGTTTTTCCAAGCTGCATCGACTGTATAGACTTAAAGTCAGGCTATTTGTAGATTTTAACTGTTCATTTATTAAGTTTATAAAGGTTTTGTGGTTGCAAACAAAGTGAGAGGGAAAGAGAGACAGAGAGAGAGAAAGAGAGACAGAGAGAGAGAGAGAGAGACAGAGACACAGAGAGAGAGAGAGAGACAGAGAGAGAGACAGAGACACAGAGAGAGAGAGAGACAGAGAGAGAGAGACAGAGAGAGAGAGAGAGAGACAGAGAGACAGAGAGAGACAGAGACACAGAGAGAGAGAGAGACAGAGTGAGGTTTCATTTCCATTTCCTGCCAGTCATTGTTTACTCCATCAATGACCCTCAGTCTCTGTGTGACACCACTCAGGGCTCAAGCCTTTCTCTCCTCCTCACTTCCAATGACATAAACACCCGATGTTTTCCTCCAACCCAGACGTTTTCATTGCTGCATTCAAAGCAGTGAACTGTATGTGTGCCAGAAACCCAGCTTCTCTTTCTGTTACTGTAAAGTGATTAGTTACATACTCATATTACAGATTACATTGCATTTAATCTCTATTAGTTTAGAAAAATAAAATTCACCATCATTACCTTAAGTAAAAATTAGTCGGTGCAGTGGGAAAGTAGAACATTAATCAAAAAGTGTTTTGTTTAATAGCTGGCAAAAGACAGCAAGAGGTAATGGCAAAAAAAAAGACATCTAAAGACACTCAGACTTTTCATGCAACAATTTTGTTCTTTAACTCTGCCCCCCACCTCCTGAGACAAAAGTAAAATCTAAATTGGCCATTTATCATGCCTGCACATAAATAATCCGACTGAGGTTTAGCTATTTAGAACTGCTGGCTCTTCCATTCAGAGCAGTTCTACTATATATGGAGGTTGAGATTTGGTTCCAACATCTCTGGCATATATAAACACACGCTAAAAGAATATGCTCTGTGACTGAATAAATTGTCCATGAAATGAAATATTTTTTATTTCAAATCTGCCTTAATCATATTAAAGGAAGTTTCATTTAGACATTTAATTAAGTATGCATTTCATGAGAAACATTACAGAAGGTAACGTATGGGGCGGTTCTTCCTGCCCTCTCAACATCCTTCACATCAAACACATGGTGGCTGATTTCATTATGGCTAATTATACATCACTGGAATGAAACACCGTCCAACATACTTTAATACACATTCATGCACGTCTCATATCTCACAGAGCTGGATAGACTGCAGAACAAAGTGGACATTTTCCCCAGGCCACTGACAAGACGTGTATAAATAGTTGAGCAGGACATTATATCACTTTGCTTATTGGGAAAAAATGGAAAGCATTCCGGTGTGGAGAGGATTAGTCGATATTCAATTAACCCAGGCAGACAGTCATTGTGACTGTTTATCAATACCTCTTTTTAACTACACACCCTCGCCACACTTAATTAAACTTCCCATTAAGAGCATCAAACAAGTGAGGAAACTCACAACACAAACATTTCACCAAGTTTGGAAAAGTGAACCAAATCCATTAAAGTGCTGATGGGAAAAGCATTTGTATAATAGAGTCAACAGTGTCCCAGCCAAATGTCTGTGACATGTACTATATAGTCATATAGTATACATGCTCTCAGTAGTTGTGGTGACAGAGGGTGACTTTGTGTGTTTTGGACTTTCATACCATTACGTCTCCTCAAAGTATTTGTCTCGCTGTTGATGTGTGTCTGGAACACGTTCCCACCCTTCATCCCAAAAATCATTAATTTCCTCACATTCCACAGCTGAGTGCAGGCCCTCCCTCACGAAGCTTAAAGCAGACTGTGGTTGTGTTTCCACATGAAAGAAGCCATCATATTGTTTAAGACAACCAGTTGTGTCAGAAGTAAAGGGGATCCCTCCATTGTAAAAGAAGAGGAGGCCACCCTCATCCCGCCCCAGCGCTACAGGCAATCAAATCAAATCAGGGACAGTGATGGAATCTGGGACAGTGACTGTCTAGACAGTGATAATGATCTTTTAACATGTGATGTGACAAAATGGGCTTTGTGCACTGTAAATGTATTTGTTAATAACTAATAATCATCAAGCTTGCGTAGGTCGTGAGTTCAAAAGCAAGGCAGGGAGATGAGTGACTGAGACAACAGGAGAAACAAACACAGGCGTGTCACAGCAGATATGCTGTCATGATGCCGTGTGTCCCAGTGATGCAGGGATTCAATCTGATGGTTCAATCTGTCACCTACAGCTGTGACACTATGATGGTTTGTTTAGCTTACAGTGCATCTCTGGGGATGGTTGGTAAGTCAACCACTGCTCTCCAGTCAAATATGTGGATAATAATTGGATGTCATGATGTTTCGTGAGTGCAGGTCTCCAGAGGATGACTTCTAACAGACTGTGGTATTCCCTTGGTCTGTCATATAGAAACACAAGTAGGCTAAACATTTTAGCTTTAACTGAAATATCTAAAATTGGATGGATCACACTAGAGTTGGTACATATATCTAGTTTTTTCATCTAAAAAATCTTTTCACAAAATCTTTTACGTAGCTCAGTAATCATTGAGTTTTCCAGTGTTTTGTTATTTTTATAATTTGTGTTATTTGTTTTGCGATTTAGAGAATTATATATACAGTGGTACCTCTATTTACGAACGTCTCTTCATACAAAATTTCCAAGTTACGAAATGCCTCAACAGAAAAATATTTCCTCTTGTTACGAAAGAAATTTCAAGATACAAAAGGTAAAAATACAGTCTGGGCTGCTACTCGCAGTTCCCAAAGGTTCCTGAACGCAACATTCTTATGGCTACTCTGCCATTGGCTATTACCTAGCATCCTGGCATCCCATTGGCTAAGAGGGACCTCTATGTGTAGTTAGATGGGTGTCTATGTAGCGTCCTCGTCATTCGGCTCTTGACCCATGACGTGTTCTGATAGTTTTACGTAAATATGTTAACTTTTTGAGTATTCGCTATGGACCCCAAGAAAGTGACGGAGAAAAGAAGAAAAGAAAAGACGAAGAGTTTTTTTTGTCCACACAAACAAAGCAAGAGATGATAGAAATGCATGAAAAAGGGACGCGTTTGGTTGATCTCGCCAAAGAATATGGTCGTACTGCATCTACAATCGCCACGTTATTAAAACAAAAGGAAGTTTAAGGAGTTTAAGGCATAGCGTGGGTGGTTGGAGAAGTTCAAAAGGAGGACTGGAATTCACTCTGGTGTTCGGCTTGGTGAAAGAAGAGGGCATGAACCAAAGAGGGCAAAAAACAATGAGGACAGCTGTTAAAAGGGAAGTGACCATCATTTTTATTCTTTATTCTTTTTTTTTACATTATGCACAACTCTCATTTATTGTATAATAATCTAATTGTAACATGTATTTGTTACATGTTTTCATGCATTTTTATGCTTTATAAAACATTTATGTCTGAATTTTGGGGGGCTTGGAATGGTTTAGGGCATTTGCATGGAAAGCGTGTCTACTTACAAATATTTCTACTTAAGAAATTTCTTCCAGAACCAATTAATTTCGTAAGTAGAGGTACCACTGTATGTGTGTGTGTGCGTGTGTATATGTGTGTGTAATATATATATATATATATATATATATATATATATATATATATATATATATATATATATATATATATATATATATATATAGAGTAGGCTATCTAATTGACTGTTATTACTATAAATGCCAATATTTTAATATTCTGCACTAGACTGAACCAATGGACCAAACCAAAACACAGTAAATCTGATGTGATCTAGTGTGTGTTCACTGCACAGGTTCTTCCATGAACAGGGTGAGATGAACAAACCACCGG
The DNA here is from genome assembly GCA_013358685.1 of Antennarius maculatus. Classification (NCBI taxonomy): domain Eukaryota; kingdom Metazoa; phylum Chordata; class Actinopteri; order Lophiiformes; family Antennariidae; genus Antennarius; species Antennarius maculatus. The sequence continues at coordinate 10,356,156 of CM023609.1, forward strand.
CCTAAACAGCAGCTCTGTGTTTCATTTGCTCGTCATTTTCCCAGCCTTGCAGTCCCATCTTTGTTTGTGTGTCCATTGTTTGAATACCAATAAGCATTGAGGCCTTATCACTGTGGCTTTGGATGACAGCGTTTGAGAGATTTATCACTCATCTGCCTCGTATTGCCAAAGACAGGATGTGTTTTCTGACTTGATAAATTAAATGTCGAATTCAGATTTCTTGACGCGCTATATGGGATTGTTATAAGTGAAAATGGAAGGCCCACTCACTCCAACCTCTTGTGTGTGGGATGGAATTTGCAGCTGTGTAACAGTTGAGGAACTTGATGCTGATGAAGTTTGTTTGCAGGACCCACGGATTAAATGAACTTTAATCCTTCCAACTGTTTCTGATCAGACATTAAAAAAAAGAAAAAGAAAACGCTCCACCAGCTCTCGCCGCAGCCCAATTGTAATTCTCCGAGTCTCTCGTCTTTGTGTTCAGCCCATTAGAGGACTGTGTCTCTGTCCTCTGCTAAGTTTGCACTCAGAGTTGAACTGTTTTCCCTTTGGGTGCCTTGAGCCAGCCCCCTTCCCCTTCCACCAATGTGGGGGTGAGCTTTCCCAGGACAAAGAGATGAATATATAAGGCAATGAAAAAAAAAAAGAGGGGGTGGGAGAGACAAAGAGACAGCGGGTGTTTGAGTGAGAGGGAGGAAGGGAATGTGGGAGTGAGAGGGAAACGATACAGAGGGCTTGACGAGTGCTTGTCAAAGGGTCCAGAGCTGCTGCCAAGCTCTGAGTGAAGGGAGACGGAGACTCGACTAAAACAATCTGGACTTATACTTCATTACAGACCTGATTTCTACCTCATGACAGACTCCAAAGGGTGTGGGATGCACAACACTCTCTAGTTAGAGAGTTGCTGAAGCACAGCTCAGTCCAACTGTGTCCCCCCCCTCTCCCCCGGTCCTCCACTACATGGTACAATCCATTTAAAAGGCTGCATGTCATCTCAGTGTGTGCTGGGTCCTTTCTGAGAGCAGCTGCTCACAGCACATTCTCCTCGGCGGGAGAACTCACTTTCCCCTACGCCTGCTGAGCTGCATCTCCTTTTCTCCGCTGTCCTTTTCCTTTCACTCTCTCTGTTTTTTTTTTTTTTTTTTGCATTCTGTCTTTCTCTTGCCTTGACTCTGTTTCTCCTTTTGCCCTGCGCTCACACTAAGAGACACACGTTTCCTCTAGTTGTATAGTGCTTGGCCACATAGACAGTGTTCTTCATGCAGTAACAGGTAGACATCCTCTCTGGGATCCTTGCCGGAGAACACAAGACGGACTAGAGTCTTATATGTGTGAAGTAAACTGCGAGAGGAGAAGCACAGGTGGAGGAGGAGGGGAGAAGAAGAAGAGGAAAAGGTCTTAGCTTCACCCCCCCCCCCCCTAATGCTCCACCTGACATCATGCTGTTCTCTATGGATTTGGTCCTCAGGGGAAAATCCTTAAAATGATGGAAGACAACAAACAGCTGGCTCAGAGGATTGATGGGGCCATCCAGTCTGCCAGCCAGGAAGTGACCAACCTCCGCTCAGAGCTGTCTGCCACCAGCCGCAGACTGGCCGAGCTGGGGGCCAGCAGCCCTCCTGCCCTGAACCACCACCAGCACAACCACCACGATGACAGTCTCCTCTACCAGGGTGAGTGTCACAGCATGACCATGCTCTGTCTGTGTGTGTGTGTGTGTGTGTGTTTGTGTGTGTGCACTCAGTCCAGGCTCTCAGAGCATGAGAGTAAGAAAATGAACACAGGACTATTTAAAATACACAGCGAGAAATATTCTGGGAATGTGCAGCTGGTTGACGGGCATATCATTCTACCTTTCTTTTGATGACTTATTTTTCTCCACATCAGAATAACAACGGAAAAGGCAGCAAATTAAAAAGCGAACAGGAGACAGATTGAGTGTTGTCATTACATGGGAGGGGTTGAGGTTACGATTGTCACCCAGAGCCGGTACGAGTTTGGTTTCCCAGGCAGCAGCTGTGCTCCTCTGGGGCTGCACTCGCTCCAGCTCTGGCTCCGCTGCTGCTCCTGCTCCCGAGTTTCAAACTGAGCTTCGGGCCCAAGAACTGCTCGCCAACATCTCTGACAGGGGCTGGCAGCACCATGGCACCATCACTTAACTGGGAAAGGCATAAGAGATGAGGAATGAGCTCTAAACTGAAGTTTTCATGGGACTGCAAGAGCCCCAACAATCTTGACTCATGAGCTGAACTGTCTTGACAGTTTCCTGATTCTCTCTGTAGGTAATAACAAACATATACAGAGAGGAAATAGCTGCACATTTAGTTTTATGCATGGCCAACTAAAGCTGTTTGCAATTTTATTCTTTCCAGCTATATTGTTTGCTTCAGCTGCAGTAAGATGATGGCCGGTGCTAAATTAAACTCTCGTGTTGCATTCACACTGTATGGCTGACATCTTGGATTAATCAATGGTTTTATTTTGGAATGAGCAGAAATGCAGACAGGAAAGTCCCTTTTTGTTTCTCCGAAGTGTGAGCTAAACAGGAAACACCACTGTTGATGATCAACTCAATGTATAGCAACTCTGTCCCTGTGGAAAACTTATACCTTGAAAAAAAATCTAAGATAACGTGCAGCTTCAGCTTCACATTGAGGTCATGTGCAAATTCAGTGAGGGAAGACCTCAGATGCCTTTGGCCTGGTGTGTCTGTGATAGATTCCTGAGATGATACTACAGGAATAACTGGCTATCAGTGTCCATTAAATCGCTCGCTTCATCGGGAATATCCGCTTCAGCAACAGTTGATTCCTCAAAGTGGCTGGTCACCCAAAGACTGATCTGTTAACTGTACTTGTGTCTCTGTGCCTCTGACGCATGAAGCTCAGCTTCCCTGGTTTTTCTTTGCACATTTTCTGGAATTAATTAACTCCGTTCTCACGATGCAGGGAGTTCACAAATCAACAAATCACAATAGTTGCGTAAAGGTCCAACAGATATATTTTTCTCTGCTGCTGTTTTCACTTCATGCCTTCATTAACCTTTGGCCTCCAGGGATGAGCAGTAAGATTCATACTGGGCAAACTGGAATAACTCAATAAAGCTACTGAGGTATCAAGCAATGAACACTTGATGTTCATCTGTGGGTAGATATATGGTAATCATCCAAGTATAAGTCAGCTGACTGGGTTTGTTGGCAGAGGACTTCTGCTGTCTTCACAAGGGTTTAATGAAGTTCCCTCTATCTCTTCTCCTGTACGTCTCTACAATTGATCAAGGGCATGATTACAATATCTAAATGGATCTGATTGGCAGATGAGCCCCAGCTCCACTCTTAAAGGATGTCAGAATGAAGACAGACATGAATTTATAATGCAGTGGCTGTTGGGGAAGGGTTTTTGAGTACCAATGAGGCAATAAGATAAAAGCCTTTCATTTACTGCAAAGTGGGCAGTCTTTGGATCATTCATTTGCTATTGTTCCAGGTTCCAGGTATGACCTTTTGTCAGTGGTGTCACCTCTCCCCCAGGCCTAGAGCTTGTCTGGACACAGCTGTAGTGTTTAGTCTTAATTGTTAGAACTACACAGATGTAGTGAGATATCAATAGCGTCAAGCTTGCTTGGTCCATTTTGTTCCAGCACTGTGAACAGTCAAGCTGACATGCCCACATTCCTGAATGTCAGAGCAGTGATGTCATACTTCCTGTTGGGAAAAGGCCAGGCAAGCAATCAGGTGACTGATCAAACCAGCAGCAAACTCCTCTAACATTGGCTGAGTGAGTCTGAGGTCTTTACCCTCAGCAACAAGCAGAGCCTGCATATATGAAGAGGGATGAGGTAGAGAAAGCTTAGCTTAAGGATGTTTTTTAAAGATTCTAGTTTGAGATGATTTTTGTGAGAGATCTCTGACTCTCTTTGCCTGATGAACTGCCGTCAGCATCCTGTAGCTTAGGGAGATTAAGTGTTCTTTAGGTGAGTATCTTTCTCAAGGCCAAGCCGTTAGTTGGTCCATTTGTTGGTTCTGCCCTGTGCAGGATCACAGCAGCTGCACAGACAAGGCTTTTTAATAAACATGAACTGACTTCCTATAAATATACTGTCCTGCACTGAAATGTCAGATTTTGCACTGTTTCCCGAGGGAGCTTCAATTACATCTCTACAGATATCAAGTGAGTCTGTTGTTCCTGTTGGCTTTGATACTTTTCCTTATTGAATTAATAACAACACAAACAGATTTGGCAGAACGTTTGCAACATCCTGCCAAAGACCTTTAATTCAAGCTGCTAACAGAAATGTATTTATTGTTGAGGTGATGACACCCTTTATTTTTGACCTGTCTGTTTAGTCTGTCAGATTAACGTTGTTGTTTTTTAAACAAAAAGCATTGCTGCCATTCAAAAGCATTGCTGCCACTCATCCAGCTTGCAATCAAATGGTCTTCAGGAACAATGGCTGTGTGAAAATGTGTTTTCCTCTGAAATCAATGTAAACGTTTGACACATTAAATTATATTCATTCTCAGAATAGATCAATACACTGAAGTCAGTTGGTGAAGAAGTCCTCATCATGGACTCAGAGGAGGTTGTCAATATTAATCCATAAACCATTTTAAAGCATAACTATAAGTCAGGTGGTGGTGGCTCACATGATTGGGGGGTGGGGTGGGGAGTTAAGGCCAATGCAGGGAACAATGAAGGAAGACAGATGTTTGTATGACTTTCCATTTTATAAAGCCGGACTTACTTTTGGGTGTACAGTAGTAAAGGTAATTTCTGACAGCGTTCTAGTAAAGCAATGCCTGGGCTTGGATGAGAATGAAATTCTTTAGGCTGAACAAAAGTTCCTTCCAGAATTTAAAATATCTTGTTCATTCATGAAAAGTTTAGTGTACAACACGTAAAATCTCATCAGCAGTCAATTTTCAAAGAGAAAGTCTGCGTCAAAAGCCAGAGCTTAAGATCCTGCGAGCAGAAGCTAGAAATTATGCTGTGTCACCTTATGAAACATTCAGTGGTTTAAGAAGAATAACTACCACATTCAGCCTTTGGAGAAATGTGATCATTCACTTTGGATTAAGAGGCGTTTTTCTTATTAATATGGTAAACATGCTCTTTTGTTTATATCCTAATAAATTTGTAGCACTGCTCATTCTTTTTTTGGGAGGATTTCTTCTCTATAGTGACAGAGACGTGCTGGTGTTGATTTAAAGAGAGAAAAACAAATGCTAAGGGCCAGTATGTTACTGTCAGAGCATTCAGAAGACTTTGGTTATTGAACCATTTATACACAGGACAAAGATGCCTTTTTTGTTGGTGGGCACAGTTTGCTCCAAAAAGAGTTTTTTGATTGATTCTGATGCCATGTGGAGTTTCATACAAAGATTTTGTTAACGTTTGTAACATAAATTCTCTCTTTCATCATCAAATTGATATTTGCAGCTATATTTAATGCCGTCTTCTTAACACAAACAGCTGTGGATCAGCAAATTAAAATGGATGATTCCGCATACTTTTGTACAGAAACAATTGAAAAGCAAAATCAATTCATACCTACATTGCTCAGCGTCCCCACTATAGGTGCAAATGTCCATACGGCACCATTAATGTGAACTTACAGTGTTAGATTGTCCAGTTTGTTGATGAGAGAGCAGACACTAGTGACGTGAATGCTGGGGTCTTTGTTGCCCTCAGGTCACATCAAGCAGTGGAACTCTCAAATGAAAGACATCTGTTGAGGTGTGGGCGTTGACTTCAGATGTAAAACTTTTACCTGCTGGGCAGCATTCCAGCTAATTCTGCAGACTAAGCAGCCCCTGGTAGCACCTGGGACCCCTGTAGCACCACTGAGCTGGCTGAATCGCACCTGTTCAAATATCTCAGATGACAAAAGTTAAGTGTATTATAGATTTATGAATCTGACTATGGTGATGCAATTACTCACCTGGGCCTGCTTTTGATTGGCTTGTCAGCACAATGGTGTTTCTGACACAGGCCCTCACTGAAAGAGTTTTGACTTTGTGAGAATCCTCATCGTCACACCGTTATGGTGGTTCACTGTGCCACAATAGTCAGATTTGTAAGAGATAAACATCATGAATCCAAACCAACGCCTGGATTAGCCTTATAATATAATCAGGTTTTCACTTCCTGGATTCTTCTTCCCACAAAATTTTATTGAATGAAGTAAAAAAAAAACAAAAGGACAGACGGAAGACATAACGACTCCTGCTTCTAGGAAAAAGATTACAATTTGCTTCTAAACCACGTTCTTCAAATCACATCACCTGTTCTCCTCTCAAGGCCCACCGGTCCATCAAAGTTCAGCGGAATCACTTTATTAATTCACGATTTATCCAACTTAAAACACACAAACAAACACATGTCAGTGATCATAAGACCTCTTCTGACTCACCACGTGCTGCTAATTGGTTCCCCCTCCACACCCTCCACTCTCAACACTACAGTATTCAGGAAAATTGTGTCGATTAAGTATTCTGCTAAAAGACCCAGTGATTATTATTTCTCTGTAGAGACAAGGCACTGACTCTAATGCTTCTGCTGCAGACTAATTGTGGGGAAGAATCCTCTCCCCATCTGGCCTGAGTTTGTCAGAGGCCCTGCATCTCTCATTACTTCATCAAGCTCATGAACAGTACTTGGAACAGAACAAAAACTACGGACGCAATCCCACCCACTCATGCTCTCTCTCTTTCTGTAAGGCTCTCCAGGGACCACCCGCCACAGAGAAAGTATGGAATGCACTCCAACCTTCCCCCTGTATCCATCTTTCACACACACACACACACACACACACACACACACACACACACACACACACACACACACACACACACACACACACACACACACACACACACACACACACACACACACACACACACACACACACCGCCTGACCTCCCCCTGCCACACCCAATCTGTGATCAGTGCATCGTGAGGAACTGTGTCCAAACTGTTGCCAGAGAGACACTTCCCTTCTCTTCTAACATTTCTTCGTCTCTCTTCCTCATCCTCACATATTGAATGTAGACTAATATTGAATGTGGACTAATATGAAATCTAATCTTTACAATGAGTATATAGTAAAATACAACAAGCACATTAAAACAAACAATGCAATCGGGAAGATAAAGAAATGAAACTAATCAACTAATATATATATTTGTGTATATCAAAGTCAAAGTCAGCTTTATTGTCAAGTGTGCCATATATACACGACATACAGCACAGATGAAATTGCAGTCCTCTCTGACCCACGGTAAACAGGCAGTACAACAGGCAGTACAACACAGACAGTACAACAGACAGGACAACACAGGTAGTACAACACAGGTAGTCCAACACAGGCAGGACAACACAGGTAGTACAACACAGGCAGGACAACACAGGCAGGACAACACAGGTAGTACAACACAGGTAGTCCAACACAGGCAGGACAACACAAGCAGTACAACAGGCAGTACAACACAGACAGTACAGCAAACAGTACAGCACGAAGTATTGGCACAGGCAGGACATCAACTAATATATATATTTGTGTATATCAAATATATATATATATACTGTATATATATATATACTGTATATATATATATACTGTGTGTATATATACTCACTGATCCACACCACCAGGATCTACAGCGACGACATAGGGATGTCATTCGGATTAGACAAATGTGGCCGGATGGTATCAAGAAGAGGCAAGATGATCAGAACTGAAGGGGTTGACCTACCAGGGGACTGGATAGAAGACATCAAGGACAGCTACAAATACCTTGGAATCCCACAGGCTAATGGCAATCATGAGGAGGCCGCAAGAAAGTCATCCACAGCCAAATACCTCCAGAGAGTAAGGCAAGTCCTGAGAAGTCAGCTGAATGGCAAGAACAAGGTCCGAGCCATCAACATGTATGCACTGCCGGTCATCAGATACCCAGCTGGGTTCATAAGCTGACCAAAGGAGGAGATAGAAGCCACAGATATCAAGACTAGAAAGCTCCTCACCATGCATGGAGGGTTTCACCCCAAGTCCAGCACCCTGAGGCTGTACACTAAGCGAAAAGAGGGAGGCCGAGGACTAGTGAGCATCAGGGCCACTGTCCAGGATGAGACATCGAAAATCCAAGAGTACATCAGGAAGATGGCCCAAACAGATGAACTGCTCAGTGAATGCCTTAGACAGCAGAAACCTGAGGAGGAAGAGGAGGAGGAGGAGACAACATGGAGGGACAAGCCCCTACACGGCATGTACCACCGTCAGGAACGTACAGGAACATCTGTACCCAGTATGGACAAGAAGTACCCAAATCCCAATGGGACATTCCACCAAAGGTGGTTGAGAACGACAAGGCTAAGATGCTGTGGGACTTCAGCTTCCAGACTGACAAACAGCTGCTGGCTAACAAACCGGACATAGTGGTGGTGGACAAAGAGCAGAAGAGAGCAGTGGTGATAGATGTGGCGATTCCAGCTGACGCCAACATCAGGAAGAAGGAACACGAAAAGACTGAGAAGTATCAAGGGTTGAAAGAACAACTGGAACAGATGTGGAAGGTCAAGGTTAATGTGGTCCCCGTGGTAGTAGGAGCACTTGGGGCAGTGACCCCCAAACTGGAAGAGTGGCTCCAGCAGATTCCTGGAACAACATCTGAAGCCATAGTCCAGAAGAGTCCTAGGAACAGCTAAGATACTGCGCAGAACCCTTAGACTCCCAGGCCTCTGGTAGAGGACCCGAGCTTGAGGATGACACAGATACCACCCCACAAGGGTGAGAGGGTCATTTATATATATATGTGTGTGTGTGTGTGTGTGTGTGTGTGTGTGTGTGTGTGTGTGTGTGTGTGTGTGTGTATATATATATATATATTAGTACAACACAGGTATTACAACACAGGCAGTACAAAACAGGCAGTACAACGCAGGCAGGACAACACAGGCAGGACAACACAAGCAGTACAACAGGCAGTACAACACAGACAGTACAGCAAACAGTACAGCACGAAGTATTGGACGAAACACAAGGGATGGTAAACATCTCTATACACTCTTTAATCCCGTAAGGGAAGTGACGTGTGCGTAGTCTCTGAGTTGATGGGGGGAAAGAGAGCTAGGTAGTCAGGTGCCGGGGGGAGGGCAGGGCAGTGTGAGGGTAGAGTTCATATATTTGTATATTTGTGCTTGATTGTGTGTTTTTTTTGTTTGTTTTTTTAACTATAGTGATACTATTTTTCTATTTGTATTCGCTTGTTGTTTTAGAAAAATCTCCATGGACAAGTGGTGAAAATTAGCACTCGTGCTAACACACTGTAAACTGACACATCTACAAGTTGTGCAACTGTACAATGAGCATTGTGTTTTTTATGTCCATGTCAAATAAATAAACATAACATATGACTTGTGCATATAGCAGATAAAACAATCACACACTGCTAATTAGCTTATAACTCGTGTTCACTGCAGTATTTGGAATGTAGTTGTTTGCACAGCTAAGGTGCTTTTATGGTTCTAATTTTATAGTGCTTGATTTATTTTGTTTTCTGTGTTTTGTCAATTTTAGAGGAGTGTATTTGTGCTTGATAATAACGATCAGACATTGGAAGTACTTCCTGGCAGTCTGCTACAGTGATTTTCAATAGCCAAAAATAAAGGCTCATTATTTTTTTTTTTTGTAAGGGAATGCCAGCTATGGTGGTGAACTGACAGAGCTGTGGAGGCTGCCAGCAGGAGCAGAGGTTCCGTGTACTCGGACTCGGGAAAGAGTTTCCACTCCTGAATGTGACTCCACGCAGTTCAGAGAGGACAGCTGTGGGGCATATATTCACTTTCATGTCCATACAGGGGCAGAGGAACCTGGCCCGTATTGTTGAAATGACTCCGAAATCTCTCCAAGTTCATGGTTGAGCTGATTTCATGTTGGAATAATTATTAAGGGTGGAAGTAGACATGTAACAGCAGACTCTAGCCTGTCTTAAGTCTGTTAGCAGAGGTGACAGAAGTGCTGCCCTGGACACCACCTGGAAATGCCACTCCTGCTGTGGCAGCAGATGGCTGAGGTCTATTAACATGCTACCCGTGATGCAGACTGCCATCTCAGAGAGAGCATGTGAAGATATTGGCAGGTAAGTTGGCAGAAAGTCAGTGGAGCAGAATCAGGAAAGCACCCTGCCAAAGAGATGAAGACAGGACACGTCTCAAACATGTCTTCATGTGATGTTTCCAGACGAGCTCTATCGGAGTGAACTTCACAGTACGAGTCAATGAAAAACCAATTCAGTGAGAATTGAGGTGTACTTAACAGCGGAGCTAAGCGATGAGTACCGTTTTGGTGTAACACTACCTCTAAGAGCTAAATGTTCCCATCAACGAGACGATATTGTCGTCTCCATGAAACGCTCCTCTGTTTCCTCGGAGCAGTCTTTGCTTCCCAGATCATTTTTGTTGATGATGGCATTTATCTGTGGATTTCCACTGTCTAGTTCATGGCTCGGGTTAAGAGCACATTATGAGATTGGCTTTTTATTGGCTGAGAAGTACTGAGAGGAACAGAATAGTGAGGATGTTCCTCACTGTTATCGCTCCCATTTATACTCCTTTTCCTTCTATTTTCCTTCACATGGGTCCCTCATCATAACTTAGCATACAGCACATTACTACATTGCTTTTTTTTATCAGAAAAGGAAATGAGTTGCAGATTATCAGAACCAAGAACTCTGCATTTTGTGGTAGGTACTTTGTACTTATCGCAACATTTGACAGAGGAGTGAAGAATTGCTTCCTGGTTGCTTTTATTGGGCCGATTGAAAGTCACCTCTGCACTATGTGTATCTGGAGATGATAAGACTGTAGGTCCAGGAATGGGAAACTCACTTAAATGCATTCCCTTGACCCTGATTGACTTGATGCTGTACGCTGGGATGGAATTCCACTGAGGTGTGATGATAGGTGCCTGAAACAACTCTCCCCCATGTGATGGATGATAAGATTCTTCGTTAATGACTCACATGCTGGAATCATGGCTGAAAAATATTCATTATAAATCTTCAATAAGACAGAAAATGAAACACAGTGTTTTGCTCAACCAACACCTAATGGGGTTTTCCAAGGCCACTGCATGGGTGCTGTAGTGCCTGCTTCACAACAGGAAGCATAGATAATTATCAGACATTTAAGAACCCGACTCCCACATCTCCCCAGTGACGACACTGCACAGCTAACCCTTCATTTTCA